>OU565293.1:24414120-25663484 GCA_913789915.3 Sphecodes monilicornis | reverse complement strand
TCGCGCGAACAACTAAAGAGATATAGAGAAAGAGAGAGAGAGAGAGAGAAGCGGAGAGAGGAGCGGCTGGTATTACACACGACCTCGTTAGTCGTTGCCGCACCGTGAATAATAAATGTTTATATCCGGCCTCCCTGTCATCGTTGCCGTTCCTGTTCGCGTAAACGACCGCCACTGGGAACAATTCCGTCGTTAAAAAAAAAGCCACGAACAACGCTAGGCCGTTAGGTCGCGCGTGGCTCTCGTGAGAAATCCGTTTTTCGCGTGGACAACGCGTGGTCAATCTTGCCTTTGTAGCGCCGCTTTTAACCCAGTTTCCACAGGATTCGCGACCAACGACGACGATCCCGGCCGCGGAAACAATCGCTAATGGATTATGTCATCGGCTCGCGTGATAGACGCCGCGCGGATAATTAAGCGCCGTGTCACCGGGGATCGATCTTCCGTTTCCCCACAATCGCAAATCACGTATTATAAATCACTTATAATATATATATGTAAAGAAAATATATTTTCTTTAATTTAAATCGAGCGCGCTTTGGATGCTCAGCGCACTCAAGGAACTGTTCCTACATTCGAGGTAGATAGAGAGAGATGGAGAGAGGAGAAAGAGAAAAAGAATATAGAGAGCACACGTGCATAAAAGATTAAATAATAAGTTAGCGATATAAAGTTAGTGTGAATAAAGAGAGTGAACAATAGACACTAATTGTCGATAATAATATGAAACGAATGTTCGTACCTTGAAAATTAACGAGTCTAACAAAATGGAAGGAGTAATGGCGCGCGGCACCGTTCGCGAGGCGATCTACCTGTTCTGCGGGGATCGTCGAGAACGATCGAATATTTCTTGAGCGAATCCACGTAGATCGTGAGGGCTAGCACGGTCCTGCAGTGGTTCTCATGAGGGTCGGGGGGTGGGGTAAAAAAAAGGAAGCCGAATTTTTCTGCGCGGCGGCCGAACCACCAGGGTAATTTGTCTCACCGAGAGGAGAACAAGAGAGAGGGAGAGAGAGAGAGATACGTATACGCATAGCAGAGACGAGAGAAGCAAAGAAAGAAAAAGGGTAAGGTCGTCGTCGCCAGGTATGTCACATGCGTGTACACGTTCGAAAGTTTCAGCAAGGATTCCGCGGTGTGTTCGCAGAGTCCCGAGATTCGCAGAGAGCTGCGCGAGGCAGGGGGCCAAAAAAGAAGGACGGGGAATAGGGTCGAAAAACAAGACAGAAAAACGGTCGGTCAGAAAGGTGTAAAAGGTTGAAAGGCTCGAGGAAACGGAGAAAGAGAGAATCGTTGACCGCCCTTTTCTCTCGCGGCAAGGACGAAACCGAGCTGAAGCAGAGAACGAGAGAGAGAGAGAGAGAGAGAGAGAGAGGGAAGGGATCGACGAGACCAAAGCACGAACAGGAAAGAGGGACGGAGGAGACGGAAATAAATCTTCGAGGAGACAAATGCCACCGTGATCGTCCGCTAATTTATTACGGGGATCGGAATTAAGCCGACAAAAAGCTGAAAAAGCTTCGCGTAGGCATCTCGAGAACAATGTGTTGGGTGTGTTCGGTGGCCGGTTAGAGAACAATTCTCTCTCTCTCCTTCTCTCTCTCTCTCTCTCTCTCTCTCTCTCTGGTTAAGAGAGGGCGACGCATAAAGAAGGAGTAGGAAGAGCGGGAACAGCGATGGAGGGGGAGGACCAGCGTTGTCTGAATGAAGAAAGAAAGAGGACCGGTGTGTTGCGCTTCGAACACACTGGGAAAAGGAAGAAGGTGGAAGGTGGAAGATGAACGGAGAAAAAAGCCAACGATAAGGTAACGAGAGTGAGCGGGAGAGAGGAGGAAGGGTCTGGCGAGTCAGAGAGTGAGAGAGAGAGAGAGAAAAGGGAGAGTGGAGGAGGAATCTGACGAATGAAAAGACAGAGAGGACTACACCAGACCCGAGAGAAAGAGAGACGAAGATGGAACGGATGGAGCGATCGAGGGAGAGAGAGACCGTGCCGAGGAAGAGGGAGAAAGACGGAGAAAGGCTCGTTCACTCGGGAGTCGGTTCCCACGGCTGCGCAGCATACCTCCACCTTCTCTCTCCTCTCTCTCCTCTCGCGCAACGTCTTTGTCCCGCTCGTGCTCCTCTCTAGACCGTCTCCGTTCCACCGTGTGCAGCGTGTGCAGTGGTTCACGGCGATTCTCTCTTTTCCACCGGTTTCGCGAGCACTTCTTTCCTCGGGAACACAGACCCGGACTATCCTCCAGCCACCGCGCCGATTCCTTCTCTATTTCTCACTCCCGGTCCGCTTCCCGCGTCTAATCTCCTTCCTTGAAACGCGCGCGAGCGAGCTCGATCGCAACCAGGTATTAATCATCGAGGAAAACGGTCGCGGATAACGAGAGGAGACGATGGAACAGGTAGCCGCCGCCAACTCGGACCGATGATTCGCCGTGATTTAGAGCCGGTGATTCATCGGGGGAAAAGGAGCCGGAAGTCGAAGAACAGAGTCCTGGGAAAACTGTGGCGCGCTCGAGGACTCGGACCGGTTACCCTCGAGTGTCTGTCGTCGCGACGGGCAGCTCGTATTTATTGTCGAATCGAAATTGTTGCTATCTCCCTGGGAACTTCGTTTAAGTGGGAGAACCAGTCCTGGTCTTCGTCGCCCTCTGTTTTCCAACATGGCGACCGGTCGCTTTCGGTTGTATTAGATCGGTGGAAAAGTTCGTACCCGATTACTTGTTGTATTTTAATACAACATTGGTCGAGAACTTTTTTTTTCTCCGATCAAATAAAACCGATCGGGATTTATAGGAGAAAAGGTTTCGACAGCGACTCGAGCGAACAAAGTTACGGGAGAATAGTAGGAAATTAGTAAGGTTCGCGCCACGCGTTTCCAAGATGGCTCCGCGACCGCGTCGGAAAACAACGGTGTCGTTTCAGAGCAATTACTCGGAGCAGTTATCGGTTGAATAACGATTATGAAAAAAAGGGAGGAGTGTACGACGTTGGTTACGAACACCAACCGAGCAAACTCGGTCGCATCTCCTGGCGGTTCTATTTTTATCCATTCACGCTTTAATGTCTCCCGCCCGCAGACGAGCGCGGTCTCGCTCTTGCTCGAGGAGCGTGGCATTTCCGCATGGAGAAATTTTCGTGGCCTCCATTCCGCGTCGAAAGGAGGAAGAGGAAACCGAGGATAACGAGCGACGACACCGTCTTCGTGGAAGGTGCATCGACACAACGCTGCGCCGGCGAAATTGCCGTATCTCGGGAGTTCCTCCCGAGAGAACGATTATCCCTAAAAACGAAGGATCGAGAAACAGGGGAACAATGGACAAATTTGTCTCGGAGATAGGACGTTTGATCCGTTTTCGAATGGAAACGCGCGTTTCTGCGGAGCTCCGTCGAAAGGCCGGCGAGCGCGTTTAATCGCTACTCGTTACACCGAATTATTACACCAACCGAATAATTTCATTCGTTCCTTTCCTCGTTCACAGTAATGCGAACAAAAGTCACGCTTTCACAACCCCTCTTCGGCTCCGCTCGCGATCGCGCTTCTTTCATTAATGGACACGGACCGATATCGCTGCCGTGCCACCATACCCCTCCTACTCCAGAGTTTCTATTTCGAGATATCTTGCTCGATTATGCAGGATTCCCCCGTCGAATCGAATCGGATCGAATCGCGACCGCTCGACGGACACTCGGCGCATTACGGTCGCCGGTCTATCGCGGGACGCGATCTTCCGAAGGAAAAGAAGTCCCTGGGGCAAAAAGTGAAACGTGCTGGAACTGAAACCGAGATACCGATCGCGGATCCACCGTAATAACTCCAGGTTCGATGAAAAAGCCCGCAAAAACCGGCAAAACGAGCGCATCGGAAAAGCCAACTTTTACCAACCCGACTCGCGCGGAAAACCGCCTATCACGTTCGTTTCTGTTTTACGAGCAGAATCTATTAAGTTCACTCGTTCTCTTCGTTTGGAGAAGAGAACTCGATTACACGATATTGGAATATTGTATAAAATTACGATATACAATTGCGGAAAATACGGTTCGCATAAAAATTCTTTTCCCCTCTAATAATTTTCAGAAAATGAAAAATAATACATCGACGCTCCCAAATTCTCGTAATTGTTTTCCTATTTTAAACTGCACTCGGCCATTTTTTGCTATTGCACGTGATTGCGTTGAAACAATTTATCGAACACGAACCGATTGGGCGGTACAAACATTATTTTGTAATATAGTACGGTCGTTCTCATTGGCACTTCGTAGTCGCCGGTTCGCGGACAAAGGGTTAATTTGCTGTTGCGGTACCGGTTCGATCGGAGCCTCGGTCGCCGGGTGAAGAAGATAAAAAAACTCGGAATCGACGATTGCAGCGTTAACGAGCTTCGTCAGCAGGTAAATCAGCTGATGCCCGATGACCACGTGTCGGTTCCCGGTGGGGCAGTGACCAGGGGACCGTTTTACGCGTATCTCGCGGCGAACGATGCAAGAGACAGGTCCCTCGGTTCTCTCTTTCTCTTTCTCTTTCTCTCCGACTCTCTTTTTCTCCGGGTGGCATTATTCGCGCGCACGAACGCAAAAAGATGCCCGGCGGGTACCTGTGCCACAGAGCCATTCTCCGCGTCATTATTACGCAGCCTCTTGTTTCGTTCTCTTCGCTCGGCCTCCTCCGCCCCTGGGGCCCCTGCGGCCCCTGGCGTAACAGGAGCACAAGTGCCGTACACGGTGTTCCGATATTCGCGGTACGATCCACAGCTGATTCCAAAACTAGATCGAAACACCGGAAAATCAACGCTTCGTTCGCGCGAGGTTTCGATTTCGAATTACCGCGTGACCACTTTGCCGCGTTGTATCCACCAATGGCGCACGTTCCGAATGGACCAGCCAAGGCCATTTTTATCCATTTTGTCATGCGTGCAATACATATGGGGAGTAACTTTTAAAATATTAGAAGCGATAAAAATAAAATTTAGATTATAGGATAAGTACTGATATTTGGTCCCCTCAGGGTTTCAAATCCATTTTACCATTCTCCTCCTTCTTCCACTACTCTCCTCCTTCTTCCAATTTGTCCACTCTCACCTAACGCCAATGTTCAGCCTATTTCAGCCTACTTTTCAGCGGGACCTACTGTTTATTGCGGTGGGTTCCGAACCACCATTAAAATTTAGATTATAAAATAATTTAATTTAATTTAACCAATTTATGAAAAAATTATTGATATGAACATTTAATTGTATTTACCTTATTCGAATCGTGTATTTCGTATAAGTATATAAGCTAATCGAAATATTGTTTAATACAGTAGACTGCGGATTTTACGAATTGACTGTAATTTAAAACGATGAAAATATTAAAAGAATCGAAGAGTGTCGACAAAACTTCCCAAGTAGATCTTGATTTACTTATAACCGATGCAGAAAGTTATTATTTTGCATAAAGGTCTGCAGTCTATGTGCGAGTCTCTGAAAACTTGAAGAAAAATGGCTACGGTCGAAACGCGTCGATCGAATGCTCTTAGTATCCCGAAAGACTATGAAAAAATTTTGTTTTGCTCCGAGTTTTCGGGTCAGTTTTTCCGACAGAATCATGCAGATGGAGACAGCGGATATACGGACTACCGGGACACCCTGTATGCTGCGTCTTCTTCCTGTTTTACGGGCAAACCGGTACACCGTCGTCCCGATGGCTCTTAGTAGCTATTTGTAGATAAGTTACCGGGCGGGTTTGTAATCGTTATACGCTCGCACCCGCGGAACGCTCTAATTGGTTATCCCGCTAATTAGATTTTGACGGTTAATTAGCCGGCTTTCCCACGATTCGGAACAATAACACGGGGAAGGAGGAGCCGACAGGCGCCACCCCGTGTTTCCTTGGCCGAGCGATGAGATCGGAAACGGTGTGTATCATCGCGAGCGAATGGATCGTTGATTGGTTCGCGCTCGCGAGAACGAGAACGATAACGATAGCGTAGCGTACGCGTTTATGCGAACCGGCGAGCGAGGAGAGCTCGTCCAATTTCTGACGCCCGCGATACCGCGACAATTTATGCGTTCCGTGACAAACGTTAATGAACCGTTCGTGGGGGACCTCGGCGAGGGTCCGTGTAATTTAAATTATCCTAGCAATTTTATTCGCTTGGAATTCCAAGTTTTATTTGTACCGACAACCTCTGTTTATTGCGAAACCATGTAGCTTACAAGGGAACATATTCAGATGCGAAAATCCGATTTTGACGAAACTTATGGGAGCTTATAGTGCTTTGAAAAATATTTGACATGTGTTTTTTTTATTTATCGGCAACCATCCACTTTGAAGGGGTGAAAACAACCCTCAAAGTTGGGGGTCAGAACCATATTTTTTTGAGATATCTCGGAAACCAGAGGTCGAAAAAGTTTGAATATTTTTTAAATTGTGTGTTTTTCAATGGGAAATGTAGTCGCGCTTGAATATATATATATTTATATTAGTGGACATTCGAGTTAACCCCTTAACCTACGATTTAGATTCGAAGATGTTGGGCCGAAATTGTATACAAGCTCGAGCAGCGTTCGGGACATTTGCACGACTTGTTTATTTAAGTTTGGCCCGACCATCGTACGCGGGCTATGCCCGTCATTGCAGGTTAAGAGGTTAAAGTTCCCACGAGAAATATTGGTGGCTTGACCGAACTTGCACCTTTATGTCTGAACTGGAAGAACGTAAACAGGCTTTACCAAATCCTTAACAAGTACAATACCTAGTATCATTACAAAAATAACCTAAGTTCCTTTATATGCTGTGATAATAAAATATAATATAGTAGGGATATGCCCATTGTACATAAATTTCCATTAGTTCATAAGTCTTAATTTATAAGGTAGCATATAATTTAGTTAGTAAGCCATATATATAAATCAATACTGCTACAGAGGTTTTTTTCTTCTCTGGGTAATTTTTCCTCATGTTGCAAAAACTAATATGGACATCTTTGATTAAGATATATTCTCTCATACCGAGTCCTCCCAAACTGTTATTGTTAGTTCCTAAGTTATAAATGCGTTTATACATGTTACCCTCATTTATTATCGTATGATTTCTTTTCAAATGTTTATTCTAACCATCCAATGTAAAACTGTACTCACACCCTAATAATAAACATTTTTTTTCTAAAAAAAAAAAAGTGGTTAAAGTTCATTTTCACCCGGAATACAACAAGGGAGAGGCGACCCTCGAAGCGTATTAACCCTTAGAACTCGAGTGGTGACTCTGAGGCACCACTAAAAATTGCTATACCATTATTCAAAATACCGTTTACATTATTAAATTTACATTCAATGAATTAGTTACCAAACATTTAAGTATTCTATGAGTTATTATATCAGTTCCATTTCTTCAATAGGATAAAAATCATATACAATGGAAATATTCTTGATTGAAAAAAAAAGTTTCGTTATGGAGTTCAAATACTTCCGAGTGCAAAGGGTTAAAAGTTTTTCGTGCCATCGACTCGGTTCGCGCATAGGATCAGATCGAAGGGAGTATAATTGAAGAATTCCTTTCTTCGTTATCCTTCCTGTCTCCGGCGCGTATCGGTCCACAAAGAGGCGGATAAGGTACCCGTGGATCGTATCGTGGGTACCGGACGAGAGAACACGTCGGAGCAGCGACTAACGAACGGAAGAAAGAAAGAAAGAAAGCACCCGGTAGAGAGAGCGAATGAAAGGCGAGGCAGAGCGAGACGGAAGGGGATATAAAGGTAGCACACACGAGGTGGGGCGTGATGAGGAGTGAGAGAGAGAGAGAGCGAGTGAGATAGAGAGAGAGACGAGTGGAAAAGGTGGGGCCCGAAAAGAGACGGAGGATCGTGGTCCCACGGCCGAAAAGGCTGCGTGATTCGCGTCCCAGACGAAGGAACTAGCGGAGAAGGGCGTCGGATGAATGGCTGACTCGGGTGTACGCCGCGAAACGACGCGGAACGTTTAGCATAAATTACGTCTCGCGTAGAGAGGACCGGGGCGGCGGCGGCGGCTGGGACTCTCACCGACCGCGGCCGGGCCCCAGCGTTGGGGGCCTCTCCATCGAATTGACTATAAAATTCTCCCACCCGGAAATTCAAGCCTGTTCGACGGTTTTTATTTTTTCGCGTCGATTCCCGGAACCGTAACCAAAAATTCAGCATCGCTACGAAATTATACTCGATCGTCGTCCGATGATAAACTGTCGCGAGATCAAACGGACGAGATTCTAGGTAGCGTAGGTGGACTCGGCCGGGGCCAGATGTTACAGATTTCGGGCCGAGTGTATCTTTAGAACCACCCGCGATATCGACCTCTTTCCCTCGCGTCATCGCTCGCTTCCTCTATTCCCGGGCTCGTCAACCACGAGCCACCCTTTCTCGTCCCGTCCCGTCTCGTTCCGTCTCGTTCCGTCTCGTTCCCGTCCGATAACACATTTTCTCGATACCCCCTCTGTCAACGATTCTACGAAATCTATTTGTCTGTTATAAACATCGGTAGATCTTTACGCGCAATGATAATTGTCTGCGTCAATTCGAAGAAATCGAAATCAAATGGCAATATTTTCAACGCGACAACATTATACAGACATTATAGTCTCAGCGTCCATTTATTCGCCGCAAATATAAATTAGTTCGCCCGAGAACATAAAAATTTACAATAATCTTAATGTTGGTCAACAAATTGAGAATGGGTAACCGGTCATTGACACAAGAGTTCCTGACGTTGTAGAATCGAAAGCTAGTCGTGGCAATATTTTCAACGCGACGGTTTTTGTTTCGAAAACCGGATTACCCGACGAGAGAATGCACGAAACCGAGGATTTACGCGGAAAATGTTGCGGAACGGAGGAACGAGAGGTCGAGATGGACACAGTGGGCTTACTGTCGCGGGTCTTGCTGTTTTAATAAGTCGAGCACGGCAGCATGGCGGAGCGGGTAACGCGAAGCAATTAACTCTCTCGGCGAGTAGAGGCTCCCGATCTTGATGCGACCAGACGAAGGTTACGATTACGTATCAAGCACGGCTCCTCTGTCTTTTCCAGCCTCTTAATTAACGGCAGACACGCGCTTCCCCCCGGACGAACACGCTTTTGCGCAATCGGAGCCCCTCGCAACTTCTCTCCCTTTTCCTCTAGTCGAGAGAGTTTCGGCGACTCTCCTCCGTCGCCGACGTTTATCGCGCGATCAGAAAGCGGACGATAATTAACGGTCGGCTGCCGGAATGGCAGAAGGGCGGAGCTGGGTCGCTCGCGACCCGTCGATCCGTTCCAGGGTTTTCTATCTGGGAATTTTGTCGTTTACGCGTTTGATTCTCGGTGTAGAGTTTACTCGAAATATCTGCTGTCGAAGAAAGAAGAAACACGACGCGGTGGTACGCGTTTCTTTGAACGTTCGCAGGGCCGACCGAAACGCTCCCCCTACCCCTAACTGTTATTAATGGTACATTGTTGCTTTCGCTTCTGTGCGCGCCGCGATAATCACTGTAATTAACGCGTTTCCGGCAACGTCGAACCGCGAGCGGTGCGTTCCGACTTCGAACGACCCGCGTGGGAGATCGTTCGCCGGCGTTCAAGCCGAGGAAACGCCGTAACGAAACACACCTCCGCTTTGTTCCTCTTCGATGCGAATCGATAAAAACAAAAGTCTGACAAACCCAGTAATATTTTAGTCGGGAGCCTGCGTTCGTTCCGAAGATTTAACCCTTTGCGGTCGTATTAAATTTAGACATGGGTACCGTACTGGTCGGAATTATTTTCCGTTGTACGAACGGTGATACATAATATGCAAGATTATGAAGGACAAACAAGATATATTAATTCTTTTGTGAACTTTGGGTATATGTTTACATAATAATGTGTTTTAATGTGATGTTCTCATGTAAAAATGATATTTTATAGTTCTCCATCGTGTGGTATCATTCAAAGCAGTCTCCAAGTCCTGGTTTCGGATTACATGTGTCGCAAAAATAATTAGTTTGGCGTCTTCCGCCCTTGATTTTTCTCTTTGAACATATAAAACCATCTTTACTCTTCACGTTTTGACAGTGCCCGCAATATATGTAATTTGCCATTAAGCCTTTCCTCTTTATCCGAGGACGATGATATTCCTGATTTTGAGGATGCTCCATCACGAAAATCACTTACAAGTTGTTCAACTAATTTTCGGACAAACATAAAATGTGACATAGGCGTCTTGTTTTCTCTTCCAGCTGACACCTTATATGCATAAGATATAGCTATTGATAGCACAAACTTCTGATCCCCAGAAAAAAATGTTCTCCACCATTCGCAAGATTTTCTCATAAAGCAATATAAACTTGCTAATTGGTCAGCCTTATCGACACATATTCATATTCAACATACTCATATTGTAATTTATAATAACATTCGGTTTGCTAATGTTGACGGTGCCACCTTCTTTCACCCTTCTTTCTATAGTTTTCGTGTCCGAGATTTGGAATTCTACAAATTATCTCCGAAACTTGTCGATTTCTTTACGCTCGAGAGGCGACTGACTCGCCACGGCGTCTTGAATGGCGAATGATGGGCGACAACCTTTGTTTCGACTGGGTTTCGTTATCTCCAATTGATAGGAGCACCTTATTGGTTCGTGACTAGGTTCCTTCGACATTCAGGTTCGTTCAGAGAAAGTATAAACTGATACATGGATGAATACAATTTAAGATTAGTATGATTCTTTGCTGTGGTGGCTGAGAGCAGACACACGACCGGAACGGTAAAAAAGCTTTGGTGGCTGAGAGTAGACATACCGCGAAGGGTTAATTTATAACGCGGAGAAACGGTGTTAATCTCGCGGCTTTCCGGATTTCCCCCGGGGAATGTTTCAGTAGTATTTTAGTCGCGAGCCGTTGATTGTTCGAGGATCTATTCATTTCCGGTTGATGAAGCGTTAATGGAGATTTTCGACCACCGAGCGGCTCGGGTTTTTCGCCCCCGGCGGAAGCTCATTCTCACGCACCGACGCAACGAAAATAAATCCGGCACTCCGAATAGCGATTACACGTTACGACGCCGACCCGCCGCCGCCTATTGCTTTTCGCCGACGCGGAGGAGAGAGGGAGAGAGAGGAGAGCCGAGGAGAGGAGAAAACAGACGTCGCAGCGTAGACGGAGGACTACCGTGCCAGATTCAAAGGTTGCCTCTCCTCCGCGCTCGCAGGATTCCGACCAGCCTCTCTTCCGAGAACACAACTTCTTTTTCCTCTCGTATTTTTCGCCCCGCTCTCCTCCGCCAGTCCTCTTCGTTCGAAACCGGTCGACTCCAGATACTATTAGGTTGTTACATACGAAATGTCCGATTTTTAACAGTCGCGTTATGCCTGTTTTCATTATCGAGATCCGTCCCTTGAAAACTTGAGACTCGAGATACGCTACAATGGTTTTAGACAATCGGACGACTCGCAACCGATAATAATTAATCGTCCCCATCTTAGACCATATATACTTATAGACCGGCATAGGTATAGTGTGTGCATTGAATGCAATGCTCCAAGATTAAAGAGTATCTGGTGGCCTCTTAGATGATTCAAAATGGTGGATAGCGCATGAGACAATGCACGTACTACACCTATATATATATATATATATATATATATATATATAGGTAATAAGATAGTAGATAATAATAGGATAAGAAATAGGTTAACTAAAACTATTTTATTTTATAATCAGTAATTAGGAATAAGTTTGTATTGTATCGTAAATTTGTATTGTATTGTATGAATAAAATTGTATTATAAGTATTACCCGTTAATAAATATTATTGGAAAATGGGGTATCTTGAGCACCCAGCAGAATTTGAAAAAATTGATATGATTTGATTCTGAAAAATGAATGTATAACGTGTGTATTTATGTATATTTTGTAACTCGTAGGACACGTCCTGAAGTATTTTTGTCCGGAATAGTTGTTTGAAGCCGGGTCTATAAGTATATATGGTCTAAGGTCCCCATGTACAGTGGAAATATACGAAAACTGGCATCAAAATTGATCCAGGTTCCGGAAGCTATCCAGAGCACAACAAACATCCGACATCGAGGAATCGAACATAGATCTCGAGAAAACCATGCAATTAACACGACTGTCGGCGGTGTTCGTGGCCCGTTTATTTTGAAGAGAACGTCGGAGTTGAGCTCTAGCGCGGTTCACCGAATCCAACATGGCCGCCGTTGGTCTCACGATGCTACCATGCGTTTCTAGCGGCGAAGCGTGCACCGGAGAACTACTTCGATATGCTATCTTTGATGATCGATAATTGTCAGTACGGTTCGTCGCATTGGAAAGATTCTTGAAAAATTCGAGTCTCGTTTTTGAAAGCGAATGGACCTCGTTTAGGAAGATTCTGGTCACCGCGGGAAGAGTCTATGGGGAAAACGATTGGCCAGGGGTGTGGGGACGCGACGAAAATCGCCGAGCAGAAGGAAGAGTCCGCGTTTTCGAGAAGAGGCGGGTAAACCGGTCGCAGAGGTGGCGCGAGGGGCGCCATATGGGTTAGTAAATTTAACTCTGCTCGCGAGAGAGAGCTCCGAAGATGAGCAGGGCGGAGAGCGGGAGAGAGAGAGATAGAGAGAGGGAGAGAGCGAGCAAAGGAAAGAAACAGAGAGATTACGAGGGAAGTGTAGAAGCACAAAAGGCCTAGCCATCTGCCAGTGGCCCTGCAGTGCGTCTCATAGGCAGAAGTGCGAGAGAACCGACGTACACCAGGGATGGTGAGCAAACATTGGCGTAGACGCGCCGTTGCTAATGGGGCATCAATGCCGAATGCGTCTCCGATGCGATCTCGCGTCGTGTCATTTTCGTCGATCGATCGTCGTTCTACGTTTTCCGACTCATCGGTCTCCCGATCCTGCTACAACTGAACCGTTCACTGGCCAAAACGGCGAGAGATTTTTCATTCTAACGTGCATCTGACGAACCAACGTCGATACTTTTTCCATCACGAATCAATTTCTTTAACTATTCGACCGCGATGCCACCGAATAACAAAGATTCAAAGAAGAAAAATTGTTTGGGATTTAATTCGCGAATACGATTAGAAATCGCGAGGAGCCGGATCGGGTTAAAAAACTCCGTCAAACCCCGTTATTTTATATGTATTTCTGTCATTTATTACAATATGTACATTTCGTTTGTTGTAGTCGTTGGACAGAATGTCCATAGAATGTTATAATGTCTTTTATACAACGTGATGTGGGTGAATAACAGCTGATTCGACGCGACACGAACTCATTTCTCAAGGATCGCGAAAATATACAGCTGCCGTTCGGTACGCGCAAAAAAAGCGAGCATTTCGTCGCCATTAAGGCACCAAACGAGAAACAATGTTCGCGCGAACAGCAAATTTGTGATGTTATAAAAATTGACGGATCTCGCCACTGTTGGGGAACGATCGAAAGCAAGCGAACGATAGCAAGAGGGAGAAGAGACAAGTGCCATCGTCCGTCTCTCTCTCTCTCTCTCTCTCTATTTCTCTCCCTTTCTCTGGCACCATCTGCCATTCGGTCGGCGATCCTCGTCGCACTCGGGAAGCGCATGCACGCGTGCAACGTGCAGCGTGCCACGAAATGCTCGTTTTTAATGCGATCGACCTGCCTCGTGTGCAGCCTTTCTTTGGCCACCGCGAGAAAGTAGGAAGACCACGGACAGAGCGATTTCCCTTTTTTTTTTTTTACCAACACAACCCCCTCTTTCTTTGCAATCGCCGCTTCGGAAAATTCTTTGCCGCGTTGTCAAGCGTTTAACCCTTAGCACTCGAATGGCGACTCTGAGGCGCCACTAGAAATTGCTTCACCATTATTCAGAATATTGTTTACACGATTAAATTTGTTTATATGTACTAAATTACTGAACATTTTGTTGGGATTTATTTCATAAATTACATACAAAAATTAATATTTTATTTTATGTTAAAACTATGTAAATATTGTATATAGATTGGCCTCTTTATTTAATTCGTAGCTTAATTGTTTTCTCCCCGACCTGAGCGATCTTCACACGAGACGCTATCTTCATCTACCATATTGACGTGCCTTTCAACGTATTTTTAAACGTAACAGTTTTTCCATATTTCGATCGACAATTGTCGAAAAATTTTGTTTCTATGTTATTGGCGCACTGGTACGATCATATATGACAAATGAAGCTGTTTTGCAAATTTACATCAAGTTTTCCGACGTTTCGATCTGGATTTAGATAATTTTCAAGAAAAAAGTTACGTTGTAATTGCGTCTGTAAGAATTTGTGTTTCAATTAATATATGGTTGTCAAACCAAATGCAGAAACAGAAGAAAACAATGTCACAGAAACACTATATTGAGAAAAATTAGAAAATTATGTATGCAACTCGCTTGCTTAATACAAAAATATTATAAAACTAAATTCTTTAAATTTGTTGGAAGCATGTTTGGTTCAATGCCGGTTCAATCTTTAAACGTATTACAGAATAAATTCAATTGTGTGTTATTGAAGTGTTATTTATTATATTCCCATAATCTAATAATAATCCAAATATTTAAATATTGTACGAGGTACTATTTCGTGCGGATATAATGAAAAAAACTTATGTACGATGGAAATATTCTAGGTTAGAAGGTATGTTCGGTTTTTTAGTTGAAATAGCTCCGAGTGCAAAGGGTTAATCGTTGAACGAGTAACCTTTCGTAGAAATGTTCGAGCCCAGGACGGTCCGGATCTGATTTGAAAATTGTACGTAACTAGGAAAAGACGTTCTTCTCGAACAAGCAATTCTACGCGTCGAACGTTTCGATGAAGGTCGACAGCAATGTCCGAGTGTAATTGAAACACGGCTTCCCTGCGACCACCCCTATCTTCGAGACGACTTCCTCCGCAACAGATAACGGCCGAGCGAAAATTAGTAGTTAAAAAGACACGTCCCTAATCGGTCAATTTTCTTTTTTATAGTTTCTTATCGATCGCGACGGAAACCAAGAGACCGGGGTTCTTTTACGAGGCTCCAAACAAATTTAAACGAACCGGCGGTTGCACGCTAAATTCGCTCCGCTGTTCCCCCAAGGAAGAGCGAGTCGACCTGGCCACGATTTACCTTCCGGTTGAAGACGGTGAACGCTAAACTACATACTTCGACAGACGCCCTTGCGACCCACGATTCTCTTTTTCATTCCAACAGTCGTTTGTTTAACAGACTCTCAAAAACGTATCTACCTAAAACCGAGACAAAACGATCGTTTCTAGCGCCGAGAGATAAGTTTCTATTCGAAAATAGAACCACCGTCTAATTCCCGGTTATTAAAGATGGTGTAATAGGCATGTTCCGTTTAGTGTCGACGGGAAAAGTGTCTTCGCGAAACACAATCCGATCGACGTGAGAACGGATCGCGCGCGCGATTCGATGTTATTCCGCGGTTTCTTACACGTAACCGCGTCGAGTTCCGTATTCCGTAGCACGCGATCTCGTATGTATGCTAAACGTCTCTGAATCGAGAAAACACAGAGAAAAAAACAAAAGGAACGAATGGCGCGCGCGTTTCCGTTATCTTCGATCGCGATCGTTAACGGTGACAGTGTTTTTCTTTCAGTTTTTTTCCCCACTCGACCACGTAAATCCGTGTCGGTGACAACGTTTAATTTATGTGTAATCTATTTTCCCAGGAAGAACGACGAGACGCGCGTCCTTCGAAGCATCGAGACGGTACCAAAATGGCGGACCGGTTGCGCAATCCACGCGGAAATCGAACTCGATTCCCTCTCGTCGCGCGCATCGGCGAGAGAGATCGAACCGGTTCGTTTCCGTTTTAGCAGAAGCGTGGGAATTCGGGCGCGGGGAACATCCGCCGGACGAAAGGTCTATTTACGAAACGTTTATTACGGGATGACACTTACCGGCCACGTGAACTCGAACGGAAATCTGATGGGGTTGGTGAAGCTCGGCATGGCGACGTTGGGGCTCAGGTTAACGATGTTCTCGCCCAGGACCGGTGTGACCACGTCGCCGTACGTGCACGGCGTCGTCGTGTCGATCTTCACCTGATACTGCTTCAGGCATACCCTGAACCTGGTTTTGCAAACGCCCGAGCACTCGCCGGTCTTGGACGTGCTGCCCGAACAGCACTTGCCCAGACTGTCCTTCCCGTACTCGTTCACGAACGACTTCAGCCTCAGCTCGAACACCCCCGAGGCGTTTACCTGGAAAACATCGAGCTCGCATCAGTCTTTCCAAATCATTGCACACACGGTTCTCGTTCATTCTTCGCGTCTCTCCATCCATTCTACGCGGACACACAGCCTTTTCACAAGAAAAAAGCCTCTTACCAGCAGATTTCTCGCCCCGTTGCACAGCTAGTTCGGGGAGAGGCGGCGATTTTACATTTTCTCGAAAACGAAGGAACGTTGGGTTTTCTCCGCGAGAAAGCAATACGACGAGAGAGCCGAGCGGACCCAGCTACGAGCAACTCCGGTATCGAGAGCAGTTTCGGTAGCGGTCGCACGACGTTTAAAGTCCACAATGCGTTCTTATCGGTATCCGCGATCTCCCCGGTGTAGCTAGACAACGAAGCCATTCATCGCGATGAGGTTCGCACAGTCCTCTATCCCGAACGGATAGACGTGTAACAACACACCTGACTGCCGTCTATCCGGCACCGACGACCCCCCCAAGGTATCTGTACGTCTAGACGGTTGGTGCGCGTTTCATCCCATGGCAACACATGGCAACTTTCGACAGTCTGTTTACTTGTTTCCTCGGAACGGTCTCCGGTCCAACGAGAGGCGAAAAGCGAGGCCGATCGTGACGAACTCGGAGACGGATCCTCCGACTTTGGGGGTCGCCTCGTGCCCGGGGAGCAGGGAGCAAAGAGCAGAGAGCCAGAGAGAGCAACGCGCGCCAACCCGACAGCACGTGTGTAACCAAGTTTTTGCGCACGCGTGTCTCCCAGTAGGAGCACGGAGATATCCGCGCGAGTGACCCGGCAAAAAACGCTTTCTCTTTTTCGTTCGCTGTCTTTTATCTCCTCCTACCACCCCCTCTCTCTCTCTCTCTCCCTCTTTCTCTCTGTTTGCTCGACCAGACGAAACGCGAGCGAAAAAAGGGTTAGGGCAGCGAACGCGCAGATGGACATCTCGCCACGCGCGCCGCCAACGATCATGTGGAACACGAAGGGCGTCTCCCGAGGCGTGAAAAACGAAACCAGTCGTAAACGTATTAACGGCGCTGCTCCAGAAGCGCCTCCTGCCGGCGACCGGGTCGATCGCGACCCCTTCGAATCATTTGCCGAAACTCTGATTATTTTTCTTAAGGTACGAGTAAGTACAACTGTGCTGCGATAACAGGGAAGGAAGCGTCGTCGGAGCGGCGCTTTTGATGATCGACTGCCGAGCTTGCAGCTCTACCAGCGCGGTTCAATGTGGACGCTTCCACTGTAAAAGTATACATTCTATGTATGTGTTTGACCGCTTCGCTCTCTTTCGTTGGCATCGCAGCTACGATGTAAGTACTCTTACCCTTAGGGATTCGGAGAGCGTCTCGCGCAAGAAACCTCGGAGATTCCGTCCACGATGCCGATCAGAGCTGGGAACGTAATTCGATCGAGGGACGATTACTTTGTAATCGAGATGCAGGCCCCGAGACAGCACAGGAAACAATTTTGCGCGTTTCGGGCCTTTTGTAGTAGGAGATACATGTACCCTGCCGAATAAGGGAATATGTTTGCAAAAGCGGTAGCGACGACATAATATTTCCACGATTGATCGTTGAAAGCGATTCTGGTCGCTTGGGCACTCTTAACGCTGATCTTACTCGTACGATTGTAAATCCAGAAAGATAACGAAATGAAGTAGAACCTCGAGAAACTCAGAATTAGTAGAAATCGGATCAAAATTCAATAAAATTCGACACAAATCGGATCGCAATTTTTGCTCCGCCTTAACTCTTTGGGGCACGCTGCGATTAAAAGTGTCCCAACTTTTTGATGCACCGTAATGATGGTGGGACATTTTTAGTCCCACCTCGAAATATTGCGACAGCTGCATGCGCACAGGTTTATATTTCGTTTTGTTTACCGTAAAGCAGTTGGTAATATCTTCAACAAATGTTACAAATGTATTCACTTGTGTTGGCAACATTCAACATGCCAATACAGGTTCATCAATTGTTGCAAGCGGAAGATTTATTGCGACAATTTTTTTTCTCTGGTTTTATGTGAAAAATTGTAGAAGTTAATTTTTATAAAAATTAGTTCCATATAAGCAACCGAAGAGCTTTATAATAAAAACTAAAGCTTAAATTTGTGGTGGTGGACTATTTGAGTCCCACCCTATAACAACAAATTTAATTAAACTATCAGTATTTTTTTATGTTTTTACATTATGTGACACCTTTATTAATAAAAATATACCAATTTTGTCTCATTTAAAATGCAATCAAATTTCTATGCAACATGGGTCTATTTTATTATCTGAAATCCTGTGCCGCAAAGAGTTAAGGTCGGGTTATACATATCCGTCCGATATCGGACGCGTTTTTAGGGTGTTTATTCATTTCCGTCCGAACATTGAGGTAACTTGTGATGCGTTCGAGATGTTGTAAAAGAGAGCTACCGATAGTTTACCTAAAAGAGTTGCGGAGCCTATAGAAACCTCTTCTTGTGCCACGCACACCAAGGAGATGTAAGACTATATATTTTCCGTACGGACACGCGTGCTTATAAAATTCGGCTTGAGAGGTTGTGCTAAGCGCAAAGTTATCGGCTAAACGTTCCGGCGGCTGCGGGAGTAGTCAACGGAATGACTGCCCGGAGTCATCCCTTCTTTCTCGGAGTCAAGAGTCCCAGGGCCAGGGGTTGACGGAGGGGGGGGGGGCGGTGTTCGACGCGCACGTAGCCGTCGCTCGTCCCGCGCCGAGGGTCCGTTCTTCAGGCGGCGTCCCCGTTGCACGAGTTCTACCCTTGCTGGATACGCGACGTCTTAAAGTCGATTTATACAGACGACTTTGTCGGATCAGACAAAAAAATTTTGTTGTGCCACGTGCAGCAGGGGGTCGTCACCCGCTCGAAATTGATGACCTCTCAGACTCGAAGAAAAAGTATCGTCGAGAAGTCGGTCTCCGATATCGGCTTGCGAAAACTCTCGTTTAAACCTGGGTAACAATATTCGGTCTGATCCGAACATCGGACACGTATAACCCGACCTTTATAGGAGGGTTTACAGTTCGGATAGAATCGAAATGTCCAGCGTGGTGGAATCTTACGATATCGAGTTGAACTCGCAATATACATAGCTTTCTGTCAGCTGATCAAGAAACGACTACGCAACGGTCGAAATGAAACGCGTCCGGCAGTTCGAGAGAATAGAGCGATCGATGTAACTTGAAAGAATGTCAGAGAAGAACGGTCGAAATCGAAGCAGGGTTCGAGCCCTTCAAAAGCCGACCGATCGGTTGACGAGAAGAAGAAGGTGTTTCTCGGGCAGGCAAAATACGAGGATCGCTGGACAGATCGAGATCGACGAGTTCTCGCATCGGGGATTTTTCGAGGCGTCGCGTCGTCCCGGCGACGGGTGATCTCCGAGGGGAGGCCGTTTTTCTTCGGCGACAGTATCCAGTGTAAACAGAGCCGTTGCGTCAATATTTCTCGGCTCCTACCCTCGTCGTCGGGCCGCTCGCCACGGCCAACAGTTCTTGACCACCGTGGACAATGGCCTGCGGGTACGCGCACGCACCTACACACCCGTTCGTCAGCGCACACGTACGCGCAACGAGAGAACGAGAGAGAGAGAGAGAGAGAGAGAGAGAGAGAGAGAGAGAGAGAGAGAAAAGGAGGCGCGCAGCCGGCAGCAGACAAGCGAGCCTTCCCACGAGACATTGTATAGCCGAGCAAAACTATACATATATCGTGTCTCGCGTGAACGAGAGGAGCGCACTAACCTTACTATCGAGCCTGCGATCGGATCGTTTTACGATCGCGCCGGTCGACTCGGTCCTCGCGTCCATTACACCCCCTGGTACCCGCGATTTTCGACGCGCGACCAACACCCTCGCGACCACCAACTTTTCCCCGAGAAAAATTCGTTGTTACTACCACGAACTGCTTTTTTTAACTCTAGGCAACTAAGATGTCCTGCAACGAGCAACGTAATTACCAACTGCGAGTTTGTATCAACTTATCGGACCCGTTAACCTCAAACTATGAAGTCCTCGGCCATGAATTACAAGTTTCCAATAATTATCAAACAATCACCGGTAGACAATGCGTTGACAAAGTCTATCGAGGAATTTACAACATAGGTGGGGGTCTGCCCCCGGGAATACTACGGCTCTGTCAAAATCGGAAGCCCCGCCTACTCGGAGCATTCTCCGCAGAAAGAAGAAAACAGAAAACCTTTTATATTTATAATGTCTTTCTTTTATACAACGTGGTGATGTGGGTGAATAAACCGAACTGGGTTTCACTATAAATAGAGTTGATATTTATTAAACAATAATTAAAGTTTCTTTACATTATTTACATTATTTACAGATCCCTTACCTATAAATAGAGAAACGGCATTTACAGCCTATTCTCTCCTATCTTTCCTTTTTATATTAACCAATATGTTCTCCAACTCGGATTCCCCTTTGTCTTAATGCACGTGTTTCTTCTATTCTCTTCTGTGCTCTCTATCGTCGACAAGTGACGCGGCAAACTTCAAGAGGGTTTGTAAAGTAGCATCTGTACTACTTTATATATTGTAAGAAAATGTACCGTGTTGCTAATGACCTTTGACGTTGAAGCAACATTAAATAAATGAAAGAAAAAGAAAACCTTTTATCTCCTTCTTCTTCGACGATGACGTTCGTCGTGAAAAGTCACTCTAAAGCGGACATAAGTGTAGTCTGCACCCTGTGGTACTGACCTGGCACCGTGAAAATCGGGAGCAAGGTAACCACACCTACCGAGGAGAGCAACCTATGCAGGTTCGTTAAAAGAATTTCAAACCAGCGTTTGCTTTACGAAAGAACAACACGCGATCTGCTCATTCATTTTTCCAGAATCCAGGTACAGATTCGTTCTTCCACAATAGATATAGTTCGAAAGTCGATCTAGAAGAGAGAATCCGAGGAAGACACATTTTTTGGAGTTACGAGCACGAAATTAGATCTCGCCGATCCCGCGTGTCTTTCTTTTGCACGCGTTCAATGGACGGCCGATCGTTTCGCAAAGCAAACATGGCGGCGCTTTACGAGCGGCATCGAAAAAATACACAAAGGAAGAACAACGCGCGCGAGGAGGCTTTCGCGGGTCGAATCGAAAAATATTCTCATTGCGTCTCGTGAAACGCGGTTCGTACACCAGAAGAGAGTGAGAGAGTGAGAGAGTGAGAGAGAGAGAGAGAGAGAGAGAGAGAGAGAAAGAGGCTGTTGCGCGCGCGTGCTCGCCGCTCGATGAGGAATTCTCATTTTTGGCGCGCTAGAGCGCTATTCTCGGAACGGGAATGGCCGCCGCCGACTATTTACGGATACAACAACCAACGTTATTTCGTCACAAAACAATTTCCAGAGGCACCCTTTGAGACGCCGTCTTCCTAGCCGTGCCCTCTCCCTTTCTATCTCTCGCGATGCATCGAGAGTCGATACAGAAAGCGAGAGAGAGGGAGGGAGAATTACAACGTTCTCTTACGGGAAAATGAGGATGGATTCTTCCTACGTGTTTGCGTACGAAGACTTTAACTCCTAGTCGTACAATTTTCTCCATGGTTACGGTACTCGGAGCCTCTTTGCCTTTAACACGTTGGGACCGGCACTAGAATTTTCGTTTGACTGTCGTCAGTCCGTGGGGCCGACCAGTATTAAAGTTAAAAAATAAATATAGTCTCAATGAAATGTGATCGAATGTAGTTTTAATGAAATTTATTAAAACATTCTAAACAAAAATGCGGCTTATCTTTACACATATTACAATACGTAATAACATTTTTGGTAATATTTGTAGCTGTCTTTCGTTCAAATAGTTTTGAATTGTTATAACACTTCGAACAATACCTTCGGACTTTATGTATGTCTCCTTCCTTTTTATATAATTTATGAATAACAAGCGACAAAGAAGAATTCTTTATCCTTCGGCGATACACTACAACATTGTATAGCTCACCGGCTGCCGGATGAACGGAAAGGACAGCAAATTCGGCGCCGGGCTCAACGTGTTATAAACCTCTGTCTACCAAGTGGGCAGTGTTGGGATGCATCCTTTCTCGCGCATGCGCGGCGAATTTTGCCTCAGTAAAGTAACATTCTCGATAAAATCGGGTACCTTGAGCACCCAGCAGAATTTGAAAAAATTGATTTGATTCTGAAAAATGAATGTATAACATGTGTGTTTGTGTACATTTTGTAACTGGTAGGACACGTCTTAAATTCTTTTTGTCCGGAATAGATTGTTTCGATACTTTCCCGCCAATATAACTGTCTTAGGGCTCTACTACCTCTGTCATCATGATATAGATACATTATTGTTTTGGCCGCGCATGCGCGAGAAAGGATGCACCGCATCCCAACACTGCAAGCGGGTCCATTGGACCCGACTGTATGTAGATACTGCGGTTGTTTAAACTTTTAATATTCTTGGGATCTTGTCGTTGCATGACTTTGTTACTTTTCTTATTTTTTATTATTTAAAGCTAAAAGTTTTTTTTTATATTTACTACGTTTTGTGGTATAAATTTTCCATCGCATAATGAAAGTTTTTATTTACGGTAGACAGAGGGGTTAACACTTTCAGCGCCACATTTCCCAAAAATGCCAAACAGAATTATAAACGAATTTTGCCGTCATAACGTCGAATGTAGCGAACATAATTAGGATGTACAAAACACGAGAAGAATGCGAGTGGTATTTTCGAGGCTGCTCAGGTTGTACTCGAAGTGTTAAGTATTCGAGTAAACGCAGACGAAGTAGGCTACTTTCAGTACTTAGTACATCCTGTTTGGATCTCGAGACTGGTTCTCGTTGTTGTACGAGAAATGGTTAATATTTAAAAGATATCATAGACAGTATCGTCTCCCGAGTAACCAACAATAGGAGAGACAAAGAGAGCCACCGATCCGACGATTTCCGAGGATGTCTCTCGAAGGTGGAGGAGAGATCGGTGCAGAAGACAACGCGAGAGAAAGAGACAGCGAAAGAGTAAGAGAAGTCGTGGAACGAAAAGGACGAGGCGCACGCTAGACACTTCTAAAAGAGTGGATCCAGATTTAGAGTTGTTGTACGCCGAATACTGTTGCCTTTTCTCCTGTTTCGCCGGATGGCTCGGGTCTGCGGTCGTGTGCGTCTGATGCTCTCTCTCTCTCCCTCTCTTTGTCGCGAGAAAAACAGACAGAGAGAAAGAGAGAGAGGGAGGAGAGCCATGCGAGGGAAAAAAACATCTCTCCCAGGAAGAATACAGTTGGGCAGCCGCGGGGTGGCTAGGGGAAAAAAGGAACGAAGCTTTTAGTAGTAAGACACGCGATCCGCTGGTTCGGATCGGTGGAATCGAGGATCGTTCTCGAATCGACGAGGTCTAGAGGATCCGCGGCAGCAGCGGCGGCTAAACCGATATAGGTTGGATAAATATAAGCCGCGATCGCACTTACGCAAGTGCTCAATTAGACGAGGGCCGACAGAACGTCGAGGTACGAGAGAGAGGAGGAAGAAGAAGAAGAAGAAGAGAGACGGTCGGTAAATATGTAGACCGAGGGATTCTATTCTGAACGAACTCAATCGACGCGTCGTCGTTTTTATCCGTAAATACCAACAGAGCTTACGGCGAGGCGACCGGTTTGACAGACGGGGACATCTTGGAATCCGAACCAAAACATCGCGCCATTCATCGGCAGCCGGCGAAGGTCGGGCCCGCACAGCGCCAGTCGAGTTGACAAACGTATCCGTCGGGGTTTGACAACATTGCTCGCGATACCGCCGATCCGTTCACAAAATAATCCTTTCGGTGCGTGTCGGTGGGCCGACGAGCGCCGCGCGTTTTCGTCCCGGCCCAGGATGTCCGGCCGTTGCTCGATAATCGCGCTCCTCGCCGAACAGCCATCACCCTCTGCTTGCCCGTAGCCATCGTCCGAACGAGGAAAAAAAACTAGGGAGTCCACGCCCCAGAGGGAACCGCGCGATAAGTGGAGAATTGCAGGCGCCGCACCGCGAGAAGAAAATTACGAACCTTCCGATGCTCGGGGACCGTTTGTGTCCGTTAAAATCTGTCTCGAAGCTCGTCCCCGCGAGGACGGTTCGCGCAACGGGATATTCAGCAGCGACCGAAAAGATGATGCGCTCGAAAGAAACGCGATTTCGCGCGGCCGAAAATACACCGAAATATTTTCGAACGTTCGAGCACTCCATCCAACGCAACTGGACTACTACGAGCACGAAGAACATTCAGACATCACGCGTGAAATAAATTACAGCGAGCAATCCTAGAGGATTTTTCCATTATCGAAGATGACTTCATTTTTACAAATTAGATTACCAACGATGCGACCGTTGCTGTCAGTCGCTTAGGACCAGCTTTGCCCTCGATCTGCCAAACATTCTTTCTCTATTCTAGGGAGTCTCGAATCAGTTTTCATAAATACAGTATTTCATCGATAATTGTCCACAACACGGGTCTGCGGAGGGATATCATTGTTTGAGGTTTGCCGAACGTAGAGAAGGACAGCCGAGAGGCATATTTCTAATAAACATGCCACAAATATGGTCATCGAAGTCCCATCAAAAAATAATGGGGAGAGTACGATTTCCGTGGCCCCTCGTTTTGAGGTTATATTTGTGTTCTTGGGGTTGTTTCAAGAAGAAAATGTATATATAACATGGTGTCAATTTGGCCTGGTTTAACCGGTAAAGTAGATTTCCTGTTTTTTATAAATTTGCAAATATCGTCGGTAACTATGCGAAATATGGCAAAATATCAAGAGACCTTTTTTGTAGAAAATGAAATTTTATTCGCATAATCTTTGCATTGCAGCTGTCATCCAGAATTTGATCTAGTAATGGTAAAAAAAAACATGTAAATAGAATGAGTTGAGGTTAGGTCGTGGAGGAGGCGGAAATCTAAAAGAAGTTGGAAAATCGGATTAGTGTGGTCTCACCGGTATACCCGAGGCCGCATGGTGTCATATTTCTCGGCGACCGAGGCCTCTCGAGCTTCACGGCCCCTCAAGGGGGTACACCTCGCACTAGTGGGGATATCTCAGGGACAATTATGTCGTAGACATTTGGGACAATTACCGATGAAATACTGAAGACTGCGGATCTTGATGGGAAATACATATGTTTTACATCGATTACATACAAGCTACCGGAACCAAATAAAAATTTGTTTCTTCCTTTAATACTGCTAGCAGGACAAAAGTAATGTGTAGGTATCTATACTCTTCGATTACGCGTGAATGCGTAAAATCCGCTGACCACTTATAAAGCTTTGATACGATAAATCTCTCTCTGTACAAGTACAAGAGAGAATGTAAAATAGAAATTTCATGGATCATAAAATAGACTGTCATGGAAAGACCAACAAGCTGACCATAGAGAGTTAACACTTTACCAACCGGAATACCAATAATAGGATTTTCAGGTGTGTAGTGTACCAAAAGGAAGCGTAGAAATTATCGTCTACAAAATTCTTAGATTACCGAAAGTAAGTTTTACCTATGAGCATTTAAAAAATAATGAAGTAACGCGTTAACACGTTCAGCGCCCACTCCGCAATCATAAAAATTACACAAAATCAAAGCAATATATTTAATAAAACAAAAACTAAGAAGTTTAGTTTTGTGATATTAATTACTGTTTCAAACCTCTTCTATTCCTCAGATAGGAAATTTTGTACACTCGATCTACCAACGTCAAAAATTAATTTTCAATTCTGTAGAAATAATCCCGTCACCCAGATATGGGAGACATGGCGCTGAACGTGTTAAGAGAGCCCTCGGCTGCGGACAAACGACCATTTGGCCCGCTGAACCCTCGCGCAGTCCATGGTGACAAGCTAGACTCTAACCGCTAGAAGAGAGAACTGTTCGAGTCTTCCCGTCTCCGCGCAGGTGTGTTTCCGGTTGGGGGTTGTACATATTAAAAGAAAGAAAAGAAAAACGCTTACCGTTCGGGGTGTCGGCAGCAGCACGACGGCGACCGTCCACACGAGCATCGTGGTCCACATGTTTGGTGGTTGATCGGGTTCGGATGTTGACACGCCGCCGGTGCTTCGTCGACGGCGGCTGCGCGTGGACCGTGGTGCCCCGGTGTGTGTGCTCGTCGGCGTTACCTCCTCGCTTGGATTTCGCGAGGCTGCATAGCCTACCGTGAACCGCCGTGTACGAGGTGTAACACGCGCACCGTCCTGCACCTTTCTTCGCTTCTATCTCTTTATCTCTCTCTCTCTTACTCGGCAACGATGCAACGTATTACGGGCAGAGAGCGGGGCAGGTACAACAAGGTAATCCTCCGTGTAAGCGTGGGTAAAACTACCGGTTGACCGGGACCCGGCGATTGATTTCACGCGAGAGAATAAAACCGAACGTGATAACCAGAGACACGCGAAAACGCAAAATCGACGAAGCAAACATGCAAAGCGACGATGCAAAAGGAAAAAAAAATATATATATAAACAACGAGATGGAACTCGCGTCACTTCTCTGTTCTATACGTATATATATATATATGTCGCACTGCAATACAATAATACACTCGGTACGTATATCCGTAAAATTTTTCACGTACGGCGCGACGAGCAGGTATACAAATACAAATATATATGTATATATATATACATATATATCACGCGCGAGATCACTGAACACTGACTGTGACACACTTTATTCCATTTATCCGTGGGACGCCGAGAGTCGTCGAACAGCTTCGTCCAGGGTGTATATCGGATGGTAATGCAGCCGTGCGTAGGTTAATTAGGCGAAACACACTTTCGGCGAGCGACGGTCCCCCCTTGTTCGTCGCAGCAAGCGTGTAACTCTCCGCGCGCCGGATACCTCGATAGTGTTGCTTACACTCGGACGCACCGTGTGTATACGTCTCTTTCTTTCTCTCTCTCTTTCTCTTTCTCTCTCGGATGACGATGATGTTCGTTGCTTTGTAATCCGCGGGTCCTCTCTGTTATAATAGTATCTGGATGTGGTACTACGCTCGCGTGGAGCGTTGTTTCGCGTCGCACGAGCCGTTACGTCGACGAGAGTCGCGACGATCCGCCACGAGCATAATTTTCTCCGCCGGTTTTCAGGGAAACAAGAAAAAAAAAAAGGCACGGTACGACACAACTCTCGCCTCGCCAACCGTCGCAACAACGACGATCCGCGCACTGACTGGCCGTCGACGAACCGCGAGGAATAATTCCTTCGGCAAGAGTGTCGGAGCCGGAGGTGTGGTGGTGGTAGCGCTGGCGGAGAAGAAAGGAGTGGGAGGAACGAGGGGAATCGTACGGTGGTGGGGGTTAGCGGCACCGGTGGAGGTGGATCGAGTAATAGTCGAACCGCGAGAGAGAGAGGGAAGTCTATGCGCCTCGTTCCGTGCTAGGGGAAGATTTTCAAAGTGTTTGGGTGGGGACGGATTTGTCGGGGAGAGGGGGGAAGAGACGGAGAAACAACACGCGAAGAGAGAACCGGCACGAATGGCACCACTCCGCTGCTGAACCACTACTGGGTCCGTAGAGGCCTGTACAACGTTTTCCTTGTGAAAGTGTGCCGCCTCGGTTATACTCTACTCGTGTACGTGTACGCGCGAACCGGCGCTCTTCTCAGCTAGTTCCTCCCTCGATGCACTTTCCTATCCTCTCTCTGTTCCCCTGGCTCTACCCTCTCCGTTTGCTCGGCTACGATCCGGGGATCCAACGGGTTTACACGTGTGCGCGAGCACACGCGGGCGCGCCACTAAAACAGCTGACACTAGCGCCACACCGCGGTTACTCCGGCAAGCACTGGTGCAACGTCGATCGGTCACGAGACACTGGAGCGCGATCGACAGATGGCGAGTTCTCCGATCTCGGTTGGTTCCGGACTCGGTTGGGGCCGTGTTCCGCAGTCGTACTTGGTTATCCTGCGAGAGACGCGCGTTTTCGCGCGCGCGGCTGTTCCAAATTGGTCTCTATCCTTTTTTCGGCACGAAGAATCACGGTGAAAACTGAAACTCGGTGGTTGTATTTGCGGTTCCCTTCTCTCGGTGTGTCGGTATTCCCGAAAAAATATGAAAAACTCGTTTTTTTACTATTGGCGGTTACACACGCGTGCGCTGGTACGTTCGGAAAGTACGCGTACGTGTCCCACGCGTCTACAGAACGGCGTGCAACCCTCGACTGGAGGTAGTAAGCCGGGGGCACCCCTACTTATAATTGTGGTCCCGCCGGGTCCCCGTTGAGAGGGGTTGCCCAACCAAGAGGGGTGGTGGGTAGCGGCTGCGCCGGTGGCTCGCGACGTGACCGGCTCTTGGAGGGGCACGGGGGACCGTTCGGCGGCGGGGGGCTCGAGGGAACAGGGGTCGGGGAACGAGGCAGCTGCAGGCCGGCTGCACGCGCCCACCCCCACCACCGTAGCCCCTGTACGACACCCCAGCCACTCGTGCGGAGTGCGGACTTCTTGCCTGCGTGCTCGCCTGTCGTAGACTCCTCGGGGCGCCTGTCTTCTTCCTTTCTCTCTCTCTCCTCTCTCTCTCTCTGCTCCTTCTTCTCTCGTTGGCTCTCCTTGGCTCTCTTTGGCTCTCCTTCTCCTCTCTAGTCTCTCTCTTCTCCTCGTCACAGCTTTTCTGCTTCCTCCCTCCCGTCCCCGAAGGTTGCACCGGTTACACTACCGCAGCTTGTCTCTTGTCTCTGTTCCACGGGCCACGATAAACTCGCGTACCCCATTCGACGGCACGCGCCGCGCCGTGTCGAGCCAAGCCGCGGCGTGCCACCTCCTCGTGACGTCATACCCTTCTTTTTAAGCGTATTACGCTCTTCTTACACGCACCGCGATACTTCGCGGTGTCGGCGAGAACGGGTTACACACCGGAACCTGATTCGCCCCAGCCCCGAATTCGGCCGGTTCGAGAACAGATCCTCGGCCACGTTCGCTAATTAGATTACACCGACAGGATTGGTCGGTGTACACTGATTATCCAGAAAATTGTTCCACGAGCGTTGATCCGGAAGCTGAGAGCAGCCGCCGTGGCGCTTTCCTCTCGAGCAGACACGAAGAGACGCGAACATTCGTCGGGTACTCGTTACCGGAAACCCCGTCGAAGGACTTCGGCTTTCGAGTGGCTTTTTCTCGTGCCATAGTCTTTGTCGTGGCTACTAAATTCCGACCACTGTTATTGCGAGCCCCATTTTGCTATTTCCTTCCAGGAGCAAGGATACAGAAGGAATTGCAACGAATGAAGCGCTCGGTCATCTTTTGTCAGAAGCGAGAACACTGATCTTTCATCGAATCGGATGCCCTTCGTTCCTACCTTCTACTAGAAGGTCGGAAGAAGACAACGCTGGAAACCAGAAATTCGTCCGGTACCTAGGCCGATTTGTCTCGGAGATAATTAAAGGATCTTCGGCTTGTAAATCATGGATTTGTCCGGAGCCTTTTTTAAACTCGCACATATTCGTCATCGATGACAAACGATCGGTTCGCAAGCTGCCAGACCCCCAGCAGCTAGACGTTCCTCTCGCCACCCTTCCCGGTCTCTTTCACCGAGTCCGTAACCCACTGACGTCACTCATTGCGAAAACACGATGGGTGAGAAACGCTCGGCCACCCCTCGTTGCTGACCCCTCTGCAACAAAAACGTATAAGTACTCACGGGGCGACAGATTACCGAACAGCGCATGCTGCTCCTCGCGAGCCATTGTGCGACGAACATAATGCCCCGGACCTGTCTCGGGCACGCATCGACATCCGCCATTGTTCCCCGGCGCGAATCACATTCTTCCCTACCCTTTATTTTGCCTTTGCAGACTGTCCCGCAAAGTGTCGAACGCGACGGCGCACAGTGGTTCCGATCCAGAAATATGGGGACATTTTGCCAAAAAATCAACTATCTCGTATAGATGTCCGTTGAATATGTTTTGCTTTCTCAATTTCCAGCAATCTCGAAAATGATAAAAGTAATAAACCGCAATAAAAATTGTTACTGTTATCGACAGTTAAAGTTGGATGTTTTGAAGATAGCATTTTTCATGGAAGAAATTGGTTCTTTTCTTTAACATGTCCTGACGACTCTTTTCAATATTTTTCCACCACTTTTTTTAAAATGAAAAGTATATCTTTAAATTACAAATTATCACTGACAATTAAGCATTACTGTTTGTTATTTAAAAGAAATTTAATGCTGACTCCATTGGGGAAAATCCTAAAAATTCTTAGTAATTCGCATGGAATATCTTTTGACTCTCGAATATTCCCAGAATTTTACAAAGTCGACTATTCTCAGCATATTTTCTTTTATATAATCCTGCAAGAATCGGAATCACCTTCTTCCATTTTTACAAATTATCATTGTTTAAAGCTGCGCGCTTCGCTGTGCGTATAGGTGCTATGGGCGCATTCATCGTCGAGACTATGCTACGCTAAAATTCCTTTGGCATTTTAGGGAATTCTTCAGAAGATACACACTTTCAAATGTTTATGCTATAATATATATAAACCTCCAACAATGATATTCACTGCCATTCTGCATTCAGTTGATACAAAGCCATACGAGAGTGAATCGTGCAAATATGTTTGAGAGTTACATTGTAATTTGAATGCAATTATAAACGTATGAAAGCTAATTTAAGTAGTTCTATGCATAAAAGAGAAATGTTATCAGCAGAGAAAGCTCTTTGCACGTTTATAACAGTAGACCTGTCCAAATTTCAGTATACGTCCATTAGAAATGACGCTATACTGTACAAAACCAATCAATGGCCGTCGTTTGCGGCATTATTAAAAGAAAAAAAAATTGTTATCTACCAAAGGAAGCTATAGATGTAACCGAAAAATATGCAAAAGTTGAGTTACAAAGTTTGCTAGATGACGCGGCTAAACGAATTTTAAAAAGCGTAGGTGATTTACAAAATAAGTCAATTGTCTGAAGAGGCCTTAGAGAGGAGACATAAAGATTTTAAAAATTATAGAAGTAATAAAAGCCGAAAATTTTCACGCACTGCTACAAATGAAGATATATTTCATAGATTATTACTAATTCTGATTCATATATATCTTCCTTGAATATAAAGTCCAACAATAATAAACCTAAAACCCTGGACTCGGAGGCTGAGGAACTAATAAATAAAAACTTTTAACAGAGAAGGTAAGAATAATTAATTTAATTCTGTGTCACATAATTCTCAACTGATCACGAATTAAACTTATTGTATTTATTATTGCTTATATTTTAATTTGTGTTTTATACAGGTACCATAGACTTTGTGAATTTTTAAATCTTACCTAGAGATTCTGGAAAATACAGAAACAAGTTTACTCAACTAGCGGTTCGTTAAACAAGTAGAAGAGTATTATTAACTAATTAATTAATTTGGACCTGTTTATTTAAAAAAAAAAGTGCTAAAATTTGTTATACTTGTACACATATTTAAAAATTGCAAGAAAGGCTATTAAATAAACATAAAGTATATTACATTTTACAGTATTAAAAATGAATTCTTGTTAATATTCTTCACTCCAAATTTCACTTCGATATCTTTAATAGTTTAAAAGTTATACCAAAATGTCCCCGTATTTCTCGATCGGGACCACTGTGCGGCGCTCGTAAATCCGTTTCCAAATCCTCCGAGGATCCACGGCCACCTTGGGTAGTTCTTCCGATTTCTTTGTAGATCGATCCATGTCCGATTTTGGTTTTCAAGGAAATCAATTGATCTCTATCAGATTCGTTCCAGATCATGTTTTTCCAGCGTTCTTCCAAACTTCCAGACTGAAGACAAAGAAGAGTAGTTAGAAATTGAGCAGAAGAATCGATGCGGTTTTCAAGGATGTTGCGATCGGACAAAGGAAGAGGGTCCCCGAAGAAGAGGGAAATCATGGCCGTGTAATCAAGTAAACAGGCCGACAAGGAGCATGATAAGGTGTCACGGGTAAGGGGCAGAAAGAAGCCTTTGTTGTTTTCGTGGCGTGCACCGCAGGGACGGGGGACGAGCATGGTGCCCGTAGGTGTATGGCATACTTCCGGTCACGAGGTGGTTCAACAGGTCAGACCAACGGGGGAGCCAGATGGAACCACTTCCGGCCCTGCTTCTACCACCGCGCTCTGCATAGTTCCTCCTTTTTCATCCTTTTTTCTCTCCTTGCACTCGCTTCGCGCACTCGACCTGCTCGATTCTCGATCCTCGATCGCACTTGCACCGACCGTCCTCGAAACATCTATGCGTGCTCGACTCTTTCGACCGGAGCGGAAACTTCTCTTTCGCGCATCCTACTAGTAGCGGTCTACTACATAATTTTATCTTCGAAGAACGAACCGAAGACGAAGTCGAATTATATCATTCGCAGTTGATAGAAACAGCCAAGCTTTTATTTATTCATCTAAACCTCAAGGAAACTTCACCGATATGGAATCGATCGAATGGTTGTCTTGTTGCGCGAGGTTGTACTTACATGGTTCTCCGATTTCTGCCGAATTAGAGCTGCATTCGAAAGTAACGCGGGCCGGTGGCAACCCCTTAACGATCCGGAATCGCACGGTTCCCCTGTTCCCGAGTCGATCGTGCCGACAGATGCTGCAATCAAACAGAAATTAAGCATTGCCTGGGACCCGGAATAAACAAGCAGATGGACGCCACGTCGGAAGACACAGAAGACGGGGAAGAAGAGTCAAGGGAAAGAAAGAAAGAAGGGGAAAAAGAAAGGCTGGCCGTGAATTAAGGAAATCACCGGTTACTCCTTGGTCCGCGCGGCGGGGATGCGCCGCGCCGCGATCGATCGGAAGAGCCGATCATCGATCGAGAGGATTAACGAACCGATAAAGCGTTAGAATCGCGTAAATCGCCGGGTTCGCGAAGAACCGTGGCGGATCACCGTAAACTACCAATCATAGCGTGCGAGAGAACCTTTCTGCCGCGCTCGGCACACGCACGCGTTCGCCGCGGCAGCACACAGAGAAAGAAACGCGCGAACACCGTAGGCAGCCGGTTTTGTTAGACTCTCTCGGTGCGCACTTGCTCGCTACCCTGAACCAGTCGGCAGTTCATTGAGTCCGGGGCTCTCCTAAGTACGCCGTAACCAGCGCAACGAGCGCATGTGCCGACAAGGAGCAGCGTTACTCGGTCTCGGTCGTGTACGCCGCACACGTAACCGGCCGTCTCTCCTATACTGCGGGTATACTCGCTCATTGTACGCCTCTACCCGGCCACGTATGAATGAAACACCGGCGAACGAAGAAAGGAACGAAGGAAGGTCGCGTGACGGATTCACGTGTTTCTCCCCGCGAGACCATCGACTCAACGCCACGCACTTTCGCGCACCTTCGCGCACTTTCGCGAACATTGCCGCATCTTCGCGACGAACTGCACAGTAGGCTGTTATTATAATCGACGGTAGGCACCCTATCAACCGGTCCATTAACCCCTTTATTAAATGTAAAAAGAATGCATGTACCTTGGTGAGCATTTTCCATTATACAGAATTATTATTGCAACACTGTTTCACAATTAATGTAATATTATTTGATTTTTGGGACTCTAGAGAGTGCGGCACATGGTAAAATATTTTATAAAAATCTAAATTTGGTTACTAATGTAAATGCGATAGTAATTATTCACAACAACAAAAATGTAACAATAAAATTAATAAATTAAAAAAAAAAATTAACGATATTTATGCATAAAAATTATTGTTACATGATTAATAATATCAATTACCACCTAATAAAACGTTTTGCCAAAGGAATTTATCGTACATTGTGATATACACGTGCAGCGAGATGTGCCACGTTTGTCCGCACTGTGGCGTCGGACAAACGGTAATGGGTCGCGGGATACCTTGTCCATGGCGTCGTACGAACGGCATTGCTTCGCGAAACGTCTCGTCTGTGGCGTTGCACCAACAACATTGAATTGCGAGATATCTCGTCTGTGGTGGTCAAGGGGTTAAACACTACATTCCCCATTCCCAAAAAAATGGTGGACATTTAAATTGCGATCATTTCGGAAAAAACAAATACCGCAGCCATAAGCCCGGACTCATTTTAAAGCCTCTACTTTCGCAAAGCAGAGTTCATTTTCCTCCAACATACTTTGACATAGTGTCGCAGGTGGGAAACCGAAGATCATTATTACTCAACAACTTTCCAAATTCGAACGTCTCCAAAATCTTTCAGAAATTTTCCTGTCAAACGAGACTGCCATAGATTTAAAGATTGAAACCACCTCTTTGCAATAGCTGTTTTACAATCGATGTATGATTTTTTTCACCGTTTTATGGAATAAAAATGAGGAACCGCGAAGAGGCCTCGCGATGTACTACATATTGCAAAGTGGCGGCACACCTTTCGTACATCAATTTTTAAGGTGTCGTGGTAAAGAGGAAGCTTCAATCTTTCACTCTACAATGGTTTCAGTCCCGAAAAAGTTCTAAAAACTCTTAAAACCGTTCTGTTTGCAATTGATCGTGTATAATTAACAGATACATGAATTTTGTCCATCTTCTTCATCGCTTTAAATTCATCTGTTTACATGTAAAACGCGTGTTCGTATACACGATCCCAGTCGTGTCGCGTTTGTGAAAAAAAGAAGAAGTTGCGCTACATTCGTCCATATAATTTGCTATCATTTTTCACAATTCATTAAGGAATTCTCGACAGTTGATCGTCGACTTGGAAAGGTCTATTAAAAAATTGCCGGTGGATAAAGTGTTCGATTCGGGATTGCAGTTTTTCACTCGGAGAATGGAACATGGTAGACAGGAGAGCGTTAACACGACCGAAACGACAGCATCGATCCGTGAGCATAGTTTTGACGAGCGAACGAGCAATTTTTGGTTTCACCTGGGGCGGCGCGCGATATTCGCCAGCCAGTGGACCCCGATGAAACTTGAACCGAGGGCATACTGCACAGGCTCGGCTCGGCTCGCGCGCGCCACGCACCTAAACTGCGCAATTAATCGAATTAACGACGCGACGGCCGCCGCGCCGGCTTGTACTCCATTTGTAATCGTTCCCCCGTGAACACAAAGTGCATACCATACCTCGACGGAACCTGGAATCCTCGTCATCTTGCACGGAGGGCACCGGTGTAACTGGACACCCCCCGTGCCTCGTTTGCCGACTAATCGCTGTAATCGACGTAATCGCCGTAATCGGCGCAATCGCCTCGCTGATCGAATTAGGACGAAAGGTGCGAGCAATCGGACGAGTAACCGATTCGGTCGGCTCATCGCCGCAGCTTCTTTCGACGGTTAGTGTTGCCGGGTTCATCATAATTATAACTTGTTTTCTGATATCCTATAAGTGGTATTTAAAACGTTTAATAGAATGTTCAATTTTATGATTTTGTGTTTAGAACGCCGTATCTGATTATGCAATTACCTAAAATCAATAATATTTTGGATTTAGGAGCTTTGAAGAGTTATCAGTTTATAGCAAAAAAAATTTTTTAATCTATTAACCTTGAAAAATTGAATTTTGGCCACAAAAACAGGGCTTCTGGACCACTGTGGGAGGGCGTAAAGTTAGGACCGTCGTCAGTCCCGTCATAGCAGCTAGCCTGAGCGCATCTTGCAAAGTAGTTTTTTCACATACAGTTATACAGTCGAACTATATTCGCAGTTTTATCACATTATAAATTATACATTAAATACACAATACGTGGAAACACTGTCGTGGATTTATTTCATTCCCAACACGATTATTGCAATATATGTCGACGCTGACGTAATACTGTAAAATGGACAGCGACCTCAAATCTTGAAATTTCTTTCTGGGACATGAACACTCGAACGTCAACAATTTGTGTAAGTACATCGCGCGGAAACGTCAACCGTGGTCCAATTTGATATTCGAAATAGAAATGTCCCACTTTCCTGAAGAGCGTGCAAGTGTTAATGAATACGTCGACTCACAACATACTTTTGTACCCAAAACAGATGCACGCACACACACAGACGCGCCAAATTCGTGTGTGCCAGTTCAATTAAGGAATCGCAATAACGTTGTCCGAGTAACGAAATAGTAGGTTGTCGCCCAGCACCTGGAAAGCCGGGCTTAATTTCGAGTTATCTGCTCACGGAAATGCGGGTTTCGTGTTCACGTGTTATCCTAAATAATAACCTTATCTAGTAGCCGCGTGGCCCGAGGAACAGTTTGCATTCGTATCATCCTAATTAGAAACTTAACCCCTTTAATGAACGCGAGCGACCGGCATTGCTCGAGTTTAAGAATTTCGGGTGAGAGTGGTGAAAACGAAGCTGGCGCGAACGCGGTCCACCACGTTATCATCCATAACTCTGTAAACATGCGATAGGATTGCTTGAATAAATTCAGAGTATTCCATCAGACATACCAAAATGCGTATGCAAAATACAGTATTGGTCAAGCTTATGGTTCTCGCGAAATAAATTCTGAAATGTCGCTGAGTCGAGCATAGTACTTCGCGACAGTGATGGGAATGTTGGCGCTTTTCACGCGCATGCGCGAGTTTCGGCAGCACCGAAGCTACGTCCGAAGTTTGTGGGGTACTATTGGGACGAAAGTAGTGGGTTTGTATTAGTACCCTTCCCTTCCTTATTCCCAAGATGATGAAGAAGAGTAAGTTATATTATATTATACATAAATATTATATATTTATATATTATATATTCTATGTACGTATGTATACAGGGTGAGTCACCTAACGTTTGTACCTCAAATATCTTTGTTGTTTCTAAAGATACGTAAAATATGGTAAGGACAAAGTTGAACGGTACAATGGGGCTGACGCTCAAGGTCACTCAAGGTTATATCTCAAGGTGAATATTCAAGGTCACCTTGACTTTTTTAAATGGAACCACCCTTTATTAAACACCCACAATGATAGTCCCTTTCATTAGGAATTCAGTGACTATAATTAGTCCAAGGTCATTCAAGGTCAAGGACAGAGAAAACGTATAAGATTTAACATCGATACATGCTTGTAAACGGGCTTTGAAGGAATGTTGCACTCTGTCCGCGACCTTGAATGACCTTGAGTAATTATAGTCACTGAATTCGTAATGAAAGGTGCTCTCATTGTAGGGTGAGGCAGTAACTATTGCCACCTCAAATATCTTTGTAGTCTTTAAAGATACGTCAAATGTCTGAAGGACAAAGTTGAATGGTTCAGTGGGACTCACACGATACCAAAAAAATATTTGTTTTTATGTCATTTTTTAGAGATTTTCAAGGTCACCTTGACTTTTTTAAATGGAACCACCCTTTTTTAAACACCTACAATGATAGTCCCTTTTATTACAAATTCAGTGACTATAATTACTCAAGGTCATTCAAGGTCACGGACAGAGTGCAACATTCCTTCAAAGCCCGTTTACGGGCATGTATCGATGTTAAATCTTATACGTTATCTCTGTCCGCAACCTTGAATGACCTTGTGTAATTATAGTCACTGGATTCGTAATGAAAGGGACTATCGTCGTAGGTGTTTAAAAAAGGGTGGTCCCATTTCAAAAAGTCACGGTGACCTTGATATCTCTAAAAAAAAATGACATAAAAACAAAATTCTTTTTTTGCATCGTGTCAGCCCCATTGTACCATTCAACTTTGTCCTTACCATATTTTACGTATCTTTAGAAACAACAAAGATATTTGAGGTATAAACGTTAGGTGACTCACCCTATATATTACATTTTAATACATATATATATATACATATATATATATGTATATGTATATATATATATGTATATACATATATGTGTATATATGTACACATGTTGTACATTCATTTTTCAAAATCAAATCATAATAAATTTTGCGAAATTAGCGGGGCGACCAAGGTACCCGATTTTCGTGCTCGACTGAGGCTAAAATCGCGGCGCATGCGCGTGAAAAGCGCCAACATTCCCATCACTGCTTCACGATCGTGCCAGCAGCGTGCAAAACGATTTTCTCCGAGATGCTTCTTCGCGAAATGGACACGTACCCCTGAACCGCTCAAGATGCACCCTCTTTTAGCTGCGATTACGCGAGGGGATGCAGCCGGAGGCCCGGTCGGTACGTGACACGCAATACGCAGCTCCGTTTAGACGGTTTCAATTCGTTTATTAGGCATGCCGGATGATTCACGTAACGACTCGTAATCCGACGCAGAATCCTCTTAATCCGCGCGATTGCCGGAGATTAATAGAGGATAGATCACGGTGTTCGGGTGGAGAGGGGACGAAAGAGAAACCCAGCCGAGCCAGGAGGGGCCCAGTTTAGTCACGAGATGCAACACACGAATTAAGGTCTCTTTACAGCTGCCGACTTCCAGTGATCGTGAATCGATCCAAGAAATACTGTTCCCGGGATCGAGGGTCCTCCACGTTCTACTGGCTCCTTTCAACCTAATGGACAGGGGCTGAATTATCGCTGTTCCTCGATTCGACTGGAACGAGTCGGATCAACACCTTTCCTCGCCCTCCTCTGTGTATCGGGGATCCTCGAGATGTTTGGACGCGCCGAGGACCCTAAACGCGTTTTAATACGAGATACAGCCGGCACGAAGCAACCACCGTACCTTCCCACTAGATCTTCATCAAGGTTATTTAGCTCTGTGACGATTTAACGCTACAATCAACGAACGAAGCGACCCGTTTCGAATCGGAGGAGGGTGTCGTGTGCAGTTAATACGCTATAACGAGACTCGTTTCGTTCTGCTATCGACAAGAGTCTCGACAGGAGAACCGCATTTCTTTTTATCCCAATTTACGTAACTTGGGATACATTTTTAAAACCAGTTAGTTCTGTCGTTCTCCAAATGGAGAGTTCGTTTTGGAAGATAAAAACGTTCTAAACTCCTTCTTAGAGTGAACGACGACAAAATTTGCGATTTCGTAAAGAAACGAGGAGAATTATTTATGTATAAAAAAAATGACGTAATTCTGCAGATTCTCGGTTTATTAAAACGAAGATCTCGAACGATCCGATATTTGGCTAAATCGCTGAATCTTTAGCAGCGCATCCAGCGGCTCAACGGGATTCGGGGCCCGATGATAATGCGACCGCGGGGACCGGATATAGCATCGTGGGTCCGGTCGGTCTTCCGCATTCATTTGAAGCACAATGTCCCAGTTTACGAGCGGCGCGGCGGTGGCGGTGGCAGGCGCTGGGGCCGGTCCCCGACGTAATATCGAGAGACACCCTAAGGCCTAGGCGGAGAGCATGAGCGCTCGGCCAGAGACCGAGAGCGGAGCCTCGGTCGGTAGGTGGTGGGGGAGCCGGCACGCGTGCCACGCGCCCGAACACTGCCGAGCGTTCACGAGAGCTCGCGAACCAGGCCCGATACAAATGATAATAATCTCTCCCGAGTGACCCTGCCGGGCATGTTCCCCACCATGCCCCGGACCCGGACCCAGACCCAGACCCGGACCCGGACCCAACACGATACGTATCGGGTGTTGCAGCTGCTGTTTCTCCCGTCGCGGCCCGGCGGACCTTCTTTCTTTCCTTCTTCCGTTTCGTTCCCTTCTTTCCTTCCTTCCTTCCTTCCTTCCTTCCTTCCTACCATCCTCTCGCGCGCCTCTTCCTGCTCGCTTACGCAGCCTGATTTCTTTCTCAGGCTCTCGGCCAGCTTCCTAAACAAATAACTCGAGCGCCGCGCGCGTGCACCTTCGCATTCGCCTTCTTCTCACAGCTCAAGACGCGTCGCAATCTTTAACACGTTCGCTGACCCAACGTTTGTCCCGTTTGCTATAATCTTCGTTGCTCAAATGTTTTCGTGAAACCTCCGTCTGCAACCTGGGACGTTTATGTACGGAACGAAATTTTATTCTTCAATTTATCTTTAGTAACGATGAAATTGGTCAGTGTCGCGCGGCGTCTAGAGTCTACACGATTCCGGTAACGCTGGAATATTGTTTTCTTGATGGTGTAGAATAAAGACTGGATTGAAAAATAGAATATCGATCCAGTCTCATTTCACTGGGTTACACCACTCTACCGGACTAATACCGAATCACTGAAAACTCAAAATCGATGAAGCATCGAAATCGATCGAAAAATTTTATTTTCTATAAGAGAAGAGAAGAGGGATTATTGCCAATTTCATTGGCAAATGGTTGAACGAAAGTCTCCGGAAGGCAAACCGAAATCAGGGACCTGTTTACGACCTCGTTAGTCCATCGTGAGCGGAGGGACAAGGCTGAAAGGACGTTGAACAGCGTAGCGGTAGCCAGAAGCCATAAACACGTATTCCGAAGATGCTCTCGCTCGTCCCATTCGCGATCAGCGGCGTAACGGACGCGTCGTCGACCGCAGCCTACCGAAACAAAAGGCTGGTTCGCGGTCCCTATTCCCTGGGAGCAACAAAGGCGATTTTCACAAGAGATCGTCTCCCCCGCGGCCAATTTCCCTCGTTGCATTGAAGCGACCCGTCGAAGAGCAGGAAGAAAAAGAAAACGAAGACGAAGCGGAGATGGGGGGAAAAAAGTCGCAGAAAAAGAAGAGAGGAGGCAGGCTAACAATGGGCCAGCCACTCGAGTGGAGCACGTAGGAAAAACGTCGATTTGCATCTGACTGGCGTGTTTACCTGGCGCGCGCAACAGGGAAACGTGTGGAGGTTGTTCGTGCCCCGAAGAGCCAGCATCTGTTCGCCGCTTTTCTTCGGGGCCCGGGATGAGGCAACGTGGAGAGCACCGTGCACGGCAGGCAGACAGAGACAGGTAGAGGGAGGCTCCTCTTTGAGAAGCCTCGAAGAAACGAAACGCGTGGGAGGGAGGGCGAGAGAGGGAGAGAGAGAGAGAGAGAGCGCGTCCTTCGAAGGATTTTTTCTCTCCCTCGGAGAGCCCTTTTTTTCCTCTCCCTCCCTTTTTATCTTTGTTCGCCGGCGCAGCTGGTTACCCCGAAGATCATTGGAAATTAATAGGCCTCTGCGGAGTGACCGCACAGAAGGGAGGCGTAACGGGTTGAACACCGATATGCCCCGAAGATGCTCCCCGAGCTAAACCAGTCGCTCGGACCAGAATACTCCTCCGCATGCTAAAAACCAACGCATTCCTGCATGCTGCCACAGCTGGACCACCCCCTTTCTCCGGTGACACCACCGGCCGGTGCTACGCGCTCTCTTTTTCGATCTTTTTTTCCAGCCTGCGATCGATGGATCGTACGGAGGGTCGGATGGATCGATGCTCTCGCGCAATATGCTCCTCAGGTATTTCGCCTGTACTCGGGAATTTGAATGCCGCCGATACGGCAAGTCACCGATCAGGCGAGAATCAATTTTCATCCCTCGCCACGGTCTGATTCGCCCGCGTCGCCTTCAACGACGCTGGGGAATTTATAGCACGAGTTGGTCCATGTGCAACTAGTTTGCGCGTCCACTGGTCACTGACCACCGAAGACCCAATTGCTATCCCTTACAAGTTTAGAGTAGTTGATAAGACGGTCACTGACCACTGGAGACCCCATTTTCATTCCTTGCAAATTTAGCGTAGTTGATAAGACGGTCACTGACCACTGGAGACCCAAATGTTATCCCTTGCAAGTTTGGCGTAGTTGATAAAACGGTCACTGACCACTAGAGACCCAATATTTATCTCTTACAAGTTTAGCGTAGTTGATAAAACGGTCACTGACCACTAGAGACCCAATATTTATCCCTTGCAAGTTTGGCGTAGTTGATAAGACGGTCACTGACCACTGGAGACCCAATTGTCATCCCTTACAAGTTTAGACGGTCACTGATCAACCTAGAATTAATTTTCAATGCTTACTACAATCTAATACGACTACGTGACTCTTATCGACGATAAGAAATTTATGAGAATGTTTAGATGAAAAACACGGATCGCATGAGCAGCACAGAGGACAATCTTGCGGTTTTCGTAGTCTCGTTGTTGGTTTCTGAAACCAAAGAAAGAACCATGCCGCCGACGATGACCCACCGAGCGCGACCGGTTCCCTCGCATAATACCGGTTCATTCCGAAATCCATGTGTTCCACCGATTCGTGATGGTAATTTCTCCATCGCGCACCCGTTCGCTTCAGCTTCCACGTGTAGGTAAATGGAAATCGTCGGTTTTTGTTCAACCGTGCGACCCGAGGGACGACAAGCGCGCTTCCCTCGAATGTCAACGAAGAATTCGGTGTTTTTCGAATACATTCTCGACGAGAGCGAACGAGAACGGTGGAACAGAGAACGGGGAACAGAGACCGCTGCGAAAAACTCGGGAGACGACTCAATCGTCAGCCGATTCGGTCTTGTCGAGAAACCTTTTTCCTCTTTTTGCCATTTCTATTTAGCCAGCTACTCCGTTCGCTGCGAATCGAATCGTCGAATTATTCTCCTACAGAAAATACGTCTTCCGTGAGTTGAACGCGGTGAACGTTGACTTGGCAACCATAGAAAGCGGATAAAATCGAAGCAATTTATTTCGTATCGTCGAACAACTAAATCTTGGTGCGGTGATGATTGTCGTTCGACTTTTTTCTCTATTTTATAAAACTTGAAAGCGAAAGCCTTCAACGATGTACCTTAAATTAATATAAAATTGACGCTACACCTTTCGTTCAAAGTTCGGTAGAACGATTAAAAAAAATCATAGATCATTTTTCCGGTCATGATTGTAAAGAGGATGCCTCGATCTGCGATTCGATTGTAGATTTGGTCACGGAAAAAATTTTCTATCGTGTTTACAGACGTTTACATCCGTAGCATTTTTGAGGAAGATTGTGTCTTACATGACGCAGAGTTCGCAGCGCGATTCTAGATTGCGATTTTCGTCGATCGAGGCGATCCATGGATCCCAGTCGCGTCGCCGTCGCAGATAAATCACGGGCGACGCGACGGTCGCTTGTACACGCGTACACTCGGCTCGCCGAGCGGTGGAGCGGAACGAAGCGGAGAGGACGCACTCCCATTAGCGCGACGAATTCGCGTCACGTAGGAGCCGCGTGTGGGAAACCGTGTGGAACAATAGCAGCCGTGGCTGCTCACGGCTATGACGAACCGTTCGCGCATTGTTATGGTAAAAATGGCCGGCACCGAGGCTCTCTTGTCGCTTAGTCGGCGGCATCGAACCGGCATCACCATCGGCGGCGAGCGATCGACATGTACCGCGCGTCTCGTCCGAGCCGAGCCGAACCGAGCTGATCGCGAGTCGCAAGCGAGTAGCAAGACGGCTACTTTTCTCTCTCTCTCTCTCTCTCCCTCGCACCCCTCACCTGCACCCCCCCCCCTGACCCCTCGGTTCCGTGATTTTCCAAATTATTCGACGGACACACCTGCCACGCGATATGCGCGCACGCGCATCCACCTTTCGTCCACTTTCAATCGGGACGATGGCGGAGCTCCTGGCTTTTTCGAAAGGATATCGATGGACTGCAAATCCTCGGCCTTACGAATAAAAATTTCTCCTTCCCTTTGACAATTTTAACCCAACCTCCGCGGACAACCTGACTCTTTTTAAATACTTGTGACCTACGTGTGTAAAGGCTCTTTCCTTTTTTTCTTTTTTTTTTTATACTTATCACGAGATTATTAAAAATGTATACACTGTAATACTCTGTAATGTTAATTAAGTTGTAATAAATCTCATAGGAGATTTTCTAATAAAAAGGAAAAGAAAACAATTCCCGTCCGCGAAGGGTTAATAGTCGGTCGAAAGAACGAACCCGGAGAGAACCGATGATTATTTTCCTGGAGTTAATCGCGCGTCGGTCAAGTTATGGTATTAATTAATAACGCGGCGAATACGGTGAAAGATGCAATTAGTATATCGTCGATTAGCATCTGGTGTCAATTAGCGATTTAGCGAGAACGATCCCAGGAACGACGCGCGGCTCGCGTCCGTGATTCACCGGTCGAGTCCTCCTCTCTCGCCAATTAGCATTTAGAGGATACTCGAAGACAATGCCGAAGAGTAGGAACGAACAGCAGCGAGTAGGATGGCGATAGAGGCCAGGCCGTTTACCCCGAAACAGCCGTACTTTCGGAAAGCCGATGACGGCCATACTAAACGAATACGTGTGCCTCTACCCACGCGACTCAACAAGCGTCGCCTTTTCACTCGACAATTACGGATTCCGTCAGCCGTCCTCTCGGTGAACAACAATCCTGGGAAGATGCTTGGCGCGTACTCTTTTATCTTCGTCGACGAAGGCAAACACCCACGTCGACTGGCTGGCAACAACTACCAATTAACACGTTCGCTACCGCTATTTGTTTCGCTGTCTCTATCTCGGTCATTGGAATGTTTTAATAAACGCGATGTGTTCGGTATTGTACGAGCGTAAGAGTTCGAACGGAGGCAGCCCGACCGCTATCGACACCGAGTCGAACGCCGCTGTTCGCGCGTTATTGTTTTGTATCGCGAGCGCGCGGCCGCTCAGCCGTTTTCTCCTTCGTACGATGAACATCGTCACCAACGGCAAACTCCTCCGTTTTGAATCTCTTGTAAAGAACAAAGGTTGGATCGAATCTACCAATCAGCGCAACCCCAAACCGATCGTTTCCAACGTCCGTGCGTTACCGTACGCTGTCGAACGTTCACTTCTCGTTCGAATTTCGCAGCACTCGCTCGCATTTTCATACATCTCGTGACATCGTCACAATTTCAAAGACTACGTTTCTTCGCGGCATCGTCGCTAATCTCAGTTTTCTTTATATTCAAATTGTTCGTGTCGTCTGTTATCGTGTATCGACGTGTATCGCCTTGTGACGTGATTAAAGTTCCTGAACGTGAAATTGTGTCATCTGCTCGATTCCAACCGTCACCACTCCCTCAGCGTTCAATTCTGAGCGGTCCCGGCATCAGGCTCTCGATTCTCGATCAAGCCGAAACACGATGCATCCCTCCTTTATGAAATGAAGCCGCGGACTCCGCTCCAATGTTACGTTATGTTCCGTGATTTTAAAATTAACCGTGACCGAGCACGAGACGCGACTCGTACGCATTGTCAATTATAAAAATTACAAAACTGAATGTGTTTCGGTAAATATCACGTTTAGGGGAGGCACCACGGGTGTCCTTGACCTTTACATATGTTGTCACGATCACCTTTCCGAGTAACCTCCAAGAGGTTTCTGACGGCGCTCGTTGTTCATTAAAAAGTTATAAACAAAAGGAGTTTTCAAAATAGCAGTGTGGGATCAGAACCTCCCAGACCAAATACTGTATGGAGATTAGGAAAAGTAGAAGGGTTGATCAACTACAACCGCGAGGGTCCCCGGGTTCAATTCCCGGCGCGGAATTCCTCATTTTTCCTAAGATCCTACAGCAGTTATTTTAAGTATCGATATACAAACAAATTTAATAGTGTAAACAATATTTTGGATTATGGTACAGCAATTTTTAGTGGCGCCTCGGAGTCGCCACTCGAACGCTAAGGGTTAAGTCGTGAAAGACGGGGTAGTGCTTTCCCAGCGAATCGATCACAATCGTTGAAATAGAGGAACGAAGACATCCGAGGGATATTCGATCCGTCTTCCTGCATCATTAGTCGTCGTTCACCGATTCGACGAAATTAACCAACCGTCGCGGCTCTGCGGAATTATCATGTCAGCTGCGGAATGACCTCCGGGGCCCTCCGTCCATCCCCTGGCCAGGTCGAGTTTTAATCAACTCTGTTCGCCGGTTAATCAATTACACGTCGCGAGCTGCGTGGGCGTCGCCGGGGAATCGTTACGAGGGAAGCTCGCCGGAATGGTGATTTGTGGCCGTTAGGGAGGCGTGGAGAAACTCCACGGCGAACATTTGCTCCTCGTTTATTAAGAAGATACGACTTTATGGCGTAATTACGTCCGATAAAATACAGTTCGACTTTACATCCTGCTACTCCGAGAGCAGGAGGAACGTTTTTGCAACGAACCATAAATTTATAAGATATAAGGTACAACGATAAACTTGAACTCAATTTAAAGCTAGAAGCCTTTGGTTTCATACTCTGTCGTTTATATTATTCTGGAATTTTTATTCACGATGTACCGCGCGAAAAACCGAAGACCCGTTTCTCCTCGAAAATGCTATACATTCGAACGTCTGTGAAAAGTTTGAAAAATTTTTTTCGTGACTGAAATCAGCGTAGATTCAAAGATTGAAGCTTCCTGTTTACAACGACGCCTTAAAAATTGATGTACGATTTTTTTTAGTCGTTTCATCGAATTTTAGAGTTACATCGCGAGGACTCTACACGGTTCCTCGTTGTTGTTCCATAAAACGGTGAAAAAAAATCGTACATCGATTTTTAAACAGTCGTTGCAAACAGAGGGCTCTAATATATAAATCTATAGGAGATTCATTTTCGAGAAAAATTTTTGAAAGATTTAGGAGACGTTCGAATTTGCAAGATTTTTAAGCAAAAATGAATCTTCGGTTGCATTTCTCTCCCTCATTTTTCTATATATTTATTTAACTTCGACCTCACGAATTCATTTAATTTCGCACACCCCTAATATGTATGTACATATATATTTGTAACGAAATAGGATGGTCTTCGTACGATTTTAATACTAAACCTACCAACCACAAAACATGTAAAGATAAAACGCCTTACAGAATTGAGAAGATTGAATTTATTTAAACTTTGTACCGTTTCCATAAGAATATATGCTTAAATAAAGAAGTCAATTCAGTCATTTCCTATGAAATCCTTTTTCTAATTTCAATAATTGTAAAATAGAAAACCGGTCATTTTGACCGTGGTAGGTTTAGTGTTAAAGACGTGGAAGCCTGATCGCGATTTCGCGACAGACGCAACCGACCGGAAATGTGGAAAATCGAATTATTCGAGTCTGCGTTTGCCAAGGCGTGGAACTTTTTCGATGGGGATTTTTTGCAGGATAAGAATGTGCAGGAATAAAGCGCGAGCGCAACAATGGCTTCTTTTATCTCGGCGGTTCCCGTAGGAAAAAGCGTCGAAGAAGCATCTGAGAACGGTCCGCGAGGGAAGACTCGGCGGATATCTTGAAGAATAGAAGGGAAACGAAGTCACGATGAACCCGTTGCGGTCGGCGGTCAAGACAATCAAGAGAATCTATAGGAAGGAGAGGGTCGAGCGTGAAAAAAGCGACAAAAATTGTCGAAAAGAGGCGAGCAGTCTTCGGCTTCGATGAAGTGGTCGCGCTTCCTTTGCGACGAAGTTCAACGATTTTCAACGATCTTCAACGATGATTGAATTGTGTACGGACCAGTAAGGAATGAATTCGTTACCGCAACCAAGAAACTATTTCACCGAACAGTTCGATTAAGATAACTAAGTGCTTCTGTCGTGTCCTATAATTTCGTTCGGTTGATTTGCCGACTTATGGCTTCTCGACAAAATGAACTCGAAAACGCGTCGCTCGGGGGTAAATTACCGTACGCGGTATACGGGGATTCGGAGGATATAAATTGCTAATTATTATTACCTTTATTACCCGATCATCGGGTGAAAGCCTATCGGCGTTTACGTAACACGCGCAACCGAAAAATGCCGGAGCGACAAGCATGATAAATTAATCGCCCCGTTGCGCTGCGGTGCAATGTTTCTGCTTAATTTCGAAAGTTCGGGGGAACAAGGGGGGGGGGGGCGGTGACATCTGTTGCGTGGACAATCGAATAACATCGAACGAATTTCTATGTTTCGTAGATTCGATTTCGAATTTTCTTCCAAGAAACAGCGGAACTAGCCGGTTATTTCCTAGTTACGTTGCGCAACAAATGGTTTTTCGTCCTCTTGTGACATTTCATGCAAGATACAATTCATCCAACAAATTGCTTGAATTGTCAGGAATTTACAGGGATGCCGGATTGAGGGTCAAAGTGTTAATTAGACGACAAGAGAGGAAGAAGGAGAGGTAGAATGGCCCGAGGGTCCATGAAAGACTTGGTCCATCGGAGCAATCCCGTGATCCGGGGAAAGGATGCAGAGGAAGGTGGACCCGAGTCGAAAAATACAAACAGGTCCGGTCGGAACCTTAGACCATATATACTTATAGACCCGGCATAGGTATAGTGTGTGCATTGAATGCAATGTTCCAAGATTAAAGAGTATCTGGTGGCCTCTTAGATGATTCAAAATGGTGGATAGCGCATCAGACGATGCACGTACTGCGGTAGAAGCGTCACCAGTAACAAAGAGAGAAGAGCAACTACGCGTATAAAAGCGAGATAAACGATTATATTTGTTCAGGTATTTCTTAAAAATTTAGAAAAATGGTGCACACTTGTTGCATAAAAAATTGTAGAGACCGACGCAACCGTGATATACATAATATTATGTATTGTATATAATATATATTATATATGTATATACAAATACGCTTGTTATACATTCATTTTTCAGAATCAAATCATTTCAATGTTCCCGCACCGTTATATAGATGGCAACACTAGTTTATCCTACCAATATGGCCGCAGTCTACCTTCCCTCCCTGCTAATGGTACGCCCCCTCTCGCCCATAAACCCACTTTATGCACAGTCCTTTAGGTCCGTGGGTCGGAACTAGCGAGATCCAGTTTTAAAAACACAGAGCGCGGTGTTTACACGCAGGGCTCTGAATTCGAATGCGGGACAGGAAGCGTCCTCCCTCGTTCTCAGCATTCTCAGTCCGCTCGTACCCACAGGAACGACCTTCCCCCACCGCACACGCTCCGATCGTTCTCTCTCTCTCTCTCTTTCTTTTTCTTCCAGGGCCTGGTTCCGATGGTCCGCAAAAACCCGCGCGCAACAAACAGAATAAAAAGCGCTTCCTTCCGTTCGGTTCCGTCTGCGAATCCTGCATCTGGCCGGGCCGAAGCTGCCGATTGACCGGCCACTCTCTCATCGCCTGTCGATAGCCCTGGCCCTCCTTTCTCTCCCTTCGCTCGTCTTCGTTTTGCTTCTCGTTCCTCGTTCTTCGTTCCTCGTTCCTCGTTCTCGTGTTCGTCTCTTCGGTTCCCGTGGACGCGAACGGTTCCTCTCTTTCCTGGCCGAGTCTCTCTCGCGATCCCATAGTCCCTTTTTCCCACCGTGGCCGAAGCCAAGGCCCAGGCCAGCGCCTTGTGGCCTTCTGGCGCGCGAAAACGCCGGCTGTCGACGGACCTGCCCCTTGCAACCCTGTCCCTCCTCCTCCGTCATCCTCCCGCATCCTCTTCCAATCTTTATCTCGACGAAACGAGCCGCGGCATCCTTATGGCACAATCTGCTGCGATCTTCGGAACCGAGGAGAGAGATCTTCGAGCTCGAACTTCTTCGTGATTACTATTCTCGGTGGTCGGGCGCGATGCTGCGGGTCCCAGCACCTCCTAACGCCATTATTTTTCTAATGTGGACCATGCGGGGGTGACTTTCGGATTTGGGTGGCGATAACCGCTTCGTCCCGTTTGTTTTCTTGTGGGAAACGAAATTTTTGATCATTCTTTCCTATGGAAACCTTGGTTGCGTGTACCGTAGGACACGATTCTTGTGGCGGGGAAGATTTCGGGAGAACTGCTGTTTCGAGAAGCAACATTTGTGCTTGCTCCTCCTCGAGAAAGTCATTTTTACGAAAAGCATTTTTGTCGAAAGGGTGAGTCGACGACTTTTCGGTGACAATAGAAGCCTCGTTCTACTCGCTGCCTTGGAAAATGTTATTTCCGAGGGTTGGTGCTTCGCTTCGTGTCCTGATCCTCGTCGTCGAGAATTTCTGGATAAATTCTTTCTTTCGCGTCAAGAAGGATTATCGTTCTTTCCTGCGACTCTTTCACCCATCCACGTTATGTTGCGTTATAGTTTAATTTGCTCCGACTCCTGGCAGTCCGATGATTTCTTTCGGTGTTTACGATTTCCAGAAATGGTAATCGAAATGAGCATTTTTCGACCTGCGGTCTGTTATTGTCGACGGGGCAAATAACTAGGGGACAAAGACGGAAGAAGGCCGATTAAGAAAGAGAGACGGAAGAGAAAGGGAATATTAGCAACGGAAGGCGGAAGAAACGAAGGGATTGGTGGGCGCGAGGGAGTGTGCCCGGGGGCTGAAGAGAGAGGAAGAGAGACTCGGAGCACGACTAAGGGAGCCCGGGCGTGTGCGGGAAAGAAAACAAGGAAGGAAGCGGGAACGGGAATACGGAGGACGAGAGGACCACTTATTTTAGGCCTCTCTTCGCAGAAGTAAGTGGAATACACTCTCTCTCTTTCTCTCTCTTCCACTGCCCTATACGTAACACGTGTGACGAGAGAAAGGGGGCGAGGAGCGACGGGGGAGACGGATGAAAAACACAAGGTGGTTGTGTGTATCGGACCCTCAATATAGCGGAAGCCAAGGTGGTTGCAGCCTCCCTGTACGGGTCACTTCCGCCCACTACATCCCTCCTTCTTCCTCTCGTTTGGTTCGCGAGACCATTCCCACCGCACTCTTCCCCCTGTATTCTACAAATCTTCCTTCCCCTGCCATGTTTTCCTTTCTTCTCTCTCTTCTCTCTCCGTTTCTCTCCGTTTCCCCACAATTCCATGAACCAGGAATCGAAATAAACAGTCAACTCTCGTTTTTGGACAATCTCCGTTCGAATTGACACGTTTCGTTCAAGAATCGTGGACAGAATCACGTTATTAACCTCTTCCGGTATTATTTTCTTCGTGGCTGTAATGCTTAGAATCTTCTTTGTCCTCGAGCATTCCCTGATAGAAGTGATAGCTTCTCTTTATCGTGCACCTACGTTTACTTTACAACTTAGATATCGATGACAGGATATGCAATATTATTTTTATTTTAAAGAAATTTTTTTTTTTGCTTCAATTACGTCTCAGGAAATCGACAATGCCTGCAGATCGTTTAATGCAAGATTGCAATATTGCATAAATGAGGATGGTCAACATTTCGAACATTTATTATGATATGTAAAGGTCAACCCGCCGTAAACAACGCGTAATCTTTGCTGATACACGTAAGTTTTAAACTGCTACATTTTATCCGCTCCAACATGATTATTCCTGCTCAAGGTCATTTCAAGGTCAAAAAGGTGGTATCCACTAAATTCATTTTTTTATCGTCTATCATGCTATCGTAAAAAAAATATACAATTCCATTTAAAAAAAACATCGGTGACCTTGAAATTTCATTAAAAAACACGACCTAACAAATTTTTTTCTTCACCATTATATTTGCCCCCTGCAATAGTGTCACTTTGTCCTCTGAAGTTTTCTGATAGGACTGTAAATACGACAGATATTTAGGTGTTCCCAATTATGTGGGACACCCTGTATATATATACGTACACATGTTGTACATTCATTTGTCAAAATCAAATCATAATAAATTTTGCGAAATTAGCGGGGCGACCAAGGTACCCGATTTTCGTGCTTGAGTGAGGCTAAAATCGCCGCGCATGCGCGTGAAAAACGCCAACATTCCCATCACTGCCTCGAAGACGAAGGATTTAGCTTCTCGAGGAAAACATTTTCAATATTTTTGAGAGAATCCTCGTCCCCAAAGAGAGTCGAAGAGAGAAGCAGTTTCCGTCGCTGGGTCCATTGTACAAAATTCGAAGGACACCGTCTCTCTTTTCCCTGTTTTATTTTCGGAGCGAACGTGTCGCAGGGTATGGCCGCGGCGCAAACATGGGAATGAAAGTTTCCACGGTGATTCCCGATCGCGGATGCGAGACGTCGCTGGCCGACAAGAACAACGACGACCGCGACGACATCCTGTCCCAAAGAATTGAAAGGACGGGGCATTCGGTGAAGGTCTCATTATTAATTGTTCGAGTTCCTGCTCTGAAACGCTCAGATTAAATCCGGGAGGAACTAATCCGGCACGTAGTGCCGCTTTATTCCGTCTGTGTCCCACGTGGGGAGAGCAAACATACATACGCACGCACGAGCGGGCGCACACACACGAAGATCAAACGTACGCACATCGTTGAACGATTTCTATACTGGTCGAACGGGGAGCCGCGTGAATCGCAAACAGTCTCTCCCCCCCCCCTCCCTCTCTTTCACTCTCTCTCTTTCTCTCGGCGCTCGCGCTGCTCTATAATCGCATAATCGTGTAATCGTGTGTACACGTTCCCGCGTGCTCGCTGCGAGGGTAAATACACGCGGCGCAATTCCATCAATTTCATTCATGAAACATCAACCCTCGCCGTTCGCGTACCTGCACCACCTCCACCGATTTCATTTTTTTATTCGCTGCACTGAATTCCTTGTCGATTCTCTCCTTGAAAATTGCTACACGGAGACTATTATGACCTACGCGTAGATAGAACTTACTAGTCTCTGTCCAATGCACCTTCGTTTTTATCGATTCTACATATAAATATTATCATCGCATTCCAAACACTTTAACTCTTTGCGGCACAGGATTCCAGATAATAAAATAGACCCATGTTGCATAGAAATTTTATTGCGTTTTAAATGAAACAAAATTGGTATATTTTTATTAATAAAGGTATCACATAATGTAAAAACATAAAAATATAGTAATGGTTTAATTAAATTTATTGTTATAGGGTGGGACTCAAATAGTCCCACCATGCCGCATAGGTTCATGAATGGTACTTATTAAAGCACATCGTTTTCCCTAACAAGGGAACATATTCAGATGCGAAAATCCGATTTTGATGGAACTTATGGGAGCTTATAGTTCTTTGAAAAATATTTTACACGTGTTTTTTTTTTAATCGGCAACCATCCACTTTGAAGGGGTGAAAACAGCCCTCAAAGTTGGGGGTCAAAACCATATTTTTTGAGATATCTCGGAAACCAGAGGTCGAAAAAATTTGAATTTTTTTTTAAATTGTGTGTTTTTCAATGGGAAATATAGTCGCGCATGAAAATTTTAACATATATATATAATATATATAATATAAATATATATATAATATATATAATATAAATATATATATATATAATATATATAATATAAATATATATATAATATATATAATATATATAATATATATACAATATATAATATATATATGTATATATATATATATAATATATATATATATACAGCTGCATGCACATAGGTATATACGTTATAATAATAATGTATATACCTATGTGCATGCAGCTATTGCAATATTTAGAGGTGGGACTAAAAATGTCCCACCATGCATTACGGTGCATCAAAAAGGTGGGACACTTTTAATCCCAGCGTGCCCCAAAGAGTTAATTGGGCAATGGACCGTTTACTCCGATACGAGGTAAATTTTGATATCAGTGTAATTTCTTTCGATCGAAATAAAGTATATTGATAAATCTTATGATTTCTATAAATCTTTCTGATCCTATTGAAAAACAGCAAATTTGCGCCGAAATCATAAGATTTATCAAAGTAAATTTTGATCCTTGCATTGGATCCTTGCCTCGAATGGCGCTGGTGATATTATTTGATGTTTTGCGAATTGTATCGACTCTTACTCATAAGGTGCAGATGGTAGCAAACAGAAGGAAAGCGGAAAAGTCGCGAGTCCAGGTCTGAATAGATGTGCGCGCGGCAGAGGGGTCGTATATCCCAGAAGAAGCAGTGGCAGGTTTCACGTTCAACGAAGGTAGAGGCAGAGACAGAGGCAGAGGGCAGCGGCAGCAACCGGCAAGAAGAAGAAGCTGCAGCCGCTTTTTGGGGCCCCTTCTGCTCTCAGCTGCCGGACCTTCCCACGCTACGCGTATGCACCTACCTACCTACCTACCAACCTACCTACCTACCAACCACCTACCCACCTTACTACCTGACTCCCAGCTCTGTGTGAGTGATCGTTCGTACCGTGCGCCTCCACCGGCTAGCGGCTGTACGGCTACGGGAACGGTAATCATTCGCGCGACGATCCTTATGCGTCCGAGCAACGTGTATCGCGATGCAGCTTTCGATCGCAATTTATACAGTGTGGTTCGCAACTGTCACGATCGAATACCAATGCGATTCTAACCGGGAATGCAAGTCGGAGAGAAAGAACAACGTCTTTTCGTCCGATCTTTCATTTTTCCTGAAAATCAGCTCTGCTCGTTTAACCCTTCTCATTCGAGAGGTGTCTCTGAGTCACCGCTAAAAATTGCTATACACTATCCAAAATATTTATCACATTGTTAAATTTGCTTGTGTTTAATAAATTATTAAATATTTAAATATTGTACGAGTAAATTGCATCAGTTTCATATGCGTACATTGAATAGAAATAGATTTGAAATATTGTATGTCGGTAGAAATGTTTGCAAAGGTTTAAATCTTTTCGATTCTTATTCAATTGTATACGAAGTCACAAGCATTCGCTATTTATTTCGACTCGGAGCATCAAAATCGTTATTCCAGTATCTGGCAAATAAATTATAAATGAACAGTAGTTGCATCAGGATCATCAGAAAGACTAATGCGCCTGCAGGAAGTACCACCAAAAAAATATGTTTAGAAGAATCGATAAATAAAGCAATGCACGGTCTTAAACATCATCGTTTGCAAAATTATAAAAATGGTCCGCCGTACGAGGGTTAAAATGGAAAGACTATTTGTTTAATTGAACACGATAAAGCTGCGGAACACGTTGCTTAGCGTTTACAGGAACATGACAAGAACACAAGTGTGTATGCACCGTGCAGGGAAACAGTTCTAACAATTTGTAAAGTAATAAAATGTCAATGGTAGTTGCTTCACGAAACACGTGCAATGAGAATTTTCGAGGAAAATCTGCGAGGGAAGATAATGTAACAGAAAGGAAGTAGAAAAGACAAGTATAGTATGAATATTTTTATTTAGAAATTTAGGAGATATATAGATAAAAATTAGATTATTATAAAATTTTGATTATAATTGAAATTATTAATTTAGTTTATAATAGTATTGTATATTTATATAAGATTTTGTATTGAATTAAGAGAGAGCATTTTTAATATAATTTTAATAACCTAAAAAACCTATAATAATAACTTATTTGACTTTTTAAAAACACTAAATAATAAAAAAAATGAGAAAGCTGAATATTTTGTAAAATTATGGGGAGTAATTTTTAAAATATTAGAAGCGAAAAAATAAAATTTAGATTATTATAAAATTTTGATTATAATTGAAATTATTAATTTTGTATATAGTTAAATTATAAAAAAAAAGACAGGAATCGATGGTAGAACTGCCGAAGAATTCTTATCGATTCAACGATTGCTCGAGGGTCGCAAAGGAAATCTCGCGACCTTGGTCCTCCTCGTTGCCCAGGAGAATAGGGCTAACATTGAGCTTATTTTAAATTAGCCTAACGCTTTCGCTAATTTAGCGAAGGTAGGGGGAGGACAGTAGGATCGAATGGTCCCTTGATCGAAACAAAGAACTGTGCCGTTTCATGGATCACGTACGCGCGCACGCATATAAATGTACACGCGAGCCGAGTTGACCTACTGTTCACCTGCTGCACAAGCACGCATGCACGCAAACGCACGCACACGATCGCGCACGGACACGCACGCGCACCGGCTACCTGCCAGCGACTGCCACTGGTCCAGCTCGTTGTCTGTCTCCCTCTGGAAGCTGGCCGAGGAACAGTGGAACCTGGAAACGAGACGGCCCGTCGATATGCCCGCCGATTTTTAGCTTCCACGAAGGTGAGGGCAGGTGAGGCCCCTGATTCGATACCTCCCCCCCCCCACCTCTTTGGAAACACCGACTTCCGGCTGCTTCCGAAACGCGTTCAACGAGATTTCGAAGATTTTTTTTATTTACCAAAACATCGGGGAAGACCCTCCAAACATTGAATCGTAACCCACAAGAGAACAATCCTTAGGATCGATCAGCCCTTACGTCAATGACAAATGTTTTCTACTATATTCAATGATGTTGCATTTTACAGTCTCAACGCAGATTTTTTTATACTTTAACTCTTCGGGGCACGCTGGGATTAAAAGTGTCCCACCTTTTTGATGCGCCGTAATGCATGGTGGGACATTTTTAGTCCCGCCTCGAAATATTGCGACAGCTGCATGCGCACAGGTTTATATTTCGTTTTATTTACCGTAAAGCAGTTGGTAATATCTTCAACAAATGTTACAAATGTATTCACTTGTGTTGGCAACATTCAACATGCCAATACAGGTTCATCAATTGTTGCAAGCAAAATTTTTCCTGATTTTATGTGAAAAATTGTAGAAGTTAATTTTTATAAAAATTAGTTCCATATAAGCAACTGAAGAGCTTTATAATAAAAACTAAAGCTTAAATTTGTGGTGGTGGACTATTTGAGCCCACCCTATAATAACAAATTTAATTAAACTATTAGTATTTTCTTACGTTTTTACATTATGTGATACCTTTATTAATAAAAATATACCAATTTTGTTTCATTTAAAATGCAATCAAATTTCTATGCAACATGGGTCAATTTTATTATCTGAAATCCTGTGCCGCGAAGAGTTATACGTAAATGAACCACCCAAGAACGTAGAAATGTACAATAATCTTGCTATTGGTCAACAAAAGCATCAAAGAATTTTTGAAGAAGAAAAATGGGTACTCGGGTACCCGGTTATTGGATATAATCGTTATTGGTATAAATATCGCGTTTACGGTGGAAAGAGAATCGCATCCCGAAGGATGAAACGAGAGGAAACGAGGAAGCTAGGAGGAAATCGGTTTCGTTGAAAATAAGATGGCCAACCCTTCTGCCAGGGGGTTGAATCCCCGTGCGAACAAAAAGAGCGCAGCCCCTCTCGCGACATACAGTTTTGTCTTGTCTTTTCTTTTTTCTCGGGACGGGTACAAAAGGAGTTCTCCCCACCTGTGATCGACGGTGCACCGGTGTCGCACAAAAGGGGTTGCTCGGGGTAGTCGTTCGGGTCCCCACGGGGGTGGATGGAAAGATAAAGGAGGCACCGGCGTTAAAGAGCGGCGCGAGTGGGGGAGGAAGCGCAGAAGGTAGGTCGCGGGTGCAACCGGTGCAGCGAGTGCGAGAAGCGGGTGCAACGGGTGCAACGGGTGCATCAGCCGGATCCTTGAGCTCCGGTGCTCCCACGCCCAAACGCTTCACGATAATGTAATTCCTTTTAACCCCGGTGAACCTCGAAAACCGTGGGACGTTTCTGGGCGCCTCGGCCAGCCCGAGCCGAGCCGAGCCGAGCCGGTGCAGCCTGGACCCGCGATCCGCAGCCTGCACCTTTCCTTTCTTTCGACTTTTTCTCCCTTTTTTTCCTCTCCCTTTCTCCCTTTCTCTCTGCGATCCCTCTCGCGCAAGCGGTCTCTATTAGAACCTGTGCGCCGCGCGTCGCGTACAGCTGACGCACCTTGAATTCGCATTTTTATCAATGCCTACGAGAAGGCCAATCTTCGATGACCACCCTTCTTCGAAACGGGCGTGGTCAACCGGCGCTCTTTGCCCTCTAGAGAGCCCCTGGGAGCCACGGGGCAAACAACTTGGAAGAAACGTACGAACCAGAACTTGTCCTTCCTATTTCGATCTTTCGCTGGGCAAACTAGGCTTGCTCCAGTGGGCGTGGCTTCGTTGCTCCCGTGTTTAATAAAGTCGGGGAACTGGTACAGAGGCGTTCTTTGCCCTCTGGAATGCCACTTGGAAAGCAGGGCAAACGAACTAAAATTTGCTAATTGTATTTTGATCTTTCGCTCGGCAGATTAGGCGTGACCTATTCGAGTGGGCGTGGCTTCGTCGCTTCCGGGTTTAATAGTGCTTTCGAATTGCTTCAGAAAACCGTCGCTGTTTGTGTATGCTCTAAATGATTTCTTAAGATTGCCTACCGTGCTCTCTCTCTTTCTCTCTATCTGTGCAGATAGGCGTGGCTTCGTGGCTCCCGAGGATACCGCCCCACGAGGCAATTGCCCGAGTCAGAGTACCGGTTAACGATCTTGGAAGATTGAAGTTAGACAGATAACTTGCTTCAGACTCGCGCGACGCTCTATGGACTGGTTGGTTTGCAATAGGAAGTTCAAAAAAGTTTCACGGTGCTCGAAAGCCGGTAACACGAATTTTACCGAGTCTGTCGCAAGAGGCGCACAGCTCGATAGTACGGGTTTAACTTCGCTAGGGAATTGGTTCGACGGTTCGAGAATTAGCGAAAGTGTAACGCGCGATCCCTATCGCGAAAGCGGCGCTAATTAGAAACAACGCTACTGTAGGTTATTGTAATTACATTAAGATAAATCGAGCATGCCCGTTCCATTTCCTTGGAAATTCGTAACCGCCTTCCGTTCCTTCCCTCGTGCCGATCGAACTGACTAATCGACGATGAAATGCATTATGCCGGGTGTTGCGTCACGCGATGCACTTGCATTAGATAATGCGCGAATAAACCTTAGACACGGCTAGTCCGAGGAATTCCGAGGAAAACGCTCCAAGTAGAATAAAACGAAATCGTCGCACAGTTGGCCAAAACACGATTCTGGCTGGAAACAATTCAATATTCAATCATTTGTATCATCGCTAGACTGTGGATCTTTATGCAAAATAAAAATTGTCAGCATTGATTGTAAGAAAGTGGAGTCAAGTCAAAATTTCTTTCTTCCCTTAATAATTTTAGTAAGTCGAGAATAATACATAGATGTCTAAATTTTCTTAATTTAGAGTTACTATTTTAGAGTTACTCATTTTTGCCATAAATGCATGAAATCCGCAGTCTAATCATCACATAATTCACCAGTTGATTCATGTTCCTAGATCCCTACAGATGTTGAAATGCGCTGGCATTTTCTTGGAAAATATTTATTAAATAACGTCATTCTATACAAGAAAGCCTGTATTCTCTACCAACTATAAGAACAGCGTTTGGCGATTCGTGTTTCTCCTCTCGATGAACAATGTCGTTATTAACCCTAAACTTCATACTGCCGTTCAGGAATCTTTTAGCGGAGGATATGTACTTTCGTTGCAGACGGGGAGCTCCTACGAAGTAATTACGAGCCGAGGAGGATAGTAGAAATCAAGTAAAAACCAAACGACGACGCGAAAGCGTGTAACAAGGGGGAGGTTCGACGTTATTAAACCTGATCCAATTAAACCGATCGCTGCTGGAGGATTATGTAAATGCCGGAGGCGTCTCGCAACATTGTTTCCCTTTCGTTGCGGCGTCGCGTTTCTTTAGCGTTCCCCCCCACCCACCACCCCACCCCCCACCGTCCAATCTTGCTCAGCCGAATTTCACGTTCGAATATTTTCCACGGCGCGGTGGTTGTAGGTATCTAATAACGCAGCGATTCGTCGGAGCCAGCGGACTATTAAATTCCAGCGGGCTCCGTTGTTCGCGGAACGAACGAACGCATCGGCGAATTGGAGCATGAAGAGAGAGAAGTGAAGCATATGACGCCGAGCGACTCCTAGGTAGATTCGCCGCGCCGCTACACTACCTGTATTGTTCAAATTGCAATCGATTCATTCGCCGACCGCGTTTTTCAACGGTTGCGCGACAGATACTTGTCTCCGTTAGCACAGAGAAATCTGGAACGGAATTAATTACGCTTGCACGAAGAACGTGAATCTTCTCGAGACGAGCAGAGGCCGCGCTGCCGCATGCCGCGGCCGGAAGTGGAGGATCGGAGGACGCCTCGTTGCGAAAATCGGCGATATTATTAATCGCGAAATGCCTCTGTTGCGAGCATCGAGAAATCGATCGCTCCGAGCAGGCAGCGCGGCGGAATGCCGGTGCTTTCCCTATAGTAAAAGCGCTCGCCTTGAAGTTAGAACCCAAACTTTCGTTTCAACGATGCCGATTAGACGCGACAAATCATTCGAAGGCTCGACAACGTTCGTTTGCAAACATTTTTATCCGTGGCTATGGCTATATTTTAGCGAACACTCTTCGCTTTCAATTTCCTCGTTCTGTTTTCACATTAGAAACAATATCGTTTTCATTTGTCTTTCTAAATCATTTTTGCTATCTTGGGAAGTCGATTTTAAGCCCTATTTTCGATCATTTTCACCGACGACAAAAATTTCAACGAATCTGGTAGAGCGTCGTCCTATTTTGCGTTTACTGCCGTTTCAATTTATAATTAAGAAACCAGAACTATTCTGCGCGTTAACTTGGACATGCTAGAACATGCATGCAAGAAGCCATGAATGCGGCGTTTTTGGTACTCGTGAAAGAAAATTTGCAAAAATTAAGTTGAACTACCCCTCGAATTTGACTTATCTGAAACTTATCTGAAGGAATGTAGTTACGCTTGCACAACGTTCCACGTCTATAGTAATCGCGCAGATGTTCACATCGGCCGTGAAGTTCGACGTTCTGCGAAAATAGCTACGATAAACAGTAAACTGGGAATGTGCAAATGTCCACGATAATGAAAACAGTGTACACCGGTGTGTTCCGATACTGCAAATAGGCTGAAATATTCAATTTTTCGAACAGTCATTGGCAACAAACGTTCTTTGTCTTAGGAAATGTGTACAGAATGGGTGTGGCCTGCCCCGAGTAGGCGTGGCTTACTCCCAGTAGGCGTGGCTTGCTCCGAGTAGGCGTGGCTTACTCCCAGTAGGCGTGGCTAGCTCCGAGTAGGCGTGACTTACTCCCAGTAGGCGGGGCTAGCTCCGAGTAGGCGTGGCTTACTCCGAGTAGGCGTGGCTAGCTCCGAGTAGGCGTGGCTTACTCCCAGTAGGCGTGGCTTACTCCGAGTAGGCGTGGCTTGCTCCGAGTAGGCGTGGCTTACTCCGAGTAGGCGTGGCTAGCTCCGAGTAGGCGTGGCTTCTTAGCTCTCGACGGAGCCACTGTCTTCCAGGATAATTCGTAGCCACGTCGAACAAGTTTGCGCAAACAGAATACGTTTTCAGTGCAATTTTCGGGGCACCGTCGTTACCCGAGAACATTTAAAGGCCGTGAACTGAATCGAGGACGTAACAATTGCGTAGAACTAGCGAATATTTGTCGTGCATAGTGCCATTCCTCCTCGACACCGCACATTCTCCTCATCTTCTGCATAGCTCACCGCCGAAATGTCCGAGGGTTGCATCACCTGCGCAAACCGATACACAGCTACCACGTACGTATTACGAAAGCAGCCGAGTTTCCGCGCATTCGCATTCGCGCTGGGCGAGGCGTGCTCGCGCTCTCATCCTCTCGTGACTCCTCTCGATAATGCCGGCGCGCCCTGTGCGAAAGTATAAACAACTTTCGAATGGGACGAGAGAGGAGCGGCGCGGCGGCAGCAGCTGTGAAAGCAGAAGCTTTTCAACTCGACTCTACGTAAACGTAACAAGGGAGCTTCGCGGGTCATGCGTGCGCCGCAGATTCGCCAGATCGTATCCAGCCGGGTCGATTATCTTCTCGTCGAAGCAATGTTTGTTTCAAGCTTCGAACTCTACTCGGGACTATATGTTATCCCGAAGCATTTCAGAAAATTAGTCTCGAGCATTTTCGCTCGAAGGTATCCTAGATCGGTGAAGTCGATTCGAGAAAAATTAATGGCTCGTTCGAACAGAATACGAGAAATATTGTTTCAGGATAACATTTGAGCAAAACTGTAAGGTGTATCGTTTAGATCAGTGGTGGGCACGGGTGGAGCCCCTCAAACGCCTGCTTCTCCCACCATCCTCTCTTTCGTGCAGCGCGCACGTTCCTTGCGTACGCTGATGTCTCGTGTCTTCGTTGCCCCATTGTACCGCGCTTGCTGGAAGGGGATAGAGGGCGCTACGGTGTGGACGGTTTTGTCTCGATTGAGGCAAAATTGCCCATCCCTGGTTTAGATGATTATTGGGTTCGTATAAAGCAGGGTTTGACTTTATTTGCTCGCGAGGACCGTTTTCCGAGGGCTACGCCTCCTCGACCCGGCCGCGCGTCTCGCTCCCCGTGGTCGCCTGCGTGCTCGGACGGGCTCAGGCGCGATCATAACAGACAGATGAACGTGGCGCATAAGGGGCGACACTCGTTTCAATAGGTTTCCACATTACCATCGAGGTACGAGGTCCGTTTAGATGATTAATGAATTCGTATAAAGGAAAGAGAGCCAATAATCTCTGTTACATACACAATATTCCAACCGAATGAAACTCGGAACGAAGAGAAGACAAATTTCTCGGATCTTCTCGGACCAACAGTGTGTGCCTCCTCAAAATCTAAACGCATCTCGATGCCCGGCAAGAAACCGAATGGCATCGGATTCCCGAGTAGCCCGGCAACCTGTTTCCACAGCCGACAGGTATCACGCAAGGTGATTGCTCCGAGACGGAGTTGGCGTTCGCGCAAGCAACCGGGGTGTAATTACACATCTACTCAACTGCGAGGTGATTATGTTATCGTTCGGCAAAAAACGCTAGAACCCGGGTGCGCCCGATTTTAACGATGATCGTAATTACCCATGGACCGTCTCGGACGATTCTACGACTGTAATTACGCCGGTGTTTCGCACACGTGCCACTTAGCGATGTTTATATCGTATCGTTAGGTCCTAGTTTGTACATTAAACGCCTCGACCTGCATCGACGGTGATCGCGCTATCAGTTTGCGGTGATTCGAACTCTCGAATCGAAATCTCTTCGCGGGAGAATTCGAATTTCGGTTCGAGGGGATGCTGCGATCAACCTGACTCCCATTTGACTCCTCATACGAATTTCATAAAAACGAACAATTTGTTCGTCCTACAAATATACGATGAACGATGATTAAAGAACGAACTACTGGAAGAAGATTTTTATAGAAACGATGTAGAAAGCTGTGGTTGTTGTTCAGCAGACTGTTCAGTCATTCGAGGGCCTGTCAAAGGAAAGATTCCTTTTTCACCGGGTTAACAATAATGTGAAGAAACGTCGATGTCCGTGGAAAAATTCGAGACCACGTTTCCCGAACGATTCCCGTCGGGAATTTCTACTGTAAATAGATCTATTGGGGCTGTCCTTCCGCTTTTCGATGCCTGACCGGATGGTTGGGGCGCAGGTGATGGTGTCAGAGGTGACACGGTGTCTTCCGAGCCCGGGAAACTCTGAGAAGAATCTACCATGAGAAGAAACCAAGCTGCGATCAGGCTAATTTCACATCCCGAATGACTTCCGGTAGGGAAACCTGATCATCAACTATGTCAATACTTTCTGGTGATTCATAGCAATCAAATGGCTGCACCATCAGAGAAAAATGGAGAATCGGACGCGTTTAAGTCTGAAGCGTTACACTGTTTCATCGGATTAAAAATTCAGTTAAAATTTAAAGAAATACTTTCAGTGTTTCGAAATATTTACTGAAAATTTACCGAAATACTTTTAGTATTTTGAAATATTTTCTGAAAATTTACCGAAATACTTTCAGTATTTCGAAATATTTACTGAACATTTACCGAAATACTTTTAGTATTCTGAAATATTTACGGAAAATTTACCGAAATACTTTTAGTATTTTGAAATATTTTCTGAAAATTTACCGAAACACTTTTAGTATTTCGAAGTATTTACCAAAAATTTACCAAAATACTTTTTCGTTACTACAATCGTTTCGAAATACTGATATGAAAATAAGTGCACGGTAAATTTCACTGGGGTCATGAGATACCCTAGGATGCCATCCCAGAATATGTCCTAAGTATGCTTCCATCGTGTAGGTATAGAAAAGGTCGGCCAACCGAGAGTTGATTTGCGCAAAATCTGCTCGATCCACGTATCGGTGAATCAACGAATAAGAAGATAGTGGCACACGTTGGTTCAAAACCTTTTAGGCGTTGGCTCTCGGCGGGCTTTAGCTAGGACCAGCATCGATTCCAATCCATTTAGCAGGAAATTCCGAGGGCTTGGATCGGCTCGTGATTCCTTGGAATGGTTCCGGCTTCGCCGGGAGCCGGTGCACGGCAGGAAAACGAAAGTGGAAAGGTCGTAAACCACGCGGGAACGACCGTCTTCCTGGGGAAAGGGTTGCCAGGACCTCCTCCCCTGCTGCAGCACGCCGTCTGGCACCGAGAATAAGTCTCCGGAGCTTAATAAAGAAGATACAAGAGGGTTGTTCAACCCTACCGGCTTCTGGCATCGCGCGCGAGATTCCCGTACCACGGTACCTTCGTCTTCGTCCTTTCTTTTTCCTCTTCGTCTCTTTTCTTTTCTTTTCGATCCTTTTCTTTCTTTCTTTTTTTTTCTCGCTTGACGATTCCTCGAGTTCATCGTCTGCCGTTCTTCCTCCCCCTCGCCTTTTGGTTGGTCGATACTCACCGGAAAGGGGTGAGAGAGAAAGAGAGAGAGAGAGAGAGAGAGAGAGAGAGAGAGAGAGAGAGAGGAACCCTCATCCTATTTTTTAGCTGGATCGTTCGTTCGAGTAATCGATGGAGCTACTCGGGGACGGATTCCTCGAGATTGCTTCTCGAGTCGCGGGCATCGAGAACGAGAAGAAGTTTCGATATTTTTTCCGAACAAAGAATTCGGTGCAGCTCCAGGGAACTCTACCTATGTTATGTATGTGGGCAAATTAATTGAGACAGAGAGTTCGTTACTTATTACTCACTATATTTTCGCTCGTTAAGTTTCAATGCTTGTTGTTTGAAGAGATATATTTTTATACATATATGTATATGGTCTAAGTACACAGTCCTTAAGTCCGTGATCAGCACAGACAATGAACGGAACCGTTAAAAAACGACGATCGGAGCATTTGAATTTAGCGACATCGGACGATCAGCCCCGGGTTCAAAGAACCAATTTCACATAGAGCTTGCTCGTCTCGTGTATATTCTTCTCTCTGTTTCTTGTCGCCCAAGTAAAATTGCTACTCCGTGTCTAAAAATCACTTTTTAAAAAATTATTATTCTGAAAAAACACCAAACAAATTACCAAACACAACACTTGCTCCTTCATTTAATTCTTATGCGCAGCTTTACAGTAAAACATTTCATTTCCCAAGGAAAATTGTACATTCCAACGGTCGATAAGTACGCTAAACAAAATTCCCGTCCGCAAAGGGTTAAACCACCCCAATAACACTGGATTGTTACCGATCGGAAAGTTCCCGCGGCAAAGTTAGCAAGAAGATCCGTTTGGAGCAAGCTCTCACGCGGTTCGTGGGCGAAGAAGATTCGGAGCCAGGTGGACTACCGGTTCCTCCGACCGATCGAAAATCATTTTTTCCCTGGAAGATTGCAACGGGTTCGGATTTCGAGAGTAATTGCGCGAAGATTGAACTCGGCGTGCCAGGGTCCCCGGCAAAAAGCGACGGCTAACAATTAGGCCTCGTGCTCGGCAGAAGGTGGTCGCCAGAAGTCTTCGAAGATGTCCATGACGGGGGAACAGGGAACAGTGAACAGGGCACAGGGCACAGAGAACAGTGTACAGGGAAGAGGGAACTGCGAACCCTGTCGGCGTTCGTGCCAAAGGGAGACAGCGCGCGAGGGGTGCAGCGCACCGAGGAGACGCGCAGATGGTGGAAATCTCGGGGAATAAAGAGGACCAGGAAGGGGGGAGAGGAGAGGAGACGAGGGCAGAGTGGGGGGAGAGACACGAAGAAGGTTTTTTCGAAGACGACGATGGGGAGACACGGAAGGTGGGTAGCACCTGGTGGTCGTCAGGGTCGGTGGTAGCGATGGTGCCTTCTGGTGGTTGCGACCGGTGATGGTGGTGGTGGTGGTGTCGATGCACGATGCAACAGATGCTCCGAGGAGAGAGAGGCCCTCTCTTTCGATGCATGTGCCATCGTTCGCGGATGCTACGGAGCCCTCGTATGTGGACCAAACGCGGGTCTCTTCTCTTTTTAGCCGTAACCTCCCCCCCCCCGGAAATAATCTCGGCGGATAATCGTCGCGTTTCCTGCCCAGGGTTCCCTTCCCGACGATGGAACCCTACCTGCTCCGCCCTCGTGGCAGGCAAGGTGCCCCAAAACCGTGCAATTTGCACATATTACTTAATGTTTAATAATTTTTGAAAAATTTTTTGTAGCCATTTAAATGTTGTACTTGTGGCAACCTATCCACAAAGTTTTAAACAAATTCGTTGGATAGTTTCGGTTTTACGGATTTTTGACCGCTTTTTGGCCATTTCGCACCACTGTGCGGCGTTTCGTATTCTGCATGCGTGCAATTGAAATGAAAGAGACATTTGCCCTCTACGTCGACGGGAGACCCGATTCTGGTCGCAGGATCGTTACGAGGAAGGTCGATCTCCGCCCCGGGAGGCTGAAGAGTTGCCATTTTCCTGTTTACAACGGATGCCGGCGACCGGTTCGCTTCGGTTCGCTTTCGGTTCAGTTTGTTCTCTCGTTCCCCGTTCATCGTTCGCAGTTTTCTCCCGGTGTTAATGGGACATTGACGGTTGCGAGAGGAAGAAAAGACGAGAGAGGGGTGGCGAGGGAGAAAAGAGGAAAGAGGGTGAGCCACCTAGCCATTATTCGCAATCGGGTACAGGTATGTGGCCCATTGTGATTGCGTCCACCGAACTATGCAGATTCCCCGGCTGGAATGAATGCGCACACCTGATCAACGTACATTCTTTTCCGGCCCCAAAAACCGTCCGTATCCAACGATTTCTCGGCAGAGCTCGCAAAGTATCTCCTTGCAAAGTTACTCGTTACTTACGAAAAAATATCGCTTGCTGTACGCTTCAATGCTGCGACCAATGTAAAATAATGGACGTCTGTCCACGAAGCGTAATCGTCGCGTAATCGTCGCTACCTGCAGTCGTCGCGCGCGTAGCGTACGCTGCCGCGATCATCTGTACACGAAGCGTAGAGTAAACTTCACGTTAGTTACGACGAACAAACGGAAATGTCGAGTGACGAGGTGGACGTGATACTTCTTTATAACTATATTCGACACAAAAGAAGAAGGAGAAAATTCTGGTTGCACCCTTACATTCGCAATAACATTAACTGCAGAATATTTGTGGCTGCAAGAGAATTAACAAAAGACGATGCTAGGTTTCAAGCATTCTACAGAATGCATAAAGACGCATACAAAAATCTTGTACGAATAGTGGGTCCAAGTATAGAAAGGCAAGATACAAATATGCGAGAATGTGTAAAATATTCTTTGCGGTAACGGATGCTGTATTTCTCGGCACGAACTTATGGGAAAACCTAATATTATCTTATAATTCTTTTGCAGCTGTAGCCGTTCTGCCATAAATATAAGAGTCGTTGATTTTGATAGTGGGGGAAGTTCATTTTGTGAAAAAAGATAGATGTACTTTTTTTACAAATTAACATAAAATATCTGGTAATGACATAAAATTGCCATGCCTCACTTTCAAAACCAACGACTGATTTCTCTGTATATAAAGATGCGCCCAGAATTTTCTTCTTCTCTTCTATATAATTATATGTATATAGAATTAGCATGTTCTCATCGTCACTCAAGATTCTCTTAAGATTCAAAACTTGCTGTGTAGGCTTCATAAATAAAAGAAAGCGCCCACATCACATACGCTACGCGTACGTGGACGCGTCTTTGACGCGATGCGCTGTAGACAGAATCAAATCGTGCCTCATACGCTACGCGTATGCAAACTAAGAACTTTAGTTTTGTGATATTAATTACTGTTTCGAGCCTCTTCTATTCCTCAGATCGTAAGGAAATTTTGTACACTCGATCTACCAACGTCAAAATTAATTTTCAATTCTGTAGAAATAATTCCGTCACCCAGATATGGGTGACATGGCGCTGAACGTGTTAAGCTAAACCAAATTCATGTGGCTTTTCTTTCTTTACAAACGTAAGAACTGTCGCATTAGATATAAAAATTTCGAAAAGTTTCACACAGTGGAAGAGGTCCACGATGGTTCAACGCGAGCATCTAGACCACCGATGGGCAATTTTGCCTCAATTGAGGCAAAACCATCCACACCGTAGCGCCCTCTGTCCCCTTCCATCGAGCGCGGTACAATGGGGCAACGAAGACACGAGACATCAGCGTACGCAACGAATGCGCGCGCTGCACGAAAGAGAGGACGGTGGGAGAAGCAGGCGTTTGAGGGGCTCCACCCGTGCCCACCACTGATCTAGACGATCGAGCGGGGCTAAAGCTCAAAAGCCAAATCGCCAAGAATTTTTGAACATTTTGAAAAAATCCGATCGAACGACGAGCGCTGGGCGAAAGATGTTCGACGATGCGTCTTCCGGCATCGAGATACGTTTTTCCTGATTTTTTTTTCTGTTCACCCTTTTTCGGGTGGATTTCGGCGAACGCGAGGATTTCTGCCGTATCTGCGATCTTCCCTCGCAGCGAGATTACGCAAGAGAGCTCGAGGGGTCTGGGAATAAAAAGAGGGGCGGCGGGGCTGAGAGAGCAATAAAGGAAGAAATGGCTGGAACGCGTCGAGGATTTGGCAAAGGATTCGGGAAGGACTCCCGAAGGATCGAGGAGGGCGTAAAAGACGACAGATTGCTGGCTTCGATCGAGCCGAAGGGTTTGCCAGCCGGTCCGGTCCGGTCGGCTCGTTTCTTTCGCTCTGGCCTTTCGTTTCACGCCGCTACACGACTGACTCTTTTTCTGGCTGCGAGGATTTCTCCGCATCGGGCCGCAGGACCTTCTGGGCCCGACAGAAGGCCTTCAACTCCTCCTCGCTCCTCCCAGTCCCTTTATCTTCCGCGTAACCACCCCTTGGCTGCTTTGAATAAATCCTTCTGTCGATACTCGCGCTCGCTCGGGCGCGCACACAACCGCGTGCTCGAGGACCTCCTTGTAATTATCCGGGCAAGTTGTTATCGCAATTACGCCTCTCGCGTACAATGTTTCGTATAGAGCCATTGCGCCATCCTCGGATGTCCAGTGAGCTCGCAAATTGCGTTTCGTTTCTTCGTTCGATCACCGATACTTTGCACAATTCTCCGCAGTTTCCACTTTAGCGCTCGAATGGCGGACTACAACGTTCACATTATATTCTTTCTTTTCTTCTTTCACAATCAACGTTTCTTCTAAATGCAACGCACTCCGTTTACGAAATACGAAAACAATTTTAACAAATGAAACTCGTGGAGTAACGAATGAAAATAAAAATCGTTTGCATTCGTTGCTACACATAGGAATTTAATTTATACAGGAATTTATTCCTCTTTTTAACAGTTCGACAAAAGTTGTAAGAAACGCGTTGATCCTTCTGAATTCTTGTGATACTTTTTTTTCATTTGAAATTATACTCCACCTATTTTTGTTGTTTAGACATCATAAAAACAGTATTAACGCATCGACTGTTCCACGCCAGTTCCTCGTGTTGCGCCTTGAACCCCAGAACCTAAGCTTTTTAATTTAAGACTATCACGATAAAATCAGGGATCGCACGAGTTATGGAACCTTTTTAATAGCTTCTATTCCAAACGTGGGCCGTGGAACTTTTTCAAAAACACGTTCTCACACTGTAAATTCCGATTAGCGTGTCTGCCATGACCAACGTGGAAGGGAACATGTTAAACGAGAGTGATCGCGCTGATTGCGCAATGTTCGCGGATAAGAAAGAAGACGCAAAGAAGGTGCATCGTTGCGTCGCGTCGAAACGGTTTGGGAGGTAGGGGGCGAGGAACAGCTGCGAGACACCCCAAAAAGCACCGAGGATCTTTTGAATCACGGGCCCAGGGCCCGGTACCTCTTGTCTTCCCCTGATCTTCTTCTTCGTCATCGCCGCTGACAGCGAGCTCAACGGTCGTTCCCTAGACAGACCAACCGAAAGGAAAGCAACGACGCTGTTTCGAATCGATTCGCCCTCGGAATCCAGAGCCTGACGTTCTTCCAAAGTCGCTAACCAAATACGAAAAATCCTCTTCTCCTCGGGGAGCTCTTCCCCTCTCTTTGCGAATTTATTTAACGCCTTAAGCGCCGCACAGAAATGGCAGACGGAGTTATTTGCTCGGGATTTAATGCGTTGAGTGCAGCACGAATTTCGTGGGTTTCGCACGAGCCTCCCCTGTTTCGTTCGTGGAAACGGTCAGCGTTGTTAGTAACTGTTACTAGCTACTCGACAATGAAATTTGCACGTTACGAAATCAGCTAGTTTATTTCAGTTTTAATAATTAATGTTATGTATAATCGTTCTCAAGCGATTCGATAGAAACGGTCACCGGCCATCATTACTGAGGCGTTCGACACTTTAAAAATAAATCTTTGGATCTGCAAAATGAGTGAAGGTTAAGATCTGTAAAATAAGTAAAGGTTAAGATCTGCAATATGAGTAAAGGTTAAGATCTGCAAAATAAGTAAAGGTGAAGATCTGCAAAATGAGAAAAGGTTAAGTTCTCCAAAATGAGTAAAGGTTAAGATCTGCAAAATGAGTACAGGTTAACATCTGCAAAATGAGTAAAGGTTAAGATCTGCAAAATGAGTAAATGTTAAGATCTGCAAGATGAGTAAAAGTTAAGATCTGCAAAATGCAAGTGGATTGAAAGAGCACTCGGTTATCGTACGTCTTAACTTCTCAATTTTTATGACATGAAAACCAACACTTTTGTTTCATAGAGTTTCCGAAGCTTGGACGGCAACTATAGCATGCTCGGAGCAGTTCTTAGAATATTTCGGAGCATTTTCATAAAAAATTTGCGGAGCTGCAGTTAATGGGATAGTACGAGACGATAAAGAGGTAATATCGAGTAAATAAGACAACTATCGATATAATTATCGAGTGCCACGGGCAAAAGCAAGTTCGCCTATCTCAGCGTTGGCCATCTGCCGAGGCAGAGCAGCCTTTCCTATTATTCCTGTCTTAATTCCGCCGCTTCTAATCTCTGTAATTTCCGCCACGAAAAACTCCTCCGCTCTATCCAACTTCGCCGTAAAAACCCCTTGACAACTGTAACGATCGTCTGGCAACTGGAATTTATTCTACACCGTTTTCCGGGGATATCGTGCCGATGCTATCGAGATTTTTCGGTGGTCCCGTGTTTCCTTCTCGAAGTCGTACAAGTCATCGACACCTGCCCATACCTGGGATCCCTTGACCCAGTCGGTTTTCTGTCGTTCGGACCGTTGCAACGCGTTGCGAGATTCCGTCGGATCGTTTGCGCAAAAGGGAGCCTGGATCGCGACTCAAAAGGACTCTGCTTTGCCTGTTAGGGGTGTTTATGCCCGCGAACAATGAACGTCCGCGACACAATGGCTGGGATTCGTCAACGGATCGCGTTGGGCCCTTCTTTCGAGTAATTAATCGCCTGGCCGGGACTATCGATCTTCCTCGACTCTTCGGGACGTCGAGATACATCCCCTAAGGTGAGCCAAAACGTAAGAGAATCGTGCGAGTTTAGGTTGAAAAGTTTCAAAGCTACCGAGAAAATGGTTCCGACGAAATCCGACAAAGTTGAGGCTCGAATATTCGTGTAAAAAATTTTTTGAAGTAAAAGTTAAGTTAACGGAAGGATTAACCCTTGTGTAGGCAACCGGGTACCCATTTCCATTTTTCTTTTAGTAATCTTTTAATGTTCTCGACGAAATATTGCGAAACCCTTCCGGATCTTCATTCTTTGTACAATTTCACGTAGATTAACGTTCAGAGAAAAGAAATCACAGTAAAATTGTCGCTACCCCGGTTGGCCAAGAACATTTCGGTTGCCTACACAAGGGTTACGAAGCATATGGGAATCGCTAGAATTTAGGCAGAATAGCTTCGAAAGAATTGACGAAGTTGGTTCGACGCAATCGGAGAAGGTTGAGGCTCGAATATACATCTAAAAAAAATTTTGAAGTAAAAGTTAAGTTGACAGAAGGATTAACCCTTTTGTCGGCAACCGGGTACCCATTCCCATTTTTCTTTTAGTAATCTTTCCATGTTCCCGACAAAATATTGCAGAAACCTTCCGGATCTTCATTCTTTGTACAATTTCACGTAGATTAACGCTCAGTGAAAAAAATTATAGTAAAATTGTCGCTGCCCCGGTTGGCCAACAACAATGATCATTTTGATTGCCTACACAAGAGCTAAGAAGCATATCACTAGAATTTAGGCAGAATAGCTCCGAAAGAATTGAAGAAGTCGTTTCGACGCAATCGGAGAAGGTTGAGGCTCGAATATTCGTCTAAAAAAAATTTTGAAATAAAACTTAAGTTATCAGAAGATTTAACCCTTGTGTAGGCAACCGGGTACCCATTCCCATTTTTCTTATAGTAATTTTTTAATGATCCCGACAAAATATTGCAAAATTCTTACGGATCCCAATTCTTTGTACAAGTTCACGTAGATTGTGACAAAGAATAATAGTAAAATTGTCGCTACCCCGGTTGGCCAACAACAATGATCATTTTGGTTGCCTACACAAGAGCTAAGAAGCACATCACTAGAATTTAGGTAGAATAGCTCCGAAGGAATTGGAGAAGTCGTTTCGACGCAATCGGAGAGGGTTGATGCTCGCATATTAATTTAAAAAATTGTCAAGTTGGTCCAGACATTCCTGATTCGAATAAAGGAAGCCGGTTTGACGAACGGTTTTCGAACGAACTTTATCGTACCGGCAATTACAATTATGGAAACAGCGATGGGTACGTGTCGTCTCGAAAAAACGGGCTCGAATGCATGGAGCACGATTTTTATGGCTCCCCTTTTATTACCGAATAACGCCAGCCTTTCACTTCGCCGAGGAAAGTAGATCGTCCGCTTGTAGATTTTCGTCAGATCCTTCTATATCTTCTGCCCCGATCGATTTCTCTACGACGCTATTGCAGCCTTTAGATCATTCTTGAAATTTATGCAAACATTTCTATCGAACCACACGGAGAAATTCAAATTAAACGGAATTTGTTTTAGAGTTTGATGGAGACCTGCACGGAACAAAAGAGTTTAATGAAATTCTATTGGTAGGAGAATTGCGAGGCACGCTGAAGCAAGTTGTCAAGATGGCGCTGATTATTAAAAATGATTAGGGCAATTTCCGTTGGGTATATAAAACCGAGGAGAATATTTCACGGAAAGCCGGTAGCATCTTTTTCTTTTTGAACACCGTTTCTTGTAAAAGAGCGGCGTGTCGTTGGTATTCGAGGATTGTTGCCGGAGTTGCATGACGGGGCGCTAATTGCGCCAATCAACGACACCTCTTATCCGCGCGTTCGTGTCTCCCGAAAGAGCAATTGACTAGGCCTGTCCAACGATGAAGAAACCTTCTTTCCACGGATCCGCAAAATTTCAAAAAATCTTCACGAGTCAACGAGTCTATAAATCATGCTATTTCACGGCAAGGATCTAATAAAGCGTAACGAAATTTCGGAAAAGTTGGGACCAAGAAACATAAATTAATCTACGATTGTCTAGGATATTTATAAAAAATTTTCTATTCGTCAGCGAGAAGTTGCAAAGTATTTTCAACACAAACCGAAAGCAAATATTAACACGAGAGATGAAACGATTATAAATCGCGAGATGAACCAAGGTAACAAAACAGATATTTTGTTCTGAAACTGGACGGTGTATATCGAGGACGGATGTCGCAAATTATACGAGGAACCTGTGTAAATGTTTACCTCGTCGCGAATAAGGCGAATTCGACACAGTTCACAGACCCGTCGGCCATGATCGTATGTGTGCATCATGATACGCTTCGTGTTTTCGGTCTGACGAGGGGAAATTGCCCGGGAGACTGGTTAATGCGAGCAGCATTAAGACCAATCATCTTTCGGGCGACGTCACTCATTACCTCTAATGTATCGATTCGTTACGTTGCGATCGTTAAACGCGGACACGCGTCACAATCAATCGGCTTTCGGAAGGTAGCCGGACAATTACACCGAGTCATCTGCCGGCGCGTCCGCAACATTGTAAATTTAAATAATAATCGACGGGTGAAACTTGGGAAAGGTCGCCGCTATTAGCGCATAAATCGACGGTGTCGGCTTAATGATCGGCAACGCGCGACAACGCACGGCCACGTATGGCGACGCACGGTCGCTTCTTGCTCTCCGATGGACTGCGAACCGCTCCGAGACGCCGTCAACCGTGGACAGCTGCTACCGCCAATTCGACGATGTACTCTCTGACAAATAATTACGAGTCGAGTCGAATGATCTCGCAGCCGTAGCGTCGCGTCCCCTTTTTCTTGTCGACTGGCGCCGCTCGCAAAACTCTTTTTCTTGCGTGGCTTCCTGGTATCGGCTAGGGCTGTTACTTTCCTTCGAAGATCGAAGATTTCGAAGCTTCGATATTCGAATTCAATTTCAGAAACTTCAAAGGTGATGAAAATCGGAGTTCCCTTTGTTCCTTCGAATCCTACGAAAAGTCGAAGCTTCGGAAAAGTAACAGCCCTAATTCTTTTAAGTTTATGTAGTTTTTATACACTTGTCATGATTTCTGAGAAATAAAGCGTTATTACTACAAGAGAACACAAAAATTTGAATTTTGTCCACCTAGAATCGAGGAATCGATCACTGTGCTGCGCCTCGCCCCGACATATATATATTATCAAAGTATACAACAAGATCCCTCGCAGTCTTCGAGGAATGCTCATTAATCCCGAAGGACTTTCAGCAGTCCTCAAGGATCTCCCAATGATCCTCGAGGACCCCGACGAGTCCTTCTCGAGTCCTCAGGCTCTCGATCCTCGGAAGCCCCGGTATTCCCGGAAACGGTACTCCGTCGAACTTGACGACTCGAGAAGTGCTCACGATTTTGTCGTGTGACCTGTGACTATTAGTCATTCGCGAGCGCTGGCTGCGCATGAGCGCGAATAGATCGCGCACGATATTAAAAACCGACAGCGCGGACGTCCCAAGAAGATTAATTACATAATGAACAAATTTTCTTCGATTCCAGACGACATTTCGATATTGTGACGCCTCTGTCAGTCGGTACGATTCTTCCGTTCCCTTCGCAACGACCATAAACATGATTACGAACGGGAAAAAAAACGTAAAACATGCTCACAGGCTGTTTCCGGTTGCCATTCGACGAGGGGAAAAAAGTCGACCACGGAGAATGGATCACGAGGATTGATTTAGCGATTCGTTAATCGGTTTAAAGGGCGGAGGAAGCGTGCGTCGCTCTGATTTTCCCCGCTTGGCCTCCACCGCAATACATACCGTGTGTGAATCAATTCATTTTTTTTTTCTCGGTGTTCACCGGTGTCTCCCTTCCGTTTTTTTTCCTCGAGCGGAGAGAAGCCGATAGCCGAGGATCACTTCCGCGGCTCGAGGGTGAACAGCTGCCGGGGTGTCTCTGACGAGGGTTTCCTTCGGTTATGGCTTGAAGAGGAAACGCCGCCGAGGAAAATACACGACAGCGAATACTTTGCAGGAAAAATCGCGATGCGATCGCTCAAAAAAGAAAAAAAAAAGAAAAGGACACGTGAGCTTCGAAAATCTGATCATTAGAGAACAAACGCTCGTAATCCGGGTGCGATGAAATCCGAGAAAAAATATAGTTTGTACATTTCAATTTTGTTGGAGTGCGATGAGTTCAGGTGGAATAACGCTGATAACACGGAATCTGTTCGTATTGTAATAGATGCTTTACTCGTCACTGTCTTACATGGAATGAACAATGCGAGGCGGTTACAGACAAAGTCATACACCGTACACACGTGTTAGCACAGGGCCCCATTTTTAACGATTCCCAGTGACCTGCGGAACATATTCGAGGAAACGCTAGGACGCGCAAAAGAAAAGCGAATCCAGGAGGAGGGGGCACCTGAAGAGGCGACAGTTGGCTTTGATTTATTGATTTGTGAAACATACATGAGATAGATTACATTAAAATGAAATAACAATAAATAAGAGAAACTGCAAAAAAAATCAAATTTTTAATATATTGTTTAAACAAAAAACTTTTGTTAAAATTTTCTTGAGCGACTACATTTCCCATTGAAAAACACACAATTTAAAAAAAAATTCAAATTTTTTCGACCTCTGGTTTCCGAGATATCTCAAAAAATATGGTTTCGACCCTCAACTTTGAGGGCTGTTTTCACCCCTTCAAAGTGGATGGTTGCCGATAAAAAAAAACACGTGTCAGATATTTTTCAAAGAACTATAAGCTCCCATAAGTTTCATCAAAATCGGATTTTCGCATCTGAATATGTTCCCTTGTTAGTGAAATTGCTGAAAGAGCAAATTTTCTGCCCACGAAAATTTTGGTTTTGCGTAAACACAGCTGTTGAAAATTTCAGGCTGTCTTTCGAGAACAAGCGTCGAACGAATCCGCTGGGAAACGCCCGTTAATTGAGCCTCGTTTGTCGGGCCGGTCGCGGCCGCTTTCTCATGGAGTCCGTGCAGAGCGGTCCAGCGCGGATCATCCGACGATCGGCGATCGGTTTCGCGCCGCCCAAAGCAAGAAAACAAGTACGATGGGCAGAGACAGTGGTGCAGGGCACGTGCCACCTGCCTGCACCGTTATTGGCCTCGTTAACGCGACAGGTTTCCATCTAACGAATCGAGAACACTTCCCACAACTGGCAGAACCTCCGCCCGCCACCACTGCTTCTCTCGATGTCGCGACGTCTCGATGTCGCGACGTCGTTTCTTCAGGAGGACCACCGACCTTATCGTGAACAGGGCCGTTTTGCTGCTGTTACTTCGCATCCGCTTCCGAGACTCACTTTCCAGAACCGATCTCATAATTATGACGCCTCTTCGATCCCCGGATAATGTTGCCACCGGTCTTCGGAACATGCGATGTGCTCCACTTCGTGCACCTTCGAGTACTCTTGTTGCGTTGCTTAATGTAGTATCGGATCGGATAGCGTTTATCGCGTACGAATCGAAACCTCAAAGTTGGTTAAATGGATCGAGAAAGTAGAAATCGAGGGAACAACTTAATGCTGATTCAATCAAATTTCATGAACGGAAAGGAAGCTTTCGACGAGCTTGTCAGAAATTAAGATTGTCGTAACGAATTGTAAGTAAAAAGTGCATTTCTTCCATTAACAGACTCAACGAGCACGCAATGCCAGTTACGGATTCATTTTAGTCAGTCAACGAAACCACCGCACAGTGGTCCAGAAGCCCTGTTTTTGTGGCCAAAATTCAATTTTTCAAGGTTAATAGATTAAAAAATTTTTTTTTGCTATGAACTGATGACTCTTCGAAGCTCCTAAATCCAAAATATAATTGATTTTAGTTATATTAATAATATATACTCAAAGAAATAGATTTGCTGAACACAATTTCCACAATCGTAAATTAAAAATTCTAAAACCCATAATTTTAACGAGTCTGGTAAATTTGGTGTTAAATAACATCTTTGGTCGACTTCGAGGAGAAAGGCTGAGGACCGCGAGGCTAAATAAAATAACATAGACGAAGAATGCCTTCGAGGAGCTGAATACTGACCGGGGGACAACAAAAGTTAGCGAGAGTCGATTCTCGTTCTGTTTCGAGACACAATCGTCCGAGTCACGGTTATTCTCGGTCTTTGCGGGGACTCGGGTCGCAGTTTCGTATTCAAAAGGCACGGATCGCAAAGACGAGATCCAGTAACCTATAGATCCTGGCAGCCGGCTCTAGTTGAAACGGCAGGTACAGAGAACGTTTGACGGGGTAGGTACTGTGGGATAGGTATACGCACGACAAAAGCGTGTTTGGACTGCCGGTGCGCCAGATGCAGACGTCGCAGACTGCATCGTGCAGCCTGTGCACCGGAGAAAGGCCCTGGACAAGAAGAGAGATTCGTCGATGGCTTCGCGCAGCTTTCACCGTCTCCAGATTAGCGGCCCTTCGATCTCTCGAACCCTTTTGCTACCGTTTCCTCGAGGATTCCGATCTTGGTCCAGCAGCCGCGTTGTTTCTCGGGCTGCTGGACTCCTTCGATGGTTTTCGAGCCCTTCGCTCCATTGATTATGATAATCGTGGCTACTTCAATTGCGATCATTGTCGGAATGATGCTGAGTGCCCTAGGTTTGGGGTGCTAAATTTAGGTATTAAAGTAAATAGTAAAGTTACGTATCTGCCACCATGGGTTAAATTATCGTTTTCCGTAACTCCTAATATTCTGTTCATAATGATTTTTTTTCTGTTTTATTTTACCTATTGGCACAGCAAACGCAATAATGTCTCTGTGAGAATGATCCACATCAGGATCGAAACGTCGAGAATAATTTAATTGCAAATTTGCTGCTTCTAGACACGACACTTGCGCCGATAAAGTTTATTAATATACTTCATTTTTGTTAGAACAGAGATGTTAATCGCGACATCTGACATAATTATGAGCAATTCATACGTAGTCCTCGTGCGCACTTTTACCGCGATCCGCCTCCCTCTCGTGTTCCGGCAGTCATACGAACAAGTTGTATTTACATCGTGTGTTAACTGTGAAATACAGAGATGTTGTAATATAAAACAGTACGTCTCCACTGAGTTATTCTTCAACCAGATTACAACAATTTTCGATCGAGAGAAATTTCACCGGCTAAATTTAACGTCCACAAATAGCGAACACAGTTCGCACGGATCTTTTTAAAATACCAAGAATCTTGTGTCTTCGGGAATTAGATGTATAACGTCCCCTCAGAATTCTGTATTTTTTTTTTTTTTTACCAGCGCAAACTCAAGTTCTTCCTTCCTCTAAAAGCGGACATATTCCTTGCGGAACCAAATATCAAAGTAATACTACCAATAAATAGTACCAAAGTAATAGTACCAAATTAAATGATTGTAAACTCCATCTCTAGCGTTTATTAAGACTGTCTGTACTTAAATTGTATGCCTAATGTATAATTGTGAAAGCCGAAATAAACCTACAACAGAATTCTGTATTTCCGTTTATAACTTATTAATGAAGCGATCAACAACCTCCGTTTACGCAACAATTTTTCTTGATCGGACCGATCGAAGAACTAGGACATCCTGTACAGATCTTGATGATTAGAAAACTTTTTGCATCCGTTGCAAGAAACAGGAGCCACTTATGAACCTCATTCTTCCTTCAATCGTATCAGTGGATCGATACTTTCCGATTCTTTTAATCTTTCTATCGTTTTAAATTACAGCCACCCATTATCTTCACAAAGAAATCCGCAGCCCAACGATAATAAAGCTCAAAATCACAGCCGTTCTTCCTTTTTTCGAGCGAGAAGAAATGATCCGAAGATGCGAAGGAAGTTTCCGAGAGGCGAAAGGATAACTGAATCGCCTCAATATCGAAAGATCGAGGATGAAACGCAATAATGTAACCGCTTGTAAAAGATGATTGTCCGCGTCTTTTGGTAGAGGTGCAATTTGCTCACACGCACACGAAGACAACGAGTCCCTCAGGAGGGCAGATTCACCGTATCGGCGCGATTTGCGGTAGCTCGATTTTATAACGGTAATCAAATCTTCCGAGGCAATCGGGGCAGGATAGGGAGGCCACATTAAGGGAGGAACCTCGATCGGAAATCCGTGTTCCTCCTCGGTTGCCTTCCACGTTGCATCTGGCGCGATCGCGAAGAAGACCCTATTCACTTCGAGGCGTCCCTTTCGTAAGGGTTCCGGACGCGAACGAAAACCTTCAGGCAACCTATTCGAATCCGGAGCCACTGGCATAACACTTTATGAGCAGTAGATCCAGGTACGACAGAGAGATCACTTTTGTCTTACCACGTTGAGCGCCGTGGATGCGATGACCGGCTCCATTGCGTTGCTTAACCCCTTAGCGCTAGAGTAGTCGCGCCTTATTTTGTGACATGAGAGGTCGCGCGCGGTCTGTGAGACCGCATCGAATATTAATCATAATGTTTAAGGTGTTTTCGTTTGTAAGTGCGAATATGTTTATATGCAAGAATATAAAAGTCTTTAACAAAAAAATAATGATATATTTTTCATTAAAAAAATTAAATAAAGCATCGATCCAACAAAAAAATAATGATATATTTTTCATTAAAAAAATTAAATAAAGCATCGTTCCAACAAAAAAATAATGATATATTTTTCATTAAAAAAATTAAATAAAGCATCGTTCCAACAAAAAAATAATGATATATTTTTCATTAAAAAAATTAAATACAGCATCGTTCCACAAAAATTTCAACTATAAACAGAAATTCGAAATTAACCAAAAGTATATTCTTTGACTATAATCTTGCTTCACTCTATTCCAAAATGCATTGGAGACGCTGCTGCTCCTTCTCGTACGTGTACTTCCACATGTTTCTATCACAAACTACAATGACAAAAGCATATAACAGCAGCGGGCGCGCACGGTGTTACAGACCGAAAATGCGTATAACTTATACAAATGGCAATAATTAATCAGTTGATTAGAAGTTACGTTTGTGAGGTAATAATAGTCAGCTAGACCGAGAATGCGAAACGTGGGCACAATAACGATTGAAATATGCTACAACAAATGACGGTGCGGTCTGCGAGACCGCGCGCGCCTACTGGCGGGTTAATTATTAATTTCCTTTGAAGCGAAATAAAATCTTATTTTGTTGCTGTCGATATATAACCATTGAGGAATATATAAGCATATAATAAATTTAGATTTTCTTTTTGTTCTAAGAAATGATGGACGACAATCAAGATCTAATCACTGTAACCGCAAAATAAATCATAGTGCAAGGGGTTAACTCTTCGATGGCGGACCTTTTTAGAACTACATAATTCACGATGTTTAGGGCCGTTTACAACGTCAATCATTAACTTTTTTTAAATATATTTTTAAAAGTACGTCTTGTAGACACGTTAGTCTTTGTGTTACTTCTAACGCAACAACTATACATTTAGTCCAATTGCCAAAAATTGAATACATAAATAAGTATCTTGATACTCTGGGTCAAAATAGACTCAGGCACCGCCGTCGGAGGGTTAAGAATGATTGTCATCAAATTAATAGCACTGAACCTCCTTTTAACCCTTAGCGGATGGGGATTATTTTTACATACTTTTTGATGGATCGAATAAATTTTCTTTGTGAAACAAAATTGTTTGCTGAGGAGTTTGGTGGATGAATTAAACGAAGGGAAACGTGTTGTGTTCGGTAAAAATTTATTTCATGTTTTTCGGGAGTATTAATTGCTTTAAAAATTATTCACAGTCGCGGAACAGTAACATTGTCTGGGCGACTGTCAGCACACACGCGTCCGCAAAGGGTTAATACCACCGAAATTAACCAGAATATAATTTAGGGTGAGAACTTCGTTATTAGACTGCGGGTTTTACGCATTTATAGCAAAAATGAGTAGATTTCCATTATAAGATACAACAATTTATTATCAATGCATTAGGTTCAGCTTACCAAAAGCATTAAAGTAAAAAAGAAATTTCCGCAGTGACTAGTAATTACAGTGAGCATTTATAGCAAAAATGAGTAGATTTCCATTATAAAATAGAATACAACAATTTAAGATTACCAATGCATTAGGTTCAGCTCACCAAAAGCATTAAAGTAAGAAAGAAATTTCCGCAGTGACTAATAATTACAGTGAGCATTTATAGCAAAAATGAGTAGATTTCCATTATAAGATAGAATACAACAATTTATTATCAATGCATTAGGTTCAGCTTACCAAAAGCATTAAAGTAAAAAAGAAATTTTCCGCAGTGACTAATAATTACAGTGAGCATCGACGAATTCGTATCCAAGGAGGAAAAACAGATTTCTGGCGCTGATTCGCAGGTCCCTCTCCCTGGGGCCATTTTAGGGAGCAATCTGGTGAACCGTGCACGTGTCACGCTCGTGAAAACGCGGCGCGTGCGTCTCACCTTGCGTACGACATAACGAGACCCGGAAAAAAGCTAGAATGCGTAGTTTCGCGGAGTTCACGGTTCGAAGAGCCACCGGGGGCGATTCAAGATGGCCCCCTGGTTACCATTCGAGTCTCCAGCGTGAATCATTGCGAGCCGCCCGGGGCCAAGGGGCACAATGGGGTCACGTCGTGCATGACGAGCTTAAGATCGCGACGGATTTCCTTCTTGCCAGATATACAAAGGAGCATCGTGGAGGAAGAGAAACCCGGGAACCGTGGCCCGAGTGGTGGGTAGGGGAGGGGGTGAAGGGGCAGAGAGAGAGAGAAGGAGGAGAGGCGGCACGAGCACGTGGCATCTGCGACGATCGAAAAATTGAAAGTTGCCGGAACAGTGGCTCGGGGGGGCCGAAGAAGGGGGGAGAAGAGGAGAGGTGACGGCCGGCACGAGCCCATCGAATAATGGGAAAGATGCATCTGCAAAGGAGGAAAACGAGAAGAAAGGAAAATCGGCCGGAGAAAAGAAATATATGTGCGTGGCGCTGCCTTTAAGAAGGATCACACGCGAAACGAAGAACGTCGAGCATCTGCTGCCGCGCCGTGCCGTGCCGGCGTCCTCGAAACTGAGTCGCTTCAATCGCCGGTGTGTTTATTTATTTTGCCGGGACACCGGAACTTTAATGTCCGAGCGTCGCCATTATTTCGCGACACTTTTATCCGTCGCGCTGCGGTCCTTTCAATTGTCTCCTTTGTGCGAAATGGAAGTTGCGAAACCGCACTGTTGTCTCGATTGTTCGATAGGTAATTCCCTAGTTTCGAAACTGAAAAGCGGAGGAAGTCGATTGAACGCGAACGCGTACGTCTGAATGTAAATATTCACATAATAGCAGTATTATTGCCATCGCGCTTTCTGTAGAAACATAATTGCATGTCCGACGATGTCCTATTTATTGTTGGAGAATTGTTTATTGTTATTTGTCTTCTGCCTTTTTCAAATTTGGCGCGTGTCGAAGAGCGCAAGTTGCGCGGGTCTGCGCCTGCGCAGATCAATCGACACGGTCGTCTAGGCGAACGCGAGAAAATACAATTAAATCTTGCCCTTACTATCATTTATTATTCCCACTGGTTGTCGCAGTTTTCATTTCAAGAACAATTAACGTTTATTTTCAGCTAACAGCTCCGTAAACCGTGGGTAATTGGATCGAAGGTTTAGCACTTTTCGAATCTAAACGCGAGGTAAACAGGCAACATGGCCGTCAACGCGCGACGCTGTGCTCATGCGCAGATCGGACGGCGCGTTCGTCCGGGCGTGCGCGTGAAAATATAACCAAAAATATTGTCGCCAATACTTCCTACTATCGCTATTTGTTGCCACATTCGTTTCAATTGCAATCAACGTTTGCTGTTCACAAACAACTACGAAATATACAAATAATCGGGCCCGCGACTTGCCACTTTTCGAAATTAAACGCAAAGTAAACACGCGACATGTCACCGTGTGACACCTCGCCAAAGTGACAGGAGTCTTGACAATTGTTTATCTAGTCGTCTACCGAAATAATAATGAAAACTAAAACAAAAGGCATAGTCTATACTATACTCTGTAGTCTATATATATACTATCGACTATTATATTCGGTAACGGAATAGATCGATCGTTGGCGACCGAATAGGACTCGAATCAACGGCAAAAATCTTATCCGAAGGGGTGAAACGCAAAGAAACTGGCAGTGGCATTCGATCGAGAAGGAAAGCAACATCGATGGCGCGCATCTTGATCTGGCTCGCAGGAACAGCTAGACGCCTCGACAGCTCGCGGATGTTCGTAATGTTCGTCGTTCCTCTCGCAGCAAAACGTCAATCGGGCACTTGTTGAACACGCACGAACATGCTACACACGTATTCACCGGAACTTTTATCCTCGCACGAAGGTACGTTTATTTCGACTGCCTTCGATGCCAGTAATGCCTGGCTATCTTTATTTTCACGTCGCGCGACACTAATCGACACTGTTTCGTTTAATCGAAGATGAGTACTACGCGCCTGCTCTTGCGCGACCGCGGCCATTTTGACTGACCCGTCACGTGACCCTGCTGCAACAACAACAATTCAAATGTAAGCCCGCGAAACGGGTTAATTTTCCTGTTTACCTTTGCAAAATGTAACGGAGGATTCTATGTATAATAGAGGTAAGACATTTTTTACCATCACTCGATGACTGTTACTATAAAATTCATTTGCCGATGGCTTTATTAGAATAGAAAATAAATGTGTAATATTGTAGGATGATGGCGATCCAACAAAAGTTAATGGTTCTCGTATGTGTTCAGAGAAAATATAATGGAAGGTGTACTACACACCCGTATGCACTCGGATATTGTTAAATGAGATCTTTACGTTTGGATGAATTAAACCAGGCTGTGTTACATTATAATTAGATTGTAGATTTAATGCATTTATAGCGCAAATGAGTAGCTGTAATTTGAAAGAGTAAAAGGATTAAAATAATTGCAGAGTATCAACCTTCCAAAATGATTAAAGGAAAAATGAGATTCACAAGCGGCTCGTGGGAGGGATAGAAGTAGGAGAAACACAAAACTGAGAAGACAAGAAATTAATTTAAGCATTTTCTTACATTATTTTTGTCTGATGAATACTATCGCAAGAAGGAATGCTCATACAAAGACGGAAGATAATAAATGAACATGAAGGGCGCGCAGTGGCTCAGTGGATAGAGCGCGCGACTACAAACAATGTGGTCGTGAGTTCAAATCCCTCCGCCGTCACCAATTGGAAATATTGTTCTATGTGATATTATACTGCGTCGTTGACCATTGGTGGTTCGGAACCCACCGTAATAAACAGTAGGTCTCGCTGAAAAGTATGCTGAACATTGGCGTTAGGTGAGAGTGGACAAAGTGGAAGAAGGGAGAGAATGGTAAAATGGATTTGAAACCCTGAGGGGACCAAATATCAGTACCTATCCTAATAAATGAACATGACTTGAAAAATTGAAGAAAGATATCCAAGTGTATGAACACATATTACATATTATAACTAAATAAGATTGCCTTGGAGAAACAGGCCCCGGACAACGGAGTGGCGCCATGTAGCCAAATGCCGGACGCGGTATTGTAACACGTGGTCGAAAATGGCGCGAAACGTAGAGCGGGGCCCGCGTTCCCTGGAGATCGAGAAAATCAGCAGCCGGATCGATCCTATCGGTCGCTAAGATCCTGCAGCCTGTTGAGCTGCTGCAAAAGCAGGAGGCTGGCACCGATCTATTCTCGGTGTTCTTTGGAGATCGTGCAGCATCTGTTGGCGATCGGAAAAGGAAACGGAGGAGGGTGGTCGCCCCCGAGATCAGGGAAATGAAGGAAAAAATCTGGCGTAGAGAAAAAGCGGGTGAGAGAGAGAAAAAGAAAGAGAGCGAGAGAGGGGGGCAGGGACCCGTGGTCGTGAAGTAGGTGGTTGTCGTGAAGAAAGGTTCGAAAATGAAGAAACCCGGGACCGACCGACTGCCTGTTAGAAGATGGCCTGTTGCCTGCCCGAGTCGGTGGTTCTCTTGTACTCCCGGGAAGTAGCGGCAGATGTTCGGGACCCGGTTGGCGCGTGCCCGCTGCCACTTGGCAGCGAAGAAGACGCTACCATCTGCCCCTTCTTCGTCTTCCCCTTCGACCTCACCGCCGTCGTCCCAGGCCCGTGCACGCGCCACCACGCGGCTTGCACTGATACGGACTGTATCTGCCTCTGCCTCTGCCTCAGCCTGGGCCTGGCCAGATATCTCGCCGATTCTCTCCTCTCCCGGCCCTCAGATAGCACTCGCAGTCTGCCTAACCAGAGATAAGGGCACGCGACCGTCGCCGTTAGCTCGAAAACCAAACACCTTGGCAATCTCACACCGCGCAATCTCGAAACAGTTTGCACACCGGCACGAGTCCGTGTTTCAACGTTGTCTCGACACCCTCGAGAAGCCTTCGAAAACAACTCGGACGTAAAACCCACGTTCTGGTACCCGATGTGTACCGATGCGCTTTCGAGGGAGCCCGATCGACATCTCCTATTGCATACAACTGCAGTATGGCCCTAGAAGACATCAGCTTGGCAGAGAAATAATATCGGTTTTTGTACAAGTCAAAGGTACAGCTTAAGGTTTAGACCGAGTGTATTTGTACCACATATTTATCATTTTGTCCTGCGAATGGCGGGACTTGGGCCCATTTGAAACCGAGGTAGCAAACGTTCTGTCTAAATTCTAATTTTGTAATAGCCAATTTACATTGTTAACGACTCATATTAAAATAACATTGGTGAATCAGAATTGGGATGGAAGATAAAATCATCAAAATTGTCCGCCTTCTTGCAAGCGTGAAAGAATACGGTTTGCTTGCAGTTTGAATAAAGTTTACGGACCAGCAATGTTTCGTGGTGGGAGTCGTGGTTCAAAACATTTACAGGAGGATGTTGCCAATCAAAATGATCGCACACGAAACATGGAAGACGCGAATGAGCTTCTCTCGTCACGAGCGCTAGGAAAACAGAAGACATCGATTGGTGTCTTCTTAGACATTATAAATATAAGTATGATGCAGACATTGCCGCAACTTTCGGCTCATTGTGCTGCCTCCTCTAGCTTCCCTTTCCCTCTGGCGCGTCATTTGGTACGAGATCAAGCAAAAAGTGACCGCATTCGCACAGGTGATCATACACACATAATGAAGCAAATGAATGGAACTTTAGCAGAACATACTGGCGGTTTATGGGAAGCGAATGACAAAGGTAAGCAGTAAAAGGGAAAGGTCGTCAGCCTGGACATTGTCTTGGTTGAACAATAAGCTCGCGCATCCTGCGCCGATCCGAGAAATCGGAAGCGAGAGTGTGAACGTCACGCGACGAGTTCCGGGTTTTCCCTGGCCGCGCTTATGAATCGGCGAACAGGACAACGAGGAAGAAGAAGGAAGAGACGAACGGGGCACGTGCGATTCGAAGTGTCAAACCGCAGGCGCGCAACAGCTGTTGCATCGGACACTGGCGTGGCCGTCGCACAGTGGTTCCGATCCAGAAATATGGTGACAATTTGCCAAAAAATCAACTATCTCGCATAGATGTCTGTTGAACATGTTTTGCCTTCTCAATTTCCAGCAATCTCGAAAATGAAAAAAGTAATAAACTGCAATAAAAATTGTTACCGTTATCGACAGTTAAAGTTGGATGTTTTGAAGATAGCATTCTTCATGGAAGAAATTGGTTCCTTTCTTTAACATGTCCTGACGACTGTTTTCAATATTTTTCCACCACTTTTTTTAAAATGAAAAGTATATCTCTAAATTACAAATTATCACTGACAATTAAGCATTACTATTTGTTATTTAAAACAAATTTATTGCTGACTCCATTGGGGAAAATCTTAAAAATTCTTAGTAATTCGCATGGAATATCTTTTGACTCTCGAATATTCCCAGAATTTTACAAAGTGGATTATTTTCAGCATATTTTCTTTTATATAATCCTGCAAGAATCGGAATCACCTTCTTCCATTTTTACAAATTATCATTGTTTAAAGCTGCGCGCTTCGCTGTGCGTATAGGTGCTATGGGCGCATTCATCGTCGAGACTATGCTACACTAAAATTCCTTTGGCCACACGAAGTGAGGTTTTCAGGACATAGAGCGACATGATAGGGAATTCTTCAGAAGATACACACTTTCAAATGTTTATGCTATAATATATATAAACCTTCAACAATGATATTCACTGCCATTCTGCATTCAGTTGATACAAAGCCATACGAGAGTGAATCGTGCAACTGTTTGAGCGTTACATTGTAATTTGAATGCAATTATAAACGTATGAAAGCTAATTTAAGTAGTTCTATGCATAAAAGAGAAATGTTATCAGCAGAGAAAGCTCTTTGTACATTTATAACAGCAGACCTGTCCAAATTTCAGTATACGTCCATTAGAAATGACGCTATACTGTACAAAACCAATCAATGGCCGTCGTATGCGGCATTATTAAAAGAAAAAAAAATTGTTATCCACCAAAGGAAGCTATAGATGTAACCGAAAAATATGCAAAAGTTGAGTTACAAAGTTTGTTAGATGACGCGGCTAAACGAATTTTAAAAAGCGTAGGTGATTTACAAAATAAGTCACTTGTCTGAAGAGGCCTTAGAGAGGAGACATAAAGATTTTAAAAATTATAGAAGTAATAAAAGCCGAAAATTTTTACGCACTGCTACAAATGAAGATATATTTCATAGATTATTACTAACTTCTGATCCATATATATCTATATATATAAGATCCATATAAATTGTGAATTTTTAAATCTTACCTGGAGATTCTGGAAAATACAGAAACAAGTTTACTCAACTAGCGATTCGTTAAACAAGTAGAAGAGTATTATTAACTAATTAATTAATTTGGACCTGTTTATTTAAAAAAAAAGTGCTAAAATTTGTTATATTTGTACACATATTTAAAAATTGCAAGAAAGGCTATTAAATAAACATAAAGTATATTACATTTTACAGTATTAAAAATGAATTCTTGTTAATATTCTTCACTCCAAATTTCACTTCGATATCTTTAATAGTTTAAAAGTTATACCAAAATGTCCCCGTATTTCTCGATCGGGACCACTGTGCGTCGCCGTCACCGAATGCACCTCGAAGCATTCTCGAAATCTACGGCAACGGACATCTTGTCTTTTATTTTCAAATCGAGACACGAACTGTTGCGATCGTGCAATCATTACTGTGCCCGATCGAAGGTACAACCCGTTAAGAAGCTGTAGAAAGATCTGTCGAACAATTACATTTATATAAATATTAAAACAGAAGCTGTAAGAATCGGGTAATTTTTTATATGAGAATAAAAAGCTGAAAGGATCGAGCAATCTTGCGGTCGATTCTCGTCGCTGAAGGGTTGAAAAACGCATCAGCTAGAGACGAGGCACGCGAACCGTGCACCGAGAAACTCGCCGAGCAAAATACCGGAAAAGAGTCGGTCCAAAGTGGGCCAGTGTTCGGTTTCCAGGCCGAGCAGATCGGAGCGGAGCAGAGCAGAGCGGAGCGAAGCAACAGATGGCTGCACGCTTGCGGATGCTGGTTGTCCCGCGGTTTTCTTTGTGAGACCGGGGCACGTGCCACGGCCGATCGACTACCGATACTCGTTTCCCCTCTGTCCGCCATGTTCCACGGCGATTTTAAGCCGGATCGCATCTCGGCTTTCCTCCGGTTCAAAAGATTTTCCTGCCGGCACCCGGAATCGAAAAAAGGCTCGCCGCCATCTGTGCGCTGTTCGAGCTGCGACGCACGTTCCGCGCAAGGAAAAGTCCTTCCTTCCTACCTGCTCCGCCGCGGTTGCATCCGATACGCGTTTGCTCCACCTTCTGTCGGATCCATATTCGAATGTAATTACGAGACCCGGGCTGTTCTCGGGATCAACCAACTGGGAACCTTCTGTTGCGAGCGACAGCATCCGCGGAACAAGGCTGGACGTTCTCCGAATGGTCGAGAATCGACGATACCCTGTAACACTGTCGTCGATTCTTGAGACTCGACGACGCACAGTGGTCCAGAAGCCCGGTTTTTGTGGCCAAAATTCAATTTTTCAAGGTTAATAGATTAAAAAATTTTTTTTTACTATAAACTGATAACTCTTCAAAGCTCCTAAATCCAAAATATTATTGATTTTAGGTAATTGCATAATCAGATACAAAATACAAAATACTATTATACAAAATAAATATATAAATTTTTATAATTTTTTTCTATATTCATTATTTGAATTGTTATTTCAATAATTTATTGTTAAAATAATTCTTTAAATAAATAAATTTTCATAATTTCTTTCTATACTTATTATTTGTTGTTAAACTAACATATTTATTATTTGAATTATTATTTCGATAATTGATACGATAATTCGATGCATAAATAACTACTTAAATAATAAATATAGAAGACCGAACACAATACAGAATAGAATACATAATGACAGAAGACAGAACCGAAACTGGAACCGAAAGCCAGAATCGATATCCAGAACCGAAAAATAATTGTTTTAGAACCGAAATAATATCGGTTCTCGAGAACCGTAACCGTAACCGATATAAAGCAGAACCGATATTCTCGTAACAGTTATAACATCATTTCGGTTCTTCATAACTGTTTCGATCAGAACCGATATTATAACAGTTTGAAACAGTTATGTCCAGAACCGTTTCAGTCCCTGAAGGAAAGAGACCATTGCAGCTATTGTTCTGAAACTTTGTCGATCGATTCACCAACGTTCTAGGTATATACAATGATTTTTGCAAGTATCCACTCGATTCAAAATTGTAATATCGCAAAGAGAACACCTACAAAAAATCATTCACCTGGAATCTCACGGATATTTCCGCGAGAGCAGAAACGTTGTCAAGCTGTCGAACAAACTGTCTCGGGTTTGGCAATCAAAAATCTGGTTTTCGAGTTATAAAATCGGCGATTAAAATCGCGAGCGTACACGAAGAAGCAGCGTGACTCGGCACAGCCGGACGAGGAAGGCGTTCCTCGATCGAGCGATTTCGACGACGACGATGCGCCAGAAAACCGCAGCTCGCCGGTGTATATCGATCGGCGTAATCGAAAACTCGAGGTAATTCCGACACCGGCGCGGAGGATCGCTATCGCCGGTGTCACTCGACTCGTCCGCGGGGTCCCTCGAATTATGATCGATCGATCCCATCCTGTCTACTGTGTGCGTATAATTTTACAGTCTCGGTCGTTTCGCGGCCGATTTACACGCGACTCGCCGCTGAATGGCCGGGGTTCTTCTCAATGGCGAAAACGATCTTCCGTCAAACATTAAACCGACGCGACGCCGGAGCTCGTTACACCGGGTAATTGGAGATCTTAAACGTTCCGACTATTTTTAAACGCGCGATCGATTACCAGTTCCTGTCTCGATGCAATCCGAGAAAACGAACGTGAACCGATCGTCGTTCGACGTTCAAACCGCGTTTTGTTCGATGAAACTGAAAGGTAGACTCGAATTGGAGATTTACTGCATATTTCAGGATCTTGTGTTGCATTCTTGTGCACTGTACTGTATTCTAGCATATTGCATTATATTATATGTTGAGACAGGATATTTTACAATGAAGATTTATTGTATAACGGCGGATAACAGCAGATTATACAAAAAGAGTTCTTGGAAGAGTATAACACGTTTTTCACATAAGAGTGCACCACAGGAAGAAGAAAAGAGGTTACGTCTAGTTCGGTGTACTAAACACAGGGAGCGTTGCGCGCCCATTAAGGCCCATTTCCAACATTATCTATATAATAAAAATCAAATGCTGTTCGTTGGTCACGACATCGCGTGAGAACGGCTGGACCGATTTGGCTAATTTTTTTTTTAAATGATATTTAAAAAAGAAAAAACACTTAAAATTTCTCGAGTGAGAAGCACGCTTATCATCAAACTGCGGGTATCGTGCATTCATGACAAAAATGTGTAGATCAAACCAGCATCGGTGAAAACATTCGAGCCATTTAAAAATGTTAACCCTTTGCGCTCCGAAGTATTTTAATTCCATAAACAAACTTTTTTTTTTCGCTCAAGAATATTTCCATTCTATATGATTTTTATCATTTTGAAGAAATGGAACCGATATAATACTTCATAGAATACTTAAATGTTTGGTAACGAATTTATTGAATATCAATTTAATAATGTAAACAATATTTTGAATAATGTTATAGTAATTTTTAGTGGTGCCTCAGAGTCACCACTGGAGTGCTAAGGGTTAATGCACTATTTTCGACTATAAGGGAATCGAAATGAATTTTATTTCGCATAAAAACGAGCAGTCCAGCTACAATTGTAGATGTTTGATTTTTTGCACGTTCGACGGAAGGTTGACGTTGATGTAATTCCCAACAAAATGGTTTCCAGTAAAACGCGTGTCCGCATTAATTCTCACGGCACCGCGTTTCCGCGAAGAATTGCGTATGCGTGCGGGGGGAAATGAAAATATTCCAGTCGAAGGGGCTCAAGGAGTGGAACCGTTTAAGGTACGGCGATGTTCGTGCGAGCAGAGGGGGGACCGGGGGCCAGAAGAGCACGTGCTGTAGAATTCACGGAAAACCGTCGGGCGAAAGGTTGAAGGTGTGACGCACGGACCGGACAACGATTGAATATCATGGGGCACACATAGGGGGCACATACTACGTACACGGGGCCCCAAGAAAGGGGTACGTTCGTGCATGCATGCGTGTCTCCCCTCGTGGGGCACTACGCGTACACCGGCTTTTCCTTTTCGAGCTGTTAATTCCCTCTCAAGGTGATCCTTGATTTTGCAATTTTACACCGGCTGCGCTGCACGGGCCCCCGCGACCCCTTTTCACGCACGCGACGTTAAATCACCGGGCCCCGTTGATCAATGATCTGTCCCGTTAACACTGGATAACCACCGATCGATAAAACAGTATTCATGTAGCTTTGGGAATGCGATAGATCCGCAATTTTCATTGTAACGTGTTCGCGAATAAATCGATCTACAGCGTTTCGTAGAAAACATGTATTTCATACAAACGCACGAAACGTGTTGAACATTTACTGCCACAGAAGATACATGTGCGCACGATCCTTTTAAACTGTTCTTCTTTGGAAGTCTATTGTAATTTACCGTAGTCTAGTGGATTGATTTTCGATGATTCGTAAAATGTGAATTTTTGGGACCAATTTAGAATTAAAATAGGTCCGCGTGCACAAAAATCGAGGATTGTTAAAAAGGTGGATTGTATAATACAATTCAACGACTTTTTAACGGTGGCTCGAATATGAGGAAGTAGGAATGTGTGGGAAAGTAATTCTTTGTACAGCGGTTTTATATTGATAGTGACCCACCTAATGGTGGGCCGTTTATTGAGTGAAAAAAAACCCGAGGTTCACACGCGGTCCGCGTGCTGGTCTCGCTCCCTCTCTCTCCCTGGAGGGTCGTCCCGTGGCGTCTAGCGACGTTGGCGTCTGAAAAAACAAAAGTACCGAACGAAGATGTTAAACACCTACAGGATACGTAACGTACCCGTTCGAGACGCTGTTTCCCGTATTCTCCTGACTGCGGTAATCGCCGTCGTGGAGAGGGAATACAGACAATCTGCTCAAAGCGCAGAGTTAGTGGACTGTATTATTATGACTTATCTCGAAGATCGAGAATTCGTCCGCTCGCACTGGCGCACAGTGGTTCCGATCCAGAAATATGGGGACATTTTGCCAAAAAATCAACTATCTCGCATGGATGTCTGTTGAATATGTTTTGCTTTCTCAATTTCCAGCAATCTCGAAAATGAAAAAAGTAATAAACCGCAATCAAAATTGTTACCGTTATCGACAGTTAAAGTTGGATGTTTTGAAGATAGCATTTTTCATGGAAGAAATTGGTTCCTTTATTTAACATGTCCTGACGACTGTTTTCAATATTTTTCCACCACTTTTTTAAAAATGAAAAGTATATCTTTAAATTACAAATTATTACTGACAATTAAGCATTACTGTTTGTTATTTAAAAGAAATTTAATGCTGACTCCATTGGGGAAAATCCTAAAAATTCTTAGTAATTCGCATGGAATATCTTTTAGATTCTCGAATATTCCCAGAATTTTACAAAGTGGACTATTCTCAGCATATTTTCTTTTATATAATCCTGCAAGAATCGGAATCACCTTCTTCCATTTTTACAAATTATCATTGTTTAAAGCTGCGCGCTTCGCTGTGCGTATAGGTGCTATGGGCGCATTCATCGTCGAGACTATGCTACGCTAAAATTCCTTTGGCCACACGAAGTGAGGTTTTCAGGACATAGAGCGACATCATAGGGAATTCTTCAGAAGATACACACATTCAAATGTTTATGCTATAATATATATAAACCTTCAACAATGATATTCACTGCCATTCTGCATTCAGTTGATACAAAGCCATACGAGAGTGAATCGTGCAAATGTTTGAGCGTTACATTGTAATTTGAATGCAATTATAAACGTATGAAAGCTAATTTAAGTAGTTCTATGCATAAAAGAGAAATGTTATCAGCAGAGAAAGCTCTTTGTACGTTTATAACAGCAGACCTGTCCAAATTTCAGTATACGTCCATTAGAAATGACGCTATACTGTACAAAACCAATCAATGGCCGTCGTATGCGGCATTATTAAAAGAAAAAAAATTGTTATCCACCAAAGGAAGCTATAGATGTAACCGAAAAATATGCAAAAGTTGAGTTACAAAGTTTGTTAGATGACGCGGCTAAACGAATTTTAAAAAGCGTAGGTGATTTACAAAATAAGTCAATTGTCTGAAGAGGCCTTAGAGAGGAGATATAAAGATTTTAAAAATTATAGAAGTAATAAAAGCCGAAAATTTTCACACACTGCTACAAATGAAGATATATTTCATAGATTATTACTAACTTCTGATCCATATATACAATATCTTCCTTGCGTATAAAGTCCAACAATAATAAACCTAAAACCCTGGACTCGGAGGCTGAGGAACTAATAATTAAATAAAAACTTTTAACAGTATTTCTTTTACATATTATTAACCCTTAGCACTCGAATGGCGACTCTGAGGCGCCACTACAAATTGCTACACCATTATTTAGAATATTGTTCGCATGATTAAATTTGTTCAAATGTAATAAATTACTAAACATTTGAATATTTTTAGAGGTACTGTATCATTTTTTGTACGCATATAATGAAAAAAATTATGTACAATGAAAATATTCTAGGTTAGAAGAAATGTTTGGTTTTTTAGTTGAAATAGCTCCGAGTGCAAAGGGTTAAAACTATAGTTGAATGTAATAAAAGTGTCCTAAAACTCAGGTCAGCGCGTTCCACCGGAAAACAGCCAACTTGCAAATATTATATTTATTATTTGAATTATTATTTCGATAATTGATGCGATAATTTGATACATAAATAACTACTTAAATAATAAATATAGAAGGCGGAACACAATACGGAATAGAATTGGTTTTTTAGTTGAAATAGCTCCGAGTGCAAAGGGTTAAAACTATAGTTGAATGGAATAGTAGTAGAGTATAAGTGTCTTAAAACCCAGGTCAGCGCGTTCCACCGGAAGACAGCCAACTAGCAAATATTATATCGCTGAACGAGGAGCAAATTAAGGTACCAGGGGACTAACAGAACAAAATAGAAAAATGTTCACCAGTTTCCCCGTTTCTATCAAGCGTGGGCCGACCGATCCACCGAACGATTAAGCCTCCCCTAATGGCCCGGCTAATTTTTCATCTGTCCGTCCGTAATTAAATCTTCAGCGAATCAAAGTGCCCGATCTGATCCCGTATCCGGACCGTTCGCAGGCTTATTAATTTAACAGAAATCCGCAGGTGCTTCCGACGCGCCGCACCGATGGACTGGTGGACGATCGTGGTCTCGTCCAGACTACGTTCGCCTTGTTTTAGGCGCGTCGGGAATTCATTAATTGATTCCATTAGATCGCTCGGCCGGCCGTCCGTCCGGGTACGCTCGTTGTTTTCGTGCAGAGGCTAATAACGCACCCTCGACTCGTTATTAAATCGGCCGGTCCTCCGGAAGAGAGATCGATGGACTTTGATTTCGTTGCGAATCCGAACGGGAGCCTCGTCGCACAAAACGCAAGAAAAAAAACGAAAACACGAGCATACACGCTCGTTCCGCAAATTACGACGATCACGAAAAAATAATTAGGGTGGTCGAGATGCATAGGGTGCGCGACAACGGTAGGAAGAAGATTTCAAGCGTCATTATTAGATTGTGGATTTTCCGCAGTAGCGACAAAATATGGGTCAGGTGCAATTTAAAACAATTTGAACAGCATAGAAGAATTCAAGAATACCAATATTATTAATGAGGCAAATAAATCAAACTCCCGGAAGTTGTGTAATTAACGCGCAAAGATCTCTGTGCGGTCGCAAATTTGTAATTTTTGTCGCGACTTTCACCGCAATAATTTTCGGCCGAAAACGAGAGCTGCGATCACTGCAGTTTGATTCGTGTAAAATGAATATCGACGGCGAGTTGATGTCACCGGGGCTCGAAGAAGGGGTTTTCTCGGGCGAATCACGTAACCGAATTGAAAGCAGAGTCCGCGGCCGATATTCGATCGGCACAGTTCGATTAATTGGTTGCATCACCGTGGCCAGGGGAAATCACGGGCCACGCGTCCCGTCGAACAAATCCGAGTCCTGCAATCTCGGCGCAGCGTGGACTTTCGTTTCGTGCGAAATCCTGGTCAAGGATCTTCTGCTCTGCCGTGTTCAGCCCGGCTCGGCTCGGCTCGGCTCCTTGGTCGACTCGGGGAACAGGTGCTCGTCAGGGATGTCGCGGGCAAAGAAGAATTTCAGGGGAACCGCCGTGATTGGTTCGTCGTGTGGGCAGCTGTTCGTAGCCTCCAATTAAGTAAGTGTTGTGTCGTAACAGGTGTCGCGTGATTATCAGGTATCGGAGGACCGGCCAATAAATATCGCGAGCGATATTCTAGTCGACTCGACTCTCTTCTGCTCGAAACCGATTCGATTCGACTCGCCGCGCGCCGTTTCGAAAAACGCTAATGGCTTCTTCGTGCTTCGCCGATCGAGATCCTTCGACGATCCTTCGGGAACGTTGTTTCTTTCGACCACGATACAGCACGCCTAAAACCCATGATCAACCCTCTCTCCAGGCCCTATTGCCGATTTCTATCGCCGGTCCCGCCGAACCAACTGGCCCACATTGGGAAATAATATGTTTGCCATCAGCAAAATTATTGCACGCGCTAGAAAGGAAGTTTCTCACATTGGTTGTTGCAATAGATATAATCTTTGCTATCCAGTGGGACTCCGTGTTTAGCTGTCTAGTTATACGCATAATATGAAGGGACAGAAATAATATACTATTATACAGTCTGCTCCATGAGAACGCATTGACGATAGCTCTTCAAAAATTAATATATTTGGATCGAAAAGACATTTAGGATCAATGAAACTGGAAGTAAATGGATTTCGTAAAATAAGAAAGACTCGAAGCATCGAATCCGTATAGGGATGTTTGGGTCTATAGTCTATAACAGGGTTTGACTTTATTTGCTCGCGAGGACCGTTTTCCGAGGGCTACGCCACCTCGACCCGGCCGCGCGTCTCGCTCCCCGTGGTCGCCTACGTGCTCGGACGGGCTCTGGCGCGATCATAACAGACAGACAAACGTGGCGCATAAGGGGCGACACTCGTTTCAATAGGTTTCCACATTACCATCGAGGTACTATTGTCAATGCGTTTTTATTAGTAGTGGTATCCCCTGTAGGCCTATTCCACTATGTCACACGATAATTTCGGACCATAGCTGTAGAAAATTAATTAAAAAAATAAATTCATAAGATAAATTTTGCCCTTGGAAAACTGTCCTCGCGAGCAAATAAAGTCAAACCCTGGTCGATAACGAAGCTGAAGCACTGTATGTATAATTAACACTAAACCTACCGACCACAAAACATATAAAAATAAAACGCCTTAAAGAAGCGAGTAGATCGAATTTAATTTAAACTTTGTACCGTTTCCATTACAATATGTGCTTAAATAAAGAAGTCAATTCAGTCATTTCTTATTAAACCGTTTTCCTAATTTCATAATTGTAAAACAGAAAACCGGTCATTTTGACCGTGGTAGGTTTAGTGTTGAAACAAATGGTATCGATATCGATTGCGCGTTGTCGCTCGATCGAGCACGACGCTGCAGCATCTAAAGTAATCTAAAGGAATGTTTGGCCCTGGGCGAAGAGATTTTCAGAAAATCGGAGATCGAGGAGGATCGATCTGCTCGGCGAAGTATGTCGAAACGTTCTCGAGTATCGGATGGGCCAGCTGGTCCGTTGGTCCTGTCGCAGAATGTCTCTTGTCGAGCGTCGCGCGATCGCAGGGCCCAGAATTCGAGCAATTTCTGGCAAAGGTGGGCCAGCTGACAGGTGTAATATGCGCAGCGCGGCGGGCCTGTTTACGCGTCGTTAACCGGTGAGGTAACCCCGTGAAAATTTGGTCTAGACGCTCGTATGCATACATTGTATTTGAGCACGATGCGCGGCGCGGCGCAAGCGGACGCGCGCGAAGGATCGCGACGCAAACAACCGTATACATTGAGAAAACAGCCGCTGCATGACAGCTGCATTCGCCTGCACTTATGGAACTATTTAGCGAGCCCAGCCTCCACCTCTAAGCTCTGTTTGGCCACCGATATCGGCGTAGATTCCGAGTCGCAGCTGCGAAACCATGCCGATAACGAGTCCACGATGCTCCCGGCACAGATAACGTTCTGCCCCTGTCCTCGCGAATGTTCCACCGTCGCGCGTCGCACAGAAGGCGGTTCCTTCTCGATAAAACCGGTCGATCAAGAGATAATCCTCCTATCAGCGCCCGGAAAAAATTTCTATGGCTCGTTTGTCGACGATGCACTCGACCCTGAACCTTTTACTTCGGCTCTTCGCGCTCGCGTTGCGTTTTTCTCGAGATGTTGCATACGAAATGTCCGATTTCAAAACGGATCCACAGGTTCGTTATACATCATTTAAAAGCACACATTCAATTTTTATTATCCAATTTTGCTTCTATATCAAATTTATTTCGATGTCAGTCAATGCGATGGTCGAGTACTCTTTTTACACGAATGGAAAAATAATTTGAAACGAAGAACAAATTTCTATTGGATAAATAGGAGAGAAACACGAAGATCCGCAACGTCTTGTTGACTTTTATCAACTACTTTCGAAGTGGTCCTTGCGAAAATGTAAAACATTAATAGTTAACGCGTTTAGTGCCACTTGCGAGGCACGCCCAGCATGCAGCTCTTTCTGTGTAGAGCACAACAAATTGCATCGATTGGTGCAGTTAAATATGTAGGTTTCCATTTAAAAAAAAAAGTGCAGCTGCATTTTTTCTGATGCACCGATACACAAAAGTGCATAAAATTAGGGTAAAACTTACGTTTAGGGGAGGATGCTCCGATGACCTTGACCTTGACATATGTTGTTGAGAACAACATTCTGAACAACTTTTGTCATTACAACTACCCGGTGCTCGATCTTAGTTTTCGAGATATTTGCGAAAAACTATTGCTAGTACTGTATTGAATTTTGTATTATATTGCCGAATTTTTATTTAAAAGACCGTACAATTTTGATAAACGCATTGATGCTTTTTTCGAAATAATGAATTCTACGTATCCATTAGACCATTTAAATACGGAATAAAATTCTCAGTTTGATATAGATACTATTCGAGATACTCATAATTTCGTCTGCGTGCTCTCCCCCCCCTCCCCCCCCCCCCCCCGCCACTGAGCCACTGAGCCAATTTTAATTTTCGGTAGGTTTAAATATAGAGGAGCATGTTCAAGTGTGTTGAGGCGGTAATCGAAGCAGAGATAAATGAAACAAAAATGTTTAGCTTGTGCAGGAATTGGAGTTTTGCGGAGTAGCGTAAATACGTGTGTTCAGGTGGTCGCGAGAATGGGACAGTGTGCCGATACAGTTTTTGAACGGCAGTGTATCCACCCAGGAACCTCGGCTCTATCTAATTGTAAGACGCGGCTGATCCTGCGGCTCGGTGGTAGCACGTGCTCAAATCCGAGCAGCTGCCTGTTTGCTGCCCCGGCATGGCAGGAAGGATATTCGCTTTCGACCCCCTCCGCTGCCACTTCCTTCCCATCTCCGTTTCGCTTCTCAACTATACTCGGCTCCCCTACTTTCTTCTTATTATTATTCGAAGAAAAAACCGCTTCGAAATTGATCACAGATTCCCGCAAAACGATCCTCGCCGTAAGCGAATTAGCTTCGGTTGCAAGAAGGGGACATAGGACTTGAATAAATCAAACTAAGTCAATTATTTTGATTTCGTGGAATTTTCGAGACCGCTGATTGGGCACTCGAAGCGTTAAAAGATCGTGATTATTGTATTTCAGTCGCGTAGATTTCTTGTTTCGAGAAACAGGGACATTTCGACGGTTTTTGGAGTTTCCAAGAGAGAAAGCATCGCACGACTCTGATTTCTGGCTTCCCCCGAGCAGAAAAGAGATCGGTCAGGTGTTCGAGGTGGTGCGGGAGCAACGTTGCCGCCGGAAATCGGTGCATCCCCTTGCTTCCGGCCTCTTGACACGCTGCCGCGTCACTTGCAAGTGAATGGGTCCCCCTTCGGGCCCCGCTCGGTTTTCAAAACGCACTCTCGACCAACTCGCACGCATATCGGAGCAGTGTAAAATCATCCGACGTCGATCTAACCCTGCTGCGCTGCACGGATAGTTGCTAAATCGACAGGTTGCGCGTGTTAACCTTCCGCGCCGTAAAATGGAACGAAAAATAATGGCGTCGCTTTTTGCGGATTTATTAACCGTTTGACTGCTAAGCAATTCTTGCAAGAACGCACGAGAACTGCGGGACATATTTTGACTTGATGTTGTCAAATAAAACACTCTCATTTAGACAAATATCAATCAATTTTAATAATTCTTTTCGTATTATAAAGAAACAATATTAATTGTGATTGTGAATAAGAAAAAATAAACATTAAATTGTTTTTTTCTTTGAAAATTAAAATTTATGAAAAGCTAACTTAAAGTTTATTGATCTTCTTTTATGATCAGCACGTAAAGGATCATTTGTCGGAGGAATATTCGTAAAAGTTGGTGTTTCTTCTGTTTTGAAGATGAAGATGAGATAGAAGACTCACTTTCGATCCTCAGTCTTTTTCTTTGATGAGTTATAATAATCATCACTACTTGTGTCTGTTCTTTCACCATCCTCAGAATCACTAGCAATCGAATCAACGTCCGAAATAATCGCCCGTGACATGGTTATTTTTTAAAAATAATATTGTATAAAAACCGTAAAAAGTTATTTTACAATGCACTCGTGTTACAAAGTACGCGCGAGGTCAGACTACGTTCACTCCCACGGAGCAACAAAGACACACTGAAACACGCTGCGCAGAAGCGCTGCGTCGCGGTTTTCGAGACAAATGAACGCAGCGTTTTTGCGCCGCGTAGCAGTCAAACGGTTAAAGAGACGTTTATCTACGAGATCGAAATAAACACTTTTTGCTGCCGGCGCCGGAAGAACTATCGCGCCGTGGACTTGTCGGTGTTTCCACCGCAAGACGCTCCCATTAATAATTGTCCGGCTCTAATTGGAAGCCCATTAAAAAGTTTTCAGCGGTGATTTACCGGCAGCGATGCGTCATCTCGCCGGATCGCTCGTTTCGGTTTGACTTTTCCGCTTCGAGACCGAGAGGAAGGCTCTCGCTAGGTTCACCAGAACTTCCGGTTGGCTTCGAAATAGTTTCCATCGTTTAACGTTCCTTTACTTTCCGTCGGCCGATGTCGACGATCGTGAAACGCTCGTAAACGGGTCTCGCTGATACCGCACGCGACGCATGTAATTACGCTCGTCGCGATTATTCGATCGGAACCGAGATGCTTGGACGTTTAATGTCACGGACGTTTAACGATGCAGGAATTGTTTCGATTTGTAGTAAACTGGTTGCTAAAAGTCCCTCGGAGAGGACGGTCGAGTGAAAAGGGTTAACATTTCGGGCGAAAAGCTGAAAAATCGGCGAACATTGGAGATTCGGAGAGCTGTCTATACAAAGCGACTGCGGAAATAAACGAGGAATGCGAGGGGGGCGTGAAAGAAGAAACGACGAAAGTTCTGTTCCCATCTGGGAAGACTGACGCGCACGTGAAAGGTTAATCGAATTTACGGAAACGAGTGCGATGCACCGGCGCCGCGCACAATGCCGAAAAAGAACAATGGAGCCGAACGCGGATGTTGTGCAGGAATTGTTCGATCTTACCGGAAGCGAAGAGGCCGAGGAGGATGTGGAAGAAGAGAAAGGGAGAGAAAGGGAGGGAAAAAGGAGAAAAAGGTGAGAAGAGAGAGAGAGAGAGCGTCTTGGCGAGAACGATAGGCTCCGGGGCCTCGGCAATTGGCGAAGGGGCGGAAAAGCGCGGAAATAGGAAGAGGAAGCGAGAAGAAGAGAGAAAAAGAGAGGCGGAGAAGTGGAAGTGGCGCGTGGCACTGCCGAATAAGTATCGGATGCCGCCAGATGTTGCGGTGAAGCCAGCTGCTGCACCTCCGCTGCTCTCTGTCCTCCTTTGCTTGCTTTTCCTCGCGGTTTTTCGAGAGAACTCGGACCCGAGAGCACAGGAGCACAACGGCGCAAGAGCACAAGAGAGCAGGTACACTATACACCGACCGACCCACTGCGATCCCGCTTTACCTGTCCACTGGTGGTAGCTATACAGGTTTTGGATTCCAACTTCGTTCCTTCGCAGACAAAATTCGTCCTGTTGCAAATCAAGTTTTCCTACAAATTTTGTTCCTGAAACGATCGTTTAAGCAAGCTGCGTATTACCACCGTCGCGCATCTATCAGTAGCGAACGTGTCAATACAAATCACGGCTCGATTGCGTTTTGGAGAACTCCGTGTTCTTAACTTTTTTGAACTTTTTTTTATGTGATCCTGTAGATATCGATGAAGATATTCCGAAAATGTGTGTACGGCTGTTAGGAATTCGCTGGTTTATAGGTTATACGCGTGTAAAGATGAGCAGTTTTAAGCGTTTTTGAGAGATTTTCATTTCCGGTGTTTTCTCGTCGAAATCTATAAGATTGTATAAAAAAAAAACTTGGAAAAAAAGAGTTCTCCAAAACGCAGTTAAACCGAAATCACGGTACTAGGCTTGTAACATATTTATTTTGCGTAACGATCCACGGTCTACTCATCGCAAAACAGTTTCACATTGTGACGACATTACGTCGAGTTTATCGTCACGATACCATCGTTCATCTACTCCAAGCCCGGCCAACACGAGGCCCGCAGGGCGATTTTATATTTCTATTGAAACTCCAGTTCTATATTTGTTATCCACGAACGCCAAATGTTACTGAAAGCGAGTAACATTGCGAGAAACGAGTTGTAAGTGCTTTTGGATCCACATATGTTTGTGAAATATTTTTTTCGAAGATGAAATTTACAAAGAGTTCATCGCGTGCTTAATTTACTGATGCTAGTTTAGAAAACCAGCTCAGATGTGCAACGTCGAACATAAATATAGATTTACAAAAATGAAGTGAAAGAAAGGAAAAACAAATATCTCATTAATTAAGACTCGAGAGTTAATTACATTGAATCATAGTATGACAATAAAGTTTTATTCATTTTGTATTTGTATTATGTTTTTTAAAAGCATGTTTACCTAAAGTGCGGCCCGCTGTAACGTTACGCCTCATCAAAGTGGCCTGTGAAACCATTTGCGCTGGTCTACTCCGTTAGTTACAATTTCCGGGTACATAAAAGCAATCGTAGTACTTCCCAGCTATTTTACCATAGGCTGGCAAAGCTACAAATATCGAATTATATTTAGTCGAAGCGAGTTCTGACATAAAAGAGAGAGCCAACACTTCGGGTCGCAAGGTGTTCACAATTTAGTCAACGAGAGTTCCATTTAATGGCGACGAAGGGACGAAGACCGAACGAGAAAGCGTGTAGATCGCGTCGGGCCGGAAGGAACGGACGCGCAACGCGACGGCACGATAAAGCGATCAAGTTTATTGTTGCCGAGCGGAGGACGCACGAATTCGAGCGATTAATTCCGCGAATCAGCAAGATAACGATCGGCTTAATGATCCGGTTTTAATGACTTTCCCTCGGGAGCCGGGCTGCAAGCGCGCAAAATCCACTTCGGCGAATCGTCCCGGTGTGCTCAGTTCCGCGACCGCCCGTTTTCGGGCAATGACTCGAATGATTTTATCGTCGCATCCTTCTTCCTCTTCCTCTTCTTGTTCTTGTTGCCAGCGCTCCTGCTTCCCGGCAGTGTATCGCGTATGCGTTGCACCGTGCTGCTCTCTGCGCGAAGAGAGGAGAGGAGAGCGTGCCACCGGTCGTTCCGACACCGGCCGCAGTCAACCTTGCGCGCAGTTCGTTACGGAAATTAACGATTAATGGCCTGCAATCCGTCGCGAGGACTCGTTAACTCCTCGTCTTACGATATGTCATGCTTGGGAGGAACACTTTAAGCAGAACGCGCTAATCGATAGATTGCGGATTTTATGCGCCTGTAAGAGAAACGAGTAAATAAAATTTAGAACGGTACAACCCTCGCAGCGATAAAAAGCCACTGTCGTATTATTCTTCGTGTATCATGACTGTCGAAGTTCTAAATACGTTTTTAGTTTGTCTTTGGGCGATCGATACACTTCGAGGAAAAATAAAATCCTATTTTCGCTAAAATTAAGTTCGAGTCAAAAAGCAACGCTTTGCATTCGGAGAATAGTGATCGCCATTTTATCGGGAGGACCGATGAAAAGACCGACGCGTATAAAAAGAGAAACTTGGAAAATGTGTTTGAGAAAATTGGCAAATAATGCTTTAAACAGCCTTGAGGATTATAGAATTTTAATTATAATTTAAATTAGTAATTTGGTACCGGTAAAATTATATAAGATTGAAATTTTTATTTAAAAATTTAGGGGGTTATTTAAATGAAAATAAAATATTATAAAATTTTGATTATAATTTAAATTAGTAATTTGGTACCGATAAAATTATATAAGATTGACATTTTTATTTAAAAATTTAGAGGGTTATTTAAATGAAAATGAAATATAAAATTTTGATTATAATTTAAATTAGTAATTTGGTACCGGTAAAATTATATAAGATTGACATTTTTATTTAAAAATTTAGAGGGTTATTTAAATGAACATGAAATATAAAATTTTGATTATAATTTAAATTAGTAATTTGGTACCGATAAAATTATACGGGGTTAGTATTTTTAATAAAAAAAATGGTTAAAATTAGATAGATATAGAATATTACATTGCACTAACAAGAGAGGAGGGGTTTGTAATATAAATTAAATAATCGTGTAGTTATGAAAATGGTCCGCCATCCGAGGGTTAAACGAGCATAATCGTGGCAGTAGTCTTTGAGAATTTCACGAAGAACTAGAAGATCGTGATCGAACGGGGAACCGGTGTCCGTTCGGCCGATTCGCGTTCTTGTAAAAGTGGTGATACAGGGTGCGCACATTCCCATGACAGGAAGACTGAAATTAGGTTTCCTGCCGAGTGTGCACGGACCGAAAGATAATTCGATTCGGAGCCGCGAAGTCGTACCCACCCACCGACGAGGAATTACTCTTTTCCTTATCACATTATCCGTTTCCGCCTGTTCCCTTTCTCGGTCAAGTTTCCCCGTTATCAAAAGGGGTAGAGAAAGTTTCCCTTCGGTGGCCAGGCGACCCATTTCCGCCGGCTTCCTTTCAGCCCATCGATACCCTCGATCTATAAGCTGGAACTCGATTCGAACGCGTTCCCTTCGGTTCGAGCTCGAACTTTGTTCCGATGATATCGATCCCTCGAGAATCGCGTCAACCGGAGCCAGTCCGATCCTCCTCGCGGCTCCTTTGTCTCTGCTGAAAAGCGGAGAAAGTTCTTCAATTTCAGGAGCGTACCTCGAGTGCCGTTATTCCGACTATTATTCCACCGACGAGCTAATTAATTCGCAATTGATTTCCGCTCGAGTTTCATCACCGAGTAACTTTCTTCTATCGTCTGCGCCCTACAATTTTCTCCTTATCGATCCTCCGAGGAACCAACAATCTCGTTCTATCTTTCTCTTCGCAGAAAGAAAAGTATTAAAGAACACGGAGATTGACAGAGAGAATACTTTATAAAACGAACGCTAAGAAAATGATATTGAAATTGACGATCCTCTTGATCGTAGGAAAAGAATTTACTCCCTCGATCCTTGAAGCGACAACCGTTGCGATCCAGCAAGAATACTTTTCATCGACAACAAGCTTTCAAATCAATCTTCCAGAGCCTGCTTAAAGATTAGAGGCAATCATAGTTTGACTCCAGCAACAATTCATTTTTTATCGACAACAGGATTCGCAGTCAATTTTCCGAAGACTGTCGAAAGACTGCAAACAAGAAGAGCTCGACTTTGACACTAATGAGGATTCTATTCTTACCAACAGCTAGGATTTGAAATCAATTTTCCACGGACTGTCCGAAGATCGGAGGAGAGGTCAGAATCGGAATATTTTTCAGGGAAAGACAGATGCAGGCACAGCATCGATGCTGGACGAGCTTGAACGGCGGCTTCCGAGGAAGTTGAACTTCTCATTTATATCGTCCGGATGTACGGTTGAAGCCACCGTTTCTATTCCCCTTCGTTCTATATTCATGTCAGTTGGTAGAGTAACGAGTTAACGTTAACGAGCCGCCATCGGACCCCGTGAACGGAGAAAATCAAGAGGAACAAGTTAAATAAAAGCGAGAAGATGATCGGTTTCGTTTTATTTCTCGCCAGATGATCCGGCATCGCGTCGCGACGTCTACTCGAACACCTAGGCTCGTAAAAGTGGCTGCTTAATCGGACAAGAGGACGGCCGATCGATCATTCGAGCCGAACAAAAACTTGACGATAGATTTATTACCTATCTCCGCGAAGTCTCGCTCTATATCGTGATCCCTCGATGCAAGTAAAAGTCGATTTATATTATCCGCGCAGACACTGAATATGTATTCGTTCCGCACCGATCAGTCAAACAGTTTTTAACACGCCAGCTACCAATGTGTGTCTCAGCAGCAGTTATCATGGTTATCTCATTCTATGAAATGCAAATCTTGTAAAATGTGGCATTGAATATTGTCTCAGGTAAGGAACAAGTTCACCGAATATCGTGCATTGCGCTGTATTCTTAAATAAAGAAACGTAGAAAACGAATTTCATTTTCTTCGCGTAAAATACAGAATCGTGACACATGTACGATGACAGTAAACGTGTTAATGCACTCGTATTACCGTAACGGTAACTAAACAAAAGAAATATTATTAACGCATCGTTATGCTGAAACGGAACCGTGTCTGCGCGGATAGTAGAAAAGTGTAAATGTATAAATGTGCGACGGAAATAACGAGAAAGTAAGTAGGATAGAAGCGAGGAAAAGAGTCGAAACAGTCGGAGGAAAGGATGCGACGGGTAGAGTCGTCGTAGGGTGACCTTGGAAGAAGGTTCCTCGAGCGAGTCGTAGCGAGTCGGAGCGAGTCGGAGCGAGCCGGAGCGAGTCAGGAGCGAGGAGGAGCGTCGAAGGGCCCGCGGAGCCCACACCGCAGGAGAAAACTGGGTAGCGAGACGGTGTAGATACGCGTAAGGAAGCGTAACGCCTACGTAGAGCCGAGCCTCTGACTCGCGACTTCCGGTCAAGCGGCAGGAAGCACGCTCGGTGCCTTTCCTCGCTGCCACCGACGCCAAAGTCGATGCCGATGCCGGCTACCAGCCTCGAAGGTCCTTAGACCCAGCCTACAACCGCCAAATATATCGCCGTCTAGACCTGGTCTATAATCGCAAAATATTTCCCGTGTCCTTAGACCCAGCCTGCAACCATCAAATATATTTCCATTTGTTTAGACCCAGCCCATAACCACCAAACTCATTTCCATTTTCTTAAACCCAACCTACCGTCGCCAAATATATTTCCATTTGTTTAGATTCAGCCCACAACCACCACACGCATTTCCATTTTCTTAAACCCAGCCTGCAACCATCAAATATATTTCCATTTATTTAGATTCAGCACACAACCACCAAACCCATTTCCATTTTTTTAAACCCAACCTACCATCACCAAATATATTTCAATTTGTTTAGACTCAGTCCATAACCACCAAACTCATTTCCATTTTCTTAAACCCAACCTACCGTCACCAAATATATTTCCATTTGTTTAGATTCAGCCCATAACCGCCAAACCCATTTCCATTTTTTTAAACCCAACCTATCATCACCAAATATATTTCCATTTGTTTAGACCCAGCCCATAACCACCAAACTCATTTCCATTTTCTTAAACCTAACCTACCGTCACCAAATATATTTCCATTTGTTTAGATTCAGCCCACAACCACCAAACTTATTTCCGCTTTCTTAAACCCAGCCTGCAATCATCAAATGTATTTCCATTTGTTTAGACCCTGCCCACAACCACCAAATATCTTCCCATTTCGTTCAACATAACCTACACTCGCTAAATATATTGCTATCTAGACCTGGTCTACAGTCACAAAATATTTCGTATGTCCTTCGACCCAGTCTGCAACCATCAAATATATTTCCATTTATTTAGACCCAGACCACAACCACCAAATATCTTTCCATTTCCTTCAACATAACCTACACTCGCTAAATATATTGCCATCTAGACCTGGTCTACAGTCAGAAAATGTTTCCCATGTCCTTAGACCCAGCCTGCAACCATCAAATATATTTCCATTTGTTTAGACCCAGCCCATAACCACCAAACTCATTTCCATTTTCTTAAACCCAACCTACCATGACCAAATATATTTCCATTTGTTTAGACCCAGCCCACAACCACCAAGTATCTTTCCATTTCCTTCAACATAACCTACACTCGCTAAATATATTGCCATCTAGACCTGGTCTACAGTCAAAAAATATTTCCCATGTCCTTCGACCCAGCCTGCGACCATTAAATATATTTCCATTTGTTTAGACCCAGCCCATAACCACCAAACTCATTTCCATTCTCTTAAACCCAGCCTACAACCACCAAATATATATATTACATTTCCTTAGACGTTGCCTACAACGACAAAATAAATTACCATTTCCTTAGACCTAGCAGTTTACAACCACCAAATATAATGCACATCGAACAATTTTAAATTTCGATGGCAGTCGATGAACGTTACACGAAGTGAAGTAAAATCGTCAAACAGCGAGTGGAAGACGCGCAATACATTTTTGGTCCGATGAGAGACGTTATTCCAATCGAAGTGATTAAAAAGAGAAGGTTGATGTTATTAATTCATTCTCCGATCCTCGGGTGAAAATTCGCACACGCTCTGGCTTGAATGCAATACGTTCGACTTCTGACAAATTGCGTTACACTTTCAGGTACGAGACGTTAATTAACGAGTCGATGAACGCGAAAACTTGAGTTTCTCGGAGAAAGAAAATAAATCCGTCGAGCCCGGATTGCTCGAGAGTAGGAAATTCGCTCGAAGAACCCTGCAGTGGAGAGATTAATCGCGCGGACGTCCGCCTCGAAATTCCCTGCGGAGTCGAACGCACCGCGTGCTCGATTAATTAACATTTGATCCTCGTTATCGGAAACCGGGCTCAAAGAGGAAAGCGACGAAAGTTTCGTGAACTCGTTTCGACGGGCAGAGCGACGCTTGGTAGAATCGAAATGCTCGACCTGGTTGGACCCGAAAATGGCGAAACGTCGATTCGTCGGGTGCGCGAACCCGTATCGTGTTCTCGATTGCTCCATGGTTTCTTTCGAAAGCAGAAGAATCTCCAGATTGTCGGAGGACAATGTCCGAAAACGTCGGAAATATTATCAAGAGCAGGCGAGTTCAACGTAAATCTTTCTTTCCTCGTGGCGGAGTACAGTTACCCAAGGCAGGACGTTGAAGAACAGGTTTAACGCGACCACGGGCCCGAGACAAAGCTCGCGGTGGGGCCCGGTGTCTTGCTGTAGAGGACAAATGACGAAATGACGACATCGCACGGTGCTCGAAACGAGCTTCCTAGCTGGACAACACAATTTTCGTTTCCTCCAGGTTACGCGGCCCGTAAATATTCGGACACTTTGTTCAAAATTACTACAAGTTCGTGAGAAAAGACCTACAACGTTTAACAAATCCTAACAATCTTAGAAATTCTATAAAATCAAAGCGACTTAATTAACACTAGAACTACCGGGGGGGTCAGAGTGACTTGTGACTGATTTCTTCTTCCACGGTTATTGAAATTATAAGAATATTTCGATGCAAACTTTTTCAATGTACTTTTCTATTGAAGCACATATTAACATAAAAATTTCACGAAATATGAATAAATGTAATCTTGTGATTATTATAAAGCAATGTATATTAATGTGATTTAGTGCTCGGTAGTTCTATCTAGGCTAGCACAACTCAGATATGCAATATTATGTTTGTCGGATGACGAGAAAGTCAAATTAACAATATAGTGTCCACCGCGAAGGGCCGCGAGCAAGAGTAAAGTGCCCTTTATATCGTTGTGCTGGCGAAAAGGAAAGTTGTGCTGACTTGTGCTAAGCTAGCACAATTCAGATATATGATTATATGCTGTTTGGATAACTGTTACTATCTTAAACGTTAATTGCATGTTCAAAACGATTATTTACTATAACTTCTTTATTCACTATTTTTATAAAGTAATACTTTAGCACAATCTTAGCACAACCTAGCACAACTTAGCACAATTGAGAAAATTGAAAAAAAACGAAAAGTGGGGGGCTACTAAAAAATCGTTTTTCTCAATTTTTGGTGTTATTTTTTATATTATTGTTATAATATTCTAGCACAATCTTAGCACAACCTAGCACAACTTAACACAATTGAGAAAATTGAAAAAAACGAAAAGTGGGGGGCTACTAAAAAAAATCGTTTTTCTCCATTTTTAGGCTTATTGTTTATATTATTGTCATAATATTCGAGAACAATGTAGCACAAACCTAGCACAACTGTTGAAATTATTTATTTCAACAAGTGGGGGGCTAACTTCTAGGAGGCCCTTTAAGTTAAATCAAAAGTCTGCCGAAAGTTCGCTATAGCGATGCGATGTCGCGCGTCAGTCCCAAGCTAGCGCGCCTGCGGAGAGGCAACGATCCTGACGAGACCTGGCCCCGAAAAGTATAGCCGAAGGGGTCGATTTTCGTGAATTTGTAAGCGATTTGCAATTCTAATGTAGATAGGCTGATAGAGAATCGACGCGCGACCGTGGCGTGTAATCCTTGGTAATCTTGATTGCCCGTAATTATCGAACAAAAGAAACAAAGAATTGTCCCCTAATTGCACAGTCCGGATCGCAAGGATCACGTGACCGCGCAAGAATTTCGCGGCGGGCCACGTAATAGCTCGATAACGAAATTATTATTCCACCGGTTACCTCGGTGCTTCGCTACGACGACGACGACGACGACGAAACGTTTTCATTGCCCCTTTTTGCTCTTTCCCCCTTTCTTATTCGCGACCGGATAGATGCGTACTTTCGATTCACTTCGATCGCTCGATCATATCGCCGGGCCGACCACGGATATACGCCCGTATATCGAACGATACGCTTTCCGCTGCTTCGACACTAATTGGCCGCGTTAAAATCTCGCATCTGTCGTATCAGTAATCTCACGCGATACCGGAGAGCCGTAATTACCGAAAGATTAATTATAATTGGCGACGATCCGCCTCCCTTCTTCTACAACGACCACTCGCCGATCCCTCTCTTTGTATAGCGCTCGGTCTCGTTCCTCTTGATGATCTCTCGGCGACGTATTTCGGTTGCCCTCTGTTATCCTGTCCCACGGCGAACATGCGAACGATGCCCATCGCACGCTTTCGCAACAAAGTTTCCATTTCTCCTGCGTGCTCTAATCGACACCAGAACACACCAGATGGAATAATTAATTAACGGTCTGCCGAGCACCCTAATTCGGCGAGAGGATCAATTATTCCGCGGTCTGCTGTTTATAGACACATTGGAAACCGACGAAACGATCGCTTCCAGTTCCTCGTTCCATCTCGCATGCGAAGTAGATCCGCTTTACCGTAACCCGTGCACTGCGATACACGTAAAATTATTCGTTCAACTTTACATGATCAAATTTTATGTTCTGCTCCCAACGATTCTTTCATGAAACATGCAAAACGCTTTTCCGACTGAAACGACACCGAACACACCACACAATTTCATTCGTTTATACGACTGTTCGGATAATAAAACAATTATGTAGCACCAGTGTTAGATTAGGTCTTGACTGGCGTGTACCATGAATCGTGTCGTAATATAATACATGGTTCGCTCTAGATCTAGATCGAACTAGGTTGAACGAGATTCTACTGTATCGTAAATCAAACAAGTAAATATGATCCCAATTATGTCACGTTTGGCCTCATTGTAATCAGCAAAACGTCGCAAATATGATGGTAAAAGTTCCGTAAAAATAATTAATGAAAAGCATACCCGTTTTACCGTCGCGTTGGTCACGGTCTCGCCGATATATCAAATCCTGATAAAGAAAAAAAATTGGTGTGCGCTTAGACCACATGGCTGAAGTGAAACTCTTTTTACTAAATCGTTTCATCGTTTCATTGTTTCATCGCCCGATCGGTTTTACTCCTACCGCAATGAGGTTTTACACCTACCGCGTCGAGGTTTTACGAAATCGTTTCATCGTATCATTGTTTCATCGTTTCATCGTTTCATTGTTTCATCGCCAGATCGGTTTTACTCCTACCGCGTCGAGATTTTACGCCTACCGTGTCGAGGTTTTACGAAATCGTTTCATCGTATCATTGTGTCATCGTTTCATCGTTTCATTGTTTCATCGCCAGATCAGTTTTACTCCTACCGCGTCGAGGTTTTACGCCTACCGCAATGAGGTTTTACGCCTACCGCGTCGAGGTTTTACGAAAACGTTTCATCGTTTCATCGCCAGATGAGTTTTACTCCTACCGCGTCGAGGTTTTACGCCTACCGCGATGAGGTTTTGCGCCTAACGCGCCTAAAGAAGTTACACTTCAATGACATCGAGGTATTATTCAAAAATTTGATATCGAGGTATAATGCAAAAATTTGTTTGTTCAAGTTTAGCCGAACAGAATCATTCTGTAACAGACATAATATATCAATGCTATAACCGTATACATAATACTCACGCTTGGACATTTAAAACGGACATACTGTATATTTGTAGCAGGTTTTCGGCCGTTCGTTGGCCGACGCGAGGCCTGGCCTAATTCCTCGATTATCCGGGGCAATCGAACGCGACTAGTCCGCCAAAGTTCCACTGGCCCAAAAGTTAATCGGTCGCCTCGATCGTTGGCTCGTTAATTGGCTGAATTTCAGTCGGTTATTCCCGACTGCTCGGCGGCCCATGTTCACCTGTTGATTCAAGTGGATCGCTTCCTGCCCTGTCCACGGAAACACGGGCTTTTTTTGAACCGGAACGTTCGGCTAGATCGCTGAATCCCTTACTCACTGGCCCGGCTAGCCGTAATGATATGAAAATTATGCCGAGTTTCGTCAGGTTTAATTAACGTCGACCAACCGAACGCGACTCCTATTCCGCAGTCTCGTCACGCCAACACGCCAGGTTCCAACGCTCGGATCCGGGCAACATTCGTTGAAACGACGCGCGACGCGACGCGACGCGAGCTCCACTATGTTATTATCCTTATTTTTTGGGTAGCCGGGGATCCCCTTATCTTGAGGGTTACAATCTACAAGACGCATCGCTAATGCACTGCGGACGTTTCTGCAATCACAGATCTCTAGGGATCGCTTTTTTTTCGACGGAAAACAACATTCGGTTACCGTGCCCATTCTTAGACGATCGTGCGACCTAACGAATAATCAACGGCAAACGGTTGCACGATCGTTTGAACGATCAGGAACAAGCTGCTCTTCCCGTGTCTCGTTTTGCCGCGAAACAAAACAGACTTTCTTAGCTGTACAAATTCATTCCTGGCCCCTGCAATCGATTAATTGAACCGGTTAACGGCAAATGTGGTGTGCAAGTAATAACTGTTGATCGTTGGATAACTGAACCGTTCGCTAACCAGATCGATTAACTACCTTTCGAATTCTTTTTACATTTTTCTACCGGAATACTTAAATTTTAGCATTTACACTGAATTTTGTAAATAATTAGGTATAGGTACTGATATTTGGTCCACTCAGGGTTTCAAATCCATTTTACCATTCTCTCCCTTCTTCCACTTTGTCCACTCCCCACTATCGCCTAATTTTCAGCCTTCTTTTCATCGGGACCTACCGTTTATTACGGTGGATTCCAAACCGCCTGGTAAATAATTGGGTAATAATTACGAATTTTCGTAATTATTCACTATTTCATCGATTTTCTCTATCTTTAAAATTGTGGAGTCGATCGATTTGGCAAACGAGCGACTCAATTAGGAATTAACTAAAAGTTCTATAAAACGCGATAATATCGAACGATCTTATTGTATAAGTCGCGTTAGGATTCTATTACAATACTTTTAGTTAACGAAGATTATATACAGACGAATAATGACTTACATCGATTTTTAATTAAATGGTTCGACTGTAGTTTTATCGTATATTAAAATGCGTAGAAACTGATCGAGATTATTTTCTACGGTAGAATGCACATCGATCGATTGCAAAAATAATGAATAAATTCACGAATTATTTTGTAGGCGTAATACCGATCGGTAGCACGATCTTTCGGGAAATCGTCGAAGAGAATAATTCGAGAATAAAGTTCCGCGTAAATTGTTTCTTCTATTTTTCGTATAGTTACGAAACTAGAAATATAACTATACTTTCGTATAGTTTCGAGTTGCTACCGGGGTTAACAGTCGCGTTAGAAGTCCAAGGAATACGGCGTGTGAGAAAAATCCGTGTCAAACGGTAGAAAGCACTCGGGACAATGTAACGATCTTGTAAATTAACACCGTGACGAATAGAAACCGGTTCATTAATATGTATGAATGTAACTCGGCTTTTAATAATTCGGCCGGTATTCAAACCGAGACGATTAAGCGGTTGCTTTTTCGAGACCGTTTCTACTTCCCACGAACTTTGCACTCGACAAACGCGAAACCGTCGCCGTCGGCGTTTTATAAAGAAATCTTAAAAGTTAATGCGGCGGAATTGAAAACGGTTCGTCCAAAGCGAAAAGTCCAATTATTATTATTATCATTACCACGAGCGATCGAAAGAACACTTTCTATTGGGATTTGACATGGGGGCCTGGACAATATATATAGCTATCCAATATGGCGACGAAGTGCTTGGTCTTAACATTGTATTGATATCTTCCTTTTTGTTTTTACTTGAAATGTTTGTAAGTATGGGTGATGCTTGTAAGTGGGCAGGTACAAATTCTGCTTATCAAATAATTCGTTTTACAAAAAAAATGTGTTCTTTCTAAATTTACAATTATAATTTCATAAATTTCTAATCGCTTAGAATTGGTGAGGACATATTATTCTTTTTTTACAATTATAATTTCATAAATTTCTAATCGCTTAGAATTGGTGAGGACATATTATTCTTTTTTTACAATTGTAATTTCATAAATTTCTAATCGCTTAGAATTGGTGAGGACATATTAATTACTCTACAAATAATTGTACAAATATCTTCTATTAGAGGCACCAATGCCACAGGCATCACTGAAACAAGAATTTTGAAAATTATTATACGCTGGTTAGATCTATCAATATGCACTCTAGCTTTATATATTTTAGCTGTTAAAATAGACTGTTCTTTACTAAATTGTTTCTTATATTTTAGAAATGGAGGTCTTATAAATTTCAAGCAGTTCACTTCACATACTTCGTTTCAAAGTGTGGAAACGGAGCAACAAATTTTTGCTCGCTCTACTATCACAATCTTTCATTGCATAGTAATCAAAATTTTGTTGCTATGCGGTGGAAAAATTGGTGTTTCCATAAAGTTATCTTTAATTAACAGGTGTTTTAACGCAGTAAGTTTATACTGTAATTAACACCTGTTAACACTGTAAGCTGCTATAAGTCCAGCCAAGCTTAGAGTATTTCTGCTTTTCGGCAGTAGATGGCGAAACTCAAAATGTCAGATCCCAATACGATTGGTTATCCTCGTTCTTAGAAAAGAATCTGTTCCCGATCGCGGGAAACATCGTTCGTCCATCGAAAACGGACTTGCAATTACTCGTACAGCACGTGATGGTATTCTTTGAAATTCCGGCGTGACTCTTGATTGGTTAATTAACTCTCGGAGGCGTAATCGATGCACGATCGTCGGGAACGCGTTGCGACAACCTCCACTGACAGGTGTGCCGCACACGCTCAAGGTATCGTTCCTCCTTTTTACCAAGAACGCATCACCCGAAATAACACCGGAATTTCCGGAATCGATTCGATGCGATTCGACGATCCCCTGATTCAATTTTTATTCGACGCAGCGTTTCTTTCGATTCGACATATCTCCGTTCGTCTTTGTTGCACAGTGATCGCGTTAAAGACACCTTGTTTTTAGAGAATGTTATAGAATAAGGTATAATTCCGATGGTATTCACTCGAGTAATGGACGATGAAAGTTTCGAAAAATTATTGTAAATATGATCCGAATTATATCGTGTTTGGTATTATTTTAATCAGAAAAAAGCTACGAATATGTTGGTGAAAGTTCCATAAAAAAATAATGAAAAATAAAGAAGTTTTGTCATTGGATTAGTAGTGGTCTCACCGATATACTCGACCCGTATTATGTTACACTTCTTGGCGACCGAGACCTCTCGAGCTTCACGGCCCCTCACGGGGTATACCCCGCGGAAGAGGGGATTGTCTTGCGACAATTATCGTTCAGAAGTTCACGACAGTTAACGATGAAATACTGTATGTCCCGTTTAACACATACATACATGCCCGTACTATAGACAAAATGCTTAGCGTTGATGTGTTGAATGCTGGTGGATTCAATTGTCAAGATAAGCATTTTGTCTACATTGCGGACGTGTATGTGTTAAACGGGACATATACGGTGATAGTCCAATCTAGACGGTTCAAATTCGGCAACTCTCGCCTACAGCATAATGTAAAAAAGATTACATAAAATGAGAATGTTCTAGGTTGATAGAAATGTCTTGATTTGTTGAAAATAGAATTGGCATAACACCGAAATGAAAAGATTACATAAAATGAGAATGTTCTAGGTTGATAGAAATGTCTTGATTTGTTGAAAATAGAATTGTTTTTAGTGCAAGGGCATAACATTGAAATGAAATGAAGAAGTCCTAGGTGTTTCGTGGTTTGCAGATTGCGACGCGACGGTCGGTTCGAGGCAATCGCGAAACGAATGCTCGCGCAAGGGTGCCGATAATGAGAAGTGCAAAAGGAAACGTTCGAGCGATTAAGTGGAGCGGACCATGGCCAGACGAAAGATAAACAAAAGCCTACTAGGGAAACGAGACGCCGATAAACGCGCGAAATTACCAAGACGGAGCAACGCGCACCTGGCAGCCTCTAAAAGCTAGCGCGACGCCGAAAATAACACTGCTGATAATCTCAACAAACCGGAATAAAATAAGAATTTGTTTTCATTTTTGATTGATAGAATGGGCTAACGCTAAACCTACCGACCACTAAAATTGACTAGTACCTGTTGTCTCATAAAAATTAGAAAATTCAGTTTTTTTAAAGTTTGTGTGGTTCTAATTTTAATATATGATCAAATAAAAATTGTTACAGAAGCATTTCCCATAAATACGACTTCATCATTTTTTTAACAGCGAAATAAGAAAATTGAAACCGGTCATTTGACTGGTGCTGGTAAGCTTACTGTTAAAAGTAACATGACAATATTTTAAAATTCTTCAAATTCTAAATACTTTTGATTCTGTTTCAGATCTCCCTATATTAAAAAGTACGGCATTATATTTGAACCGCGGATAAAAATTCGTAGGCACGATTCAAACAGTAAAAAAATGTAAAGAATTCAAGAAGGTCGATAAACTGTTTTCAAAGTGAGAAAAATAAATTTTTACGTTGCTCCTGTGGTCTACAGTTGCAGATTTAAAAAATTCATTTTGCATAAAGACTCACAGTTTAATTATATTCGATGAATAATACAAGTCCCGACTGTATAAGTGGCTTCTTTTCTTTCGTAGCGCGTCCTGAACCGAATGCTTCGAATCAGAACGCTTTTATCCTTTCGATTGAACTAATTTCTGTGACTGGCAAATATTTTCGCGGTTGTCGCATTCCGTGCGTTGAATTTTCAGTCGCGTGAACCCGAACAGCCTAGGACAAAACAATGAAGCTCGTTACGATCGGGTCCACGAGCAAATCGTCCGAGCAAAGGTGGAAACGGATGTGCTCCGTTGGCCACACGAGACGTACGACGAGTCATTATTTACAAGTTGATGGGACAAACGCGTCCCGCTGGTGGTCCGGGGGCTAAAGTGTTAAAGACGGGGGTACTCCTGCTGGCCCTGAGACGTCGCGATCGTGACGTTCTCCTGCGAAGAATTACCTGCTCGCGCGTTTATCCGCGATGTACCGAGCGAGATTGGCTCTCTCGTCGAAAGAGAAATAAAGGAGAGAGAGAGAGAGAGAGAGAGGAGGGAAGGGGGGTGAAAGGAGAAAGAGAGAGAGAGAGAAAAGAGACTGGCAAAGCCGGAGAGGAGCGGGACAGAGGGAGAAAGACGAAGAGATGCATTGCACGCGCGGATGGAAGGTGCGGACGTACACCTGAGAGCAGGTGCATCGCAAGGTCTCGGTCCTCTCAGGTTCTCTCTTTCCCGTGCCACCGGCGGACAATCGGTTGATCCGAGGGACATCAAATTGATCAGGTTAGCTTTTCGTCGAGCCTGCCTCCCCTTCCATCGCAAACCCCCTCTTTACCTTTTCATCCGACTGCGATCATTACTCTCAATTTTCATCGATCATCCTCCGATTAGGCGGAGCTCCGGAGCTACGGAGCTTCGTCGATCTCGATCGGGCACCGTTTTCCTAGATGTTCAATTTTCAAAGGATTCGAACGCGCCAACCTTCCAACATATTTTATAAGTCCACTGCGGTGCACTGATCTCATTGGTTTAGGAAAGATGTTTCACATCGCTCGGAGAAGGACGTCACAGTCAATAAAATCTTCTGTTGTTTCAACGCAGTAACTATTACCAATGATTTTTCGACACAAATAGCTTTGATACTTTTTTTATAGTTGAGCTGCATCGATTATTGCATTCAAAAGTATGCGATTCCAATGAAAAGAAGACCTAGATAACCTTTGTGTGACCTGTACGCGTCCATCTTCAGAGAAACGATTTGCGCAAGATTGTGGCCATCTCGATGCCATTCGCTTCTTATTGAAACTATTTTTTTTTATACAATATATAGTGTGCGGATAATTAAAACCGATCACTCCGCACATATTGTACTCCATCTTACAATCACTGCAGCAGAAACGAATCCCATTCGAGATTTCGGATGCTGAATAAAAAAGAAACAAAGAAATAGTTTCGAGCGTGTCGTGGCAATCGTGCGCGTCGTTGCATCTGCAATCTCGTTTTCCGAGAGCGAGAACACGAGTCTCCGGATTAAGCCATTTCTGGCGTTTTCGACACGTCGCGCGGCCGTGAAAAGATCCGCGATTGATTGTCGGTGTACGACCTTCGCGAAGCGGAACAACATGCGGGCACTTTGTTCGCCATTAGCCGGCAGGGAATGGCGCACGGGAATGGAGTCGATGATCAAAATGCTGGTACGAGCGGTATTTGAAAACTTCTTGGAATACCGAGCCGATTTACATATCGGTCCGTGTCGAACACTGGACACCGACATCTGGTCGATATTCTAATTAGTCCGTTTTCGGATCTCTCTCTCTCTCTCTCTCTCTCTCTCTCTCTCTCTATATATATATATATATATATATATATATATATATATATATATTGTTACGCGAGCGACCGCGTAATTGAGGCATACTTAATAAAAGACCGTTATAAAAAGGTAGTTAATCTCTTTATTAAAAGAGGAAGAGAATTGCACGTCCGACTGGTACGACGTTCATGAAGCGATTCTGTCCTTTGTCCTTGTTATATCGTCGTTTAGGCAACATATACAGGGTGGCCCACATAACTCTGAACAGCTCAATATCTCGAAAACTATGCCATCGATTTTAAAGTTCTTAGTCTTAAATTGCATGGAACCGAAGGGCCTTTCTGACTACATAAACGTGAAATGGCCTCCCTTCCCCTTTAACGGGGGAGGGGAGGTACCTTTGTAATTTTAAATGAAACCCCCTATAAAATGTTACATATTTAGATTCTACCGGAAAAAACAAGTCAATTTTGTCTGAAACATTTTTTTGTCACATACTTCCATGATGAGATATAACAGTTATATATATATATATATATATATATATATATATATATATATATTTCTCGGAGTTTCGCGTCGGCCCGTTTGGAAATGAAACAGCTCCCGTCCTTGTTTATCAGGAGCGGCGTCAGATATTTCGAAGACACCGGTGGACGATGAAGAGGCGAGCGAATTCGTGTAGAGAGAGAGCCTCTAAACTCGCTTACCGTGGTTGTTCCCTCGCCTCGCATCGACGGAACAATTTATTTCTCCAGCTGCTACGATTAGTTCCACTCGGCAGCTTTTAGTTTCTCGCGAAAGGCTCGGAAGGGCGTGGACGACGCTCAGCGCAGACGGCCTCTTCTGTTTCTACGAGCTCTCGTTCTTAACTTACTCTTGTTCTTATTCTCGCTCTGTTACTCTTCTTCTTGGTCCGGGCTTGAAAATCTTCATCGGAAACATGCCGGATATATTTAGCCGATAAGGGAACCAAGTTACGTACAACTTCGATGAAACTTGTATAAAGATTCCTTTCGACGTATAGTGTCTTTTATCGATCATCGTTCATGTCGATGAGGTGAAAACAGCCCTCGAAGTAAAGGGTCGAAAACGAACGTTCTTTCCTTGCTGGAGTTCGCGTCGAATATCAAGTTTCTCGTCGTTCATCTTATCAACCATTATAATTGAGATTGTATGCATCATTAAAATAATAATGAGAGGCGTTCGGGAAAGTTGATACCATTCTAACAATAACGACGAGAGAATACCTATTTCAATTTAAATTGATTTGATCAGACATCCCTGAAACTTGAGGATCGAAAACAAGCATGTCTTCTTGCTTCAACTGATAGGAAATACAGAATCGAGTGTAAAGTTTTTCGTCGATCATCGTCAAAGGATTTTATCCACTATTTCATACTAATATACGTCATCTCGGGATGTTCAATAACGTCCTCCTTGCAAAAACACAAAACGACAGGAAAATATTTCAACTTAAAATAATTCTCTTAGACTATAACTTTTATGATACATGTGGGAATATCGTTGAACTATATATGTTATTATAGAAGATCCTAAAATAAAAGAGAAGAGACATTTCCCAAAGGGTCTGTCCTTCGAAAGAGCAGCTAATAGCCGTGTCCCGCAGCAAATGCGTGGGCGTGGAGATCGGGTAACGAATTGGTGACTCTGTCTTCGATCCAGCCAGTGAATGATTGGCTTTTGTCGAAGGCAATCACGCGGATGATGACGCGGCTACCGCCAGAGCGCCAGCAGCTGCTTGTTCTCGTCGATGATCGTCGCCCTCGGGTTTCAGGGTTTCAAAGTTTCAAGCGTGCTGCGTGCCGCGTGTTGTCCTTCGTCGCGTTGGACTGGAATCTTGATTCCGAGGAATTCCTTCTCCTCTGATCGCGATGGAAACTCGATGCTCTTCGGGGCATTCTGGGCCGACGTTTTTCCGAGTGACGTGGGTGAAGGGATTCCTTCGCGGTGACGTCGCCCGGGAATTAGGTAAATAGGTGGACGATTGCGAAATCGAATTTACGATGGGAACGATCCGCAAAACGTGATTGCCTCGTGCATCGTGGAAACTCGACACTGATCTTGCTGATTATTAGTTTTCAAACGATGGGGGTTACCACGTTCGCCGCTACAATGTCTTATTAACCCTTTGCACTTGGAACTATTTCAACTAAAAACCGAACATATCTTCTAACCTAGAATATGTCCATCGTACATAAGTTTGATAAAATAATTCCATCGTACATAAAACTGATATAGTACCTCATACAATATTTAAATGTTTAGTAATTTATTACATATAAACAAATCTAATCGTGTAAACAATATTCTGAATAATGGTGTAGCAATTTCTAGTGGCGCCTCAGAGTCGCCATTCGAGTGCTAAGGGTTAAATGCAACGCACACCTCCCTTATGACAATAACCAAAATTGTCTACGATATTCAATGCTGTTGTATTTTATAGTTTCGATGCACATTGTTCTGCCTCAAATGTAGTTTAATCTGCGATCATCCAAGAACATACAAATCTACAATAGTTTTGCTATTTGTCAACAGAAATGTTAAAGAAATTGGAAAGAATACACGAAGATTGCAAGCAATATATTGTTTTCAGCTTTTCGAAATTACTAGAGAAGGAAACAAATTTGCGTTCAGCTCCTTGCAATCGAGGTTGACAATTTTTATTTAGCATAACGATCCGCAGTTTAACTATGACTCCGAACGAATACGCGTTAGTCGTATAATAATCAGTCTGATCGTTGCGCGTCGTTTCACTTTATTATCGGCGTTGGTGAGTTAAGAGCATGATTTAAGGGGGCCACGGCAACCGCTGACGGAACTGATAATTCAGTAATAACTGTTCCAAATGAATTACAGGCTTTGCTACCGTCGCGTGCCCGTTTTCACGACGCGCGCGGACAGCCGTAGAAAGCTGCTCAACAGCGAACGGACATTGTAGATCAACTTCGATGGACCCAGCCCGAGTTTAAATAAACATCGACAATGTCTCTCTCTCTCTTAATTATTCTCGAGTCAATTATCCCGTTCCTCGCCGACCGGGTGATATCGCTAGCGAAATAGTGGACCGTCTGGCCTTCTCTCGACATTTTCTACTGAAGACGCGAGTGCCTAGGGTGTAGCACGCGAACGTGGTCTTTAGAAACCATTTACGCGATACGTGAAACACGTGTTTCATTCATGTTTGTCGAACCGACGTCTGTTTCTATTTTTCTGTTATCAACATATTTAACCCCTTGTCCTACCCGCTAACTACCGATTGCTCGGGCCATAATAAACAAAATGGTCGGTCACGCGTCGAGCCATTTAAGCTGTTTAGCCGTGTGCTCGAACTTGCGCAAAATGTATGCGTCTTATGACATGTATATTTCGGCGCAACGGAAGGAATTGTGAAATAATAAACACGTCTGGGCACAACTAATACTTTTAACACTAGAACTACCGAGCGCTAAACGCGACTGGTGTATATTGCCTTCTAATAACGACAAGAATGCATTTATTCAACTTCCGTACAACTTTTGTTTAAATATGTACTCTAATAGAGAAGTTGACTAAAACATTACTCCGGGAAACATTTTTATAATTTCAGTATTTGTAAAAGAAAAATTTAGAAACTAGTCATTTTGACTTGTCCGGTAGTTCTAGTGTTAAGATGTCTGGGAAAGTAATTATGATCAATTCATCGGTGAACAAAAATGATTTATAATTTGAAAGTGGATAATGTATCGGTAACAATTTGTAAATTAATACTTCATTTAAATTAATAATGTTTTGAGAAAACTCGTAGAAAATTACTAATCTTCGTGTTAGTGTTCTTTATGTTTGTCACGAATGAAGTACCACGAGCCAGGTTCGCGTTGTTTACGTTTGGTCCGAACGAGGAATTCCAAGAGCCAGGCTCGCGTTGTTTACGTTTGGTCCGAACGAAGTACCAAGAGCCAGGCTCGCGTTGTTTACGTTTGGTCCGAACGAAGAATTCCAAGAGCCAGGCTCGCGTTGTTTACGTTTGGTCCGAACGAAGTACCACGAGCCAGGCTCGTTGTTGTAGGACAAGGGAGGTAGAGGCCTACAATGGACATAAATGATGAATGTGAAATTCTAATCATTGTAGCTGAAGAAGAAATTGTACGATCAAATGCTGTCTCATAGAGAGGTAAAATTTTTGTAAATTTGTCCGTACAGTGTTCCTATTTGTAGTAACCACGGAATTTGTTAGTTCCACAAAATAGGTAAATTAAACCCATTGCAGTCGAATGCGATGGAAACGTTTCTTCTCTGCAGAAGGTAAATCGTAACCCGTTCCATGCCTCTAGATGTAAATGTGCAGATGACATCAGCACATTGTAGATACAAGTCGCATAGGCTAAAGCTCTCATCAGTTAATATATGTAAATCTTTGCCGACGATATTAAGAATAATTTCTTCCGAGTACTAGACTAGACAGAGAACTAGAACACAGTGTATACCGATTTTTTGTTATGTACATAATCAAATTGTATGTTTGAGACTACCGGAATTAAATATACAATTCTGATGTCGTCAACGTGCCTAGTCCTCGAAGAGACAATTTCGATAATTTTAACACTAAACTTACCACGGTCAAATGACCGGTTTTATATTTTTCAATTATTGGAATTATAAAAATTCGTTTATGAAAAATAATGGAATAAACTAGCTTGTCCAAGCATCTATTATATTGGAAATTATGGACAATCTGAATAAATCTATTGTTGCCATTTTTATAAGGTAACATTCGCTGATAGTTTTAATGCTTAATAGGTTTAGCGTTAATAAATGTCTGCTACGTTGGAAAAGGTGGTGGAGCAAGTCTTCTGAATTGAATTCGCCGCGGTAAGAAGTAACAGAATAGATTTGTCCAGCTATCTTTCGGAGCGCCGTTCGCATTTGCATGAACATCCTCGGTCTAGTTAACAATTAGCCACGGGATCTCTGGTAGGCGGGCGATCGTTGTCGTTCCCGATAAGAAGACGCGTCGACGTGCTGGCAAGAAACAGGCATCGCCGTGTCCCCGCTAACTCTGCTTCATCCATTATTCACCGTTCATCCATTTACTTCATTTAGCCCGTTCACTTCGGCGTATCGTCGCAAAAACCAACAACCGAACACTTGTAATGCCCGCGCGCGGCGATGCCGGGAATGCGAGATAGAAAATGACCACGCAGGAACGTTGTCGCCGGGAAAAATGTTTCTTCTCTTCGCCGATCCGATCCGATCCGCACCGCCGCTCTCAGCTTTGCTCCGCTTCGTTTTTTACCTTAGGACCTAATTTAATTGCCGAATGAAAGCTGATCGGTAGTCGAAACGGTCCGCAGCCGTCGATACATAAAAATGTCTGTTATTTTCAACCGAAATTATTCAGTTCGCAACAAAGTTTCTTTTCCAGTCGTCCAACTTTCTTCTTCGTCGAACGTGTTCGCACATATAAAATTAATGCGTTGCCTACTAAACGTTAACGCCACCATCTGTTTTATCGCTTATTTCCTTGTTAAAAAGTTTTATCAAATGCAACGTATCCCTTTTAGCTATACTAAGTATCCCTTATGCTTTGTACTATGGCTTCAAACAATGAAATGCATAACATTGATTTAACTATTTTTAAGTAAACTGTGAGACTATGGACGTCACATATTTGTGACGGTGGTAGCGAACATGTTAAACAAGGTTGTTCGAAAGACCAGATGTTTTCAGAATGATTGCAGGCTAATTATCCCAGTAGTTAGCCATTTTTACCTTTTGCAGTCTAACGACTACTATCAGCAGTTGAGAATTCGTTGAACGTTCGCTAACGTGCTTGAGCATCGTGGGGCAAGCCATGTGATGATACTTTCTAGGTTAGCAATCTACCACAACACCAATAGACAATTGTTCTTGTATTTTATAAGAAAGAAACTGTTAATGTAAACGCTTATTTCGAACAGGTTGTAAAAAATAGTCATGAAGCAAATATGGGTTATTCAGCAGTAAAAATATGTTGAACAACATTGCGGAAAAGCGTAATAACCTATACACTTTCATGTACGGCAGGCATGGGCACATGTTGCTACTTTTCTCCTTCGCCCGCTCGGTAAGGCAGTCCCCACCACGTCCACTCCGACTCTCCCTTCAGCACGGGCACTAAAATGTTGCATCGGCAGGTTGGTGCAGCATCGTGGGGCCCGTGCTGAAGGGAGAGTCGGAGTGGACGTGGCGAGGATTACCTTTCCGAGTGGGAGAAGGAGAAAAGTAGCAAGTTGTTTTTTGAGCCAGCGTCGCCCATGCCTGATGTATAGGTTAAGTACGTAACACAGGAAATGAAGACTTCTTTCACCATTTTATAAAAGAGAATTGTTGATGTTGAGACTTACCTTGAGTTGTATCGGAAGAATAACCACAATGATCTCACGATTTACGGATGTTCGATGACTCGATAATGATCTTGCATTGAATACCGCAACAATCTTGTCGATAAACAGCTCGACAGACTCCAGGCTAACTGGTGTGGACTCCAGTTATTCCTCGACTGCTCAATGTTTTCCGGAACATTAATCTCTACACAAACGACTAAGTGTTTAACATTTCTTCCACAATTTTTCAAAATATTGACGTGAAACAGTAATGCGACTCTGTTTGCTGAATTTAAAACGTAGTGACCGCTGCGCGCGCAACTGTACCGACTTGCCGGTCACGTGACACGATGCGGGAATCGAGTCTCGAAAGACACCGATTCCAATTTCGTTGAAATGTTTTTGAGAACTGTTCTTCTACTAATATGTTATACTATATTAAGTATGACCTACTAAAATATATGCGCCAAGAGGTGACCACATAGGCTATGACAGAATAGTAACGATCCAAGGAACGCCTCTCGTTGACAAAGATATCGAGACGTACTATGGCTTGTAGGTGCAGTTTCGAGGAAGTATACCAACAAATTACAGATATTAGATGTATTTACCCTTGCTTTCACGACATTTATCCGTGTGGTGGTCTAATTCTTCGGGCTGCATCGGTGAAACGCATAAACACGCTCCACTTGTTCACCAGGTGTTCCCCAATGTCTTCTGGGACTTTTACCTTTGCACAAATTGTCTGTAATTGCAAATGTTTCCTACGATTTTTCACAGGAAATTCAAAACTTACTTTGTGCCAGGATATTCTACATTTTTGACACGATCGAGGAACTCGAAAGCTGGCTCCCTTGCGCTCGCCGCCATGTTCGCTTCCCGATCACGTGACGCGACGATTAGAACAAACCGCGAAAAAATTCAAATTCAAATTCAAATTCAAATTCAAATTCAAATTCAAATTCAAATTCAAATTCAAATTCAAATTCAAATTCAAATTCAAATTCAAATTCAAATTCAAATTCAAATTCAAATTCAAATTCAAATTCAAATTCAAATTCAAATTCAAATTCAAATTCAAATTCAAATTCAAATTCAAATTCAAATTCAAATTCAAATTCAAATTCAAATTCAAATTCAAATTCAAATTCAAATTCAAATTCAAATTCAAATTCAAATTCAAATTCAAATTCAAATTCAAATTCAAATTCAAATTCAAATTCAAATTCAAATTCAAATTCAAATTCAAATTCAAATTCAAATTCAAATTCAAATTCAAATTCAAATTCAAATTCAAATTCAAATTCAAATTCAAATTCAAATTGAAATTCAAATTGAAATTCAAATTGAAATTCAAATTGAAATTCAAATTGAAATTCAAATTGAAATTCAAATTGAAATTCAAATTGAAATTGAAATTCAAATTCAAATTCAAATTCAAATTCAAATTCAAATTCAAATTCAAATTCAAATTCAAATTCAAATTCAAATTCAAATTCAAATTCAAATTCAAATTCAAATTCAAATTCAAATTCAAATTCAAATTCAAATTCGTGTTCGCATTAAAAATCCAATTAATACGCATATACGTACTCTGTTTGCAAAAACGTTGTAAATACTTCTCGTTGGTCAGCGTATAGCAATTTAAAATCTACCAGCGCTTTAATGGCGCCACTCCGACTTTTCTCCGGTTATAAACCACATTTGTCCAACGAGACTCGTCGAAATATTCCTGGAAAAAGCCTCCTCGTCGGCAATGAATCGTAAAAAGATACGTCGCGTTAGCATCGCCCTTCGCGCGACCATAAATTCGCACAGCAGGTGCAGAAGGACGGTCGTAAATCACACACGCGGTGTCTAATTATCGTAATTAAACCTGCGGATTTTATGTATTAACGGCAAAAATAGCGAGGCGAAATACGCATCCATCAAAAACATTGGAAAATTTAGAAAACTGTTTTAGCGCTGTTTAGATTAACGCGTGCAGGTGGTTCTTACTTTGGACGAATTATAAGAGATTGTCGACATTTTTAGCACTTTTTGAAAACTTCATTTCGAGAACTGGAGCTAAGATGATTAAAAAAAAGAAAGAAACGTCTATCTGGCTCCTACGTCTATGTACCAATTATACAATTCACAAGAAGGAATGAGATCAGGGTCGATCAATGAGAAATCACAGGTTCTCGGTGGACATTCGAATTGTTTATTGCTAATATAAATACCATTCTCTTACAAATCGAGTCGGCTTGATGTTTTCTTCGTAACTGGCATAAAAAATATCGTTTAACCGAGCCTGGCTGCGAAACAATGCTACGGATCGTTGACGTATCGCGATACGTCGAGCGTGCGGTAGAAACAGAGAGAAAAGAGAGAGGACAAGAAGAAGAAGAAGAAGAAGAAGAAGAAGAAGAAGAAGAAGAAGAAGAAGAAGAAGAAGAAGAAGAAGAAGAAGAAGAAGAAGAAGAGGAAGAAAGTGAACGAGAAAAATCTATATCGCGAAATCTGTCTCTTCGTCGCTCAATCGTGGATCCCCTGTCGTCGTCGGTTCGTCGTCCAGACTAAAGGTTTCACCGGTGAATTCAAACTAAAAGCCGTTCTCCACGGTGTTCGACACTGCTCGCACGAGTCCGCCACCATTCTCGCGGTCCTCCCCCGGAATCCTTGGTTTCTGCTCGAGCAGCGATTTAAGTACCTAACGAGGCGGCGTCAATTTGATTTACGTGTCTGTACAAATTGCCTAAACGATCGGAATTCTTCGGGACCGGGCCATAAATATAATCGACATGATCCGCTTTTATACAATAGTTTACAGTATCTGACGCGTTCCCGAAATCGTTTTAAGCGATTAAAATCATTGATTCGTCGTCCCCTGCTCGACAACACCCGCTCGAAAATACTCTGGGACAAGAGATCCTCGTCAGGATTCCGGTTGCGGACCTCGATGTCGTCGAACGATTGTTCCGCTCGAAAAAGTTCTGCTCCGCCATCACCACCGCACACAGAATCGGCGAAAGGGTATGTGCCGAGGTGGTGTCTCCTCTTCGAGAATCGAACACGCAAAGTTGCCGAGCGTTCGTTGCTCGATCACGAGAACCCTAAACGCCGTTCCTCCGCGAAAACTGTCCAAGAAGAGGGTCTTCGGGTACGGCTGTTGCTCGCGAACGATGATCGGCAGGCTGTCCAAGACTCGAAGAGTAGGCGTACAAGTCCCGAACGATCATCCTCTTTCGCGACCAGGTTCAAGAGTCACCCTCCAGGATCACGCGGAGGAATTCCTCCTCCGGAAGCTAGGAGGATCCTCGCGGCTGCTGCTGCGTGTAGAACCCGAACGGTCTGGACTCGTTGGCCGGCGAAGAGAACGAGGAGCCGGCGTTCATGGTCGCGGTGGGCATCAAGGGCCCGGACCCCGAGGAACGCTGACCCGGTGACTTTTGCTGGTTCACGGTGGCGATCGTCTGCTGGGACCTGAGCGGCACCGGGAGCGGTCGCTGGACCTTTCTGCCGTGATGGTGACCCGGCGTACGGTATCCTTGATGTCCTGGGCCGGTGGGCCTGAGCCGAGGTCGGCCGGGTCCTCGGCGAATGGTCGGCGGCCCTCCTCTGCCCGAAACGGAACCAAGGGACCCGACCGGGCCCAACGGACCCACCGTGCTGGGCCCGTCGCCCTCCGCTGGACCGGACGATCCTTGACCTCCTGCAGCGTAACACGAGTTTCTTTTATTCTCCTCGCAGGAGTAACGACGCCTCTCTAATTGCTCGCTGGCTGCTAAAGCAAAATGTCGAGCAGTTAGAGAGGCGAGGTTACCGAAATCATTTCAACGCTTCCATACTCTCAACCATTCGATCAACTCGAACGACTATTTAATATAAAAGTAACGACCATTGCAGTTGTCGGTAGATGAAGATCGACAGATCGATTCGAAACGTCAGAGAGAGAGATAGAGAGAATAGTTGTTAACACGTTGAGCCCGGCGCCGAATTTGCTGTACTTTCCGTTAAGCCGGCAGCCGGTGAGCGATACAATGTTGTAGGGTATCGCCGAAGGATAAAGAATTCTTCTTTGTCGCTTGTTATTCATTGTATAAAAAGGAAGGAGACATACATAAAGTCCGAAGGTATTGTTCGAAGTGTTATAACAATTCAAAACTATTTGGACGAAAGACAGCTACAAATATTACCAAAAAAGTTGTTACGTATTGTAATATGTGTAAAGATAAGCCGCATTTTTGTTTAGAATGTCTCAATAAATTTCATTTGATCACATTTCATTGAGACTATATTTATTTTTTAACTTTAATACTGTCGGTCCCACGGATCGACGCCAGTCAAACGAAAATTCTAGTGCCGGTCCCCAGGGACCGGCGCCGGGCCCAACGTGTTAACTATCATTGTGGGATCAGGACTCCTGTAGCCGGCTTCCTCTTTTTCCTAAACTCCTACATTATTGTAAGTAAATAATATGCTCGCAGCTAGCTTCCTCGGGGTTTAGAAGCATCCGATGATCATACATAGCCGCGAGTCTTGGGAAACATTGGGAAAACAATCCGAACAAGTCGCGGTCTGCGCGTGAAACCAGCGAACCGAACAACGCGATCTGGTCTGTATCGAGGGCACGCGGAAGGGCCGCACCTCGAGTAACAAAATTTGGCGGGAAACGGGGCCCGCGAGGCATAAGTAAGTACGTGCTCCGGGCTGGCAGCTTTTCACGATTATAATGGCAGATGCAGGGTACGATGGAGGGCCCTCCGTTTCACGTGGAGTGGTCTGACCAGTTAATCGGTTATTCACCGGTACACCGCGGCGCGGCGGGGAATGAACAAGACAAACTTCCCGAGGATCGTGCCACGGCATCTATTCGACTGATCGTAAGCGCAGGAGCCGGCCGAGGCTGGAGGACGAGCGAGAGAGGCCCCGGGAACGAGAACGGGGACGGGACGGTAGAGGAAAGGAGAATTTAATGAGATAGCGAGGGAGAAAAATCGCGGCCGGAGGGGGTGGAGAGGGAGTGACAGGGTCGGAGGTCAGTAGCCGAGCAAGGATGTACCAGAGGACGTTACACGTCTCCTTCCAACCAGACTCTTTTTCTTGTTCCTGGCTCGCTCGCTCCCCCGCTTCCTTCCTTCCTTCCTTCCTCTCCCGTTCATTTTTTTTTCTCTCTCTTTCTTTCGCTCCCCCTTCCTCTCGTGCTCGTCGTTTCGAGTCGTCGACATTCCTTGGCACGTTCTCGAACCTTTCAGGAGCCACTCTTCAGCCACGCTCTCTCGCGAAGGAACCTCTCAGGAGCCCCACTCGCGGAACAAAGGGTGGGAAAAGCTTCGCTCCTCTGGGAGCACGTCGTTATGCGCTTTCGAAATTCTACGCGCGATCCCCGGCCCGGCAGATTTATAGGGGAGACACGGAAGGAGAGGTCGCCAGATGAGAGAGGAAAAAGGAGATAGAGAGGGAGAAAGAGAGAAAGAGGGAGAGGACCGTCGTTGGAGGATTCCGGCGTGGAGATTCTCGAGGCGCGGATGAGAGACTGCGGCAAATAAAAAGGACCCACCGCGAGATTGCTCGTCGTTGTCCCGTTCGCCGGCATTTCTCGAGACTAGACGGAGACTGGGGAGCAATTACAGATAAGGAACCGAACTCCACGCCGCTGCTGCCTCTACCTCTGCCTCTGCCTCTGCCTTCGCCTTTGCCTTTACCACCGTCGCCAACAACCCGGTGAACTACGGACCCCACTTGTGCGATGGAAGGGTCGCTGGAACGCCGAGACCTCGATCAGCGATTTCGGAGATCGTTAACTCTCCCTCTTTCTCTCTCTCTCTCTCGCTCCCTCTCGCCCAATAGGACCAGCTAACAGTACCCCTGCCCTTCCCTCGATTTCTTATTTGTTTCGATAACGATTCCTCTCACCGTTTCCCTAGAAACTTCCATCATCCACATACCGTCAAGCTTTTATTAGAGAGTACACATCTCGACGTTACTTTATTCGATCTAAATGACTTCGGCGCTGCTCGAAGTATTAGCCAGAAAATTGATTATAATACGGTACGCTAGTTAAACGAGAAACGAAAGAGACAATTCGAGAACGGTGATTTGAGATAAACGGTATTGTTATGAACAGTGATGTTAGGCGTTCCTAAGAATCCTTAACACTAAACCTACCAAGCACAAAACATATGAAAGTAAAACGCCTTAAATAAGTGAGAAGATTGAATTTGCTTAAACTTTGTGCCGTTTCCATTACAATGTGTGCTTAACCCCTTAACCTACGATTTAGATTCGAAGATGTTGGGCCGAAATTGTATGTATACAACCTCGCGCAGCGTTCGGGACATTTGCACGACTTGTTTATTTAGGTTTGGTCCGATCATCGTACGCGGGCTATGCCCGTAAAATTTAGGTTTGGCCCGACCATCGTACGCGGGCTATGCCCGTCATTGTAGGTTAAGGGGTTAAATAAAGAAGTCAATTCAATCATTTCCTATGAAATCCTTTTTCTAATTTCAATAATTGTGAAATAGAAAGCCGGTCATTTTGACCGTGGTAGGTTTAGTGTTAATGTCACACGGTTCGGAGTTAATTAAGCACCGTAAATCGTCGGCCGCTCCAGCTCGAACGCGATCGGCCAATAAAGCGTTAAATGTCCGGAGGATGCGAGGAGGCCCTCGATCTTCCGTCTCCGGTTATTACGGCGACAAATCAAGCCGATTCGTTGTTCGAATCGAGGAGGAGGCGGAGGAAGGATTTGTCGGCGGCCGAGAGGGACCACGGTCCAAAACTATTTCATTGTCCCCCGCTTTAGAATGCAATAATTTTCTCAGCGGCGGCGGCGGCGGAGCGTCGTGAAACACGTCGAAGGACGAGACGCTGGGGGGCAGAGGGCTGGCTCGAAGAGAGTTCGCCTGTTCTCTCGGCTGAGATACGGCAGGATAATGCGGGAAGATAGGACGGGGCAAGGATATTGCCAGCCGGACGGTCGGCATTCCGCGGATCCTCGCGTTCCATTCGCCCCTTCCAGCAACCTCGAAACTTTCTGCGGACCCTCGTCCCTTTGTGCCGACCCAGCGAGAGCGTCTCTATCTCCTGGAGAGGATCTCGCCCACGCGTGATTCCCGACCGATTCCCGCGGGAACCGCGAACGGCGCACCATCTACGAAAATATTTTCGTCCATGCCCGTTCTGCTCCGAGACCCCGTATCTCGCGACGAACGACGCGCGATCAAAAATACAAAACTCCCGTGTCGATGCGAGCCGTTCGATGCAAAAGCGGTGTCAGCCAAAAAAAGTTGACTACTGGACATTGAAAATAACAAAAGCTGCAATACCTCGTACAGAAAGCAATTGTGTTCAACAAAAAGATCGACTTTCTCTTTGTAGGAAAACAAAAATTCAATTTTTATTCAGTTTTAATGCAAAACTGGTGCAAGTGAAATAATTGGTCATTGGATAATGAGGAATCGAGTAAAATAAAGAGGACAAAGAATTAAGAATAAATAGTGGAAGATTGGGGCGGGAGTGGGGAGGCGTGCGCCACCTATAGTTACGATTTGAGTAGGGCTGTTAAGGATTCAGGTTCCAGACGGAAATGTCCGGGTTTTAATGCTTTCCGTCCTTAATTAGCGATCTTACAGATGGCAGCCCTACATTTGGCCACCTCGATTAATTCGAACGATCTCGAAAGGACACCAGAAAAGTATACTTGTTCGCGAAAACGGTTGGGTAAAAGCAGCGTTCGTTCCAGTGCTGCAAGTAAGTCGAGTTAATTAGAAGAGAAACGAGGGAGGCTGGGACGAAACGAGATGCGCGTGCCCGTGCCTTTTGAATATTAAAACGATTCAATTATTCATCGATTAAGTCGACAGCTGGTTTTCGACAGCGAGTCCGCCTCGATATAAAATTGGTAACAACGTTCACTTGTCGACGATCCGATTCGTTGAAGGAGAGGTCTGTTTCGTTTCGCGTCACAAAAGGGAAGTGTTCTAACATTTCGAAGACTGGTTAGGGTATCGACGCGACCATACTAGCCACGAAATTAAAGGACTACGTCGCGGTAGACAAAATATAGAAAACGGTTCGCCGACGGAGACTATATTATACTTTCGACGCAAACGGTGCCGGCGAACGTGTCAACGGAGAAAACAAATTTCTGTTCCTATTCTCGGCGAAAACCACTCCCTAAGGAGGTCTATTCGAATAAACATCCGCAGCCCGTTTAAAACTTATTCGCGACGGTCGTTGCCGAGGCTTGAACGGCGCACAGTCTGTGAACGATCATTTTGGTAACCATCGCACAATTCTTTCATTTTCATTGCAAGTTATTGGGAAGGGTCCAGAACAAGGAGAACCGCATCAATAATAACCTGATACTGCCCTGAATCCACCGTTCCGTTGAACTCTCTTAGGAGATCCTAATCATTCATTTTTGCATAATAAAAAACACTGTGTTTGATAGTCTTGTGTGTGCTTTACTGTATAGTGAGTCAATTTTCCACTATGTTATAATAAATATGCTTTTCAATGTTTTACACTTATGGAAAGAATTTCCGAATAGTGGCGAAGAAGTTTACGTTCACGTAGAGCTGCAAATTGGTGTCCCCAAACAGATTGTGGCGGATAACAATGCTCGGGTTCAATGAATAATAACGCCTATTATCTTCGAGTCCCTTAATTGCGTTTTTTTATTTTTCCTTTGGTTATTACAGCTCGCACGTGGTCACGCTCAGTCTAACGTTTTTCGACTCTCTCTCTCTGCGCGCACTTCACGCACACAATCATACCAACTTTCACTCATTGTCAGTCGTGCCACACGCTTATAACAGGACCGTTTTTGTATTGGGCAGGTAGAGCTCAGGCTCTTCAACGCCATCTTTATGTATATAAAGAAAAGAATAAACCATAACCATAACCATAACCACGCTTATAACCAAACACTCTTCGTCAGTCGTGCCACAAGATCAACCAATAAATGTGACAAAATACTTCATACCGAATTTTGCCCGTCAAGTGTTCCCGCGAGCAAAAAACACTCGCACAATGGTGCCCGCGATGTTCCGAGTTTCTGTCTCGCGATTTACCAGCGGGAAAGGCGATCCAATCTCACGATGCGATGGCGTTTCGCCGGAGGAAAGAATCGGCGAACGACGGTATCAAGCTCGCCGAAGGAAACCAGAAATTTGTCTCGGAGCACTCGATCCGCACGGAATTACTTTCCGTTTCGCGACACGAAAATGTCGCGGGGATGACACGGCGCGGTACGATAAGGCACGGCACGGAAACCAACCCCCCTTGAACCCAGACCTCCCGCTGGAACCCACGGCCAGGGTTATCCGCCGCGAATTATGCCAATATTCGCGATCCCATCTGTCAATCCCTTATTTCCAAAATGGCACGTGCGCGACGGACAAAATTAGCCTCCTAGAAGCTAGCCCCCCACTCGTTGAAATAAATAATTTCTACAGTTGTGCCGAGTTGTGCTAAGTTTGTGCTACATTGTTCTCGAATATTATAACAATAATATAAACAATAAGACTAAAAATTGAGAAAAACGATTTTTTTTTAGTAGCCCCACAGTTTTTGTTTTTTTCAATTTTTTTAATAGTGCTAAGTTGTGGTAGGTTGTGTTAGCAACTCAGCACAACTGTTGAAATTATTTATTTCAACAAGCGGGGGGCTAACTTCTAGGAGGCACAAAATTAAGGGATTTCGACAGTTTTTACCACTGTTACGCGAATTGCACAAGTTTCACCTATTTTATTTATAGGAGCGATCAGCGTTAATAATAACTGGACTACGGGTCTCTATACAAAATAAAAATGTTCTGCATCGATTGTGAGAAGCAGCAGGCTTAATCATTTTTATACATCGAAAACGACATAACAGAATTCTTAAATTCCTCTAAATCTTTCACCGTTTTATGTTTTATCTAACCAATTTCTTCGTAATTGCACACAAATCCGCAGTCAATAACTAATTGTCAGTTACTTGACAATGTAGTTTTTCCCTTAAACTACAATCCAGTTCATTTCAGCTTTTGTAATTTCTATTGGCATGGCTCTGATTCGGTGAGATTCATTTTCAAGTAATTCCATAGCGCCGGTCACCGACGACGCCCATGTCTCCGTGATTTCCAAAGATCAACACATCTTGTAGAACAATCTGTGCTCGATCACGTTTCTGAACTTCGTCTCTGTTAGAACAGAAGGGAATCCGGCGTACGAGTCGCTCGAGAAATGCGAACGCGAGAGAAGAGAGGTGTCATATTACTGCCTTTCACGAGTGCATCCTCCACATGTCCTGCTCCTGTTTGCGAAATGCATCGCGCCGTTCGTGCGCAGCGTGACTCCTGCGCCTCTCGATGCAAGAAACGCGAATAAATGAATTCCCGATGGAAACTCCGCGAGAACAGAGACAGGACATTCTGGAAGCTCTGAAAATTACGCTTTCTATAGACTCGTACGGCAAAGTATTCGTGGATCGAGCGAATTCGAGTTGAAACGCGAACTCCTGATAACCGAATCGGCAATTTACAAAATGGGGATATCGTCGACGCGCGAAACGAGAGATGAGGATACGTCGAGCAATCAAGGGAGAAACCGAAAGGTTTCGAGAAGGGACGAAGAAGAGAAAACGCCTAGAGCGAATTGCAAAATCGGGATCGTCGATCCGGAAGAGGATGAAGGAACACTGCGACCAATCAAGGGAGAAAACGAAGGGTTCCGAGGAGACAACGCGGTGATAGCAAACGTCTAGCGAACCCAGGTAACGAAGCGATAGCCGCCGCCGAATCGTGTGGCAAGTGCGTGGCCCAGAACAGAGAAGGGGAAGAGGGAGGGTAGGGGGGGGGAGGGCGAGCGAGTTCCAAAAACCTAAGAAGAGCATCATCGATCGCAGCTGTCGCCTTCGCTCCGCACCTGCTATTGTCCGCTCGCCTTCCAGTCGACGACAACCGGGAGAAAGAGGGAGAGAAAGAGAGAGAAAGGTGAGGAGTGGAGGGGGTAGGGAAGAAGAACGACCCCCTTTTCTCTCCTTTCCGTATATGTAGAACGAAGATCGTACGCGCAAGCCGCGCGTTGCCCGCGTGAACTCCCGGTCCACGTGTCGTTGCACGAGGACCACCTACTCGCTTTTGACGATCCTCCTTCTTCTCCACGTTTTAACGCAACATTCACCTTCCCCTTTTATGTCTCGTACCCTCTTACCCTCGTACGCGCGATCACACGCCGCGCCATTTAGCCCGCGCGACACAATGCGTTATGCAACACGTTGCAACGCCTCTGCAAGAACAACACCCCTGTACAATTGCCTTGAGCGGCGAGAACGAGTCGGAGATATCGATACTTTCTTTTTATTCCACTCTTCTGTTACTCAGGTTCGACGAAACTCGGCGGGCACGAAGATTTCTCCGTCCAACGATTCCTCCATGTATAACGTGTTACGCAAAAGGTGGATCGTTTTCGAGGGTTGAGAATGATTTGAAAACATCCGGCAACGACGTTATACGAATTCTACCGTGGGAGCCTGACTCCCACTCTTTCATCCAGTCAGGTACCATTGTCGATTGTCCTTTTATAATTTATGGACTCATCTTCGGTAACATTTTTTGATGGAAGATACGTAAAGTTGGAAGTACAGCCAATTAGAGACGATATGTGGAAGGAAAAGTACGCGATGATTGTTTAAAAAAGTGAGGCAGTGGCGTGCCGTTCAAAAAAGTGACATATCGATAGAAGCCACTACACTAGCACACTATAGCTAATGGATTAATAAAACCGTTGTTTTAAAGACTATCCGCTTCCGTTTTCTTTGAAATTAAATATAGTTGAACAAGCTTTATGATTTTGGCGCAGGGTTCGATCATATTAGTTTTTTTTTTTAATAATGTTGTTAGTTCTACATTTTAAAAGAAAGAGCTTTCTGTTACTTATCTTAGCTAGAGACAATTTTGTGTGAGATCAGTCCTTGAGAATTTTAACGTTTTCCACACCAAACATTCTTGAATTAATTGTGTTTATCGATCGAAATTTTTTGATTAATTGTGTTTCGAATTTCGGCGCACAGGTTCGATCATTGATACTATTTAGCAATTTTGCAAATTAGAAACCTCTATGTAAACTCAACGTTTCGACCCAGATGTGGGTCTTTCTCAAGAGATGAGATTTTGATGTGTCTGTAACATAATTTAATTGTAGTAACGTATTTAGTGTAACACAAGGTATGCTAATTTCAGAAGAGAAAACAAAACTTTTTCATACTTGCTATAGTGGAAAATTAATAAGTGGAATTTATCGAAGAAAACGTGCTGGCTACATGCCGGCAGAAACTGAACTGGAACTTTTGAAGGTTGTAATGTAAACATAACATGCATAGGAACGACACATTCAAAATAGACCAATCAGAACCAAGTTATTCATGGACCCAGGGTCGGTAATAGGCGGTAAATTCAAATGCTATTTAAACTGTTTTCCACTCAACACAATGCAATTGTACCTAACCGGCTGTTATGGTACTGAAAAAATTGACATTCTATTCATTTGACAGAGAAACGAATTATAGCTGAATCCAGATTATGGAAAGAATTTTTTTTTTAAGTAAAAATTCAAAAATAAGAAACTGAATTGAATTTTTATTTAAAAAAAAAAAAATTCTTTCCATAATCTGGATTCAGCTATAATTCGTTTCTCTGTCAAATGAATTGAATGTCAATTTTTTCAGTACCATAACAGCCGGTTAGGTACAATTGCATTGTGTGTTGAGTGGAAAACAGTTTAAATAGCATTTGAATTTACCGCCTATTACCGACCCTGGGTCCATGAATCATTTGGTTCTGATTGGTCTATTTTGAACGTGTCGTTCCTATGCATGTTATGTTTACATTACAACCTTCAAAAGTTCCAGTTCAGTTTCTGCCGGCATGTAGCCAGCACGTTTTCTTCGATAAATTCCACTTATTAATTTTCCACTATAGCAAGTATGAAAAAGTTATGTTTTCTCTTCTGAAATTAGCATACCATGTGTTGCACTAAATACGTTATTACAATTAAATTATGTTACAGACGCATAAAAATCATACTAATAAGATCGAACCTTGCGCCAGAATCATAAAGTTTATTATATACTTCATTTTCGATCGAGAGGAATTTCACGGATATACTTGAACAAGATCGGGAAGCAGAATTAGACCAGGACACACAAAATTAACTCACGTACACCTACTGGAAAAAATTCTCCTCCCATATGTGTTTTTTGTAACACAAGACTATCAATAATACACATAATCACAGAATGTCCACACTACAACGTAGAGAGGAAAAAACACGGTCTATATGGAAACCTGAATAATATTCTTACTTCAGCCCCAATTCAACGAAGCATACTCAATTTCTGTCAGGACATCAACATATCTAAGACACTGTAATCCAGTTCCTCCACTGACAATTGAGATAGTCGCTAATAACCTTGGTAGTTGAAGCGACTTCAAATACTAACAAAAAAAAAAAAGATTGGGAAGCTCCTATCCAGACGTCGTTCGAGAAAAAATTGCGTAACCATGATCGGTTTACTGGAGCCTAAGGCCGGCGATAAGTAGGAATTCGAGTGACCAGAGCCCGGGGGTACCATCGTTCTCTAATTAATTCCCATCGATCATAAAAAGAGAATGTAGCGAGTAGCTCCGTCGTCCCAGAAGACACGCACTCGTGGCCGTTCCAGGGCAGGAAAACCGCGAGCACAACGGGCATAGCGTGAGTCACATAGGGGGGCGACGGGATCCTCGCTCGCGCACCCTTGCCGCTTAGGCTCCTTAGGAGCGTCGCCAACTGTTCCCCGCAGATGCACTTGCTCTCGCGTGTACCCGCGAGGGAATTTCGTAACCCGGATCCACGGACTCGGGGGTACTTTCTCTTTGCGCTGGGGGATCCCCTGAGAACGGGGCCAAACGTTGCAACGGGGGCAGAACGTCGGACGGGGGGGGCCCCCGGAGCTCTATGAAAGAGTCAGGCGGGGATTAACGGTGTATCGATTCCGAGGGTGCGTCACGAAAAGTCATTTTCACCGTCGCTTTCGAACCTCGAGCCCTCTCGCCGCGAAAATTGCCGACTAATCCTCTCCTAGCCCCCCCTAACTTCCGTGGAACCGTTTCGCGAATGAGAATTTTCGAATCCCGAGCAGATGCGAGCTTCGTGCAAGAGCGAATTCCTCTCTGTTTCCATCCGTCCGTTGAAGTCTGATTAATCGGTCCCCGATATGCCGCGTGCGATAACCAAGGTAGCAAAACCTGTTAAATATTTATGTCAACGCCGATATACTACGAGCCGATAGAAATCGAGACTGTTACGTATTTATCCGACTCTGCCGTGACCAGATCGAATCTGTTCGACGACTGTCGTGACACCGGAATTGAAATATTCATCGATGGACGCGGTTTGATCGCGCACGACAGCTTCTATCGCGCGGGGACACGCCTCAACGTCCTTGCGGAGGAAGCCTGCCGTGACAGCCATGGTTAACGTGGAAAAATTTCCTTCGCGGCCAGATGCAATTTGTTCCAAATATTTGTTACTAAATGCCGTCCAGCAAGCTTGCAAGAGAGCTCGAATTGGTCGGGCCAATTTGATGAAAGTTATTGCTAGACTGCGGATTTTATGCATTCATGGGAAACACGAGTATTTGTGAAAATAATAGAAAGATTGAAAGAATCGAAGAGTTACTTTCGACTTACTCAAATTATTAATGGATGAAAGACATTCGTAAGTGGCTCTCATTGTTTGCAATAGATGCAGATCATTTTTATTTCGCATAAAGATCCGTAGTCTAGTTATTCCCTTTGAAAGGGTATTCAATTTCTCGAGCCACTGTATATGCATCTGTAGGAAGCGATCTCTGGTCAGAGCGTTTCTACAAGGACCTAGGGTCCAGTACTCACCGTGCTGAAGGATCTGGTCGGTCGTCGCGTTGCCACCGGTGGGAGACATGGACGCCGGCGACTGAAGATCATTCCCGACTGTCTTCGACGGTGGATGAAGCAGAAGAAGACCCCTGCCTTTACCCCCCACCGGTCCTCCTCTGCGAGAACCTCGGGGCCTGCCTCGTTTACTAGTCCCCCGAATCGTGGGCCTCATCCGGACACCAGACCCGCTGCTGAACGATACGTGGTGGTCCAAACGATTCACCTTGACCGGCTCTCCGAACTGGCTGACCCGCAATTGCCTAGAATCGCTGGAACTCCCTCCGACAGGTCCGTCGACGTCGACGACCAGGCCATCGTTGCTCGTCTCGTCCTGTACAAATTCGATAGATTCCGTAAGCGACTCGATGGCCAGGACAATTCCAACGGTCGAGTAGCGAGCTACGTACCTCGGACTTGACGGGACTGGTGGGTACGCTGTAATCATCCGTAGTTTCCAGCATCTGTTGATTATTGTTGACGAAGTGCGCTTGAGCGCCGCTCGTTTGGTTGCCGTCATTCGAATTCGACTGCAAGGTGTCTCCGAGTCTGTCGCCGTTTGCGTCGGATAGACAAGGCTTCTTTGAGTCGGTCTGGAACCAAAAGTTGCTCACTCTTACAGTAGAGTCCCTCTTATCCGGTCTCGTTTTCATCGATCAACGCAATAACAGTCTATATGATATTTTTTCTTCTTTTCATGAATATGAAATTGATATAATATCTCGTACGATACTTAAATGTTTAGTAATTCATTACATACAAACAAATCTAATAATGTGAACAATATTTTGAATAATAGCAATTTTTAGTGGCACCTCAGTGTTGCCACTCGAGTGCTAAATGTATTAATTGGACCTTCTGGAAAAATATTTTGTTCTGGAACAAAACCACCATAGACTCGAAGATTGAAACTTCACCTTGAAAACTCCATCCTAAAATTAATGTACGAAATTTTTATTTATCGATCTATCGAGCTTTCAATGGAAGGTGTACCGGTTCGGTTCTCGTGAGCCGACCTGTATAAACCGAGTCCGAAAGCAAAGCAGAAGAGGACAAGAGTAGGGCGCCTCGACGAGTAGCAGAGAGGAGAGGGAAGGCGAGTAAGAGGGAGAAAGACAGAAAAGGAAAGAATCGGGACCGATAGCGGCTTTAAGGGCGCCAGACTCACCTTGACCGGAAGCGCGGTTAACTTCCTTTTCCGGTCCCTCTCCTTGTGGTGTAGGCTTGGCTCGAGCCGAGTATCCTCCGCGTACTGCTTTCTTTCCTCGCTCCGTTGGCTGTCTGAAATACACGAACACGGGCCTGTACACGAGGACGTTCGTTGCTTCTCTTCTTATTATTATTCGTTATTAGGGCATTAGCATAACCTAACGAGCATAATGTAATTGCATCCAGATACAGACAGACAACGCGCTACTCCTCTTGTGCCCCACTTCCTCCCTCTACTTCGCCGAAAGCGCGTTTCAGCACGAAGAGTGCAACCGAAATCGCGCTTCAGCGAGCAAAAATGCGAGACCCCGCCGCTCTACGGCGTATTTGCATATTTCAAACTTTCTTTCAACGAGGTCGCGGAACACTGCACCGTCAACGGGATATTGTTTTCAGACGGCGTAAAAATCTCTGAATAATTACAGTTCCGAGTTTCCATGAAATCATTCCCGCCTCTACAACACTATCATTCCGATTTCCAATCAAACTCTCCCGATCCCGGAAAATCGCTCACATTTCGCTTCGATCTCCTCGTCGTCCAGCAGCAGAGAGACGACCTCTTTCGGCTTCAGAGTGTCCGGCTTAAAATTTCCGCCGCTGATTACCATGCGTTGGATCTGAAAAGAGATCGATATTAGCTGGCGCCGAGGCTTTGCTGTAGTTACAGTAGATCTTTTTTGCTTTTGGACAACCAGTACACACGACTCTCATAGGAAATCCGTCTCCTGTGTTCTACCATTAGGTTTTCGAAAATATAATTTTTGGAGAAGAAGTTGAAAACTTCATCTTTCTTCGAAAGTTAACCCTTTGCACTCGGAGCTACTTCAAATCAAAAATCAAACGTTTCTTATAACCTAGAATATTTCCATTGTACATAATTTGTTTTCATTATATGCATACGAAACTGATATAGTACCTCATACAATATTTAAATGTTTAGTAATTTATTACATATAAACAAATTTAATCGTGTAAACAATATTCTGAATAATGGTGTAACAATTTGTAGCGGCGCCTCAGAGTCGCCATTCAAGTGCTAAGGATTAAATTTCTCAAAAACCACGATCGATGCAGGAAAGCGACTCTCGGATTTGTGTACAACGCATCGATATCTACGAGTGTCGTTCGTTGGTTATCGATCTCGCAAAATTGTTACTGGACAACGTTATCATAGACAGCGAACCTCGCTCTTCTCCCGAGCACGTTGCAGTATTCTCTCCTCGATAGTTCCTTTGCAGATCAATCGATACACCGTAACTTGTTTCGTTTGGCCCAGTCTGTGGGCGCGATCCATCGCCTGCTGATCCACGGTGGGGTTCCAATCGCTGTCGTAGAAGATCACCTACGAAACCAAATCATCGACCAATTATTCACAAGTAACTGTAAAACGTCTTCGAACGACATCGTCCTCCGCGGATCTGTGCAACGGGAAGACCCAAATTCGGACGTCTATTGCGTGACGTTCTAAATAGGGACAGTTCCACTCGATATTCGAACCAGGGCATATGCAAATGCATTCGCCGACGCATACCTGCAGTCCACCCCGGTGCAGTTTAATGCACAACAAAATGCAGTTTCGGCAATGCAGGGCGAACGACCCTGGCCAAAAAATCATATATCGATTTCGCCATTAATTCCTCCTCCTCGTTCGCTCGCACCCTCGCCGCTACCAACGGGTTTCGGTAGCCGAACCCTTCGCCAATCGATAGCCTATTCAACTCTTGGATAGCGAACACCTTTTATGAAAGCAAAGATGCCCATTTAAACGTCTCTCTAAAGGCTCTTTATCCAGACTCGTTGCGCACAAAATATGTTGTCAAAATTCCAAAAAAATCCGTGCCCGATTTCGTGTTAACACTTAGCCGACCGATCGGGTAGATCTTCCCATTTCCAAGCTAGTCGGTGGCCGACCGATCGGGTAGATCTCCCATTTTAACCTGAGGAACGCTTCTTTCTCTATAGAGCTTCTTATATATAATAAATAATATTCTGGTATATTCTAGTATATTCTAGTATATTCTAGTGTACTTTGGTATATTCTAGTATATTCTAGTATATTCTAGTATATTCCAGTATATTATACCATATTATATAATAAATAATTGCATAAGCTCACATGTTTGGAGAGATATCATACACTGAAACAATATTAAAATATATTACTGCTTTTTCGTTCCATATTTGAGTTATGTTATTTATCCTTAGTCATCTTTACCGTTCTTAATTTTCTGACTCTATTATCTATACTTTTTGAATAACCATTAAAAGATAATTATTATAAACGTTTAATTTCGAATTTTGTATAAGCAATATGTGAAATCGTTGAACGAAATTGTTACCGTAACATATAATTGATCACATAAATAATTTTCAGACGTTTTTGATTTCAAATAACGAATTTCAGTCCGTACTACTTCAGAAAAATGCGCGGTGGACAGCGCAGTTTGGCTTTCCCGAGCGCGGTGGAAACTGTACAGGTCTCCGTGGCGCGTGCGGTCGGCTAAGTGTTAAAATACAACAAAGAATCGACCACGAACTTTCGCACCGACCAAATATAATAACTAGACTGCGGATCTTTACGCAAAGTCAAAATTGTCCGCAACAATTGCAATAGACAGTGGCCATATTGAAGTTTCTTCCTTCCTTTCTTTATTGGTCTTGATAAGTTCAAAATGATATATTAACGGTCTTAAATTCTTTTAACCTTCCCACTATTTTAAATTACAGTAACGCATTTTTACTATAAATGCATAAAATCCGCAATCTAATTAAGAATTCGACGTGAATCGTTTGGACACCTCTGGTAGTTTTAGGGTTGAACGAATCGCCAGCAGCTGAACTGAAATCCAAGGAGATAAAGAAACATGTTAGGCACAAATACTACGACAGGAAGATCCTCCATGTATACTAGAGAATATATAGAGTTCGATTACAGGCAAAGTTCCAGACTTGTTAAATCGATGACACCGGGACCGAATGTCGAACGACATTTTCGTGATTAAACGTTGTCTCCTGGCCAGACAGGATCGTGATCCCCCCACACGCTATCCTTCCCGCTCCCCGATATCGCGCCCCCCCCCCCCCCTCCCCACCCCTCTCCCCGACGAATTACGATTGCCCTGAATATCAAAGGCGGACAAGCCTGACAACCCGGCTCGCGAAGTCCTGGGCGAATACGTACAAGGTACGGTTGATAAAGTAAGGGTAAGATTACTGACCGTGTCTGCGGCGGTGAGGTTTATTCCCAGGCCCCCGGCTCGTGTGCTCAGCAAAAAGACGAATATGTCCGCCCTGAAACATGAAACAATCCCTGCAGATTGAACGGCCCGGTGTGTTTCCTATGGAAATTAATTCGAAATGCTCCGTGGCCACACTTGGAGGATTTCCAACGCCCACTGCGAACCGAGCACGAGTTTTGCCATTTGGTTAGCCACCCTGTACCACCCCCGTACCCTAATTCCCGCAGCATTTCAATGGTTTTTACTCCGTTCGGTTCATTGTGTCGTTCTGTGCTCGATAGGCCTTTCAATTTTGCATTTGCTGCGTCTCTTTGCAGGATGAGAAATCCGAAAACGCATCGAACTTAATTGGCCTTGCGTCGACCGGCACTAATTGTTTTCCTGAACGATTATTCATTATCATATCCTAGTCGTAACAATTTGGCGCGTATGCAGAGTATTTAGGTAAACTAGTAAACTCTAGAGCATTTACGTAAACTAGTGTTTGCGGGTGAATATTGTCGGCGAAGTTTGGTGTCGATCAAGAAAGAGTGGCCGGTATTATTAGAAGAATAATGGTTGCCTTGAAGATCATTTTATAGCGATTAGAATCGTGTATTCGAGGAGGGTAGCCAAAGACGCAGCTGTCTATGAGACGGGGACGCTTCCCCAATTAATTCGCGTGTTATTTATGCGCGAGTGAGCCGACGAACGACATGCTAAAAAGCCGAGAGCGCTATACTCGTGCGTCTCGAGGCGAAACCGACCCGTACACTAAGCAACACCGGGAATCAAATTTATTCGGGTTATTAATGATCTATTCTCATTAAACGGATAGTCAGCGCTCGTTTAGATCGACCGATATAATAAATTGTTCGGTTGGTAGATGACCGCACCGTGAAATTCCTCCAAGACTTTCGTCGAAAACGGCAAACAAAGGCATTACCGTTTCTGGAAATCTGCTACCATGTCTCGTCGATCGGAGATCTTCGACGAACCGTCCAATCTCATGAAAGTATGTTTTCTGTGATACATATACTCCTGTAACAAGGACACCGTTGTTTAAACCGTTCGAGGGATCACCTGGTTTCTGGTTAATTGATTTCGTATACCTCTAGCAAGTCTATCATCTTGGTCATCTGCGAGTAAATGAGAACCCGGTGTCCTTGTTCCTTGAGACGTCGGAGAAGACTATCCAATACTGAAAGTTTGCCGGCATCCGTCACCAACGTTTGCTTATCTGTAACAATAAGAAACAATGAACAATGCGAACACGAGCATTAATTAATTTCAAATCAATTGCTGAACTATCCTTCTGTTCACATATTCTACGACACTTAGGATAATACTTTTTAAAAAAGAAGAATCGAACTGTGGAGGTGATCAACCAGAATACTCTCTTCAGAAAATACTAGCCTGGTACTATGATGGTCGACCAGCCATTGATCGGCGTGCACGCGGACAGTCCGCCTTGAGGTTCGACGGAGAAGGTCGGCGTTGTCTGCATTATGCGAAAACTGGTGGCCCCTTGCGAAATAGAAAGAGCTCGCTCGCAACCGAGCCACAGAAGCTGCTGACCAAATTTCCCGCCGCATTCCTCGTGCCTCCTCCACGCGCACGCTGCGCCACTATTACTAACGTACAATTTTCGAGGACTAGCTTGAACCTGAAATCAACGCGTCAATATAATTATATGGTCGTCACCGCTGTATGGTAGTCGACTAACCTTAGGATAAGTATCGCAGATAAAGGATGGAATGGTAGTCTGTTGGCAAAGTCTCATTATCGGTGGTCTCGGAAGGTGAAGATGCTCCGGGAGCAGAGTCACCTTGGAGTCTTCTTGTTCTACTTTGGTAGACGGAAGTATTCTCTGTGGAAGAAAACGAAATGTGGGTGTACATCTGGAACGCTCGCGTCTTACGAGAGCGAAAAGGATCGATAAAACATTATGAACCTTCATGGATTGATTGGCAGACTTCTTGCTGCTACGCAGGATTCGATGAGCAACGGTTTCAGGCATTGAATGAATAACGTGTGTACTATGCGTATATACAGGCTGTCCCTCGATGATCCTTCCTGTGAAAATTAAATCCTGCAATGCTTGCGACGCGTGGTCGGTCTTCCTTGGCAAGAGGAACATCTGGTTCCTAGGTACTTCTATCCTCTCGTCGACGTTCCAGTCTTCCCAGTAACGCGCGATTTTGATCCTCCTCTCCGTCAATGTCGCGAGACATAATCTACAGGATCATGGTAAATTAGATTTAAAAATGTATGTGCTAAATTCGGTGTAATATACCGTTCAATAAGAAACACAGATGTCGCGTACCTGAATAAAATACCAATGATAAACACTTTGTTCATTTCCATTGGAGACAAGTTAATGAATCTACTAAACGAAAAGGGATTTTGAGAACTTTCGCTGCCATCGTGAAGGGTTCGATGCAAGTGTTCGGTAGCAAATATAAACAGCTTATTATACAACAAATGATCTTTGGATGGCAACGAGAGATGCAGCAGTCCCTCTATATACAATAACGCTGGCATTTCGTAGAACTCTGTGTTCATAAAGAACGGAGATCTAGCATCTCTGCGCTCGAACAGTTCTGGATGATTGCAAACCTGAAAGAGATTTGTAGATGGTGAATAGGATGCTGCTCGCATCGAACACGTCGATAATTAACGCTAGGTTTACGGAACGCGATCTACTATATTTAATTTACGATTGTTGAGATTGTAAAGATTCATCCATAAAGAATTATAAAACAAATTGATTTCTTTATACAAAATGTTATATGTATATATAATTTTATAAATAATTTTAAAAATGGCTAAAAACTTGGATAAATACATTTTCGCTATTTTTATAAAGTAATGTTAAACAGTCACTTTTAGTGCTCCGTAAACCTAATGTTAAATGTCCTACAGGTAGGGTGCGACCTACCTTTCGGAATTGCATGACTAGATTCATAAGATTTGACGTGAAATTTTTGTCGTTGGTCGTGGTGTCACCGCCGCCAACCGTGTAGTGTAACAAATCTTCTATCCTAATCTTCTTTTTCAATGCTGAGTAAAGTAATTTTTGTCTCGTTGTAAGAGGGCAGTACACCATCACTTCTATCTTGTCGGATAGCTCGTTCTCCACGTCCTTCTTTATCCTCCGCAGCATAAACGGTTTCAGAATCATGTGCAATCTCGACAAATGCTTCTCGTCGATCCCGGTTTTATTTTCAGCATGGCTCTCGATGTCTTTCGAGAACCATTCGTTGAATTCGTCGTGGGAATCGAACAATGTCGGCATTATGAAATGCAGCAACGCCCACAACTCCGCCATGCTGTTTTGAATCGGCGTGCCGCTGAGCAACAATCTGTTGCGACAACTGAACCCGAGCAACAATTTCCATCTCATACTGCTGGTGCTTTTTATAGCCTGCGCTTCGTCCAGGATCATGTACTGCCATTTTATTCTGTTGAAGTATTTGTAATCGGTTATGACTAATTGATAGCTAGTGATCACTACGTGAAACGAAGCCTCTTTCGTATGCAAATCTTTAGTGTCCCAGAACTGTCTCAGTATCTTGCGTTCCTGGGGATTGCCCCAATACGGGACCACTTTAAACATTGGCACGAATCGCGCCATTTCTTGCTGCCAATTGTGCAACGTTGAGGCCGGGGATATGATCAGAAACGGTCCCCACACAGCTGTGAATCAATACGAAAACGCAAAAAGTCAATAAGCTCTCGATACGGTTTATACAAAAATGCTCCTTCTAAATAACTTACAGTATCTTTCAGCGACATGGCATAAAAACGCTATGGATTGTACGGTTTTTCCCAATCCCATCTCGTCTGCTAATATCCCGCTGATTCCCTGAGGAGGTACCAAACATATTTCAACAAAATAAATTCGTTTTCCTTATTAGTATTCCGTCACATACAATAAACCATATAAACCGACCTGATCATATAAATTCGCTAACCAATTCATCCCTTTCAATTGATAACCTTTCAGATTTCCCTTGAAAATCGAAGGCTGCGGATGCTCCAATGTTTCAGGAGTATCGCTGAGTCGTAATTCTTGGGACGCTGCCGCGGTATCAAACTGTTTCGCCCTAGCTTTCTCATTGTCGAACGCTTCGGTGGCATTCCTCTTTGCTTTCTGTTTCATGATTTCGCTAAAATACGAACGAAATAATATGAAGCTATAATCGACTTTGTACAAAAATGTTACCTATCGTAATCGTCGATTCCAACGAGTCTCGGATTTTTCTCTTCATCCAATTGATTTAAAATTCTCAACTGTTCCTCCGGTGAAGCTTTCCCCAATTTGCGGGACATGAAGTGAGCATATAACTCGGTCTGCGTGATAAGGAAATTCAGTTTCCTTTGCTGTCGTTTCGCCTCAATTAGTTCGACATCCATTTTCCTCTGTTCCTCGGCCTCCTTTTCTAATCGTCTCCTGGTCTCGCGTTCGACGCGATCGTAACGTTTCCAATACGACTGCATCTCCCTCGTGAGACGCTTCGCTCTCCATATGGTCTCCTTCATGTTCTTTTGCGACTGGAAAGTATAAATATCATATTAGAATTCTCCGTTTGTTCAAATACATGTGGCTAATCTCACCGTCCCAAAAATCCAAAAGTCCTTACTTGCATAGCCTTTTGTCGCCAGTATTTCATGCAGTGTTGCGCTACTTTCTTACAACTAATTAACATTTCCTTATGATTATTGGTTTTCGCTCTTTGTACTTTTCCCAATTCTTTCTTAGACATCATCACCCAGATCTTCCTCCTCCTCATCGCCATTACCTCCGGGCTTTTGTTATTATGCTTTTTTCTGCCGCGCTGCCGCGGCTGATGGCGCATTATTGCTTCTAACTCGGCTTCATCTAATTCTTCTTCTCTGGGCATCGTACGATCCCAATCGTCCTCTGGATATTCCCCATCCTGGAAATCAAATACGACTAATTAATTTAACCGCGAATGGTACTAAATCATCTTATTTATACGCCTACAGGATAATCATTGGGCGGCCTGTGTCGAGGGACCTTTTCCTTCTTGATTTTCATGATTTTCTTCTCAGGCTTCTTTTCTTTTTTCTTTTTATTACCGACGATCAACTTTTGGTGTTCTAAAAATCGATCATAGTTTGACAATAAGCCGGCACTATAGTACTGGTACTGTATATTCTGGAAACAAACGTTTCACGTTATTGCCAGCTGTATGTATTTCAATGTTCTTATCCATATTCTTAATTTTACCTCTGGTTTTTGATAGAAGCGACCCTGATACTTTTTCCTAAGTATGTGGAACTTCAACATTTCTTGAAAATCTTCTTCCGTGATTGGACTATCCGTGTCAGATCCTGATGCTGAACTATCCGATGAATCGCTTAAAAGAATATCTTGCAGCCACCTGCGTTCCTCTCCCACGCTCGACATATTATACAGCCTCAATTTATTAATTCTTTCCTCTGTAAAATTAATGATCATTAGTTGTTTGCACAAACCAAAATACTTAATTTTTAAAATACTGATACGGTTTGCACACCTTCTTTTCGGATCAACACGTTATCAAGGTAATTGTCTGATCCTTCAGAGGACTCTGACGAAACAGATTTCTCATCGTCGCTGGAAACATTCATGAATACAATAAGTATCCCTGTACATATGAATCTGTAGAGTTCAATTTTATTACTGATAAAGGGAGCTACCTAGCTGGATCTTGAAACAACTCATTGATTTGTCTCAAGAAGGGCTGTACATTGAGGCTGCGCTCCAATCTTTGCAGATGCAAAGGAGCAGCCATTTCTGCTTCCAACCTCATTGTGCGTGCACTATCTGTCATTACCAATCTCTAAAAAATTCCACAACCTACGACAATAAGAAAAGGTGCTATAAAGTATGGTCGCTCGTAAGATTCATTAATATCGGATGCAACCTTTGTCATACTCGTTCAACTATATCGCATTAAATAATTTCTAACGCATAAGTAAAAACTACTGAAAAATACAAGCTCGGTCAACCGAAGAAAGTAAAAGAGAGCATTGGAAAAAAAAATAACAGTGACAAGCCAGTTGTCAAGGTAACAAATACTATGCCTACAATATATATATGTATATATATATGTATATATTCACGTACAAACCTAATTCGATTCTGTGATTATTTTGACATTTCATTAAATATGTTAAATGACTCCGATGATGCGTGTGACACGGACGAAAGGAAATTTTTTACATAATTGGTACATAGCGTGTCGGCGTAACGAAAACGTCTATCTTGCGTTCGGAATTAATAAAACATACAGGATTTTCCTTCTTACTGCATTGCCACGGTGATAGATTGTTTTTTCGAGTTTCCTGTAACGGGCGATACATGTTAGAGGCGTGTAACCACCGAATAGAATCGTGCGTAACCAATTATATTATATAAGGTGAATGACACGGCGAATCGAGCTTGTGCGGTTATAATTTTTCGCGAAATATTCGATAGTTTTGGATCACCTTCGGTTTGGTTAGAAGCAGCCCCACTTATTTAGCACGTAAGATAGGGTCGATTGCGAGAAAACGATTCCCTTTGCTCACATCGAAATTGGGTGTATCGGACGAAGGGAAATACATAGTAGAAAGAAGCCTAGAGAACGCAGACATTTGGCGTGCCATAAAACCAGGGCAGGGATAGGGCATATTGTTGGCCACCATTTTTGTTTTCAATAGGTGGCGCCAGCCTAGCCAACCTACAGCCAACGATGGCTTTATCAACGTTTATTGCCGACCAACAAATTTTATTGTCAAGGGGTTAGAGTACAGTAAATTTTACAAAAATTCGACAATTTATTTCTTGACGTAATCTCTGATTTGAAACCCTGAAAATGAAACGTAAAAGGACCGAGCTTTCGATACGAGCCAGTTTTCGAAAGATAAAACCGGAAGCATATGCGTAGTACACCTGCATGCATATATTGACTTTAGAAGCATTTTTGTCAAAACGATGTATTTAGAAAATTTCTCAAATTTTGTTTATCTAATCGTTTTGAGATTTGGCTGTTGCATTTGTTATAACGTTATTCCGGCATCGGCATTCGGTATTGCAGATCACGAATCTTCGTTCCAACAATTTATTTCGAAATAGATTATATACATTACAAAATCAATATTCACTTGAATACTTATTTATTTGGATCACGTTCACAGAGAAAATCATTCGACCTTCTTTACATAAAGAAATTAATTATAACAACAATACGGAAAATGGTAATAACTTCAAACGCTATTTTATCTTAATCAAATTTCCCGCTAAATGCTACTGCGTAAATTTCTCTCGAACCCAAATTGTATTTTGCAAACATTTTGCAACTGCCTGTTAGTACAATAAAAATTCTTAACAATTGCGAGAAAAGTTACAAGAATGTTGAATTAATTATAACATAAACATTTGTAAAGTTTATCACTTGAAACATGCTTAATAAGAAATTTAATTGCAATACTACTATTCGGAGGGAAGGGATAATAGCAAGTAAAAGACCGGTTATAGTTTCTTATTAAACACATTGCGTGTTTAATAAAAACAACACGTGTTCTGTAATTTTCGGTTCTATTTATTTAAGTACAATCGGTTTATTTCTCGTTAAATTATTAGAAATGATCAGCTTTAGGCATCTGTCGTCGAGGCTCCAAGCAGCGACCGCTTTATTGTCAGTGGTGTGAACCCCGTTTTGTTTCCGTTACTGCGGTGAGCCATCTTGCTTCAGACGCCGATCATTACTTCTTCTAGTAATTTCAGTGGTATCGTGTCGTGCAACAGCTTAAAGTTTTAGTGGACGAAGTAACGTTGTTTTACGTGTATTCAGGTAAGCTTAAAAACATGTTCTTCAGTCCCAAATACTGCGACCATTCGCAGGATAGTGAATTGTTTGCGAATATCTCGTTTTATGAATAAAGAACGTCTACGACGGTCCGCGACGACTGTTAGCTTCCCTTATAACGCGTCAATGGGGTTGTTCGTTACTCCAATCTTTTATTCGGTTTTCTTCCTTATCGTTTCAATCAAAATTATTTGTCGCAAAACTGATGTAGCGTATCGTAATGACGTGGCAATAACTTTCGATATTCGCGTCACATGGCTGCTTGTTCATAAAACCTCTTATAACCAAACAGAAGAAATACGATGCAATTAATCGTTTCTTTAAACTCCTTTCGCGATTAATTAAGAATTCGATATATTTCGTTTTGATATTATTCGCTGCTATTTACGCAACATCGCGTGCCGTTAATCGTCTAGCGTTCTCTTTAAATGGCGGCAAAAATATTATAGAACAAATATGGTTGATTTTTCGCTAGATCGAAAGAACTTTGCTTATTTTCGGATACATCACGTTCTTATCTTCCATTTTTTTTTGTTTACGTGTCCCGTCGTATAGCTGGCGGAAGATTGCCTCGAGTGATCAGACGACCGCCATTTTATGAAACGAGCGCCCGATGAAAAAGTACGCGTTCTTGTTCGCGTGGAACATAATGTACTTTTTAGATAGTGCTTTTTTCGTTCCCCAAATGTAAATAGTGTTCGTCGATTATGATTCATAAGAGTTTGTTGAAAAACAAAGTACCGTTGGTATTTAACCTTTGAAAGAACATAAATAAGACGAAAGTAATCGATCCTTAACGGCACATTGTTTGACGTGGACTTTAACCTGTTAATCGACGAAAGCTTTCCGATTCGTCATTCATATTTATTTGCCAAAACAATGTAGTAGTGTAAATATGTTCCATTCATTTTTAATTGTGCTTCTGCGAGCAAGGGTTAACAGGTTAAACAGCCACGAACGGGTAACGAATTGTATACACTTTAAGATGGATGTTGCGACTATATATTTAAAAAATAAAATCGAAATTTAGAATTTCATTCACCGAGAATTGTTTTTGAGTTTGCTTACTTTATTTTTTTACTGGTTGCATCAAACGAATTCGGTACAATTCTAATAAAATGGGGGGTACATTTTGATGTGCAGTTAGCGAAGTAGTACGGGCATACGAAAAGGCGGGAAAATTTAAATTTTTAAACAGAATTTAGTTTTCTTGTGTTTAAATTATGTTTTTGTAAAATCTTTATTGAAGTACCGAATACGGCTGATGTTTAACATTCACCTCTGACTGAACACGTTTTTGGCTGAGTAAGCATGAACACGTAAACACTTGAAAGCACATACTAAATACAACGATTCATGCCTGGTTAATACACTGAATGTTGATACACATTTTTCATGTGAAAATGTATATAGACAACATTCTCTTTGTTACAAGTGCATGAGACGTGCTTAATATTAAATTAAAAATTTTTTCCATGAAAGTATGGCTTTTGTTATACTTTTAAAGGAAAAAATCTGAAGTTTAACAAAATTTTCCTTCTGCAAATCGATCGAATTTTCATTTACATTTTTGCAAAAGCGAGTTTATCAGTTCTTAATTACATTGTTCAGAGAATATTTATTGTTACATCAAATTATATATAATGTTTCCACTCTTCTTATGTGTACGCATTTATTAACATTTAATAGTCCTAAAATGCATAATCTTTTTTACACACTCTCTATTTTTTGTTGTTACAAATAAGCAGCATGTCGCTTGTCCTTTCCTTGTCATTAAAAATCATTGCAATAAAGTTAAATTCACGCTTGCGGTATAAATCCTGTATTGTTTGTTAAGGTCCTGCTATTTAAATGTGTTGAATGCGATGATTAACAAAGGTAGTATGACAAAGAAATACGTACCACTTGGTTTAGCGACAGCCTTGTAGTTTATTTTCTTAAGGGCACCTCTTTATTGCACTTGTGACTTTGTTTCGATCGATTTATACATAATGTCAACTATAATAAAAAAAAAAGAGCTATCTTTTAATGTCAGAACCTAGACTCCTCGATGTTTGTTTTATTTAACAAAGTCTCTTCCGGAGAGAACAAAAACAAAAACATGAAACGATATCGCTAATGTCAGTCTCACGAACTGCATTGCAATTCTCAGCCAGAATGACCGGGAAAAAATTTAACGTAACAGTTCTTATGTTGTCATGTGACTAAAAAAATGGCAGGTTCTTAAGGAAGCCTGTTATGTATGGTGTTTTTATATTTTCCTTTAAGAATGAGCACCCGAGTATTCGTTGGTGGATTAACATACCGGGTGAGAGAGCGCGACCTTGAGAAGTTCTTCCGGAAATATGGTAGAATCAAGGAGGTCGCTATGAAGAATGGATTTGCCTTTGTGGTAAGTCTAATGTGGTTCAATTGTTTTTTTTACAGTATGGTAGGGACAAGGGTCTATGTCGGTGGGCTTCCATACGGCACCAGGGAAAGAGACCTTGAGAGATTTTTCAGAGGCTACGGTCGATTCCGTGATGTCCTCATCAAGAATGGTTACGGCTTTGTTGTAAGTACTGTACAAAATTCTACATGCGCCCCTAACACTTTGCTACACTCTGTTTGGTACCGTATTGTTTAGAGTCTATTGCCTGTAGCGTTCTCTCATATGTTTTCAATGTTGAATTTCTGAAAAGAAAATTAAGTTATTGAAAGAAAAGATTGTTTGCCTAAAATTAATTGCGGACCAAAGCGTGTAGAGTGTAAAGTGTTCCACTTTGAAAATAACTCGAACTCGGGAGTTGATCTGACCTACCTTGAGCCCTGAACACATTGGTACTGTGGCTGCATAACGGAGATGTGTGCTGGTTTTCATCGAATAATCTACGAAACGTTTGTAAGTTATATTTAATCAAAAGAAGATTGTGTCGCGAGCAACCGACACTCGATTATTTAGTACTTCTGGGGTAAAAAAAAAACAGTTTCATCTACAAATATATTTTCAATGTTTATTCAAAATGAAACTAATGCAATGGAATTTTATCTGACTAAAATCTTTCATTTTATAGAGTCGGATTTGTTGAAATCATTAATCAAATTACTTTGTTTTTTTAAATACTCTGTCGTGTAACATGTTAAATTAGGTATGTTCTGTAACTGTTAGTAAGAAATTGCATCATACGGTTGATATAAGATTCTGCTGCATGTAAAAACGAAAATTGTCCTTTTGTTGCAATTTGATTTGTAACATATTTGTTCTGTTTGCAGGAGTTCGATGACTATAGGGATGCAGATGACGCTGTCTATGAGCTCAATGGAAAGGAGCTGTTAGGAGAAAGGTAATGCGTACTATTTTATTGATACGTACGTTTCACATATATACAGATAAAGAGAAGCATATGTTAGAAGAATGGTGTAGGTAGCATGTTTTGCATGATTAGTATATCTTTTCACAATATATATCTGATTTGTGGGTTATTAATCCACTTTTAAATTAGTTTAGTAATATTATTGGTACCAGACGAAGAAGTACCATTAAAAATTTGTAGTTCATAATTGTGCCTTCTTCTAGGATATTTAAGAGAAACAAATTTTCAAATATTGAGAGTGCAACATTAGCATTCACAACTGAAAGAAACGAAGTATGATCGCATAGCAAATTCAGAGTATTTCTTTTCAAATTTGAAAGTTGTTTGTATTTGCTAATGTTGCACAAACTTGTTCATGAGAAGCAATAGCATTGACAATATATTTTTTCAATTCCCTTTATTAAAATATTAAGTGAAGTGCTTTCGTTCGAAACGTTCCACAGATATGTTTGTATATTCGTAATTAAAGGCATTATAAAATTTGATCGAGTACAAAGAAATCGGATGAAACCAACGTGAAAAACACTTTATATTTGCCTGTGCATAATGCAATTACAGATAGTAAATTATGTGAATAAAAGTCACTGGTATAACATAGTGAATGAGATCTGCCAATTGAGATTCTTATTTTCGCTATTATTTCCTTTTAGTATTATAAATAAAACCAGAACATGTTCAAAGATATTTATTCTAATTCCGTTCGAAGATTTTATCTTGTACCAGTAATATTATCTGCTGTTGCTTCTGTATAATTTTGAATTGCCAAATATGTACAAACACTTTCTTTTCGTTTCTATTGCCTTTAAGTTTGTTAACGCATTCAATGAACGGCGTCTGTCCTCCAAATTATCGATTGGATTTGTTTTGGAATAAAAGTGCATCTTACTTAAATAGCCGATGTGACTTGCCGCCATTTTGAACTACTTCCATCAATTCCCCGATCGTAAACATGACTATATACACATATATAAATATATCGATAATTCTACAAAAAAAAAACAAGAATGCCTCAACATTTTAAAAAAAATGTATATTGCTTCTTAAAAAAAAATACGTTAAATACAAATTTAAAAAAAAAAACCTCAATGTTTCCCATAATTCTCTGGCGATCGTTGTTGGTCCGTTAATCATATTAGAGGGGATCTCCAGTCAATTATGAGCAGGACTTGAAACAGTTTCAAAAATTACTGTTTAAAACTGTTATATAAAGGTTCTGATTCAAACAGTTACGAAGAACTTTTATTCTGAACAACTGTTGCGGAGTACCAAAATTTCAAACCACTATCTGTTTCAGTTACGGCTCCTTTTTTGGTTCGTATGTCGGTTCCAAAACGGTTCTACTCGTCGATAAAAGTCAGACATCATAAATGCGAAAACAAGAAATCGATATTTCCATCTATTAATGTTTTGTCCTGAATAATATATAGTGCGTGTGAATGTGACGAATATGTAGCTGCTTTATTTATTTCAATGCTTGAATAGAAATCGATAACATGTATTGTATATATATATATATATATGTTTGTTTTTTTTTTATAACGATTTTACACGTACACAGTAATCTGCAGTTGCATTAATTAGTGGATTAAGAATTCATTCTGGAACCGATGTAGAACCGAAAGGACAACTATTATGGGACCAACACACGGAAATCAAAATCATAATCGAAAAACAGATAACAATTCGAAAGTTTGGCTCCTCTTTTTTATAACAGCTACACGGAACGAAGGTTCTTTGGGGCTGTTTCAAGATCCACGATTGCTATTATAACAGTTTTCAAGTCCTGATTAAAAGGAAACACATGCGCGATGAGAAAAGGTTCTACAGTTAGATTGGTGAATTACACGCGTTAAAAAACCGAGGACAGCAACTGCTCTAGCAAAATTATAAAATGGGGATGTATAACGAAGACGAGCGTGAAAGAAAGAGAGCGAGCGAGCGAGCGAGCGAGAGAGAGAGAGAAAGGGGACAGCGCCTCAGTTGCTGGACTGATGAGATGATGAGATCTATATACATATACATATATATATATAATGATCATGCTGACGATGATGATGATCATGAGGATAGAATAACGGATTTCGAGAGGAAGCTGAGAGGAATGGAAAAGAAAAAAAGGATGGAAGGAAGGAAGGAAGCACCTTTAGAGTAAGAATTAGTCGAGGACTTAGGCGGGGTTTTGTTGGGTGTGTTTCAGAGTGGCGGTGGAGATAGCACGGGGTGTTTCAGGGAGGCGAGGCGACCGTGGCTACGGACGCTCACGCTCCTGGAGAGACAAGTAAGCATATCCAATGTGTCTTGTTACAGAATTACTGTAGAGAGGGCCCGGGGGACACCTAGGGGTAGTGACCAGTGGCGCTATGGTGACTCCCGTGGTGGTTATGGGGACTCGAGGCGATCTGCGTAAGACACGCTATCCTTTTTTTTATTTTATCAGAGCGATCATTATCCCCTCCACCCCTGATGGCAATCAACTTGAGATATGCAAAATATTGATCCAACTTCAAGGAAGAAAAGCAATCATCGTCCATTTATGTTCTTTTCTTTGTTAATGAAAAGAATGATAAATCTCTGGCACACATATCAATCTTCTGTTCCGTATTTTGTTTTCAGTGGTATTTTTGTTAAATGAAGTATACCTTGTCAAAGCGTAGTGAAATGATTTTGCATATCGCCCCTACAGGGAAGAACGTTACCTCGGATAAATGATTAGCTCTAGATTAGAGAGCGCGTGACACACAAAACTTTGCCTCTTTCGCAAAACCAAACGAAAATGTCCGTCCAGGCACGCGCACGCCAATGTTTCGTTCGTTTTCTTTTTTTTTTTCTATTTCTCTGATTAGTTCTCTCGAATTGGTTGTCTTGGATTTGACTGCTCTTAGGAGTATGTCGAATATGTTTGTTTTTTGTTTAACGATGAAAACATACATGATCCGGAGCATCGCTCGCTGCGAGATGAAACGCAGCAGACAAAAATCTATTCGTACGCGTACATATATATTTCTAACCGTATTATTATTTTCTTTTTATTCGTACCGAGATTAGCATAATGCCTAGTGAACAAAAAATCAGTATAACGATATATATATATAACCCTCCCGCAGACATTATGTTGTGAATAAAATTACTGGTAGTTGAGAGAGGTGACGTACGAATGTAATTGGCGACTAATAGATGTGTGGTATTGTGTTTGTTACAGCCGAGACGATATGCGGCACGACAGGTACGCTATTGCTGCATTTTGAGTAGATTTGATTCGATTGGAACAGGTGATTGATTGTGTGCCTGAGCAATGAGTGCAGATCTGTAGTTATTTGCTGAAGGTTTAACCAACGAACCGTTATTTCTGTTCACATGACATCCCTTTTTGCAGAGATAGTGTGAACAGAAACACGAGGACTGCATCTAGCTACAAGCAATCATTGCCCAGGTACATACATCCAATGTTACGCTCTAACGATACATCTACTTAATTTTTAATCAATTTTCAAAAAAAAAAAAATATATATATATTTACTTATTTCATTTCTTTTTCTTATATATAAATATAATATCATTGAATATTTCTGAGATTTCGAGTTACTTTTTGCTCTCTTGCAATTTTTACAGTAGACTTTCGCATAAAATATTTCATATATAAAGTCAGGTCCAAGACAAACCTGCTTCTTAACCGATAAGTACAAACAATATAATACCCATGTTTTTCCTTTTGTAGATACGGACCACCAACACGCACCGAGTACCGCCTTACCGTGGAAAATCTATCCAGTCGTGTCAGTTGGCAGGTAAGCAATATCTGTACCCTTGCTTTCGTCGTTTTAAACATTATCGACTGACGATAACTATTTTTCGTGAGTTTGATTGCTACTCGAGGTGATCCAATGAAAAAAGAAAAAAAAAAAAGAAACCAAAACGTTGTTGTTGCGAATACACGAAAACAAAAAAAAATCCACATACACCTATATACATATACGTACATATATGTATACACGTGTATCTATATATACGATGCTTCCTCTCGCTGGTGATTTTTTTTTATTCTTCCGCCACTTTCGTATCCCCGAGTCGAACCAAACTTACCACCGCGGAATTTTAGTACCGTACTGTTTTTTATTCGATTTTTCTTTCGTCATTTTAAGTTCGTTCATTCATCCAAACTCTTATCTTCTATTCCGAATGCTAATGACCAAAAAAAAAAAAAAGAAATGAAAGATGTACATTTTGATCAAGTAAGTCTGTGGCATATTCGAAATTTTTTAAATCTTGAACACGCCCGGCCGAATAAGACCCTCCAAAAAAAAGTATATGTGTATACGTGACGAATCCGATGAGAATCTTGAGAAAATGGCCGGCGAAAAGAGAACACGGACGAATCGAGGAAACGATGGAAAGCACAAGAGCCCGACACCAAGGCATGAGAATTTCGAGAAAAAAAAAAAATAGTGTGACTCTTAGCCTCTAAGAGAACTCTCCCGATGATACTCGGATTAGAAAGAGCGCGCAGCTGATTTGGAAGAAGAGGTGCGAGAACGGAAGAGACACGAAGCAACGAAGGAGATGAAGACAGACAACGCGCACGCAAACACAGTTGAGAAAGATATTGACGTTGGTCGATCCGCGGGAATGCATGGGAAAACTATGTGGGAAATACCAGGACGCACTACATCTTTCGAAATTCTTGATCAGAACATAATAGATTATAAACGTATCAAGCTATCTAATATATGTATATGTCCTATATATAAGTATATATATACACATGTGTATATATATATATAAAAAAAAAGCACGTAACACGAATATCCATGCCAAGAACAAATTAAAGCAGACAGAAACTAGCTCTGCAACAAAATATGGTGGACCAAGTCTTACTTGATCAATATACATTAATCGTCTAAGTAATTCTACTATAAATCGTCTATAATCGTACTTTTTGGATGCTCTCTCTCTCTCTCTCTATCTCTCTCTATACATATATACAAAATATTGGTTGTCTCTTTTAAACTGAAAAAAAGTATATACGGAATTATATATGTAATATATATTCTCGCTCGGTCGATTATATCTCGATTCCTCGACGTGTGTTCCTTTTCTCAATTTTATTATTTCATTTACGTTCGGCCAACAGTGTGAGGAAAAAACAATAAAATTGATGTTCTTTCCGAAGAGCCATGTCCTCTTCGCCGAGGAGGGGCGACCGGTAGGGCCAATAGACTGATGATGTGCGATGATAAAGATGACGATGCACGCGATGGGCCCGCCTTGAGGTCAAGTGGCACCAGGTTGGTTTCTGAGGTGTCCCGGGTGAGAGAGATAGCCGCGTGGCACACTGGGTACACCTACCACCTACCGCCTACTACTACTTGCGCAGTGATACGTGGCGAAACAGTCCCAGTGAGACAATCCCAGTGACACCGAATAGGGTTCTTACGTATCTGCGATCCTTTCATCGGTGATCGGTCTTGGAGAGAAAATCGTCTGCCTTCTACGAATCATCAATGACTATGACCTGTCTATGGATTATACTCTATGTTCACCACCGGTCATCGACTCGTCGCCTATGACCCCCCTGCCAACCCTTGGTATATCCTCTGATCTTCAATGTACACATGCTACCAACCTCTTTCCCTCATCCTCACCCTGCCGAATCATCCGTTCCTCATGCAGCACTTTTGTCATAGCCGATATCACAACGACTCATGACCATCCAGCAGACCGTGTCACAACCTCTTCCTACCTACACGACCATCATCATCATCATCATCGTCACACCTATGTCCTTCTGCCAAAAAAAAAAGGTACACCCATCTCTAACCCATCTAACTCTGTACTATCACATTTGTTACTACTACACTACCGACTGTTACTGCTACTGGTACCGCCACCAACTTAGCCATCTAGTAAGTCAGGCAGCGGCCACCCATGAGGGCATACACGGGCCGAAACCCGAACCATCCGCGACTACGCCACACAGATCCGTTCGACCCGACCAAGCGCCGTTGTGTCTGGCCTTTCTCTCTGTCCGTAAGCAAGGTGGTGCCTGGGCCCAAGGTAAATGCGTCACCTTAACCGAGTGTACTCTTTAGATATATACATTATATCTATTCTATACATATATACGTGTGTATATATATATATATATATATATATATATATTTATATATATATGTATATATATATATTTATATATATGTATATATGTATATATATATATTTATATATATATTTATATATATGTATATATATATATTTATATATATATTTATATATATGTATATATATATATTTATATATATATTTATATATATTTATATATATATTTATATATATGTATATATATATATATATACATACACACACATACACATTTGTGATAACCTTGTTCTCATTTATCGTTACTATACAGGTCGAGTCACGGAGAAACAGGACACTCGACCACGGTATTCGCGAGGAGAGTGAACAAGCCCTCGAGATGATTCTTTAAATGTTCTTACTGCTATAAAATCGTCCGCAGTCTAACGATTAAAGTTCTATCTTTAATAACAAAGTATACGTTACTCAGAAGATATCGAACCCCGAAAGGGGATAAAATTTGTTCATTGTCGCAGTAGATCTTTGCATCACTCTTGCAACGAATACCGTGTCTCTCCGTTTCAATGGAAGACGAAAGAAAACGTCCGAAAGCGGAAAGTCGTGCTGCTCGACGGGCAGCGCATGCATCGATGTGAACCAATTTTTTGTGCGACGTTATTTCCAAGGATGTTAGACGAAATATCGATGAGCCTTCGTATAACCTTTGAAATAAAGTCAAATGAGAAATTCATTTCTACTGTCATGTTCGCCCCCTCCGTCGGACAGAGCGTGACCTTCGTTTTGCGACGTTTTCTTATCTGGAACATTCCAGCGGAAACACGTTTCGAGCGTTGTGTTCTTCCGATGACCCATTCTGTATTCTCTCTGCATTCCTGCAAATATATATATATATTGATATATATATTTATATATATACAAATGTTACATAACTGTGCACCATAGTGGTCAGGTGTTTTTTATATATGTAGATTTATTGAGATCGTTCGACGAGCTTTGAGGAGACCGTGCACACACGAGTAAATCCAGTACCAGAGGGGACCAGTTTCACAGTATAGTAATACAATAGTGTTATAATAATTGTGCTCGAAATTAGGCATCCACGTTCGTTTGAGAGTTTCCCCAGCCGATTCTGTTCTCGAATCGACATATCTCGTGTTTTTTGCTTACATAAAGAAATTGACTATAAACGCGCGTCAATTTTGGATAATCTCTTTAGTAGCACGGGCGCGTTGAATGTTTCTGTAACAGAAAGAGAAAGAAAGCACAAGTCATAGAGAACAACTTTTCTTTATGCAAGGCAATTCCATCGTGTCATGTTCTGTTTCTATTGTTTTTTGGTGTGTCCAGTGAGAGAGTACCAAGGGAGAAGTTTTCGGTAGAACCCCCTCTCCCCCCGAAACGCGTTTTTCCAGTTGGATCGATCACAAGCTGTTGCGCACCGAAGCAACTTTTGCTCGTCTGTGTGACACCGAACGATAACATCCGGGCGTCACGGAACAAGAGAGACCTCGAAGAAACTTCAAGATCGAACAACTACACGGAGAGAGAAAAAAAGAAAGAGAGACAGACAGACACAGAGAGAAAAAAAAAAGAGAGAATAACAAGACGCGCGCGCGCGCACCTCGCAACAGAGTCCACAACATAAAGCCGTACCTGGTTCCCACAAGTACAAGTTCCGCCGATGAACGAAAGGATCACACCGAACACTCACGCACCACACACACACACAGAGAGAGACAGAGAAGGATACTAAAGGATTCGTTGGAAGACGTGTACACGACCACGACGTCCTTAGAGGAAACGAGAACAAGGATAACATCAAGAGGAGCCACTGCTCGAACTTATTTGGATCTCCTGCTCTGCACTGTGCGAGAACACCCGGGGAGAAAATCATTCTTCCTGCCTCGTTCAACATGTCGCGAGAAGCAAGGACAACGATTACGAAATTCTGTAACATTATTATTATTTGTTGGCCATTGGTTCGATCTCTTCGGAGAATTCTTATTTTTCTTGGATAGCCTGTTAGCCTTGAATACACAAATTCTTCGCATAGCAAGAGTTTTATTCCAGATGGGCAGCTTTTTTTGTAATCACGTCGCATCACGTTACTTTATTCTTCATGATCGATTTGAAACGAGCAAGCTCCATCTTTTGAACGGTCTTTTTTTTTTTGTAGTTTTCCGATCGAACCGCAAGCTTTGTTTATTTGTATACGCTTAAATAGAAGGAGATTCATTCAGAAGACTATTTATTTTTTTCTTTTTCACCAATGTTTGTTACGTTGATCGTCAACGTTGTTTTGCGATCTCTCTGCTGCAATGATGTAATTGTGAGCCACTCTGCAGAAATATTTCTTGAAATATGTACGCGTAAAGATGATTGTTGCTGTGTCTGGGCACCCGGGGATATTTTATTTTCTGTTCTCGGAACAGAGAGTTCGTAGATTTTTTTGATCGGTTTTCTGCAGGGTGGAGATGTACCTATTGACTGAGCCACAAAACTTGTTTCAATGATTGAATTGCATAAAAAGAAAGGTTGCGTCAATCGCAGATACTAAATTCGAGCACATATTTCCAACCTAATAACCAACACTGAAGATTCGGAACAGGGACAGGACATTGCTTTCCTTTTTTTTTCAGTAAGGATAATAGAGTCAGTCTCTCGAGCACACGTGTCTGCAAGTAGGAAAGGATCTATTACGTAGGACAAGTACAGTGGATATAACAAAGAGTGCACAGGAAATATACATATAAATTGCCTTTTAACCTCTGCGTTAATCTTAGTAGTAATAGGAACACAATCTTAGTATTAATTCATAACGTGAATATTAATCGTATATCATAATGTTTTAGTCGTTAAGCGATCTTCCGAATGTCATTGCGATCTATTAATTCGTTTTCTTGTGTGATGCTCAGGATTTGAAGGATTATATGAGACAGGCTGGAGAAGTGACGTACGCAGATGCACACAAGCAGCGCAGGAATGAAGGGTGAGTTTCTTTGATCGATTCAAATCATTTCAACGTAGATCGACAACCTCGAAATGACTTATCCTCGAATTCGTTTCGTTGTTACAGAGTTGTAGAATTCGCAACGTACTCGGACTTGAAGAACGCCATCGACAAATTGGACGACACAGAACTCAACGGACGCAGGATCAGATTAATCGAAGACAAAAGACGCGGCCGTCGCTCCAGATCCTCGAGCTCCAGATCAAGATCACGGTCACGATCAAGATCACGCCGCCGATCCCGCTCCCGCTCAAGGTATGAACATCGTTCTCGATCCCGATCAAGATACTGTCGGAGATGAGCAAAGTATCATTTTAAAATACAGTATTTCATCGATAATTGTCGCCACTACGGGTCCGGCCGGCGACAATTAACGTTCAGATGATACTATTCTTTGATTTTTATGTTACATTTATTTTTACACTTCTCGACGACCGAGGCCTCTCGAGCTTCACGGGGTATACCCCGCGGAAGGAGGGATGGTTTTGCGACAATTATCGTTCAGAAGTTCACGACAATTAACGATGAAATACTGTACTCATCGACGGAACCGCAATTTGCATTTTTATAATTTCATTTTTCCGTTTATTTTTTTCTATTGTATACACTTCGAGTTTGATTTTTCATGCATGGCATATATTTGTATTCGCGTAAACAAAAATGATAGCTTATAACCAGACTGCGGATTTTATGCATTCGTCAAATGAGAATCGGCAAAAGAATTTAAGGCTTTCGCAATAGCCGGTTGAAACTTAAAGCAACGAATTTTGCAAGATGGTTTTGATGTAGTTCAATGCTCCAGAAGGAGTAGTTCTCTGAATCCCTTTTGAAAATAAATCGGCACGCGCGGGTAAACACTTTAAAAATTAAATAAAACGCGTCGGGTTGCATAAAGATCCGTGTTCCATTATTATAAACGCGATTATAATTGATTAACGGCTTCATTAAAGGAATGTTATTTTTTTGTATTAGGAGTCGCCGCAGCTCTCGTAGCCGTAGCCGCCGCAGCAGTCGCTCGAAATCCAGGGCACACTCGAAATCCAAATCAAAGTCCAAATCCAAATCCCCCGAGCGTAGCCGCTCCCGTTCCAAATCCAAGTGAGTATCCTGTTCCGTTGTACTATCTCAGAATTGAGTTAATTATCGATTTATTGTTTTATTACGACTGTGTTGTTTTGGCATTTTATTTATTTGCTTTGTTTCTTGCGCAATTTTATCAAAGATTCGACCGTATTCACACGTCACACGTTGTCTCACGCCCCATGTTATACCGTTTGGCCTTGTGTTTGGGCTCGTTTTTGAGAAGAACAAAACAAAAGAAGTCTCTCGGTTCTCTTACGTTGTTTATTTTCCATTTTTTTTATCTCTTGTTCCTATACGAACATCGTATTTTTTTCTTTTTTTTTTTTTGATTTTTCGTTCGAATACAATCACACCGCATCTTACCACTGGGTGAAAAGTTGTGAACGAATTCTCATTGTTATGCTTACATCGTATAATTTTTCTGTCTCCTTCTTCATTTGAACTATAATTTTACAGATCAAGAGACCGCTCAAAGTCGAAATCTAAGTCAAAGTCCAAATCCAGATCTCGTTCTAGGTCCAAGGCCGAGAGGTCAAAGTCCAGGTCGCAGTCCAAATCCAAAGCCAAGTCTCCCTCGAAGTGAGTTCAAATCGATATAATTTGCGCAAGTGCAAGCAAATCGGTAATGTCAGTCGATTGTAAAATCGTGTTCCGTTTTCCAGAGACAGATCTAGTCGCGAAAGATCCAGGGGCGACAGATCAAGATCCCGATCCGGCAGCAAACATAGCAAAAGCCGCAGCCGCTCACGTTCGCCGATGAACGGAGACAAATCGCCAGAGAGTAACAAGCAGAAAGTTGATTAATGAGAACCACGAACGATGAGAGAGAGAGAGAGAGAGAGAGAGAGAGAGAGAGAGAACGCGCAGTGTCAAAAACACAAAAGGACTAGGATGGAAGAACGAACGGGAACGATGGAGGGAGTGATGGGGGGGATTTACGGGAGAGAAACTCGAAACAGTTTCGTCTCTTTAGTTTCCTTTTATTTTTTCTACATTACAAATACATCCAAGAAGCCAATTTCATGCCTTGTTTTACGACGTGTCCATTCTTCTTGTAACACGGTTAACAGTAATTGAACGTATTATGTAACGCGTATCGTTCTCATGTAGCTAACATACATGAGACTGAATTAACGTCGTCTTATCGATAAGCAAAATTTCTCGCACGAAGAACCGTGGATCGAAAAAATGGAACAATAATTGAAATGAGACGTAATTGAAAAGAAAGGTAATACGTACATAATTTAATGATCGGCTTAAAAATAATCAATTGTACATCGTGTTTACTTAACCGAACCAATCTGGCTATAGATGGTTTCACTTAATTTTAATTGTACACATCTTCATTCGAAACACCACACATCTCGCATTTAGAGAAGTAAGATGTCTTCATACGTACCTTAAACGGACTCTACACGTTTTCGATGTATCGCCGTATATCGAGGAATTCCCTGTAATGGCTTTTTGTATATATTCCTAACAATCACATACAATGAGAAGGTACGTGATGTGTAATAAATTTAGTGGTAAGAGGTATCTTATTATCAAATAAAAATTCATGCCAAGCCTACGTCTACTGTTCTTTATAGTCCCATAGTCCATGTCGTATTTAATTACAAAAGATTCATCGAATCGCGCAATAAGTAGAGCTATTTTACAATATAACTCGCTTACAATATTTCGTGCATATAGTTTATAAGCCCTTGCTTTATAGTCTCATTCCGAGATTTTAGATTAAAACAATTCGCGTTGTTTTCAAATCACTGCAAAATAGTTTGATTGCTGTTGCATTGGAGTTTCACAGTTTGCCGTCTGTAAACGTCGACGTGGTTAAAAATAGTTGAAACGCAAGAATTTTACAAGCCATTGTGAAACTGTTTCAAACCGCTTCGTCTCTTGTTACTTATTCGAGCGTTTAGCTTGATTTTTGCAATTTTTTTTAATAACTAGCCTATTGCCACGTGTTTGATGAATGTCGCGACATCGGGATTCCGCGTGTCAGAAGCATGATCTTCCAAAGTCGTTGCAAGGAACCGAGGACGCCGAATTTATCTGGAGCATGATCCTCGAGAGGTTTCCCAACGCTGCGCCCCTCTTGTGCGACATGGAAGCGTTGGTAGATCGAGCCGAGAATCTTCTTCAGCAACTGCGAGCACCGTGCCAACAAGAAGCAGGTAGGTTTTTCCTACTAATCAACAACGGGATAAAAAGGAGCTCTGTTGCTATCATATTCTCGTTGAAATCCTTATTAAACCTGTCCTCCGCAACAGGTGCGGAGACATCCGCATCCTTTTACACCCTTGATTCGGAGGATTCGAGCGAGTTACTGTCGGCGAGAGGATCTTTATCCATCGACAACGATGTAAGTATTATCAAATCCACCGATGTCTATGGCTTTTTTTTTTGTACGTGGAGAATGCTTTACGCATACCCCTTCCCGCCTGGGGGAGGGACGGGGTTATGTGGGACTCCCCTGGAGCCTTGACTGGCTCAGGGACTATCCACTAAAACCCCACGGTGACCTACCCTAAGCTATGGGGGGGTGGTCAGGTACTCGAGAACGAAAACTACTGGGCCACCCCCCACACCGAAATATATGTCTAGAACCTCTTCAACCCTTGCCGGTCAATTCCTTTGCTAAATCGGGCTTCTTACTAATTTAACCCTTTGCACTCGGAGCTGGTTTAACTACAAAACTAAACATTTTTTTCCGACCAAGAATATTTCCATACTATACAGGGTGAGTCACCTAACGTTTGTACCTCAAATAACTTTGTTGTTTCGAAAGATACGTAAAATATGGTAAGGACAAAGTTGAATGGTACAGTGGGGCTGACACGATGCAAAAAAAAAAAAATTTTGTTTTTATGTCATTTTTTAGAGATATCAAGATCACCTTAATTTTTTTAAATGGAACCACCCTTTATTAAACACCTACAATGATAGTCCTTTTCATTAGGAATTCAATGACTGTAATTAGTCCAAGGTCATTCAAGGTCAAGGCCAGAGAAAACGTATAAGATTTAACATCGATACATGCTTGTAAACGGGCTTTGAAGGAATGTTGCACTCTGTCCGCGACCTTGAATGACCTTGAGTAATTATAGTCACTGAATTCGTAAAGAAAGGTACTATCATTGTAGGTGTTTAAAAAAGGGTGGTTCCATTTAAAAAAGTCAAGGTGACCTTGATATCTCTAAAAAAAAATGACATAAAAACAAAATTTTTTTTTTTGCATCGTGTCAGCCCCATTGTACCATTCAACTTTGTCCTTACCATATTTTACGTATCTTTAGAAACAACAAAGATATTTGAGGTACAAACGTTAGGTGACTCACCCTGTATAATTTTTTTCATTTCGTTGATATAAAACTGATATAATATCTCGTACAATACTTAACTGTTTGGTACCTAATTTATTAAATATAAATTTTGTAATGTAAACAACATTTTGAATAATGGTATTGCAACTTTCAGTGGTGCCTCAGAGTCACCACTGGAGTGCTAAGGGTTAGGGTTTAACACGTTAAGCGCCCACTCCACAATCATAAAAATTACACAAAATCAAAGTAATATATTTAATAAATCAAAAACTAAGAAGTTTAGTTTTGTGATATTAATTACTGTTTCAAACCTCTTCTATTCCTCAGATCATAAGGAAATTTTGTACACTCAATCTACCAATGTAAAAATTAATTTTCAATTCTGTAGAAATAATTCCATCACCCAGATATGGATGACATGGCGCTGAACGTGTTAAAGCGTATTTAACACTTGATTTACAGGGCACTAAAAGTGACAATTTTACATTACTCATTAAAATAACAGGCATGCATCTATCCAAATTTTTTGCCAATATTTTTATATATACCCAAAGAAATAAATTGCACTTTTGAAATCTTAATAATTACAAATTACAAATATTGGAACCCACCGTATTGATAGGTCCCGTGAACCTAGTATTTAAAGAGAACGAGCTGGACAGTGTAATCAAAATGTTCGTTAAAGAATGCAGAGAGCGGTAACAAAAGGGTCGCAGGTGTACAGTACACGGAAGGCAGCAACGCCTACGACGCGGACATCGATTCGAATGATAAAAGCGGGAAATCCGTTGCGAAGAGTAGAGAAGTTGAGATCCAGTCGAACAATTCGTTCACGGTGCAACTTCCTTCGGAGGGGAAACGTGTGGCTACAGAAAAGTCTGCTGCCTCCAAGAGCTACCCACGTTCGTGCACTTCCATTTAATTATTGAAGTGTGTACTGTACTCTGTACAGTGATTTTAAAACTGCGATCTCGTAGACGCTGAGCAGAGGGCGAAAGAGGCACGCAGTTTAGAGGAATGGGAGAGAGTAGTGGATAATGCCATGAGGAAATCGATTGGGGGTAATGATAACTCGTTAAGTATGTTAAGTATGTTATTTAATCTTTAGAGTCACCGTTCAACGGTTGAGCTCCCCCAAGATCAAGATTTGCTTAGTTTATTGTTCAAATCTTCAGCGGAGGATGGCGTGCGTAGCGATGGTATGCGTAGCGATGGCGTGCGTAGCGATGGCGTGCGTAGCGATGGCGTGCGTAGCGATGGCGTGCGTAGCGATGGCGTCGGCGAGAGCGCAAAGTGTTCTAAGAGCAAACAGCATGGGGCAAACAAAATAGATTCAAATGGTACATCACTTTTTTTATTGAAATCGTATTGTTTTATTGTCAAATGGTTCGACATGTGTTTAGAGCATGAGAAGGCTTGCGTTATCCTTCATCAACAAGCAAAGCGCGTGCACGTTGACGATTCTACGACCCACGTTCATTCAGACCAAACTATTCGAATTCAAGAGCAGATCGAAATTAACAATGATAATGCGGTTAACACGTTCAAGGTAAGTTCGTAGATTGAATTCTGTATATAGTTTTTGGCGATTATCACGAATTGACTTCAGGGCAGTGGTGACGAAAGTTCGCCGAAAAAGGCGAGCAGAAGGACTCCGTTATGTATCCTAGAGGATTACGCGAAACGCTGCAACGCTACAGTTCTGTACGATGACGACGAACCAAATCGTCGCAAGTCCAAAGTCTTTGTCATACGCGGTAGCCTCTGTGGATTCACCGGTAGTATTACAAATTTTTTAAATGCTCTAATTTTTAATCTTCAATTTCCCAAAATCTCGGACTTTCAAGCTTTCGAATTTTTCAATTATTCCTAGTTTGAAATTTGTTAGCGTTTGCACATCCCTTTTGTTAAGTCACGCTTTACCGTGACTTTATTAAATGCTCTAATTTTTAATCTTCAATTTCCAAAACTCTCGGACTTTCAAGCTTTCGAATTTTTCAATTATTCCTAGTTTGAAATTTGTGAGTGTTTGCACATCCCTTTTGTTAAGTCACGCTTTACCGTAACAGCATCTGCCCAAGGTAACAGCGAGGAGTCCGCTAAAAACAATCTAGCCGTGAAAATGCTGCAATTGATTGCGAACTGGCAGATGGACGACGACAAACCAAACATGCCCGCATTATTCTCCAAGGATGAGTACGTTCTGCAGCACGTGAAACGATGATTTTTCGTAAATAGAACTATCGATCGCTTAGAATGTTGGAGATCATTGATCTGGGTACGGAGAGCCCAAGAATACCGGGACACAGAAGACTTTATCGGCTCTGCCTCGAGCAGGGACAACAAGTACCGACATACTCCGTGGAGAAAGGTGAAAACTCTTTCGAAGGTCTTACTTACATCGCAACCTGCTCCGCGTTAGGTTACACTGGCGAAGGTATCTTTCGATTGTTATTCGAACAATTCTTCGTCAAAGTTCTTATTCCGGTCTCTCGTCGCAGGCCGAGGTGTGAGGGATAGCGTTGCGAAAAAGGAAGCAGCCAACGATCTGTACCGTCGCTATTGCCAGGACCAGAGATCGTCGTTGAAGGTAACAGTCTGTACAGGATCGCTTAAATAACTCCAAATAGAAATTAGAATTGTTGGAATTATTTAAGCAACCGAACAACAACATTCTCCGGTGTTCGATTATTATCGACTGTCTATCTACGGCATCTTCGTGACGATCCAAGGTACCTTACCGGTCCTCCCGAAGGACAAGTAGTCGTAAAGCACTTTGACAATGATGGGGAGTATCAGGAATGGCAATATCGTTTAAATAACTCCAAATAGAAATTAGAATTGTTGGAATTATTTAAGCAATCGAAAAACAACATTCTCCGGTGTTCCATTATCATCGACTGCCTTTCTACGGTATCTTCGTGACGATCCAAGGTAGTTTACCGGTCCTCCTGAAGGACAAGTAGTCGTAAAGCACTTTGCCAATGATGAGGAGTATCAGGAACGCCAATATAATATTTAGAACATCCAAGGGATGTAAGAGCGGGTCTCCATCCGGTGGCACACAGATCTCCGTGCGCGTCAAGTCCCGTATCTTCGACAAAAAAAGAATTTTCAAATTGATTGAACTCGCACATGTTAGCGATAACCGAGTTGCTTACAATTTTACCACGATTCTCGTCTTCGTCCGTCGACGAACACTTAACGTCGTTGATATCCTTCACGAGGTTCGTGTATTTGATCAAAAGATCCTGAAACCATTGTTCCCGTTTACTTAATCCATCGTATAGAAAAGCTAGAAAATCATTCGAAACGTTACCTGGAAACCGGGTGTGAAAAGACAATCGCAACGCCACGGGTTGTTCCCAAGATACAGGCCCACGGCATTTCTATTCTGTTGCAACACGTTTGCCAGAGCGTACGCGGGCAGCTGAAACAGTAGCAACGGCGACTGATCACCTCTTAGGCGTCATAAGCTTTAATTACCATGTTAAGTAATCCCATTGTAAATCCTCCGATTGCTGCAGACTAATGTTTAACGAAGATTCCGCCGTAGTAAAGAGATATAAACAGAGATCCACGTTGGATTTGGGTCGGCGTTTGAGTTAGAAGTTAGCTACTAATTAATCGACCGTTCCGTTTCAGTAAAACGAGAGGAAGAAGAATCGCTAACATCGGTTAATCTGTTCCCGCGAAAACTGAGCAGCCGAAAACGATCCAGCCAGCTCGAACCCTCCAACTGAACGATGCTCTCGATCCGATTGTCGTCCAGGTAGAGATCTATCACTCCTCTGTACACGGGGTTGTTCGTGAGCGGCCTTAGATTGTGTATCTGCGGGTGAAACAATCGTCTCGTCGAGTTATTTATCCGATCTTTCTTTTTTTCTCAACAGTTTATTCAATCTTCGTAAAGTCTCTGATAGTACAAAGCATCAAACCTTGTTTCCAGTCAAACGAAGGGTGGTCGTGTTCGCCGGCAAGAACTCGGGAATCTCCGTCAACCCACGATCGCTGCAATTCACCGAAACGAAAGCCATCAGCTGCGTCTGAATGTGCTTCCTGCCTTCGCCGACGACGTACGCCAGCTCGCACTCGCACACCGTCTTCTTGCACTCCTCTGTAAGCGTCTGCAATAAATAAATCCCCCTAGATACGCAGCGTTCGCAAACCAAGTCGAAAGAATATACGAGCAATAGCGTGACAACAAACGGTGCTGACATCAATTATTTCGACGACTTGGAAAAGCGGTCTGCCTTCGAAGGGCGCGGCGCATCGAAGACTCTTCTTGTCGGCGATTTTTCGACCTAAGGAGTCCTTTGTCTCGTCCAGTATCCACTTCGTGGTTTCGGCGCATTTTAGAGGGTTCCCTTCATCGGATAATTTTACATTTTAACGGTCTTTCGATCTACTCTGGCAACACGCTCTTCTCGCGTTACCTGAAAGATAAACTTGACGCAACGATGGAAGCTCGAGTCCTGTGACGTTGGCGTCTCGGATGCTGTTGTTCCTCAGGTCCAGCCGCTTCAGGTTCTCTAGATCGGAGAACGCGTGATCCGGAAACTTTTCCAACTTGGTCCCAATCACTTTGATAGTCTGCAAAGCAACGAGGATGGAAGGCGTCGATAGATCGCGACGAGGATCAACGTATCTGTTAGATATTAGTAATCGCGACTCTGCTCTTTCACGGTTCTGGGGTAAGTGCTGAGCGGTCTAACACACTCCTCTTACCAGAAGACACTCCGTGCCTTCCCCACTCCGTGGCCAGCTCCTTCAGGGCAGAGTCACAATCCTTGTGCAACGCACTCATCGCTATCTCTTTCTCTCTTTCTCATAAAGTCATTCCAAACATTCACTCATCTGTTTCACATAAACATCCCCGTGACGGCCGATAGCCGGAAGACCCAGCGCGGTCGCCTGCCATCGTCCATCGACGGTTCTGTTTAGTCTCAAGCATCTCACGCAGGCCAAGATCTTGCCATAAATTAACCGAAAGCGGACTGGCGTCGGGCTATCCGCCTTCGATTTCTCCCCAAAACAAACTGTCGCTAACATACCTCTATCAGCCGAATCTCAGCCGGAAACGTCGAAGACAGAGTGACCAAGCTGCCGTTCGCGATTATCAGTTTCCTCAAGGAAGAGAATCCGTGCAATGCAACAGCTGGGTCGAATGTCTCCAGGGACCAGTGGCAGAGGATCAGAGTCTTCACGTTCTCGATCCTAGGGATCAATGTTTCGGTATAGAGCAGAGTTTGACTTTATTTGCTCGCGAGGACCGTTTTCCGAGGGCTACGCCTCCTCGTCCGGCCGCGCGTCTCGCTCCCCGTGGTCGCCGACGTGCTCGGACGGGCTCAGGCGCGATCATAACAGACAGATGACCGTGCGCATAAGGGGTGACACTCGTTTCAATAGGTTTCCACATTACCATCGAGGTACTATTGTCAATGCGTTTTTTTTATTAGTGGTATCCCCTGTAGACCTATTCCACTATGTCACACGATAATTTCGGACAATAGCTGTAGAAAATTAATTAAAAAAATTAATTCATAAGATAAATTTTAAAAATAGTTTTTAATTCTATTGTTTAAATTTTAATACGGTCCGGAACAACTTGATCTTCGGCCGGGTCGAGGAGGCGTAGCCCTCGGAAAACGGTCCTCGCGAACAAATAAAGTCAAACCCTGGTATAGAGCGTACATGTCGTTGCGTATTATATTTGTCAACGTGAACCTGCGATAATCACCGGAATTTCCATCTGTCATCGAGACTGTGAAAGCAAACGAGCAGGCCGTCGTGTTCCTTGAACTCGCACTTCTCGATGGTTGCGTTTGACCGCAGGCGATGCAAGTTGCACTGTTCTTCTTCTTCTTTCGCAGAAACGCTCGAGTTTGCCAACCAAATTGTCGTCCTGTTTGGCAGACCGCGTTAACAAGAACCAGTTCCATTCTGTACGCGCCATTTTGGTCATTTCTATTCTCAGTGGCATCTTCGGTCTCGAATGGTAGCATCAAAATATTACCGGCATATTATCTAATCTTTCGGAACTTAATTCCTCCGCAAACACGGAAGCATTTACAGTTCCTAGCGCGGCATAGTCTTACAGCCTCGGCAAATAGTAACTAATTCTATTGCTTATCTAATCGTCGTCGTTCACATTTTTTTTCTTATTATTTCTATTGTTTTCCCGAAGATCCCGTGCTCGTCGGGAAAAACTAGGTCTGTTACTTTCCTTCGAAGGTCGAAGATTTCGAAGCTTCGAAGCTTCGAATATGACGTGACGAAAATGTTCGAAGGTGACGAAGATCGAAGTTTCGAAGCTTCGAACCTTCGATTCGTTTCCAGTTAACGGATAAAAGAAATAAATTTTCATAATTTGTTTCTATATTCACTATCTGAATTATTTCAATAATTTATTGTTAAAATAATTGATTAAATAAATAAATTTTTACAATTTGTTTCTATATTCATTATTTGAATTATTTCAATAATTTATTGTTCAAATAATTGTTTAGACAATGTACACGTATTTACATAATTAATATAGGAACACATTTCTATAGAGCATAAAAATTTATAATCTGTAGAAATGTGTTTCTATATTCATTATGTAAATACTTGTACATTCTTTATATAATTATTTTCACAATGAAATATTGAAATAATTCACATAATGTATATAGAAACAAAATATGAAAATTTATTCATTTAAACCATTATTTTATGAATAAATAATTGAAATAACAATTCAAATAATGAATATAGAAACAAATTATAAAAATTTATTTATTTCAACAATTATTTTAACAGTAAACTATCGAAATGATAATTCAAATAATAAATATATTATTTTAACAATAAATTATTGAAATAATTCAAATAATATGCATAGAAACAAATTGTGAAAATTTATTTATTTAAACAATTATTTTCACAATGTGCTATCGAAAGGATAATTCAAGTTATAAATATATTATCTTAACAATAAATTATTGAAATAATTTAAATAGTGAATATAGAAACAAATTATGAAAATTTTTTTCTTTTATCCGTTAACTGGAAACGAGTCAAAGGTTCGAAGGTTCGAAGGTGCGAAGGTTCGAAGGTGCGAAGATTCGAAGCTTCGAACCTTCGAACCTTCGATTTTCATCACCTTCGAAGTTGCTTTCGTTCCTTCGAATCCTTCGAAGCTTCGAAGAGTCGCTCCGAAGAGGAAAAGTAACAGCCCTAGGAAAAACAATCGTGACAGAGGTGCGAGATGACCACTAAGTGGACGAAAAGATATCACTGTTTTTCTAACTACCTCTAACTATTATTTACCCGACTCATTCTGAATTTCATGCAAACACTGGCCTTATCTTCGTAGAAGCTGTGGCTTGAAATGCCGTTGGAACAATGATCATTTTGAAAATTTGTAATCTAACGAACGCGATTTTTAAGGACTGTCGTTTAAAATGGCTAATGATGATTACTTACAGAAGGACAAGGCGGAACAACGTCCACATTTTCTGGGATCTCTGCGCAACGATACGTTGACCGATTGAAAACTCAATAGATCAGTTGAACTTAATTTAGAAGTCAGAAGGCGCTTGAATTCGCCATCGATTTTTTTAATTGTTCAGCTACGATCGGTCCAGCAGGAAGAGAGGCGTTATAATCTCGCGTTGCACAAGTGTCAACTGATAGCTGGTGATGTTAATGAGAAAATCGAAGGCTGGTCCTCGTCTCTCGACGGATGATCGACTTAGACGATACCCGGGGTTTAACTGGAAAGGAACATATTGCAGATTGCGAGCGCAGACGCAGAAATTCGATTTACATAGTGCATTAATGCGAGCTGCGATAATCAACTGTTTCCTTTTAGTTTTTCGACGGGGAAAACACCTACCTGACGCCATTCGGTACACCAAGCGTTTTAAACAGTTATTTAATGTATTCCCAATTTTTTGCAAGAATAAACGATAAGTCGAACTGTAAATTAAAGAAACAGAAAGCGTTCTACTAGATTTACTTTGATGCATCGGAGAGGATACATATAGAGCAAATTCTGCCGTAAAACGGCATCAAATTTTATACTTTAAGTTCTCTTCTCTGTCGAACCTGTTGTTAATAGTCCCATTCATTTTATGGCCTTAGATGTTCGAAAGTTCTTACGAGAATGCATTCCGAAATTCACTGAATAATCTCGTAACTATTTTTAAACCTAAATGCACCTATCTTAAAGTACGTTCTTCCAGCTTTAATTTAAACTCTCGAAAGTTCAAAAATATGCACGGAGAAACATTGAAATTATTTATTCAATTAGGAGCAAATGATTCCTGCCGCTGTATCCATAAGATACAATGAAAATTCCGGCAGGAATTATCTGCTTGCTTAAAATGTCCGTACAGCGCCAATACATGCAGCGGCAAAATGCTCAAACTGTTAGCCAAATGTTACCGACAGAGCTGCGCAGGAAGACGACAGTGGCGCCGCTTATGGCAAACTTTCGAGGCTCAGCGGAAGGGTCCGTACAGCGCCAAGGCACGTAGCAGTAGAACGCTGAAACTTCTAGCCAAACGGTACCGACGCTGTTGCGGCAATGGAAATATCCGCCACGTATTGTTCGATATTGAAACTATATAATCTAAATAGATTATAAAATTAAATTTTATCCCTCTAATTATAAAAATTGTTCACTCTAAAATTAAAATTATCTTATTTAAATATAAAAATATACTCCTCAAAAATAATTAAATAACTAGTTTCAATATCGAACAATACGTGGCGAATATTTCCATTGCTCACAGACTACTACCACCGACGAGATACTGTTAAAGACAGCCAGCCTTACGGGAGTTCGTGTGCCCGAATAATTCAAGCGTTCTCTTACGCCCTCTAGGATATATTTTGGCTGGAGTAAGAAACAGAAGGCCACCGACGATATTTCGTCGGTGCAGAAGGCCTCTGAGGAGATTCTTGAGACGGTGAGACGGCAGACAGCAGTGAGATCAGATGTTACATTCTCAAACAAACATTTTGGTGTTGGTTTTTAAGGCTTAAAATACTAAAAGTAAAATTAATATCAAAGACAAAAAAATCCTAGAAATTTTGTACGTAAGAAAGTATGAAAGCGTATTTAGGAAAATCAATATTCAATAATTCCTACCTCTGAATTCATACGAAATACCTCATTTTGTAATTTAAAAATATTTCATAAACAAACATTATTTCCTTACACTTTTTAATAATAATTGTTCTAAGAATCGATCTCTGGAAACATACATATGTTGAAAAACAGATTAACGTTTATTTGACATACTATATCGAATAATATAGAGTTCGAAAGAGACTTGCGAGGATAAATTAATATAATACATATAATATAATTGTAGGAACTCGATGCAAACAGCGATTAAAAAATAAAAACATTATTTGTCACGCGACAAAAGAAATGATTATGGTTATTTGTATTCGACACGCGTCGAATAAAGTTTTATTCGATGAAAATTTATTCGGCGAATAAAGATAATTTTTTTATTCATCGTTAGCGGTGAATAAAGTTATCACTTTCATCTGTACCTTTATTCAACGTTTTATTCGACTTCGAATAATTTTCTGAGCCGCGTTCGAATGCTATAGCGAAGACCGAGCAGTCAAAGATTGGCACACGCGTTACAATGTATCGCCCAATAACCAGAGCAGGGTCGAATAAACTGTGAACTCTCATAAATCGAAGTTCTTTCTGGATATGTTGCTACCGTAAAAATTTGTTCGATGTCCTTTTTCAATTTCCAAAGAAACCTGAAATTTTCGAATTCTTATGTTTTCCTTTTTTGTAAATAAGATTTTCAACCGAAAAATCGGCAAAAATTCTTAAATATATATGTCGATAATCGCAATTCGTCAGATATTTTCAATATGTTTGCATGCAATTAAATACGGGTGATTGGCCGAAAACCATTAAAACGGGACTGCTCTAGGTAGGTCCTTTAAAGAGAAAATATTCCAAATTTAATTATAAAAAAATATTTTAAATAGGAAGTTAAATTTTGACAAATAAAATAAGATTAGATTAGATATAAAATAAGACATTCAGCGTTCAAGAGAGACTGTTCCGCGATCCCATGCCGGATGGAGAAAAGGACGGAGTAAAGCTCGAGGGCCTCGGTCGCCGAGGAGTGTAACACAATACGGGTCGGGTATATCGGTGTGAGACCACTACTAATCCAACAACAAAACATCTTTATTTTTCATTATTTTTTTATCGGATTTTCACAAACATACTTGTAGCGCGTCGCACAATGGTCCCAATCGAAGAATTAGCTGTTCATAACTATTGTAGTCGTTGAATTCAGCCCGACGTCAGCAATAACATTATTAAGTAAAAAATATATAGTGACGATTAGAAAATCAAGGAGACCTTACAATTTTATCGAATAAAAAAAATTGTTTTATGTAAGGCATGCAGATGTCTTAGAACTCAGATCGTACGTGTCCAAAACTACCGTAAAAGTGCGTATCAATACAAATAATTTCGCTCGGAGTTCGTCGATGCTTTCGCAAGCAATGTCAAAGTATTCTGCCCTCCCGAGTCCTTCGGCTTCCACCTTGTTTCGAGCTTCGCCTTCCGGGGTCTGGTGCGTCAACGTGACGCCTAGGCTGGTCGTAATTCTGGGGCGGGGCGTTTTACATTTAATTTTTTATATTGAAATTTATAGAAGAGTGACTACCGAGTAATTTTTATCAGAAACAGTTTTTGTCAGAGCACTGGAAATGCTTGAAAAATTACAATAACGTGTGAATAATGAATGATATTTAATGTATTCTTGCAACAACAGGTGATATTTGAAATCTGTCTTCACATCTGTAATTCTTACACAAAGCCACACAACTTTACCATGTACAGTATTTCATCGATAATGGTCCACAACACGGATCTGCGCAGGGACATTTGTAGTATAATAATTTGAATTTTTCTTTCGATAGCGCATTGTTAAAATAATTGTTTAAATAAATAAATTTTATAATTTGTTTCTATATTCATTATTTGATTAAATAAATAAATTTTTACAATTAGTTTCTATGTTCATTATTTGAATTATTTCGATAATTTATTGTTCAAATAATTGTTTAGACAATGTACACGTATTTACATATTTAATATAGGAACACGTTTCTATAGAGTATAAAAATTTATAATCTACAGTTTTTATAATCTATAGAAATGTGTTTCTATATTCATTATGTAAATACTTGTACATTCTTTAAATAATTATTTTAACAATGAATTATTGAAATAATTCACATAATGTATATAGAAACAAAATATGAAAATTTATTCATTTTAACCATTATTTTAACAATAAATAGTTGAAATAATGAACATAGAAACAAATTGTAAAAATTTATTTATTTAATCAATTATTTTAGCAATAAATAATTGAAATAACAATTCAAATAATGAATATAGAAACAAATTATAAAATTTATTTATTTAAACAATTATTTTAACAATGTGCTATCGAAAAGATAATTCAAATTATAAATATATTATCTAAACAATAAATTATTGAAATAATTCAGATGGCGAATATAGAAACAAATTATGAAAATTTATTTCTTTTATCCGTTAACTGGAAACGAATCAAAGGTTCGAAGGTTCGACGGTCCGAAACTTCGATTTTCGTCACCTTCGAAGTTCCCTTCGTTCCTTCGAATCCTTCGAAGCTCCGAAGAGTCGAAGCTTCGGAAAAGTAACAGTCCTAGTTTATACGCGAGGAATATCATTGTCTGAGGTTTGCCGAACGTAGAGAAGGATAGCCGAGCTCGAGAGGCCACGGTCACCGAGAAATGTAAACATACCTAATTCGAATTTCCAACTTCTTTATTTTTCATTATTTTTTTATGGAACTTCGATGACCATATTTGTGGCATTTTTCTAATAAAAATCATACTAAATGTGATATAATTCCGATGATATTTACTTGTGTAATAGACAATTAAAGTTTCGGGCGCGAGGAAGGATAGCGTATGGAAAAGAAAGAGACGCGGAGAGTCGCAGTCGGCGGCACAGTTCAAAGGCTCGCACGTCCTCACAATGTATTACCAAGGAATAGCTTTTTTATTATTACTTATTTTTTTATGAGACTTTTGCTAATAGATTTGTGGAATTGTTCTGATTAAAATGATACCAAACACGATATAATTCGGATCATATACAGGTGTATGGTCATTATGTACAGGTCAGGTACATAACATCGGTGAGGCAACAGTAATTCAATGATGACACTTTTTCATTTTTAGTTAATCTTTTAGGAGACTTTTACCATCATATATGTAATATTTCTCTGATAAAAATAATTGCATTTAATAATTGCAGACAGTGCTGTCGAGCATTAGAAGTGGTATTATCGGAAAAATAAGTAATAAAAATTACGTTTCTGCTTTCTACTAAGGATCTCGATAAGAACGATTGAATTTGATCGTTTCTTGTAGATTGTATTTATTCTTCCTTTTTATTCTATAATTATTACAGAATATTTTTTCTTTAAGAAAAATTATTTTATAAATATCCCATTAAATAAATTAAGTGGTTACAGTTACAGGCTATCGATTATAAAACAGTGATTCCAATGCTGAACAATAAGGAAAATAAGTAGGCGATAAGAATTTAATGAAATTATACAATAATATGTAATTATTTTCCAAGAAATCACAGAATGGATAATGACAGTCTTCATTTATTTATTACCTAAGGTATTACATCCATTTACCTCTACGCCACTCATGCAGTCGTGCGCAGTTGACGAGCAAATGTTCTATGTAGGTAGAGAGCGCGGAACTTTTAGCACCGTGGAACTTCATAAGTCTACTTTATCCATTCCACGAAACCACCGGCGATGCCATCGGACCCGTTACCGACCGGTTTGAAAGCCCATCAGAGCCCACTTTTCGGCGCAACCGAATACACGGGGGCTGGATGTCTTTAACAGTATCTCGTCGGTGCTACTACAGACATTGCATCTTATGGGCTTTTCTGTCTAGGTCTCGGGGGGCCACAGTGGCCCCCGTACCATTTCAGTGTCGCGCTCAATATTACCGATAGTTCACGAATTTAGCCGTATTAGCAAGAACTGAATATTCCGTATACTTTCTTTTTACTACGGGTGTTTTCGAAGCTATTAATGCATACGGCGCGTGTATTTGTACGGTGAAAATAATATTTATGAAGAATGTATTACAAAAATACGAATTGTCGTGAAACTAATTTGGTTTCTATACGTAATATTATTTTTATTACACGTGTCACTCATGAATGTATATTATAATAGTTTTATACACTTTAAACCAATAGTTTACTTTCCTTACACTTAAAATCAATACAAATTCTATGCAGTTGATGATTGCGTACACATTACACATATATTAACTATGCTTGTGTTTTCTTGTTTTTGAAATAAGTAGGCCAAAGAAGTTTTAAATAACCCTTGGACTATCCTAAGCTAGCTAAAGGTAGGCCATGATAAACCATTGCAGGCCATTGGTGGAGGACCCATGGTCAACCCTACGCCAGCTGAAGGTAAGCAGGGATAGGCTAGGGTGACCAGTGGATGACCAGTGGATGACCAGTGGATGACCACTGGATGACCACTGGATGACCACTGGATGACCACTGAATGACCAGTGGATGACCAGTGGATGACCACTGAATGACCACTGAATGACCAGTGGATGACCAGTGGATGACCAGTGGATGACCAGTGGATGACCAGTGGATGACCAGTGGATGACCAGTGGATGACCAGTGGATGACCAGTGGATGACCACTGGCTGACCAGTGGATGACCACTGGATGACCAGTGGATGACCAGTGGATGACCAGTGGATGACCAGTGGATGACCACTGGATGACCACTGGCTGACCACTGGATGACCACTGGATGACCACTGGATGACCAGTGGATGACCAGTGGATGACCAGTGGATGACCACAGGATGACCACTGGCTGACCACTGGCTGATCACTGGATGACCACTGGCTGACCAGTGGATGACCAGTGGATGACCAGTGGATGACCAGTGGATGACCAGTGGATGACCAGTGGATGACCAGTGGATGACCACTGGCTGACCAGTGGATGACCACTGGATGACCACTGGATGACCAGTGGATGACCAGTGGATGACCAGTGGATGACCACTGGATGACCACTGGCTGACCACTGGATGACCACTGGCTGACCACTGGATGACCAGTGGATGACCAGTGGATGACCAGTGGATGACCAGTGGATGACCAGTGGATGACCAGTGGATGACCAGTGGATGACCACAGGATGACCACTGGCTGACCACTGGATGACCACTGGCTGACCAGTGGATGACCAGTGGATGACCAGTGGATGATCAGTGGATGACCAGTGGATGACCAGTGGATGACCAGTGGATGACCAGTGGATGACCAGTGGATGACCACTGGCTGACCACTGGCTGACCACTGGATGACCAGTGGATGACCACTGGCTGACCACTGGCTGACCAGTGGATGACCAGTGGATGACCAGTGGATGACCACTGGATGACCACTGGATGACCACTGGATGACCAGTGGATGACCAGTGGATGACCAGTGGATGACCACTGGATGACCAGTGGATGACCACTGGATGACCACTGGATGACCACTGGATGACCAGTGGATGACCAGTGGATGACCACTGAATGACCAGTGGATGACCAGTGGATGACCACTGGCTGACCACTGGCTGACCAGTGGATGACCAGTAGATGACCAGTGGATGACCACTGGATGACCAGTGGATGACCACTGGTGGAGGACCCTTGGTCCCCCCTAAGCCAGCTGAAGGTAGGCGAGGGTAGCTCTGGAGGACCACCGGTCAGCCTCAGGGTAGGCCAGAGTAGCTCTGGATGACCACTGGTGAAGGACCCTTGGTCCACCCTAAGCCAGCTGAAGGTAGGCAGGGGTAGCTCTGGAGGACCACTGGTCATCCCCAAGGTAGGCAGGAGAGGCCAGGGTACCGCTGGAAGACCCTCCTGATCCCGGAGCCCATCCGCTCCTGCCGGAGGGCCCGGCCCGACTGATTGACTAAGCGCGCTCCGCGAGCTTAGGTAGCCAGTGATGCGCAGCGCGCAGCGAAGCGCAACGCTCCCCACCCCAACTAATTTCGGTAGATCTCGATTGCCGTGATAATAATTATTGATAAATCTATTATTTCTGGCTGTTTAATGTTTATAACAATTCCTTTTGCCAACGATGTCGACAAGCATCCCCTTGTCTATCTACCAACTAATTTTTTAGTAAAAATTGCTAATCGTACTCGAGGTACAGAACAACTTTTAAACCATGAATATTCATGCGCATTAATTTCTTCAACACAACTCACTGAAAAATGTATTGTTTCTAGCTAGTTAATATTTATAACAATTTTTTTGCTAATGATGCGGACAAGCATCCTCTTTACTATCTACCATCTTATTTTTAAGTAAAAAGTGCTAATAGTACTCGAGATACAGAGTAACTTTTAACACACGAATATTACCAAACAATATTATATCAAGCAAATGTAATTAATAAAGTTACTATCTCTGGCTGTTTAACGTTTATAACAATTCCTTTTGCTAATTATGTCGATAAGCACTCCATCGACTATCTGACCATCTAATTTTTCAGTAAAAATATGTAATGGAACTCGAGATATTGAATATCTTCTGACACATGAATATTCGCGTGCATTAATTTATTGAACACAATTCACTCATAAATTTATCATCTCTAGCTGGGTAATATTTGAAACAATTCCTTTTGTCGATGATGTCGACGAGCACTCCGTTGACCACCTTGCCATCTAATTCTTTAGTAGAAGTAAGTAATAAAACTCGAGATCCAGCATAATTTATGATACATGAATATTACTAAGCATAATTATATTGAAAAAATGTAATTAACGAATTTGTTATCTCTGTTTGTTTAACGATTACAACGATTATATGTTTGGTTACCTCACCACCCAATTTTTTAGTAAAAATAGCTAATAGTACTCGAGATACAGATTAACTTTTATGCATGAACATTTGGAGTGTACAAGATATTCAATTCTCACTAGTATGCATAGTTTCATTAGAACGAGTGGTTATAACGGTATGATTTTCCTGGGCGTATCCCGTGCTGATTTTGCATTGTTTAATGTTATTAACGTACAGCTGTGTTTATTAAAAGTATATTCTATCATCGTTCATAATTTAATTACATTTTATTCGATCAGTAGAAGGTAGACTGTTGTTTCGCTTTCCGTTGCAATGCGCTGCCATTCAACGCAAGGAGGCGGTGCCGTTGCTTCAGATTCCTCGCTCGAACATGTTCGGAGGCGACTTCCTTCGTGTAATTGCCAGGAAACCAGCCCTGTTCGGCGTCCAACAATTTCTCACCGTGGAACCAGCCGTCCGGCATTTTTCTGAGTACGTTTATCACATCTCCTGCAAAGAAAAATCACCGGCTCGAGAACCACCATTCTTCTCCCCACGTACAAGCGTTCATCGTGGACATTAGAATTTCTAGATCACCTGGATGCAACGACAGTTCGTCCGGTTGGTTCGGGGAGTAGCTGTACAAGGCGACAACCTGTGGACAGTCCCAGACCTCGTACAAGGTCTCGCCGACCAGACCTCGGGTCGAAGGCGACACGGCCTCCAGCCACCTCTGCCTCTCCGTATCGCTATCGCAGGTTAAAATGTACTCTGCCTGACGACCGGAATGGTTCTCCAGAAGAGTGAGCAACATCGCGTTGCGTCCTCCGAATGGAGAATCCTCCGGAGCCGATTCCAGAGCGATCAGGCTCCTCTTGCATATATCTATCACGGTGTACGTCTCCTCTTGAGTAGTACTGCAACAAAAACAGCCGGATATATTCAACATCCGACGAGATGCATAGCAACGGTTGATGAATCTGCGATCGATCGCGCACCTGGATTTATATTTTGCGACTAGAAGGTAATCGGTGAGCAGCAGAAGGTACAGCGGCGTCTTATTGAACTTCTTCCCGAACGTGAGCTTGTACTCCGCGTCAGCCTTCGTCAGCAGCTGCACCACCGCCCCGCTCTTCACCAGGTACTTCCCCTTCAGGGGAATCGGCTTTACTTTCGACGAGTACTCCAGTCTCCTGTCGACGAGGAAACTTTTCGTTTACCTTCCTTCGTGACTACTTGAAAACTGTTATCGGTTTTGCCATTCTCAACATTACCTGGCCAAGCTCTCCATTTCCACCTCCTTCGCCGCGGCACGCGCACCTTCGTTGCACTCGGCGACGATGTAGCTGAGACTCGAGAGCACCGTCTCCCAGCGAGGTCTGTCAGGGTCCTCGATCGACAGCTTCGAAAGGACAGCGTCTGCCAGCAAGGGAAGCCTGGACAAAGTATCGTTGGTAAACGAACTTGTAACAATCAGGAAGCCATAGACCGATATAACGCGATTAACGGCGCTGCATTAATTTGGGTCAGTCTCACCTGGTAATCCGTTGCATCGGCAGCATCAGGAAGGAATGCAACGACAGGCTGTGGCAAGCGGGCCGCGCTTCTATTTGCGAGACGGTCTCAAAGAATCTCTGACCCTTCCGTGTCCTGCAACGCGAATAGACGTCAGACAATTGCTCTTTCTTCACCCAGGTCACTATTCTCACGGGTTTTACCTTAACTGCTTCAGAGTGTGGTCTATGCTGACTTGGTTCGAGCAGTAAGCCACGTAGCTGTCCAAACACTTGTCGGCGTACTTGAGCAACACGTCCGGCAGATCGTGCAACATCGGATCCTGCCTCCAGACGGCTTCCAGCTCGGCCAGGAATCGTTCGGACGCGAGTTGCACGCCTGGAATGCTGCCAAAGAGCTTCTCTTTCTCGTCGGGGGTCAGCGATTCGTTGATCGACGCTTCGTTCATGAACTCGTTCTCTAGAACGCGAAGCGAGTTCAGGTACGAGGCTTCCGAGGTCAAAATCTCGAACTTCGCCTCTTGGATTTTCTTTTCCTCCGCGGACAAGCGTTCTGAAAACGATGGATTGTACAAATTAAGATGAGGAACCTGTTAGGACCGGTGTATTTACTCGCGCAACGGTATCGTATGCCACAAAATGAGTTGAATCACTTACGTAGAAGATCGCTGCCGGTAACCTGCGGCGTCTGGTGCCATAACGTCCTGTGTCCTGGCCTCACCAGGTCCGTGGCCGACTGCGGGGCCGTGCCCATGACCTACGACCCACAAACATTTTCTCTTAGCCTTCCATTAAAAGAACGAGGAGCTTCGAATCATTTGAAAGAGGGACAAACCATCTAAACCAGGGTTTGACTTTATTTGCTCGAAGATCAGGTTGTTCCGGACCGTATTAAAATTTAAACAATAGAATTAAAAACTATTTTTAAAATTTATCTTATGAATTTATTTTTTTAATTAATTTTCTACAGCTATTGTCCGAAATTATCGTGTGACATAGTGGAATAGGTCTACAGGGGATACCACTAATAAAAAAAACGCATTGACAATAGTACCTCGATGGTAATGTGGAAACCTATTGAAACGAGTGTCGCCCCTTATGCGCCACGTTCGTCTGTCTGTTATGATCGCGCCTGAGCCCGTCCGAGCGCGCGGCCGGGTCGAGGAGGCGTAGCCCTCGGAAAATGGTCGCCGCTCGGACGGGCTCAGGCGCGATCATAACATAACAGATCGACTGGCGAGCAAATAAAGTCAAACCCTGAATCTAAACGTTACCTCGTCATAGTAATCGGAGTTTGAATCGAACGCTGCTCTGGCTGCCGCCGCCGCGTAGAATTGATAGAGAGGCTCCTGATCGGCGAGGATACTGTAGGGATCTGGAATTGAGACTTTGAAGAACTTAAAAACAAATACGAGAGACAGATAATTATTACTCCGTTACATGACTAACAAGCTAATATGCGCACAGATGATTGTTTCGAATGATGTGTAGCGTTGAGAAGATATACAGTCACTCCCATTAATATTCGTACATTCTAAAAGAAGATTACGTTTTTAATATTGGGTCATGTGACTTGGATTTTTCTTTTTAGAAGTTAGAAAAATTAGTTTACTACACGTTGAAAAAAAGAAATTTTGAAGAAAATTGTAATTGGTCGGAATTACAAAGAAAATACTAAAAGTTGATATTTATAACTGTTTTATGTGGGTCCATATTGAAAATTCAACAAATACGTTTTGTAGATCTGTGTCAACTGTATACACACTGAATATTTCACCAAAATCGGCAACCGTTGCGATGAGCTACAACTGTTTGAAGATGGTAAAAATTGCAGCTTTTCACAATTTTCGGCCTTAAACTGTAATAAATCGAAGGATTCTTACTTACTTCTTTCTTATAAAATGGATGTTTTAAATTTTCAATATAAGCTACATAAAAAAATTGTAAAACACAACTTTTAGTATTTTCTCTGTAATACCGACCAATTACAATTGTTTTAAAATTTCTTTTTCACGTCATGTAGTAAACTAATTATTCTAACTTCCCAAAAAAGTCCAAGTCGTATGGTCCAATATTAAACAAGTTATCGTCTTTTTAAGAGTGTCCGAATATTAATGGGAGTGACTGTACGGTATATATTTAAATTCTTGTTGCATCAAATACATATATCTGGGCGCCGTGCCGTTTGGATTCGTGACATTTGGGTGCCGTAAATTTTATAATCATTGCTTTTCGAATTCTAAATATGGTGATATTTTACGGTTAAGTCTGGGTTAGTTCTGGGATAGGTCTGGGTTAGATCTGGGTTAGTTCTGGGTTAGGTCTGGGTTAGGTCTGGGTTAGGTCCAACCGATTAGGTCGAATCGATGCACCAATCGACACCCCCGCCTCGGAGGGGCAAGAGGTCCTGCGCCAGGCCCAGGACCAGGTAAGATGAGGGGGGCAACCTCTTCCCACGACTGCACCCTTGGGTGCAAATCTGGGAAGGGGTTAGTGGGTGGCGTTGCACTGCAACCCACCCACCGGGGAGGGTAGGGGGTCGGTCCTTAGGGTTTGAGCTAAAGCTCCCCTAAGCAGGACCGGCCTTATCGGAAGTCGGACGCGTCGTTCCCCGCCGGCGAGGTGGGGGGCAAAGACGTATCCGGGAGTCGTCGGACAGGCGGGCCTGTTACCCAAATGTCCAACGGGCGGCTCCGGGGAGGAGGGGCACACGGTGTCTGTCGTCACCGGGTCCCAAATAGGGCGGTCCATTCCGGTTGTAATGCCATGCAGATCCCGGAATTGACCTTAAAAGCCCAGGGCACGGCAGAATGTGGGGTTTAGTTGGTATGCCTCACCTTTGGGTCGGGAGAGCCCAACATAACCCTCTCGCCTCTACAGGCGAGGGGAGAGAGTATCCATAACGCGGATTCCCCACATTTCAAAAAAAAAAAAAAGGTCCAACCGGTACGGAGTCCAATCGGCACGGCGTTAAAACAACACGAGTCCAATCGGCACGTAGTCCAAAAGGAACGCGTCCAATCGGATGGCGTCCAAACGGGGGTGTCCCCTGGTAGATGATTCGACAAAAGTCTCGGAGCTTGAAGGGTGCCATTTTCAGAAATCCTCACCCGCAAAGGCTTAAACTCACCTGACTGAACAACGGTGTTACCGTAGACAGGTTCTTGTCGAAAACGGTCCTCTTCGGGCCCGATCGTCGGCCCGTTGCTGCCGTTTGCGGGCGTGACGTCGCCGTTCAAGTAGAACGTCGAAAATCCGGAGACGCTCTTCTTAAAGTGCCTGGCCAGGCCAAAGTATCTCGTGGAGTCCAAACCGGATTGCTGATCGTTGCAGGACTCTCTGGTTTCCTCGGCAGGATTCGGGCTCGAGGCTGGGGCTACGCTTTCGTCCCCGGCCGAGGTCCTCCTGCGCATCCGGCCGAGGCTGCCCTTGGTGATGCTCCAGGTCCTCCGCAGCATCTTGATCCTTCTGCCGAGGGTCTGCGTCAAACTTGCCTCGCGAGGCGGAGGAGGATTCGGCCTGGTGGGCGGCCTCAGCATTACATCTTCTTGGACTCTGATCTCCGTTCCTCTATCCACCGGCCTCGTCTCGATCGTTTCCGGTTCCGGTTCCGATTCCGAACTGAAGTCGTCCGGTTGGAATGAACGCAGGCTCTCGTAGGTGCTGTCGTCGGACGCGTTGTCTGTAAAGGTTCGATCGTCGGTGAACGAGAGGACGACAAAGTTGGAACAGAGGGAGACGGTCGTCCGGCAGTCGTGTTATTTTGCTTTTTATTTAACAGAGCGGTATACACAAGGTGAACAAGATAGCTCGGTTTTTTTATCTTGGGCGATAAAGAAGAATTCGAAGAAGGAAATTCTTTCTTCCGACGAGGCAATTATCGTGACGAACAATTTCTATCGAGGTCGCGTTTCTTATCATTTATGGTTATCCATGTATTTTATAAATAAAAGCGCATACGGTTCAGCTAATTTCTCGGACAAAATACTTGTTTGCGCGAGTAAGGGTCCAACTATACTGCCGGGACGTGATTCTTTTTTACATTGGATGGGGCTTAGAGAAATCCCCGACCGTAGACCCCGTCCTATGTAAAAAAAAATCACGTCCCGGCAGTATAATTGGACCCTGAAGGGTCTACCGGACTCGACGGTACGGAGTGCGGGCAAAACGATTCGCATCTTTCGGTGGCAGGGACCTTCGTAAACGTAGCAGGACGCCTCCTGCGTGTCCACGTCCTCGTCCAGGTCGATCACTCTCATCTGAACGAGGCCTTGGGTCCTGGCGGAGGTTGGCAGCGGTTGCGTCCGGGTCCGATCGTTGGATCCTTCGCCGGCCCATTCCTCGATCTTCGTGCGACCAACGAGCAACGCCGATCCGGCGCCGAGGCTCACGGACACTTGAAACGATCGTTCACGGTCAGAGCGTCGTGTCTGAGGTCTGAGAGGAGAGAAGCGTGGGCGTCGCTCGAAGAGAAAAGACGAAGGCTGAATATCTTTTTCTAAGAGGTGGGAGGTCGAAGCGGAGGAGGAGGCCCATCCATGGCGGTCAGCGAACGAAGAAAGCGAAATCGTCTCGAGCCACGAGCCGTCTCGTTTCGTTTGGTTTCGTTTTGGCTTGAGAAATCGCGTCGTCCGATTACGTCGACGGTTTCCGCGATCGTTTCGGCGATCCCGAGACGGAAAGTTTCGCGTTCTCCGTTCGCTCCGGCGATCACGAGCTCGAGGAACGATGCGAGGAGCCGTTCGACGATAATACGGACACTGGTTTTCTCCACTTACCTTGCGTATTCGGTCGTCGGAATGTTTTCAGGGTCTGTCTCATTTCCACGACATTTCGACTCGTCGCTAGCGGGTCCCGGACACGGCACCGTTCTCGCGTCGCGATCGAATTATAAAACACCGAGAGACGGACGAGCAACGACCAAAGAACGATACACACTCCCGTTTCTCTCCTCTCCTTCTCTCGTTCCACCGATCCCGATCCCGTTCCCGTTCTCGCGATCCTGCACGCTTGTACAACGCGAGCAACGGCTCGGCCGTGACTGACACACCGAGGGAACGCAAAGCGCAACACGCGCTTTCACCTCGACGAGAACTCTTTCAGTCCGGTTTCCGAGTCCCGAGACACGGTTCTCCGCCAGCCGATCCGATGTTTTTCAGTCTCGGCTCCGATGGTCAGCCGGAAATCTGCTGACTCTTTCGAGCAGCTCGACCGATCCCCGCGGGCAATTTTCCCACAGAAAATATCCTCCACGAAAACGAGCAGGCGACTATCGCGGATCTCATTGCGTCTAAATATTTTCGCTATTTATAAAAATATAAAAAAATTTCTTAGACAAAAGTTGTATTGTTTATTAAATTAAATATAATGCAAAAAAAATTTTTTTGAAAAGTCAATTTTTGAGATTTCAAGGTCACGAATTTTTTTTTAAATTAATGCTACATTTGGTTCTACATTATTATAGCGCGTAAAAAGACAAATCCAACGATATATAAAAATATATACCAACGATATACTACAGTGGAAAAAATCGAGTTACAAAATTAAAAAATTTTCTCAAATTCTAGGGGGTGTCCCGAAAAAAATTCGACAAAATAATTTTCACCAAGTATAACTAAGGTCCACCCTAATGCACAGTGGCCCATCGTTTTTTTCTTTCTTAAACACGTGCTCGAACTTTTGCAACTGTTGAGAAGTATAAAGAGTAGGCTCGTTGCAAGGTTCCCTGGTGTCGGTGTAAATTGTAAAACGCGGACCTCGGGGTACTATTTTCTTTCTCGACTGCAATTCCGAATGCAATATTTTAAAAAATCTCAACGGAATAACCAGATTGTGCAAATAAAAATTGTCCTTCAGTTGCAAGTCACAGTAGTCGTTTAGAAGCTGTTTCCCTTTTTTTAATAATCCTAACGAGGTGAAATAGCGCATCAGAGATCCTTGCACCAAGGATCCCTGCGTCGTCCTTCGCGAAATTCAGGAAATTCGCAAAGCTCGGCTGACCGTTGCCACGGGCTGGGAAATTCCAGGAGGAGTTCGAAAAAGAAATACGCGGAGCGATGCGTGCACACTTTTACCCGACGCGAAGTATGCGATGCACGACGCGACGCGAATCGCTATAGCTGTTCCGCCGCGACGATCCCGAAAAGAACAAAGCGCGCGTGTTTCTTTTTCGCCTGACGCAAGCTCGCGATCTTGCGAGAGTAGGCGCGCAACCTTGACACTCGATCGGTTTCGTTCGAATCCGATCCGCCTACTTTTCGCGGTCGATCGCTCGCTACTCGCTACACGCGCCGCGTCGGGCGTCGTTGCGAAACGGTTCACAATTTTAGGAAAGAGAGAGCGGCTCGAACTTTCAAACGGTTTTTCGGGTCTTTCGTTTACGGAAATTTCTTCAGGATCGCCTGAAATTCGATTGTATCTCTTTACGAAACGGTGGGAAACGAACCGTTTGAAATTGATCGGTTTTGGAGATGATCGTTTTACTCGAGGGATATCAAAGGTGAATCTTCCGCAGCGTGGATAGGTGATGCTTGGTGATTGGACAGCGAATTTTTGAGCGAAATTAAACAGTGTCAATTGCAGGCTGTAAAAATTAGAATAATAGTCTTCCTTCGTTTGGTAATTGCAATTCACTGTTTTATAATTTCTTTTACAGCAATTAGAATTTCATAATTTGCTATAAGAAAAAGAAAATTTATATCTATATGCCTGTGCTTGGCACACGATCATAAATATTGTATCGTCGAAAGTTCTTCAACATGAAGAAATTTCGTATTTCAAATTAAGATTATAGACTAATTGTGGAGAAGGAACTATTTACAAATAAATGAGACGAATTTGAGCCGAAATGAAATCCCTTTGATTTATTGGCTCGTTGGGGAAAAAGCCTTATGGCATAAAAAACCCCAGAAGTTAACAATTATAATCTTTACAATAATCGTGAAGGTGTGAGCATACGGTAATGTGAGACTCACATGAGACTGCATAACTCTGCGGGGTCCCTAACGTATATATGTGTGTGTGTGCTAAGCACGACCTGGCGGAGATTGTCTCCGAGGGACCCCTTGAGTGCTGCGTTTGTGTGCTAAGCACGACCTGGCGGAAGCGTGATTCCGCGGGATCCCTCAAGTATGTGTGTGTGCTAAGCACGACCTGGTGGAGTACGACTCCGAGGGATCCCTTATAAATTTGTGTATACGAATGATACGACAGTCTCGTATGAATCCCACCGAAAGAATATGATTTGCACTCTAGGAATATCAATTAACACGAGATGAACTATCGTTATGGGTTTCCGTTTACGATTTGTCGGGAGAGTGTCTCGTGACGACTTGACCGGATCCGTTTCTCGAATGGAACTAACTATTTTTCTTACGAAGTCTCCCCTTTAACGTCCTACCTCCCCTCCGTTGAGGAGTTCGGCGAAATTCGGCGCCAAGCAGTCGACCAACGGTTTTAATTATGTGCACAATGTTTACGTCGGGCCGACCCACGCAACATTGTATACAAAGACCGCTTCGTCGCGAGAAAGTTTCACGCTCGCGGTCGAACAGATATAATGGCTGAATATCGATAACAGAAAAGTAGGATTTTATTTTGGGTTGAAAGAACTTTTCGGCATACTCACGTATTTAATCGATTGTATCCGATGCGCTGGTATGACTCGATATACAGGGTGTCCCATTTAAGTTGAGATTGTAAATAATCTCGAAGACATATGATTTAAAAAAAGTAAACTAACACGTGTCCCTTAGTGTTTCGAGTGGGGAGTCAAATGGTACTACTAGCCGCTCTATACGAGGCAGAAAAGGTACACAATAGTGACCTACAGCAGCCTTGCATTTGGGGACCGCCCGGGTGTCCGAGAGATCTAGGAAACTAACTAACTAACTAACTAGGGTTAGGCATAGAACTGTAGGCAATATTTAGGTAGCATGGCTCGGATGAGATGGTGGCACCCTCTGCCCGACTGGACAACCGATGGATATGGGCAACGCGGCCGGCAAACCATCTACCAGTCGCACGGAGGTTAAAACTCTCGGTAATGCGCCGCTCTATACGAGACAGAAAAGGTACACAATAGAGACTTACAGCAGCCTTGCACTTGGGAACCGCCCGGGTGTCCGAGAGATCTAGGAAACTAACTAACTAACTAACTAGGGTTAGGCATCGGGTAAGAATCCCTGCTCGAGTGCGTTTCGTTTCGCAACTTGGTATCGCGCGGATATCGAAGCGCATTCGGTTAGGAGACGCATGCACGTCATCGTGCGCGCGACCTCCTTACGATCAGCGAATTCTTAAAGGTAAACGGCATCCGCTGGAATTCCCCTGCGCGCCCGTCCTTTCGTCAAGCCTTTTCTCAAAGTAATCCGATTACGCTCTTCTGAGTCGAGAGATTGATTCTAATATTGGAAGTGTCGGAAGATTACGTAGGAAGAGATGTCAACGGTTAAGAATGACCGTTGCGATTCGATCACGAGTTATTTTCTATGAATCGCAGACTATTGTACGTTCAGTCGTACGGTCTTCGAAAGCGTCGACGAATCGACCACGGCGAGACGGATTGTTCCACAACGGTGAGAAAACGCGAGCTCGGTTTTTGTTCGCGGATTCTCTCACGGCGGAGAAAGAATGGTTCGTCGAGATGGAAATATAAATTTCTTTCTCGAGGAAGAGCCGAGAAACTCGGCTGGAACCCGGATCGAAGCTCGCCTCCCGGAAAGAAAACGGTTCGACTTGTATTTCATCGAGATTGCAATTCCATTCGCAACTACAGTGGCCCACAAAAGTGTTCGTACGTCCTTTAAATCAGAATAACTTTCTTAAAATTTCATCAAACCACTTGACTTTTTTTGAGCAATTAGAAGCATTGACTTACTTTTAAAATGTGCCAAAAAGATTTTGAAGAGATTGCAATTAGTAGGAATTACATGAGAAAATAAAAATGGCACTTTTTAGAATTTATTATTTCAGCCCGTAATGAAAATTCAAAATACGCGGTTTGTAGATCTATGTTATTTACGCATGTGCTGAAAATTTTGTGCTTGATTATCCTGACACACACTGATGCGCGATTTGAAAAAGATCGCTACAGTTAGCACTAGAACTACCGTACCAGTCAAAATGACTGGTATCTAATTTTTTCTATTACATATATCAAAATTATAAATATGTTTTGATGAGTAATTTCTTAGTATGTATCTCTATTGAAGTACATATTTAATCAAGAATTCTACGAAATCTGAATAAATGCGATCTTGTCATTATTATAAGGTAATATTCGCCAGTCGCGTTTAATGCTCGGTAGTTCTAGTGTTAACTGGTTAACACTTGGGACCAATCACAGACTGTGCCAACTCCCGAACTCCCTTTTTTAGGCTATTTTTCGCTAGACTATCGTTGCGAATGGAAGTTTAATAGACTAAAATGTTTATTACTGACCGTAGGCCATGGTGTCACGGACCGGAATAGTCTTGCCGGTCTTCTTGGACACTTTGGAGCGCCTAATCTTCCTCGACCACCTGTGCCCGGCCTTCTTCTTGTTCGAGAGGATCTGCGCGGTCTCCGAGCTTCTTCTGCAAAAATCAACATGTCCGAGTCCACTTGATTAATTTATCAGAAGATAGATAATCAGATAGATATCAGAAGTCATCAGAAGTAGATCTTTTGATATTTTTCATCAAAATTAAACCACTCATTCGAGAAATTTGTCTTGCAAGATCGTGCCGAGTGTTGCGTGTACTTACGGCCAGCTATTGTCTCTGATCGCGTGACGAAGAGGCGAGGTCGTCGGCTCTTCCAGGTCCTCCCACTCGGATTCCTTGCCGAGGATCGAGCCCGTCGTGGACCCGGCATACAAGCTGTTGACCCGCTCCTCCGTTGGCAGGCCGACGTCATCGTATACACCCTGCTCGCAATCCAGCATCTCGTCGGCGTCCTCCTCTTCCACGCTGGAGTACTCGTTCGCGATCGACAGGTAATGATCGTCGTCCTCTCGGCTCGCCACCTCGATCTTCTTCGGCTCTTGTTCAGAACTGGTAAAGTTTCTTGGACATACCACGTCGTCGTAGATGCCGTCGTCGACGTCCGTCGAGATCGGTTGATCCTCTCGTCGTTCACCAAAATTCCCCCATGCCGAAACCACATCGTCGTATTTCTCCTCTTCCTCGTCGTTTTCCTGATCCGTCGATCATAAATGGACAGAAAGAATCAGCGAATTAGAAATGGAATAGAGTCGTGAATGATTCACTCGTCCTCCGATTACGCGCACGACATTCGCGTTTGCATGCGTGGCCTAAATCGCGACGATCGAGCCTTCCAGCCTACAGAGAAGAGATCAACGCGTTCGATTCGGAGCAAATCGATCGAAAATATTTGTATGTATACTATTTCACCGGTAATTGTCACAAATGTCTCTGACAGAATTGTCCCTGAGATATCCCCACTAGTGCGGGGTGATTGTTGCACTCTGTCCGTGACCTTGAATGACCTTGAGTAATTATAGTCACTGAATTTGTAATGAAAGGGACTATAATTGTAGGTGATTAAAAAAGGGTGGTTCCATTTAAAAAAAGTCAAGGTGACCTTGAAAATCTCTAAAAAATGACATAAAAACAAATATTTTTTTAGTATCGTGTGAGTCCCACTGAACCATTCAACTTTGTCCTTCAGACATTTGACGTATCTTTAAAGACAACAAAGATATTTGAGGTGGCAATAGTTACTGGCCTCACCCTACAATGAGAGCCCCTTTCATTACGAATTCAGTGACTATAATTACTCAAGGTCATTCAAGGTCGCGGACAGAGTGCAACATTCCTTCAAAGCCCGTTTACAAGCATGTATCGATGTTGAATCTTATACGTTTTCTCTGTCCTTGACCTTGAATGACCTTGGACTAATTATAGTCACTGAATTCCTAATGAAAGGGACTATCATTGTAGGTGTTTAAAAAAGGTTGGTTCCATTTAAAAAAAGTCAAGGTGACCTTGATATCTCTAAAAAAAATGACATAAAAACAAAATTTTTTTTTTTGCATCGTGTCAGCCCCATTGTACCATTCAACTTTGTCCTTACCATATTTTACGTATCTTTAGAAACAACAAAGATATTTGAGGTACAAACGTTAGGTGACTCACCCTGTATATTATTTTTCAGACGCGATAACGTCTCTTTGAAAATGATCCACATTATAATCGAAACGTCGAGAATAATGGTTAATTAATTTGCAAATTTGCTGTTTCTAAATGTGATCGAACCTTGCGCCGAAATCAGAAAATTTATTATATACTTCAATTTCGATCGAGAGGAATTTCACCTATATAATGTTAACGTAATGACGCTTGTAAAATTAATTTTGATCTTCTTCGCGTAAAATATAAAGTCGTGATCATTTATGACTAGCTCGCACCGATTTCTTCTCGCTTTTTCGTAAAAGCAAGTAAAGACGATCGTGAACGAGTAAAAATAAAGAACAATTTAACTCGGCTAGAATAGTGTATAGAGGTACGGGGCGATCGTGCGTGCGTCGAAAACGGACAAAGAACATGCGTCACCTGATCGATCCGATCGAGCGGTCCTACGTCGTCGTACGGTCGATCTTCGGCCTCGTCCTCGCGCTCATGGTCCCTCTTCTTTAAAAGGCTCTTGGCGCGAGTGCTCCAGAGAAAACTGTGGTTGACGCGTGCCTCCGCCGCCGTCTCGCGCGTTTTCCCTTCGAGTAATCGATTCCCTCCGGTTTTCACCAGCTGGCTGCGCTCCAATATCTCCGCCGATCGTGCTCGCAGCTCCAGCAAAAACTCGTGTCTCAAGTCCACGCCTTCGTCAGCGTCACCACCTGCTGTTTCACGTAGGAGAAAATCATCGCAACGCGTTGCAACCTGTTACCTCGCGATACCCGATCGTACATTCGACGAGCGTCGTTCGTTTCCAAAGACTTTCTCGGTTAGGGTGGGTTTTACATTAGAACAGTGACAAGCAAGCTGAGCGAGAGATATTGAACTCTACTCAAAGCGAGACGAGCGCGAACAAATTGCAAAAGTGCGGGAAAAATATAACTATATGCTGCGCCACGAGAGAACCGTACCGTTTCGCGCAGCTTGACTCGTCGTGGAAGGCGCAGCGAATCTCTCATTGGGAAAGGGAGCGTACGGAGTCAGAATACCACCAATCAGGGCGAAGATGCGCAGCAACGAACGAAAATCGGTCTTCCCGCGGTACGGTTCTCTCGTGGTGCAGAGTATAGAAGGTTAAGAACGTTAAGAGCGTTAAGAGAGCGAGAAGGCAAGCGCAGGTGCCTCAAATAACAAAGGTCGCCGAATTCGGAGCACCGTGATTGGAGCTCGCGAATCGGACGATCCTTGTTTGTTATGATTTGAAGCATTCAAGCGGTGGAATTCGGCCAATGAGAATGAAAACTGTTGCTACGCGGTGTCGAGCAACGTCGACACGAGCTCTTGCCGCGTGTTGACATACGCTGCAAAAACTATATGAAACCGCGGTCGCCAGAAAAGACAATATACCGAATTTCACAGCTTGAATCCTGAACAACACCGAATCGTCCATATTCTATTCTTTGAACTCTTTGCGCTAGGAGAACTTCTTCGGATCACCTACCGGCAATATATTAGGTTGTCCCATAAGTTCGTGCCGCGGATTGAAAAGTATTTGAATGAAAAACCACAGAAATTTTATAGCGACGGTATAATAATATCTTTACTAAAAAAGTGGGAAGAGGTTGTAGAGAAAGTGGTAATATTTTTTCGTTGACTTTGTAAAGTACAGTCGTGGACAAACTTAAGTGGACGTGTCTAATGATCAACAAAAAATCAACGCAATTTAAAACATAATTTTAATAAACTAGAATTGTACGGAACATTTAAGCTAACAACGTGTACTTTAATGAAATAAACAACAATATCAATAATAAAAGTTAATATAATAGAATATATTATCATTAATCAAAATTGTATACAATTTTTGGTGGTCAAGATTAAGTGAACACTTCATAAATATTTAGAAAATAAGCAATTAGTATTTGGTATTGTAACCTCTTGCTTTATTTACTGCTTCTAATCGTCGTGGAATGATTTCCACAAGTTTTTGGAGGTAACTTCGATCAATTTGTTGAAATTTTATTTGCAATTCGTTTAAAAATACTGTTTTATTATGACGTCTTCCTAATGGTATTTCCGAATCTAATAAGCTCCATAAATTTTCTATGGGATTAAGATCTGCACTTTGTGGAGGCCAATAGAGAACATCTATCCCACAATCTTATAAAAATTTTTTCATATTCATTTAATATTTATCATTTTGAGCTGTCGTTTCGACTAGGAAAATGTCACCAAAGGTTCCGGAAAAGTATGATTAAACTGCAAAAAGGTTTTATCATCGTTTCTTCGAAATCCTTTCGTACCGGAAGTTAGCGGCAAGAGATCAAAGAATAATGTCTGTACACGAGAAGCAAGATTGTTCTACTTCGTCCTTACCCCGTTTGGATTCGTTGGTAGTCGAGTTCATCCTGTCGACGCGATTTTCGCGATGATACCTCGGGGAGGGCACGAGCAGAGGCACCGTGGCACACTTTTGCTCGTGCGTGATCACCGTCACCGGTTCCGTGCCGAACTCGTTCTTGTCGTTCTCGTTGCGGACTAGGCTGGGACTGGTCGCGGACGCTACGTGCACGAAGTTCGTCGGCGAGGAGATCTTGAGGAACCTGAGCTCCTCCCTGGAGAGGCTCTTGGACCGTAGCCTGGAATTCAGTGGTAGATTGTTGCCGGGCCTCGGGTCCAGGCTGGTGGTCTGCTTGAGTGAGCTCAGCGACGAGCTGAGGCCCGCGATCTTCTTCCTCTTGGCCCGCTTGGACCCCTTGGCCAGGTAATCCGGCACCAGGTGCAGCACATTCCTCGTGAACCGCTTCTTCTTCTTCTTCTCGGTGTCCGTTTCGTCCTCGACGCCGCTCTCGCGATCTCTCGACGCCACCAAGGACCTCGTCTGCTTCTCGACGTTGCTCGAACTCACCGATTTCACGAACACGCTCGCGTACAAAGTCCTCTCGGCCTCGGAACTCTGCTCGACCTCCTCCGACGCCTTGTTCTCCGAATCCGGAAACGTTTCCTCGACGGGAGATGGCAGCTCGATCCTCTCGTAATCGCTCGAGCTCGATCTAGTACGATTCTCGTTGCCCGAGGACCCCGCGTCGTCGCACTGGCTACTCTGCTCGGTTTCCGCGACGTTTGCCCAGGTCTTATCATTGTTATCGTTATCTAGCCGTCGATTCCAGCCAATCGTCTGCTCTGCCACGTGTCCGACGATAAAGTCTGGTCTTGCTTCGTCGAGCCTCGGTTGCTTTTCCGTCGATGGGTCTGCCTCGGACGATACCGTCGTCCTTGGCCTTGGAGTGTTGTTCTCTTCTGCCTGGAAAGTTTGTCGCGATCGGTCGGCGTTCGATTTGTTAACCCTTCGAGGGCGAGAACTCTCCGCATCTTTCGTTGGGTCCAAACGAAAAAGGCTTTTGCTGTTCTAAAAGTCTCTGCACAGTTGGCTGAGGCTACTCTAGACGGCGGTGTCTCTTGAAATCGTGCCGCTTGCTACCGAAACCCGAGAACTTCCCACACCCCTCTATACCGCAAGGGGTGCCTGTGGTAGAACCTTCCGATATCTCGGATACGCGTGTCTTATGCAAATTGTACACGGTCGCGTAATATATTAATTATACAGATTATAAAGTAAATAACGGACGGTATCTTTGGTCATGAATGTTAGAAAAATAACGAACACCCCTAAATGACGGCGACGAGAGTGAACACCGGCAACGACGGGTCCCAACAGCGTGGCGCCGCAACGGTCGTAAATTGTCTCGGACCCTAGAAGACGTCGTTGAGGAAAGGGACTTTTCCGAGCGGGACGACACATTCGAGCTGCGTTTGTCAAAGAGTACACTCTTGTCAGCGACCTCCGAACTCTAAAATATATTTTGTTAAATCTCTCCGCTCATCTCCGTATTTATTCGTCATACATGAAGATAGCGAAAATTTGAGTGATATTATTTTCGAATGTGTTCGGTTGTGAAAGGGTTAAAAGCTAAACGCACCGACCCGTCGCAGCGACTCATTAAAAAACAATAGATCTATCGAGATTATAGTTGATTTGTATCGTGGAGAATGGAGGACGCGAAGAAAGTGTACGCGACCTGCAAGGAAGAAGTCGGAGTAACGTGCTCGTAAGGAACGTTTACGTGTGATTAAGGATTGACGAAATCTGTCAACAGATGAGTGGTCATTGTGTACTGTTGTCGATCCCTCGATTAAAGATATCGCGCGATACGTACACGGAACGGTAAGGTAAGATCTTGAGCAATTGTGTAGGGTTTGAAATGTTCTACATTGAATACTGTTCCGAAGAAATGCATTTAACGATCGAACAGAGACACGGAGACGCCACGGGCGGGTCTAGCTGTGCGGGATTCTTGTTCAGCTGGTAGAAGCACGCGATCAATGATCGTCATTCCATCTCCCGGCCCATTCAGAGGCTAGCGAGCTGGAGAAAGAGACCATTAAGCGGGCACCACTGCAGTAGCGGTTTCGTAAAGAGAAAGGAAACACGTTGACGTTCTTCGACATTCCTGATGTTTTTCTAAATGCTGCGTTATTGTCCAATTTTTAACGAGCAGAACGACAAACGTTCGCCTACCAACATCGCCGAGATCAAGTCGGAGACGCAGAATGAAAAGTCTTCGATGGTCCTAGGTCTTGCACGCGAACGTTAAGTGCTTTCTTAACAAGAAAAACGTAAGACACTGTTCTAGTGTCTGTCGACGTCAGTGAACAAAAATTGGAGTCACAGGATCGATCCTACAAGATTCCTCGAATACATTAGGGTATCGATTATCATTCTGGTATATTTTAGCAGTTAGAAACTACAGGATCAATTCGTCGACGATCCCAGAACATTCCATTCAACCACGAGGTACTTTTCGAACAAACAATTGTTCTAGAATCTTCTCTCATAGACGGACTAACGGTACCGTTGCGACGCGAAAAAGGTGAGCATCAAGGAGTTAAGGACTGTGCATTAACCTGCAGGGATGAGGCGAAAGACGGAAGGAGTATCAACTTGTCGGCCATCTTGGATGGCAAACACTGTGGTGCACTCTAAAGGAATATTAGAGCGAGTCCACGTTAACTATAAGATAAATATAAGTAGTATGTAAACGAAAGCATATATGTATAACTTTGTATGATTTATGGATCGGAATTGATCTGAAGTTCCATTTTCATAATAAAAAAAAAAACATGGCCGCAGTCTACCATCCCTCCCCGCTCTCGGCACGACCCCTCTCACCTATAAACCCACTTTATGCTCAGTCCTTCAAATCCGTGGTGAGCATCGACCACATCTGTCAGATATCAAAGGACCCGAACCCGCGGCGACCTTCGAGCGAATACGCACGCTGGTCACGCGTGATGAGGAACCGTTTTCGTGGAGAACGAAGCATTGACCGTTAAAGATGCGAGAACAAATGCGAATACTTAAAAATCTTGTGAAAAACACGTTGCGCAGACCTTTCGATCGGCGTTTCCTTGGTGGTTTCCGGAGGATGGTGTTTCCTGGATATCGAGATCGGTATTGGCGTTCGATGGATGGCTGGCATCGACCGGAAGCAGTTGCAGCGGCAGCCGGGCTCTTTTCAATGCCAAACTGTCCAGAGTCGCGTAGACGATCTTCTCCGTTGGAAGGAAGGACTTCCGGTCCCCGTGGAGGAAGCTCCTATTGGCGATCGGCAACAGGCTCATTCTCGTCTCGTTGCGGCAACGGTCAAGATCTCACGACGGAGAAGTCGATCATCGTTTTTGCGGAATCGTGACTCCGTTCGCGCGAAACCGACGTTTCCACGGTGAACCGCAAAGCTCAGCGCATCGTCGACCGATTTTCCTCGGCTCGGTTCTGCTCGGCTCTGACAACAAAAACGAATTCAATCCATGTACGGAGAGCGGAATTCCGGCGAAACACCGATAACAGGCTGAAACGTGCTCCGTTATCGCGGATCGACTACCGTGCACGCTCGAACCTTTTGGAAATGCGTGTTTGTTTTCCCGCCGAGCTAATCGCGCGCCGTTTTAGCGAGTCTCCATTATATCGATGATAATCGACCGGATCGTTATCGGATTTAGAACTCGATACGAAACAGAGTGATCGACAAATACGGGGGACCGCTGTTTATGTTTTACAATGAAAGAGCGATGTATTCTAAATTGCATGCTCGGTTCAAGCCATTGTTTGTTATTTCAAGTACTTCCTCTTAGATGTTAGAAATGCTTACCAGAGATTTCTCATTTCCCCGGAGCAGTTTCAGATTACATAAATTTGAAAATATGAACACATTGTTTAGAACTTAACCCTTAGCACTCCAGTGGTGACTCTGAGGCAGAGTCTTGATCGAAAAAAAAGTTTGGTTATGGAATTAAAATACTTCGGAGCGCAAAGGGTTAATAACACTACAAAACAGAGAAATGACTCCTATTTACGACAATTGATGCAACCAATCTTTATTCTTTAAGCATAAAGGTGCGGTATAGACAAACGACTTTGTGGAAAGCAATGCAATTAACACTAAACCTACCAAGCACAAAACATATAAAAGTAAAACGCCTTAAATAAGTGAGAAGATTGAATTTGCTTAAACTTTGTACCGTTTCCATTACACTATGTGCTTAAATAAAGAAGTCAATTCAGTCATTTCCTATGAAATGCTTTTTCTAATTTCAATAATTGTGAAATAGAAAACCGGTCATTTTGACCGTGGTAGGTTTAGTGTTAACCCCTTGCCTTACGATTTATTTTGCGGTTTTAATGATTGGAATTTCTTTGTAGTTCATAATTTCTTAGAAAAAGGAGAAAATATATATCTATTGCATGTCTATATGTTCTCCAATGGCTGTACATTAACAACAACAAAATAGAATTATATTTCGGTTTAAAGGAAATTAATAACATACATCTTTATTAGACCCTGTTCAGAATCTTCATCACGTCTCTCAAACGATATTGTAAGGGAAGGGGTTAATGTAGATAGTAGCAGAAGGTTCAATCTAACTAGACCAACCGTTAAAGCGAAGATCGTTCCACCGATACTTGCGAAAAAAATACAGTCCGAGGACCGTTCGAATGCACTATGCATCTTCGAAGGAATTTCTTCCGGTAGAACAGTTACGGCGCGATAAAATGATTGGACCACGGATTTAGAGTATTCCCGAGTGAAAAATGAGCGTATTCGATCAAGAACGATAGAAGGATTGAAAAAGCAATTTCATTGATATTGGTGCGATGCGACCGAACTATATTAACACACGATTTTTTCGACCGTAAACTCACTCGAGGTTGTAAATCTCGAGATCCCGATTGGACGCGTTTCGATATGCGGGTCGCCGACTTATCAACCGCCAAACTAATTTTGGGTGACTGGATTCGAAGTGAAGAGCGATGGTTCCGTGAGACTGTGATTGCGTTTTTGAACGATGTTCTGCGACTGCTGTTTGAATGTAGAGTGTCTGTTCTTTCGGATGTTGAGGAGCGCCTAGGCTGCCTTCCGTACTTGTAGGCGTTCCTCTGTTTTCGGAGGTTTTCGGTGTCGTTGAGTAAAAATACGCCAATTGGTTCTTGCCGATGCATTTTCCCAATCGGCGCATTCTTTACGGATCATCACCACCCTTCCGTTACGCCCTGAGCGTGCGTTGTCTTGGGTAGAGTGGGGATGATATACTTGCAAGACCGTGGAGTCCTTTGGACCTTCGACTGGGTCGTCGGAATTCCTCGAAGTAACCCTCGGTAACTTCGAGTACCGTTGTTCAGTCGGTTTGACACGACTCTTCGGAAATTATTGGTTTACGACACGTCACGGCTATTGAGGAAGGACGGAAACGAAAGTTGGACGTCGAGTGGTCGCCAAATGTGAAAAAGGTCTTAATCTCAAAAATAGCCTTTTCGTCGCGTCCGTGTCATAAACCCTGTTCACGCGAACTCAGCGTGTTCCCTTGCGATGGAACAGATATTGTTCAAGCAAAACGAGCATTTCTATCCAGCGATATAAATGTAATTTCTTTCGATCGAAATGAATTATATTGATGAATCTGATTTCGGCGCTAGGTTCGATCCTATCGATTCCTATTCAATAGGATCGAACCTAGCTCCGAAATTAGATTCATCAATATATTTCTATCCAGCTCCCGGTGCTTGCTTATCGCCCGCAGTCTAAAAAGAATAATTTTCCTAGTCCACTCACTCCGTCAAGAAACTCGATCCGTTCCCGATCTTCACCGGCAAACACTCTCTGCCAGGCAAACGCGAACTATCCGGCGAAAAATCGTGAAATCGCTTACCGAATATGCGATAAGATACTCTATCGGCGTTCTCCGCGAGTCACGCGATTATTTATTGTTAATCGAGCAAGCTTCTGCTTCCGTCGCGTCAGCAGAACGATCGACGGAGGACGATGCCGTTGCGTCTTGGTCAGCGGAATTTCTGAATCGGTCCCCCGATCGTCCCACGTTGCGATGCTTGCACGGGCACGCGACGTCCTCCGCTCGCGAGTTGTGAAAGCGGATGATCGTGCCTCGTCAAGCCGAATTTGCAGCAACGGGGGCCGTGGTTCTCTCTTGGAAATAATCGCGGTCGTGTTTAAGCTTCAAGAACAATACGGAACCGCGCGTCGACCAAAATATTTTCCTGTTTGGTCTGCACCGGCAATTCTTTCCGCGGCACTTGGTTCACGTTCCACTGGAAACCACTGTGATGCTGTTGCCGTCGCACACGTTTCGTACACACGCTTTTCCTATTGTTACAACGTGTTCTTTCGTCGTACTCAACAATTCCCCCACTCTGAACACTTTGTGTTGTCTTCGATCGCGGTTTCCGGGGAGCGCGCACGGCGTGCCGCGTGGTCGACGGAGGATCGACGATTGAGGATCGGCGATCGAGTGACAAATCGGTCGCGCTCGCTGGATTTTTCGAGCGGTTTTGCTCCGGCGCGACGATCCCGCGTTCGCGATCGGCATTCTCCGCTGGTGCTCGCTGGCTCTCGTTGCCGAGAGGCTCGACTCGAGACACCACTCTCGTATTCCTCGAATCGCCTCGGCCTTCCTTTCTTTTCCCTCTCTCTCTCCCTCTCTCTCTCTCTCTCACTCTTTTCGCGTCTCTTTTCCACTTTGCTTTCGCAGCCGAACGGCGCTCCGGAAAAACCAACGAGCGCTCGCTCGCGATAGTCGCGCGCGACGCGTCCACGAGCTTCGGATCCATCGGACACGCGATTCCGCATTCTTCCGTGGATTTCACCTGGCCAGGCTTTCTCGGCCGCTGCCCTTGCCGACGTAACAGTTCGGCGTTTCAGCTCGACGCACTCCGAACGACACCGAAATCCCGGCCGGAAGTCGCAGTCCGAACGGACTCGATCATCCGAATCCTGTATGCGCAGTTGCTCCGCTCCTGGCGCAATCCTTTCGCGACTTTAACCTAGTGATGGGCACCATCGACTAAAAACTATCGACTAAGTCGATAGTAACTAACTACTAAAATTTCAGTCGACTGCTTTTTTGAACCATCGAATTATCGACAAAATTTAGTTGTCTGAAGCTGTCGCTTGATCCATGCAATGCTGGAGCTACCGATCAACTGAATTTAAGCGGCGCACAGTGGTTCCGATCCAGAAATATGGGGACATTTTGCCAAAAAATCAACTATCTCGCATAGATGTCTGTTGAATATGTTTTGCTTTCTCAATTTCCAGCAATCTTGAAAATGAAAAAAAGTAATAAACCGCAATAAAAATTGTTACCGTTATCGTCAGTTACAGTTGGATGTTTTGAAGATAGCATTTTTCATGGAAGAAATTGGTTCCTTTCTTTAACATGTCCTGACGACTCTTTTCAATATTTTTCCACCACTTTTTTTTTAAATGAAAAGTATATCTTTAAATTACAAATTATCACTGACAATTAAACATTACTGTTTGTTATTTAAAACAAATTTAATGCTGACTCCATTGGAGAAAATCCTAAAAATTCTTAGTAATTCGCATGGAATATCTTTTGACTCTCGAATATTCCCAGAATTTTACAAAGTGGAATATTCTCAGCATATTTTCTTTTATATAATCCTGCAAGAATCGGAATCACCTTCTTCCATTTTTACAAATTATCATTGTTTAAAGCTGCGCGCTTCGCTGTGCGTATAGGTGCTATGGGCGCATTCATCGTCGAGACTATGCTACGCTAAAATTCCTTTGGCCACACGAAGTGAGGTTTTCAGGACATAGAGCGACATTATAGGGTATTCTTCAGAAGATACACTTTCAAATGTTTATGCTATAATATATATAAACCTTCAACAATGATATTCACTGCCATTCTGCATTCAGTTGATACAAAGCTATACGAGAGTGAATCGTGCAAATGTTTGAGCGTTACATTGTAATTTGAATGCAATTATAAACGTATGAAAGCTAATTTAAGTAGTTCTATGCATAAAAGAGAAATGTTATCAGCAGAGAAAGCTCTTTGTACGTTTATAACAGCAGACCTGTCCAAATTTCAGTATACGTCCATTAGAAATGACGCTATACTGTACAAAACCAATCAATGGCCGTCGTATGCGGCATTATTAAAAGAAAAAAAATTGTTATCCACCAAAGGAAGCTATAGATGTAACCGAAAAATATGCAAAAGTTGAGTTACAAAGTTTGCTAGATGACGCGGCTAAACGAATTTTAAAAAGCGTAGGTGATTTACAAAATAAGTCAATTGTCTGAAAAGGCCTTAGAGAGGAGACATAAAGATTTTAAAAATTATAGAAGTAATAAAAGCCGAAAATTTTCACGCACTGCTACAAATGAAGATATATTTCATAGATTATTACTAATTCTGATTCATATATATCTTCCTTGCGTATAAAGTCCAACAATAATAAACCTAAAACCCTGGACTCGGAGGCTGAGGAACTAATAAATAAAAACTTTTAACAGAGAAGGTAAGAATAATTAATTTAATTCTGTGTCACATAATTCTCAACTGATCACGAATTAAACTTATTGTATTTATTATTGCTTATATTTTAATTTGTGCTTTATACAGGTGAAGCAGCATCGAGCAACATTTTGTCGCCTTTTGTAGCATTCTTCTTGAGAGCTTGAGAATCATAGTTCTTCATGATTTTCCTACTGTAACTGCGATTTTCAAGATTTCTAATCGTTTCGATACCTTCTTGCAGTTGGATCATAACGGTGTACCTTCACGTTTTACTTTAGAATTGCGAATGTTCATTCCGTCCAGGATTTCCGCGGTTTTCACCACAGTCCCTGATTTTCTACGCTCCAATGCGAAACATAACACGGTGATTGATCGAAGAAAATGCCACGGTTACATTACTTTGCATGGTTATCTGCGGACAGAACGTCATCGCTCGGTGTTCCATCGTCGGTAGCGTTCCAATGAATTTAATTACCGGTCGTCTACTTTATCGAGTTCCGTCTAGCTTCTAAATCACCGAAACGTGTTCCACCGACGCGTTCGCTAATCGACGACAGTGTTCCCTGGATGGGTGCACTTTCGTCATTGAAATTCCACGCGAAGTATTTATACGCTTGTTATCTTGGCGCATAGTTGGTTACGTTGAGTATGCTTGCGTCTCTCGAAGCACTATCTTTCATAGTTAACTGGAATTTTTATCTACCGAACTTAGCGAAGGGATATCAATACGGATTTTATAAGATTTAAGAAACGTAACGCGATGAACAGAGTATTCGTATTTCTAGACAATTATCGCCGTTAACTTCTTTCTACGCCAAATGGGCAATAAGAAGTATTTAATAATAATTAATTTTTTAAACATCAATAAAATACTTCGCAAGAAGACAATACTGCTATCAATTGACACCGTTAACGACATCGGAGGCATTCTTGCGTACGATACAGTATCTAATCGATAAGTGTCTCAAAACAATCCCCACTCCTGCGGAGTATCGTCCATTACATAAGTAAATATCATCGCAATTATATCTTATTTTGTATTATTTTCATTATAAAAATGCCACGAATATGTTGGTGAAAGTTCCATAAGAAAATAATAAAAAATAAAAAAGTTTTGTCACTGGGTTAGGTGTTGTTTTCACACCGATGTATTCGACCCGTATTATGTTGCATTTCTCGGCGACCGAGGCCGAGACCGAAAGAATAGTATACCTGAACACGGAGTGTCATTGACCGGACCCGTGGTTGCGACATTTATCGATTAAATGCTGTATATGGCGATTCAAGATTAGGCTACTTTCCTCTACCGTTTACTTCGAATCGGTGAAAGATTGAGTTCTATGAATGCTGTGTCGAGGACTCGAGCAAGATGTTCTATGAGTCAGAAACTGGTCGGCCCCTCTTCTGGTCTCGGTGAAATCCAAAAAAAAAAAAAAAAGAAAACAGAGGAAGCAAGAGGCGACGCATCGTTGTGGCACGGAGGCCAGATAACCGGAGTAATTAGTGGAAAAATGACTGGCTACCGTTTCATCAGCGATTCGGACGAGTCGATGGGAAAACGAAAGGCTTCCGATCGAAACGCGAGCTGGCACGAGCCGAGTTTTTGCTTGATGCCGGCAGTCCCGTCGAGAGAATGCGGGGAATCATCGTTGTAGCAGGCTGAGCAGACGAGCGATGACGATGTCGATGATGTGGCAGGAGGCGCGTTGGCCTCCTTTCCTTTTCATCGTTTCCCCAGTCCTCCTTCGATCATGCAGAGCCAAAACCTGGCCAAAAATCACAACGCTGCCAAGTACAATCGTTTCGATTAGTTGATAAGTTATTCGTGATCGCGCTCTAGTTAATGTAAACGTCTAAGCGCTCGAACTGTGACCCTTTAAAAAACACATTGGTTCAAAGTCGACGTGAATATTAAATATGAATTCTGCGCGAACTATTATACAGGGTGTCCCGAATTTAAATGGCAAAACTTCAGGAGCGTGTAGGGGGACGAAAAACTAAGACAATAAGTCTTTTAGCGATTTGCTCGTTTTCATCATAGCAGCGTTGGGTCAAAGGATCGTGGTGGACCGGGACCACTGTTTTATACTATGGTCTTGATTTTTATTTATCGTATTGACTTATAGCAATTCGAAGCAGCGGTCGAGACTGTGAGAAAGTTTACTAAGAAACCTGCAAAGAATGAACTTTTTGAACTATATGGTTTGTACCAGCAGGCAACGAAGGGCAACGTTAACACCCGTGAGTGTTCTTTATTTCTTTCATTCTATTATTTTTTATTTTAATCTCGGCCAAAGGTTTCTTAATCAAAAATGTTGCTTCGTAAAACAGGAGCAAAATACTAAAAACGTTTTCATAAAATTCCAGCCGAGCCCAACGCGATACACGCGAGAGCAAGAGAAAAATGGAATTCGTGGAAGGAGAAAGAGGGTATGGACAAGGACGTAGCGAAAGAAATGTACGCGTTGTTCACTAACGCTCTGAAGAAAAAGTACGCTTGACGAGTTGAAAGAATTGTTTTGTTCGAGTCTACATATTTTGACGTTGCTACACGATGTAAACGTTCCATTAGCTCGTAAAAACAACAGACAAATCAAAAAATCGAAAAAAAGCGTAAAAAAACCTTCAAATGTTTTCTCACGTAAACGTTTGCGCCAAATTTACATATTTCTTATATCACACGATGGAAATGTTGTAGTAAAAAGTTTCAATGTATTCAATGTAATATTCAATGTAATATTCAATGTAATATTCAATGTAATAATCAATGTAATATTCAATGTAAATCCGCCGTTAGCATATTTAATTTCATTTTTTTGTAACTTTCTAATAAAGCGTTTCTAACCTAATTTCAAATATCATTTTTTTCTTATTTCTACTTGTAGAATATGCTCCCGTGGTGTGGCCGGAAACCCCCGGTTCACACTGTGTATATAATCGCATATTTTCGACCTTTACCACCTCTTAGATACAAAAAATAAACAGCAAATCAAACGGAAATAGCAAATAAACATGCAAATATCGTCATATCACAGACGAGACCTCGTCTGCGGTCATATATAATTCGAATATTTGAATTTGCGCGTCAATTCCCGCGCGTGTGCTGTCGGTATCCACCATACCTCGTAAGTGGTTCCATCTACGGTATTCGCGATCGGCGACGTCGGTATTGCAGATCCCGTGACATAAAATCTCGCATAGCGACTGGTTTACACTGGTATTTCGTCTATGGCGATGACCACTCCTCGACACTTGGCGGCGTCTCGCGTTTGCGTGTCAAAACACTTGAAAAAATGAACGCGAAAGCTGTTCTAATACTGTTGGTTTGCAAATCCGTCGCATCGAATGGCCAATATTTAGACGACTACGACCAAGGTACGTGACGGGTCGCCGCTAGGTTGAAAGACCTTGCGTATTTTCGCTGGGTTTGCTCGAAACCAGTGTTAAACAGCTGCGTTACCGACCGCTTCCGCTGCCACTGTCAATGTTACGTTTCTTTTTCTAACCTAGAAGCTAGACGCTCGCGCATCGAAAGGCTTGGTAGGCTGTCCGATGGACCGGACGCAGACAGTTTCCGAAGATTAGACTTGAACTTGGACAATTTCGGGTTGCTCCGAAGATACGCGTTCGGTGACGATGAAAAGAACCGGCGGAATGCCGCTGGGAACGAAGATACCACCGAAACCTGGAAAGGACGATGGATGCCCGATAAACCGGGTGAACCTACTCTACCACCAAAAATCTTTGGAAAATCCGAGCAGTCCTCGCTCGGCCTCGAACCTATTCACGGAGTGCCGATGGGAAACCCATCGCCGAATTGCGACGACGCCAAGGTAAATACGTAGCCGAGGCACAAACGAGGGTAGATCAATCAGCATATAGAGTCCCGCACCGTGTGATGAACTCGGAGGTTTGCGAGATAAATTTTCGAACATCAAGTTCTAAGAAAAATTGCTCGAGTTGTACCGTCGTACGAGAACTTCGAATCGTCGATGACGGTCGGTATTGTAGAACATAACAGAGAAGCGATATCGCTGTCAAACTAATGTTAGTCGAAAATTTGCAACAATTTATTTTGCTTTCCCCATTCGTCTGTGGCCAATATCGTCGCGGCTTCTCATCTTTCTCTTGTCCGCTAGACAAACCTGACCGTCGACTGGAGCGGCTCACCGGCCGACTACACGTGCTACCAGACAAAATTTATACCAAATAAGGATGTATACCCCACCGAATACTGCGAACGCATTCCCAGGAATTATGTGGTAAGCATCCGTCCTCTAATTGAGCTGAACAGCTTCATCGTCTCCTTGATTTGCGTCTCCTTGATTCCAGGCCTTGCACAAGTGCATGCGAGAGACGATAGAATACGACGACGAGATTCCGTTGTTGTAAGTACCACCGAGCGCGGTTCGTTTGACAAGGATAGAAAATACCTGTTTATCTAATATCGGTTGCGCTATGTTTTCCTTCAGTGGACCGCACAGACCCCTTTGGCCAGTCTACGGGGAGTACAAGTTCTTGCCGAAGCAAAGATGGTTGCATAGTCTAGAGGTACGCAGTGGCGTCGCGTCGAAACGAGATAACAGAGCTTACGTTTGATTCCGTCTGTCCGCAGCACGGCGCGATCGTCGCGCTCTATCATCCGTGCGCCAATCCCCTAGAGGTGCAGCGTCTCAAGAGCCTGGTTGCTGGTTGTCTACGCCGTCATATCATCACTCCTTATAACATGCTACCCAGCGAGCGCGTGAGTAAAATCCTCTAATATCATTGGGAGCTTAGGAATTGGTACAGAGGAGATAGAAGCATTCGAGGGTAGAACTATGTCCAGCCGCAAAAATTCCATCCGAGAGATATATGACGTCACGTACCGAGAATTGTTCCATGCATGGACCATTAGTGGGGGTAATTAAGTGCCCCCAAAAATCGCCTCGCAACAGACTACGCGATAGACTACGACTAAACTATAGACTTTTGGCGTCACGCGGTTCTGACTATAGCGTTTTCCCTTTTATTCCCTCGATCTGGTAACGCTGACTATGTCTCAAACTTGTCGGTGCTTATCAACTGTCGTAGCCAATTCGCGTAGCAGACACCGCTCTTACCGTTCGAAATGAATCGGAAATTCTACCATCTCTGAAGTTCCCAACGGTGCCGAGATTCTTCGTAATGAAATCATTGAATGTGTTCGCTAACGATTTTCTAGCCGCTGGCTCTGGTCGCCTGGGGATGTCGATTGACCATGGCGTACACGAACCCTGAAGCGATAACGACCTTCATCCACAAACACGCGCTCAGAGCGCCGGAGGACATACCGAGAGATGGAGATTTCGACGAAGGCCTCGTCCGAACAGCCGAGACCGTGTCCGACTTCCAAGACACGAACCTGTGCCCTAACGTCGCCATTGCTTAAGCCTTACTCTCCTTTCGCGTCTCCGTTTATTTATTCACCGTCTCCATTTATTTATTCGTTTACCAATCTACCCGCTTCCACGTAGACGTATATCATCCGCGTAGACACGGAGCATATTCGATCAGCACCGTTCGGACAAATCTGTGATGGTGTGAGCGAAAAGTATGAGACAGATCAAAATAATGTAAGTGATCGTTTGTAAACAAAGAATGTTTTTAAATCGAATATAATGTATATTTTTTAGATCTAACTTTCACGTCAAAAATGTAACACCTGATCTTGCATAGCACTTTAAACGTGCTTGTTTACACAACTAATCATTCTGGCTCATACTCTTCTGCTGGCCCATTAGAAAAATATTTCTAACCATTCGCCGGCGCGCCTGAGGACAGGCTACCCAACATACAGTAGAGTAGGCTTCAGAATATGAGTAGCTGTTTAATAGGCGCTGCGACGTTTTGAAAGCTTTTCTCAGATAGATCTCTATATTGCAGTGTACACGGTTGTACGTACCGAAGCATTGGCATTGATGTCTGATCTATTCCGTAGAACAAGACGGTTGGAACATTTGTCTTAATTGGTGTTGATGCGTGGCGATCCTACGCGGGTAATATAATGGCTACCTTCGTACGTTCCCTATACTCTTTTTCCCCTTCCTCTCTGTATTATTTACGTAATTTTTTGCCTTGAGAAAAATAAAGAAAGAACGAAAAATCCAGAACACTTGGTTGTTTTCTTTTCCGATCCGCCTTCCGGGATCCGCGCGGCCGTTGAAAGCTGGCTAGAAGGAGACGAATGAATGGGAACCGCAGTCGTTTTTACTCCCATTACATATTCTCGTATATTGTTCCTTTGTCGAGAGAAGATCGTTAAATACATTGAATATCGTGACGGTTTCTTAAATTCTCTTTGCGGACTTCATTGTCATCTACAGACAAGTATTAAGTAATTTCATTGTAGTGCTGGCTAATATCGTTATTACTGCGGATACTTCGACGATATATAAAATTAGGGTAAGACGGTTAACGCTACCATGTTTCATTAATGTAAAATAGTCTACTCGTCTACTCAATGGTAAGTCGTTAACGTAAAAGAATATATATATATATATTAGTTATAATATATTATATATATATATAATTGTACAGTAAACGCTTGGCTTCCACTTCCGTTTCGATGGATCGGATTCGATCGAACCGATCAGGGCGCGTCGGAAACCGAATCCGTTCACCGTGGCATAGCGTTTCTCGTATTCTGGAACCTGTTCGTCGATTTTCGCGCGAGACAACGGTCCCGATATCTCGATCGCGACCCCGCTCGACCCGATCCCCATCGATTCCCCACGTTTCCCGTCCTCACCCCTACTTCCATCGTTCCTTTCATCGTCGCCCTTCTCCGTCGAGCCGAATCTACCACGGTGATTGCTCGCCGATAACCTAACAACATATCGCTGCGCGTTTCGCGACCATACTCACGGAGAAACGAGCATTTGTGCATGGTTCCACGACGACTAGACGCGTTCGATCGATTGCGCGTTCTATTGCCTATCGTCGTCGTCCTCTTCTTCATCCTCGACTCGTTTGCTCTTTGTCTTCTTTCTCTTCTTCCACTCTGTATTCTCGTTCTCCTCTCGTTTCGACATTACCATGTTGGATCTCTTAAGATTATTGCCAACTTTGTACACGGTATAGATAAGAATGATCACTGCGATGACGATGGTACTAATTAAGGCACGCTCATCTTGGAGCTGCGATCAACGAACAGAGCGTCGATAACGAAGCAACATCGAGCAACTGTTTGTCAACACTTGTTGCCTTCTTCTCCTTTTACTGAACAAACGAAGACGAAAGCGACGAAATGTTGGCCGATATTGTGACTTCAGAGTGAACATAGCTTTACTTTATACTGGAAGCGTTTCACACTGATCAAATATTGTCGCCGTTCTCATAGTTGATACATGTAATTGTGTCTACGGTATAATAGACTTGCTTTAGATAAGTTAGGTTAGGGGATGAAATAATCGATGAATAAGACGGGTACAACGATTACTATGTAGACTTTTTCCCGATGTACCATTTGGTAGAACTCGAAGATAATAATGATCGGTAAACTGTTATCACAGCTCCGATATGGTCGCACGAACGATAAATACCTCTGAGTAGCTTTTATCGGCGCTCTTGTAGCTTCTATCGCAGCTCCATCACGGACGTAACCCTTGAGAAGTAATTCATGTGTCGTAACAAAGACAAGAGCGAAACAGCGATCTATCATCGCGATTCTCTCAAATTCGATTCCTCCCATCTCAGGCACTCGGAACAGCACTCATCGCACATGCACACGCTCACACACGCTCAGACTTCTTACCGATATCTCTTCCAAGTTCCTTGCCCGTTTGCCGTTTTTACCATTTTAACGTGTTTCGTTCGCTCGTTCTTTCTTCCTCTTTCTCTCCCACTCTTTCATCCCCTAGTTTGTTTCTCGATAAACGTTAGTATTTTTTATTAGTTAATCTCACTTTGTCGACCTTCTCTTAAACGTTACGATTTGTTTGTTTGTTTTTTTTTAACACTGATTCCATTCGATCGCTCTTTATTTTTGTTCGTTTGTTTTCTTTTGTCTCAAAACATTCGCAAACTTACGACTTACGGTTTGAAAGTGGAATTGACACTCATAAGGTTATTTAAATAGTCTCTCGAAGTAATAATTGCACCGATGCGACACGACCAGTAGTTAGTCTACGCTCTCGACGGTTTGTCGCGATCAAGATTTCTAAAGCGTTCCCTCTGCTCCGCCGAGGCTCCACCCTCGCGGACAAACCCTTGCCCTTTCTGGCAACCCTTTGTCCGACCCTCTCGATCCTGATTCGATCGTCGATCTCGTTCCAATCGTCGTCGCCGATGATTCTTCGGCCCGGTCGCAACTCCCTTGCGCGAATCTCTTATCAATTTACCCCTCTCTCTACCTCTATCTCTCTCCCCACCATTTCTCCCTCTCTTTTTGTCGATCTACGTGTTTCGATACCGAAGGCCGTTTCGTAGAAAACAAGTCCCTGTAAACCGTGTTTCCCGAACGATTCGAATCTACTGTGCGTTGCTAGAGCGAAGAACGCCGAGAGAGAAAGAGCAAGAGAGAGTGAGAGAGAGAGAGAGAGAGAGAGAGAAAAGAGCATTTCGTTCGTTCATTAGGCCAAACCGAGTGCCGCGATTGGCTGTCGATCAACACTGCCCGGCGAAACATTCGATGATGAGAAGGCGTGGTTCGATTTCTTCAATTCCTGTCGCGACGATTCGCCAAGGGAAGGGGATCGATCGATTCCGAAGATACATACGCACTGGAACCCGTCGAATGGAACGACGAACAGCTCGCGTCGAGAGATTTCGTAGAGGAGTTTCGCTTGCCGAACGCTACAACGACTGAATACTGGAATCGGCAATATGGACGCGGGGTTGGAGGTGGGGACAAGGCGATTTTTAGGTTAAGCGATCGAATCTCTCGCGAATCGAGGAACCAGGACAGAGAGAGAAAGAGAGTGAAGAAAGGTCTCGATCGCTCGTGGAAGTGACATAGAAAGAGAACAGGAACAGGAAGAAATCTCTCGATCGCGGCGCGATCGATGGGACAACGAGAGCGTCGACTTCCTCGACGAAACACTGAACACGATACACGCGCGGCTGCGATCGATTCCCGATCGCGAGACAATCTGTTTGTGGATCGGGACGATCGAGCACACGCATAATTGCTTACCGACGATCTCTTCGGCTCGTCGCAGAGGGATTACACGTAAACGTTCATCGTTATTCGTTAACGAATGATCAAGTAAATAGATCGTGGCAACATAACTATCTATAAACTAACAATTATTATGCCTCTGTACAATGCAAAGTGATTTCTTTAAGTATCGGTAGTTTATCGTTTCTTTCTTTTTTTTTCCTCATTTTGTTATCATTATTATCGTCTTCTTCGTCTTCGTGATCGTCATCGTAGAACGCGTCGTACTTTCCTTTCCGCTTGTTTCGTCTCTGTATATCATGATTCGTTTACAATTCATTTATCGTTAATTATGGTTGTCGGTAACACGCGGCGATCGCCCCGCCTCCACGTTATTCTCTAATCGCTTTTTTGCTTTATCCGAACCCGAGAACATTTCGTTTCCATTTTTGGTTTTTGGTTTTCGGCGAGGCGAGACGAGGCGAAGCGAACGCGCGCCGGCGACACAACCGCCTGCGGAATTGCGGAAATTCTTTTCCCTTTTTTTTTTTCTTTAATCGTTATATCATTTTGAAACATTAACCCATAATCTTTTTAAATATATGGTACCTCAACGTTCATATAATATAATCAACAAAACATTAACACGAACGTCGCTCGTTCCTTGCTCGAAAAGCGATTAGTTAATTGATAGTTCACGAGCAACAGGCGTCGCGAATAATAAATTATTATCGTTAATATATTACTCTTTTCGACTGTGCCGACTAACTATTCATATATACATGTAACGCGTGGAGTGTGTTTGCATGTACGTGTGCACGCGTGTGCTTCTCTGTGTCCTCACGTGTACGTATGAGAGTGTGTTTATGCGTGCGCGCTCGCTCGCGTGCGTCGAGAAAAATGGAAGACCACCGTTTATCTTTTACGATCTCGCCTCGAAGAACAATGACAAACATCCTTGACTGCACGAAATTTGAATCTGTATTATATTTTTTGAAATTTTTTGAAACTCGCTGTCTCGCTCGGACAGAGTAGAGGATGCATCTTTTGCAATTAATTCTCGCTTTTGACACTTTTACACACGCTTTGATCGAAAATCCAAAGAAACGCACAGAATGCGTAAAATCCATACGAAATTTTCCGATTAGAAAACTGAAAATTGTGCTGGATATAAATAAAATAGTGGCTTTTCTTTTTTAATGTAGTATTCGTTGGAGTATTCTCGAGAGAAATGCGAGAACAATTTAATCGGTACGAAACGTAACTTCCTGTGATACTAATATTAACCCTTTGCACTCGGAGCTATTTCAACTCAAAAATCAAACATTTCTTTTGACCTAGAATATTTCCATTGTACATAATTTTTTTCATTTTATACGTATGAAACTGTAACTGTCTATATAGTACCTCATACCATATTTAAATGTCTAGTAATTTATCAAATATAAACAAATCTAATAATGTAAACAATATTTCGAATAATAAAATTTGTAGTGGCGCCTCAGAGGCGCCATTCGAGTGCTAAGGGTTAACTCTCGGATAACAAATACTAATTTGACTCGCACGCAGTTTAGAATTCATCACCTTCCACCGTTGATGGTAGCAAAAGTCGTAAAATACGGTCTCTCATTATTGTCGACCACACTACGTATGTACGTGTTTTGTGTGTGTGTGTGTGTGTTTTTGGTGGTGTGTATGCGTGTCTCGAGAGTGGTTTTTTGGGCGCGCGAACGCATCTCCCCGCTCGTGTTGCTCTGTGTACTTATATACGCAATGTATACATTGTTCGCGTACGTACGGTACATCGGTACGACCCAGATATTACCATCGACGTTTCTATTACCGTTAATTATTTTCCCCATAACACCTATATTATATTATTGCTGCAGCTTTATAGACACCGCCCCCTTTCCCCTTTCTCGCGCGTAACTTCCATCTTCTGCGTCGCATTCGCTATGCCCGAATTCACCGGCATCTGTTTCATCACGGCGCGGCGAGACACAGAGAGAGAGAGAGAAACCGATCGTTCCGAAGACGATCTTCGCGAGATCGTGATCTGTAATCCCGGTTCTGAACAATATTCATCTACGATCGACGAAACGCGTCGATTCGAGAGAGAAAAACAAAACGTTCGAAACGACTAACAAAACAGACGGTTCCGGTGGATCTGCGAAGCGCGTCACGATACGTCCCAATCGCATACGAGAAACGAAACAGAAAACAGTTACAACATATTTCTCACTGACCCCTCAAGTCTCTTACCACAACGTATCCTCTAAACCAGGCATGTTCAGAAGTAGCTCACTTGGAGGCAAATTCGAGGGAGACGCCCACTTCTCCCGCCCGCGCGTCTCGCTCCCCGTGGCGGCCGCAGTCCTCCGAGCCAGTGATGGGAACTCTGTGGGCGCTGGACGTGAAAACTACCACCTCTCAGCTGTACCGTCTTCCCCTACTTTGCTTTCACCGCGCATGCGCTACACACAAGCGTACCTCAGCCTGACACGGACAGAGTAGAGGTACGCTTGCGTGTAGCGCATGCGCGGGGAAGCAAAGTAGGGGAAGACGGTACGGGTGAGAGATGGTAGTTTTCACGTCCAGCGCCCACAGAATTCCCATCACTGCTCCGAGCTCCTCAGACCCGTGCCTATCGCGAGTCCGGGAGTCACCCGCAACGCACCACAAGCAGTACATGCCGTAAACGCTAGGCACGGATCTGAGGAACTCGGAGGACTACGGCCGCCACGGTGAGCGAGACGCGCGGGTGGGAGAAGTAGGCGTCTCCCTCGAATTTGCCTCCAAGTGAGCTACTTCTGGGCATGCCTGCCCTAAACGATAACAAATCTCTAATTCTGCTCCGATACTGGCAAAATGAACCGCTTGGAACGAAGATGCAGTTACCGCCATTCTTTCTCAACTCCTTGCACTATAATATGAAATCAGAGTATTAAATAATACTAATTAGCTTCCTTTAGAATATAATAGGCATACAATAAATATAAATTTGATCTTCCACAGGGCTTCACACGACGAAGATATTATACTTATTGTAATCGGTAAAACATAGTGCAAGGGGTTAAACTGCTAGGTTCGATCCAGAGAGATTAACAGACTGCGGATTTTATGCGTTCACAAGAAAAATTGGTGATCTTCAACAGTAACAGTAGAAAGATTAACAAAATTGAATAACGTCGATATATATATATTGCTCTCTCAATGCAGAAAATGTTTGCACAAAGATCCGCAGTCCAGTCGGATGAACGCTTCGTTCGTTCGAATACATTTTGCCATGATTCTCTCCCCTACAAAATCGTTCCCAGACAAATCAACCTCCGACTTTGACAAAGACATCTTAAAGGCGAGCTATCAGAATTTCGCAATGATTAGGACGCAGCATGGCTCGTCATCGTTTCGCTTCGCGCGTGTCGGTGGCAGCAACGTAAACGGAGAAAAATTGTTGGCGAACAAATTGCTGGGTATCTAACGCGTTCCAGAGGTTCGTCGGAGCCGCGCGAACTTTAAAACGATCGAATAACGCAACGGAAACGAAGTGTCCGCGCTTTTCCGACGAGCATGATCGGCGTGTTCCGGTTGCGAAGCGGTTCGAGATTCGAGCCTTCGACGGTTCCGAGCACCGACATCGAGATTCAGGCGGGACAAACGGATATCCACCACGCGGACGTACGCCTCGAGTCGTATGATACGTAGTGGAACACACTCATCTATCGACTATTGTCCACACCTCCTCTACGATTACCGAGAAACGCGAGAAGCTACAGCCTGTCTCCCGGAAGAAGGAGTCCGAGGCTCACCGAAATACGATCATCATCTACTGCGTGACCGTCGATCTACCTCGGGCTTCTTCTCCCGCAAAACGGACCGGAAGTTCAACCTTTCACTGGGAACGACCAACGAGTTCGTCACTTTTGTTCTCTGCGAGCCGCTTTTCTCGTTCTCTTAACGCGTTCCTCGTCGGAAGCTTGTTAATAAAATGTATCAAAAAATTTCTTATCAAAAAACAGCGGATCTCTGTGCGTAATATAAATTTTCTACCTGAATTGCAACAAAGTGGGATAGAAATTAATTTTTTTTCTTATTATTTGTAATTGTTACTAGTGATTTGATAGCGAAGTCTGCAATTCAAACTATAATTTAGTTCATTTGATGACCAAAAGCGCCGGGCCAGCGATGACTACCGTGGCAGTCAACGTGTTAATATGTTCAGTAGATTGAAAATAATATAAGGTGGAGTGGGGTAAGTGCATAAACGGGCTCTTGTTAATATAATATGAGAGAAATTGCAATATCTAATATGTAGCAATCTACTCAAAGTTAATACCATCCTACTCCACGTAGATGTCGCCTAATTAATGAGGGGAATCCCCGATTTATGCCAACCAGTTCGAAAGCGCCGCATGTAAAGAGCAAACATATCAACAGTTATACTCTTGCCTCGTAGCATATGATACAAGGCTTCAAATCGGTTTTAATGGTCGGTTGTGCGCATGCCCCATTTTCGGGGAAAGCGCAGTTGTTGGATCTTTTACAATTTTCTTAAAAAAATAAACTGTGCAAGTGAAATTGGCGTTTTTGTCAATGTTAATTATATTTTTACATTATATTAATGTTAATTAATATATTGTATTAATGTTAATTAATATATTGTATTAATGTTAATTCATATATTGTATTAATGTTAATCAATATATTGTATTAATGTTAATTCATATATTGTATTAATGTTAATCAATATATTGTATTAATGTTAATTAATATATTGTATCAATGTTAATTATAATTTGCCAATGTTAATTAAAGCGTATTAACTGAAATATTTGTTAATTTCAACAAATGTTAAAGTATTATAAAACAAATTAAAGATATATGGGTAGAAAGTCAAACTTACTAAAAACTGGTGTGCACTTACCCCACTCCAACTTACAGTATTTTAAAATTCTAATGTTGTCATTGTTTTAAATTGCAGCCATTCATTTTTGACATAAATCCACGAAACCCGCTGCCTGCTTATCAAGCTGTAGCAGAGAAGAACTTGACAATTTTCGTTCGACCCTCGTTTCACTACACAGTTTACTTTCTCCGTTGATGGTAAATCGATACGAAGGTAAACGTCAATATGAACCGTATCGGAGAACGATAATATCGAGAACATAAATAATCGACTCTGCAAATTCCCCCTTTGGAGATTGAAACCCCAAGGTACAACGAGACGAATTTAAAATGTGATTATTCTGGCTGTTCACGACTAAGAAGATGATGAGAAGATACTATTTATTCTGGTATCCGTGAAAATTGTGTTAAATCGACACGAGGGACGAACAGTAGAATTTACGTCTCTGAGGGAGGCTAGTTAATTAACAACCAAATAACTACCGAATAATTTTCTCAGAACTCTTTAAAGTCTCTTAACACGTTCACGCCGGGGCCGATTTCCATTTGTTTTGCTGTGTGACGGCGCTTAAATTAATGCCGCGCTTCATCTGGCGGCGCGCGATTTTTGCCTGTTCAGACCTGCGTACGCGTTGTTATTAATTATAATTGTAATTAAAAATAAATGTTTTTAATGAAAATACGTTAAATTTTCATTATTTTAATTTTCAGCGTCTAATAGCACAATCGAATGCGTACCACCGGTGGTACGCGCCGCCCGATGAGACAATCTAGCGCGAGCCACCGGTGGCTCGCGCCGGGGTGAACGTGTTAAGCAGCCGCCGGCAAGTAACGCGATATTTCAACGAACGATTCTCTAGCTTCGTATCGTCCGCATTGGTACAAACTATATTGCATTCGTAATGAAATTTTGTTACCCAAAGTTTGCTCGTCTTCGTACGTGTTCGAGAGGTCGGCCAGTTAAGAGGTCGAAGCTCGCTTAAACGTTACGGTCGACGGACGACTCCGTCGTGGAGTAGAAAATGAAAGACGAAGAAAACAGGCATAGAAAGAAAGTGAGAATAGATGGGGAGAGAGAGAGAGAGAGAGAGAGGAGTACAGAGAATTAGAGAGAAAGAGAGGCAGAGAGACAGACAGTGAGAGAAAAAAGAGACAGTCTGTTGTCGCGGTACGGGGAAGTCGAACCATAGGTTCGCGATTATCGAATCGCCAGGTAATAATCGTCGACTGGGACACGAGCAGTTGATCCGATCGCCGTTTGGTACGCGTTGGTAGGCCGAGGAACGCCTCAGGCACGCCGTATCTGCGCAATCGCGACCGCGGGAAAACCACGATCGAGCACGGAAATCGGTTCGACGGTGGTTCTCCTCCGTCGTAGCGACGGATCGCAACGAAGGCCGCGTCCGCGTCATCGGTCCCAACCGAATCCGTCGACGATACGACAGTAAAGAGGGGGATCGGCGGTTTAAGAAGGCGGGGGGAGATTGCGTTTGTTGGATCGCCGACGAACGCGGAATCGGACGAGATCGAGGATCGAGTCGCGGGCGACGATCTTGTCGCGGATTCGCCAGAGATCGAGCGGTTGGTTGGCATTCGACGACGGTTCTTTTCAGATCGCGTCGTGGCCGCGTCGGTTCCAGTCGAAATCGTCGACGACGCGACGGAAAAGAAAAGGATCGATGGCTCGAGAAGGCGGAAGATCGCGGAATCGGACGAGATCGAGAACCGACTCGCGGACGTCGATCGGCTCGCGTTCGCGTCGATCCCAGCCGAGTCCGTCGACGACGCGACGGTGAAGAGGATGATCGGCGGTTTGAGAAGGCGGGAGAGCGCGTCGTCTATCGGATCGGCGACGATCGCGGAATCGGACGAGATTGAGAACCAAGGCGCGGCCGTCGATCTTGTCGCGGATTCGCTGGAAATCGGCGCGGCCGCGACGAACGACGATCGTGCATACGACAGCGGCGGCGGCGGCGGTGGTTGCGATGACGGTGACGGTGGCGATGACGATGGAGGTCGAGATGAGCACGATGGTGGCGACGATGACGGCGATGACGTTGTTGTTCTCGTTGTTCCACTGTCGTTCGACGGCCGATAGTTTCCGTAGACGCGCGACAGCAGGATCGATTGGACGACGACGACGACGACAACCGAGGGCGGAACGAGAAGCGATCCTCGTCGACGAAGTCGTGGCCAAGCCGGACCCGGAGGACCCGAAGGCTGACGGCGGCTGCCGCATCGTCGACGGGACAGTCGACGCTTCCGACGTCGACCCCGCGGACCACCGCGGCGATCGTTCGACCACTTCGAAACGGTCCGATGTCCTGCGCGTCCTGTTCGGCCCGCTTTACCTGGGTTAAAATGCTGCCGGTGGTTCACACTCGCACTCGTACACACGACGGCGACGTCTTTGGACTGCTCTGCAACACCAACCACCCGAGATTACCTAATTTTCGGTTCCTCGCACCGCTTCGTTTCACGAGCCCTATCTGCGAGTCTACAAGCTGTACTGTTCAGGAAATGCCGGTGATTATGAAAGCGAAGTCATGTAGGATCAAATCACAACTAATATAAACAATTAAACTATTTACGAGTCTAAACTATTTTTATCTGTTCTGAGAACCGCAATCAATAACATTGTTTAATAGATCGTCGCATCATTACCGTTACTATCGTCGTAGTAATCGGCGGAATTCGGTACGGTAATTCGGTACAGTATCACCCTACACTCCCTACAGTCATTTCATTAAAATAATTTATTTCCTGGTAAAATAACTATGTTATCATAATAACATATAAGACATAAAATGTAATATACAGGGTGAGTCACCTAACGTTTGTACCTCAAATATCTTTGTTGTTTCGAAAGATACGTCAAATGTCTGAAGGACAAAGTTGAATGGTCCAGTGGGACTCGCACGATACCAAAAAAATATTTGTTTTTATGTCATTTTTTAGAGATTTTCAAGGTCACCTTGACTGTTTTAAATGGAACCACCCTTTTCTAAACACCTACAATGATAGTCCCTTTTATTACAAATTCAGTGACTATAATTACTCAAGGTCATTCAAGGTCGCGGACAGAGTGCAACATTCCTTCAAAGCCCGTTTACAAGCATGTATCGATGTTAAATCTTATACGTTCTCTCTGTCCTTGACCTTGAATGACCTTGGACTAATTATAGTCACTGAATTCCTAATGAAAGGGACTATCATTGTAGGTGTTTAATAAAGGGTGGTTCCATTTAAAAAAAATGACATAAAAACAAAATTTTTTTTGCATCGTGTCAGCCCCATTGTACCATTCAACTTTGTCCTTACCATATTTTACGTATCTTTAGAAACAACAAAGATATTTGAGGTACAAACGTTAGGTGACTCACCCTGTATGTATAATTTTTCGCATCATTGTCGAATTATTAATAAAACCAATGAAGGTAATACATAATCAGCAAAAAGATCAATTTATTTGAAATTCTGACTTACACCGCTTTCATAATGATCGGCACATGTGCGAAAGAGATGTGCACGATATTTGACGATAAAGTCGAATACTGTCTACACGAGCTTTCAGAATTTTCTTCGTTTTCCTATTCGTCGAAACTGCGAACTCTACAACCACCGAAAGAAGAGTCGAACCACTACAATTACGAAAACTATTGTTGTTATAAAAATTGTTAAATAAATTGTTTTAGTCGTGCGGCAGCTACGGATAGACTCGATAAGAATCCAAATGAACGCGTGCTAAAAATGCAACGAACTAGCTCAGTACGGTCAGCGTTGTGAAAAAGAGAGAGAGAGTCCTCGTCTTCTCAACGGCATCGAAATTGACAAAGCCTACGCGTGCAGTGCGGATATAAGAGGTACCTGATTGCGGCGTTCACAGTCCAAAGTATCCAGCGACGGTGGTGGCCAGAACGATGACAAGTATGGCGACGCATATCATGATCATGATCTTCTTCTACGCTCGGCATCATCGGAGCGGCATAAAACACAACAATCGGTTAAAAGAGGTATTCGCCGACGCGATTCGTCGGTGTTATTCGACGAATACTAGCGAATCCGACGCCGGATGGACAACGGTGTCTTCTGATTCCAGCCAACGGCAGCCTGCGTTCCTCCATTGCGAGCTGCGTCGATCGTGCTCCTCGTATCGCGGCTCTCGTGTCTGCTCGGACCTGCTCGGACCTGCTCGGACCTGCGTGCCTCCGCCGAACATCGTCCCATTCGACAATCTTTTGACAATCTCTGAGAATCGCGACAGACCGTGTGATTCGTCACACAGACGGAAACTAAGAAAACGGAACACTCTCTTGTATTAACGCGCTCTCGCACGCGCGCGTCCACCGCGATTACAATTGCAACATTGCAGTGTTATTCGTAATCGTAATTATTATTATCTGTTCTATACAAATGCAGTTATGTACAATAATAGGCGTCGCGAGCGGGATCGCAGCCGCTCGCGACCATCGGGATCATGGTCGAGTACCGGACAGAACATCGTTCTCGGTACACACACCCTTCTCGCGTGGCTCGTTTCGGTTGTCGCGCGTTCCAACATACACTCGCAGAACTATCATCCGCAAGCTCTTCTCCTCGTTTCCCGCTATCGGCCATCGTTGCTCTTCCAAGTCCAAACTTCTGGCACAAACCACTTTCGAACCGTGCAACACGGTCGCGAGAGATCGTGGACCACACGTTACATTATTCACAGCGCGCACCACTAGACCGGGAATTTTTATGCAAGATCAAAAAGCATCGAGTGAGAGCAACCGGAACGAAATAGAAATTTCTTTATTATTTTTTTTTAACAATTTTAGTAAACGCAAATCGATAAGTTAACGGTCGTAAATTCGTTTGATCAGTCTATTGGTTTAATCGACATTCTTGAACTCTTTCAATCTTTTTACTGTTTCAACCCTTTGCGCTCCGAATTATTTTAACTCCATCACCAAACATTCTTTTTTCGATCAAGAATATTTCCAATCTGTATGATTTTTATCATTTTGAAGAAATGGAACTGATATAATACTTCATAGAATACTTAAATGTTTGGTAACGAATTTATTGAATATCAATTTAATGATGTAAACAATATTTTGAATAATGGTATAGTAATTTTTAGTGGTGCCTCGGAGCCACCACTGGAGTGCTAAGGGTTAAATTGCACCCACTCCGTTCTATCATAAATGCATAAAACCCGCGGTCTAGTAATATTAAACTATTCACAGACATTCGCAACGCAAGTATCGTATGAAAGCGAAATATACGTAATAAACAACATAAGGATACTAATCGCGAGGCGTGATCCGCTGTGATTACGGCGACAGTGTAATCGCGCGATTACGAAAGTGGTCCATGCGGAAAGAAGGCTGTATCCTCATTTCGCCGGGAGGTGCTGCGATTTCCCCAGAGGAGAAACCATGCTCCTCTATTAGTGTCGGGCCATCGAGCGTTTTCACTTTTCGTGGGCGTGCGGTTCTATCGAATGCGATTTTCGATCTTATGCATACTCTCGTCTCGTTTGTTTCAACGCGTCTTTACCCTTTAGGGTTGTTGCGCGATTATCGTTCTTACAGAAAATCGAGACTATTAACGCGTGCGGTTACTTTTCTTATTCGGACTGAAATACGGTTGTAGAAGCAAAGAATAATAGGCTTTAGTTAACTGTAAGATAACGGTGATGTAGATCAGGCATGTCCAGAAGTAGCTCACTTGGAGGCAAATTCGAGGGAGACGCCTACTTCTCCCACCCGCGCGTCTCGCTCCCCGTGGCGGCCATAGTACTCCGAGCCAGTGATGGGAACTCTGTGGGCGCTGGGCGAAAATACTACCACCACTCTGACGTACCGTCTTCCTATACTCTGCTTTCACCGCGCATGCGCTACACACAAGCGTACCTCAGCCTGACACGGACAGAGTAGAGGTACGCTTGTGTGTAGCGCATGCGCGGTGAAAGCAAAGTAGGGGAAGACGGTACGGCTGAGAGGTGGTAGTTTTCACGTCCAGCGCCCACAGAATCAGTGATGCCAGAAATGTCCGTGGCTCCCTCTAGTCGATGTTGAGACGTTCCCCCACTTTGCTTCCACTAGCCGCTACGCACACAAGGAACCTCTACCACCATCGTGTCCGTGTACGGTGGCTGGTCGGCCGGTTGGCCGTAGATTACGAACGTACGGATCGTTCCTCGGCAATTCAGCTATTTCAGCTTACCGGTGTTGCGAACGGGCGCATTCGATTCTCGGTGCGGCACGGCATACGTTTTGCTGTAACTTTTGACCCAAAGCAGCTACCAAAACGAAATTTGGATTAAATTTTTTTTTAAAAACTCGGTTTAATACTAAAATATGTTTTGAATTTCTAAAATCATTTTTTCTTGTTCTGTTAAAGTATAGCTGGATAAGGTGGCCAAAGGTTCCCCCAAACCAAATTGATCTTTAGTCAGACTATGCTTAGCAAAAAATTACGAAAAAATTCGTGAATATTTTACCGAGTAGCATACATGACCGAGAAGCAAAGTGGGGGAACGTCTCAACATCGACTAGAGGGAGCCACGGACATTTCTGGCATCACTGACTACGGCTGCCACGGGGAGCGAGCCTCCAAGTGAGCCTACTTCTGGACATGCCTGATGTAGATAGATGTGTGTGCGTGTGAAAGTTATCCTAAGCCGAAAGTCAAGGATTATAATAAATAATAATAACAATACTTTCCTTACAAGATCAAGTTCGCTTAAAAGACGTAATCGGGACAAACGTATGGGAACAATGATCAGAGTACGCGTCTCGCATCGATCGATAATCGTATTCAGTGAAACGGCAAGCTGTGTAGGAATGATCGCGAGGACGAAGAACACCGTAACGAAAACGGAACGAAATTTCGCGGGAAACGCGTATCCACGTTGGTCGGAGGTAGCTTGTCCTTTTGCAGAGGCCAGCCTCCTGCCACGGGCTCGAGGAAAATGTCAGAACGTACGGCAGAGAGACTGCAGAGAACCGACGGACCGACCGACCGGCGTTGGTCTATCAGAGTCTATCTTAACGAACGATGAACGAACGGGTAGGAACACGACGGCGAGATCGACTCGATGGAACCGTTTCGCTCGACGAAACGCGACTTGAACACGAAGCGTGAACGGTCAACGATGATACAATCGTCGAGGAGACACGTTGCAAGTCGGTGACCGCGTATCCAAGGTGGAGAACGAGGAGAACGAGGAGCAGGAGGAGCCGGATTCGGAGGGACAGTTGGTTTTGCTTTGGCAGAGAGTTGCTTCCTCCGAACAGTGCATCTCCTATCCCAGTCCTACGATGCTATACGGATATTCTATCCTATCCTAGTCTATCCTACGTTATCCTATCCGTTCGTGTTCCCACGACGTCGGAATCGTTTTTTTCGCTTCTCGTAATCCCACGACGACCAAACGGACGCACACACGCGCGCGTCTTTATTTCCCCCACCCCCCTCCCCGGATCCTCCCCCGATACACCTTTGATATCTAGCGGTATATCAGGCTCTTTAGCTTCCAGGAACGCTCGCTATTATTATGGAGATTAATATCACGGCCAATATTAACACGCAGATTATGATGAAGATCATTTTCTGTGGACAGAAAGAACAAGACACGGTTGCGCATCAGAGTTTGGTTCTAGAACAACCAGAGACACGTGGGACACACAGCTCACAAAGGCAAAAACGACCATGGACGACGAACGACGACGAACGAAATCGGGTCGGGTCGAGTCGAGAGAATGCGAGGGCGGGGCATTTGAGGGTCAACAATGTTTGCGCTTGCATATCAACAATAACAACAACAACAACAATATAAACGCACACCAGAGCTCTACACAGGAACATCGAGAGCCAGTCGTGGTATATAGTGTTGTACACTGTGGGTCTCGCGACGATCCGCGGCGACAGTCACAAGCCAGAGACACGAGATATCGATATGCTTGCACAGTCAAGAAGAACAACGAGTGAACAAACAACGGACAGTTAGCGAACGAGTGGTTGTACAAACAGACGGATAGAGAGGCAGACAGGCAGAGTAAGAGAGAGAGAGAGAGAGAGAGAGAGAGAGAGAGTGAGAAAGGGAACGGACACAGAGATAGATAGACAGATAGATAGATAGATAGATAAATAGAGAAAAGCACAACGAGTGTCTGCACTTGACACGCGTCACCGATGCGTTTCGGTGCAGCGTTTTCGAGTACGGGTGAACACATCGGGAACCGATCCACGCTCGCCGAAATCTGTATCGCACGACTGTCGACCTGTTATCGCGATCTTCAACAGATCAACCCTCTGCGAGCGAGCGTGCACCTCGGAAAGAATTATTCTCGAACAAAACCAAACGAATTATTTTACATGAACCTTTCTATTGTGCATTAAATTCTCGAAAAAAAACTTCGAGTCGTATAATATTAAGAAAGCTGTCGTATATTTCAGAGCGTCCGAGTATTATGAAGAGTGACTGTACATGTTCAACTTCATAAAATTAAAACGGATCAGAAAAATACGCAGAAAGAATTGTTGCCCGCCGCAATGGTTGGTTCGTGGCTCGCAGGAAAGCTGACCGATTTCGTTCGAGATTCTCAGCGAAGACAGAATAATGAAGAAATCGCGACGGAAGCACAGGACGATTCTGAGTTCGCGATAGTCGCGTAGGATCGCGAATCGATACGTTTACCTTGCGAGGTTCAATCCTTTTCCTTTCGCTCTCGGCCGCACGTTCGCCACACCGCAACCGCAGTCGCAGCCGCAACCACAACCACGATCGCAGTCGAGAACCGATCCGATCGGCAGAGCATCACCGGACTGCGACCCATCGATTTGCCCTGCCGAGCACCAGAGGAGGACCGGAAGGAGAGACACGGAGCTGGATGTTCTTCGGGAGCCGGTATCGGAATCGGTATCGAAATCGGAAATGGAATCGGTATCGAAATCGGAAACGGAATCGGAATCGGTATTGAAATCGAAATCGGAATTGGAATCGGAATCGGTATTGAAATCGAAATCGAAATCGAAATCGAAATCGAAATCGAAATCGAAATCGAAATCGAAATCGAAATCGAAATCGAAATCGGAATCGAAATCGAAATCGGAATCGGAATCGGAATCGGAATCGAAATCGAAATCGAAATCGAACGAAAACGCATCGGTGATATCGGCTAAGGATACTCGCTGACGATCGACGATGACAACCAACGGGGACATTAACATCGCGACGCGTGTCGTACGCGTGTATATTCTGAATCACGCGTCCATCTACCTGATTCTCTGTACAAACAAGAGGAAAGGTGTCCGTCCGGAGCAGGGATTGAAGCAAAAGTGATCGTTAGTACCTGTTTTGCGAGGGGTCTGAGCGAAGCAGTTGTGCAGAAACGCTGTTCTAAATACAAGTATCCCAGATCATTTCAAAAGGTGATAGACGCCACGACCCATAAACGGAGCACGTGATAAGAAGTCTAATTCATCCAATATAGTGGTTCAATGTATCCGTTTCCGTAATACGAATTTTGAAATTTTGCATACATGTAAAGTACTGCGTAGTTAGTTTTGACTAATGACTATTTTGCTTTGAGTAACAATCAATGACACCACTAGTCATTTTTAATTATTAATTAATTTCTGCCCTACTCTGGTTCACAGTGATTCCTAGCCAAAATCGTACACCGGATATTATAATATTTTGTATTAAAATACAAGGAATCGGGTACGGAATTTTGAACTAATGCATTTCATACGGTAGAAAAGCTAAGAATCAACGCAGCAGGAATCCTTAGACATATAGAGGAAAAATAAAATTAGCATAATTCACTCTAAAAAATATCTCGCAAGAAAACTGGTGCAAGTGTAAAAAGTCTGTCCGAGTTAAACAGGAATATATAATTGAATTCATCCGTGTAACTTGCTGGAAATCAGTCGAAATAATTGAAAATATTTTAGACAGCCGGGCTCTATCTATACAATTGAACTTTATCAGGACAGTGAATGAGAAGTTTTCGCTTACAAAACACAATGGCTTGGCCCCAATTCAACGGGCGAGCCCTACAAAACGGATTTTTCTATAGGATGTACGACATTGTGGCCACAGAAATATCCCTCGTAACAGTTATTTAGAATATCGGTTCTTCGTAACTGTTTCAAGGACTGGAATCGATATCGCAACGGTTTTCAACCCCTAGTCTAGATGCACGCGTACAGTAACGCGCGCGCGCTTCCACAGATAATAAATACACCGACGATGTATACGCGTGTATATACAGTCAGTCTCATAATTGATGGCACCACGCTTTAAATCAGCTTTTCTGTCATACTAGATGGATTAGTTCACTGAATGACATGCAATGAAACTTTTAAAACAAAATTCCGTTTAATCTGAATCACAAAAACTAATGCAATAGAAACTCGTAAACCAATTGATCAATTTCAATGAGATTTTAACCCTTTGCACTCGCACGGTGACTCTGGGACACCGGTAAAAATTGCCATACCATTATACAAAACAGTTTTTACATTATTAAATTCGTCTGTGTTCTATAAATCTCTGACTATGTTAGCGTTGCATGAGAAAACAGGTTCAATTTCATGTGGTAAAATATTAAAAAGTTTATATAAAATGACAATCTTCTGGGTGGAAAGAAATGTCTTTGGAATGAAAATTGCTTCGAGTGCGGAGGGTTAAGCATACATAACCTATCTATATACATATATACATAACCTTACTTTTACTATTTTCTTCGTATTTCAGACTAAACGAAATTTTTTCAAAATTATTATTACACATCGTTTATCAAACTGATCCATCCAGCTTGGCAGAAAGACTGAAATCGTTTGGTCCATTCCTAAAAAGAAAATTATGAGACTGAATTGTAGGTATTATACACAGAGAGAGACAGGAGAGAGAGAGAGAGAGAGAGAGAGAGAGAGAGAGAGAGAGAGAAAGAGAGAGAAAGAGAGAGAGACGTATACATGTATATAGTACAGGTGTACAGATGTACGGGCAAGAGAACAGTAAAAAGACATATATCGTGTAGAAAGCAAAAAACCGCGCTGCGCCACGCGCCCTGCACCTTGAGGGTCGTGTGTGTTGGTCGTCGAAGAAGCGCAGCGCAACGACGCGCAGCGCAGCGCATCGCACCCCCGAATAGAAAATAAAGCGGAAACAGCAGGCCTGGCGCTTCTCGATCGATCGCAGCAACCGATCGACGCCGGCGACAACCGAATCGAGAACGCTATAGGTTAGTCCGGTTAGAGAGCATAGGTTAGTAATACGCAGACTTTTAGTAGTACGAATGGAGACAAACAGTTCAGGGACGGAGGCACAATTAGCACACTCACGTTCAACAGGACAGAGCGACACACAAATAGAGAGACACGCGTATTAAACATCTATACGACGATGCGTGTACACCATGTTTGCAACGCGTTCTGCTACCGATTGCGCGCTGTCCGACACCGATTTTACGTTCTAACGATCCCTGTAGATGATCCCTACGATAGTGTAAATCAGAATCCATAGCGGTTTTGATTCGTTACACGAACATAAATTTGAATTGTCGAAAAGACGAATTGTTAATTTTTAAGAATTTTCTCCGTTTCAACCGGGAAAACTATGCGAATGATTCCTGCGTAGAACGATTCCGTAGACTCTCTCCTGAATACGACAATAAACTTTTTTAACAATATTCGGCGCATCGAATTGTTTATAAGAATCGTCTACTGGTTATCGAAACGTAAGAGTTGCTAAAAACTTGTTGGACAATGTTGTTAACACTAGAACTACCACGCGAGACGATCCGTTTCATCCTTTTACATTTTGTTACATCCTGTTACACCCGTTACGTTGAAATTATCGAGACTCGCTGACAATCGTTGAACAATGTTACTAAATCGTGTGCATCTTACAATTTACGCTCTGCATTGATTTTTCTGAAGTGTTACAATTCGGTGCGCGGTATTTCTAGTGTTAATCGAGACGTTCACAGGCCAAACTGATTAATATAAATTTACAATTGAACATATACTATTTCATCGATTTCTGCACTCTCTTTATTTTGTGGATTTAATCGGTATGGCATATGAACGGCTCATACGTACACGCAAGTTCGTATATATGTATTTTAACGTTTCACATTTGTTAACCAACCAGAGCCAGATTACACTCAATCATAATTTAGTGATGCATAGGTACGTAATTATTAGTAACAAAGGTGGACAATGTTTAGCAGATTCGAAGTAAATAAATTAGTGAAAGATTGAGAAAGCTTTAACGCACTGCTTACCGGAAGCTTATTAGTATGACTCTCAACCACTCTGCTAGATCAAACAAGACCTTGAAGATCTTCTCTTAAAAAGCAAGCCAGAAAGAAACGATTGGATCACGTTCTTAAGAATAGCTGTTAGTTCGCGAACAAAATTGGTTATTGCTGTTGAATAATCATTTCAGTCATTCTCAGCTGTAAATCATCAAACGTCTGGCTCTGGGATGCAGATCAACGTACAAACAGGGTGTCCCAGCTGAATGAAATCACCCAAATATCTATCCTGTATTTGTTAATGTAGTATAAAAAAGTCTCACAAACAGATACACCGTTCCAACGGCCAACTATTTACAATGATAAAAAGAATGTCTTCTCAACGATGAGCCGTTGTGGAGACTTCAAGGTCGTCGGTATATGTTTTTAAATTGAAAATCGTATATTCTTTTTCTTGCATGCGCTTATAGAGAACAAAAGGACGAATCCACGAATATCTCAAGATTAAATGAGTACAGTAATTCCGCGATCTAAGTCCAACGGAACGTCTCGATCTACGTCCCTTGATTACCCCTTCCACTGCGGAGCTCAAGCTGCCTCGGTCGCCGGGCAGTGTAAACATGCCGCGTAATCTGATCCTGGGTCGGGTATATCGGTGTGAATCACACCAATCCAATTACAAAACTTCTTTATTTTTTATTATTTTTTCATGGAACATTCACTAACATATTCGTGGCATTTTTCTAATGACAATGATACCAAATATGATATAATTCCGATAATATTTATTTGTGTAATGAACGATGGAAGTTTTTTTATTCGCATTACATTGTACGGGCACGGGGGCCTTAGTGGCAGTGGCCGCGACTCTTGTCGTCTCTTTCTTTCCTATACGCTGTTCTTCTATACGTCCAAAACTTTCATCGTTTATTACACAAGTAAATATCATCGGAATTATATCATATTTGGTATCATTTTCATTAGAAAAATGCCACGAATACGTTCGTGAAAGTTCCATAAAAAAATAATAAAAAATAAAGAAGTTTTATTATTGCACTAGTATTGTCTCACCGATACGCTATTTTTTGTTGCGTCTTGGGCCGCGCGGTCCGTGTTTGCATGCTGTCCTTTTCTACGTTCGGCGCGGTCGACGCGGTCGACGCGGTCACAAAAAAATAGTGTCCCTTCGCGTTCTTAGTCCCGGTAGGAAACCGAAATAGAACTTAGATCAAGGAATTACTGTATATGGTTATTATTAGACTGTGGATGTTATTTTCCACAAAAATCCGCAGTCTAAACATCGCAGTCGTTGGACTCGACTTTTTATGCTCTATAATAATATCGAAGAAAAAAATATAGGAGACCCTGTATAACGATAACCTTGAGAGACAAGTTTCTCTCTGGTTAACACGTGGCCGTTGAAGTAGTACGATTCGATGCTGAGACATTTTTTGATATAGCAATGAATGAGATGGATATATATATCTGTGTGATCATATTCAACTATGACACGTTGTATATGCGAGCAGCGATTCGATAGGAGGAACGTTAACGCGCTAGGAAACATTAATAAGTGTCGCCGAAACACGGCCGGAAGCCGGATGCCAACGTGGTTTCGTGTCGAGTAGTATTCGTAACGATACACACAAAACAGATAAACAATCGAGAGGCAAAGATATAAAGGAAGAGAGAAAGAGAAACAGAGACAGAGATAAACAGAGAGACAGCGTTAATACGAAAAAGCATACGGAGGGTATTAAACGCGATACAACCAAACAAATGGGGGATAAAAGGGACAACGGGGGAGCGTCGTTTGTAAGGGGTTTTGTTTTTGTAGGGAGGGAAAAAAACAAAATGTGACCAATTAGAGACAAACCAATGGATCCGCGCGAAATACGGGATAGACTCACCCGTCGGGCTTTGCTTTGATACTTGAGTGCTTTCTTGGTGTCCTGCGTAGCCGTCTGCACGTAATCTACCGCGTGCTCCACGTGGTACTCTATGCGATCTATCATCTCACCCTAAAATTAGGCTAGCGTTAGTTCAACCTGCGGATAAATATCCCTGTGAACGACAACTGGGAACAAGCCGATGGATAAATCCATTGATACGAGAGGGAAAGAGACAAAAGAGACGACGTACGGTGTTGCGAACCAGCTGGACAACACCCAACATTTCAAACAGTACAAATTATTTTGCTTTTTGTCCTAGTAAACGATAACTAAACTTTAAAAATATTGTTATATTATTTCCAACTCATGAACAGTATTAACACGTTCACTACAGTATATTTAAAGACATCTACTCATCATAATGTACAGGGCGTCCCATTTATGTTGAGATTGTAAATAATTTCGGAGACATATGACTTAAAAAAGAACAAACTGACACATGTCCTTTAGTGTTTAGAGTGGGGAGTCAAATGGCACTACTAGTTCTCTAATGCGTGGGCGTTTTCAAGGCTATTTCAAGGTCATTTTGTATTTTTTATCATAAACCCATATTTTTTATTTCGGAATCATATTCTACGTAAAAAAATGCACAACTTTTTTTTTTAAACATCTTTTTGTAAGTTCAATATTTCTTAAGTTATTTAGCTGATTTTTCATGTTTATGTCAAGGATAATTTTGTTTTTCTATTAAAATGACAACGTTACTTTTTTCTAGAAGATTTTTTATTTCATTTAAGAACATCATAATAAATGCTCGAAATTTTTACCCTCAACTTCTAGATACTTAATAATTCGTTTAATAAAAAACTCATGAACACATAATAAAGTTCTTACAAATTTACAAAAAAATGTTTCAAACAAAAGTTGTTCATTCTTTTACGTAGAATATGATTCCGAAATAAAAAATATGGGTTTATGATATAAAAGGCAAAATGACCTTGAAATAACCTTGAAAACGCCCTCGAATTAGTTTGTTTTTTTTTAAATCATATGTCTTCGAGATTACTTACAATCTCAATTTAAATGAGACACCCTGTACACACAATCTCTGACATTGTTCTACTAAATTGTTTTAATATTTCACAAACGAGGTACGATGTATTTCATTGAACATTGTAACAAGATTGTAATAATAAATGCTGGTAGCAAACGTGTTGAGGACAGAAGTAAATATGTCTCTGTAGCTTCTGTATCTCGCAATTCATTCGGACAGATTGTATTTTGCAGAAAAATTCGCAATCTAATGGTGACTACGTTGAAAAGGCTTGTGCTGGTTCTTACGAGTCCAACATAAGAATATAAAATTGTTGTCTAGCTGATTGTTACGTCCCGGCACGCTTTGCGCGAACGCGTTTGTATCATTACCTGGCTTTCCACTAGCATGGCCATGTCCATGAACATGTCGTGGAGCTCCCTGATCGAGTTCTCCAATTTGATGATGTCGGCGTGGCGAGCCTCGATATCGGCCAGGGTTTGTTTCGCTTGTTGCGTTTCCATGATGATCTGCGGGAAACACGCGGTTGGTCAGTCGGTTCTTCCTTAAAAGAGGGGCGATTTCCAGGTGAGTAATTAGTCTTGAGAATGAAATAATCAGTCATCGATAAGTCAAACTTACATGAAGGGTCTAGCAGAATAAGAACGGGTAATTGACCGTATGCCATTGTTCTAAATCTTTTTTTATCTAAAACACTATTCTATACAATTTCAGATATCTACCCCTTCCTTTGAGGGGTTGAAAAGCTTCACTTTTGATTATCTCAGTTATTACTCAAGTTATTTAGGTGGAATAAAAGCGAACACGAAGAAATTAGCTTTGCTTGGAACATTTATCTCAGAATTTTAAAGCAGTTACGAAGGGTTGAGAAAAATTATTTTCCGGCAGCGGAAATAGTCGAGAGCTTCGAACGAGGCCGACCGGAAGAGCGACTCGTCGCGAGAGAACTGACTAGTTAATAAAACAATTACTCGTCCGGTTCGCTTGTTGAAGAAACAAAAATGGAAATCGGGTTAAGGAGATATCTCACCCCTTGCGTAAACACGGCCGGATTCCCCTGTTCCAACATTTCTTCGAGTTCCTCGTTGGTGGTTGTTCTTCCCGCTGCAAGCGGCGAAATTGTTAGATTAAAGATGCTAATACTAATCGCGATAAAATCGCAGGAGATCCTTCGAGGGATCGGGAAGTTTAAAAAGAAATCGGACTTACTGATTTCCAACTGTCGCTGTATCCTCCCCTTGCATCGCTCTCTGTAATCGGTCTGCGTCCGATTGTACTCCGTCATCACTTCGACGAACTTCCTGGACAGCGTCGAGTGCTGTGTCTTGCGTATCCTCAGGTCCGCCGACGATTTGTTTGTGTGCTCTTCCTGCTCGATATTTTGCTCTATCACTGTGGACATCGAGAACAACATCCGAATCACCGTCAAAAGTCGGGCACAGGCGTTAGCGCGCCCGCGAATCGACGAACCCTAAACACTCTTCGGGTTCACCTACCTTTCATCCTTCCTCGTCATCTTCCTTTCGTCGCGTCGTTCTCACGCGAAACGAACTAATACTTCAACGATTCTAGTGTACAGTGCTGGATAAAAATATACATTCAGTTCTCGTTCGCCAATGTTCGTTATCGGGCAAGCGATAGTTGGAACTACCGTTTTTCCCTTCACGAATAAATATGCAAATAGTGGGCTCGCGAAGAGCAATGTTCGCAGAAATAACGAACGATTACAGTATTTCATCGATAATTGTCGCCACCACGGGTCCGGCCGGCGACAACTAACGTTCAGATAATACTATTCCTTGACTTGTGCCGAACGTAGAAAAGGACCTCGAAGCTTGAGAGGCCCCGGCCGGCGACAACTAACGTTCAGATAATACTATTCTTTGACTTGTGCCGAACGTAGAAAAAGACAGCGAAGCTCGACAGGCCTCGGCCGGCGACAATTAACGTTCAGATAATACTATTCTTTGACTTGTGCCGAACGTAGAAAAAAACAGCGAAGTTGCCGAGAAGTGTAACATAATGCGGGTCGAATATATCGGTGTGAAAACGACAATTAGCCCAGTGACAAAACTTCTTTATTTTTTATTATTTTTTTATGAAACTTTCACCAACATATTCGTGGCATTTTTCTAATGAAAATGACATCAAATAAGATATAATTCCGATGGTATTTACTTGAGTAATGGACGATGAAAATTTCGGAACTTTATTGTAAATATGATCCGAATTATATCGTGTTTGGTATTACTTTAATCAGAAGAATGCCATAAATATATTGGAGAAAGTCTCATAAAAAGATAAGTAATAATAAAATAGTTTTTTCATTGGTATTACACTCGGAGGACACGTGGGCCTTTGAACTGTGCCGCCGACTGCGACTCTCCGTGTCTCTTTCTTTCCCATGCGCTGTCCTTCCTTGCGCCCGAAACTTTCATCGTCCATTACTCAAGTAAATACCATCGGAATTATATCTTATTTGGTATAATTTTCATTAGAAAAATGCCACGAATATGTTGGTGAAAGTTCCATCAAAAAAGAATAAAAAATAAAGATGATTTGTCATTGGATTAGTAGTGATTTAATCGATACACACGATCTGTATTATGTTACACTTCTCGGCGTCCGAGGCCTCTCGAGCTTCACGGCCTCTCACGGGGTATACCCCGCGGAGGGAGGGATAGTTTCGCGACAATTATCGTTCAGAATTGCACGACAATTAACGATGAAATACTGTAATGTGCTCTCTATAAAATAGACAACAAATGATCGAGCTTTTTATTTCATCCAGCACTGTATTTCGTTTTTGTACTTTGCATTCTGTCCCAAAACTACCGTTCACGATACGTTCAAGCTTAACACTTTGAATGCCGTCATTGGTTTTAAAATTTCGTAATGTGTCGCTTACTTATTCGTATAAACGGAACGAACTTTTGGGACCATCTGCTGTTTCGTTTTGCCGATGGAGAAGATATTCGTCGTGTTCGCGGCGCAACGATCGTAATTAGCAACGGCGAGTCGCCGCTCCCGATGTCTCTTACCCTTTAACTTGGCTCTGACTTTGTTGGCCGTCTTCTTAATATCCGACATGAGGTCCTCCAATTCCATCTTAACCTCTGCAACAGAAAAAACGACGGGGCATTTGGTCAACGATCGACAACCGTATTCGGTGAATTTTCAAACCCAATTTTCTCGAAAACAAAGCCTCGCATGCAGTGCCGTAACGAGGGCGTGGCGAAAGAGGCGCCCGCCACGGACGCAACTGGGTTTGTGGTGCAAAACAAAGGATACCGACCCGGTTGAGAGTTGCACATGGTTTTTATTTTACTTGACCATTCTACCTCTACATGAATCAACACCGACTGTCACTGACCGTTCTCCGTCTCCTGACCAATTAGACAGAGACACGTATTATTGCGCGCGTTTTTTTTTTTAAATTGTATTTCTTTTGTTTTGTCGTCATTGAATATGAACGAAACTTTGTTCTTATGTAGGCGCAAGTTAGACACTTGCCACAGGCGCTTCATACCCTCGTTAAGGCACTGCTCGCATGAAACAATTTTATTATATATTTTCGACTTATTTTTTCATGTAGAATCACCCCCTTTTCGCTTGTACCACCAGTTACCGAATACCATGTATATCCGTTGCATTTTCAAACGAGATTTTCCCGAAAACGAAGCTGAGGATAAAAAAAAATTGTATTCTATTTGCTTCTGATTTTTTCAGTCGCACCCTGTATATTTAGAATGGAAATATTCTGGGTCGGTAAAAATGCTTGATTTCCGAGTTAACATAGCTCCGAGTGCAAAGGGTTAATAGGCGGAGTTGAAACGAGCGAAAGTTCGAACGAAGTAACAAGCACCGCTCCTCGATAATCCCGGAGTGAACGCTTGGATGGCAGTGCACGGGTCTGTTTTGACCCGGCATTTCAAAGGCATCGCCTAGCGTCTAACTACTCGCGAGGGATGGGAACAACAAAGTTCCCCCGACTGTCCTACTTCGGTTTTAACGAGCTTTTGTGCGAAGATAACATACAGGTCCATAATGGTGTGTCTCTGATGAACGTGCCAAAGAGTTGAAGTCAGAGTTGTTAGTTGTTGTGTGGAAAAGCACACTGAACACGCGATATAGATCTCTTGTTCGATTTTGGACGTGATAACGTATACATTTCGTTCCATTAGACTTGGAAAATACATTATATTCGACAACAGCAACATTCTTTCTTTTTTTCTGGAATTAATACTTTATATCATCTACAGTGGCCATTAGTCAACAACATAATTAGACAATAATGTCATCGGCTTCATCCAATGGTAAAATCTTTTTGTTTTCAATCCCTTGTACTGCAACAGGCTTGGCCAACACAAAATTCGCCAAGTTTTCTACATGGATATTGAAGCGTCAGGTATGTACTGTCATCTGCAATTGTTGTTAACACAAAGGTAAGTTGTACACACTGTTGTAGGATCTCAGGAAAAAGGAAGGCACCGCGCCGGAAATCGAATCCGGGCCCTCGCGGTGGTAGCCGATCGACTAAAGGTCGGGTTAAACACATCCGTCCGATTGCGGACGCGTTTTTAGGGTGTTTATACATTTCCGTCCGAACTTTGACGTAATTTGTGATGCGTTCGAGATGTTGTAAAGGAGCGCTACCGATAGTTTAGCTAAAGGGGTTGTGGAGGACCTATGGCCTCCCAGACTCGAAGAAAAAGAATCGTTGAGAAGTCGGACGCCGATTTCCGATTGCGAACACTCTCATTTAAACCTGAGTAACAATATTCGGTCTGATCCGAACTTCGGACATGTATAACCCGACCTTAAAGGTCGGGTTATACACATCCGTCCGATATCGGACGCGTTTTTAGAGTGTTTATACACATCCGTCCGATATCGGACGCGTTTTTAGGGTGTTCATACATTTCCGTCCGAACTTTGAGGTAACTTGAGAAACGTTCGAGATGTTGTATATGAGAGCTACGGAAATCGCGTCCGATATCGGACGGATGTGTATAACCAGACCTTAATTTCCTACGGTATTTGTGAACTTCGGACATGTATAACCCGACCTTAACGCGCTCACCCACGGAACCCTTCCCCCTTTTTCCTAATTTCCTACGGTATTTGTGGTCTGGGGAGAGTCCTAATCCCACAATATTATGCGAGCGCTTGTTTCCGTGATTGGTTCCGATAACCGAAATTTTTAGCGCGCTGTAACTGTTGGTAGTGTTGAGAGATTGGTGACCACTTGTCGACAAGATCTCGGGGCCGGGTTCGTTGAACGCTTTGCGAAAGAATCGATGACGGGGCGGTGTGGGGTGCAAGGCTGCAAGGGTACGAGGACGAGGACGAGGACGAGGGAGGGGCACGTATTCCCCTGCGTCGAGGGTGCTCGATGGAATTGGGTTAATACAGGGTGGAAACGTGCCAGACCTACTTCTATGGCCTCTCGAGACCTCGCCACGCTCAGGATACGCGGGCACGCTCGAATTCGATCGCGAATCGTCGCGTTTTCTCGTCCCAGAAAGAATGTTGCTCGACGCGTTTCGCTATATAGAGTCGAGCCTCATTCTCATAACGCAAGGAAGAAACATTTGCGAATTGTATAAAATTTCATTGAATTCCATCTGATCCGATTTGTACTGATTCCGAGCTTTTTATTGGGATCTGACATTTTGAGTGGCACCGCCTGCTGACGAAAAGTAGAAATACTCTAAGCTTGTTGGCTTGGCTTAGCGTGGCTTATAAGCAGCTTACAGTGTTAACAGGTGTTAATTACAGTATATACTTTCAGTGTTAAAACAGGTGTTAATGAAAAAATAACGTTATGGAAGCTCCAATTTTTCCACCGCGTAGCAAAAGATATTTTGATTACTGTGCAGTGAAAGATTCTGATAGTAGAGCGAGCAAAAATTTGTTGTTCCGTCTCCATATTTTGAAATGAAGTATGTGAAGTGAACTGCTTGAAATTTATAAGACCACCATTTCTAAAATGTATGAAACAATTTAGCAAAGAACAGTCTATTTTAACAGGTAAAATAGCTAAAGCTAGAGTGCATATTGAAAGATCTAACCAGCGTATAAAGACTTCCAAAATTCTTAGTTCAGCGATGCCTATGGTATTGGAGCCTCTAATAGAAGATATTAGGTACAATTATTTGTGGAGTAATTAATATGTCCTCACCAGTGTTAAGCGATTAGAAATTTCTGAAATTATAATTGTAAATTTAGAAGGTATATTAAAAAACAAATTTATTTTTGTAAAATGAATTATTTGATAAAACATACATTAAAAAGCCGCTCTCCTTCAACAAACTTTCTTCCTGCAGGATTTGTACCTGCCCACTTACAATTTTCACCCATACATACCAAACATTTTAAGGAAAAACAAAAAAGAAGATATCAATACAATGTTAACCCTTAGCACTCGAGTGGTGACTCTGAGGCACCACTAAAAATTACTGTACCATTATTCAAAATATTGTTTACATTATTAAATTGATATTCAATAAATTCGTTACCAAACATTTAAGTATTCTATGAAATATTATATCAGTTCCATTTCTTCAAAATGATAAAAATCATATAGAATGGAAATATTCTTGATCGAAAAAAAAAAAGTTTGGTTATGAAGTTAAAATACTTCGGAGCGCAAAGGGTTAAGACCAAGCTCTTCGTCGCCATATTGGATAGCTATATATATTGTCCACGCCCCCATGTCAAATCCCAATAACGAATTAATCGCGTTACAGGAGGGTCGACTGTGCAACAGAGCGGAACGATCGCCGGTGTCGAATTGATTCGCGATCGACTAGCCGGTGGGACATCTTTGGTTTGGTGCAAACCTCGCGGCCACCTGTCTTCGAGTCGATTTTCTCCCTGTGGAGGTGTACGATAGGTCGTGCGTCGCACGCTCGATGGACCGGGGGTACGAAACGCGGGGCACGAGGAACAGCAACGTCGAGCTGCGAAATCGATCCGCGTTACCCACCACCTACACCTCCCTGCCTACACCTACGTACGTACCTCGGCCTACTGCACAGTGCGGCAAACAAAAATCGAAAAACCCATTGTTCAAGAGAGACTACGCGCCACACCGATTTTTGGCTGCGTTCCGCTCCGTGCCACGTGGCCCGTATACCCCCCCCCCCCCCCCCCCCGCGTTATTACGATTTACGACGTTGCGAGTGACAGACGCTGCACAAAATGTATTTATATTACCGCGAGAGTCACGGTTTGCCAGCAAACGGTGCATTTAACGCGAGTTAACCCTTTGCACTCGGAGCTGGTTTAACTACAAAACTAAACATTTTTTTCCGACCAAGAATATTTCCATACTATATAATTTTTTTCATTTCGCTGATATAAAACTGATATAATATCTCGTACAATACTTAACTGTTTAGTACCTAATTTATTAAATATAAATTTTGCAATGTGAACAACATTTTGAATAATGGTATTGCAACTTTTAGTGGTGCCTCCGAGTCACCACTGGAGTGCTAAGGGTTAAATTATACTTAACTCCTTGTACTCTGGGGCGCCACGAAAAATTGCCATACTATTATTTAACCTTTGCGGTCGGTGTCCCCGTAGCGGGGACATTTTTAAATCGTAAATGTTTACTATCGATCCGGTACGTCTAACCCATAAAAATTGTAGTCAACGTACGCCTAAAGGTCGAGTTATACACATCCGTCCGATATCGGACCCGTTTTTAGGGTGTTTATATATTTCCGTCCGAACTTTGAGGTAACTTACGAAGCGTTCGAGACGTTGTCAAGGATAGCTACCGATAGTTTACCTAAAGGAGTTGTGGAGCCTATAGAATTAATAATAATTTTTTAATAATTTTTTTTGTGTCACGCACACCAAGGAGCCGTCACTCGCAGGAGATGATATGGCCTCCCAGACTCGAAGAAAAAGAATCGTTGAGTAGTCGGGCACCACGAAAAATTGCCATACTATTATTTAACCTTTCGCGGTCGGTGTCCCCGTAGCGGGGACATTTTTAAATCGTAAATGTTTACTATCGATCCGGTACGTCTAACCCATAAAAATTGTAGTCAACGTACGCCTAAAGGTCGAGTTATACACATCCGTCCGATATCGGACGCGTTTTTAGGGTGTTTATATATTTCCGTCCGAACTTTGAGGTAACTTACGAAGCGTTCGAGACGTTGTCAAGGATAGCTACCGATAGTTTACCTAAAGGAGTTGTGGAGCCAAGGAGCCGTCACTCGCAGGAGATGATATGGCCTCCCAGACTCGAAGAAAAAGAATCGTTGAGTAGTCGGACGCCGATTTCCGTTTGCGAACACTCTCATTTAAACCTGGGTAACAATATTCGGTCTGATCCGAACTTCGGACATGTATAACCCGACCTTAACTCAACGTTAGAGCAACCACCTAACAGTGACTAATTTGCAGAGAGTATTCGAAATAAGAAGATTAACACTAGAACTACCAAGCACTAAATCACATTAATATACTTTGCTTTATAATAACAACAAGATTACATTTATTCATATTTCGTGAAATTTTTATGTTAATATGTGCTTCAATAGAAAGGTACATTGAAAAAGTTTGCATCGAAACATTCTTATAATTTCAATAACCGTGGAAGAAGAAATCAGTAACAAGTCACTCTGATCCGCCCGGTAGTTCTAGTGTTAATCGAGAGGTTGCACGATTGAATAAATAAATGTACCTACACGGTAAGACCTCGTAAAAAGATTTTTGCAATCTCAATAATTGTGAAATAAATAATCTGAAATCCATCGTTTCGACGGTTCCGGTTGTTCCAGCGTTGAATGTGTGATTGAAGAATTCCGTGACACTTTCGTGATCGGTAGATTGCGGACTTTAGGCGATTATAACAAAAATGAACGCGGTAAATAAAAAAATCTGGAAATACATTAGAAGAATTGAACACGTTCGCTACACATGTTTCATTAAATGCAACAACGTACCTACTTTATGAAACATTAGGAACAATTTAGCGGAAGAAGGTCATGGATTATCTATATATTGTGTCGTGTGCTACAAACGTTAAACGACAAAGTGCTTAAAATTAATTAGACTATCTTCAAGTACATTGCAACACTCTGATGGTCACATATTTGTGACCGTGGTAATGAACGTCTTTTAACACTATTCCTACCACGACCGGTCAAATGACCGTTTTTAAAATTTCGATTAGAATTTCCTATATACAACGTAATTGAATCGCCTTTAACACTAGATTTACGGAGCCCGTCAAAATGACGGATTCAAAAATTTTTAATTTACGATTATTAAGAGTGTAAGGAGTCATTCGTGAGGAATTATTAAATAGATTTATTTTTTTCTGCACATATTACAATAAAAATCGCTGAAGATCTAAGTAAATACAATTTTATTATTTTTATAAAGCAATGGAAAATAAACAATTTTAGTGCTCCGTAAACCTAGTGTTAAACTTCACGACTTTTCCTCAAATATACGTATAATGCATTTTTCAATATTCACTTCTTTTTTTAATTCTTTATTTTCCGAGAAAAATTTGTAGTCTGTCTTACGTACCACCACCGGTCATTTGACCGGTAGAACGATTTATTACTTTCTGTAATAGTATTCTCTCAAAGACTCAATTCCGAAACTATATTTTTATACTGTCGAATTGGCTATTATCTTCATTCTATATGTGGGATCAGGACCTCCCAGACCAAATACTGTATGGAGATTAGGAAAAGTAGGAGGATTCCGTGGGTATGTGTAAGAGTTGATCAGCTACAACCGCGAGGGTCCCGGGTTCGATTCCCGGCGCGGAATTCCTCATTTTTCCTAAGATCCTACATATATTAAAAAATAAAAGTTGTGCTAAAGACCGGTCATTTGACCGGTCGCGGTAGGAATAGGTATACGTTTTTTTACACAATTCACCGTGCTCGCGAAGCCGCTTTTCTAAATTATGAAATGTTGCATGACATTTTTTGATCCCATAACGTTCAAAATCATCGCTGCTGCACGCCGATAATTTTTTTCGCATTCACCTAACGTTAATAACATATTCACTTCTGTGTCAAAAGTAGCCATAATCACAATGTTACTGCTTGAACAACAGCTCTAAACTGAAAACGTCTTCATAGATAAGTGAGTCAAACTCAAGAATTGTAAATATTATTGTTTGTGTTTCTTCACGAATAAGCAAAGGACTCGAGCGCGCATAATTCCATAACGCTATATCCGAGAGCTTCAAGTACCTACAACTCGAAACTTCAAACTGTTATATCTCATCATGGAAGTATCTGACAAAAAAATGTTTCAGACAAAATTGACTTGTTTTTTCCGGTAGAATCTAAATATGTAACATTTTATAGGGGGTTCCATTTAAAATTACAAAGGTACCTCCCCTCCCCCGTTAAAGGGGAAGGGAGGCCACTTCACGTTTATGTAGTCAGAAAGGCCCTTCGGTTCCATGCAATTTAAGACTAAGAACTTTAAAATCGATGGTATAGTTTTCGAGATATTGAGCTGTTCAGAGTTATATGGGCCACCCTGTATATTCTGCCTTCGTGCCGCCAGCGATCGGACAGCATATCCTCGAGGAAAATATTTTGCGGCCAATCGTCCGACTCTAGCATAGGCATCTCCCGAGCTATAGAGTGGAGTAAAAGGTTCTCGGAACCCCTCGGAACGCTTCTCAAGTTACCTCAAAGTTCGGATGGAAATGTATAAACACTCCAAAAACGCGTCCGATATCGGACGGCTGTGTATAACCCGACCTTTACTCGGACCAAATTGCAGAAAAATCCGTAGTCTACCGTGTAACCACACCCTGACTCGTTCACAGTCGCGATAGTGCCCAATGAACGAGTCTTTTCACGAACGCGTGGTCGACGATCGGATCGCGGCGGGTATAATCGCTCGAACCCAAGGTGGATCGTCGAGAACGTGCGGCATGATCGTAACCCGACGTCGTGGAGACGGTGGAAAGGTAGTTGGATGCGTGACGAGGTCGACGCAACGCGTTGCGTTCCCTTTTCCATGCCAATCGCCGTCGCCGCCGCGCCGCACCGTTCCGATTCGAATATTCTGCTTTCGAGGAGGAACGGAGCTGCATCGATCTTTTCGCTAGACCGCCTCCTTCGAGTCGGCCAACGCGTTCTCTCCTTCTCCCTCTTCTTCTTCTTCTCTCTCTCTCTCTCTCTCTCTGGATCTCTGTCTCTCCCTATCCATCTCTTTCTCTCACTTCTACATGCTTTTCTATATCACGAATCTCGCTTCTCGATCGACAACAGTGAAAAAGATTGCGATAAACGCTGTCCAACGAATGAAACCAACAGAAAGCGACGACGACGATGTTCTCTACACCGAGGGCCGGTGACATCGATCGAAACCCCGAAGCAATCGTCGACGAGTCTCTCCCCTTCGTGAGAACAAACAGGAAACAAGAGAAAGAGAGAGAGAGACGAGAGGGAAACGTCGAGTCCGTTGACGCTTCCGAGATCGCGCCCTTTTGCACCGACTCGACGCGACGCGGTCCGATGCAGTATAGAGAACCAATGCAAGCTATAGAACAGTGACCGATATGGGGTGGCCGTCTACGACAGTCTTACAATTTTTTCGTTTAACCTTCTAACCCTTTCGGGATGACAATTTTTTCAAATACTAGGAATATTCACGTCAGAGAATTGATATTAACCCTTTGAGCGCTACGAACCCATATATGGGTTCTCACACAACCATTTCGTTTTTGGCTATGAACCAACACATATGCGTTTTCACATAACCATTCGTTTTTGGCTATGAACCCACATATGCGTTCTCACGCAACCATTCGGTTTAGGTTATGAACGCATATGTGGGTTTTCACGAAACCATTCAATCTGGGAAAAGGGAATCTATAAACAGATAAATGTGACCGGTGCCTGTGAGCCTTTATAGATATAATAAAAGGCTTTTGTGCAATCGTTTATCAATATTGTTAATTATATTAATTAATATTTATTAATAATATAAATTTGTATATGCATTCATTGCGCATTAGCTAACATATCGCTACCAAAGACTTTTAAAGGATATAAGTACTGCTACTTTTTTCAAATCTGTTCTTCGCGTTTTAAAATTTTATTTTAAATAAAACAAGTCTGTTACAATCAATATACCTTGCAATTAAAATTCAGTCTTTTTCGTACGGAGTGGGCAGTCTAGGGCGCACGCTTAACGCCGACAACGTCTGCTCAACGTGCGCCCTTTCGTAAAAAGTACGCAGTCCACGGTGAGCTGCCTCGTACGGAGTGTGCGGTCCACGGGGCACGCTTAACGTCTGTCAACTCAGCGCTCAAAGGGTTAATAAACTTTATACATATTAATGTGGGATCAGGACCTCCCAGACCAAATACTGTATGGAGATGAGGAAATGTAGAAGGGTTCCGTCGGTATGTGTAAGAGTTGATCAGCTACAACCGCGAGGGTCCGGGTTCGATTCCCGGCCCAGAATTCCTCATTTTACCTAAGATCCTACATTTGGGGGCTCGTCCGGGATGGGGGGAACACTGATTCCCGCATGGTGACAGACGACGAACGTGGTAAGCAAGCGTTGCGAAGACGGTCGCACGCGCGCGAAAGGACGACGAAGTGAAGTAGGGACACATCCAGGGAAAACTGCTAGAGAGGCCAGTAGGATGGTGTTCCTGAAAAGTGACGAAGTTGGTGACGAGTTGTGTTGATGGCGCTGAGGCCAAAAAGACGATGGCGCTGCAACGGAGATTCTGATTGGGATCAGGACCAGTGATGGGAACTCCGTGGGCGCTAGGCGAAAATACTACCACCACTCTGACGTACCGTCTTCCCCTACTTTGCTTCTATCGCGCACGCGCTACACACAAGCGTACTTCCACTCTACACGGACAGAGTAGGGGTACGCTTGTGTGTAGCGCGTGCGCGGTAGAAGCAAAGTAGGGGAAGACGGTACGTCAGAGTGGTGGTAGTATTTTCGCCCAGCGCCCATGGAGTTCCCATCACTGATCAGGACCTCCCAGACCAAATACTGTATGGAGATTAGGAAATGTAGAAGGGTTCCGTCGGTATGTGTAAGAGTTGATCAGCTACAACCGCGAGGGTCCTGGGTTCGATTCCCGGCGCGGAATTCCTCATTTTACCTAAGATCCTACATTTGGGGGCTCGTCCGGGATGGGGGGAACACCGATTCCCGCATGGTGACAGACGACGAACGAGTAAGCAAGCGTTGCGAAGACGGTCGCACGCGAGCGAAAGGACGACGAAGCGAAGTAAGGGACACATCCAGGGAAAACTGCTAGAGAGGGCAGTAGGATGGTGTTCTTGAAAAGTGACGAAGTTGGTGACGAGTTGTGTTGATGGCGCTGAGGCCAAAAAGACGATGGCGCTGCAACGGACATTCGAGGGCGAATGCCGGAGCAGGATGGCCGAGTGTGGGATCATGACCAGTGATGGGAACTCCGTGGGCGCTAGGCGAAAATACTACCACCACTCTGACATACCGTCTTCCCCTACTTTGCTTCTATCGCGCACGCGCTACACACAAGCGTACTTCTACTCTACACGGATAGAGTTGAATGATGAGAAGAATCAACGTACACTCATATTCTCGTATGTGCCTTATTAAATTATACATTTCCAAACTTCAGAAATTAGATTTTCATTGTTTTGAACAATTCTAAATTGATTTATGATAAATTAGTGAGGACTATCAGAAACTATGTAGTCTACGGGACTACAATGCTACCGAACTAGACAATTTGTATGATAGATTGCGGATTTGTATGTGAAATAAAAATTGTCTGGATTGATTCCAAGATACAGCAGCTGCGCAGACATTAAAATTGTTAAGAGAAGAAATACATGTATGCATACTCATTAAAATCGTCAAGAAACGAAATACATGTATGCGTGCTCATTAAAATCGTTAAGAGAAGAAATACATGTATGCGTACTCATTAAAATTTTTATGAAAAATAAACCAGTTCGAAATAACGAAACGATATTTTAAAATTCTTTAAATATTTGTACTGCTTTGATCATTTTCACGATAAATGCATAAAATCCGCAGTCCATTGTCGAAAGAGTTTCCTCGTCGCTCGAGGATGATGGAACGCCGCGGCAAGTCAGTGTCGGGTTTCATCGTTTGCTTTTATCATTAACGAAAAATATCATCTTCCTTGTTGTCACGGACGAGCACTCGCGACGATACAGTCTGTCAATGAATACTTGCTGCCGTGATCTCGAGTATCGACAACGTTGCGTGGCGTTCCCGGATGACCGCGAACCCGATTACAAGAGCAACCGGTGCTACTGCTAGGCCGACTACCGGCTTCTCCTTATTTCTTTTTGCCTAACACCCTTAGAGTACTCGTGTGTCGAAGCTGCGACGCTTACCATAAATACGTACTCGATCTTTTTACATTAGAAGCTTTCGAAGCAACGAGCGGAACAACTTATTCCAGTGTAGCAAGTTTATCGACGCTAAACCTACCACGGTCAAGCGACCGTTTTCATATTGTGTGATTATTGAAATTATAAAAATTGATTCGTGGAAAATAATGGAATAAATTTCCTTGCCCAGTGAATGATTGTGTCGCCTTTTTTGGCTTTTTGACGCTAGAACTGTCGGACCAGTCAAAAAGACTGGTCTATAATTTTTTATTTTATATATATTGAAATAGTAAATGTTTTTCGGAGTAATTTTTTAGTAAACGTCTCTATGGAAGCACATATTTAAACAAAAATTGTACGAAATCTGAATAAATGCAATTTTGTCGTTGTTATAAGGCAGGGATGGGCATTTTTGTCTGAATTGAGACAAAACCGTCCCCACCATAGCGCCCACTGTCCCCCACCAGCATCCGCTGTTACCGTGCGCAGGCGTCGCGCATGAAAGAGAGGTTGGTGGGAGAAGCAGGCGTTTGAAAAGCTCCCATGCCTGTTACAAGGCAATATACGCCAGTCGCGTTTAGTGTTAAATGCAAAATTGTGACGCTTAGATACATTTTCTACTTTACTCTACTTTATTCTAGTGTAGCAAGTTTATCGACACTAAACCTACCACGGTCAAACGACCGTTTTCATATTGTGCGATTATTGAAATTATAAAAATTCATTCGTGGAAAATAATGGAATAAATTTCCTTGCCCAGTGAATGTTTATTTGTACTATATTGTGCGATTGTCACATAAGTTATGTGTCGCCTTTTTTGACTTTTTAACACTAGAACTATCGGACCAGTCAAAATGAATGGTCTATAATTTTTTATTTTATATATATTGAAATAGTAAATGTTTTTCGGAGTAATTTTTTAGTAAACGTCTCTATGGAAGCACATATTTAAACAAAAATTGTACGAAATCTGAATAAATGCAATTTTGTCGTTGTTATAAGGTAAGGATGGGCACTTTTGTCTGAATTGAGACAAAACCGTCCCCACCATAGCGTCCACTGTCCCCCACCAGCATCCGCCGTTACCGTGCGCAGGCGTCGCGCATGAAAGAGAGGTTGGTGGGAGAAGCAGGCGTTTGAGAAGCTCCCATGCCTGTTACAAGGCAATATACGCCAGTCGCGTTTAGTGTTAAATGCAAACTTGTAACGCTTAGATACATTTTCTTTTAATTGTTGATTTGTTAATCTTCAGCCGCAGCTCCAACATAAACGTGCTCTTACTCGATCGATTCTTCACCGCGTTTTCTACTATTTTCCTGTTCCTTTGTTTCGTGTTTCCACTCGACTACAGTTTTCCAAAGTATTTTGTTTCCTTTTTTTTGTATCGTCCTTTTTTCCAAGCCGGGGAAAAAAGATTCTCCAAGGAACGCGTCGCGTTACGAACGGCGACCAGAACATAATCGTTCGAAACGGACGCTTTTCCCGTTGAAACAGCCAAGATCGATTGGATCAATCGTATATGTAGACACAGAGACACAACAACACACAAACAGCGTTACAGAAATCATGGCGACACTCACTTTCGTCGGTCTGCGGCGCCGACAAGATGGCACTGTGTTTTTTCTTGACATCCTCGACGTTCGTCTGGATCCTGTCTATCATTTCACGGATCTCCTCGACCTAGATCAAAACGAAACAAGACCTAGATCAAAGCGGGACCGGTTGGGGAATCGGATTTGCATTGGAACGTTTTATTAAAATGTTGACCGATTATCGGCCGGTACAATGCCACTCTTTCTACTTTGCCGTGCTAATTAATCATTAACACGAATAAGTGCCGAATACCCACTCCAAAAATTTCCACAAAATCAAAATAATCTTATTAATGGAACCGAAAATAGAAAATTCAAATTTATCACAGTAGGCGCTACATTAACCCTTTTGACTACTAAATATCTGCATAAAATTTAGTTTATCCGACCATATCACAATAAAAATGAATCTCCGAAGCTGATCGAAAGTTAACGTCACCCAACTATTGGGGCCTATGCGGCCACACTCAAATTTGTGATAATAATTATTGAACGTCTAAATAATTAATAATATAACTATTCGAGGATTCAGATGAAATTGTTCTATTTCATTGCTACACTGTGGATTTTATGCATTCGTGACAAAAGTGCGTATGCATTTCATCGGTATCACTATCATTATCATTAATTTCCTTTAAATCGAAATGAAATTCTATTTTATCTTAGCCAATATTAACGGAGAGCACGTAGGTATGCAATAAATATAAATTTTCTTTTCACCACTATTAAATTACACGCGTGAAGAAATTTTTACTCACTGTAATCGTAACATAAATTATAGTGTAAGTGGTTAAGATTATCGGCACGTTATAATCGACTTATTGAAATTTTGGTGCAGCAAATATTAATTTTGCATAAATATCCGCGGAAAGAGGTGAGATATGAAATATAATGTAATCGGATCATTGCATTTTCAGAGCACATTTTAAAAGTCCACTAACCTTTGTTAACAATATAATCGAGTAGCATGAAAATTGCGCAATGAAAATAACAACGAGCCAAGTCGAAAACGGGCATTATACCGAATAAGAACCAGTCAACGTTCGTTTGTGAACCGAACGACGAAGACTGGACAGTAACGTTGAAAAGTAACGAGGATTAAAGCGAGGATGAAGGTAGAAGGCTCCTGATAGCGACGTGATAGAATGTTCATTTCGAATTCGTACTCACCTCCGCGAAAAACTCTGTCATGAAGTCATCTTGCCCGCCGACGTTGATGGACACGTCGTCCGCCACGTCATCGTCGTCCGACTGAGCCTGAAACCAAAAAAAAATCGCTTTTCACAAAACTGTTCTCCCTTCGAAACTTTCTATCGTCTCGAGAGAAACAATAGACATATTTAGCAGATTATGCTGTTTGAAATGTTCGTCACGAGCAGTGTCGCCAGATCCACCCAAAACTGGGCGGATTTTCGTCTATTCCTTTTCCCCTTCCACTATCCCATTCCACTACCACGAGCATACTCCAACGTCCCCCACTAAGACCGTAGACTGGTCACGTGACGTGCCGCGCGACGTGTTACATATTACTCTGGACATCAGAGAGGTGGTAAACTGTATTCCCCTCGATTTCAGCGATCTGGCGACACTGGTCACGAGTCCGACTCGATATTATACGACAGGTGATGAAGTGACAGGTTCCAAGTGAAAGCAATTCGAGAATCTTTTTCTCGCAGAACACGCGACGGACATCTGTTAGATCGAATTCCCAAAAAACCAAGCCAGAATTCGCGTTAACAGAAAATTTGCAAACTTAGCAGTCTTGCAAGAATTACAGTCGCGAAATAACATTGGTCCCGCATTCTCTATGGACCATGGATTTGTTATAAACAATTTTTTTTTAGTCTGCTGTGGTTAGTCGATTTTAGTGTAACACAGTTCCAGTGCTAATCACACGAAATCCAAGGGAAGGCAATTCGAGAATCTTTTTCTCGTAGAACACGCGACGAACATCTGTTAGATCGAATTCCCAAAAAACCAAGCCAGAATTCGCGTTAACAGAAAATTTGCAAACTTAGTAGTCTTGCAAGAATTACAGTCGCGAGATAACATTCGTGGTCCTGCATTCTCTATGGACCATGGATTTGTTATGAACAATTTTTTTTTATTCTGCTGTGGGTAGTCGATTTTAGTGTAGCACAGTTCCAGTGCTAATCACACGAAATCCAAGGGAAGGCAATTCGAGAATCTTTTTCTCGTAGAACACGCGACAGACATCTGTTAGATCGAATTCCCAAAAAACCAAGCCAGAATTCGCGTTAACAGAAAATTTGCAAACGTGGCAGTCTTGCAAGAATTACAGTCGCGAAATAACATTGGTCCCGCATTCTCTATGGACCATGGATTTGTTATAAACAATTTTTTTTAGTCTGCTGTGGGTAGTCGATTTTAGTGTAGCACAGTTCCAATGCTAATCACACGAAATCCAAGGGAAGGCAATTCGAGAATCTTTTTCTCGTAGAACACGCGACGAACATCTGTTAGATCGAATTCCCAAAAAACCAAGCCAAAATCCGCGTTAACAGAAAATTTGCAAACTTAGCAGTCTTGCAAGAATTGCAGTCGCGATATAACATTCGTGGTCCTGCATTCTCTATGGACCATGGATTTGTTATGAACAATTTTTTTTTATTCTGCTGTGGGTAGTCGATTTTAGTGTAGCACAGTTCCAGTGCTAATCACACGAAATCCAAGGGAAGGCAATTCGAGAATCTTTTTCTCGTAGAACACGCGACAGACATCTGTTAGATCGAATTCCCAAAAAACCAAGCCAGAATTCGCGTTAACAGAAAATTTGCAAACGTGGCAGTCTTGCAAGAATTACAGTCGCGAAATAACATTGGTCCCGCATTCTCTATGGACCATGGATTTGTTATAAACAATTTTTTTTAGTCTGCTGTGGGTAGTCGATTTTAGTGTAGCACAGTTCCAATGCTAATCACACGAAATCCAAGGGAAGGCAATTCGAGAATCTTTTTCTCGTAGAACACGCGACGAACATCTGTTAGATCGAATTCCCAAAAAACCAAGCCAAAATCCGCGTTAACAGAAAATTTGCAAACTTAGCAGTCTTGCAAGAATTGCAGTCGCGATATAACATTCGTGGTCCTGCATTCTCTATGGACCATGGATTTGTTATGAACAATTTTTTTTTATTCTGCTGTGGGTAGTCGATTTTAGTGTAACACAGTTCCAGTGCTAATCACACGAAATCCAAGGGAAGGCAATTCGAGAATCTTTTTCTCGTAGAACACGCGACAGACATCTGTTCGATCGAATTCCCAAAAAACCAAGCCTGTGGTTAGTCCAACGACCTCCCGAGGATCAACGAGCAATCAGCTCACCGTTCCCAGCTCGTGTTATCGATTATCGCTCAACGAGCACGCGATTTCTTCGTTAAAATCGCGATGTACGCCGAGCGAAGTTCGGATATGGATCGGAACCGTTGTTCGGTGAAGCTGATGGCAAGCTTGCGAGGAAGTGGAAACCGGCCAACCAACCCGAACCGGCTTACAACCGTCCAATATCGAAAAAGGAATCATCGGGCGCGAGATTAGCAGGCTCCGATTAGGATCGAAAGACTGGTGACACGATGCGATAAATCGGTGCCACGGTTCCGCGAAAAATTCGTTTAAACGGCCCTAACCGGTACACCGAGCTCGATCGTTCCTTCCGATCGTGCGAGGATAATCATTAATTAACCCTCCGTCACCGACTTCCGAGTCACGCGCTTCTCGTTTGCGCTTGTCGAGCCTTGTTCCATTAAGATTTCGATTACGTTCCGTCGTTCGAGTCTTTGGTACCGACGAATTAAACGTCAGTCAATTCCTCTCGGTTCTCGGCGCGTTGGTGCGAGTCATAATGATCGAATCTCGGCAATCGAGACAAGTGTTCGTGTGTTTAAATACTTTGAATTATTGTTGATAATAAGAATAAGTAGCTGCAATAGAATACAGTGTAGAGATTGAAAGAATTAACTGGCAACAATGTATAACAAGAATTATTAAAGAAAGGAAAACGTTCTTAAGTGGCTCCTATATCTTTTACAACGAGACTGTGGATTTTTATGCAAAAAGAAAATTGTCTGCACCAATTGTACAGTGCCGGACAAAATGATAGGACATTTGATGTATTTGTACATCACTACAAACCAGTGACGCCATTTCTCTCCTCCTTTTCCCCTTCCAATATCCCATTCCTCTACATGAGCACACTCCGACGTCCCCCACTCAGTGATGAGAATGTTGGCGCTTTTCACGCGCATGCGCGAGTTTCGGCAGCACCGAAGCTACGTCCGAAGTTTTTGGGGTACTATTGGGGCGAAAGTAGTGGGTTTGTTATTATATATTTCGTTTAAAGTTATTTTAGTACCCTTCCCTTCCCTATTCCCAAGATGATGAAGAAGAGTAAGTTATATTATATTGTACATAGATACACAAATATTATATATTCTATGTACGTATGTATATATTACATTTTAATACATATATATATGTATTAAATTATATATATATATATATATATATGTATATATATTAAATTATATATATATATATATGTATATACATGTATGCGTACACATGTTGTACATTCATTTTTCAAAATCAAATCATAATAAATTTTGCGAAATTAGCGGGACGACCAAGGTACCCGATTTTCGTGCTTGACTGAGGCTAAAATCGCCGCGCATGTGCGTGAAAAGCGCCAGCATTCCCATCACTGCCCCCACTAAGACCGTAGACTGGTCACGTGACGTGCCGCGCAACGTGTTACATATTACTTTGGCCATTAGAGAGGTGGTAAACTGTATTCCCCTCGATTTCAGCGATCTGGCGACACCATGGCACTTCCGCCACCCATTTGTCGATGGCTTAAATATTGTTAACGTTAATAAAAAGTGTAAATGTGATATTTAGTGACGATAAGAAATTTAATTTGGACGGTCCTAATGGCTGGAATTACTATTTCCACGATCTAAAGAAAGAAGAACAATATTTAAGTCATCGACAAATGTGTGGCGGAAGTGTCATGGTGTGGACCAGTATTGGAAAATGGGGAAAAACTGACATGAATTTTTTAGCAGATCGTATAAACAGCAGAAAATCTATTGAATTAACAGACGATCAGTTAAATAAGCACGCGACACGTATTGCAGGCAGTACGTTTATTTTTCAACAGTATAATGCTGCAATATCATCCGCGAGATGTATTAAAACTTATTTTAGTTCTAAAAATGTGACATTCCTCGTGTGACCGTTCACCCAACCTGAATATTATTGAAAATATATGGGCAGAACTTTCAAGAAACGTTTATGACAGGGATGGGCATTTTTCCCCACCATAGCTCCCACTGTCCCCCACCAGCATCCACCGTTACCATAGAGGAAGGAAGTGCTTCGCCTGTCGCGAACAGTGCGCAGGCCTCATGTATGAAAGAGAGGTTGGTGGGAGAAGCAGGCGTTTGAGGGGCCCCTGCCGTGCCCATCACAGGTTTATGAGAATAGAAAGCAATAGAAAGATGTACCGGAATTAAAACAAGGTATTGTTACAAATTGGAGTCTTTTAACACAAAAACGTATTAACAAATTGTTTAAATCAATTCCTAATCGCTTAGTAGATGTTATACAGCGACAAGGTGGTTTTACTAAATATTAATATGGAATTCAACAAATATTTCTGCTCAAACAATTGTATTTTTAAATAATGTCCTATCATTTTATCCGGCACTGTAAGAACACACACAAGCCAAATAAAATGGTCATCCTTTCTTCAATCATTTCAACGAGATGAAAACAATACATCGAAATTCTTAAATTCTCTTTTCTTATATTAAGTTGCATCTACGCGTTCTTATAATAAACGCATAAAGATCCGTAGTCTAGTTATCATGCTGTGTCGACGGATCCAACTCCATCCACCGAGGGATAAATTCCAAGACAGGGGAGATGCTTCGGAATGAACAATCCTCCGGGTGATCGAATCGCTAAATGGTCTAGACTCTGGAGAATCTTTCCCGCGAATCCGGTGACCTCGTGATCGAGGATCAAGTTGGCGTTTCGAGGTTCGAAGGCCGGTGGTCTTGCAGCCGAGCCTCTTGCGGCTTGTAGTCGTTTCAGGGTTCTCTCGCGGTTGATCCTCGGGGATCAACGACAGCGACAAAGGCAGCGACAAAGGCAGCGACAATGGCAGCAACAACGGCAACGACAACGCGCCGTTTCTGTCATCGGCGAGATGCTCGCCGATAACTATCTCCCGCGGATCGATCGATCATCCAAACGACTCTCGACGATCGGTCGAGCTCCCGAAGACGCGACATTAATCGGTGGAGCGAACATCCCTCTATCCATTTTCATCGTCGACCTCTTCCATCCCTCTCTCACTCTCTCTCTCTCTCTCTCTCTAGCTCTCTGTCTCTCCCTCTCTCGTCAGCCTTTGTTTCCATCTCCTTAACCTAGCTATCCACCGGCCCACCTACGAAATGCAGAGCTTAGCAAAATTTCCTGCGAGACGTCGTCGAATATTGGTCGCACCTCGAGATTCGATTGCTCGAACCATCGAGTTCTCCATTTCGTTTGGTCTCTCCTACCTCGCCCACGCTCCTCTTCTTCTTCTTCGTATTCTTCTTCGGTATTTTTCTTCGCTCTTGAAGTCTCGAAGAGTGGGCGTCGGAAGACGCGTGGCGCGCGTGACGTTCGCGAGATTCATCGTTATCGAAGCTATCGGCGGCCAACAGCGTGCTGTTATGTAAATGCCACGAGGAGGAAAATGCCATCGCCTCCCTCGGGCGCACCATGTTTTTTCCCAGTTACCCATGATATTAGCTCGCCAGCTAAATGATCTCGGTCCTCGACGCTCGACTTCGAGTGTACGCAGGTTTTGCACTCGAAATTAATCCTTGTACAGGACAAACCGAGTAAATCCACCCCCTTCACGGACCAAATTCATCCTTTTGCTAGTCAAATTCACGCGAGTGACTCGAGAATCGTGTAACACGATTAAATAAGTATTTTATATCTGTTTATTGATTAAACCTTTGCACTCGAAGCAATTATAATTCCAAAATCTAGATATTTCTTTCAACCTAGAAGATTTTTATTCTATGTGTCTTTTTTGCATTGTAGTAAAAATAAGTATTATGTATTATTGTATACTTACAGTGAAATAAAATATTTTTATAATAAGCTACTTTTTTAAAATACATTACCATTTTTTAAGCTTACTTTTAAGTAGTAATCATACTATATAGTAGGTATATGTGTGTGTGTATAGTAGGTATATGTGTGGGTACAGGATTGTATAGCTATATATATGGGTTTTAGTTGAGGGAACTAATCTAGATGGCACTGCTAAGGTCCACACTTTATACATGGTTTTTTTTTTTTTTTTTAGAAAAAATGTTTATTATTAGGGTTTACTATTATGAGTACAGTTTTACATTGGATGGTTAGAATAAACATTTGAAATGAAACCATACGATAATAAATGAGGGTAACATGTATAAACGCATTTATAACTTAGGAACTAACAATAACAGTTTGGGAGGACTCGGTATGAGAGAATATATCTTAATAAAAGATGTCCATATTAGTTTTTGCAACATGAGGAAAAATTACCCGGAGAAGGAAAAAAACCTCTGTAGCAGTATTGATTTATATATATGGCTTACTAACTAAATTATATGCTACCTTATAAATTAAGACTTATGAACTAATGGAAATTTATGTACAATAGGCATATCCCTACTATATTATATTTTATTATCACAGCATATAAAGGAACTTAGGTTATTTTTGTAATGATACTAGGTATTGTACTTGTTAAGGATTTGGTAAAGCCTGTTTACGTTCTTCCAGTTCAGACATAAAGGTGCAAGTTCGGTCAAGCCACCAATATTTCTCGTGGTTAAGACGTTGAAAGTCTAAAAAATCTCTTTTTGGGATTTTAATCGAGTACTTGAACCGATCCCTATTTTGACACTTTATACATGGGAGATTACCCTCCCTGGTCGTGATTTAAGAGTCGAAACTATCAGTCGGAGAATAAGAGTCGTAGAGGGACAGTTGCGAAGTAGAATCCATAGTTGCAACATCTCTATTATACAGTCCACTATATTCAGTTATATTAAAGTTATCCGAAATCCAATTATCTTATTACTTATTTACCTCTCTTTGAGGCGTGTATCTCAGCGGCTCACAAATTACTGTTTGAGCACTGACACGACACAACACATATTATTCTAAAATTTCGATCGAAAAATATATCAAATTTTTTTTTTTTATTTATTTATGTAATGTTGCTTCAACATCAAAAGTCATTAGCAACACGGTACATTTTCTTACAATATTTTATAGATATTTGTATCCTTGGTATGTTGGGCAAGACCGGCGATATATTCCTTAGAACTTAACAGAATGGGTAAGGATCCAGGCAACTTAGCGTTTTTCCTTTCATTCTCATATTTTTTGCATTCTATTATTAAATGATTTATGTTAACTGGTACTTTACATATATCGCAGATCGTGTTTTCTTTGTTTAACAAAAATGAATGGGTTATTTCTGAGTGCCCAATTCTGATTCTAGAAATCGAGGTTTGAATTTGACGATCAACTGGACTAGGAAATTTTTGTCACTCAAGATCCGCTCCTTCATTTTGATATATATCAAATTTGTTCATTGATTGTACGCGATAAAACTTCGAATTTCAAAAGGATGGATTTGATTCGCAAGAGGATGAATTTGACCGGCAAAAACACAGACCAATTTCCTCATTTCCAATCAACGTCTTCCAACATATCGTTTAACCCTGAAATGGTTTCCTCGAACAATGTGTCGTATCTCCAGATAAGATCTTCCTAGGGATTCTGATAACTATGCGTAAATTCTTTCAAGTCTATACTTCAAGGCTACAATAGCCGAATGTTCGAAAGAAGTTGAGAAAACGTTATACATATTCGCATTTATCTTGCTACGCGCACTGGAGTGCACAGACAATTTAGTTAGGGCCATCAACGACCCCAGGATTAACTGTGAGAGCTTGAAAACTCTTCTTTCTCGATCATTTTCTTTTTTCTTTATGATACAGATCTTTATGTCTGCAGATACATTGGAAAATTTTCCACCATTTTGAAGATTAACGTATCCCCTTAACACTAAACCTACCACGGTCGAAATGACCGGGTTTCTATTTTATAATTGTTTAAATTTGAAAAATGATTTCATAGGAAATGACTGAATTGACTTGATTTAATAATATTGTAATAAAGGCATGATTTAAACACATATTGTAATGGAAACGGTACAAAGTTTAAAGAAATTCAATCTTCTCACTTATTTAACACTAGAACCACCGAACAAGTCAAAATGACTGGTTTCTAAATTTTTCTTTTACAAATATTGAAATTATAAAAATGTTTTCCGGAGTAATGTTTTAGTCAACTTCTCTATTAGAGTACATATTTAAACAAAAGTTGTACGGAAGTTGAATAAATGCATTCTTGTTATTATAATGCAATATACACCAGTCGCTTTTAGCGCTCGGTAGTTCCAGTGTTAAAGTGTTTTATTTTTGAATGTTTTGTGCTTGGTAGGTTTAGTGTTAACAATAACACCCTGGAACTTGATGTACAATTTTTCCTGATCGTTTCACCGAGCTTTTAATACAGAGTGCACTACCAAGTTCGCTACAAAGTGCACCGTGAGGCTTTTACAAACTTCGGTCCCGTTTTATCAAGCAACTATTAAAGGGTTGTACATCGAGTTTTAAGGAGTCGTAGTAAAAGGGGAACTTCAATCTTCGAATTTATGGTAGTTCACGTTTTCGCTCGGATTTATATTTATTTGCCAACGAGCAATAAATTTATTTGTTCCGGTAAGGAAAATTCTAGAGTCAAAGAATTCTTTAAAAGCGGTTTTTCGAGCATCGCCTTGCTCCTCGAAAGATTTTCTCAGCAGGAAGTTTTCGAAATACTTGAAAAGGTGGTTATAGTCGGTTATAGAGAGGTTCAATAAGTATGTCGCATGAAGTAGAATTTCATAGTTCAATTTTCAATATTTGTTAAACGTGCGGTCGAGCATTATTATGCTCGGAATGGCTGAGCTTTTCGGGTAATTTTTTGCGATAGATTTCTTTACAAAAGAAAGAAATTGCATCCTATGCATAAGGCCATCTGATCCGGATTATCCCGATGAGACGACTCACGATTCAGGATGTCGTGGCCCAATTACATTTGGATCTGCCTTATCTTTTTGCCACATTTTAGTGCTTTTGATTCTTTCGATTCAAGATCTTTCTCTTCTAGTGCTCTCTCTTAAGATTTTGTCAAAAATGTAACAATTTTCCTTCTACTTATTCTACTTTTACCAAATGACTTCCTGGGGATTGAATTAAACCCTAAAATTTTGTAGGGTCTCTCATAATAATCTAGCATACAGTGCATGTATGTGGTCCCCCCACGCGAATGATCAATTTTGTGTAACAAACGTTACTTAACCCTCAATAGCGAATTTCGGATCTCGAATGGCGACTCCAACGCGTCCCTACAAATTTCCATAGCATTATTTAAAACAATTTTTACATTTCTATGCTTGTATCTGAGAAATTGCTAAAAATTGAAGTGGTGCAGGTATTTGGACCCCCCACGCGAATGATCAATTTTGTTTAACAGCCATTACTTAACTTTCAGTGGCGAATTTCGAATCTCGAATGGCGACTCCAACGCGTCCCTACAAATTTCCATAGCATTATTTAAAACAATTTTTACATTCCTATGCTTGTATCTGAAAAATTGCTAAAAATTGAAATAGTAGAAGAATAGTAATAAACTTGATGAGCATAAAAAAAGAATAAATCATGTTCGATTCTAGTTAAAAAAAATGTCTAGGTTTTCGAGCGTTAATTTCTCGATTAAAATAAATGAAATGAACAATTACCACACGTTGCGAGACTAACTCGTGGTTGTACGCGAAGGGGTTGAGCAAATGTGTTCCGGTAAAGTAATTCATTGCAAGGGATGGACAAAGAATTTTGTCAGCAACGTATTGCAGGAAATTGGAATTTATTTTCGACGTATGTACGAAACCGTGTCGTCCCACTCGGAATTACTACACGCGACGCATTTCCACGCTACGATATCGAGAGAATTGGAACGCGGATCGCACTTGTCGGAATGGATGGAAGTCGGCCCGTGATTTACACGGTCGAAAGAGAGGCTCAACGAGATCGAGTTCTCGAAATTCAGAACGATCAAGGATGCGGAGAAACGAGTAACGCCGGCCGAACCGCGAGCGCGGTCTAGATCGCGGTCTAGATCGCGGTCGCGGTCGAGGCCGGAATACAATACACGAAATAATTATATTGGACAAAGTATCCTCCAGCTATTGTCGAGAAATGCTTTGCTTTATCTTCGACTACTGCGATAACAATCATGATTGTGGCAAACTGAAACTGTACAGCAATAATATATATGCGACTCACTCATTTTTTATTTAAAAGTGCACCCAAATTTCAGAAAGTGAAATTTTTTTATTTAAAAGTGCACCCAAATTTCAGAAAGTGAAATTTTTTTATTTAAAAGTGCACCCAAATTTCAGAAAGTGACATTTTTTTATTTGAAAGTGCACCCAAATTTCAGAAAGTGAAATTTTTTTATTTAAAAGTGCACCCAAATTTCAGAAAGTGAAATTTTTTTCATTTTGACCCATTGCACTCGGAGCTATCTTAATTTTAAAACGAAATTTTTCTTCCGACCTAGAATATTTCCACTTTATACGACTTTTTTATATTATATTAGTCATTTATTAAATAGAAATTTAACAATGTGAAAAATATTTTGAATAATGGTATACTAATTTTTAAAGGGTTAATCTTGGTATTTCTTCATTTTTCGCTCCGTGAGAAAATTTAAACCTTTATTAATCGTCGGTAATTCAGATATTTCAATGCAATACGATCGAATACGATAGAAACGTGTATTATATCGAGTTCGATATTTCTTACATATTAAATAGTGTTAAATGAAATGAACACTACATATTAAATGAACGTTAGCACGTTCGCACCGGCATGTACCATCGGTGGTACAAAAATGCTTTCTTTCGAACGTGTTGAACCAGAGATTTAATTTCTGAACAAAATTACTTGATTATACTCGACTGTTTCTCGGAAAGTAGAAACGAATGGTTCAACCCGTCCGATTTCGAGAAGGTTGTTCCGTTCGAAAGGATATTTGATCAATTATGCCAGTCGGTGTGATTAATTCGTGCAGCGTAGCTCGTACCGCAGGTGGTTTCGAGGATTCGTGGTAAACGGTTCTCGACGGGACAGGGTCCGAGCGTGAAACGGCCCGGAACGGTACGGAACGAGAACGGTAGAATGAGAGACGAAACTCGGCGTTGTCTAATTGATCCATAGAACGCGCGAAGTCGATAAAAATGCAGGAATAATTGATGGCGGATGCGCACCGCGCCGACAGATACGCCCAAATACATGGTTTTCTTGGCTGTCAGTCAACGCGGGTATGAGTCATCGACTGCCGGTACTCGCACACATACTCCCATTCTAGCATTCTAGTATTCTCCGAATCCTTCCGAACAATCGACGAGCATACTCATCCGGAAAGAAATCCGCGTCGAACGGGAGCCGTGCCGCTTGCCACAGGCGATTCTGTCATCGTTACGAAATAAACGATGACGAAAAACATATATTGGCAAACACCTGTCAGCCACAGGAGTCACTGGTTTTGCCGCCCCCCCCCTATCCCTCTCTCGTCGCTGACACTCCATCTATCCATGGACATACGTATTTTCTCTCTCTCTATCTATCCAACTATCCAAATATCTGTCCCATCTCTGTACATATACGTATATGTATACATATGTGTGCACATATATACGTATACGTATCTGTCTCTGCTATCTATCTGTCACCGCGTTCAATTATCTTTCACCGCATTTTCCCGTCGATTCACGGACTTTCTTTCCAACTGCTATCGACTGCTCGGACGGATGACAGTCAGCGTAAACGGCCCTGACACCTCGGTAACGCCTTCTTTCTTGTTTGCCGTGGTCTCGTTTTCCTCGTTCCGGCATCGATCTCATCAATCTCTCGCGGAAGCGCGGTTTACGAAGGGACAACGGGCAGCACACGCTCAAACACAGATACACACACACAGACAGACAGACAGGCACACACGGCGTGCGTTCGTTCTCGCGTGCCAGGAAGAGAAACCGAAAGAGAAAACAGGCGACACACGAGTTGCATACGAGTTGTCACGACGAGCAGAACATTCTTTTCCGCTCGACGTTTCCGAACTGACGAGAATATACCTCGATGCGAATCATAACAAAAGAATACGCGACCGATTTTTCGGACAGTTGACAGAGAAAGCGCGCGCGGTGCCTGCAGGAGTTAATGAGACGAAGAGAAACGCGGATGGGGAAGCCGAGGAAAGGAAGAGAAGAAGATAGTGGCGGAAAGTGAGAAGGCGATAGAAGGAGGGAGAGCACGTTAAACGGGCCTGGCTAGCTGGCTGGCCGACTGACTGGCAAGCGGACCGAATGCTCCGTTTAGGCGAATCGGCTTTAGTCTATTCGCTGAATTGTACGTAGGCTACTTGAACACTCACCGCGACGAGGGCTGCTAATCTATCCTTGGTCATGGCGAGGGTGACGAACAGTTGCGAGTCAGCGGATGTACGAAGCGAAACAACTAGCGACTAATCCCATTCACAATTTTCTCCATGTACCACGAGCACGGCCACTAAAAACTAAAGGAAACGGACACACTAGCGGCGAGAGACACGATCGTAAAATCGATATACTCGCGAACTCGCCTGCTTCTGCAGTGCCGTCCGCTGTGGCGCGCACGCGCCGCTGACGTCAACTCGACTCAGGACCGGCCCCACGCATCCGTGCACCCTCCCCCCTCCCCCTCCAATTTCAATTTCTCCAACACCGTAAAGTCTTGCGACTACCTCTTCTTTTCACCACTCTCCGATCATCACAGTTGGCCGACATCTGTGAGCGATCAACCTAACGAGTCCTAAAAGAAATGCATAAATATTTACATTCAATACATTTAGAATTTCCGCGAATTCTGTCAGAACAGATGTTTGTGCAGAAATGTATTCTGCCATTTTCCGTGAACGCATTTAAATAATGTTTACGATTTTGAACTAAGTAAGAGACCGGTCATTATGTTGAGTATACTCGTCATGGGAAAATGGCACTGTCTAGTCTAATGACGAGTATACTCGTCGTGTAGGAAAAAGATTTGCATTTGCTATTACATTTAATATAAAAGAGAGCGCAATGTAGTACGAAGAAAAAACAAAAATAATTAAGCACACAAATGCATGTGCTTAAAATGAAGCAAAACAGTGAACAGGTTAATTATCGAAACAACAATTTTTTTTGTCATTGGAACAGCGAAAACATTTGAAATTAAAATTTCATATTTGCCGCCGCTACGCGTTCAAGAAATGCAGAAATTAGGAGACAACACCTCTCTCGTACGTTGTGGTACTCGATGGTGCGTTATGGTAGATTTTGACAATAATTGAATCGTATAAAGAACCGTGCATGCTACCGCTCGGTACTTCTGCCACAATACTAAATTGTATTCGCTGATCAGTTGTCGTTCATCAACAGTTGTTTAATCCACCGATTTTCTGAAATATTTCCCTGCACACGAGCCATGCGGTAAAAGGGCACATTTATCGCCATCTACGGCGAAACGTTCAAGCTGCTACCAGGGATTTAGGTTCGTCGAGTTTCACAGTTTTTCCGCGAGAGGGCGCTGCTACAAAATTTCGTAAGACAAATTGTAGCTTTCAAACAACCGCCAAAACTTACAACTTCTTTTTAGAATCGTGCAACATCCACGTTTCAATTTGATTGCAGCTATGCAACAAGGTTTCCACAATGAGACAACGAAACTTCCAAAAACGAATGAAACGAAATCTGTTTAAGCATAAATCTATCTATTGTAGCTTGTTTGTAAACAGTAAACAAACCTCGGGCTACAATCTTGTGACCTTCCCAATGAGCAAAGTGCCTGCAGAATGGTGGCATATTGTCGGCACATGAACGTGGCAGCTTTCTGCTTCGCAATTATGCCCAAAATAAAACGGGCCATCAAAGACTGTTAGGCCTCCAGCAATGACTTTCGTGAGTCGGTAAGCATGATTTGACCTCTCATTTTCTACGATAGAAGGCGCGCATATACTCTTTATTTAAAATAGTATTTTATGGAACGATTATTTAAAATATAATAATAACAGTCTCCGATGGTAGACTCTGCCATGGCAGATTTGGCTGTCTAACTTACTACCTGCGGTGATCCGTACGGTACACTTGATTAGTAGCGCTTAATCGAATTAAATGTCAATTTACAACATCGTCGTTATTCACTGTTACTACATAATTCGGCGCTTGCATATTCTTTGTTGCGAACATGGTCCAGTAAACAATACCTACGCAACCGTTGAAAATGCATCGTATGCGATATACCATTGACTATCACAACTGAAGAAAGGTATCTTTCCGAATCGGCTGAAAGCTCTCTGATTGGAAGAGAGGAGTGCGATTACCATTAGTCGTTAGAACGATGTTCTTCCGTTGGAAGTGAAAATTCATCGGCGCCGGTTCGATATGGCGCGTATAAAATAGATGTCGTTGCGTTCGGGCGTATTCCTGTTGGAATTTTCAAAAAAACACAACGACCCTCGCATTTTTTTAACAATCGAATCAGATAAATACTCAAACTAAATTTTTTCAGATCTGATTGGACAGACGTTTCCATTAATTCGAGCCTTGTTGTACTCGACGAATGACGAAAAAGGGGCCCCCTTCTCGTCGAGTCAAGGGAACGCCATTGTGAGCCATAACAACTGTGTCGCAGGGTAAGTTCTATCGGTCATTTTCACGTACACATCACTTGCCGGGAAATTTCGTGCTCGTACAGTTCAATTTTTCAAAATCTCGTCGAAGTTTAAAGACAGCATATTCAATTGTTCAACCGTTCGTCGTTCTTGCACGACCAGCCGCAATAATATTTCGATAGAGTATAACGTAAAAGTGGTTCTCTGTGTTTCGACGGTAGGCGCCATTCTCTGAAAACGTGGTGGGTAAATCTTTTCCCGTCAAATAGTTACAATATCGCTGAACCGGCTTTTTGTACTTCTCACCGAAGTATATTCGATCGAGATTTCGATAGACGAAACTTCTTAAGTAAACCGAGACGCGTTTAAGTTTCTCCAAGCCACGGATATCTGCCGATCACGTTTTCGACGCCTGATATGCATCCAACGTACTAATATTTTCCAGTCATCTCCGCATTTAACAGGTAGAAAAGAAAATTCGGTTGTCGCGCACGCGATAGTGTAATCGTGCGTTAACCGTGATCTTGCGAGATTTAAACCGTGTTGTAACCGTTGCAAAGTGTTTCAGCCCACGAGATATCCTTGGAACGTGAATTTTGCCGTGAACAGTGGCCTTCCCGTTCATTTACACATCCGTTGTTAATTTTGCAGATCTGCCGATTTAGCAAAAATGGCACTCGAAATGGTACAGAATGCAACTATCCCAACCTTCAAGTGCGTCCTGGTCGGGGATGGTGGTACTGGGAAAACAACGTTCGTCAAGCGACATTTAACCGGCGAGTTCGAAAAGAAATACGTCGCCACATTGGGAGTAGAAGTACATCCTCTCATATTCCATACGAACCGAGGGCCGATCAGGTTCAATGTTTGGGACACGGCTGGCCAAGAGAAATTTGGTGGTCTTAGGGATGGTTATTACATTCAAGGACAATGCGCTGTGATTATGTTTGATGTTACATCAAGAGTTACATACAAGAACGTGCCGAACTGGCACAGAGACTTGGTGAGAGTCTGCGAGAACATACCTATAGTACTCTGCGGCAACAAAGTCGACATCAAGGATAGAAAAGTCAAAGCGAAGAGCATCATATTCCACAGGAAGAAGAATTTACAGGTAATGAGCAGAATCCAATGAATCTGCACAATTTGTTTCACTATTGTACATCGACTATACTGATCGCAATGTTTTTCCTGGTTTTAGTACTATGATATCAGCGCGAAGAGCAATTACAACTTTGAGAAACCTTTCTTATGGTTGGCACGCAAATTGATTGGCGATCCAAACTTGGAATTCGTAGCCATGCCTGCTCTCCTGCCACCCGAGGTGACCATGGACCCACAATGGCAACAACAAATAGAAAAGGACCTCAAGGAAGCGCAGGAAACCGCGCTACCAGAGGACGACGAAGACCTTTAGTTTGTTACATTGTGCACACGATCCGAATGGAGGCATACAGTACACAAGCGTACCTTGGCTGTTACATTCGCATGCCTCTCTTATAGGTCGAAGATTCTTTCTTTGAAGGAATTAAAATTCGCGTAACATTTTGTTCCATACGTTAACTACTGTAAAATATGTTTCTGTGATTTCAAACTACACGCGAGCTTTATCTTCAAGAAGGGATACAGGAATTGAACGTCGCCGCGTTTACAAATGCGCACGAATCGTATGCGGGAACGTGGCACGCGAGACCTCTAATTTTATACCAGTACCGAATAACCCAAGCATAACGTAAAACCGTATCGAAATATGGTACGAAGACGTGTAGGGCTTCGATCGATGTATAACAATTTTCAAAATTTTACATGTCGAAGTTAAAAGATAAAGTTGTTCCACGATTGACGTTGTGTTCGATCTACATTCTTTATACCTCCCCCCCCCCCCACGTATTGTAAATGTATTTGCGTGAATAAACGTATGTTGTCTGATACGATGTATTTAACGTAACCGATGAAATGGTTTGTTTGGTAAATAAGATTGCCTACCGGATTTCAAATATACCGTGGTAGTAATTCAATTTCTATCATCGATACTGTCGCAGCTAACTTAAAATCAGTAGAAGGTATGAACAAAAAAAGAACTATTGAATGAATGAAAGTGCTGTTTCGTAAATCACGAATGTAGGATGCAAAGAATTAATTCTGCAAGAAAGAATCTATCGATACAACTAAAAACACTGATTTTTTGAAGTCACTGTTTAATCACACACTATAAACACTCACAAGGGGATCGAGATGTACACAAACACACAGGCTCAAACGTTTCAAATCTAATACACATCACAACGGAACAAAAGTTCTTAAAATAGTCGAATCCTTATCAATCAATGACATACTCTTCCGTTACGCGATTACGAATAAATTGAAAAGAGAAGAGGGCATCACTGTGTATATGTACTTGTCAAACGAACAGTGCAACAACAATCGTATCTGCGAAATTTCTGCGTCTCCCAGACATACTGTTGTATTTTGAAAAGATGTTACGATTGAGATGAAGCACGGTTTGTAGTCAGTTGCGTCTGTCCACGATAATAAGGACTGTTTACTATTTTTATAAGCGAAGGTGAATGTATGATTTGTTCGACTTAAATTATATAAACAGTGTTTTTCTTTTCTATACAGAACTGTTTGTTTTTCCGTTCAGTTTCGGTGGGAGGCTAAGCGTTTCAAATACTGCCCAGTAAGCAATTTGCTCTTGATTTGCTACGAATTGGCGTCGAATAACGAGCCATCTCTTTCAGCCATTAGTTCAGCAATCGGTATGTATTATTTGACTGCAAAGTTTGCTGAAGTTGTTTCTTGCACTCATTTAAGAGGGAAATGCGGAAACAAATGGCTCGGTATTTGACGCCAAAGGGTCTAGCCGGAAAAGTAGTGAAAAGTGCCCTTCAGCCGTTTTTACCGGAAATGGCTCGTTCGGTAGCTACTCAAGAAAGAATCCTCTCCACTAAGTTTCAGCCTTATACCTCCTCTGTAAGGGTACTTATGAGGAGCAAAGCAAAATCCAGTTTTGGCTCCATTTTCCCATTTAATCGCATTTAAAAATTTTAAAATAAATCTGATACATTTAGCATATCGAACCACATATTCGAGAATTTTTTCAGATTTTTCTTTTATGAATAAATATTAATTTTACTTAATTTTATTATTTATAATTTTAATATTACACGAAACTACTTTAGCTTACTCTTTATTTCATCGTTCTTCTGCTTATTTATGGCTTCTGGTCTGCATTACAGTTTTACACTTTTTACATTAAATAATTACATTAATTACATCCGTATAATATATAATAATAAGAACGATAACTCTTTCATTTGCTAAAGTAAAATTCCTGTAATAATTCAATGTAAAAAGTGTGAAACAGAGCTGTAATGCATTAACAATAGAATTTCATCCTTCTAATATATAATAATAAGAACGACAACTCTTTTATTTGCTGAAATAAAATGTTTATAATTATTTGACTTAAATTATTTACTGAGTGCACTCCTCAAGCGAACAGTACAACAACAATCGTCTCTGCGAAATATCTGCGACTCCCAGACATACCGTTGTATTTTGAAATGATGTAACGATTGTGATGAAGCATGGTGTGTAGTCAGTTGCGCCTGTCCACGATAATAAGGACTATTTACTATTTTTATAAGCGAAGGTGAATATATGATTTGTTCGACTTGGCACACGTGCCGCAAGTCGATTGTTTGTTGTATATTTGGCTGTGGCTGAAATGTGTGTGTGAGAAGAGGAAGAAGGAAAGGGAGCGTTTCCTCGTCCTGGGCCTGCAAGAGGATTTATCAGTAAGACTATCTAGCAGGCCCTGCTTTAGACGCCAGAATATCGTAGAGACACTTTAGGACGGTACATATACGGATCGGGTAGTAGCAGTAGCGGGAAAGGTGTTGTGTATTTATCCATCTGGTGGCGAGCGTAGTAGGTAGTCACCACATATTGTTCAAAACTGACCTTCAAAGGTCATTTTATCGTAGTCTGGACGAACGAGATGTATTTATCGTTTTTTCTTATTTTAGAACTCTACAGAACCATTATGTTTTGCGTGAGAGTTTTGTTCTTGTACTTCTGGTGAATCAAAAATAGAATAAACAGTTTTTATAAGAGCAAAGTACCTTGTATTATAAATAGTACTTGTATTTGCAGTATTTCGGTTACATAAGACTATAAAATCAACATTACAATAAACACGTATTTACAGGGAAAATGATTCAACTCTTAAAATTAGTGTGTATTTAAGAAAAATGCATACACGTGTAGAACTAATACTTATATCGTATCGCGACATTGCTAGATATTCACTTTGCGCAATTAGTCGAGCAAACAATGTATTCCCGTACAGAACAATCTATCTACTGGAATCGTATATCCACTTTTCCACTCACCCGATGCAATACAAGCTTCTTAATATCAAGCAATTTAAGCTTCCACCTTCTCCTGCTTTGGTTTCTTTCTACCTTCTAGAATTTCTACGCGCTCGTTGTCGGTGAGAGGAGTCAATGTCTCCGTTACCACTCCGGTCGCCATGGTGACGCTTCCATTTCGCAAAGTAAATCGTTGCCCCTTTTCGAGAACCATCGGTCTGATTAGCTTTAAAATGGCTCTGGATAAACAAAATAGCAAATACATTTATTTATCAGCGACAGGATGTGTTTACGTTCGATAATCGTTTCCATGTAAAAGAAAGTGCTTACGTAAAATCTTCACCAGGCATGGCCATACTCTTGCTTGGCAAATTAATCTCTGCCGCGACATCCCACGTTTTACAATACATCTGAGCGTGGGATAGGTTGTTCACGGGTTTCCTTCTGCCTCCTTCGCTCTGGGTTAGCATATACAGCTGGCATTGTATATGGTCGTGAGCCTTGATCGTACCTGGTTTACACATTATCATACCCCTCCTTATGTCCTCCCTCTTCACTCCTCTGAGCAAAGCACCCAACTGATCTCCGGCATGAGCCTCGTCCAGTATTTTATGAAACATTTCTATTCCGGTTATAGTACTCTTCATAGTTTTATTGTAACCAAGTATCTCGCAATCTGCGCCCTTCTTCAATTTTCCACGTTCCAATCTGCCTGTTGCCACCGTTCCCCTGCCAGCGATCGAATAAACATTTTCTATAGGCATCAAGAAAGGTTTATCCAGGTCCCTGATAGGAGTCGGTATAAAAGAATCTACAGCCTCCAACAATTTGAGTATCGATTCTTTTCCTATCTCTGGCTTGTTTCCTTCTAGTGCACAGAGAGCACTGCCCTTCACAATGGGGATTTTATCTCCATCAAATCCCATTGAAGTCAACAGCTCGCGAAGTTCCATTTCTACTAGATCCACCATTTCTTCGTCGGCCGCGTCGACCTTATCAAAGAGAAGAGAACGATATAAATACTAGGTCGTAATCATTTATTTCAATGTTAACAAATTATACCTTGTTGATATACACGACGATGTAGTCGATGCCGATTTGTTTGGCCAGAAGCACGTGTTCTCTTGTTTGCGGCATAGTCCCGTCGGTGGCGGCGACTACAAGAATAGCTCCATCCATCTGAGCTGTACCAGTGATCATATTCTTGATATAATCAGCATGACCTGGACAATCCGTGTGTCCATAATGACGAGAGTCCGTTTGATACTCTATGTGAGTTGCGTTGATTGTAATACCACGTGCCTTCTCCTCTGGCGCATTATCAATTTCGGCATAAGCTTTTGCCTGTGCCAGTTCTTTCTCTGATAAAACTGAAAAGGAAGCCGCATAACGTTAATACGATTGATGATGATGTCCATACACAAAGTATAAGGAAAGCATACTTTTAGTGATGGCTGCGGTGAGCGTTGTTTTTCCATGATCGACGTGACCGATCGTACCGACGTTACAATGTGGCTTCTCTCTGGTGTATACCTTTTTCTCCGCGTAAAACCTATGTGTCGTGATAGTCGGCAAAAATGAACCGATACATAACCTATTGCAAAATTGCTGCAACGATAACGGAAACGTGATCAGACAGTCGTTAACATTTATACAAAATATACGTGCAATTACGATAAATCTTTGAGAATTGTCGTACATGTTTCACAACATTTTCGATGTAGAATACTTGCTTCACGGTTCGCCTGAGAGCTAAAAAAAAATGACCGTGTTAGACAACGATCTTTTCGAAAATGAATTTACAATTAAAACCCGATCGGGAAAGTGATAGCGCAAGGAGAAGATTTAGGTTACTACATTTGGGTACCTGGGTTGAAAATGGATTTTCCACAGTGGAATGCCATGCCTTCTTAATTCCTCGGTTATTTAACTTTCTTCTTCGTGGTAAATTCGTGTTCCTGGCGTACGCGTGTAGAACAGCAACCAGTATACTTACTTACTGTGTACACAGTGGATTTTTAGAGGCGAAACTCCGGTAACGAATTTTCAATGCGCGTATGCCTTTATGTAAATCTTCCATGAACATAGCTTTAGAATCAGCGATATTTCTTATCATGATATATCAATATAAAATATGATTTTTGATGTATATCAGATTTAGAAGAATATCAAGTTACATTCGCGATACAATGAGAATAATTTGAAACACTATTTTCAAACATATTACGTTTCGAATATTGCGGCAGAAATTCCTCTCTGATTGCGGATCAATCAAAGAAAGGTATACATAGAAGTGTCGGATTGAAAAAGTAGCAATGCAATATGCGTGGATCTAATCTATGTATTTATGTAGGGTGCAGTAGGATGTCATGATCGCCGAATTTAGGGTCGAAAGCATGGTCGAAAATGTTCAAAGTCAGAATGTACCCAGTTGCGGGCGCATGCGCGTTGTAAGTTTGTTCACGAAAAACGCGGAAGAGTACCGACTCTGATGCGTTCTGTAACACGGGTTATTTTTGAAAAGTACCATGAATGGTCGACGACCTAAAGTGTTCAATCTATAGAATTGAAATTTGTGGCGGGTTGTTGGCTGCCATCTTGGACCTCGCTCGTTTGAGAAGCCGGCCGCCCGCAAAAATCTTCGAGTTTCACGCGTTCGCGCGGCTTCACGTATTCCGGAGACCGTTTGCGTGATTTCACGACGAATCGCCAGATCTGGCGCGGTCGATTCAATCAAGATTCGGGTCCGGAATGTATTAGGTGAGTCCGAAATAAGTCAACGTTAATTTCCTGATCGCGATGGCGTGTGATTTATCTCGTACATGTGTGTTCGTGCCTTGTGCTTGTGCGTGCTTCTCTATTTCATGTAGCAGATAGCAGATTAATTTCTACCCCGGCTCGTCTTCGATTCGCGAGGATATTACAGTATTTTTTTCGTACCACGGTACATGTCTATTGGTCTCACTGGCGATCCACGGACCCATAATTATAAATTGCTGAATGAACCGGTAGTCTTCGGTAAACTCACAATCAATAGACATCTGAGTAATATGCTCTTCATTCGTCGTAATCACCGAACACATTTTTTTGTTTATTAATCTTCCGTGTCACGTCCGATCATTCCCTCCGCGTTTAAGACACGATTTTACACCGTACAACAATTCCCGACAAGATTCTTCATCTTCCTAACCACATAAACGATCCTTTCTATTAAATTCTTGTAAATTCTGTTGCATAGGTACTTCCAGTAGAAAATATGTCTTAACACTTGTAAAAAAGATTCGGTCACGTATTTCATCATTCATATTTTCAACAAAATACAATGGTAATTAATAGTTATTGGAATACTTTAAGTTCTTTTTTTTATTCCATTGCTTTATCGCATGTTTAAGGAATACTTTGTTATATTCAGCGTAAATCATTTTCATTCAATAGATTGTGCATACCGTAATAGCTCTATGCTTCAATGAATCAATTGGCTTTTGTGTGTCAGCTTCCTTTTCTGCTATGTACGAACATTGAATACAATGAGAACACATTGCTTCAACTCCAAATAGAAAATGTAATGTTTTCAAGTGGGATAAACATTGTTTTCATGTTATAATTCTGCGATATATTTTATTATTTGGCGAGGCACAGTTAAATACTTCTCCCAAGAAACGAACCATATAGTTTGCTCAGCCTTTTAGCATTGTCTTTTTTCTGTCTTCTGTTCAATTAGATCAAGTATATGATTTTGAAAGGAAATTTTTGACATTCTGAGTTTAATCCCATACAAGCATTTTGTTCTTATTTTTTAATGTGAATTTTTTTTAATGACTCAGGTGTACTTTTTTCCTCGCGCATTCGTAATTGGGTGAGTGAAGGAGAAAAAGTAACTAGGTCTTGTAAATTTTTGATAGACAACGGTGAAAGAATAGCAATCAACAAAACAAATAATAATAGCTATATATCGGAGAGAATGGCATATCCTAGTAGAGCGCGCGTTTATACCGATGTGAACTCACACAAACCTAGAGATTATTGGGACTACGAAGCCTATGTTGTCGATTGGGGGTAAGTAAAGATTTTGGCTCACGTAAGTACATACATTTTCTATAATTTCACTGGACCCTTTGGTTTCTTAATCCATTTATTTTGATGTATAGGCAGCAAGATGATTACCAATTAGTAAGAAAATTAGGCAGAGGAAAGTATAGCGAAGTATTCGAAGCTATTAACATCACAAATAATGAGAAATGCGTTGTAAAAATTTTAAAGGTAGGAAAAAGCTTTTGATAATTGGAACATCATTTTTCAGGAAATCTAATTACTTTTTTCTTTATATTTTTAGCCTGTAAAAAAGAAGAAGATAAAAAGAGAGATTAAAATCTTAGAAAATCTTAAAGGGGGGACCAATATAATCACACTCCAAGCAGTTGTTAAAGATCCAGTATCGAGGACACCGGCACTGATCTTCGAACATGTCAACAACACAGATTTCAAGCAGTTATATCAGACATTAACAGACTACGACATTAGATACTACCTCTACGAGTTATTAAAAGTGCGTGTATTGTTAAGTGCAATGGAAACAAGTTCGAGATTATTATTTTCATAGATGTAGGTGTACATTATAGGTTCGAGTAAGAGTTCGAAAATATTCGTTGCTTAGCGCAGGCACGTTTGCAAGCGTGCAAAATTCTCATTCTATTGTCCATTAAGAAAGCGTAAGTCGTTCTTTTATAGTCTCTGAACGTTCAAAACGTACAAAGCTTTGTTTCGTTAGAGAGTGTAAAGGAACCGCCTTAATTCAGCTTTCGATGATCGTGGAAATTTTCGAACTCTCGAAATAGTTGCTTAAGTAAGTAATACGCGAGAATTCGCTTGATATTTTCGTTCGGTTTGTATATCTATAGCTGGTTCGAAGAACGAAGAGACGCGAATGAATTCACATGACGTTATTCCATCGTTTTCTTTGCTTAGGCACTGGATTATTGTCACAGTATGGGAATAATGCATAGAGACGTCAAACCGCACAACGTTATGATAGATCATGAAAATCGGAAACTGCGGTTAATCGATTGGGGTCTAGCAGAATTTTACCATCCTGGCCAAGAGTACAACGTACGAGTAGCTTCGCGTTATTTCAAAGGCCCGGAACTACTCGTAGATTATCAGGTTCGTAACGACAACGATATCACATACACATATATTTCTTTTCTCCATTCAGCTTGATCTCTAATAACGAACCGATTCTTTCTGTATTGCAGATGTACGACTATTCGTTAGATATGTGGTCTCTTGGATGTATGCTCGCGAGTATGATATTCAGGAAAGAACCGTTTTTTCACGGTCATGACAATTATGATCAATTAGTTAGAATCGCAAAGGTCCTCGGAACCGAAGAATTGTTTGAATACCTTGAAAAATACCACATCGAATTGGATCCTCGTTTCAACGACATACTAGGTCGGCATTCGCGTAAACGTTGGGAACGCTTCATGCATTCGGAGAACCAGCATTTGGTGACTGCCGAGAGCCTCGATTTCCTTGACAAACTTTTGCGCTATGACCATTGCGAGAGACTCACCGCACGCCAAGCTATGGACCATCCTTATTTCTGTAAGTACATGGGACACAGATGTTCCACTCCAAATTAACTCTCTTGCAAGTCTTGTTCAGCCTTTTGCAAATGAAGTTCACAGATCAAATTCGCCTTATTGAAACAACTGTTTTTCTACAAATTTGATTTCTTAAGCTACTTTAACAAAAACATCCGATGTAAAGTTATTGTTCTGAAAGAACGATTTTATTGCATATATGTAATAATACTTAAATATTAAATTTATAAAAAATATTTATACATATGTAAATTTAAATTCATCTATAATGTATTCCTATCCTGTATTCTGTAAGAATTTGGTTTGTAAGAGGCTGAATCAGATCTGCAAAAGGATAAACTTGAAGTGCAAAACCTATAAATGGGTCGCGTGTGCAGAGTGTTTGATAATTGATAGTAAACTGGTCCATGGGAGATTTCAGATTTTTTCGGAAATTTGATTTGTCTCTTGTAAAATCACTCTGGCCTGTTTTTACTTTAAGTTATCAAATACTCTATCTATCGCGTGCCATCTTCACGAGCTTTGTCTAATCTATTGTACTGTATATTTTAGACCCGATAGCGAAAGATCAAAGTCGATTGAATATGGTATCATCGTCACCTACTCCCATGACAGGTTCGTTGCCTGTAGGTGAGTAACGGCCCAGGTAATGTCACATTTCCAATTTATAATTATTTAACCATATCATTCACGTATTGCTGAATCGACCACACCACGACAACGCCATAAAACGAAACTGAAAAATGAAATGAAAAGAAAAGAAAATACTTTGATCCGCATCACCGAATACGATGCGCGTTGATGAGAACGGTGATCCGTGAGAAGAGTTCGTAATTATAATTCGGATTCACACCCACACGATTTCTATTTTATGATATTTAGAAGGAACGAAAGAATACCAGCCGGGAGGGGGGGGGGGGGCAACGTACGTGGTATCTGTATCTCGGATATGGCGCCTGTGGTTTAACAACACGAGAATCAGTTTCGGAATCGAAATCAGAATCCGGAGTCGCCGTTCTGAGCCGCTTCAGCCGATTCGCAATGTGGAACAATGCCGCTCTTGGTAAAGAGGTGTTTGAAGCGTTGAGCGTTTCAAACACACAACTACGTATGTTCAGAGAAATGTATCGTTACCGAGAGGGTGCCGGTCCATGGACACCGTATTCTCATTGCGAATGGGTTGCAGCGGAATACGAGACAAAAAAAACCTACGTTACGCTTTACGCAAGGTCGTTCCAGGCACCTAGATAACAAACGGACAAAACAAATGTAAGCGCATCCGCGGCCAGAATAGGAATCATGTTATTTGTCACTGATGTATATTCGATTCAGAGATGTTCAGAGCAGGAGTATGGAATGACCAGTGCGGCTTATATAATAATACGATAGAGAGAGAGAGAGAAAGAGAGAGAGAGAGAGAGAGAGAGAAGAGAGAAAGAGAAAGAAAACGTGTGAAATAATAAAGTAACCAACGGCCCTTAACAGCGCGGAACGATCTTCTTCGTTGCGAGAGTGAACCACGCGTTTTTATTTTTCACACGGTGCGATATGCTGTACCTCGAACAAACTTTCCGATTCCCCGCGACACCGCCATGGTTTTTATCGTCCTCAGTGTTATCATTCTTTTTTTTTTTAAACAATGAGAGAGAGGGAGGGAGAGAATGAGAAGATCGTTTCGGATGACCGTAGTTAGTGTGACCAGAGAAAGATGCGACTAAGCAAGTGTTTGGTTTGAAATAGTCAAACGATTCAAGTCTGTGTCGTATGATTGTCGAACGATCGAGAATTCGAATAAAACTGTATAAAGTGCTGCCGATTATTCTTTCACATTTCGTTGTCGCATCGACGGATCTCGGGAGTGTCCTCGCGCGGTTCTTGCCCGTCGTCCTGTGTCGTTGGTCACTTCCGGATGCTTGGCAACAAACAAAAAAGAGCAGAGGATCAAGTCGCACGCGTCAGCGTGTCATTACTTGAAGGAAAATGTTTGATTCCACCGTGAACACGAGCGATCACATTCGGGGGAGTCGTTTATCCTAATGCGGCGCATTTTCGACGATCGAACAACATGCGAGATGTACACTGTATTATATGCTATGTATCATATTATATCCTCCATATATGTATATATTTATATATACAGTGACTCGCATAGTTTGGTCGAATACCTTCTCAAACGGAAGACGTTTCTCAGAATTGGGCAGAACAGTCCGAATGCTTCGAAGAGGTTAGAAGCATTAGTTTCTTAAATGGCGAGTAAAAAGCATCGCGATTGATCGGAATCACGAGTAGAATAGTAAAGGTCAGGATAAAAAAAAAAGTTGTAAAAAGCGACCGCTACTACTGTCTTCGCAATTCCGATGGAATAGAATTTTTTTCAAGATTGTTATGAAACAGCATCCGGTAAACTAATCCTTACAGCTTCCTTCCAAGAAGACTCGAAGTCCTTGGGTCCAATTTTCAAAAAGCTGGTCGTTTGTAAAAGGTATTCGATCGATTATGCGAGACTCTGTGTGCACATACACGAACACGTACAGGTGCAGTGCAATGAAAGTCTTGTGATTCCTGTAGAACCGAGAAAAGCGGTCGGCTGTTAGCTAAACGACAACTAGACTTGAATTGCTCGGTCATTTCAAAACAGGCAGTTCCGTTAGTCGGCGTGCGTGCGCGCGCGCGCGTGCTCGGTGGTAGTGTTTACTTTCTTTGTTCCTCGTGTAAACATTTTATTGTTCGAATGCAACGAATCAAACATTTTCGTTTAGGTATTGATAGCTCTCGCGGGGGGCTCGAACCGATCCCTAGACGTGACTGCGAGCAGCGTGCTGGTTCATGGAACGGACGGATCGAAAAACGCGTGAGAAGATGGAAATGAGGCCCGGGATGGAGCAAAGCGTTCGCCGCGAGCATCGCGTCGTTACCACAAAGTCTCGGACTGTTCGCCCGTTACACCTGACCGCATCTGGCCACCTTCCGTTACAGCCGACAAGAGAAAAGCCGAATTTAACGTTTTCCGCGCAGAGTCCATGCGCATTTTCAAACGTTCCCCGTCGTTCTCTGGGAACTGTTTGATAATCGACTTTCGAGCGTCGTGCAACCGTTGCACCCAACCACGGCTCAGAGAGTCGATCCGACGGCAGTTCTTCTCCAAAGGAAGAGATAGAGGGTGTTGTCTTTTAGAGGTGCAGGGAGAAACGTCGTTTCTCTGTACTTCCTCTGTACTGATGCTGCTAGCTGACGTCACGGCCCTGGGGCTGTCGATCGCTGTGTGTCAACACCTTTGTCACCCGGAGGATAACTATGATCGATCAATTTCCAAGAGACATCAATGACGGACGAGAGAGGGAGAGAAAGAGAGACGGTCGTTGCAAAAAGCTAAAAAGCCACGCTCGCATGTTTGCATCTGAATGAGAAATGCGCGCACGTACGCCCACGCGCACGCGCACGCTCGCGCTTCGACTCGACTCGACTCAACTCAACTCAACACACTGTACACACAGAGGAATACGTTACACGGGACAGCTACACACCGATACCAGAAACGATACATGCGCATAGACATACACGTATACGTTCTCACACTTGTACACGTAACTTAGGCCGCTCGGTTTAGTACTTTTAACGATGATAAAAATGTTCGTTTATATCTGATACAATGATAGTTGAATAAAATGTTTGTTATAGCCAAGTACTCTTTGTGCTCTGTGAATACCTGTGTATCCATGACGAAAGATGCTCTTCCGGAGAGGCATCGTTCGCATTCGGGGGTGTGTTAATGTTACATCGTTTCAAGAATGAGAGAGCGAGAGAGAGAGAGAGAGAAAGAGCACGAGTTGAATTTTCGTTTTTCTCATCGATTTCTCGACGGTTGTTTCTTTTTCGTTGTCCCGTTTGCGACGACACGTTGAACCGAGAAAGTTCATCGGTCGGAATCGAACATTCACAGACATGTCACACCACTTGGCGTCGGCAAAATCCTACGAACAATAGAATTGTACAAGAAAGAGAACGAAACGCGCTTCTATGTAGACTGTACACACTCGTGCGCTCGACGCGTTGCTTGGAACTTGCAGTTTCAAACGAATACTGCGGAATTCACCCGTAGACTGCGGATAATAGTGCGGACAACTTAGTCTGTTCCTTTAATACATTTACAATATTATTTTTAATATTAAGTTGAACGCGTTGACTGCCGCGTCGCCCCTATTTGTAATTAATACCGTACATCTTAACTTTTTAGTTTCCGTTTTTAACGAATCGCTTCGATTTTTATCCGATGCTAGTAATTACCGAGCCGGTAGTCAACGTGTTCAACGTTCGACCACATTCCAAAGGACATAACGCTAGAAAACCGAGTGAACCGGACCCAAACAGCTTCATGAGTATTCGAAAAGAAAAATTGAGATCCGCAGTCTAATCTTTGCAGTTCCGAGAGCTGTAAGTTGGAACACCGTATCGTTCGTTGGAAGTGTTTCTTAGATAGCGTTGATTTTATATGATCGATATCGGTGCAGAATTCTTATCGAGAACACTTCACCGAAACACATACGTGCGGGGATCGAGATTATTGCGTGCGTGAACGCTCGAGCGTTCTTGAAACGTTTACGAGACGTATACCAAACGGAGGCCCTAGTTGACAACATCTCAACCTGGACAACACACATGATCGATAGTTGATCCAGTGATTTCGTATACAGCATTACCAATGTGTTTCTTATCGAATTGAACGTGTAATTATTTATATACAAATATAAGCCGATTCATTGTGTACATTTGAAAAAAAAGGGATATTCACTACGCGCGCGTGAGTGAGCGTGCAGGAGAGAAAGAGCGAAGGATGAATAGATAGATAGATAGAAAGAGAGAGAGGGAGAGAAAGAGACGCGTACTATTGGCAGCTGTGAAGTTGGCTGTCGGCGGTGACTGGCTCTAGTTCAGTAGAATGGCCTTCACGGGCAGACACGTAGAATTTAAGTGCTATGTCAGCGTGCTCGCCCTGTCCAAGCGGTTTCAGAATTTTCTTTCGTCCCGCCGCGCCGTAATGTCTCGACCACCAACTTCCCAGCTCCCAACAGTACTTCCATTGTATGTATAGGAAATAGAGCCACACTCCACTTGTACACCGCGTACTTTCGTATTGTTTCGAAAGAATTCGTCAGTTCCTATACGTATAAATTTTGCGCATAAAGTACGGTCAATTCGATATACATAAATATAAATATATATAAATATATATATATATAAATATATACATAGCATATATACATTCACGATATATATACGCTAGCGTATTACGCGTACTCGATTCAAGCGGAGTGTGAATTTAAATTCGAAATTCGACGAGCGACAGGTGGCTTAACGAAATAGTACAGTTTGCTTCTTACTCCGACCGCTGTGCCGTTTTTGCCTTATCGTTCGAGTATCTTCGAATCTCACGTGTGAGACGTATACGTATATTTTATTTTTCAATATCACGTGGAAAAATATACGGGGTGTTCGCAGGCGTTTCTCTCGTGAATGATGTAAGTACAGAGGAAAAAAATGGTACTGTTCTTCAATGATAATAGTATCATTGTATTGCGCATAGGTGGATTTGTTTTAAAGGTCACCTTTGTTTCTCAACGTATGCTGTAAAATACAATATTTACAAGCATCATTACTTTTTTTTATCTTCTCCATACAGTTGTTGTTTACGAATGTAGCTACTAGGACACCCTGTATACATGCACATACATATACGGGAGCTACGCTATAGATACTAAGCGCATTAGGGAAATACGAAAATTCTAAATACATTTTATTTATTACGCTTACGATCGTTGTGACCGCGCGGCGAACCAGTTCTCGTTCATTTTCGAATCGTTTCGCGGGGCAAGAACGGCGCAAACGCACTTGTTCAATCCGAGTTTTACAACTCCCCCCTCCCCCACCCTCCCTCCCTCCCTCCCTGTTCGTACGTATACGTTAAGTTTACAATAATCTAGTTTAGTTTTATAGGAGAACAACAAATGACCGAATAACCACTATTTAAATCTGAAAACGAATCTAAACGAACAATAAATGAAAGGAGAAAGAAATTAACACCGATTAATGATTAAAGTAACGACTTGTCATCAATACAATTAATATATTACACTCTGAACTGACTTCTGACATCTTTCTGAGCCTTAACCGTGCAATGGCGCACTGTTTCCTCGGACTACTTTGAAAAGTTTCGCTACGAACACTTACTCGTTATTACAAAATTTTATTGTCTAAGAGATTATGAAAAAATGTAGAATTTATATATTTCACCAAAATCCGAAGGACCTCAGTGTGCCATTGCTGGGTTAACTTTGATAATTTGTCTCGTTACGTCATGATCTCACGCTACTTCGAGGGGCGGGATTCCGTCGTTACTTCCCTTTTTCTATCTCGTTCAGGAACGGCTGTGTCCTTTGGAAACGGTGTGCACTAAATTTTAATCTTACCGGAAGCATGTAAACGCTCGAATGCCAAAGCGACGAAGCGAAATTGTTCACCGATTTCCTCGTTCTTCTCTAGTTCTCTCTTCTACTAAAAACCAAGGAGTCGCTTAGTTTTTCCTTTTTCGAACGAACGCGAGATTACTTGTAAAATGAAGTATTTTGACATGGTTGAGGTATGACAATAAAATTAGTCAAAGTACATCGAACTGCAATTTGTTTTGAAACCTCGACGTCGACCGCCCCGGTGCTCGTTGCCAAACGGGAAACGATCATATTCGTACTCCATGTACCCGTGCGAACTCATATTTTGCAATGTTTGTTGTCGAGATTAGCGATGCGATGGTTAAATAGTAAACCAAAAAATCTACATATTGTTCTTCTACGTGGACACAAGACGAGACACTTGCGCGCATCTATTTACATACGATGTAATAGCATGGTGTGTGGTATGCAACACAGAGAATAAAGCCTTGTAACAACGCGAAAACAACTGCATTGTATAGAATCAATTGAAGAAAAGGCAAATACAATCTCGTTTGTACCAAAAACACAAATTTTTGTAAAACGAATTCATCCCTTGTTAATCGCTCGGATCGGATGCGATCGCCATAATTTGGGCGGTTTACGTCTATGTCTTCGGTTCTATCACAAAATTAACTCGTATTACAAGTTTGAACCTATTGTATTTATTTTTTAAGGATCTAAAATGGCAATTATGTTAACAGCAAAGCTTTTCCAATTTTCCTAACCTCTTCAATGATTTATTACAGTCTATTTAAAAGGTCGTCGAACTTGCAAATGCAACAAACTTCAACTTCCGATTGAAAACACGAAGAAGAATGTTATACAGTGAAAATTGAGTTTCAGAAAGATGTTAGATGAGAAAAACGAATTAAAGACAGAACTTCTGCGATTTGACGGTTTGGAACGGTTAGCTTGAACACCTGTAGGTTATGTTTTTAATTCTATTTATGTACATAGAATCTTTGCGAGCCTGAAAGTAGATGATAAGTGATAAGTAAAATTCGCAAGATTATATTCGCTTCCTTATTGATTTCTGTTAAAAATTCAACAAATTTCGTGAAGTAGGCGCGCACCTATTGTGACACGTATATATTTAGTATATACACATATTTACGTAGGTACCTATATAGGCATACTTTCTTCTGTTATCTACGATCCGTTTGGAGCCTGACGCGTGTCATAGTGACATCGTCGTAATAAAGCAACAGTTTCCACTTACAATAAATTTTAAGTTCAACGATGGATCAAATCGAAGAATTACAACGTCGAATAAAACAGCTTGAAAATCAACTGTTGGAGGAACAGAGTAAAAGTATGCTGTCAACCAGAGAAAAGATAGAACATATGTCGAGCGAGGTGGTTGATTCGAACCCCTATAGGTAACTGATCTGTTTCTGCTGTTTATTTCTTTACGTATAATTTAAAAAAAAAACGATAATATTACGTCGTTTAATATGAAATGTCAGATTTCTAATAATTATCTTTTTTTGACTAGTCGATTAATGGCCCTGAAGCGTATGGGCATAGTAGACAATTATGAGAAAATAAGAGAACTCACGGTTGCCATAGTTGGTGTGGGTGGAGTTGGAAGTGTCACCGCAGAAATGCTCACGAGATGCGGCATTGGAAAGGTACTGATCTTACTTGTGCATACCAAGATCGCGAACTACTCGTTAACTAAACAGCAAATGTCATGAATTCTAGCTAATCCTGTTCGATTACGATAAAGTAGAGATGGCAAACATGAACAGACTTTTTTTTCAACCGTATCAGGCTGGTCAAAGCAAAGTAGAAGCAGCTGCGAAAACATTGCAATATATTAATCCAGATGTAGACATTGAGACGCACAATTATAATATCACTACAATGGATCACTTCGAGCATTTTATGAAAACCATAAGGTAGAGAAAACGATGCTGTAAGGATTACAAGCGTTACAAAAGCTACAAGTATAAACTTCAATTTTTAGCACATCAAGTTTGACCCAAGGACCAGTAGATTTAGTACTGAGCTGTGTAGATAACTTTGAAGCACGTATGGCAATTAACACTGCCTGTAACGAACTAAACCAAAAATGGTTCGAGAGTGGGGTCTCGGAAAACGCTGTCTCCGGGCATATTCAATTTATTATTCCTGGGGAAACAGCTTGTTTTGCGGTAAATACAAATTACGAATTAAAATTTAAAAATGCGAATGCAACGTCGATCGTTCTGACGATCGTCTTATTTTTTAGTGTGCTCCTCCGTTAGTGGTAGCAGCAAATATAGATGAAAAGACGTTAAAGCGAGATGGTGTGTGCGCAGCATCCCTGCCGACAACCATGGGCATTGTGGCTGGATTTTTAGTTCAAAACGCGCTGAAGTATCTTTTAAATTTTGGCGAAGTCTCCTACTACTTAGGCTATAATGCAATGCAAGATTTTTTCCCCAAAATGACACTGAAACCGAACCAAAACTGCGATGATAGATATTGTAAAGAACGCCAGCAAGAATACGCGTCGAAACCGAAGCTCGAGCCAGAAGTCAAAGAAATAATCGAGGATAAAGCATTGCACGAAGACAACGAATGGGGTACGTTAGTAACGTAACAAATGAGGCCAGAATAATTTAATCGTTGATTTAAATAACATCATTTTATAGGAATTTCGTTGGTCGACGAGCAGGATGAACAGGTCGACGAAGAACCGTCGTTTATGGATGTGAGGAAAGCTCACAGTTCAACATCCCATCTAACCGATTCCTCAATTTTAAATCCGCAATCCGAATCTGGTCCAAGTCTAGAAGAACTCATGGCACAAATGAAATCCATTTGAATTTTATTTGATTTCCATTGGTGGTTTTCGTTTGAACTCGGATAAAATTAAGAGTATTCTTTCGATGCGGAAAACAATTGTATTAACAACAAAAATACGGCGTATAATACTCTACAGAGTGTACACTAACCGTGGAACAAACGAATTTTTGTAAATTTATTAAATTTTTGCAATAACATCTCTGTTACGATTAAATATTTATTCAAGAGTTTTAGGGTATATATTAAGCTTCCATACGCAGATTTCTATTGTTCTACTAAGTCTTGTGTAACAAATATTGATTGTTTAAATTCTTCGTGGATAAAAAAAAAGGAAAAAACGTTGCGAAAAATCAGGCTCATAATTGAACTGCGCGCAAACTATAAATAGTGGCGATCTTTAGTGACAAAAATGTGAATCTAAATGTCTGCATTTATATAGGAGAAATAGAGACAGATCACTCTCTGTCAGAGAGTAAAAATTTGTTAAATTGTAGGGTTGTAAGTATTAAGTCTTAAATTCTATTATAAAATACATATTTGCGCAAATTCTAAATGTGCAGCTATTAGCTCGATATTATCCACTACATGCAAGATACTATAATTTATAAGTTATAATATCTCGCGAATTGTGGATAATATCGATTGCCCAGGTCTCACCACGAGGAGGTTGCTGCACAAGAGACCCGAAAGAGAGTCAGAACGAAGTTTCCCTTCGTTCTGTCTCCCTTTCTTACAACGAAGATTCTTAGAAACTAAATTTCGCAGGTCGCTAAATGGAAAAGTAGTCTTTTTCATGGAAAAGACTGTTTTTCCATTCAGCGTATGTCGAGTAATTATTGCGGGGCAAAGTGTGAATCGGAGAAGAAGTCTCCGATCCACGAGGGACCAAAGGCGAATCAGGCAGAAGGCTCTGATTCTTTCAAAGAGAGAAACAAGATCGAACCAGAGCAGAAGGCTCTGGTTCAAGGGTGACGCGACGCGTTCAGTGCTTACAAGTCCTGAGCCGACCAGCCCGATACCCGCCACTCCATCACCAAGAAAGATGGCAAAGAGATGCGCTCAAACGGTTTCTGGCGCTACTGGGTGACATGAGAACATGGCGTGTCCAGGATTACGTTAACACAGAGGATCGTCAGAAGACGAGTGAACGAGTCTCTTAGACATCCCTCTCAATGACTTCACGCCGGATACCGAAACTGGACCGGCTCAGAACCTGCAAGCAAGGCCGACACAGCAGAAGGCTGTGTCGGAGTCGGAAAACGGAGCGAGCAAAGTCAAGTTACGGCAATAATTACTCGACATAATTACAACGACGATATACAATCTTAATAACTAACGCACGCACTAAAACTAATTTATAAATAATCCGGAGTCTTCGTTCGACGAATCCTCTTCTTTCGATGAATTTGCTTCGTTCGATGAATTATCTTCGTACGATGAATTTTCTTCGCACGAAGGATTTTCTTCGCAAGATGAATTTTCTTCGCAAGATGAATTTTCTTGAACAGAATCCGTAACCAGCTGAAACAAAATTGACTCCGAATGGAAAAAGCTGTTGAAAAAAAATTGAAACAGAATCGAAAACCAGTTGATACGAAATCGAAACAGAATCGAAAACCAGTTGATACGAAATCGACACCAAATGAAAAACCAGTCGAAACAGAGTCGAAACCATGTCGAGCCCAAATCTAATGGTTTGTGGACGCAACGATCTATAGGCGATTCGGGTGGCCCCGGGGACGCGAGTCCCCGTACCCACTCACGGGCCCCATCCCGTGAGTGAGTCCCTGAGGGAACTCCGGTCCGAGCAATATTGATTTCAAGATAAAAATATCAATTTCCTGAAATAAATTTCAATTTCCTGAAATAAATTTCAATTTCCTGAAATAATTATCAATTTCCTGAAATAATTATCAATTTCCTGAAATAATTATCAATTTCCTGAAATAATTATCAATTTCCTGAAATAATTATCAATTTCCTGAAATAATTATCAATTTCCTGAAATAATTATCAATTTCCTGAAATAATTATCAATTTCCTGAAATAATTATCAATTTCCTGAAACAATTATCAATTTCCCGAAATAAATATCAATTTCCTGAAATAAATATCAATTTCCTGAAATAAATATCAATTTCCTGAAATAAATATCAATTTCCAGAAATAAATAACAATTTCCTGAAATAAATATCAATTTCCTGAAATAAATATCAATTTCCTGAAATAAATATCAATTTGCTGAAATAAATATCAATTTCCTGAAATAAATATCAATTTCCTGAAATAAATATCAATTTCCTGAAATAAATATCAATTTCCAGAAATAAATAACAATTTCCTGAAATAAATAACAATTTCCTGAAATAAATATCAATTTCCTGAAATAAATATCAATTTCCAGAAATAAATAACAATTTCCTGAAATAAATAACAATTTCCTGAAATAAATATCAATTTCCTGAAATAAATATCAATTTCCTGAAATAAATATCAATTTCCTGAAATAAATATCAATTTCCTGAAATAAATATCAATTTCCTGAAATAAATATCAATTTCCTGAAATAAATAACAATTTCCTGAAATAAATAACAGTTTCCTGAAATAAATAACAATTTCTTGATATAATTATCAATTTCCTGAAATAAATATCAATTTCCTGAAATAAATATCAATTTCCAGAAATAATTAACAATTTCCTGAAATAAATAACAATTTCCTGAAATAAATATCAATTTCCTGAAATAAATATCAATTTCCTGAAATAAATATCAATTTCCTGAAATAAATATCAATTTCCAGAAATAAATAACAATTTCCTGAAATAAATAACAATTTCCTGAAATAAATAACAATTTCCTGAAATAAATATCAATTTCCTGAAATAAAAATCATTTTCCTGAAATAAATATCAATTTCCTGAAATAAATAACAATTTCCTGAAATAAATAACAGTTTCCTGAAATAAATAACAATTTCTTGATATAATTATCAATTTCCTGAAATAAATATCAATTTCCTGAAATAAATATCAATTTCCAGAAATAAATAACAATTTCCTGAAATAAATAACAATTTCCTGAAATAAATATCAATTTCCTGAAATAAATATCAATTTCCTGAAATAAATATCAATTTCCTGAAATAAATATCAATTTCCAGAATTAAATAACAATTTCCTGAAATAAATAACAATTTCCTGAAATAAATATCAATTTCCTGAAATAAATATCAATTTCCTGAAATAAATATCAATTTCCTGAAATAAATATCAATTTCCTGAAATAAATATCAATTTCCTGAAATAAATATCAATTTCCTGAAATAAATATCAATTTCCTGAAATAAATATCAATTTCCTGAAATAAATATCAATTTCCTGAAATAAATATCAATTTCCTGAAATAAATATCAATTTCCTGAAATAAATATCAATTTCCTGAAATAAATATCAATTTCCTGAAATAAATATCAATTTCCAGAAATAAATAAGAATTTCTTGGAATAAATAACAATTTACTGAAATAAATAACAATTTCCTGAAATAAATAACAATTTCTTGATATAATTATCAATTTCCTGAAATAAATATCAATTTCCTGAAATAAATATCAATTTCCAGAAATAAATAACAATTTCCTGAAATAAATAACAATTTCCTGAAATAAATATCAATTTCCTGAAATAAATATCAATTTCCTGAAATAAATAACAATTTCCTGAAATAAATAACAGTTTCCTGAAATAAATAACAATTTCTTGATATAATTATCAATTTCCTGAAATAAATATCAATTTCCTGAAATAAATATCAATTTCCAGAAATAAATAACAATTTCCTGAAATAAATAACAATTTCCTGAAATAAATATCAATTTCCTGAAATAAATATCAATTTCCTGAAATAAATATCAATTTCCTGAAATAAATATCAATTTCCAGAATTAAATAACAATTTCCTGAAATAAATAACAATTTCCTGAAATAAATATCAATTTCCTGAAATAAATATCAATTTCCTGAAATAAATATCAATTTCCTGAAATAAATATCAATTTCCTGAAATAAATATCAATTTCCTGAAATAAATATCAATTTCCTGAAATAAATATCAATTTCCTGAAATAAATATCAATTTCCTGAAATAAATATCAATTTCCTGAAATAAATATCAATTTCCTGAAATAAATATCAATTTCCTGAAATAAATATCAATTTCCTGAAATAAATATCAATTTCCTGAAATAAATATCAATTTCCAGAAATAAATAAGAATTTCTTGGAATAAATAACAATTTACTGAAATAAATAACAATTTCCTGAAATAAATAACAATTTCCTGAAATAAATAACAATTTCCTGAAATAAATATTAATTTCCTGAAATAAATATTAATTTCCTGAAATAAATATTAATTTCCTGAAATAAATATTAATTTCAAGACCAATATACCAATTTCTTGAAAAAAATATCAATTTCCTGAAAAATATCAATTTCTAGACAAAAATATTGTATCAATTTGGTAAAGTTGAACTTTGAAAGTCTTACAAAATTAAGTATTACCATTCTTACAAATTACATAAGAAATTTAAAACTCTAAGGTCTAAAATTCTAGATCGGTACTTTTAAAACTACTTTAAATCGCGGCTATTTATTTGCATCATTAACTAGACATTAAGTCAACTTTAAAAATTGATACTAGTACAACGCGTATGACAATTTGTTTCGCAACGCTACTTAAAATCGCGAATGTTCTTATCTCACAGTTGATCGTTGCAACTGGAGCATGGGCGCCTGAAATATCGAATCATTCTAATACAAACGCGATCCTTTTGATGCGCAACGCTAATTCAACAAATCGAAATTCAAAATACTATTTAAATAAGAAAAGAACTGTGACGTCTAAAATTCTAAAATCGCGACTATTTATTCGCAACATTAACTAGGCATTTGATCAACTTTAAAAATTGATACTAGTACAACGCGTATGACAATTTGTTTCGCAACGCTACTCGAAATCGCGGATGAGCCCATCTCACAGTTGATCGTTGCAGCTCGAGCATGGGCGCCTGAAATGTCGAAAGACTCGAAAGCAAACGCGAACTTTTGGTGCGCAACGCTAATTGAACGAACAGAGATCCAAAAAAGATTACTCTAATTCAACAAATCGAAATTCAAATTGCTATTTAAATAAGAAATTTAAAATTCCAACGTTTAAAATTGTACATCTGTATGTCTAGATTTACTTTAAATCGCAACTAATTATTCGCAACATTTACTACACATTTAATCAAGTCTTAAAATTGATAGTAGTACAACGCGTGTGACAATTTGTTTCGCAACACTACTCGAAATCGCGGATGTGCCCATCTCACAGCTGATCGTTGCAGCTCGAGCATGGGAGCCTGAAAAGTCGAAAGACTCGAAAGCAAACGCGAACTTTTGGTACGCAACGCTAATTCAATGAACAGAGATCCAAAAAAGATTACTCTACGGTTTCTGCAAAACGAATCGCGACTATTTGTTTCGCAACGCTATAGTTTAAACAAGCTATGTCGTTGATAGAGACTACTATTATATTTAAAAACAAGGCTAACTTTGATCTCTGTTCAAAATCGACTAACGCAACGCGTACTTTTTTCGCAACGCTAGTGCAAATCGCGGACGTTCCCATCTCGGCTGATCGTTGGGGCGGCGAGGCCTGCCCATGCATGCAACTAACTACTTTTACATTCTACTACAACTCTATTTCTACAGACGAGTATAACGACAAGGTAGTGATAAAATGACTCACTCGAAGATGCGAAGACGTTGCAATGATTGTCCTTTTGAATGACAGTTTGTCCGGCAACTTTGGCATAAAACCTCGTCTGCTCCTTCGGCCTCATCCCGACAATTTGTTTCGCACCGCTACTCGATATCGCGGAAGTACCCATCTCACAGTTGATCGTTGCAACTGGAGCATGGGCGCCTGAAATATCGAAAGATTCTATTGCAAACGCGATTCTTTTGATGCGCAACGCTAATTCAACAAATCGAATTTAAAATGCTATTTAAATAAGAAATTTAAAACTCTAACGTCTAAAATTCTAAACAGGTATCTTTAGAACTACTTTAAATTACGACTATTTATTTGCAACATTAACTAGACATTTCATCAACTTTAAAAATTGATACTAGTACAACGCGTGTAACAATTTGTTTCGCAACACTACTTGAAATCGCGGATGTGCCCATCTCACAGTTGATCGTTGCAGCTCGAGCATGGGAGCCTGAAAAGTCGAAAGACTCGAAAGCAAACGCGAACTTTTTGTGCGCAACGCTAATTCAACGAACCGAGATCCAAAAAACGATTACTTTAGATTATATGTAAAACAACAACAATATAAACATTAAAAGCGCAACTTTAAAATGTAATTTTGAACCGCGACTATTTGTGATTCGCAACGCTATTCTCTAAACAAAATTTTTCGTAACATTAACTTTAATCTCTGTTCAAAATCGACTAAATTCAACGCGTGGTTTTGTCGCAACGCTAGTGCAAATCGCGGACGTTCCCATCTCGGCTGATCGTTGGGGCGGCGAGGCCTGCCCATGCATGCAACTAACTACTTTTACAACTTTACTACTACGGTATACTACTACTTCTACAGACGAATATAGTAACAAGGTAGTAACAAAATGACTCACTCGAAGATGCGAAGTCATTGCAATGAATGCCCTCTCTGAGTCGATCAGCACGGTAATGACTGCATGCCGGATACCGAAACTGGACCGGCTTAGAATCCAAGGTAAACGAAGGAAGCATTGAAGAGTCCATGGCCCCCCCCGAGCTAGCTTAAAGTAGGCCAAGGAAGTTTTAAATAACCCTTGGACTACTCTAAGCTAGCTAAAGGTGGACCATGGTAGACAATGGTAGGCCATTGGTGGAGGACCCTTGGTTAAGCTTAAGCCAGCTGAAGGTAGACAAGGGTAGCTCTGGAAGACCACTGGTCAGCCTCAAGGTAAGCACAGGTATGCCAGAGTAGCTCTCGATGACCACTGTTGGAGTATCCTTGGTCCACCCTAAGCCAGCTGAAGGTAGGCAAGGGTAGCTCTGGAGGACCACTGGTCAGCCTCAGGGTAGGCAAGGGTAGGCCAGAGTAGCTCTGGATGACCACTGGTCAACCCCAAGGTAGACCACTGGTGGAGGACCCGTGGTCCACCCTAAGCCAGCTGAAGGTAGGCAAGGGTAGCTCTGGAGGACCACTGGTCATCCCCAAGGTAGGCAGGAGAGGCCAGGGTACCGCTGGAAGACCCTCCTGGTCCCGGAGCCCATCCGCTCCTGCCGGAGGGCCCGGCCCGACTGATTCACTGAGCGCGCTCAGCGAGCTTAGGTAGCCAGTGATGCGCAGCGAAGCGCAACGCTCCCCACCCCAACTAATTTCGGTAGATTTCGATTGCCGTGATAAGAATTATTAATAAATGTATTATTTCTGGTTGTATAATGTTTATAACAATTCTTTTTGCCAACGACGTCGACAAGCATCCCCTTGACTATCTACCATCTTATTTTTTAGTAAAAATTGCTAATAGTACTCGAGATACAGAGTAACTTTTAACACATGAATATTACCAAACAATATTATATCAAGCAAATGTAATTAATAAAGTTACTATCTCTGGTTGTTTAATGTTTATAACAATTCCTTTTGCTAATTATGTCGATAAGCACACCCTTGACTATCTGACCATCTAAATTTTTAGTAAAAATATATAATGGAACTCGAGATATTGAATAATTTTGAACACATGAATATTCGCGCGCATTAATTTATCGAACACAATTCACTGATAAATTTATTATGTCTAGCTGGTTAATATTTGTAACAATTCTTGATCATCTTGCCATCTAATTTTTTAGTAAAAGTAGGTAATAGAACACAGGATACAGAATAATTTATGATACATGAATATTACTAAGCATAATTATATCGAGAAAATGTAATTAATGAATATATTATCTCTGCTTGTTTAACGATTACAACGATATTATATAATTGATTACCTCACCATCTAATTTTTTAGTAAAAATGGCTAATAGTACTTGAAATACAGATTAACTTTTATGCATGAACATTTGGAGTATACAAGATATTCAATTCTTATTCATATCCACAGTTTTATTAGGACAAGAGTTACAAAAATTATTTATAACTAATTAACCTCTTCCAAAATCGAACTGAAAACTATACATGAATGTTGCTAAAGGTCCATTCTATATTCTTCGAGAGCTAACATTTATAAAAATTCCTCGATTAACTATTTATGATTAATTTTTGAGGAGGTAACTTCCATCTTCTATGCCCGCAATGTGTAAGACAAGGAGAGACCGACTATTTGTGAAGGGTAAACACACAAACCGTTACGTTACCTGTTTGGAAATCGTAAATAACTAATTAATCAGGCGTCAAATCTACATAAAAGTGCAACGGAAATGTAGCTGAGACATCATTCTAGATCCTCAGATCGCACAAGTGCGTAAATAATTTCTCTAAATTTGGAAGATTATTTTTTAGCGGAGATCTGTTAAATTATTTGAGTTTATTTTAGAACAAGACTTAGAATAATTGTTTATATCTGTTCAAGCAGAAATAAAATGTGACGAAAAACTATACATATGTGAAAGTAGCTGAAGGTCTATTCTATATTTCCCATCTGCAAATATTTATAAACAATTCCTCCCAAGTGCGTTACTAATAAATTTTCTATCGAGTATGCACATTATTCAGCAGCTCTGTGTCTGTCTTTCTTTCTCTCTCTTCGTAACTGTGCATAAGTTCGTCCTTGTCGGATACTAACTTCGTTATCATGTTCGCCAAATTTTTACCGAAGGATTCGAAGTCCTGTAAAAAAGTAGGCGGCACGGGCGAATAATACGGGACTCTTATAGTAACAAAATCCACTATGAAATAACGAAATCGATATTCTTTATAAATAACGATACGGATCATTAAAGTTTTATTTACACCATTTCAGTAAAAGGAACTTTTTATTATTGAGCCTCCGCACAGCGTTTAAAAAGATCATCAAAGGCTCTCCGATGAAGGTAATGAATGCAGGGGATGTAACAACGACAAATCATCTTTTGTAGAAAACCACTTTGCCAATAGTTCTTCCATATTAGGTACGCCTTCCTGCAATTGAATGTACCTTATATGTTTAACAAGTAACAAATACCTCTAATCTTACCTCATTTATATTACTATCAGGCACATTTAGCTCCTTTTTAAGGCGCACAGCGTTTAAAAGCCAAATATGCGCACATTTGTGAACAATGTACAAATCGGAGCTTGTTATTCCGACAATTAGATTATCGTTTATACACGGGGAACTGCAACAGACAAAGAAGCATAATATACACATGTCTATACGACGTATAGTATACGTAACAAGTTTATAAAACTTACTTATTGAGAAAATTCTCTGATACTTTTTTCAGGCTCATGTCCCATGGAACAATGGTTCTCAATAATAAATTTTCTTTTTTCTCAGAACTCGTTGCTTCTATTTTCTTCAATACCTTCAGCAGTCTACTTCTTACTTTCTTATTATCCTCAACGCCTTTCTCGCTAGTTTCTTCGTTTTTCGTGTGTATGTTCTCGTCGAGTGCAAGATCTCTATAGTAACCGCGTTCTTCCGATGATAATTTCTTCCAGAGACCAGTCAAGATGTGTGCGATTTGAGCTGCCGACTTATTGGGATTCTGTTCTACAACTACCAGTAGAAATATTTGTTGTCGACGGTATTCGAATCTGTTCTGTTACGCTGAACCATGTGCAATACACCAGAAAGTTTACCTTGCGATCTGATTTGTGTCGAAAATTTATGGAAACCATTGCATACAATATTGCGGGGCAAATTACTCTCTAATGGTTTGATCACCCTTGCATCGGCACAAAGCTGCACATCTGTACCTCCCTATAGCAAAAGTAATATTTCCTGCATCAAAAAATTTATTTCATCGAATTCGTTCCAATATTTTTACCTTTAAACCAGGCACGTGTCCTTTGCTCCATTCCAACAATGTAACATGCTTCTTTTTATCCGATTTGTTTTGTTGTTGCGAGTCTGGTACATTTTTATTCTGCATATGGTTCTCTTTCTCGCTTGTATCCGCGTTATGTGTAATTGGGGAATCGTTCCAATCAAAGTCTTCGCCTAAATCTACAACGGGTAATTGACTCAACGTTTCCTGTGACTGTATATAAAACGCAGGACTATCGTCATCATTTTCTGCTTTCTCCTTGCTATCAAAATTCAATGTGTGTTTGTGGTCATTTTGTGATTGATCGTGTAATACAATTTCTCAATGGGAAAATACTTACGATAGAGTGTAAGAAGCATCGTTATCATTGCACACCAGCGTGAAATTCTGAGAACCGTTTGAATCTGATTCGCTCAAATTCAAATTGGGCAAACGAACATTAAAATCTTCCAAATTTTTCTCGTCGACATCAATGTTCTTATCATGATCATTTACTCCGTTTTCATCAGTTTTTGATTGCTTGTTATTTTCGGAATTCGTATTTTCGTATTTTTCGATATTTTCAGAATCCAAATTTTGGTCCATGTTGCCGCGTTTTTCCAGCGCACACACGCGTTCCTCGACAGCTGCATCAACGCCTTCCTCGACCAGTAATTTTCGTTTTTTACAGGCAGGCCATTCGATCTCGTCGTCATCACTTTTTTTTTGCGTGTAGTCTTGGTAGTCGCTCATCGAGATTTCACAAACGTTTTCGTCTTGCGCTTCTGTTCGTATTCCGTAGAATTCTTTTATACATTTATCGAGCGTATCGTGAACTAATTGCTGCAGATACGACAAGCATTATGCACAAATCTATATGTATATTTAAATGAAAATTATTTTCGCTAGAAAAGTAATCACCTGTTCTTTGAATAGAATGGAAGTTTTATTTGGTTCTAAATTAACGTCGATATTCGCTGCGTTCGTTACAATATACAGAAGAAATACTGGTTTCTTTTTAGATGATGAATCGTATTCGAATGCTTCTAAAATTGTTTTAGTCACCATCTAAAAATGAATTAGTATCTTTGAATGTCTTTCTACATGACTAACATACATAAGAGACACGAAAGTATACCTTCTCCAAATCCTTATATTTAATGGGCCTATTATTTACAAAAATATACTGTGCTCCAGACTGAAACGCTTCTGATGCATTCTGAGAGTCTTTCAGAGGCAACATCAATTTCATGCTCAGCTGGAAAGTAGAAGATACTTATTTTTTAAGCATTTCATCCAAATACGGATAGAATTCTATTTTATAACTACCTCTTCATTCTCAGTGTTCACCCAAGCCATTCTTGAAGTCACCTTCTTTCCTAAAACAATTGATACTGCTTCTTCTAGGGTGGATGTGCTGGGCTTTGTGAATACAACATTGCTGTTTACTTTATAACTCATTCGTACCAAAAATTTGCACATTGCAAAACTTCTAATGAACGATTCTAATATTTTCAGATCCTGATTGGCTTTTTTGGGATTAGTTATGATTTGCCTTCTCACAGGTATTTGCTTAAATAATTGTCTAACTTGAACAGTTGTTCCTGAAAGAATACAGATGTAGAAATAATTGTAAATATAACTGTGCAATTTATCTCCATACCTGTAGTTCTATGACAATGCTCAGACTTTGTAATGGATCCACGGTGATCAATAGCATACAATGTAGCTGCTTCCTCTTCTTGTGTTTTAGATACGATCGTAAGGTCTGATACTACGCTTAAAGCATGTAATGCTTCACCTCTGAATCCATACGTCTCTAATAAATCTGCATTGGTGCAAATAGCACAATTAAAATTAGATACATAGTTTATTTTCTGTTCTCATAGTTATTTTATAAGTGAAATCTTTGAAAGAAAAATGTCCATCAATTACCTAAATCAGAAAAATTCGAAATTTTCGAAGTGTATGCAGGCAAAGCCATGTAAGGTGCATCTGCTTTAGGAATGCCGCAACCGTCGTCTTTCACTTCTATTAAAGTAGCGCCATTATCCATCTGACAATTAAAACAGAAGCTTTACGACAGAAACATTGCAAGAGTGAACGATATAATAAAAAGAATCACGTGCGAAATACCAGATTAACTTCAACATTATTAGCGTTCGCATCTAACGCATTTTCTATTAATTCTTTGGTAGCGTTCGATACCGATGTTATGATTTGCGTGGTGGTGATTAGTTTCACCGTATCACTGTTTAAAGCCGAAATGGTCATCTTTGCGGGACATCAAATCAATTAAACGTCCCACAGCTTTTCAAAGTGTAACAAGTTGTATTTTAGAAAGACTCTGTTTTACATGGCAAGTGTAAATGCTTATGTTGACGTGCGAAAACACTAAGATCGCTAGCGCGGGAAAAAGAATTTCAAATTTCAGACACGAATCATGAAGAATACCCAGATGACCAACCGTATCAGGGATAAGAAATTAAAATCACTCATGGTGATTTATCACAGTGATCGCAGAATCACGATCGCGGTCGTGATTATTTCACGATAACGGCTGTGATCATAATTTTTTTATCTCGACTCATAGTAATTCTTCATTTCTTAGTTAAAAGATTGTATTATTTATGTAAATATTAGAAAGAAATAGACAATTTTTTTTTAGATACCAATACGTTACTTACTATGTACATATATATTTTTTTTTAAAAATACGCAGCCGACAAGAAAAGCGCCGTTATAGGCACTATATACAGGATTGGCGCTGTCAGAGATGGCGCTGTATAGACCGAGAACGGAACTTCAAGATTTGGCCACAATAGGCGCCACTATCGTGTAGACTTCCTTGAAAAAAATACACTATTTCATTGCTTTCCTTCGGAGATTTTTTAATTTTTGCACGCTCAAATTAAAACTGGAAGAAGGCGCTTTATAGTAGATGGATTGCGAGCTGAATATATTTACAATGGCATACTGGAAATCAATGTTAATCGCTATTTTCAACTATATAGCAATTCAAATGTTGCCGCGCTTTACAACATTTCCAATTTCTCGCATGCAGTCTTTTCGTCCTCTTTCTTCCAGAAGTTCTATGCTCTCGAGCACAAGCAACAGTGTTCCCGTGTTTCCCCAGTGTTTCTTGTTGACTAGGGTTTTTGGGAGGTATTGTGTTTCCAATAATCCCAGACACTCGGGTACACTCGGGTACTGCTGAAGCGAGTCGTCGAGTGCGAAGTGCGAAGCAACCCAAAGTGCTCGAACTGACTTGACCCCGGACCCTTATGTTGTTTGACACCGAATAAATTCTACCGTATCGGAGTAGAGCTTGTCGGCGGAGAGATGGCTGATTTCTTAGATTCCGAAGCGGAGGAGAGCGAGGTATTTTCGTTATTGACTCGGACGTGAAAGCGGCTGTGCGGCTATTCGTTTATCTCCATTCCTTTAATGTTCGGCAGCTTATGTCACTGATCGATGTGTTCTGTTATATTGTAGGAGGAGGAGGAGTTGAACGAAAATGAAAAAAAGAAGCTGAAAAAGATAAAAGCCGTCGAAGAGAGCGAGGAAGAGGAGGAGGAAGGTGAGGCGATGGAACAACGTATTTCGATTTTCCGTCACGATCGACCATGGAATTTTTTTTATACTCCAAAGTACCATATCTATTCGCGTACGCTAATTGTTACGCAATCGAGACACATATCCAGTTGTTTGATATTCGTTCATAGACGACGAGGATCGCTTGCGTGAGGAACTGAAAGACTTGATAGATGACAACCCCATCGAGGAAAGCGAGGGGGAGGACAGCGATGGGTCCGGTACGTCGAAAAAACGTAAGAAAAGCGACGACGAGGATTTTGACGATCGCCTGGAAGACGAGGATTACGACTTGATAGAAGAGAACTTGGGTGTCAAAGTCGAAAGGGTACATATACGATATGAATTATCCTGCTGTTCGCAAAGATCGATCGATCGTACGGATGTAGTGATGTGATCCTTTACTTTAGAAACGTTTCAAACGCCTCCGCAGGATACAAGATGAGGAATCTGAAGAGGAACAAGAAAAAGAGGTGGACGAGGATAGGGATGCTATCGCGAACGAGCTGTTCGAAGGCTCCGGAGATGTAAGCCTGATTCCGAATCCTTACATGTTGTTATATATGGTTTTGTTTTTAGTTCTAATCAAATATTCGCTGTTTCTCGTAACGTGAAACGCTTAACTTTTCTGCTTGTTTTCATACCTCTATCAGGAAAGAGAAATTAGTATGGTATGTACGGTAGTCGGAAAGACGAATTCACTGTTGAGCTTTTACATCGACCGCATGATATAGGCTTTTGTTATTTATTAGGAGGACGAGAGAAGAAGCGAGCGGAGCCACAGGCCAGAGGTGGAGACGTTCGACGAGGAAGGAAGCGAAGGAGAGTACACGGACGCGGATGATTTTATCGTCGACGACGACGGCAGACCGATCGCCGAGAAACGGAAAAAGAAAAAGCCTATATTTTCGGACGCCGCATTGCAAGAGGCTCAGGACATTTTCGGCGTCGATTTCGATTACGATGAGTTCGGTAAGTATGGAGAAGAGGATTACGAGGAGGAAGAGGAAGAGGAGGAGGAGGAAGACGAGTATATGGACGAGGAGGATGCCGAAAGACCAAGGAGACCAAAGAAACAATTGAAGAAGAAGACCACGAGGAAAAGCATCTTCGAGATTTACGAGCCCAGCGAACTAAAGCGCGGTCACTTCACCGATATGGACAACGAGATACGCAACACGGACATACCCGAAAGAATGCAACTCCGGACGGTTCCCGTTACAGCAGTCCCAGAGGGCTCCGACGAGTTGGACCTGGAAGCTGAGTGGATCTATAAGCAGGCGTTCTGTCGTCCGACTGTCTCCATCCAAGACGCTCACTTGAACGCCGAGGCTAAAGAGAGAGCCCGAAAGGGACCGCAGACGATCGGGAAAATCAAGAAAGCTTTGGACTTCATGCGAAATCAGCATTTCGAGATCCCGTTTATATCGTTTTACAGAAAAGAATATGTTCTGCCGGAACTGAACATCAACGATCTTTGGAAAGTCTACAAGTTCGACGCAAAGTGGTGTCAGCTGCGTCAAAGGAAAGAGAACCTGTTGAAATTGTTCGAAAAGATGCAGAACCACCAGCTCGATGAGATCATGAAGAATCCCGATGCTCCGTTAGCCGACAACGTACGGGTGATCAAAGACGACGACATAGAGCGGTTGAAGAACGTGCAAACCAGCGAGGAACTGAACGACGTCTATCATCATTTCATGCTCTACTACAGCCACGAGATTCCAGCGATGCAGGAGGCTGCTCGGCAGAAGGAGAAAGAGGCGCGGCGAGAAGCGAAGATTCAAAAGCGGAAACAACAGCTCGCGGAGGCCGAGGAGAACGGCGAGGATCCACCGCCGGAAGAAGAACCAGAAGTGGAAGAGGAAGAGGAACCGGACGAGACATTGAAGCAAGCTGTACGGACCGGTCCGTACTCGATCTGCAGGCGAGCCGGACTCGACGGTTTAGCGAAAAAGTTTGGCCTCACGCCGGAACATTTTGCCGAGAACCTGCGAGACAACTATCAACGGCACGAAGTCGATCAAGAGCCCACGGAGCCGTTGACCATCGCGAACGAGTACTGCAATCAAATTCTCGAGACACCGGAAGAAGTGCTGAAGGCCGGACAATTGATGGTGGCAATACAGTTGGCTCGCGAGCCTCTGGTCAGGAAATGCGTGCGAGAAATGTATATGGAGAGGGCGAAGATATCGGTGAAACCGACGAAAAAGGGAGTCAAGGAGATCGACGAGAACCATCCTATCTACGGGATGAAGTATCTGAAGGATAAGCCGGTGCGCGACCTCGTCGGCGATCAGTTTTTGAACCTGGTGATAGCCGAGGAGGACAAATTGATAACGATCTCGTTGAGCGACAGCATCGAGGGCAACACCAGCAGTAACTACGTCGACGAGACGAAGCAGCTTTATTACCGAGACGAGTTCAGCAAGAACGTTCAGGACTGGAACGCTCTGAGAGTCGGTAGCGTGGAGATGGCGTTGACGCGTATGGTTATACCCAGTCTGAAGAAAGAGCTAAGAACGACTATGATCGCGGAGGCGAAGGAGTGCGTGATGAAAGCGTGTTGCCGTAAAATGTACAATTGGATCAAAGTAGCTCCGTACACCTGCGAGCTGCCGGAAGAAGAGGACGAGGAATGGGATACCAGCAAAGGGCTTCGCGTGATGGGTCTGGCGTACGTTCCCGATTACTCTCAGGCCGCGTTCACCTGTCTCGTGGCTCCGGATGGAGAGTGCACCGATTACCTGAGGCTGCCGCATCTAATGAAACGGAAGAACAGCTACCGGGAGGACGAGAAAACGATGAAGGAAGCCGACCTGTTGGCCCTGAGAAATTTCTTGGCCACCAAGAAGCCGCACGTGGTGGCGATCGGTGGCGAATCCAGAGAGGCGATGATGATCGCGGCCGACGTCAAGGAGTGCATCGCGACCCTCGCGGAGGAGGAACAGTTCCCAACGATTCAGGTTGAGATCTGCGACAACGAGCTGGCCAAAATTTACTCGAACAGCAACAAGGGCGTGTCCGAGTTCCGGGACTATCCAGAGTTGCTGCGACAGGCGATCTCTCTGGCCAGAAGAATGCAAGACCCTCTGGTCGAGTTCTCCCAGTTGTGTACCGCCGACGAGGAGATTCTCTGTCTGAAGTACCATAGCCTGCAGGATCAGTTGCCGAAGGACGAGCTCCTCGAGAACCTGTACCTGGAGTTCGTGAACAGGGTGAACGAGGTCGGCGTCGACGTGAACAAGGCGGTGCAGCAAGCTTATTGCGGGAACCTAGTGCAATTCGTGTGCGGCCTCGGCCCGAGAAAGGGCCAGGCGTTGATCAAAATGCTGAAGCAGACCAACCAAAGGTTAGAGAACAGAACACAGCTGGTGACCGCTTGCCACATGGGTCCGAAGGTCTTTATTAATTGCGCCGGTTTTATCAAGATAGATACGAACAGCTTGGGAGACAGCACCGAAGCGTACGTGGAGGTGCTCGACGGGTCACGCGTCCACCCGGAGACCTACGAATGGGCGAGGAAGATGGCGGTCGACGCGCTAGAGTACGACGACGAGGACGCGAACCCCGCCGGTGCCCTCGAAGAGATCCTCGAGTCGCCCGAGAGGCTCAAGGACCTGGATTTGGACGCGTTCGCGGAGGAGCTAGAGAGGCAAGGGTTCGGGAACAAGTGTGTCACGCTCTACGACATTCGGGCGGAGTTGAACAGCCGGTACAAGGACCTGCGCGTCCCGTATCAGTCGCCGAGCGCCGAAAGACTATTCGACATTCTGACCAAAGAGACACCGGAAACGTTCTATGTCGGCAAACTGGTCCTGGCGACCGTAGTCGGCATCAGCCACAGAAAACCACAGGGCGACCAACTCGATCAAGCGAATCCCGTAAGAAACGACGAGACTGGCCTGTGGCAGTGTCCGTTCTGCCTGAAGAACGATTTCCCCGAGCTTTCCGAGGTCTGGAATCACTTCGACGCCGGTGCTTGCCCGGGTAAAGCGACTGGCGTCAGGTTGAGGCTGGACAACGGGATATCCGGTTACATTCACATTAAAAACTTGTCCGACAGACACGTTGCCAATCCTGAGGAAAGGGTCAGCATAGGGCAAATTATTCATTGTCGCATCATAAAGATCGAGGTCGAACGTTTCAGCGTTGAGTGCACCAGCAAGAGCAGCGACCTTGCAGACAAGAATCACGAGTGGAGGTACGCGGTACTCTTTGTGGACTTTGGTAACCCTGGTACAGCGGTGCGGAGTCCTTTCTTATTATTCTGTAAATTGTTTAAACTTCTTTATAGTTATAGTCTTAAGTGTAGTTGTGTTAAAGTTGTCTGGTTAAAATTTTTTCTAAGATTTATTTTATATATATGTTACTGTGTTTTTTTTTTATTTTATTTTCTTATATTTAATTCCTGTTTCTTTCTCTCTTTATTTTGTAATTGAAGCGTACTTTTTTTCATTTTACTTTTCATACGTATAAACAATAGTGAATCTGCAAGTCACCGCAAAGCCGGAACGTTAGCGGGAATACAGTATTTCTTTCTACGCGTGGAATTCTTCGAGTACGGAAATCATGGACAGGAGAATATACATAAATGCACTGGTGTACATCGGGTTGCCGTTAACAGGCGGGGCGTAAACCTGATTGTCTATCTAGCTTCCCGTCCTAGTATTTTATTATTGTAGCTCGCGTTACACTTTGTAAGTGTATCGAATTGAAAAATCATACAACGAATAGTCAGAGCTAGTCCCAACAGTTCTCCCGTATATAGCTATATCGCGTTGACGATTTCTCTGGCTTTTCAGACCGCAACGAGATCCGTTCTACGACACAGACGCGGAGCAGAAAGACGTGAAAGTCGAGGAAGATGCGAAGAAGGCGAAACAACGACAGACTTACGTGAAACGAGTTATCGTTCACCCTTCATTCCACAATATTAGTTTCGCGGAAGCGGAGAAGCTGATGCAGACCATGAAACAAGGCGAGGCAATTGTCAGGCCGAGCAGCAAAGGCGCGGACCACTTGACCGTCACGTGGAAAGTGACTGACGAGATCTACCAGCACATCGACGTCAGAGAAGAAGGGAAAGAGAACGCGTTCTCGTTAGGACAAAGCTTGTGGATCGGAAACGAAGAGTTCGAGGACCTGGACGAAATAATAGCGAGACACGTGAACCCGATGGCCGCGTACGCCTCGGAGTTGTTGGACTTCAAGTACTACAAACCCACCGTAGAGGGTATCAAAGATAAAGCCGAGGAAATACTGAAGGAGCAGAAGAAAGAGAACCCTGGCGGAATACCGTACATAATATCCGCAGCAAAGGTCCGTAACGATCGTTCTCGGTAATTCTGGGTAGCGCGATTCATGCTCATAGTTTTCCGTACATGTTTTAGAACTACCCTGGCAAATTCCTGTTGTCCTACCTGCCGCGCACTCGGTGTCGCCACGAGTACGTGACAGTGTCGCCGGAGGGATTCCGATTCCGAGGGCAAATGTTCGGCAGAGTGAACGACCTGTTCCGCTGGTTCAAGGAACATTTCCGAGATCCGGTGCCGGGACAATCGACTCCCAGCACTCCACGCGGGGCTATGACTTCTAGAACGCCTTACCACACTACCCCGGGAGCAGTGAGCGGTGTGTAATTCTCTCATTGGCGCCGTTGCTGCGACCAGACCCTCCTTAACCCCCAGCTTATCCGAGCGTCGAATTTGTTGCAGGAATGAATCAAGAAGCGATACAAAGAGTGGCGCAAAATCTTCCTCATCACATGCTGCACTCTCTGTCGCAAGTAGCGAACCAAACTCCGCATCATTATCCACCTCACACACCGGGAACCGCGAGCGTGGCTGGCTATGGTGGCGTTCACACCTACCCGAACACACCGTACACGCCATCCGGCCAAACGCCGTTCATGACACCGTACCAGACACCACATCATACACCGCACCATGGTCAGCCTACTCCCAGATACGGACAGCAGACGCCTAATCATCAACAGGGCCCCTTCGTTCATCCACCTCCTCCTTCGGTCGCCACTCCAGGCCATCACAGGTCCACTCCATCGCACAGACCCACACCTCCGATGTCGACACCCGGAGACCCGATGGATTGGAAAAAAGCGGCTGAGGCCTGGGCCAGATTGAAAACTGGCCCACGAATGTCGTAAGTGTCCGACGAACTGACCGTTCTTCGATTCTCCCGGTTAACGGCCCATCTCTACACACAGGGTGAAGCGTTTAACATTAGGTTTACGGTCATTGAGATTGTAAAGTTGCATCCATGAGAAATTATTCAACAAACTTGTTTCTTCGGGTATATATTATAAAAATAAAAATAGCTAAAAATTTGGATAGACACATTCTCGTTGTTTTTATAAAGTAACGTAAAATAGTCACTTTTAGTAAGCTCCGTGAACCTAGTGTTAAAACAGAAAAAAATATTACATTCAGGTGACCTGATTTAAGTACCTTAACCTGTTATTAATATGTTGTTGTACCATCGTCCATCTCGTTCTCACAACTTGTTTCTGTTAACAGCTCGACGCCAAGATACGAGGAGTCGAGGAAAACCCCTCGAAACTACGAAGAAACGTTCGGAAGGGCAACCCCACGGAACAGAAATTCAATGCGCACTCCGTCTTACAAATCACCAAGGGGAACGCCGCACACTAATTCTAGTCCTCGAAGTATGTCTCTCAGCGGAGACGGTACTCCCCTGTACGACGAAAGCTAACGGATTAATTTCCACTTAATACTTCATGCTTTCGATAATATCATTCGGCACGATATAGAAAGAAAAGAATCGTACAGAAATGTCTGTAAGCGAATTGGGAATTGCATAGCGTCTCATCGCATCGAAGAATCGATCGTCCCGTAGCGACGAACATCTATCGTACTGTATAAAAAAATGAAGATGAATGGCGAAGCCGTTTATAAAGTTACTATAACACATTAATAAATCGTTATCTTCCCCTGCACGTTGATATACTTAGGAAAAGCGATATTGGATGCATAGTATGATGGCATGCTACGTATATATACACGCATATGTACATATAAGGCGTCGTTCCAGTACTCGATTACGTTTGAACGTATTCATCATTGTACGATTTGAAAAATCGTAAAACTCCGTTTATTAAACCTTTATTTTTTCACCGTACTACCGCATATCGACTTACACCTTGGTACATATAATACGTTCCGTCGCAATTTTAACTCCACCGATACTGAGTTATTGTACATTTCTTATGTTATTGGCTTAGGAATGAAATATATTTCTTACATGCTTTATACAATTGTTAAATCACACTATTAAACAATAAAATAGTCTACACAATACTTCGTGCGTTGACTAAATTTGTGACAGACGGCATTTTATCCTAAAATCGAAAAAAAATTCATTTTTTCGACTAATATGTACGCAGAACGTTCTTTTTATTGTGCTTTATTTACGAATTTAGCGAAATACATATAAAATTTAACTTACTTTGAAATATTACTTTTCTTCATCCTTGGTTATAAAATATGCTTATTCATAAAAATGGAAATACTTTAACGACGTATTAGTCTCTATTGTACATAAGATTCTTGATCCTCGGACAACGTGTCGTCTTCTCTCAGGCGAGGTTTATTTCGGCAGAACAAATAATTTGTGCTGCGACGATTCCCAGTCGAAGATGAGTATCGATTCGTCGACCTGAATCAGTACGCTGAGCGTTAACAACATCGAACCTCGTATAGAACGAAATTATACAGTATGTTCGACTACAGGTGGGAGAAAATTTAAGGAACCACCACTTAAATTTTCTCCCACCTGTAGTCGAACATCCTGTACAAACAATACTACCGCAAATTACATTTTCTTAACATGAACTGGTGACGTAACCGGTTTAGCATTTGATCTTGCTTTCCATCTAGTTTCTTCGGTTTCCAAGGAATGTTTACGCTGCAAGAACGAATAATGTGTAATTATATCTTTGCTAATCCGATCGAATCTGAAATAATTAATCGTTTACCAGTTTTTTGGGGCTTTCTTCTTCATCGTCATTTGTATAGGATTCCTCTAGATTCTCCGTAAATCTTTGTCTCTACCAAATGAATCGTAGAATACAAACATATATTCGAAAAGGAGGAAGAAGCCTGTACAATAGGAAGAAGAAATATCTTACCTTCTTCACAGGAGAGCTTTTACTGTCAGTGGTGTTACTTGAATTCGATAATCGCGGTGCGAGTCTCTTCTTCTTTCTTTTTACCACTTCGGATCTAACACCTTCAACTTTTTCCGTACCCTTTACCATATTTTCATTCGTTTTGTTTTCTGTCAAATGCGTGTTTGAGCTCTGCGATGTAAAATATCGCACACTTTAGAAACTAACATTTATAAACTATTAAAAGTCATAAAAAGCGACGACAAACGCACCTTCGATTCTTTCGAACCGTTTTCTTTCTTCGAATTATTTTGCTGTTTCTTCGTTTCCTTTATAGGTTCGCCTTTTTTAGGCGTTTTATTCATATACTCCGTTGAAGAGTCTTGATCAAAACCAGGTGTGTACACTGAAGTGTCTTGTTTCGTAGAGATACGTTCACCTGAAGAGAAAAAACAACATTGTTATTTTGCTCGACTGTTGATCATTTGAAAAACAGCTGATATACATATATATTTTTACCATTCCAATAACTTAACGGAGGCACAATTCTTCTGCCTTTCGAGCTTATACGAATATTTTGTATACTGAGTTCATTCTCGGCGTTACTGTTACTTTGCAACGATTTCCATGTCTTGCAAAACAGTTCTATCCTAGCAGGGCATCCGTGACGGCATTGATTCAGTAACTGTTTGGGTATCACTGCATACGCAATAATAATTTCGAATTAATTATCTCAAATTTTTCGAGATACATGGAGCATTATAATTTTTTACCATTTTTATGTTTATTGAAATCACCAACCAGTTCATAGAACTTGTGACTTATCGTCTCGATCAATTTCGATGATATTCGACGAAGTACAGGATCCGTTTCAAACCTTCTATTAACAACGTGGCCCGCATCGCTACACATTTGTATCAATATGTTATACATACATTAATGAAACGTACAATCGGTTAACTAACAATTGAAGCACTTACTTCAACAATTTTCCCTCAAAACATAAGCACAACGCAGGCTCGCATATAAGTTTGGGATACCAGAAGGATAATTTTTCAGCTTTGATCTCATCATTTTCCTGTTTTTCTCCACCTGTGTGATCCACCTGTATCAATTTCCTTGTTTCTTCATGTTCTTTTCGATCAATATCTATTGACAAGTCCGAATCAATGTTCTTCAGAGCATTAGGTGTTTTTACAGGAGATTTTTCCTTCGTCAAATGTTGTACCTCTTTCATTGATCTTCTGCTATCTCTATTAACGTTCCTCGGTGACTTAATTTCTTTATACATTTTATTTATATCAATAGGCACAGAACTGATCACAACAGGCTTGGACGTGTTACTCAAAGCCCGATACTTATTGTTTGTAACGTTGGAACTTTGTTTGTCCGAAGTTTTCTTCCGAAAATTTGTATCTGAAATTGCATTCTCATTTTCTAAAGTCTTATTCATTTTACGCGCATCGCTTTCGTTTACATCGGAAAAGTCAGAACAATTTTCTGTATGTTTGTGAAGAGATGTTGAATTTTCTTGAACGAAATGTTCTTTCGTTTTACGAGGATTTATTTCGTTCGTAGAAACATTCGTTTCTTTCCAATGCGACCTTATTGTTTTACCGAGATTAACACCATTATTAACATTATTTTCTATTTTCGAATTCGTCAATTTCTCCACATCTGAAAATTCTGTTTTTTCTCCGATAATGCTAACACTAGAATCGTTATAATGCATTTGATTAATATCTTCAGTGTTGATCGACGAAGTCTGCTTCTTTTCCGAAACTTCGCATTGACGTTGCAAAAGTTTCGTTGATCTTGTCTTACGTTTATAAGTCTTCATTAATACTTCCCGTTGCCGTAATATTCGCTCTGCAGATATTTTCGGAATTCCAGTATAAACTTCACTTTCGCTATCAGAACTATCTTTGTCTATACAATTATTAGCTTTAGCGGGATTTCTCGAATTTAATGAACAGTCATTAGTAACAATACTTTTGTTCATATGTACATCAGTGTTCTTACATTTACTCTTATTAAATTCCATACCATTCTTCGAAGGAGTTGATATATGATTGCTCGCACCTCTCCTCTGTTCTTGCGCTATACTTTCGTTAATTGTTGAAATTTCCGTGTTGGATTCGTTCTCCCTACTCGATCCATACGACACAACGTAATGTAAACAGTCAAATATTTCAACGATTTTATTAACAAATTCTTGAGGACAGTTCTTATCTGCTATACTATTAACAATGATATTTAATTTGTCCTTCAATTTATTTCTTTTACTATCTCCGCAAGGATACTCTGCTGCTGCAGTCGCCAATTGCATACGTCTGTCTGTATGTCTGTTCTGCGGATTATCTTTGCTTACATTAAGACTTGGCACATCAAAATTCTCTCTGTCTTTGTTCGTTTCCACATCGACGAGCGACTTCGTTAGAGATACATTCATACTTTCTGTAGATGCAAATGTGAGATCCGTTACTTCGCTTCTTAAATCATCGTCGCTGTCTGTAATTGAGGTAGGCCAGCGGAACGTTAGCCTGGATCCTTGTTGTCTGTACACTTGCCAAATTTGATGAACATTCTCCCAGTCATCCGGAAATCCATTATAAAATTTACCTCTGACATAATCTGGTAATTCTACGAAGTAATTGTGTTTTAGTCTTTAAACATCAGAAAATACACTGCCCAATAAATTTTTAATTTTTGCTGTTTCGATAACTAAAAATTCTGAAAGTTGAGAATTTGACTATGGATCTATTGCATGATGATATTAAAAAATATTTACCATTCTCTTTGTCAGCGATATGACCCTCCAACTGATATACATGATTAAGTAAAGACTGAACCTTAGCCGGCGTCAATCTTCTTACGATAGGCTTGCTTCTAGCAAGCTGCCTACTGTAATATTAAAATAAAATTAAGATCGAATAATTCATACATATTTTGCACAGACTTACCCATTTATTGTTCCTTGAATAAGCAATTGTCCATGTTTGTCTAACATTACTTTCCATCCAGTAAAGATTCTAATCCTATCTTTCACGTGTTGTGCTGCATTAGTAGGACTAGTTTGCGGAGAAGTAGAATTTGTCTTTTTAGGAGATTGTTTAGTAAGATCGGACAATGCGGATTTACTCTGAAATGCTGGTACAGTTCTAGGAACATTAGATAACGGTGTATTGTTCGCTTTCTTAGAACCACCGGGAATAAAATTAAAATTTGGAGGTGGCATCATAAAATAATCTTCTTGTAAACCATTTGTACTATTAAAATCTCTAACGCTAGACGTGCAAATAGTTTGACGACTATTCTTTGTATCCTTTCTCAACACTATGTTCCTGAGGTTATTGCTGGAAGAGACAATTTCACTGCCGATTCTAAAGGAACGTGGATCTGGAACGTTGCTATTTATGTCGGAAGCGTCCACATTAATACTCGACATGCTAGGCGACATGGGTAAAGCCCATGATTCGTCCATCCTAACCCCTTTCCTCAGATAAGCCAGCTTTAATGCTCGTTCCAACTTCTTGTACCGTTCGTCAATTTGTAAATCCGAGAATTTCACCTGTACGATTCAAATAAATTGTTTACGGAACAACAACAAATCGATTCGATACTGGATATGCACAATTACCTCTGACATACGATCCATTTGAACGAAGATTAATATCACTTATTTCCTCGTGTCAAAATCTGATAAAACAGTTCATAAAACAGCATTTATTTGTCAAACAACCGGGTAAGAAAACAATGTTTACTTCGCAGTTAGAGTATCACAATAAAATCAACGAATTGTTAAAGCATAGGCGCGGAATTAATGTTTTCTGCATCTTCGAACCTATTTACATACGTACGTATTTCATTCCGAGTGATGCAGCTTACGCGCGCAATTTCTATAACCCCCACTGTTTTCAAATTTAAACGCACAACGCAAAACTGTCTCTCTTTCTACAAAGTGGTTCTCAAATTGATATCTACCTCTTACCAAAGCTGCGGAGTCAGTAGACAAAATTCATAACTCCGACTCCTCTTTTTTTTTTACCTCCGACTCAGACTCCAGGAGTCAATAACATAACGTATATAAATCACGATATAAATCAGAGATGGGCAATTTTGCCTCAATTGAGGCAAAACCGTCAACACCGTAGCGCCCTCTGTCCCCTTCCAGCAAGCGCGGTACAATGGAGCAACGAAGACACGAGACATCAGCGTACGCAACGAACGTGCGCGCTGCATGAAAGAGAGGTTGGTGGGAGAAGCAGGCGTTTGAGGGGCTCCACCCGTGCCCACCACTTATAAATGTACATAGTTTATGAAGAATAGAGGGCGTAAGTATGGAGCCAGAATAGAGGAAGAAAAAAAAACGCAAAGAGAGAAAAGATGTTTAATTTAATGGTTTTTTACAATTATAATAAGTTTTCCATTTGCGCCTCTCTATACTGTTCGGTACGTAATATATAAATTGTTAGAACTGAGAAAATATTTTGATGTAACATTGACAACAGCTTGATCATACAACAATATGCTAACGTCACCTGTAAAACTATACATACGAAATCTATTATAATATCACAATAAATAATATTCAGTAACCTGTAAGTAAAAATTGAATACACGTACACACCGTACTGAAATTTGCGCGCACATTAAGCTTAAGCATTGGTCAATTTAAGCCTGAGAAACTAACATCATATAAATATTGGTCGTATTTTTCTTTTTTATTGTTATCATCGTCAGCATCCTCACCGCCATCATTCATCATCATCATCATCATTTTGTTATCATCATGATCACAATCGACTTTTACTTAAAAAAAGAAGTACGTTATTGTTTCTTTCAGTAAAAATGAAACAATTTCACATCTTTCTTTGAATTCGTGATAGCACAAGTAATTGTAATTATCACTGACTCGTGAAGCACAGATATTCTACCTTTACAACGGTAGTCTACAATGAGTAAAATTCGACTAGATTTTCACATTAAAGATTGTATAATCTCAATTCAATATTACCGCTATCTCTATAGGAAGCTGTACGTATGTAATTAACATTAATTATTAGTTTTAAGCAGGTAGAAGAAAAAGTAGATTATTCTCTTATTAACAAATATATCGCTATTGAAATGTTCATTACGATCACCTGTATTCAGATGAATAGAAACTGTCTGCCGCGCGCGTCTAATATTTTTGCAGACCTGTTTCTATGTTTATGATTTACTAGCCGTCGATTTATCTGCTTCTCTCGATCCTTCCGCCGAATCAACGAATTCTTTTTGATGATCCTTCGGATTTCTGTCCTTGTAATCCCGTCGGTGATCATGATGATTATTGTGGTTATTATGATTGTTATGATTATTATGATGATGATGATGTTGATGTTGGTGGTGATGATGATTGTTATCGGTATCTCTTCGATCTTTTTGCGACGTATGAAGCCAATAATTTCGGCAAATTTTATCGATTTTATCGCGACAGTAATTGTGGTACATATTTTCAAGTCGCGGTAACACCGTAAAGTCCACTTCCGACTGATGATCTTGTTTATCGTGCCGATTTCTTCCATTCCTGCAATCAGACGAATCGAGATGAAACAACGAGGCAATAACAATCGGTGCATTACGCTTTACCTAGGCGTCCGACGATGCCAATAACTCTGGCTCTGCAAAGGTGGAAATTTGTGAGGCATTTGTTCCTGTGTGGAACTCGTTGGTGATCCGCGATTATGGTGACCGTTGTTACTGTCGCGAGAACGAGCACCTTTATTACTTGCTGCATTTTCTAATACTTCTTTTAACTTTTCAATTTCTTTCCTCTGATCTATAATCTGTTTCATTAATTGTTTTACCATCGATTCTACACATCGCAAGTCGGCCTCGTCGGTCTGATTCAGTCTAAAACAATCGACTTGAATCCCAACATCCGTTACCGATTGTTTACTTGCTTTTTGTTCCGCCGACGCATCCAATTTCCTGAAGCAAATAGAATTCTCTTTGCGTTAACGAGCAACGAGCGTATTTTACCGGATTAATCACGATTACTAACTTTTTCTGTTGGTCAACGATCTCGGACAAGTACTGATTTTGTGTCTTAGCTTCCTGCAAAGATATCTTAATATCTTGCAAATCTTTCTCCAATAGTTCCACTTGCAACGGTGCAACATTCACGCATCCTGGGCTATCCTAAAAGAAAAACAAATCGTCTATCTAGTCTTTTATATTCTTGTTATTCAAAACCATGGTAATACCTTTGGTTTCACAAACCCAGTTTCATTATCTTCAGGGGATGAAGGACTACTAGCCACAAAAGCAGATCCTTTTGAAAATACTAATTGAAATTGTAAATCTGTGTAGAAACAAAAAATGGTTACATGTTATTAGAAGTATATTATGTTGCATTATGATAGAAGTATAATGGTTTACCTCTATTCCTTTGGCGCAGAGAATCTACTTCTTCGTGTAGAGCAACCAACGTTGTTTGATGTTGTTCTTGCAAGAATTTCATATTTTGTTCTAACTGAGCTACTATATCTGATGGAGGTTTCTTTCCCTTAAAAACAATGTATATATTAGATTATTCAAAGTTATCATAATATCGTTTAAACTACAGGGAAAAGATATTGTTCTCACTTGAGGAAAAGGTACTTTCGGAACTGCCGATACCGTTGGTACTTTCGGCAATTTGACTAATACTTCGGATGCCATTCTTGAGATTTCAACACTTAGTTAAGTAGATAAGACATAAATATTCACCGCAGGTTTATAGCGATAAGCTATAATGATGAAGAGAGCCCTTAGAAAACGATGGTGCTTTCAAATATCTAGAAAAACATCTTGAAAATAAATTTTCCAATAGCATCATATTGCAATATACTACCGATAAAACAATGCCGTTATCTCGTTGAAATGGAAATCACCGCGCTTCGCAGCATCGTAGTCCGACACTGAACAAGCGAAAGCGTTCTTTCACAGAAGTCACATTTCGATTGAACACGAGATAACAGAAAAGATACGCAATGTCAGAAAATAAATGATACTACCCCAGAATGACAAAGGTTCCTTTGACACTTTGCCAAATGCGTTACGCTTAAACAGAGATTGGGAGTGTGAAATGACAGCTAAAAATTCGACAGGACACACGCTATCACCAAGGTCTTCGAGGAGCGTGATTCTGCGCCTGGATTTTTTGACGTCATTTCACACCAACCAAGGATTGGTTAATACTTTAGCAAGAATGTTGGACATCGAGTTTTAGCGATCAATTGTTCCGATACGATTTCAAAGATATCCGAGACTGATCGAGCATAGGGGAGAGAACGAATTCCACATACGATTGAAAGAGCGTGATCGAGGAATAAAAGTAGAGTTTGGCATTCGTTCAGTTATCTTGAGAAGTTTGAAAAATAGCGCGTAAAATGTATAGATCGTCAGGTGGATCTTGTTTGGACATGTAGAACAGTACCTGTTCGCAGGACGACCTGTGTTTTGTATGTCCTCACGAGCGGGAGTATTGACACAGAATACTCGACCAGAGGCGCAGAGTACTTTATCAGAGACGAAACTTCGCAATTTTTCAAGGATCAATTTCCAGCTAGCATGCGTGCGCAAATTGTATTCTACGAATTCAACGACCAATAATACCTATTGAGCGCGCGTGCGTACCCGTAGAAATTCTTTAATAACACTATGTAACTGTACAAATATGAATATTAAAATGCATGTAAATCATGTGAGAATATTCACTGATACACGTGATTCAATGAAAGTAACTTTCCAAGTACAATTTAGTTCATGAAACTACTTGTATTTCTTGAACACAATTCTCCAAAAACAGGTCGATCTGTTTTGCATTTCGAATATTCCCGCGCTTCTCAGTGTTTCCAACGCAACGTCGGTAATGAAGATTTTGTCGGTAAAGAAGCGACAATGGTAAATATAAATTGTAGTCAAGGTTCCCAAGTTTAGAATTACAAACAGAAGTTTCGCCTCTGATCAAGTACTCTGCGGTATTGATCCAATAACATTTAAACATATGATATCACACCATCACACCTGATCACAACATAGCATACCACAGCCGTGCACAGCCGCGCCCATGTTTTCTGTCGATCTCGTATTAACATTTACTAACGTACGGTATATCGGTAAAAATTCGCAAGAATACGAAGCTGTCTCTCTGATAAAACAAGACAAGCAAACAGGAATTTTCAATTATTCCTTATTTTTTTAAATCATTGCTATAATATGTCAAATTAGAAGCATTCATTAGACATTAGAGCAATCACTGATGCGGATCGTGCACACTTATGTATGTGCGTTCTTTCTAGCACACAATATATATGTATATCTATAATCTATACATATTGTGAATACGAATGTTCAGATTTCGATTTTCCGAGTACCCTGAAGTAAATACGATTATGTTACGCTATTGAAACATCGACAATTCATTGCCAATTTAACTCCTGTTCAAAACTGTAAGGAAAGTTCTCTTTTTTTTAAATTTCCTTCGCGTTATCGTCTGAAGGAAATAAGCTCGTATACGATTTTTTTAGAATTTGCGCGCGCTTTGAAATTTGGTCTTTGAAACATCGCTAGACGTTAAAGAATTATTTAAATAATGTTTTGAATCTTCGACATAACGAAGAGAAGAAAAATGGCTTATTTGGTACACAGCAAGAAATGCGTCGAAATAAATAATAGAGACAGAGAACATGTTCTATCTTTTGAAATGGATGAAGATTATAAATTTAAGGTATTTGTACATATATATTATATACATATGCATATATATATATATATATATATATATATATATATATATATACATACATACTGTAACAAAATCCTGTTTGTTACAGTATACACCAGAAAGTCATTTTAAGCATGTACTAAAAAGTGTACAGAGGCAACGAAGCAAGGAGGACGAAGAGCGCATCTGGACTATGTTTGTCAAGGAACAGGAGTTTAATAATTTAAGGTTTCCAGAAAAAGATATTCACCTGCCTAGGCAGAGTGTTAAAGATCTCGTACAAGAAAATATGCAAGATGTAGATAGAGAACTTAAGAGGCTACAAGAAGATGCTCTCCCTGAACGAAACAAAGGAATTTGTAACTGTAAATTGAATAATAAAAATGAAAATATTACAAGTGTAGAAGTAAGTATTTGTACAATTTTCAGTTAATTATTATTACAATTAATGAAAAGATAAAGTTTACATTATTTTTTAAATTCTAGCCAAACGGTGTACAAGACTGTTCTACAAGACAAAAGATACCAGCAAAAGATAAAGCTACATACGATTCTAACATTTTGATTCCGATATCGCAAGCAGATAATATCGTCGACTATCAAGATTTTAAAACATCCAAAAAAATAGTAAAATCGCGAACCAAAAAGTCTGTATCGGATTCTTCCATTATACATAAGAAACGTTATACCGATCAACTACTTCGCGCGGCTAACCGCTTCGAGGATGATTCAGATTCAGACTCGAATTTCAGCAATAGTAGAACAGATACTATTCGTGTACAAGCGGACCCGCTTACAATACATAAGCTTCTTTCAATGCAGAGGAAAATATCTACATTGCTGAACGAAATTTCGTTTCGATTATGTAGAATTCCTTTGCCAGATGGAAATAACGATCAGAAAAGAAGACAACAACAGACCATGGAATTTGCCATTAGGTTTTCAAGAAATTACCTGTATAATCTTAACAGGCTTGTAAGAAGCATTCACGGACATATCGATGCTGCGTTCACCAGAACGAGGCAATATCATAGAAGTATCGCGTTTCATCAAGATATGATTAAGCAAAAACTGATCGCTGCTTATCAATTGTTAATACAAGCATTGAATGCCTATTGCAAACACATACCTAACTCCATCCACGAGGGTCACCCTACGAAGCTTCAAAATGTATTACAGATTGTTAGTGATTTGAAAGACATTTGCAATAAGATTGAAATTACGGCCAATTATTTCTGCTCGGGAGACGTAAATGCCACGCCGGTAATAATACATATTGAACAAAAGTAATTCTAGCAATTTGAGAGTAAAATCTTTTAGAAAAATTCTCTGTTGCAGGAAAAAGATCCTCAAGACGACATCGATGCTATCATGTCTAAATTGAAATTGAATTTGGAATCCAAAGAGCAATCTGCAAGTCGCAAACATGTCGAACCCACAGTGGCTCCTGCGAGAACAACGTCTTTACAAATCGGAAGGCAATTAAATAAAAAAAAAAATTTATCTAGTCGACTAAGCATGTACAGTATAGATGTACCTAAAGCTAATCAAAAGAAAAGCACAGAATTAAGAAAAAGTATTGGATCCTAATGTTATCGATTACGCGCATTATTTGAAACATCTTATAATATATAAGTTTATCAATTTTTCAGAGTATTACAGAGAAAGAAAATGTAAAGTCGCGGACACGAAAAGCGAACATGTTGAACACTTCACAATGCCAGAATTACTATATCCTAGTCCTGCTACGCACACATCGTCTTCGCGAGACACCGTTCTGGTTGATTCTACGAAGAAGATGAAATATTTGAAAGACGATGATATTAAAACCATGATGGACGAAGTGCCGATCGATTCCGAGAATGTAAGATATATCAATAGTATACAGAAACGAATTAGAATAAGTTTAAAAAACAAGTAATTTTGTGAAATAGGATAGTAATCTAGAAATTCAAACCAAACATAGTAATGCGACGAAAGTAGAACAGTCTGAAGGATTACAAAAGAAGTCGTTTATTGAAATATGGAAACCTGGGAACGCGATAGATAAAGAGATGGATACTAGAGTACCAAATACTTTGAATGACGATGATTTAGTAAAGAAAGTAACTACAATTACTAAAGAACACTTGTCCACTCTAGTTCCTGTGATTAGCGATTTAATGACTCTCATAACAAAAAAGGTAGGACTAAGTATCTACTGTGTGTGCAGTAAAATATTGTTTCATATTTTTCATAGTTCGCGGACTATTTGAGTGCTTACAAAGTGTACTAACTCGTTTGTGAAATTTTTCATAGAAGACTGACTTGCAAACACAGCCTCTATCTGATACATCTATGGGAACGCTAGTGGAGTTCCTACAAAAGTATCAAACCCCTAAAGATTCTGATACTCGAGCACCTTCAACGGATGGTGTTCGTAAATATTTTACAGCGAATAGGTAAATAAAACATAATAATAAAAATTCGTCTCGCTTAGGTAAAATAAGAACAAATATTTTCCGTATTGTGATAGCTTATCTGAACTTCAGAAGCATAATAACAATGTACAATTGATTTGTATGTCGTCCACGGATAAAAATTCTAAAACAAAACAGTGCGATGTTTCATGTCAGGCGGATGAGACTGCGATAAATGTAAGTAATCAATTCAGTAATCAATTAAGTAATCAACCTAATCCAGACCGTCCTGGTATTCAATTCTTCCCTAAACAAAGATTACGAGTAACATCATAATCAATTTTTAGATACTTGGCGACAGAAAAGCAACGCGACCGAATACCAAACATAAGTTGGAACTTTTTATATCGAAGGAAACTGAACAACGAATTTTAGAATATAGACACGAGTATAAGAAAGTGTGTCAATCGAAACCAATGTATTCTAGCAATACACAAAATAAACCATGGGATATCGTAGCATGGTAAGAACACGAAATAATACTTGTCTTTTAAATTTGTACTAACAAAAATTTTTGGAACAGGATATCCGATAAACTGATAGATGAGCTTATAATGGAAACAGCGAAAGAATTGGAACCGGTCGGGGTAATACAAAAATTATATGAGATGGAATTTCAAGAATTTTAAGGACAACTATTTCGTATTGAATTAATCTAGAAGATCATATTTATAAAATGTAATATTTTTAAAACCATTTTCGCTTGGAGTACAAATTTTTTAATAAACTATTACTTTATACATCAAACTTTAATGTATTCTATTTTTTTTCTTGTATCTCTAGTAGTATAACAAATAACTATACATGTATTTAAATTTAAATGATCATGTTTGTGTAAACTGTATTTTCGGGATAGCCAAAGTGGTACTAGGAAAGAATGCGAAAGGAATTCGCAAAGAAGCTATCTGATTGGTCAGACGCACACATTTGTGTGTAGGTACGTACGTGGTACGTACATACATACGATGTAGCACGTAGTATTTTACTGTACACACTACACACACTCGTTTGTTGAAACATGGCGCTGAAACTAACCTCTTAAGGTGCTTATTACCCACGATTGTAGTAATAATGAATACATGTAATAGTTGAAATACCGAAAAATACAAAATGAGACAGATGGTTTTAAGATTGTATAAAGACTTGTTGCGATACGGTGGAAATTTGAAATATACGGATAAACTATATTTCCGGAGTAGAATTCGTCATAGTTTTAAAGAAAATAAACAATTGACTGATGAGCAAGAGATAAATTTTCACTTTCAGGTAAACATTAACTTTAATTATTCTTGTTGACGTGGTCCCTAATTTGATGAATCATTAATGCACCTGTATTGTGCCAATGGTTGCTCCACTTGTATTTAATGGCTTCTGTATATCGCTTAACCAAAAAACCCAAGGAATTTTAATTGATACATTTCTTTCAGAAAGGACAGAAACTTTTGTCAGATCAACGTGTCGTATAAGTAGCTCGTTGTAATGGAGCGAAGTTTATAATTGTACAGTAGTAGAAATGTTTAAGCTTTCATTAAACAATTATCATTTCATTCACAAGTTGGTTATTTACGGTTCCTCGTTGACTCGCAGAAATGTTGAGTTATGTTTTAATAACCACAGGGAATTAATTGAACCTATAAACTACAGTAACCAAATACGGCATAAATCTTACAAACGCTTCTTGAACTACTCAAATGTGCCTAAACTGGACGAAAATGATCTTGAAGAACAATTCGCGAGAGGATCTGGACCTGGTGGTCAAGCAACCAATAAAACGAACAATGCAGTTATTTTGAAGCACAAACCAACTGGATTAATTGTAAAATGTCACGAAACCAGAAGTTTATTTAAAAATAGAGAAATAGCTAGAACGAATATGTTGACAAAATTAGATGATTTAATGAACGGTGAAAATTCCTTAAGAAATCAAGAAGAAATGCTTATGAAACAAGATAGCTTGAAAAAGAAGCAGAAGCAAAAGAAGTTGGCACTCTTAAAAGAAGAGTTCGAAAAACGCGAAAATCTCAAATAATTTATTACTTAATCAAGTTCTGTATATTAAATACTTACTGGAAATGTACAAAAACATTGCAAAACTATTGGGAAAGAATAAAAGGGTAGGAAAATGCATGTACAGCGTTTTCTTTCAGTTTTAATGGAAAATTCATATCTTTAATAGTCATCTCTTTTTTTGTAATCATGAAAGGCTTACAATTATTTTTCTTCGAAATAAAATATTTAGGTGGACCCTCCGCGAGGGAATTTAATAGTTAATGTTACATACAATGATGCGCGTTTTGTAACAGAACGTGGTCAATACGCTACAATAAAGCTTTGTATGCAGCCTCGCGTGATTTCAGGAAAATTGCTTTCGCGAACGAAAAATCATCTGTTTCACACTAAAGATACTTTGCGCGCGTTGTACCGTGCAAAAGCAAAATGATGACAAGTCTTTTACAAACACAGTGAATACATACAAACGACGAGAACGTCTCGTTCGAGAACGCAAGGACTGCATATATTTAAAGAATGTACAGGGGTTCTCGATCGAACCAGTATCGGAAAAGACACTATGAAGAATATTAATAAAATTCTATCGATGGGGGTGCCAATAGCATTTAAATACTATTCTCTACGTACACAAATAATGTTTTATACATAATGTACAGTTGCAGAGCGTACAGGGGATGTCGCCGAACGCGGCGATTTAAAATTACTAATAAAACTGATTGACGTAAGTAATTTGAATTCATCGTGTTGGGCGACTCGCCGTGTACAGTGTAAATTTCAACCAGCGAGATCCCGCGGAAAATCTGTGTGTAGGTATGTATGTGAGTCTGTGTCCCGGTTACGAAATTTTAAACTATACAGCACAACCTCTTTCGTCGAGGATTATTTCAGCTACTCTTCAACCACCGGCCGAACTGACCGCGGCCGGTTTTTAAACGTTTTTTCGGCGGCTGAACGTTCGACCGCGGTGAACTGGAACTTCTTAACCGTCTATTGCTCGCGATCGTCACCGAAAGAATACTGTGGTCCATGTCTACTTGATCGTCGATCTTCATCATTCGAACGACCGGTTGGAACTCGATGCTCGAGCGTCTCTGTTCGAGCTCTGAGGTCGCCATCATTGCCGGACTTACGCGGCCCGACAATGCGCATTCTATCTCCGAGTTCTGCGTCGTCTCCGACGACACAGCGTGTTCGGCTCGCCGTTTCACACCTCTCAAACTCGGTTGCTTCTTACACGTGATATTCAAGAAGGCTTCCTCCTTGCAGTTCTCGTTCTCCTCGTACACGGTGTCGGAAGACATGTTGTTCCTTCTCGCTCGTTTCCTCGAATGAATCCGCCTCCTGCCGGGCCCCCTGCCAACCTTACCGCCTCTGTACACGTTGTTCCGATGCTCCATCTCGGGGTCCGGATCCTCGGGATGGATTTTCTGCGGGCTGCGTTTCCTCGGTAATCCGTTCGCGTTATGATGATTCCTAGCGACTATCCCGGACTCGGTCTCCTTTCTGCACATGTTCTCGTGATTCTCGAGCTCTGCACGCGACTCGCACGTCTCCGTGGATGGGTTGTCGCGTTGACGCTTCTTCATGGCCGACTTCGAGACGAGAACTCGCCGTTCCGCAAGCAAATTAACGTCCTTCCCGAACACGTGATTCTCGTCGTTTCCAGGGTCGTTCTCCGATATCTCCTCGATCTCCGACAGTTCCTTTTTGAACGCGAAATCTTTGTTTATCAGAAAATTCCTCTCGGAATCGGTGCAGACGCCGTCGCCGCTGGCAAGCGTCAACGGCTCCGTACCGGTGGTTTCCGTGTTCGTATTCGTATGTAGAACCGAATTATCGATGGTCTCCGTGCCCGCGTCGTTCTTCTTTTCCTCGTCGTGTCGCGCGTCCCGACAAGCAGCGTTCGCGGTGTACTCTTCGCATAAGCATCCGTCGTTTTCCTCCCGATGGTGATGATGATGTTCAAGGTCGATCGATTGCTCGGTGTCGCGCGAAATACCAGCAGCTGTGGATGATATCCGGTCGTTCGCCGCTGCCTCGTTCGTCGCTGATTCGTCCGCCAGTCTGTCGAGAGTGTTCGTGTCCGGCACGTCGCAGATGGTCTCGTTCTGCTCAACATTCTTCCGCGACAAATTCTCTCGGTCACAATCAACGTCGACCACGTGTTTCGCTTGGAGTTTCTTTTTCATTTTGATGCCGGGCCAACCGGTACGATTTTTCCGTTTTTTCCGCCGTTTCGACGGCGACTCGACGCTCACCTCGCCGCACTCGGAGCTGGCGCACGAGGAGTTCTCCAAACAGTTCGCTAGCTCGTGACAATTCTCGAGCAACTCGAGCAAATTTGGCGGCGGGCCTTTAGGGATACTCGGCTCGTACAGATGGTTCTGTTCTATCTGCACGTCGCCAGGCTCGAACGGGTCCTCCAGTTCTATAGTGTCATTCGCGTTCAGCATCTCGTCGATCGTCTTGACCATCTCCTTCAGGTCCTCGTCTATGTCCGACTTCACCTCGACTTTCTGGTCCGGCCTCGGAGTGCTACCCGTTTGCGATCCAACGGACTGGCACTCCTCTATCGTATACAAACTCGAAGGTGGCGGTTGTGTTTGCGGTTGCTGCTGTTGTTGCTGCTCCCGTTTCCTAATGATCGTCGACATGATCGCCAAGGTGGACGCGTGGCACCGTGGACTTTTCCTCGGTGATCGTCCGACGCAACCGGTGCTTCGGCCACGGCCTCTCCTCCTGCTCTCGCTTCTGTTCAGATTCTTCGTTAGGACCTCGTGAAAATTGTCAATCTCGTACGGTAAAAGAAACGGTTTTTTCGAGTCGCCCTCGCTGAAATAATGCCAGAATTCGGCCCCCTCGTCTTGTCGCTGATACGTCTGATACCACGGTTCAGACTTCGGTACAGCTTCGAAGGAGAATTGCATCTTCTCCACTTCCGGTGAAGGTTTGGACGGAAATACTCTCTCTTGCTCATCGGATTGTACTTTCTCGATAACTTCCTCTTGTTGATCTTGGATGGCCGACCTCGTTGTCTCTTCTACGACCGAGGGCTCTCTGATCCCGGTCAATGGCGCCTGATACCTCAGCCTGCTCCCAGGTGTCTCGAACTTGTAGTAATTCTCGTTGTCCTTGATTAGCGCCTCAGCTTGCGTTCGTCTTCTTTTCCTAGCTCGACCAAGGCTCAGCGAGTCCTGCGAGTCCTCCTCGATGGGCTCCGTTTTGATAGGCGTGCTACAGCAGTCTATGGACGAAGCGGGACACCCAGAGCTGATGGTGTCGTTGTAATCGCTCTCGGTCTCCCTCGGCAGCACGCTGCTTTGCTCGTCGTCGCTCGCCTCGCTCGAGTCGTCCCGCCTCGGCTCGCCGAACATAAACGACTCCGCCTCGTCGCTGAGCAACGATAACTCGGATTTCCTCACGCGCTTAAATCGTACGACTACCGGCTTCTCGCTGGATGGCACTTCCTTCTTCTCCTCGTCGTCGACATCCTTCTGCGCCGTACACTGCGAATTATTGTTCGATACCGCACTCGAGCGCAACTTACTACCTAACACTTCCACTTTGTAATAGGCGCGATTGTCCTCGATCAAACGCTCCTCAACGGATAGTCTATGTCGTCCCCTGAACCCCCTACCCCCCCGCCTGCCCGATTTGAAAAATCTCGATTTCACCGTCTCTACTTTCGCGTCGTTCCTCGCGTCCGTGTCGTTCAACGTTTTGCTCGAAGTCTTGGCGTCGTCTTTTAGAACGTGACCGTTGCACACAACGTCCGCGTCAGCGTTCACGCTGCCGCATATCTCGGAAACCTTTTTCACACCCGACGCGACATTCTCGACCGGCAGTTTGCTGTTCAACCCTTTAACGATCTCGCCTCTAGACGTTCTGCAGGAATTGTTACAACCGTTCTCATTTAAACTTAAAGTATGCTCGTTATAATTAGATTTTACACTACCGTTCGTTTGATCGTGATTTCTGTACTGTACAAAATTCCGATTTTGTTTGACATACTCTGCACTCACACTGTTGTTCTGTTCGTTATTGCAAGGTATCGTTCTCTGCAAATCCTGATTATCGATATCGTTTTGCTTGTTGCACGCTACGCCACAGTCCTTCTCGTTGTCGCGTTTCTCTTTCAATGCCGCCGTGAACGTGTCGATCTTGAACTCGTTCTGTTTCGACTGGTTCAGCACCTGCTCCCGCATCAAATCATCCTCCGGGTCGTCCTCCTCTATCCAGATCGTCCCCTTCGCTCGTTTCTTTATGGTGTAGCCCTCGAATTTATCGTAGAACTTCTCGGTTTTCTCGACCTCGTGCCACGGGCTACCTTTCGACCGTAGCAAGTGCCCACTTTCGTGTTTCGCGCGAGTACGTAAATTGTGAGGCGAACTTAATCTTAAATTGAGATTCCTGCGTGCGCCATTGCACTGAACCATCTTTATGTCATCGACCTCGAAGTCCCCCAAGCTTTTCGCGTTTCTACTTACTTTCCCTTCTGGCAGTACTATGTCATGAAGATTACGATCTCCATTGGAAAACAAATTGCAGTCTTTTCTGTCGAACGAATAGAATAAATGAGCTTATCAAATGATACTTGACAAATCGGGAAAAATAGATACGTGATTACTAAACTGCGGATTTTAAGCATTTGTAACAAAAATGGATGAAATTTCAAACGGTAAAAAGGTGAAAAGAATTTAAGAACGTCTATGTGTTATTTCTAACTTACTAAAATGATTAAAACAAGAAAGAAATTTCTATATGGTTCTTGTGTCTTACAATTGATGAAGGCAATTTTTTATTTTGCATAAAGATCCGCAATCTAGTGATTACTTGTATATGACGCTGTACGTACTCTATATCCTTTGTTCTGTTCAATTTTAGAAATGCTTCAACGTTGGCTCCTGCGTTGATCAGAGTATCCAAAGATAAAAAATTGTCATTGTTTCGCACAAAGCTAAGATGTTGGTCGCTTTGCACATGTTTGCTAAGATCCCGGTAACTGATACGACAAATTTCACAATAACCAGAGGCTAATTGTTCATTTCTGCGAGCACGAGTGCCAGTCGTCCGTGGTCGCCGAGTCATCTCTTTAACCTGTTCGTTATTCACAATATTATCTTGCGTCTACTATTTATTGTACTTTACATTGTAGTGTACGCATCGAGTTAGATCGCCTTACCTCCTCTTCTTTGATCGGTTGAATTCTCTCTCTATTTTCCTTTACGTCTGCTTGTAATTTTTCCGGCTTTTCCCGTCTTTTCGTGTTGAAAGGACAGGAGCCCAGCGGCCCAGAAAAGTTTAACGTCGGCCACACAGACAGTTCAACGAAGACCGGCCTCGTATTCCTAAATAAAGTTGGAAATCTAATACAAACTGTTACTTATAATTTCACGACACCTTCTGGAAAACATACCTTCGGAAGGCCTCGAATTTGATGTAAGGTCCCCTGAGATGCCTGACCTTTAAATCCTTCGTTGAACTCTGCTGACAAGACTGCTTAGCTCGTTTCAAAGGATCGGTATCTTTCGCAGAAGAATAGATTTTATCGAGCCAAGTTTGGAGTTTATCGATCGCCCAAATAGGAATTCCCCAATTTTGGGCGTTGTAAAGTGGATCCACGGAACACTGTTGTGGCTGTATCAGAGCACGTTCCAACATTGCATCCACTCGCGATTTCTGCAACGAATACAAGAGAAACAGAAGGTTAACGATCGAATACAATATAGAAAGAAAATTCCCCGTGGACAGAATACTTACAGATCTTTGGGTAGTTTGACCCCTCAGAGAAGTTGAGTTAGACAGAGTACAGTCGGGACTAAAATACAGCGTTTGAGGAGTTGGCACGGGAGTCGGAGTTTCTAAACTCCTCAGCGAGGGAGGTCCCCCGCTGCCTCCACTGGCACAACCCCATTTATATTTCTCAAAGTTGATGTCACCCGACTTGTTTACCCTGTCGCTAACTACCAGAGTCACGTTTTGTACTAAAAATAATTCGATCACCTAAAAAGAACAATCGAGATCTTAGAAAGTTAGAAAATATGAGGGGAGAAGAAAAATAAAGGATGTACGATCTTCTTGCTGCAGAATGTAACGAGTGAAACGAGATACGGAAAAAAGACGAGGCGTAAGCGATGGAGCGAATGCTATTCGAAAATTACGAGGGGGCAACTTACGCGAGGAACGTCGGCAGCTGTGTGTGGAAAAGGATGTGCAGAAAGTGTGGATGCACAGTGTTAGTAACTGACCCGTTGACGGACGCTCGGGCACACGTTTACATCGGCGGTATGCTGACGTCAAGGCGGTCTCGTGTTCGTCTCGATCAGTGCAGCGATCGAGCGCGCCTATCAAGCGATTTCGCAGAAGCGCGAGTTACGCGCGTGCAGATAGAAACGTTCGTACAGTGAACAATGGTCGCCACATTGTTGCACACTGCCGTTCTAATAATACGTCGGAGTCGCGGAGAATCAGAGAACAATAACGAAACACGTGGGATCGAACGAAACGAATAATTCAACGGTGTTTCGATCGGAACGCCGACGCGAGAGTATACCGAGAACCGATTCTCCGCGGTGGCTTAGGTTGTCGCGCCGAGTTTACGCTCGGTTACTGTCAAACGGTCTCGAAACGCACGAAACCATCAGCACAAAACAACTTCCTCGCACGACACTGTTTATCGGTCCGCGAATCACCGAATATCGTAAAGTAAGCGTCGGACACCTTTCGAAATACAATTCGCGAGGAACGGTACCGTAGGGGGAAGTTTCTCGAGACGTTTTTGGGCCGGTCAAACGAAAGTAAAGAGATAAAGGAAAAGAGCGCTGGGACGCGCTGCGAGATCGTTACTCGCGGGGGAGAACTGTCACGCACAAAATGGCCATTCGCCGTTAACAGCTTGGCAGACGAGCCTGGAGGCGGCGCTTTGCGTTTCTGTTCGCCCGAGGACAGCGAACGCCGCAGCGAATCGAACAACAGACTTTCCCTGGATACATGAAAAGCGATTTTCGCTCGGTTTCCACGTCCATTTTTTCGCTTTTTTCCTCCTTCGCCAACCCACCACGCAACAACACAACAACTGATTGTGACGAATCCGGTCTACTTCGTTCTACTTCTCGGGCTATCCTAAAGATGGCGCGAGTACGACCCGGTTTTTCACCGATTGTTTGTCAACAGAAAACTATTGGGTCGTACTAGAATTTCGGGTCTTTTATTCCTCTGCGATTTAAATCAACCCCTTGCCGTATAATTTCCTTTGCAATTCCCCACCCCTCGGATCTTCTTTGTCTTTACAAATCTCATAGAATAGAAAAGAACATTTATGATTATCGTATGCCTACGTTTGCTTTAACGTTTCTATGTTGATAACCAAAGAATACAAAATTTGAATCGAACATTCGTATTTGGTACAGTTTCAGTGAGTTTTCTTTTGACAGATTCGATGATATCGAATATTTTTCCGGTTAGAAAATGTACAGGCCCAAATAGGCGACAGTACGATGTAGTAAGGTTCCTAAACGATAATAAATTTCAAGTTTAATTTCGATCGGTAAATGGAATGTTTAATGGTAAATGTTAATCGTTATTTCTCGTTAAATGTGGGTCGACTCTTGACTCAGCGATTGTGCGAGAGTTATTTATTTCTGATAGTATTGAATTCGCCGAATACAGCTGAGTCGGAAATATTTCTTCGACAGATTCGTTTCGTTTTATTTCGATAATCGGCAAACTGCGTTCTCCGCGTTCTCCCCTCTTTTGTATAGTAACGTTATGCGTGCACCCACGCTTCGCGCGCAGAGTAAATGACAACGGGACATACAAACGGACGGGTTGAAAGTGGCGGGAAGGAGGGTAGAGAATAGGGTTACCAACCTTTTTCCGGGAAAATATAGTATTTTACGACAAAATGTGATGAAAAGCATAGTACATTGTGAAAAATATATTAGTACTTTTCAGAGGAAAGTGGTATAAAATAAAGCTACAATGAAACAATGACATCTTATTTTTTAAACGTATATTTCTTTGTGCCTTTAACACTCTGAATTAGTTTTGCATACTATATCTTTTTCCAACAGTATATAGTACACTAAGCAAAAATATAGTACAATACTATATATTATAGTGGGGTTGGCATTCCTAGTAGAGGATGGAGCGAAGGAAAGAAGAGGAGAAAGCAGACAACTGTGAGAGAGAGCGGGAGGGAGGGAGGGAGGGAGAGAGAGGGAGTGAGCGCGAGTGGGGGGGCAGATGAAACGCGAGGAGGGAGTTTGTGGTTTGTGGGTCCGCGTGGGGCGTGGGTCGTGAACGAAAAGAGACTTGCATGCACTCGACTTATGCAGCTGGTTGTATCCGATGATTCAACGATATGAAAATAAAGACAACCGAAACCGGGAATTGTTTCGGAAAGACGATCCACACCGGAGATAAATACTTACTCCACCCAAATCTTTGATTTTCGCTTCTATTTTGGCTGTGGTTGCATGGTTTTTAATGTCCAAGTAAAAAGTCTTTCCCTCTAAGGGTTTTTTATCTTTTTGAACACGAACATCTAAAATATTACAAAAATGTCTTAGCGGCGATGCAGGTGCCAGACAGGAAATTTCTTACACAATTAAGCATATACGTAACGTACGATAGGTTAACAGATAAAGCTTATCGTATCGGTGTTGTAAAATAAAAGGAAGAAAAATTATTGTTATTTACGTTCTGTTTCGAAGGAGAACCAATCGTTTCGTGAACCGAAACGAACAAATACGACGCGATAAGCAGACTGCGTATGTTTATGTGAAATCAAGGTTTACGTGAGCATCGATTAAACAATTTGCATCTCTGTTAATGTCAGGTTAACCAGTAAATCAAATCGGTGAATGCATAAAGTCCGAGGTCTGGTGATAATGAAACGCTGTATCGTTGAAGAAGGATGCAATACAATAAGTAGCATTTTCGTTAGGCTGAATGGTTGTATCGTATGATGAGATCATCGTATAAATGTCAAGGAACAAGTACATTTACGTATGGGGACGAGGTACAGCGTATAGCAAGAGCCTTAGGGGAGACGGTCGATGAAAGATTTGATTCCACGAACGGCGACCGTGCGTGCCGAGAAAGGTTAATACGCATAAGCTAGACGTACGTGACTGTTTGGTGAATTTATTTTCTCTCGGTGGCTGCTTCTGCTCTTGATGTTGGATTTTGGACGGAGATACCATTCCTATGCCATGCACCGCACACACAACAACTATATATTCCTTTCACTATACTTTAGTATTTTGGAAACACTTCCCATTCTCGCAAGCGTGCCGCATACCATCACAGATATCTCTCTGCATATTCACCAGTCGCTCTGTTTCTCAAAGGAACCATCACCGATCTAAACATCTCCTATCAAAACTTTCATTTTGTAACGAGAACGTTTTCTGAAATCTTCCCGCACCGATCTGAACACATCGATGAACTGAACTGCTTCGCGTAACAGTTTGATATTTTAAATCGTGAACACATACGCGCAGGTGGCCAACAGAAAAAATTTCCTGAATTTAAATGACTTGGAACTCGTTCATAACTTGTATGAAAAATTCAAATTTCACTCGCTGTTGTTGCTCGATTTATCAATGTTATATCAATCATTTGCTGAAATCATGATATAACTGAAAATATTAACTGATCAAATATTTGTGGAATAAAAAATCTAACTCTTATGAGTATGTTCGTCTATTATATTTGAAATTTATGCATAGGGATTTTTTTCAGTTTCCATTCATAGGGTGTCGCGTAGCGAGCCACAAGGTGGCGCTTCATGGAAATCCTCAAAAATGTTTTAAATAAGAACATTCTGTTGTATTTATGACAGGTAGAGAGGATATTCTCTGTGATACGACAGAAATGAATTCTTGAATCATATTCAGTTTACGAAGCGACGTAATTATTCAATATTCGTTGAACAACGTTTTCTACCGTACGAAATTTCAAATATTGCCGCGCTTGTTCGATCGCGCCATCTGGCGTTTTATTATACAGTGTCACACTAAAAAAAAACTGGTTAGTGAATCTGGTGGAAATAGGTTGCGGATATTTCCAAATCGATGTATAGGATCTGGAGTTGAGCGGACGTTTGTTTACTCTTTCAAAGGTTGTGTTAAACGTTAAAACTTCAATCGAGACGAATTGAACATTTGCGAAGAATTTGCTACATCGACTTCTAAACTGTTAGATATGTTATACGAAGTCTATCAGAGAATTTTCGATTGTCAGAGCGGGGCAAACGAAAATTCATCTGCTGTCAAATAGGTATGTACGATTTAATGGCGGTAGAGCTCGTGCATAACCTTACTCTTAACAATGTTGCGTTTCGCAGATTTGTTCTCAAGAAGATCGATAAAAATAAGATAAAGAGCTCGTATCGTAAGAAAATTTGAAGAATGTCGTGTATACTTGTACAACAGTTTGTCCAAAGACTTAAATCCAGAAATGAAGAAGCACGTAATAAAGCAGCCAGAGACCTGTGTCTCTATGTTAAAACAGAGCTGCGGGAAGCGTCGCAGGAAGAGATTACAGCGTTTATGGATGAATTCAACCATCACATATTCGAGATGGTATCCGGATCCGATGTGAGCGAGAAAAAGGGTGGTATATTAGCCATAGTTTGCCTTATCGGTGCAGACGTAGGAAACATTAACACGCGAACCATAAGATTTGCGAATTACTTGAGAAACTTATTACCTTCCAACGATGTGGGTGTTATGGAACTGGCTGCCAAAACTGTTGGAAAGTTGGCGTTAGTTTCAGGTACTTATACAGCCGAATACGTAGAATTTGAAGTTAAACGTGCCTTTGAATGGCTAGGAGGAGATAGACACGAAGGTAAAAGACACGCCGCTGCTCTTGTTTTAAGAGAACTCGCTGTATCTATGCCAACATATTTTTTTCAACAAGTAACTCCATTTTTTGAACTTATATTTAACGCCGTACGCGATCCAAAACCTGTGATAAGGGAAGGTGCTGTAGAAGCGTTACGCGCTGCTTTAGTCGTCACCGCGCAGAGAGAGACTGCAAAGCAGATGCACAAATCTCAATGGTATAAACAGTGCTATGACGAAATAGTGGCAGGATTCGAGGAAGTATATACCAGAGAAAGGGGGGTGAACAGGGATGACAGAATACACGGTTCGTTACTAATACTAAACGAACTGCTTAGGTGTAGTAATGTTCAATGGGAAAGAAATTACGAAGCTTTGATGGAGAGATTGAACTGCTCGACTCAACAGAACGAAAACGATATACTGTCGTTGATGCCGCGCTTGAAGACGACCATAGTGTCGAAGTGGTCGAGCAGTTCTCAAAATTCACCGAATTCCCAGCAAACGTATCCGGCTCACGAATCTGCGGTTTGTCGTTGCTTGATGCAAGAGAGACTGGACGATATTTATAACGATGTAATGAATCAAAGAATGTCTAGAAATCTACACATCCAGCATGCTTTGATGATGTTGCTACCGAGGCTTGCCGCGTTTAATAAGGAAAAATTTACGAAGGATCATTTAAGGGAATCGTTGGCGTACCTGCTGATGACGCTGCGCAGCAGAGAAAAGGACAGGTACGCTGCGTTCACTACGATCGGATTCATAGCGGTTGCGGTGGAGGATGCGATAAATCCTTATCTTTCGAAAATCATGGAGGTGATCAAGAATTTACTGCCATCCAAGGAAACGTCCACCAAGAAGCGTATTACATCCTTAGAACCTGCGGTCTTCGTGTGTATAACTCTGCTCGGACACGCCGTGAAACAGGTGATCGCCGCTGACGTGAGGGACTTGCTAGAATCCATGTTAACCACCGGCTTGAGTTCAATTCTCACGACATCCCTCCGAGAATTAGCTCACAGCGTTCCATCGTTGAAACCTGATATATCTCAAGGACTCTTGCGGATGTTGTCTCAGGTGTTAATGCAAAAACCGTTGAGACATCCTGGTGCACCATGGACCACAACTAGTCCGATCACCGCTCCACCGACAGAGGTGGATATCCCATCAACGGTGCTGGCATTGAAGACACTCGGAACGTTCAACTTCGACGGTAATCCCCTCCTGCAATTCGTACGACGATGCGCTGATCATTTCCTTACGTTCGAGCAAGCGGAGGTCCGGCTGGAAGCTGTGAGAACATGTTCCAGGCTGTTGAGGTTGGCGTTGAACCAGCCGGGACCCACGGTAACGAACACCGTCTCCACTGTTCTTGGAAAATTGTTGGTCGTAGGTATAACAGACACGGATCCCGACGTGAGATTGTGGGTACTGGCTTCCCTGGACGATTCGTTCGACATTCACTTGGCGCAAGCGGAGAACCTGTCCGCGTTGTTCATAGCGATGAACGACGAGATGTTCGAGATCAGAGAACTGGCGATTCGAACGATCGGCAGACTCAGCACCATGAATCCGGCTTACGTGATGCCTTCTTTGCGTAAAACGCTTATACAGTTCCTGACAGAGTTGGAGCATTCGGGCATGGGTCGCAACAAGGAACAGGCTGCCCGCATGCTGGATCATTTGGTCGTCAGCGCGCCAAGGCTCATCAGACCGTATATGGAGCCCATCTTGAAAGTTCTTGTTCCGAAGTTGAAGGAGCCTGAATCGAACCCCGGGGTAGTTTTAGCTATACTGCGTGCTATCGGCGATTTAGCAGAGGTGAACGGTGCTGAGATGCAACAATGGATGCCAGAACTTCTGTCCATACTGCTCGAGATGTTGGTGGACGCCAGTTCACCGGAAAAACGAGGGGTAGCTTTGTGGGTTTTAGGTCAGCTGGTCGGAAGTACCGGACACGTTGTGAAACCGTACATGCAGTATCCTTCTTTGTTGGATGTGCTGATCAACTTTTTGAAAACTGAACAACAGCCTATCATTAGGCGAGAAACCATAAGGGTGCTTGGATTGTTAGGTGCTCTAGATCCGTACAAGCATAAAATGAATCTCGGCCAGATCGATTCTCAGCTGGACACGCTCACGTCTATGGCCGACACCAAGAGCGAAACCGAGAACACGCAAGATTTAACCACCAGCGAGATGCTGGTGAACATGTCCTCGTCCACTTTGGAAGAGTACTATCCTGCGATCGCTATAGCCACGCTGATGAGGATCATCCGCGACCCAACGTTGTCGCAACACCACACTATGGTGGTGCAGGCTGTTACTTTTATATTTAAGAGTTTAGGGATCAAATGTGTGCCGTACATCTCTCAGGTAATGCCCAGCTTTCTGAACGTCGTTCGCACGGCCGACGTTAACTTCCGCGAGTACCTGTTCCAACAGTTGGCCATTCTAATAGCAATCGTGAAGCAGCACATTCGAAACTATCTAGACGACATATTTAATCTGATCAAAGAATTCTGGACGGTGAACAGCCCTCTGCAAAGCACGCTAATTCTTTTGGTCGAGCACATTGCGGTCGCGTTGGGCGCGGAGTTCAAAATTTATTTACCGCAATTGATGCCGCAGATATTAAGAGTGCTGACGCACGACACCAGCAAGGACAGATCCGTCACGGTGAAGCTTCTTCAGGCTCTCCAGAAATTCGGAAACAATTTGGACAACTATCTGCACCTGGTGTTGCCGCCTATAGTGAAGCTGTTCCACACGACGGACTGCCCGATAACCGTGAACAAAGTAGCTCTGGAAACTATCGAATACCTGGCGGACACGCTGGACTTCACGGACTTCGCGTCGAGAATCGTGCATCCTTTGGTACGGACCCTTGACCAATGTCCAGATCTACGGAGCACAGCGATGGACACGCTGTGCGCGCTGGTCATTCAATTAGGGAAAAAGTATCAGATTTTCATACCTCTGGTACAGAAAATCATGACCAAACACAAGATCATCAACTCGCGTTACGACGTTCTAATTGACAAAATTTTAACAGAGACCACCGTGGCCGACGGCGAAGACTTTCTGTTGATGAGGCATCGTCACACGAGGAACAAGAATCGTGACTTGTCCCTGACATCCTCGGACACGACCACCATAAAGAGGTTGCACGTGACCGCCTCGAATCTTCAGAAGGCATGGACAGCGACGAGGAGAGTATCGAAGGACGATTGGCTCGAGTGGCTGAGAAGCTTGTCGATCGGCTTGCTCAAGGAGTCACCGTCGCCGGCGCTCAGATCCTGCTGGGCCCTCGCGCAGACCTATTCCCAGCTACCCAGAGACTTGTTCAACGCGGCATTCGTTTCCTGCTGGACCGAATTGGACGAGACGTACAGAGCCGAGCTGATACAGACATTGCAGCAGGCTTTGATGGTTCCGGATCTGCCAGAGATCACGCAGACAATACTGAATCTGGCGGAGTTCATGGAACACTGTGACAAAGGACCGTTACCGTTGGACAACAAGATCTTGGGTGAACGAGCGATGCATTGTCGCGCTTACGCGAAGGCTCTGCATTACAAGGAGGACGAGTTTCACAAGAGCAGGAACAGCAATGTCTTCGAGTCGCTGATCTCCATCAATAACAAGCTGCAGCAAAAGGAGGCTGCTGAGGGTCTCCTCGAGTACGTGATGAACCAGAATAATCAACAGGACTTGAAGGTGCAGGTGCGATGGTACGAGAAGCTGCATAATTGGGACAAGGCGTTGCAGTTGTACAGAGAAAGGCTGGAAGGTGATCCCACCGACGTGGAGTCCACTTTGGGCGAGATGCGCTGTCTGGAGGCGCTAGGCGAATGGGGACAATTGCACGACGTTGCCACCAAATACTGGACGAACCAGAGCGACGAGACGAAACAGAGAATGTCTAGGATGGCGGCTGCCGCGGCGTGGGGTTTGAGCCAGTGGGAAAGCATGGAGAAATATGTCTCGTTGATACCGAAAGATACCCAGGACGGCGCGTTTTATAGAGCCGTTTTAGCGATACACGACGAACAGTACAACGTCGCTCATCAGCTGATCGACAGTGCCAGAGATTTGCTGGACACCGAGTTGACCGCCATGGCGGGCGAGAGCTATCAGAGAGCTTACAACGCCATGGTGGAGGTGCAAAAATTAGCAGAACTGGAGGAAGTGATACAATTCAAATTGGTTCCGGAAAGAAGGTCGACCATCAAGTCTATGTGGTGGGAGAGGCTCCAAGGCGGGCAACGAATAGTGGATGACTGGCAGAAGATTATACAGGTGCACACGTTGGTGATCTCACCTCAGGACGACATGTATACCTGGTTGAAGTACGCGAGTCTTTGCAGGAAGAGCGGTAGCTTGATGCTGTGTCACAAGACCTTGGTGATGCTGCTAGGAGTGGATCCATCGTTGACTCCTGACCAGCCGTTGCCAACGACTCATCCACAGGTGACGTTCGCTTACTGCAAGCACATGTGGGTCGCTAATAAACGGGAGGAGGCGTACAGTCAGCTGCAGAAGTTCGTGCAGACGTCCCGGCAGCCGACAACCGTGTCCGTGACGAATCAAGAGGACGAGAAGCAGCAGGAAGCCAAGAAGAGATTATTGGCCAGGTGTTACCTGAAACTCGGTGAGTGGTTGGAAGCGTTGCAAGGCATAAACGAACACTCCATACCAGCCGTGCTGTCTTACTACGCAGCAGCCACGGAACACGATCCAACCTGGTACAAAGCTTGGCACGCGTTCGCCTACACCAATTTCGAGACTGTATTGTTTTACAAGCATCAGCAAGGGGAATCGAACGCGGAAACTGGTCCGGGAAATGGTGGGACACGCAGCAATCTCTCCAGCTCGCAGTACATATCGAAATTCACTGTACCAGCCGTGGAAGGATTCTTCAGGTCGATCAACCTCTCTCATGGCAACTCGTTGCAGGATACTCTTCGGTTGCTGACATTATGGTTCGACTACGGCCAGTGGCCGGAGGTGTACGAAGCAATCGTCGAAGGGATCAGATTGATCGAGATCAACACTTGGCTGCAAGTGATTCCTCAGCTAATAGCAAGGATAGATACCCCCAGAGCTTTGGTCGGTCGTTGTATACATCATCTTCTAATAGATATCGGGAAAGCACATCCTCAAGCATTGATCTATCCGTTGACCGTGGCCTCGAAGAGCGCCAGCCAGGCTCGGAAAGCTGCAGCGAACAGGATCCTGAGAAGCATGTGCGAACACAGCCCGACCCTGGTGCAACAGGCGATGATGGCCAGCGACGAACTGATCAGAGTCGCGATTCTTTGGCACGAGTTGTGGCACGAAGGTCTCGAAGAAGCCAGCAGGCTGTACTTCGGGGAAAGAAACGTCAGAGGAATGTTCGACATACTGGATCCCTTGCACGCGATGCTGGAAAGAGGACCGCAAACTCTGAAAGAAACGTCTTTCAATCAGGCTTACGGCAGAGACTTAATGGAGGCGCAGGAGTGGTGTCAGAAATACAAAACGTCGCGCAATGTCCGGGATCTGAATCAAGCCTGGGATTTGTATTATCATGTCTTTCGGAGGATATCGAGGCAATTGCCACAGCTAACTAGCTTAGAGCTTCAGTACGTCAGTCCTAAGTTGCTACTTTGCAGAGACTTGGAACTGGCTGTGCCTGGAAGTTATAGCCCTGGGCAACCAGTAGTCAGGATAGCGAGCATACATAGTTCTATGCAAGTGATAACGAGTAAACAACGGCCACGGAAATTATGTATAAAAGGTAAGCATCTAGCTCAGTGGTTCTCAATCTGAGTGACGCAAGTACGCCACAAGGGTGCCGCGAAGTAACTTACTTCAACACGGTCACGTCGGCGTGACCCGCCGGTGGGTCACACCATTGTTGGGATATGGTCAGTGATGCCAGAATCGTGGAACCGAGGAACTTGCCCCTCCGGTGGATCCTCCGGCTGGACCCCCCACTCTGACGTACCGTCGTCGCCTTACGTTGTTTCTTACTGCGCACGCGCTACACACAAGCGTACCTCTAGTCTGCCCGTGTGAGCTGCCTATTCGACTCACGGGGTCGAGGTATGTTTGTGTGTAGCGCGTGCGCAGTAAGAAACAACGTAAGGCGACGACGGTACGTCAGAGTGGGGGGTCCAGCCGGAGGATCCACCGGAGGGGCAAGTTCCTCGGTTCCACGATTTGGCATCACTGGATATGGTCCAACTTTTCTCGCGCATGCGCGGCGATTTTGGCCTCAGAAAAGTAAGACTCTCGATAAAATGGGGTACCTTGAGCACCCAGCAGAATTTTAAAAAATTGGTATGATTTGATTATGAAAAATGAATGTATAACATGTGTATTTGTGTATATTTTGTAACTCATAGGACACGTCCTGAAGTCTTTTTGTCCAGAATAGATTGTTTCGATACTTCCCCGCCAATATAACTGTCTTAGGGCCCCACTACCCTATCATGATATAGATACATTACTGTTTTGGCCGCGCATGCGCGAGAAAAGTTGGACCATATCCCAACACTGGATCACACTCGTGTGTTACGAGATACACAGAAAAATAGCGCCACCCCACGGGGAGAAACACAAATATCAGCGCCGGCGTGAACGTGTTTAGTAACTATCAAAAGCAAATAATAATAATTCAAAAAAAAATAATAGGGATGCCATGAATTTTGTTTAACAATTTCAGCGAGCAGCCAGGAAAAAAAGTTTGAGAACCACTGATCTCGCTCATTGTGGGTTCATTCTCGTTTCAACCTCGTTGAAATTGTAATCCTTGATTTTTTAATGTTGCAGGAAGCAACGGTAAAGATTACATGTTCCTGTTGAAAGGACACGAGGATCTTAGACAGGATGAACGTGTTATGCAGTTGTTTGGTCTAGTCAATACTCTTCTGTTACACGATCCTGACACGTTCAGAAGAAATCTCACTATTCAGGTGAGCGAATCGAACGCAACTCCTAGTTCAAAATGGTTCAAACAGATTCCTTTTGTTTTCAGAGGTACGCTGTAATTCCGTTGTCAACGAACAGTGGGCTGATCGGGTGGGTGCCCCACTGCGACACGTTACACACGCTGATCAGAGACTATCGGGAAAAGAAGAAGATATTACTTAACATAGAGCACAAAATAATGTTAAGGGTAAGCACAGCTAGAAGAACGTATCTTCTCTTTCGAAAGACTGTATCGAACAATCTGATTTTCAGATGGCTCCAGGTTACGATCACCTTATGCTCATGCAGAAAGTCGAAGTGTTCGAGCACGCGCTGGAACATACTCACGGCGACGATTTGTCGCGACTCGTTTGGTTGAAATCGCCGTCGAGCGAAGTATGGTTCGACCGTAGGACGAATTACACGCGATCCCTCGCCGTGATGTCCATGGTGGGGTATATTCTTGGTTTAGGAGATCGGCATCCGTCGAATTTGATGTTGGATCGCCTCAGTGGAAAGATACTGCACATCGACTTCGGGGATTGCTTCGAGGTTGCAATGACACGCGAGAAATTCCCGGAGAAGATACCGTTCAGATTGACGCGAATGTTGATCAACGCGATGGAAGTCACCGGGATCGAGGGCACCTACAGAAGGACCTGCGAGTCGGTGATGTCGGTGCTGCATCGCAACAAAGACAGCTTGATGGCAGTGCTCGAGGCTTTCGTCTACGATCCTCTTTTGAACTGGAGATTAATGGACAACGCTACGCCAAAGAGCAAACGGTCCGACGCTCAAGGAATGAGTGCCAGCAGCACTCAAGAACACGGCGACACGTTGGACTCTCTTACCGCCACGTTACCAAAGAAAGGAGTGCCGTGCAGTATCGAGAACGGCGGTAAGTTCGTCGTTGTATTAAACTGTTTTATATAAAAGAGATTTAAACGACGAATATACCCGAACAGGTGACACCAATCAACCAGAAGCGCTGAACAAGAAAGCTCTTACTATCATAACCAGAGTCAGGGACAAATTAACAGCACGCGACTTCTCCCACGAAGAAACGCTCAACATTCAACGACAAGTTGATCTGCTGATCCAACAGGCTACCAACAATGAGAATTTATGCCAGTGTTATATCGGATGGTAATCGAATTGTTGTTTCTATCGAATATTTCATTTGTATATAATTGTTTTATGTTAATCATGTCTGATTGCAGGTGCCCATTCTGGTAAATATAAAAGAGCAACCACTCTCATCCCGTGTGTAACATAAGTATCCATGAAGATATCGAATGTGTGCTATACGCAGTATCGTTCCTATCTTTGCAATTTTATTGTTAAGAAATGATAACGACCGAAATCGTAATGCTCAGACGCTATTACACGTTGTTAAGACGCAACGATATAAGCCACGTTTTCCAAATATTTCAGTTTACGTATCAATCGAGATCTAGAAAACGGTATTTATATTTTCAAAAGGAAATGTGTGTCGAAAACAAATTTTTCTTTTCAAAATAAGCATACGATGATACGAAAGTCGAACGTATGCGGTACAATTGTATAAAAGCACGTAATTTATATCGTCTCGTCTTAGAACTCCAGACATACGAACTATATTAATTACATCGATTGTACATACTATTCATGTTACTTCTGCTTACTAAGTAATGTATATTAGAAAATGACGCATCTTAAAAACCGCATGATAATAGATTACATCTATAAATTACAGTTTTTTCAATGTAAACATAAAAAAGCTACTCTAAAAAATATGATTGTACAGTAACAATACATGGTTTCTTAAACATTGCCTTTGTACCCCTGAAAACTTGTACATACATGAACATTTCGATCGTTCAAATTACGTGTATATTGTATGATAGCGTTAGAGATAAATTTATACAAGTTAATCTTAAGATTAGAACACTGTTCCGATATGGAAGATAACAATTTCCTTATGCAAGTTAAGATAGAGCATAAACTCGGCCTATTGTCACGTATAATTTAGTTCCTCTGTTCTGTGCGAACTCATTGTGATACTTGTAGATAACTACTGTCAAAAGCGTATGGCAGCAAATTGCTTATTGTAATTCTTAACACATTTTTCATATCAGGACTCGACAAATAAATTGGTATGTCACCGAATTCTGAAATATGTTGTCTACACAAACCGCATGGTGCTACAAAACTATTATTGTCCCTCTTATCAGCTACCACAGCCAATGCTTTGAATTTCCTTTTACCCTCTGACACTGCTCTTCCAATCGCTATTCTTTCAGCACATGTTCCAACAGGGTAGGATGCATTCTCAACATTGCATCCTGCAGAAATGGTCCCATCACCGCATAAGACCGCTGCCCCAACTTTAAATTTGCTGTATGGTGAGTAAGAGTGCTCACGGACTGCGACACCCTCTTTTATTAGATCCTGAATATCTGGTTCTAAAACAATATGGGACGTTTATTCAAAATTATTATCTGTATCGACGTATACCTATAAAATGAAAAAGGAAGTTCACACATCTATATATATCGAATTCAATTATAAATAACTTCTAGTACAGAAATAAAATATGCTGCATTGCTGCGAAATCAATTAATGAGTGATTGTCCGAAATCGGTGATCAAGTACATACACGTTATCCAAATAAATACTGCTAATGATAGTCGGTAAATTCGGTTACGCAAAAATATTAGAAGTTTCAGTTTACCTAGTGCCGAGAAATCAATAATTTTGTCTGCGTTCATTCTCGGTTGAAAATAGCGAAATTGTGTTCCTTGCGCGACTCAGATACGATTAACTTTCCAATTCGAAGGAAAAATTATAGATAAGATAAGAGACGTGTGCTATATCGATAACTCTCTTTAAAATAATGTTGGATTCCGGGCTGCCGAAATGAATACAACATGTTTAGGTAATTATTGCGAAAGGGTCACTATACTCCGATTTTGATGAAATTTAAATATGTTATGCAGCAACACATATTGAACAATTTTTTTCCTTTCCCAATATAGGGGGAGGGGGGGAATCGCTTTTGGTTTTCGATGTATTCGCAAAAAATACTGTATTGAATTTTCCGTATTGTAGCACGCTCCGTGGCAACGTAAGGCTGCTCCGGAGCGGCGTCTGTTTACTTTTTTTGTAAACACGTTGTACGGATGAGAGAAAAAACAGGGTTTCACTCTGTATAGGGTGATCTTTCAATTTTGAAAAACTACTCCCGAATTCCCGCACGCGTGGTCGGGCCGGCCTTTGGACCGACCCTCTTCGCCCCCTCCACGACCTAACCACAACTCATTCGATTCACATGATTTTCACATTATTAGATCAAATTCTGGATGACAGCTATAAAGGTCGTGGAGGGGGCGGAGAGGCCTGGCCCGACCACGCATACAAGAATCGAAGAGTAGTCTTTCAAAATTGAAAGCTCACCTTATATATGTATGACCAGATGAAACCCTGTTTTCTTCTTCATCTCCACAGCGTGTTTACAAAGAAAAAGTAAACAAACACCGCGCCGGAGCAGCTTTATGTTGCCACGGAGCGTGCAAGAATACGGGATATTCAATACAGTATTAGCAATAGTTTTTTGCGAATATCTCGAAAACTAAAAGCGACTCCCCTATATTGGAAAAGGAAAAAGTTGTTCAAAATGTCTAAATCTATAACATATTTAAATTTCATCAAAATCGGAGTATAGTGACCCTTTGGCAATAATTACCCATGTTATATTCGCAATAATTACCCATGTATATTCACTGCGAGTTTTACAAATTTGATTACACTGGCGATCGTCCGGTGCAAGACTGCGGAAGGGTTAGTCAGGTTGCTATCTAACAATAAATTCTGTTCCACGAGAGAGTAGAATCGCTATTCGCTCAGTAATAGGTTTTCGTTCGTTCTGCGCATCTCCCACTCCGTACGCCCCCTTCTCAATGTACAACACCAATCCTCGTCATTCGTAGTGTTCTAACAGGTGTGCAACATAACGATTGCAGCGATAAATTGCATGTTAATCCGCACCTCTGTCCGTACTATTGTTTCACTGTGTATATTAAACTCGCTGTCAAGAAAGTGGGAGTGCGTAGTGGAAGAGCTCGCTGCGCTCCCTACCATCTCCCAAGCTGCGCGAATGAAACGAGTCTACTCTCTCGTGGAAGAGAGCTTAGTAATTTACGCTTGTAACCTAACAGATATTTCGCACTATGCATTTTATCGTTGCGCTGACTCATAACGTGAAACGCTAACGTAGCACATCCCGATATACAAATCAACAGCTTACATGCTAAAAGTACAAGGAAGCAACTTTTGCAACTCGTACTATTTGATCGAATTGTGTTCATCGATACGACGTTATTCAATTATGCAATTAGGCAGATGATTTGCGCGTCCCACTTTCTATTCCAAACAGTACACGAACAGTATAAGTTTAATTGTGAGATGGCACCTGTAATCTAGTTGGCACGAGATTCCATTTGTATTACACATGGTTTTAATTGTTATAGAACTACTATATAGAAATAAGAAGGTATTTATAGTGTATTACCAAGCGACATTTATATTTTATAATCCGATACTATATATATTTTAGGTTTTGTTATATTTTCATACATGTCATAACACAAACTCATATTGATATGTGTATGTATTACAGCTAATAGACCTAGACTGGTCTACAGCTGCTTCTTTAATAAAAAAAAAAGAAAAACAAGATACGATTTTTTTGTGTATATGCAGCGTTGTCTCTCGAACGTCGCGATTGGCGATCTTTTCTGAGTCACGTTTTCTATCCCCACCATTATATTGCACATCCAACAGTGAGCAGCGCGGCAGCGCTCGAGGCTCGAGGCGGAGAGAAAGCGACGAGCGAGGAAGAAAAGACCAAAGCAAACAATTTCTCGTGACGAGTATACGCACAGAATCTTATGCTATTGTTTGACTGCCCATAATCTCTTTCAAGTACGTATTCACGTTCATGGGTAATTGTGAATAAAAGGTCCCACCTCACTGATTTTGACAAAATTTAAATATGTTGTAAAACTTAACATTCTGAACAACTTTTTCCTATACATGTAACCGTCACTCAACCTTAGTTTTTGTGATATTTGCGAAAAACTGCAGCTACATGTATAGGAAAAAGATGTTCAGAATCTTCACCCTGACAACATATTAAAAAATCATCGAAATCGGTAAGGTGGGGGACCTTTTATGCACAATTACCCGTTCATGTCGTACCCTTTCACCTGCTTTCACTTTTTTTTACAATCTCTCTTTGTTTGCGGCCGCCAAGCAGCACCGTCGTAGTGACAAGTTGTCTGCCAATCAGAGCGATGGCGAAACAGTTTCCCCTACTCTTTTGCGTATCTCGAGCAAAGAGACGCTAAAGAGACGTTTGGTAGGATATTCCAAAATAAAAACTGTAAATTATAGATTCGCAACGACAATCAAGAGACAAAGGGGAAATGTGATATTACGAAGCACGAACTTTGACATTTTATACAAAAAAATAGTGTTAGTCGTTTAGTAAAAAAGATGGAAAAATTGGTGGTTTACTATATACAGGGTGTCCCATTTTAATCAATATATGCGATTATCTCCAGTTGTTATGTGGGGAAGGGTTAAAGACTATTAGAACAAATCCGGGGAAACCCGGACGTCTGGCAACCATACGCCTGATCGAATGCAACCACCAGACCACGCGTGTAAGTCGATCGTGGCGTAGTTACCGTTATCGATGCGAGGGAGCGTTCCGGCTCCAGTTGCTCAGCTGTTTTGAAGAATTGACGCAGCTTGGCAGCGATTGTCCGTGGAACAGCGTGGAATCGCTACTCTCACGTCCAAACGCAAACAGATGTGGAGTGACTGTCCAAATTTTTGACATATCTCGTCCAGTATTCTCCGGAAAACGGCGAGCACCGTTTTTTTCCTTTTTTTTCCATTGGACTTCCGCGGCACGGTGAACGGCCACGATTCACGGACGGTGTCGGAGGTTAGAGGGTTCGAAAAGGAAAACAAGAGATCGCCATGAGCGAGCTGAGCCAGGAGGAAGTGAGTACCAAGTAACACCGTTCATCAGTCGTTGTTCAATAATGAGTTTTGTTGTTGTCGTTCCGAGGGGGGGGGGGACTCGTTTCTCGATTTCGGTACCCTCCTTCGCGTGCCGTTCCCGTCGAAACCTGCCGCGATGATACCGTTCGTCAGAACGCGGCCGAGAGAACGACAACACGATCAAAAATAAAACAGAGAGAAAAACGAAACGTTTCGTTTGACGGCAGCAACGACATTAACCATGAATTAACAGTCGTTTTATCGAGGCACCGTTCTTAAAGTAATTATGTAACGATAACAAATTACCATTGACTTTTCATTCACAACGTTTGCACCGCACAGCAAAAGCTGTTCTCTTTCTTTGTTATTAACTGGAGCATGCACCCCCTTGGTTGCGACAGTGTATTTTCTTTTGAAGAATTTTCTGTACCACGGAAGTACATTATGCTTAACACACTGTTCACACAAGGTTCGGAGTAAATTTTTCTGTACACTTTACAAGGCAAATTGCCTTGCTGCTATTATGTCATTCTTTGTGGTCTTTGTCTTTGTTAAAAATATAGTTGGGCTTTGTTCCGGTTATGCAGTCTTTCCTGTTTGCTTTGTGAATTCGTTATATAATGTTTATTGCATTGAATATTATGGAATTTTAACAAGGATCGTGTAGCTCATTTACCAACAAATGCAGTTTCATTGGGTATCTGTGATTATCGCCCCATCTGTATTTCAATCATAGATGAGGAGAAGGCGAATGGCCCGTCTAGCAGGCTTGGATAATATAAGCACGGCCACTACATCCGATCACAATGCTGGCCCTGTTTCCCCAAGTACACCGGGTCCATCGAAAGCATTTACAGGACAGATAATATCTCCTTCAAGTCGACAACAACTTCAGAATCCAGAAGTGGCGATGGAAGTGGAAGAGAATTTTTATAAACAATGCGTTTCCGGGGTAGATGTGGATTCCGGGATAGAAAATATGGAAGTGGACGAATCGGATAGAAGAGACACAAAATCAAGATCGCGTGTAAGCATCTAGCTTTAATCCATGGAGAGCAGAGACGCGATTAGAATGATCACTACATGACTTTGCTTTGTTGTTTAGACTACCAGTTCCAGCACAGAGGTATCCACCGAACAAATACATTCTGTGATCTCGCGGGTATTATGCATATCATGGAAGGAGCCAACAGAGGGCACTATATTTCTTCCGCAAACAGCATCTCAAGTGTCCATACAAAAAATTGTAGATCCTACAGAAATCATCAATCAGGCATTAATGGAGGTTCTATGTATGTTCACGCGAGGAGAAGATCCCTTAAAAGAAATCACTGTGGAAACCTCATCGGATAGAGAAGATAGTCCTAATAGTCAAACGAGTCCTTTATTAAGCCCAGTCGCGATACTTTGTCGTTGTGATATTTGTTGTAAATTGTCTGAGCCTAAGAGTTTCCCTTATTTATTAGATTGTTATTCAAGAGTTGCCGTTGAGGAACGAAATCACCCAAAGGTACAATATGTTACTTACAATAGAACATACATTCGACGATCAGGTTGATTCACGATGAACGATAACGTTGTTTTAATTTTTTAACAGAAATCCAGTATCCCGCCTCTCTCCGACGTATTGGCTGTTTTGAGAGCACAATGTGTTCAGTACTCCACTTTGGTGCTACAAGGCCTAGTGGGCATTCCTCAGTCTTCGACATCGTTTCCTTTACCTATAACGCTTCTTTTGTATCCGTTGCTATCGCAGAGTCTACCTCGGGGCTATTTACACGAACTAGTAGCAAGGACACACACGAACCCGACAGTATTTATTAAAATTCTTACACCGCTGTTGCAAGGCTTGTACCTGACCATGCAGCAGGGTAGCTTGGTAGGGAATACGCATCGAAGACCGATAGAAGCGTTAGAGGAGCTGATAGATATTCGTTGCGGGCCGTCCAGCAATGTGCGTCCGATCTGCCGTTTGATCACTCATCAAGTTCAATTCTTGCCAGACATCATGACCCAGGGTGCTGGCAGAGAGCTCACCATAACGTCTTTCTTGGGACCGTTCCTGTCGGTGTCCGTGTTCGCCGAGGACAAACCAAACGTAGCCGAAAAGTTTTTCAGCGGCAATCCGCTCGTCGACAAGTGCTTGAACTTAACGTTGCAGCAAGAGCTGGAAAGCATCAGAACGTCTCTCCATAAAATAATTCACGCGATCCTAGCTAATACAAGCTGCCGCGACACCATGCTAAAGTACTTGGCAACGTTATTGCGCCACAACGAGAAGCGCGCACAAATACAAATGGACGAGTTCTCCCTTGCCGGGGATGGATTCATGTTGAACTTGTTGTCGGTCCTGCAAATGCTCTCTGTAAAAGTTAAATTAGACACGGTGGATACTCTGTATCCGTTCCATCCGTCGAGTTTCGTTGAGATAAAAAACGACACAAGGCTGAAGCTTTCGTCCCAAGAGGTGGTCGAATGGTTGAAACATTTGGAGAGGACCCACAAATGGGCCGAGCCAAAGTTCCCGACGCAATGTTGGTTTCTCACGTTGCATTGCCATCACATAGCGTTGCTGCCGGCTTTGCAGAAGTATCAAAAGAAGCTAAGAACGCTGCGAGACGTGCAGAAGATGCTCGACGACCTACAGGCGACCGAACAGCAGTGGAAAGACACGCCTTTCGCTGGAAGAAATAAAGAATTAATCAAACGCTACAACGAGCAATTGAAACAGCTTGGCAAATCGAGATCATGCACCGACGCCGGATTAATCGATCCCGTCTTGTTGAGAAGATGCTTGCATTTTTATATTTCCGTGGCGGAGGTTCTACTGAGTTTATTGACTCAGACCACGCCAGGAAATCCCCTTCCCGAACTTCCGCTGCCGCAAGAGATTCCACAAAAGTTTACAGCGCTACCGGAGTGGTACGTTGAAGACATAGCAGAATTTTTATTGCTTACTCTTCAGTAAGTATCGCTTCGTAATAAATACGCCAGCAACTGGTCCGTGTTCCGTACGATGACTATGATTCTTTGTACTTTATAGATTTAGTCCTGGTGTGATAACAAATAACATGGATAATTCGCTGATCACGTGGTTACTCGTCGTAGTATGTACTCCACATTGTATACGGAATCCATATTTAATAGCAAAAATTATCGAAGTGCTGTTTGTGATAAATCCCAGCGTTCAGGTAGTTCTTGTCTATGTACGGTACATGCATAATGTATACACAGAGCTTGGCTCGTAGCTCTTGTGAAATGTAATTTATTGTTTCAGGGACGAACCGAGTCGCTGCACGACCAAGTTATGGCTCATCCTATATCGAAAACGTTATTGGCATCGTACCTCATGAAGTTCTACACGGACGTCGAGACGACCGGCTCTAGCTCGGAGTTTTACGACAAATTCTCTATCCGTTATCACATTAGTTTAATATTGAAATCGATGTGGGACAGTCCTGTGCACAGGGAATCGATCATCAACGAGAGCAATAACGGCAAGCAATTCGTCAAGTTCATCAACATGCTGATGAACGACACCACGTTCTTATTAGATGAAAGTTTAGAGTCATTGAAGCGTATACACGAGATCCAAGAGCTGATGTCCGATCTGAAAGCGTACGCGGCTCTGACGCCCGACCAGCAACACTCGCGCATAAGACAATTAACGGCGGACGAGAGACAGGCAAGGTCGTATCTCACTCTAGCCAAAGAGACCGTGGCCATGTTTCATTATTTAACGGTGGACATCACCGAGCCGTTTTTACGTCCGGAGCTGGTTGGAAGACTGTGTGCCATGTTGAACTTTAACCTGCAGCAATTATGCGGCCCTAAATGTAAAAATCTGAAGGTACGGAACCCACAGAAATACGGATGGGAGCCCAGAGCTTTACTTAGTCAATTGGTCGACATCTATTTGCATCTCGACTGCGACAACTTCGCGGCAGCTTTGGCCGGCGACGAGGTAACGTTATCTTTCTTTGTCGCAACGAATAATAAAACCGTTCCTGCTACAATAAATCTTTATAATTGCAGCGCTCCTTCTGCAAAGAGTTGTTCACCGACGCAGCGAACAGATTGCAGAGATCGGTAATCAAAACGACCACAGAGATCGAAAGATTTATAGCTCTCGCGGAACGGGCCGCAGTGATCGCTAGAGATAATCGTGCTCGGGACCAAGACTATGGCGACGCACCAGAAGAGTTTCGAGACCCGCTCATGGACACTCTCATGGAAGAACCCGTTAAACTGCCGTCTGGTATCGTCATGGATAAAGCGGTGATCATCAGACACCTTCTTAATAGTGCTACAGACCCTTTCAGTAGGCAACCACTCAGCGAAGATATGCTTATGCCAAGTGAGTACAAAGAATTTCGTTGGGTTAAAAATAAACGTGACCGAAATACCTTTTATTCGATTATCTACTAATCGTAACAGCGACCGTGCACTCTTGTAAAAATTTTGAAATACTCTCTCTGTCCCTTATTTGTACGCGTTTCTGAAAAACGTTAATGAAAATATGTTTTTTTTTTTAATCGATACAAATAATTCCGATTGAATAAATAGTCGACTGTGTTTGAGCAAAATCGATATGGCTGATATTGCTCGAAAAAATATGACTGTATAATATGGAATAAAGGAAGTATTTCTTGTTCTACAAGTAAAGGTCACCGCCCGCATTTATGATATTTTCGATTGTTTTTAGTGCACGAGTTAAAAGAAAGGATATCAACATGGAAACAGCAAAAGAAAAAGTCGTCAAATATATAAATTGTGATTGAATTGTGGCGTCTACTTCACAGAAAGACATCACGATGTCAGCTGACGTTGTTACTACACAATACATGCCACCAGCCTACGAATGAATTATTCTCGAGTGGTAAATGAATATAGTGCAATGATCTCGCTACTATGCAAATAATTGCGCTCAATAAATCTACGGTTTTTATACATTAAAAAAAAAGAAAAACGTTAAACAGACTGCAGCTAGGTAACTGCCATCAATCGCTACTCCAACAAATAATACCTGTAAACGAATTTGTAAATAATAGTCGACCGAGACCGGATCGGCTCATCTTCCCCTCAGAGAAATTAAAATCTGATTCGTAAAACTTAGCACCGGTTCGTTCGTATCGGTGCACGTGCCTGCGGATGAAGAAAAAAGAAACGTTTAAAAAGCATATCCCGCGTTCGATTTTTGACAAGACACGAAAGTCAATAGCACAGATATTAGGTGATTAATTAAAGTTTCTCTCGGATTATGCTGTGAAGTCGATACCAACGCACCGAAGGGGCGATATTGTCCGATGCAAAATTTCTGCGTATCAGGTTTGTATGAAAAACGATCTTAATGAAATAAGAGGAAATTCATTTACAGCAATTACGAATTCCTTTCTGAAGATGTACATGGTAAATGTATCATGCATGTTCGTTCAATAAATTTCATGATTAAAGATACGTATATGCATCTATGTATATAATAATATCATTTGGAACTGTTCCATCCATTGAAGTATTTTTTCGTTGTTTAAAAGACTATTTTTCGAATAACTCAATCATGGATCTGATCAAATTTTTCTTTTTTATATAATCAATTCGGTGCTCGTTTCTTAAATTTTCAATTGTTTGCGTGAATCGTAAGGGATATTCCTCCCTAAGATCTTTTGCATTTTTTTGAATATTTAAATACGCGTATTACAATTATGTATGTGTGTATATATATATATAAATATATGTATCGTTTGTAAAACAAAAACATTACAACATTCCGAGAATTCGAAAAATGTAATACCGGAATTTTGGAGGTATGACTATAATCAATAACTCGACGCATTTACAAAATTTTACTTTCGTATTTAACTTGAACAGAACATCATTTCTGAACATCATAACTATCACAATAACTTTTGAGAAACTAAAATATATTGCATCATAATTGTAAATATGAAGAGACAAAAACAAATATTTCACAATGTATGAGTTACTGCGCATGAATATCAATAGTATAAAAATAAAATTTCCAGATAATTTGTTCAACCAATATTAAACATTATCACATTGCATTGTTATGAATTTTGTAATTGTTTTTACCTACGATTCATTGTGTAATGATAATGTTTAATTTGGCACGAGAATAAATAAAAACGCGAGACATTTGAGAAAATTTATGACTAAGTATTAGAAAATTTAAACAGTCACCGCGTTATCCCATATTTGTAAATAATTTTAGTTTTCTTTCATATATACTACTAACACACGTAACAACATTTTATGTATTATTAAAGAAACTATGAATAGTTCATCTTTTGGAAGTAATTCCAAAATCATGTTTGTAAATATTATGATTAATGTAAGTTACCGAAATTAAAAGATTTATGAAACTGAACGTTCTTCGATAAAATAAATTTAAGTAACTAATACTTAGCATGTAATAATAATAATAATAATCGATTTCGTATTAATTGTAAATGATATAAAAACTGTATTATTGAAATTACACAGGTTTTTTTTCAACTATTTTCATGGTATCATAAATATAGATTTATATTCCTCTTTTGTCTTGGTTTACTTTAACATGTCCGAGTAAAAGAGACAATTCGATGAACTAATCTCTCTTGAATGGTCTTCCTCCGCCCCTTCCAAGCAATTTCATCTGAATCTCTTGGATAAGTTTGCCCCTTCCAATTCCGGATGAACTGTATACCGATTCAAGGTCTTCGAGAGCTGAGTCCTCGTTCGACTCTCTCAGCATAGCCTCTGAATAACCATGAGGAGGTCTCAGATCTTGTCTTTCGCTGATATTTAAGTCCACTCTGAAATTAGACAATAAATTAATAAAAAATACATACTTTGACCATTTTGCGGTTCACACCAATTTTACAGTTTCGCACCAGAAGGTTCGCACTATTCTCAACGGTGGACCAGCTGGGAGAAAACATGATGTCGAGTCATACTCGACATAAAACCACAAAGTGTTAAAAGAAACATTCAAGTAAAATAAAAACAAATATACTTTTGTAAGACAAAGTTGTCATTCGAAGTACACTCGTCGTCTAGCGCAACGATACTACTGTCCATATCTAAATCCCAATTCTCTGTACAATCAACTGTACTCGAGACCTCAGAAGGCAGTGGAAAATTGATCCATCCATGGTTTGTTGCTTCTGTAAAAGAAAACATATGAATCTTATTACCGGTTAGTCAATTGGATGTACAAAAATAAGTATCGACAAGGAATGAACAGAAACCTGAATTCATCATTTCGGGTTCCAATACATTCCGAGTATGATAAGTCAAAATATGTTCTTCGACTTCAGATTTATGTAAACGATGGGTCGCATCATAAGGACACATAACTTTGTAATTTTCAGGATAGTTCTACAAAAAGTGAATATCGTACATATTAATGTTATAGCAATAATAATGAATTTGATAATTAATTCGTTCAAATGAATTCACCTTCTCACATTTGACAATGTGTTTTTGAAGACGAGATCTTGCAATTAAATGATTCTTATTATAAGGACATATTACGACTGGATCGCCTAATTTAAGGTATCTGTACATTTTTTTTTATTTTTAATGTACTATATAATGATTAACTATATATAAACTGGAATTATTCAGAAATGTAACGTAAATGTACATTCAACAAGGAACCTACTTGTTTTTATATAGAGCGTTCAAACAAAATGTTTCTGTCAAACGAGAATCGAAATATTCAATAGATCGACTTTATTTGTACGTGTATTTATGTGTAGCTAGCGCCTAACTTCATGGCAAACAGAGTATTTTCACTCGCCCGATTATTTAAATGTCGAGCGACTGTAAATAACTATTACACGACGAGTAGAAAATAAAAATGAAAATCCGTATTGTTAAAAAAAGTCATTTATTAAATCATTACCTACAAAAACTCATTTCTCCTTTTCCTATATATTATACTTATTACTTTATCTATTTTTTCGGTCATCGAGACTACATACTCTACAAATATGCCATAGAAATAATCGGTATTAATTAAGTATCTGCATTTTTCTTAGTCATAAATAATCACATTGCATTTTTATATAGATTACTTCCATCTTGTTATGAACATTTTAATTCAGGTGGTTTTTCATTTACAAATAACATACATCTTTTTATACACAGTAAATAAAACACGAGCAGTATCGAAATTCGGCCATCTCCTTACTATTTTTTGGTCTCTCTAATATCCTTTAATGTAATGGCATACCGTATATTTTAGAAAACGGTACACGGTACAAGTTCGCTATCATAGACAGAGTTAAATAAATAACTTTTTCTAATTGTCACAGTATCGATTTTTCGTCTGCATTACAGAATAATGAAGCGGTACTTGATCGTATTATTAGTGGTACAGCGTCGAAACTTATTGTCTTATTTTGTAAATTTATCAACTTATAAAATGTAAAAACTTTGTGGTTCAGGTATATTATGTTCTCAAGATTACAAAACATTTTAGGATATGCATACAGTTCCGTACGAATAATACTACTTAAACTTCTAAACAATGAAATAAATTATACATATATTTTTTTTTCGTAGATATATGTATATATATAAACATACTTAAATAAGTATATGTTTAAAACTCGTATTTATGTTCACACCTATTTTAGGTGGAAAAATATTATGCTTATTACACATATTAGATATACAAGTACAAATTCAGATTCTAAATAATGCAGGCACTTTGTACATATGAATTAGATATTATAAAAACTCGATTGTATGATACACTAACTCAGTAACAAATTCTGTAATGTACACAGTAATGCTTGCACAAAAGAGGCAAATAAATTAGATTTCTACAGATTACAAAAAGCAAATCCAAACAGTCTCATGTTCGCGTGCTGGATAATCCACAACAAACCATTCAAGGACCAGTCAAAACCCATGTGAAATTATGCATTGGATTGATTTATCAGCTGCCTATGTAATCGCTCGAACTATAAATGTGTTCTTTCGAACAATGATACAAGGATGTATGTACATTACACGTAAGGAAGAGGCTCGACGAGTAAGCACGCGACAACGTACAAAATGCCTAAAAACATATTCAATTTAGCTGTTTGTTTAGGCACGCTTTGAATCATATGTGGACTTCGGAATTGCTTTTCTATTTTAAAGGCAGTCGGCAGAGTAATGACCGGTAAAAGAAACCAGACCGAATATCTTAGCGCAAGCACCACGAAAGTTACGTATGGTGTGAACAATAAAAAAGCGTACAAAACGTGAGATACGGTATGACCCATTAATATGGCTAAAGTTACTATTCCCGCTTTTTTATCACTCTCCAAATCTCGGGTGTTATTACTATGTAGAATAGCCTCTGTATTCAACGCGAGAGGTATAGCATAGTACATTGTCCCTAATTCGAAATAACCAGTCTGAGCCATGAACGCGAAAAGAACGGATATAGGACCGAATATAACTAAAATAAGAACATCACCCAACGCGATATACTTGAACCCTATGCCTCCTGTGTAAAGAAACGAGAAGGACAAACCGCCGAAGTATACTAGAGCTAGATGCTCCATTTTTGCAGGAGATATCATGGTTAACAAAACAAAACCCAAACATCCTATCGCATACAACAGTGCACCCAGAGAAACTAATTCATCTTTTGATAAAATTTGATCCACTAATATTCTATCATCACTCTTTCGACTGTCTACTCCTTTGATGTAGTCAAAAAAAGTATTCACTACATTACCAGCTCCATGTACGCAGAACACTGTGTATAAAGTAAGAATAAAGGATACCCAACTAAAATTTGTCAATCCTATTAATCGATACGCAAGTACAGATCCAAGGAGCGTCGGCATTAATGAAGCGCTTAATGACCATGGTCGTACAGCTAGAAAATAGGAGGATAACTTCATCAATGGCGAGTTCAATGTAGACGATGATTTCGATGAACACCCTGTGTTATTTGATGTGGATTTTCCTCCAATTTCATTGGTAGAAATCTGAACACCATTGGACATCATAGTTTATGCTATGCTACAAATAAGATACATAATTAATTATCTTCACATTTATTCGACATAGCAAATTTATATACATTTGTTCTTTTATTCAATCTACAAATTAAACATGGAATATTTCTTATGTTTCGATACATACAAATCCAAACTTATATAATAGAAAAGAACAGTTTGCGATTCACATTTTCCCGTCAAAGCAAAAGTAATATATAGGTAATACATCGCTTAAAAATAAAATTCCACGCAACAAAGATGACAATATAAATATGTCCGAAAAATTGTTGAAATTCATAGAAATGGTCGAGAGGTTTGCAACATCGTTTTCATTCACGAATTTTCTCTTTTTGCTAGAACACGTATCGACGTACAAGAATTAACGTCATTGGATAAACGGCTCCGAAAATTTTTGATCATAACGTAAGTATGTATCGTCGAGAATGAACTTACCTACTGCTCGTTCAAAGTAGAGAAAGTACGAGTTTCAGGTTAGAATTTCAATCATCATGAAAACTTCGAGATTCTTTCGGACGAAGGATTTTCACATAGTTAACGTTTGAACTTCGCGTTCGGAAAAGAATTTCGGATGTTCTTCTGTATACGTTAAATGTAACGGTGACGTGTTTTCATTAATTTGCACGTGGCGCTCTCTGAAATATTTCTTTCCTTTTTCGTACGGTTAACAGCAGTATCGGCGATCGTCGTTTTCCCAAAAGAAACTCGATAGTTTGTCTAATTTGTTATGCAAATGTCTAAACTCTTATCCATTCGTTTGACTTTATTCCGTGATAATCCGTGACTTTTAAACCTTCTACGCCGCACACGAAGACATTTCTTTTGTACTTATTATTCCTTTTTCGAATCTCTTCTTTAACTTTTCGTGTACAGGATGTTTGGCAACAGGTGGAAGAAAACTTAAGGGATGATTCTCCATAATAATAGAGGAGGAAAACCGAGAATGAAAATATTCGGTTTGAATCTCCTTCTCAAGATATTAATCAAGTCTGCTAATAGCGATGCTCTGTCTCCGTCTCTTGCGTGCACTAATCTCTCATACACTATTCACGATAGGTAAATGTTTATAGTTCAAACATTTTTAATTACTCATTCTCATATCAGCACTTGGAAGTCAGATAGTTTTCACAATTTTACAGGTGTATATCCTTAGGTCCATTTAGACAATTATTTATGAAGATTATGGGAACGTAGAAAATCTTATCGCGTCCAATGGATTTAAATTCATTACCAGACGTTACTATTTAGGAACGATGTAGCTAGCTGATGCCTTTGAAATACAGCATATTGACCAAACCATACATTTTACACCAAAAATACATTTCTAAAGCGAACACTTTATGTATCTTTCTTTTTTGAAATTTTACTATCAATCGGCATTACAAAATAGTGCTGGCTACCAGAGAGGAAGCCTATCCTCTCTGAGGCTAGCTTGTATCAGCCTCTCTGCTTGTATTATCGATTGTATCGCTAGGACATTGAGTACTTGACCAGATGAGAAACTTTGAAATACCGTGCCATCGCTAAAAATCAGTGGTTTTCTTGTTCTCTCCACCCAACGCACATCGACTAAAAAATTCCTCGTGCAAATTTTATCACAGTTGGATGTCGCGCTTTTTCAATTGTTCAACCCGATCTAATATTGATTGTACTTCCGAGAACGGCCGTACTCAGAATTGGATGCAATTTTGGGAATAAGTTTTTTTTTTACTAAAATTGTGATTATGAGAAGGATTTTTTGGCGACTTGAGAAACATTTTTTCACCATGTTAATATCACTCTCTATTTTACCGACACAGTCGTAGGTGGCTCTAAATTCACAAAATGCGTCTATTAACATTATGCTGTTGCAATCTTTTACAAGGAAAATTTCCAAAACAACATACCTACACACAACATTAAGTAACTTCAAAAGTCAATGACTTGTCCAAGTTTCTTCAGTCGATTAAGTAGGCCATCTCCCCTTTTGATCGTGTTTTGGTAACTCAGTCCGCGATCACAGGTGGCATCCGGTGCCTTACCTCTGTCGCAGCCTGCAGTGCTGACCGTAACGATCGTTCCCGCCACACTATCAATCTTGCAATGCAGTTTACCGTTTGCAATGAAACGCGCCACTTCCTGCTCGATGTATTCTTCGGTTACACCGAATTCCGCAGCCATTCTATCGAGGTTGATTGTCCTGTAAGCCTGTAGCAATTGTGAGTACGCTTTCACGCGCATCTCTCTCACGTAATAACGGTAATGGGGATGCAGCAAAGGGTTCGCTTTCAGTTCGGTTTCTATCCAGGCGAGATTCTTAAAAAATTCTTTATAATGACAATCGTAGAAGGAAAGGAAATAATCCCTGTATCGGAGGGACTCGGTGAGCAAAGCTTGTTGCAACAGTCCGTTGTTGTTGACCTGACGGTCGAATTCGGACCGCGGCAACGAGATCAATCCCGACAGCACCGTGTATTCGACGATTTCTTTGAAAGACAACAACTCGTAGGATTCGAAGGTAGGGGTGCAATCCAACAGAAGTGTGGTAGCCCGCGAAAAGTTTCGAGTCGCCAGGCAGTAGACAGCCTCGTACGCTTTTAATTTGTTGCGACAACACCAGTCGCTGCCGGACCCGCAAGCCGACTCCATCAGGCTCGTTATGTCTGCGATGATTTTCCCCATTAAACGACAATTGTTCCTGACGTACGCCAATCTGAATAGACAGAATGCAGCTTCGACCCTGACGCTCGACGAGTTCGTCTCATTATTAAATATCGTGCTGGCTAGATCCGTGGCGCGATCGAGATCACCGATCTCGCACAGGAAGTCCAGCTTCTCCCGCCAATTCGTTGCTAGGTCGTCCAAAGCCGAACCCTCGTTCGACTCTAGTTTCTCCCACGCAACCTCGTTCGCGCGTTTCATCTCGTTGAGCAGTTCTTCGTTAAGGTTCCAATCCAACTCTTTGCACACATCCTCGTAATACTTGCTCATGTTTTTGCGAATCACTACTTCGAGGAATTCGTTCTTCAAGTACTCATCGTCTTGGTGCTCCTTTAAGGTTAGCTTGAATCGAGTTTTCGCGAGCAGTATATAATCGGGAGTTTTTTGACACAATTCGAAATTGCTCATACTTTCTGTACGTGATGATCACTTTTAAATGACTGTAGATGTTTCTATGTGTCTTGAATGTATTTTTTTATCGTTCGCGAAATTGTTGATCTTTGGGCTCGTGAAGGGATCGATATTAATTTTCATGAGAATGACGGGAAGACAACAGAGTTTATCAAGCTATTTTTAGAATTTTAATTGAGAATCGAGAGTTTTGAATTTCTGTCAGAAGTCCCAAGATGCACTTCGACGTTCGTCGACCAATAGCTACGATCCGTTCAAACGAATGACACCGTGCTGGTGGCGCCATTTTAGTTCGTGTCAGTTAACCGCTAAACGTGTTGCCGTTAACCTGCGTTAACCTCGCAGTGTGTTTATGTACATCCGAGTTTTGTGGTGTGACAACTTGATTTATAAACGATGACACAGAAAGCAGGAACTGTCATGAATTTACCATGGTGAATATTGCTTTTCTTTTGCAATTATTCGTTAATAACATTCGTAGAAACACTCGGATCGGTAATTTGTCTTTGTTGTTTTAGGGTCGAGAAGTATCGTCCGAAGAAATTAGAGGATCTTATATCTCACGAGGAAATCATCAAAACAAGTTAGTATTTTTTTATTTACCGATTCCGTACGATCGACTAACACAATACCTTGTGTAACAATATTCTTTTTTGTCGTAGTAAATAAATTCATCGACGACGACCAACTTCCGCATCTTCTTTTTTACGGCCCACCCGGTACAGGCAAGACCAGTACAATACTTGCTTGTGCTCGAAAATTGTACACAGCGGGACAGTTCAATTCCATGGTTCGATTTGATCTTTTCTCCTATTTTTATTTTCACACGTGCTATTTCCTGTTGTTATTTTTCATCTGTAGGTGCTAGAAATGAATGCTTCTGATGATAGAGGTATCGGCATAGTCAGAGGTCAAATTCTTAGTTTCGCGAGTACAGGGACAATGTACAGATCCGGTTTTAAATTGATCATCCTGGACGAGGCGGATGCTATGACCAATGACGCACAAAATGCCCTTAGGAGAAGTATGTGTTGTTTGAAAAATACTTAGAACCAAAGGAACATGTTTCAACAGTATGTTATGTTACAGTCATTGAGAAGTACACGGAAAATGTGAGGTTCTGCATTATATGCAACTACTTGAGTAAAATTATTCCTGCTCTTCAATCTCGATGCACCAAATTCAGATTTGGCCCACTGTCCGAAAGTCAAATCTTACCTAGGCTGGACGATATTATCAAGGAGGAGAAGTGAGTCTATCTATTTCCGCACAAATTCTGATACATGTTATAAAAAAATAAATGTTTGCAGTTTGGAAGTCGGCGAAGATGGAAAAAAGGCGCTGGTCACTTTAAGCGGGGGAGACATGAGGAAAGTTTTGAACGTTCTCCAGAGTACGTGGCTCGCTTTTGGTTCGGTCACCGAGGAGACTGTTTATACTTGCGTCGGTCATCCTCTTCCAATAGACATAAAGAACATCGTGAACTGGTTACTGAACGAGTCGTACGAGCTCTGCTACGGCAGTATCCTTATATCTGCACCACGAGTGCTATTTATTACTCCGTAGATCATTTATTTGTTATTCCTTAATTTACGTCTTCACAGAAATACAAGATATAAAGCTGAAGAAGGGACTCGCGTTGCAAGACATACTAACGGAACTACACCTATTTGTCAATAAAAGTATGTAGCTGATTCACCGCGATATTCGATGCTGTTACGCTTTATTCTTAATTATTTCGTTTCAGTTGAATTTCCGGAGTACATACTTATCGATCTGGTGATTAAACTTGCTGAAATAGAAAAGCGGGTTGCCATTGGCTGCAGCGAGACGGTGCAACTGAACGCCCTCGTTTCGGTGTTTCAAAATGCCCGCGATATCGAGGCCTCATGAACTTTACATTAAGGTAATTTAATAAACTACACATATATATGTATATACTATTTTGTTACAAAGGAATTCGAATAAAAGCCAACGTGGAAAAGCTAGCTGGTCTGTCCTTTTGTAATCATCGCAGACTGTATCGAATGAAATATGTTGTTTCTAGGAAACTGCGAATCACGCAATGCCTCCCACGCTTCCATTTCCCTCCATCTTTTTTTCCGATGCTGCTCGGTAATAAATTACGTTCTCTCGTGAGTCCTATCAAGGCGGGCAATCTCCAAAAATAAGTTGTCAAAGTCCGAGTTACAAATCAGTCGAGTCTGAACGTGGATTCGGACGATCGTAAATTCTGTCGGTCGCAGTTTCTGCGATCGCGATCGTCTCTCACGTCGCCAGCCGAGTTATAGAAAACCCATCTACGGGGCGATAAGTTTCCGTCGGGGCGGCGTAGCTGCAACATCGTCGTGTCTGTATTTGATCGTACGAGTGAAACAACGTCTGACAGTGGTCAGTGGCCCGACAAATACTGTCCAATCAGCACGCGATCACTCAACGAAAACATATCCGGGAACCAAACACGCGACGCCACACTATTTTCCACTATGGGCAGCGGTGGTCATCGCCGCTTCTCGGTCCCTCGTGATCAATGCGTTCCTTCGAATAAACTTTCACGTTTTATCGCGAGAAATCTGACATTAGTCGCGCGCGCACGCTTTCGTGTGGATCGAAGCTGTATTATTCGATGTACGCAATCGTTATTTATTTATGGGTTTTCGTAAAGCGCGCGCGCTCGAGAGAGAGACAGACACGCTGATCCTTTTACTTCCGGAATGGGAACCACTGACGCGCGAGAACTAGGTATCGATCTCCTAAATCGTACCTCATCAATTTCTTTGTAATTAACGACTACAGACGACGTTTATTGGTAAAAATATCAAACGAATGGGTCATGAAAAATATAATAAACTGGTTCCCAGGATACATTTTATTTCATTCGCTTGGTAAATAATTAAAAACGATATACACACATAGGCACGATCGATGTAACGCGTGACCGCCTTGTTTTAACCAATGATAATTTAACCACATGTTGTATTTGCTATTTCTCTGTTTATTCAACTCGCTTCTTTATTCTCGTTGTGCGTTGAAAATAATTAATGGTTGATTGAACACGGACTATATGTAGGGTGTAGCCGGGTGTGTAACGATAATATCCGTGGAATCAATATTTTCGCGGATTCTCCTGGAGGGACCGAGTCTTATTGGACATCCTGTATTCCAGTTAATCCGTAGAACAGTCATTTCCGTGCAATTATTCCGATTTCAGCTTACCGGGGAATAAAGTGTTCCCCAGTTAACGTCGTCGTTGTCCCTTCGGCGAACAGTTTTACGATCATTAACGACCACCCTAATAAAATGTTTTATCGCGTTTTAATTGTCTCTCCCACTGGACGAAGCGTTTCGCAGCTCTCTCGTCTAAATATGGCGCCGGCATTTCCGGTTCCCCGGTTCTGTTTCTTAAAAACGCACGGTGGACAACTGGCTCCGCGCGATTAACGGAAACAAGCTGCGATTCGTGTTCCTCTATTATTCAAACACGATTATTAAGAAATGAACGCGCTCGTGGCTTACAAGCGTGCGATACCGGACAGAAGTATTAGCACGGCTATTAAATCAGCTTTTAATTATATGGTTTCATACGAATGTGAATAATGGGCTGGTAAGTAGACTGCGGATTTTGTGCATTTGTAGCGAACACGATTCGATGCGATTTAAAACAGTAGAGACATTCAAAGAATTTAAGAAGGTAGGGGAGGGTTGCCGAATTTGGACGGTGCCCAGATTGGACCATAACAAATTTTATTATTATACATTTATATATATATATATTATTTGATATTATATAAATATTTAATGATATTATGTAAATATTTTTTAGCGAAGCCGGAATATGTTTATACTATGTTAAAATGTCCAAATAATCATTTTTTTGAAAAAATTCAGTATGAAATTAATTGCAAGCGAATTCTGTAAGCGAATATTAGGAAAGAAACTTACTTAAAGAAAATACAAGAAACAGGCATTTCGTGAAACTGTACGACAGAGATGGGCACGGTAAGGGCCCCTCAAACGCCTGCTTCTCCCACCAACCTCTCTTTCATACGCGAGGCCTGCGCACTGTTCGCACTTCCATCCCCTATGGTAACGGCGGATGCTGGTGGGGGACAGTGGGCTATGGTGGGGACGGTCGCGGACGGATGCTCACCCCTGCGGTACGACGATCCAAATTCGGCAATTCTCCCCTAAGACTCAAAGTCAGTCAATTTGATTTATTGCTAATATCTCCTGCTAAACTGTTTCAATATTGTATGTTGGCGGAACGTTGCATTCATTAAATTATTATTACAATGAACCTGAGCTATGAATAATTGTTCATAGCGAACGCGTTAACAGTTCTAAAGAAGAAAAGGTATCTATACGGTTAGCGTTTCTTGTAATCGAGAGTTTTTATTTTACATAAAGATCGGCAGTCTACTAATAAGTTGAAACATAGTATAGTCAAAACAATAGGGAGAATTTTTAAAACGTTGTTATATTGCGTATGTCGAATGCAAACATAGAAGCGATTCAAATCGATGTCGGGAAGTTGGGGTTTTGTCGTTGCAAGTGGCGGGATTAGGATGAAATAAGGGAACCGAGGACTACGAGCAGTTTGACTTGCAGTCTCGTTGAAGTGCGAGAGCTCATGCGACGTCGAGAACGCGCGAAAAGGAGAACCACCTAATGGCATGCCAGGCGAAAGCTGGGTTATTCCACTTGCCGGGGATTGGGTATAGGACTGGTAGTGATACTGTACGACGAACACGCCTAAGCAAACGCCGAATCTCCTCCATCCGCGTGCTGCAACGTGCAAGCTGCAAGCTGCAAGCTGCAACCAGCAACATTATCGCGCGACATTAGCAGACCGCTTGCCGACGTAATTCGAATTGCGCATCAAAATTTCCGTTTTTTCGGAAATTTCATATCAATATTCGACCATTAAAATCTCTCATTGAAATCCATCTCGTCGGCTCTCATTAAAATCGCTCGCACTGTCGTTAATGTTAATCGATTCGATCCCGGCGCCTCGTATTTCACGAGATAGACCCTTTGACCATCGCCCGATGACTAGCTGGGTCCACGCAGACCCGTTAATATTTCCTGTGCAGTTCGTTATTTTTTCCCCACGACTTTTAACCGATTTAATCTTTTTGTACCGTTTCCGCGCTTGTTTGATTCCATTCCGATAGGAAATTCCTATCGGAATGGAATAATCTGAGCGTATTAACACTTTTATTTTATTTACAATGCTTCTTAACGTGCATTCTTATTATTTTTCTTTACCCTATTTACGCTTCTTTGTTGTGCGATTGTTATTCTAGTAGCAGTGATAAATCCCAAAGAAGTTAACCGAATATCATTTTGTTTCTTGCGTTTATTCGCAAAGACTGATAAAAAGAGTGAAATAATATTTGAAAGTTAATTCAACACTAGGAAATGGAAGTGCTGCTCAAACAGGCGCACAGATGTGATAAACTCTCTGTTAGTCAATTATATTCGTAATTTGATCCTGGGTCGGGTATATCGGTGTGAATCACTACTAATCCAATTACAAAACTTATTTATTTCTCATTATTCTTTTATGGAACTTTAACCAACTTATTTCTGGCATTTTTCTGATTAAAATGACACTAAACACTAAATAATTTCAACTGTATTTAGTGGTTTAACCCTTTCGCTACGGCAGTCCGCTCCGCCGTAATAATGCCCTTGAACGGGGCACCACACCGCAAAGTGTGCACATTGCACGTCGGCTCTCGTATACACAGGTCCTTGCGTGCCGACTATAGTCGGCGCTCGTACCCACAGGTAGTCACGTGGACGCCGACTATAGTCGGCGCTCGTACCCACACGTCATCTCATGGACGCCGACTATAGTCGGCGCTCGAAGCGAAAGGGTTAGTTGACGATATGTGCAGTAACTTTCGGACGTTGACGAGGATAGCGGTCCGTGTTTACATGCTGTCCTTTTCTACGTTCGGCGCGGACGACGCGGTCACAAAAAAATAGTTTCCCGTCTCGATCTAAGTCCCGGCGGAGAACCGAAAAAGGACTTAGATCGTGTACTTACTGTATTAACGTTTCAACTGTTCTTTCTTGGTCCCGATACGTGGTGCAGAGGTTCTCGGTTCGAGGAGACCGACTAGTTCGACGAAACTTCCATTTTTACGCCGCAATCGATAGTTCCGAATATGCATGGAACATTCGTTTCAGCAAAGTTAAGAGGTTTATCAATATTCCAGTGGGCGAGATAGACATCGATTACCGATACGAGAAAGCTCCGCGATTAAAATAAGCTCGAATTAGACAGGCGCCATTGCGTTATTCGCGAACTATTAATTGGCGAGACGCCTCCGAATCGTCGTTGAATCCGTGGGTCCTGCCTCGACGCGCGAAACGAGCAAGTTTCACGCGCGCGCGTCTCTGTCATCCGGCAAAAATATTTTCTAATTAACGTCCAACCGGCTGAATAATTCATGCGCTTTTAATGGAACTTTTCGGAACGAAGACTTAACGGCGGCGGCGTCGGTGGCGAAAGCCTCGTTACAATTGTATGAATTTCCTTTATATTTTCCGCGTGACCGCGATCGAGAACGGACGAAAAAAAAAACGGGAGAGAACTCGGATTCCCCATAATTCGTATTTTGCATGGCCGAGCAAATATTTTAACGGGAACTTTTGTGAAAAGCATAACCGGCCGGCCGATCGATTTATCGACGAGCACTCGCTCACCGGGAAAACAAGCGGACTGTAAATGTAATGCGTCGACAATGGCCATGTAAATTCGTCTGGAAAAAATATCGATCACGTTCGAATATTCACGCTATATTTAGTTTATCTCACGCGGACGCTAATTTCAGAAAGTCCGAGTCAACTAGCCGCTCTCAGTCGTTTTTCTGTAATTTCTCGAAAAACATCTCTTTGCTCAAAATAGTGTCCCAAATCGAGTCAACGAGCTAGTCAATATTTCATGTAGAATGCTACAAGTGTAAATACCGCTACAGTTTCGCGACGAACTCAGGACTGCTTTCGTGAAACGTTCGTACGGCCAATAAGGCTGCCTATCCTGGAAAGTGGGCGTGTCTTCGTGGCCCCATGGAGCAATATCTACGGCTACCAACAATCTTTCTTCGTTTACGTTGCTGCCACCGACACGTTCGAAGCGAAACGATGACGAGCCATGCTGCGTCCTAATCATTGCCAAATTCTGATAGCTCGCCTTTAAGATGTTTTTGTCAAAGTCAGAGGTTAATTTGTCTAGGAACCATTTTGTAGGGGAGAGAATCTAATCATGGCAAAATGTATTCGAACGAACGAAGCGTTCATCCGACTGGACTGCGGATCTTTGTGCAAACATTTTCTGCATTGAGAGAGCAATATATACAGGGTGTACTACATAAATGGGAACACCTAAATATCTGTCGTATTTACAATCCTATCAGAAAACTTCAGAGAACAAAGTGACACTATTGCAGGGGGCAAATATAATGCTAAAGAAAAAAATTTGTTATGTCGTGTTTTTTAATGAAATTTCAAGGTCACCGATGGTTTTTTAAATGGAATAGTATTTTTTTTTACGATAGCATGATAGACAATAAAAAACTGAATTCAGTGGATACCACCTTTTTGACCTTGAAATAACCTTGAGCAAGAATGTTCGAATAACATAATTTCTTCTAAAAGGACGGACAAATTCTGGCATAAAAATGCAGCATATTTTATACCAGTAAGAGTTCCTTGTATAAATTCGTTCGACGTTCAATTACGTCTCAGGAAATCGACATTGCCTACAGATCATTTAATGCAAGATTGCAATATTGCATAAATGAGGATGGTGAACATTTCGAACATTTATTATGATATGTAAAGGTCAACCCGCCGTAAACAACGCGTAATCTTTGCTGAAACACGTAAGTTTTAAACTTCCACATTTGATCCGCTCCAACATGATTATTCTTGCTCAAGGTCATTTCAAGGTCAAAAAGGTGGTATCCACTAAATTCAGTTTTTCATCGTCTATCATGCTATCGTAAAAAATATACTATTCCATTTAAAAAAACATCGGTGACCTTGAAATTTCATTATAAAACACGACATAAAAATTTTTTTTCTTTACCATTATATTTGCCCCCTGTAGTAGTGTCACTTTGTCCTCTGAAGCTTTCTGATAGGACTGTAAATACGACAGATATTTAGGTGTTCCCATTTATGTGGGACACCCTGTATATACAAAATATTGCACATTCGGCTGCAATATAAATTTATAAATAAATTCTTTGTATCTATTTCCCTCATGATTGCATTGCAAATTCGCGCAACTAGTATTTAAAGTTGCCTATAGATAGCGTTGGGATGTAGCGCAAGATTTCACGCGCATGCGCGGCCAAAACAGTAATGTATCTTATATCATAATGACATAGGTAGTGGAGCCCTGAGACAGTTATATTTACAGTTATAATGTCTCGAAACAATCTATTCCGGACAAAAAGACTTCAGGACATATTATATATTATATATTATACACTTATTTTTCAGAATCAAAACATACCAAATTTTTAAAATTCTGCTGTGTGCTCAAGGCACCCCATTTTATCGAGAATCTTACTTTACCGACGCTGAAATCGCCGCGCATGCGCGTGAAATCTTGCACCATATCCCAACACTGCCTTTAGAGCGCACCACAGTGTTTGCCAACCAAGATGGCCGACAAGTTGATACCCCTTCCGTCTTTCGCCTCACCCCTGCAGCATAATGCACAGTCCTTAAGTCCGTGTTCTGGACATGCCTGCCGTAGGGCATGGAGGGCCACAGTGAACGAATAATCCAGTAGGCATCGAAGAGCCTGTATCGAGTCGGGCGACGAGCAGGTTTTCGTTACCGACTGTGCGGGCCTCCGAATTGATAATTAAATAATACTCATGCTCGATATCAAACGAAACTTTCGGGTTAATAAGAAGTTTCCCGGGGCGAGGGCGTTTGCTCGCGTTCGCGTCGAGGGGCCGAGAGTGACGGAGAACGTCGCCGGGGCCGGCACCACGTCGATTCGCCGAGTTATTTCAGCTTGAAAACTTGGCTAGCAGACGTGCCCTTAACTTTCCGCTTCGAAATAACTAATTCAATTAGTATATCAGCGCCGGTATACCCGGGTTAACTACACCTTTGCTCGGTGTATCTAATCTTCGCGCGAACCAACCCGCTCTCCGACATTGCTAATCTCCCATGGAACCGCCGCGCTACCCGCGCCCCTCCCAAGGAATCGACTGTTCCCTATCCCGACCCCGTTCTCGACTCCGTTCCCGTTTCCGTTCCCTTTCCCGTTCTCAGTGTAATTCGAGACCCACCCTCGTAAAGAGTGATCATCAGCCTGTTTGATTTGCCGACGATTTCACGCGCGATTAAGCGGCTTCGACGAGAGCACGACTCGCGCGTCGTTCCCGTTCTCGAAATTGCTCCGACGACGAGGAGGTACCTCGTCGTCACCCGATTCCGATGAAACTTTCCGGATTCCTGTAACGCTAAACAAATTTTAGAATCACTGCTACTTAAGCCTCCATTCGAATTCCTGGATGATTGGGCCAATTTGTTCCTTGGAACTCCTACATTTCCAGGATCGGCAGTCTTGTGCTGTGTCAGTAGCGTTTTTAACACTAGAACTACCGGGCGATAAAACGCGACTAATGTATATTGCATTCTAATAACGACAAGAATGCATTTGTGGCGGCTACTTCCTATGCTCGTCAACAGAGGGACATTACGACAACACCTTTCCCGCTACTACCTGAATCTTCCTCTGTTTGTATATATACCGTCCTAAACTGTCCTTACCACATCCCGCGTCTAAGGCACGGGTCCGCTAGATAACCTTACCGATGAGTCCTCTAGCGGGCCTAGGACGAAACGCTTCCTTCTCCTTTGTCCTCCTCTCACACACTTTTAAGCCGCCATAAATCATTGAGAAGTCGGACGCCGATTTCCGATTGCGAGAGCACTCTCATTTAAACCTGGGTAACAATATTCGGTCTGATTCGAACTTCGGACATGTATAACCCGACGCGCTGTTTTTTTAATTTTGCTTCATTAGGTGGCGCTTACTCAAAAATTTTGTTAAGATAAACGCATAACTATCCCCCCGAAGCTTATGCGTTTATAGAGGATTTACTGTATATACAAACAGAGGAAGATTCAGGTAGTAGCGGGAAAGGTGTTGTCGTAATGTCCCTCTGTTGACGAGCATAGGAAGTAGCCGCCACAGATTCTTTTTCTTCCAGTCTGGGAGGCCATATGAGCTCTACAACTCCTTTAGTTACACTATCGGTAGCTCTCCTTTACAACATCTCGAACGCATCGCAAGTTACGTAAAAGTTCGAACGGATATGTATAAACACCCTAAAAACGCGTCCGATATCGGACGGATGTGTATAACCCGACCTTTAACCCCTTAACCTACAATGACGGGCTTAGCCCGCGTACGATGGTCGGGCCAAACCTAAATTTTACGGGCATAGCCCGCGTACGATGATCGGGCCAAACCTAAATAAACAAGTCGTGCAAATGTCCCGAACGCTGCGCGAGCTTGTATACAATTTCGGCCCAACATCTTCGAATCTAAATCGTAGGTTAAGGGGTTAAACGACAATTTCCGTCAAAGCCCGCCATTCGCAATCTTCGGAAGAACGTTCGCTCGTCCCGCGCCGCGTCGGTTGTCGCGTGGATTTGTTTTGTCGTTGAAAGCGTCAGAGATCGTGTCGCGTCTACGTGACGGTGGCCTCGCGTTGCGGGGGCTGGGTGTTTCAAAATCAAGAGACGTGCCAGCGTTTAGGTGGACGGGTTCGACGGGAAACGTTGGGGGGGTGGGGGGTGGACGGCGTTTTGTCAGGGAATCGAGCGACGAACGTTTGTATTCATCTATTCAACGTTTATTGCACGTTACAGGAACGAAGAAAAATGTCATCGGTATCGCGGGCTGAAATTTTTGACCGACTCCGTTAGCTGGTTCGAGCAACCAGCACATTCAGCCAGCTAGCCAGCCAGCCAGCCGGTGCGCCGCGAACGATACATCATTTAACGAGAGAGGACAAAGAGGTATGTAAGCGCAGCGCGAAATCGCCGACGGTCAGGAACGAGCACAAAGGCGCGGCTTGAATATCGTGTACCGTGGTGCGGTGTCGAGGTCCGCGTCTCGTGCTCCGTGCCCCGAGCTCCCGTGCTCAGAGCTCGGAGCTCGCTGCTCTCACTGCGCGGGGGTGGTGGCCAGTACACGCTCGATTAGCTGTGTCTCGCTGCTCGATGCTCCAAGAGATTGAAATGCTGCCGCGCGAGAAGAACCGCGGAGATTTATGTTTCGATCGAATCCCTCTCCTGGTTCTCTCTCTCTCTCTCTCTTTCTCTTTTTGCCCTTTACCCTCCGATTTCCATTCCCTCTACTCCTCCCTTCTCTCTTTCTCTTTTTGTCCGTGTTCCTATATTGTGGAAGTACTTTCCTCGAGTGTCTAGAAACTTATACCTGAAAAGTTCCGAGTTTGGATTCTTGCAACAACCCTGCACTCCGCCCCGGAGTTGTTAAAGTGTCCATGAATGGACACTTGACGGCCACAGTCGGGGAAAAGGATTGCCGAGACACTCTTTTGCTGATATTTAACGAACATCCGGGGATTTTTCCAACACCTTCGCGGACCTGGCTCACATGGTACACCATGTCGAAGCTCTTGTAACCCAACCTCGGAAGATCTCTGGTTGACTGTAAATACAGTAATTTCTCGATCTAAGTTCTTTTTCGGTTCCCTGCTGGGACTTAGATCGCGAAGGGACACTATTCTTTTGCGACCGTCTCGAAGACATGTGATTTAAAACAAACTGACACATGTCCTTTAGTGTTTCGAGTGGGAAGTCAAATGGCACTACTAGTTTTCTAATGAGTGGGCCTTTTCAAAGTTATTTCATGGTCATTTTGTCTTTTTTATCATAGACCCATATTTTTTATTTCGGAATCATATTCTGTTGTGCAGAGGAAGCTTTAATCTTTGCGTTGACCGGTCAAAGCGGGACCGGATAAGAGGGAGTCTACTACTGTATTACAGTAATTCCTCGATCCAAGTCTTTTTTCAGTTCCCTGCCGGGACTTACAATTAGATCGCGAAGGGTCACTATTCTTTTGTGACCGCGTCGACCGCGCCGAACGTAGAAAAGGACAGCATGCAAACACGGACCTGGCGGCCGAAGGCGCGACAGAAAATAGCGTATCGGTGAGACAATACTAATGCAATAATAAAACTTCTTTACTTTTTAGTATTTTTTTATGGAACTTTCACGAACATATTCGTGGCATTTTTCTAATGAAAATGATACCAAATATGATATAATTCCGATGATATTTACTTGTGTAATAAACGATGAAAGTTTTGGACGTATGGCGGCTGAAAAGTGTGTGAGAGGAGGAAAAAGGAGAAGGAAGCGTTTCGTCCTAGGTCCGCTAGAGGACTCATCAATAAGGCTATCTAGCGGACCCGTGCCTTAGACGCGGGATGTGGTAAGGACAGTTTAGGACGGTATATATACAAACAGAGGAAGATTCAGGTAGTAGCGGGAAAGGTGTTGGTCGTAATGTCCCTCTGTTGACGAGCATAGGAAGTAGCCGCCACAGACGTAAAGAAGGACAGCGTATAGGAAAGAAAGAGACGACAAGAGTGGCGGCCACCGGCACAGTTCTAACGCTCGCGTATCCGTACAATGTAATGCGAATAAAAATCTTCCATCGTTCATTACACAAGTAAATATCATCGGAATTACATCATATTTGGTATAATTTTCATTAGAAAAATGCCACGAATATGTTGGCGACAGTTCCATGAAAAAATAATAAAAAATAAAGAAGTTTTGTAATTGGATTAGTGTGATTCACATCGATATACCCGGCCCAGGATCAGATTACGCGGCATGTTTACATCGCTCGGCGACCGAGACAGCTTGAGCTCCACAGTGGAAGGAGTAACCAAGGGACATAGATCGAGACCTTCTGTTGGACTTAGATCGCGGAATTACTGTAGCACGGAAACGTCTCGAAGTCCGTGAACCAAGGTTTGCCAAAGTTTGTAGACTAGCGGGATTCGTTTAAGGGACAGAGAAGAATTCACCAGGCCCTCTTATCTCTGAACACCGAGGGCTCCGTGAACTTGCGATAGTCACGAAACACCATCGATCTCCATTAAGGTCCGTCGACTGCCCTTGGGACTAGGGGAGTCAGTCTACGTCCGAGGTTCTATGGAGAATCCCTAGGGGCCAACGGCGTTCCCACGTAGGCAAAACTTCGACTTTTCCGGTCGACGACCAGCCCCGTCACGGTACCGGCTAATTCCGAATCAACTCTCGTTTACAGTTATTTGCAACAGGGGCCGACTACTCATCGCCGCGTAACAAGTGCATGATACAGCGGGTTTCTCGGGGCGTGAAAAGATTTTTAAAGTCACTTCGAGCGACGCTCGTCGGAGGTTTCCCAAAGGGGTCTGTTAGCAACGTGGCCGACACGATTGTAAGGCTCATTAAAATTCAGGGCCGCCTCGAAAATAGCACGAGGAACGCGCGAAACAAAAGCCGCGTTCTTCTGCCGAGCGACAACCGCCAATAGCAATTAAACTTGGCGCGTGTATTCGTTATCAAAAAAAAAACCTTCGACGTCTTTTTAAAACCCTTGAAGTTCAGAACGAAAATGTCTTGAGAAACTATGGAGGCAATATCGAACATTATCTAGAAATTGATTTCGGCGCTAGGTTCGATCTTATTGAAAGTCAGCAAGGTAAAACTTACGTTTAGGGGAGGATGCTCCGATGACCTTGACCTTGAGATATGTTGTTGAGGACAACATTCTGAACAACTTTTGTCATTACAACTACCCGGTGCTCGGTCTTAGTTTTCGCATACGTGATTATCATTATATTAATTATATTGCCGAATTTTTATTTAAAAGAACGTACAATTTTGATAAACGCATTGATGCTTTTTTTCGAAATAATGAATTCTATGTATCCATTAGACCATTTAAATACAGAATAAAATTCTCAGTTTGATATAGATACTATTCGGGATACTCATAATTTCGTCTGCGTGCTCCCCGCCCCCCACCACCTAGTCCTAACCAACACACGACACCACGCACACCCACCCAGTGTTTCTGAGACGAAGGTTCTCACATTAAACAATGTAAAATCAACTGAAACCAATACCAATTTGTTTTACTATCAAATGCGATAATATAATACATGTATGCTGTATTGGTCTGGGTTAGGTCTGGGTTAGGTTTTGCAATTTGTTTTACTATTAAATGCGATAATATAATACATGTATGCTGTATTCGTCTCAGTTGATTTTATATTGTATAATGCGAGAGCATTCTTTTTAGAAACACTGGGTGGGTGTGTGTGGTACTGTCGCTTCTCATCCCCGCAACGTGTTTACGAACAAAAAATAAACAGATGCGGCCGCGGAACAGGTTTACGTTGCCACGGAGCGTGGAAGAATACGGAAAATTGAATACACTATTAGCAATAGTTTTTCGCAAATATCTCGGAAACTGAGACCGAGCGCCGGGTAGTTGTAATGACAAACGTTGTTCAGAATGTTGTCCTCAACAACATATGTCAAGGTCAAGGTCAAGGTCATCGGAGTGTATACCGTATATATACATAGTATATACTTTCAAAAGATTATTATTAATTTTTATTTATTTATAAAGTTAAGAATAAAGCAATTGATATTTTAGTTTCTTTAATAATTGAATTAGTTATTTAATAGCTTGATAGTTAATGTAAATAGTCAAGTAAATAGATAGTAAATTTAAGTTCTAAAAGAAAGTGGGAACTATAAACGCAATTAAAATGGATCGTGAACATCCTGTGCGTCAATATTTAGCTATAATTAGTTTACGATTCAGGTTATACGGCGGGTTAGGTTTCGTGAATCTCTATTTAATAGTAACCCGCTCCGAGCGGGTTAACCCGCTCTCTCTAGGATTTGAGAACCGTTCCCTCGAGGTTAGTTTGGGTTACAGCGGGTTACAGTAACCTTCCTTGGTTAATCGGGTTTGGGTTAGGGTTAGTCATCGGGTTAAAATCCCTGTTTGCAACCCTTCCATACTTTCGACTTATTTTCTTATGTAGTTAATCTTATATTCTATCAATATATTTTACCGTAGAATCACTCCCTTGATGGTCGTACCATCGCATAGTAACTGGGGCACGGTGTATAGATTAGCGTGAATTTATCAAGATTATTAAGGAAAAAAGAAACTTTGATAAGTGAACGTACAGGTATTAGGATTTCATCAATTTCGCGTTTTTTATTTTCCGGAGCGAATCGATTTGGCAAATGAGCGGCTCGGAGAGCGATCGATTTTTCGGCGAAAACGGGCAGAAATAACAGCGGGAGGAGCAGGTTGACGTTAATCGGCGAACATTTCTCGGCCGATCGATTTTTTCCGCTTCCGGTTGGCTCGCTCGCGGAGGATTTCGCGATGCTTAGGAATTGATGCGCGCCACTAAAGGAAAAAAACGACGGTGGAAAATGGCTCGTGATCGATGCGCGTCCGCGAGGCGCCGCCGCATCGCCAAAAATTTTCCCCAGCATCCCCGTCGTGCCCACTTTAATATTAACCGTCTGCTCGACTATTTTCGCCGGTGCGATCGACTTTTTGCCGCTTTGCCACGTCATGCCATGCCACGCCACGCGGCGAAAACTGTTATCGATCATGGGGGCCCCGGTCCCCGGGAGAAAAGAGATCTCGGAAGTTGCCGCGTGCTTAGATAACTTCCAGCGAACTGTTCCGGACCGGGTCCCGAGATAATTATCGCCTCGGCGTGGAACGGCGAGTTCCCTGTCTTCCAGTTTGTATATCAACGAGTCTCCTCGGCTGTTCGATCGATCGGAAACTCGGCTCGCCCCCAGCGTCTTACGTGTTCTCTCTCCCAGTCTCTCTCTCTCTCGATGTCTCTCTCCCTGAAAAAACCTGTGCTCTATTTTCTCTGTTTTTCAGCCGACTTCTTTCCTAGTACAATGTCGCCGTTCCGGAAGAACGATGATGAAACTGCGAGAGGAGAGGAAAGTAGTTTTTCAAAGGGACCATACGCAAAACACCTGTGAAATTACAGTATTTCATCGATAATTGTCCACAATACCGGTCTGCGCAGGGACAATTATGCGCGAGGGATATCATTGTTCGAGGTTTGCCGAACGTAGAGACGGACAGCCGAGCTCGAGAGGCCTCGGTCAACGAGAAATGTAAACATACCTAATCCGAATTTCCAACTTCTTTATTATTCATTCTTTTTTTATGGGACTTCGATGACCATATTTGTGGCATTTTTCTAATAAAAATCATACCAAATATGATATAATTCCGATGATATTTACTTGTGTAATAGACAATTAAAGTTTCGGGCGCGAGGAAGGATAGCGTATTCCATATCATATTTGGTATGATTTTTATTAGAAAAATGCCACAAATATGGTCATCGGAGTCCCATAAAAAAATAATGAATAATAAAGAAATTGGAAATTCGGATTATTGTGGTCTCACTTCGCGGCCCTTCAAGGGGGTACACCCCGCAGTAGTGGGGATATCTCCGGGACAACTCTGTGCGAGACATTTGGGACCATTACCGGTGAAATACTGTATATCGATGTGAATCACACTAATCCAATTACAAAACTCATTTATTCGATTATCTCAAAATTTTGAATTCGTCATTTTGACGGGCACCGTAAATCTAGTGTTAAGGACCTTAGTTCTCGGATCGAATCCTCCTCCGGTGAACCTGCTGGCCTCCGATTTTGATGATTTTTGGATAGTAGATGTTCCGCAGGTCCACCCCTCCTCCAGTTAGAAGGTCAATATATTCGTTGCGTAAAACTATGTGTTGTAACATTTGTTGTAGGATATACAGGGTGAGTCACCTAACGTTTGTACCTCAAATATCTTTGTTGTTTCTAAAGATACGTGAAATATGGTAAGAACAAAGTTGAATGGTACAATGGGGCTGACACGATGCAAAAAAAAAAATGTTGTTTTTATGTCATTTTTTTAGAGATTTTCAAGGTCACCTTGACTTTTTTAAATGGGACCACCCTTTATTAAACACCTACAATGATAGTCCCTTTCATTAGGAATTCAGTGATTATAATTAGTCCAAGGTCATTCAAGGTCAAGGACAAAGAAAACGTATAAGATTTAACATCGATACATGCTTGTAAACGGGCTTTGAAGGAATGTTGCACTCTGTCCGCGACCTTGAATGACCTTGAGTAATTATAGTCACTGAATTCGTAATGAAAGGGGCTCCCATTGTAGGGTGAGGCCAATAACTATTGCCACCCAAATATTTTTGTTGTCTTTAAGGATACGTCAAATGTCTGAAGGACAAAGTTGAATGGTTCAGTGGGACTCACACGATACCAAAAAAATATTTGTTTTCATGTCATTTTTTAGAGATTTTCAAGGTCACCTTGCCTTTTTTAAAATGGAACCACCCTTTTTTAAACACCTACAATGATAGTCCCTTTCATTACAAATTCAGTGACTATAATTACTCAAGGTCATTCAAGGTCACGGACAGAGTGCAACATTCCTTCAAAGCCCGTTTACTGGCATGTATCGATGTTAAATCTTATACGTTATCTCTGTCCGCAACCTTGAATGACCTTGTGTAATTATAGTCACTGAATTCCTAATGAAAGGGACTATCATTGTAGGTGTTTAAAAAAGGGTGGTTCCATTTAAAAAAGTCAAGGTGACCTTGATATCTCTAAAAAAAAAATGACATAAAAACAAAATTTTTTTTTTGCATCGTGTCAGCCCCATTGTACCATTCAACTTTGTCCTTACCATATTTTACGTATCTTCAGAAACAACAAAGATATTTGAGGTACAAACGTTAGGTGACTCACCCTGTATATCACAGTGTTATCAAATTCTATGTTTGCACGCGCGCGTCGTCGATGGCGGAGGCGTCTCGGAATGCGTTTGCTAAATCAGCTGTTCTGATTTTGTGCGACTTTTATGAGGATTGATGTTGAACGCGTTAATAAGTCTCAGGACCGTTCCGAGCTACGTGTTCCAGATCGTCGGCCCCTGGAGCGACAACCAGCGCCTTCGTCTTCGTCTTCGTCTTCGAGTAATCTCGGGCAGACTGATCGAGCACAGCATGTCGGGATAGGTGTACGGTGGTGCGGCTCGATGCTGATCGCGGGGAGCTTGACCCGGTGAAGAGAGTTAGAGAGAGGGGGGTGGGGGAGGGGGCGCGGGGGAGAGGGAGAGCTGGCAGCGTGGGTGGCAAAACGGGGCTGAGATCGGACGAGCGGGGTTGCTCGCCCCGCTGTCGTTAGTGCCGTAAGGCGCCGCTCAAGAACCTGCTACCAGTAGTACCAGTTCCAATCGCTGGCAACCGGCATGCCGGTCACTGCCGGTCACAGGCCGCCCCTCGAGCCCCCGAGCCTTCGAGTTTAATGTCAGCCTCGCTGGCAATTGCACGCGTTTACTACGAGGATTACATCTAGTGTCTACTCGGTGGTAACGAAGTAGCGAGCCAATAAACTCAACGGAACCATAAATAGAAGCTCTCTCCTCTGCTCCTCCGCTCCTCTGCTCCTGCTACCGCTGCCGTTGCTTCGGCTTCGGCCTGGCCAGCTACAGAATTTTTCCACTCGAGAAACTTGTCACAAATTGTGGGACTACCGGTGTCGGTTGTAACTCGAACGGACCTTTGTCTCTGGGGAACATCCGTGTTAAAGAATATCTTCCTGTTTCTCCCCCCCCCCCCCCCCGCTGCAACCTCGTGCAACGTTCTTTGCATTTGCTCGAAGATTCTATTATGGGTTGTCGCATACATGCCCGATTCGTAACAGTAACTTTAACACTAGGTTTACGGGACACGTGAGCATTTTTTAATATTTTTAATTTACTTCTTAAATTTATTTCTTTGTGTTTATAAAAGATAGCTAAAAATTTGGATAGATATAATTTTTGTTATTTGTATGAAGTAATATAAAATAGTCGTTTTCAGTGTTCCGTGAGACTAGCGTCGAGGTTGTTTGGAGTTTTCAACCCCCGTTTCGTCAGGGTTGATAGAGCAGGTTCTGAAGCGTTATCAATTTTTGTTCGCGGGCACGCCTCTTTTTATTTCACTCGAACGTGCCGCGAACGCGAGAAGATCCACGGACAAATAATTGGTTTATTTTGTTTTCGATGAACTGCTGCGCTTGCGGGGGTGGAAACTAGGCTTATCTTCGCGGCCGCTTCGCTGATTTGACCCTCGCGGTGGGTTCGGTGCAGAGTAAACAGTAACCTGCTTATAACACCGGTGTAAGTATTCCTCGCCGCTAATTGTGTTACCGGTTACCCACGCAAATGGTGATTCGAGGGTAAACAGGGGAAACTTTATCGGAGGCACGTCTCCCTTCGGCTCCCGTCGAAGATTGCGTATTTCCAACAGATTTACCAATGCTTCACCGCATTTAACATGTCGGTTGCTATTCTACCACGCGTGTGGTGACACTTTAAACATTTTGTTCGCGTATCAATTCCCGAATTTTTTAATAAAAAGTTATTCTTCCTTGTTCAAACGAAGGTTCAGAAATATTTCTACGCTTTTTCGCAATGATCCTCCCACTTGTTGCGTTCAGAAAAATTCCAGAATCGCAAATATTCGAAATAGACTGTTGTATCGATACCCAGAATATCATACTACGTTCAGTGATATTTGTAATTATCTACGAAAGTAGGAAGCTACAACACAATTTCGCTGTTCGTCAGCAAGAATATGTAATGAATTTGAATTATTTAAATGGGCGTCGATTGTTGTGTGTCTGCAAAGTATAGTCGATAAACGAGAAATATATCAAACCCAACTGCATCACTAAAATGAGTGAATACCAACGCAGCAGTTTAGAAAATTCCATAAAATTAGAGCAATTTATCGAATGAAATGAAAAACTGTTGAAACGAATTAAAATTATCCATGTGTATTAATGAAAGATGCAATGATAATTCATTGAAGAATGCATGAAATAACGGCACTCCTGACTCCTCGGGAACAGGTGATTACCCAAAAAGTCAGTTGTTTTTGAAAACCCAGCTGGCTTAAACTAAAACTGCATTCCACACATACACAAAGAAGGATCTATGTGGTACGTTGCCTTTTCTCTTAGTTCCTCGATAGACTTATAATTCTTTGCTTAAATCTCTTCTATTATCTAAGTTAGCGCTAAGTGGTATTAGGTTTCGGTTAAACTATACTTTGGAGGATCAATTTTTTTTAACTTCTTTTTATGCAGTCCTATAGATTTCGAGGAGAAAACTCCGAAAATGAAAGTCTTATTGCGAGGAGTTCACTGGTTCAGAAGTTATACGCGTGTAAAGATGAGCACTTTTAACTAACCTCAAACCAACTTGGACTATACCGCTCAGTAGTGCTTAGCCGATGCGCTGAATACCCACCATCTATCCAGCGCATCCGCTCAACAGTCCAACCTCTACCACCCAACGAATATTCAATATGGCGACGCTCTAACCAGTCAAAAACGCTTAAAATTGCTCATGTTCACACGTGTATAACTTTCCAACCAGCAAACTCCGGTAACGAAAACTTGAATTCCGCGTACTAAAACTTACACGTCTATCATTTTCTCGTCAAAATGTGTAGCATCACATACAGAAAAACTTGAAAATTGTTGGTCCTCTAAAGTACAGTTCAGCCGGGGTTTCTCCTATTATATAGGTTAGAGTAATTTTAAGTGTTTTAATAAAGTGGACATCGAAATTTTCTGTTTTGACATTAAACTAAAGTTCTAGTGCCGTCATTACTATCTACTTTCACGATTCTTCTATTTCTTAACAATGAATAGAAACAAAAAAGGAAGAAGAGAGCGATCGAAATCCAGTTTTCTCGTTGTTCGGGTCCGCGGAGTGCTTTCGACGGGTTTCGACGAGGGTCTGGGCTCGCGGAGGCCCATTTCCCGGTGATGTCGTAAAATTTCGCGTCATTATGTGCTCCCAGAGCGGAACAATTTCGCGTCGACGCGAACGGGATGACGCTCGCTTCGTATTCGCGGTTAGTTCCGGGCGGAGCGCGAGTTACACGCATCGCGGCCGCGAATTATTCGACTGTGGAGTATAGCGCGCGAAGCACACAGTATGGAGCACAGAGTATGAGAGCGGATCAGAGCGGAGAAGAGCGGAGCGTCGAGCAGGAGGATAGAATATGCTCCCACATGCCCTCCATCGAAACTCCCCCACAGTGCCATCAGCGTTTTGTTTCGAGCAGAACTTTCTCTCCTTTCCTCGATTTGATCTCGCAGCAATTTTCTTCAAGGGTGGGAAAATGTTCGCAACTGTAGCCACGTTTCCCCTTCCACGTGGCCGGAATCCCCTTAAATTAAACGCTCCACATTTCAATCTTTCTAAGGCCCTCGGTCCACGGGGCGTTGCGTCAGAGACGCGTACGCGTAGCGTATGAGGCACGATTTGATTCTGTCTACGGCGCGTCGCGTCAAAGACGCGTCCACGTACGCGTAGCGTATGTGATGTGGACGCTTTCTTTTATTTATGAAGCGTACACAGCAAGCTTTGAATCTTAAGGGAATCTTGAGTGACGATGAGAACATGCTAATTCTATATATAATTATATAGAAGAGAAGAAGAAAATTCTGGGTGCATCTTCATATACAGAGAAATCAGTCGTTGATTTTGAAAGTGAGGCATGTCCATTTTATGTCATTACCAGATATTTTATGTTAATTTGCAATAAAAATTACTTCTATTTTTTTCACAAAATGAACTTCCCCCACTATCAAAATCAACGACTCTTATATTTATGGCAGAACGGCTATAGCTGCTAAAGAATTATAAGATAATATTAGGTTTTCCCATAAGTTCGTGCCGAGAAATACAGCAACCGTTACCGCAAACAATATTTTACACATTCTCGCATATTTGTATCTTGCCTATCTATACTTGGACCCACTATTCGTACAAGATTTTTGTATGTGTCTTTACGCATTCTGTAGAATGCTTGAAACCTAGCATCGTCTTCTGTTAATTCTGTTGCAGCCACAAATATTCTGCATTTAATGTTATTGCGAATGTAAGGGTGCAACCAGAATTTTCTCCTTCTTCTTTTGTGTCGAATATAATTATAAAGAAGTATCACGTCCTCCTCGTCACTCGACATTTCCGTTTGTTTGTCGTAACTAACGTGAAGTTTACTCTACGCTTCGTGTACAGATGATCGCGGCAGCGTACGCTACGCGCGTGACGACTGCAGGTAGCGACGATTACGCGACGATTACGCTTCGTGGACAGACGTCCATTATTTTACATTGGTCGCAGCATTGAAGTATACAACAAGCGATATTTTTTCGCGTACGCGTCTCTGACGCAACGCCCTGTGGACGGAGGGCCTAATGATGCGTTCAAAGCAAAAGAACGAATGCCGCCCCCACCCCCCACTTCAACAAACTCGTGCTCGTTTAAACGTCGAATGCGAGCGAGTGATTAGAAGAGAAATCAAGCAAATCAATTCTATTTTTGCTCCGGATCTTGCTCAGCTCCGCGACAATAACAATGTCTGAGGAAAAAATTGTAATTGCCGCCGGCAAGTTTTATTATAATCGAGTATTCGGCGAATACTTTAACGAACGAATGTTCTCCCTCCAGTTTCAATTTTTTCGAAGTGGGGGCCGAACAAACATTTATGTTCGATTGGTCTAAACGCACCGTGATGTTATAGCTATCATTATGGATCAAATAGTTGTATATATCTGGTTCTACGATTGTTGAAAACATAGAAGTGCTCTCGTCCAAATTGATTCGAAGAATTGATTCACTTGTACGCACAAGTCGCGTCGCATCGCGTCGCCGAGAATCTTAAATCGCGAGGATTCGCGGCTCGGGGAATGTGTCGCGGATGTCGAACGATTAACAGCGACGAAAGTGCAATTCCGAGCCGGTCTTCGTCCGTGAATATTAGTAAAATTTTATTTCGAGCACGCGAGGACTATTACCCTCTCACGGCCGAAGAAAAACGCGGCCGCTGTTCCGTCTCGAGTAGAAGGAAAGCGGCCGAAGACACTGCTCGTCCTACTTTCTTGCCTCTTATCCAGTTGCTTTTTGTTTCTCGCTTCGCAAATGGCTCTCTCTCTCTCTCTCCCTCCCTCCCACTCCTTCACCACCCCATTCCGTCCCCTTGAATGGCCTGCAATCAAACACACCGTGAACACGCACACACACGCGGACAAAAAAAGAAAGAAAAGGAGGGAAAGTCGTGTTCCTCCCGCGAAAGAAGGAGGCGAAGGAGGGGAACCGGCTTGAAGGGAATAATTATAAGAGCACGATCCCGCGGGGCCATCGATATCAGTCGCGAGAGTATTACTCGCCGCTCGCATAAATTTCCGGCCGCAGAACCGTCGAGCTTTTCTTCCGAACCCCACTGCCCTCTGCTCTCCGCCCACCCGTGAGGTCGCCGCTAATTAATTAAGAAGAATAATCGTCCGCGTTTAGTCTAGAGGATAACAATTACCGATATGAAAATGGCGCTGATCAAGCACCGCACAAACGATCGCCGAAACCGTCAGATTGTTATCGATCACGAAGGCGACTCGAACGCTTCTGAAAATGACTATTTAAACCAGCTATTAACACTGTCACACACATGCCACCTTTACAGTTGCTACTTAAAATCGTAGCGCACAGAATAATATTCAGATTGTTCACAACTTTCTTCCATTGAATGGTTTTTAATAATTCGCAAAGGAGGTGCGCCATGATTAACACTAGATTTACGGGGCCCGTCAAAATGACGGATTCAAAAATTTTTAATTTACGATTATTAAGTGTGTAAGGAGGCATTCGTGAGGAATTATTAAATATGGAAAGAAAACGTATTTCTTTTATTTAAATTCTCGCGCCGTATTGATAGGCCGAGGACTATCTTCACGGCAGTAGATGAATAGAGAAAAGGTGATTGAAAAACCGGAAGGGTGTCTTTATGGAAAGAAAGGACAACTTGATGAAGAAACTTTAATTGTCGTTTCTTTTACTTCTAGGTAGGACTTAATGTAAATATCTCACCATTTTACCTAATAAAAATCTCTTTTACTTTTAGAGCAACACAAATTGGTTTCGTCATTGTTGTCAAAAATTCCTTATAACATTATAAATAGATTTATTTTTTTGTGTACATGTTACAATAAAAATCGCTAAAGATCTAAGTAAATACAATTTTATTATTTTTATAAAGCAATGTAAAATAATCAATTTTATTGCTCCGTAATACTAGTTGTTAATCAAACGTTTCAACGGTGATGGTAAGCAGCGAAACAAATGGCGGTAGCGAACGTGTCACATCCCTTGGCTTACAATTCTACTTGAATACTTCAGATTAACCCCACGGCGTACAACAACGATTGAGACTCGTGGTAAGAAAGGGCCAAAAACAATAAGGACGAACCTGACTCGTGGTACTTCGTTCGGACCAAACGTAAACAACACGAGCCTGGCTCGTTGTACTACGTTCGGACCAAACGTAAACAACACGAGCCTGGCTCAGTGTCGCCAGATCGGTTAAATCGAGGGGAATACAGTTTACCACCTCTCTGATGACCAGAGTAATATGTAACACGCTGCGCGGCACGCCACGTGACCAGTATACGCTCTTAGTGGGGGACGTTGGAGTGTGCGCAGGAGTGGAATGGGATAGTGGAAGGGGAAAAGGAGGAGATGAACGTGACGTGACAAACGTAAACAATACTAACACGAAGATTACTAATTTTCTACGAGTTTTCTCAAAACATTATTAATTTATTTTATTATTAATTTTTCTCAAAACATTAATATTTATTAAGTATTAATTTACAAATTGTTACCGATACATTATCCACTTTCAAATTATAAATCATTTTTCTTCACCGATGAATTGATCATAATTACTTCCCTATGCGGGTATGAAACTCAGGATATTGACCATGTACTATGGCAATGTCGCAGATTTGAAGAACAGAGATCAAAATTTATCAAACTCTTGCAAAAACTACATATTTTTCTTCCGCTCTCATGTAACGTCCTACTCGTTTAAATTGACCTACTCGTTTCTCCATGACTGTGTACTAAAGATTTAAGAAAAGAGTTTAAACTATTTGCGTAACTAACATACGAATGTTTATAAAGATGCTTATTGTATTATGCAATGTATAATAATGTACTGATACGTCTGTATAGTACCGCAAAATAATCTCTTCCGTGAGATTCAATAAAAAAAAAATAATTACTTCCCAGACATCTTAAAAGTATTAGTTGTGCCCAAAACGTGTTTATTCTTTCACAATTCCTTTCGTTGCGTCGAAATATACATGTCATAAGACGCATATATTTTGCGCAAGTTCGAGCACACGGCTAAAATGCTAAATGGCTCGACGCGTGACCGACCTTCTTGTTTATTATGGCCCGAGCAATCGGGAGTTAGAGGGTACGACAAGAGGTTAAGCTCTTGTAACGTTAGAGGAAACATAGGCACGCAACAGATTCTTTTTCGGGAAATTCTGAACGACAAAGAAGTTCTAGTCGGCGTACAATGAATGATAAGGTGAGAGGCTTCGGTCGAAGCAGTTAGGAAAATCATTCGGGGATCGTTTCGGGAATCGAGATCTATATTGCAACAGTTTTCAAGTCCCGCACCCTCATGAATTAGTTAGCGAAGAAACCACAAAGCTGTGCCCCGCGATGGCCGCTAAGTAATTGCCGCGATTTGACCGAAAACGTCGCCGATCGACAACGGAACGAGGATCCGGGAAACTTCGGGGAAACAGCGTTCGCCGAAAGCGGGACCGAGCGAAAAAGTTTACGAAACAGGGGGCACACCCGAAGTTTCATCGCGTGACCGATTCTTCGCGAAGATAACGAGTTGTGTTGCTCGATCCGGTAATTCGACTGCTAGTCGACGATACACGGTGAGGAAACAGCTCTGGCACCGCCATTTTCTAACGAAAGCGAAATAAGACCCTCGTCGACCTTGAGGTTGACGCGACGAAGGGTTGATAACAGATTTTGGTCTCGTGGTCCTTCCAGAGAAAGTTCCGACCACTGGATTATGTATTTGGTTTATTTCAGCCTTACAGCCAAGAAATGTGACTTGGTTTACATTAACCTACAAATCTATCTTATTTCACACATTCGCTCCATACCTTCTCTCACACTTTTTCTTTGTCTTCCTCCTTCCTACACTGACCTACTCTGGTAGTCTCCTAATCACTGCTAACCCAATCATTTCACCCTTCCCCATTCCCTAACATTTGTTCATTGGTTTGGTATATTCTTATATGTACAGAATATTTTGGATGTTTTTTATTAGCCTTATAATTAGGATTTAATGCTACGGACATTTTCATAACAAGAAAATACGTATTATTTGAATAGTAACGAAATTTGAAGGGTGGGTAAACACTTATGGCCAGTAGTGTATGTGGGGACAAGTATGGATGCCATTGAACAAGAGAATGCAGGATAATGGGAGAAATGATCAGGATTGAGGATGTAGCGAGTGGGAGGAAAGACAGAAATGTCGTAGAGTGGTTGGAGAAGTTGAGGAGAAAGAGAGAAAAGTGAGTATGAATAGACCAAAGAATATACCGAACCAATGAACAAATGTTAGGGAAGGGTGCAATGATTAGGTTAGAAGTAATTAGGAGATTACCAGAGTAGGTCAGTGTAGAAAGGAGGGAGGCAAAGAAAAAATGTGAGAGAAGGTATGGAGCGAATGTGTGAAATAATTTAGATTTGTAGGTTAATGTAAACCAAGTCACATTTCTTGGCTGTAAGGCTGAAATAAACCAAATATTAAGTAATAATTCCAGATGAAGTTATTGCGCCGTATTCGTCCACAGAATTTGCTCAATTACGAGCGAAATTGCTGTCGCTGTTGTAGAAATCCTCGACCGATGATCATCGATCTCAAAGGGACCATTAGAAAATTGGCCGATACAATGTTAAGGATCATCACGTCGTCTGTATCGATGTCAACTGCATTGTATTTACATCGGATGTGGTCAAATTTTAGTTACCCCGATTTTATTTAACGTAGATCACGTATTGTTTGCTATCCAGGCAAATTTTCAACCGAAAAAGAACAGTGTGGTTACCATTTCCCTAGAAAACCATTATTTCCCGTTGATTGTAGGTCAAACGATAACTGTAATTGCTCCAGTTGCAATTTTTTATGTGAACATCTATACAGATATCGCGTCAACCGTCAATGAAGCAATTTCGCGGAGCGTTCCAGTTTCCAGGCGCGGTGTAGGCTGCGCCGTGAAGTAAATGAAACCGAAAAATTTCAGTAACCCGATCAAAATGCAACAGAAACAACTACAATATTTCAAATTAACGCATCGCGCGAGTCTCTTCCCTCAGAAACGTGAGAGGGAATTGATTGTTCAGTTGTAGAACTCAATCTTCGCGCCGCCGTTTCCGGTATAGCGGTTTCCGGAACCTGTACTTTTCCATTTTTATGCCACTAAATAAATTACTTCGATTTTCTGGAACTTTTGTGGTTGCCGGGTCGACAGTCGAAGCGTTAATTCGCTGGTGGGCGAACAAAAAAGTGTGAATCAGGATGATTGGAGACGTTAAATTTTGGACGTGAAAGTTGATTACGTATGAAAGGCTAGTCAGCCAATCAGTGCGAGTTCCCTCATACAAATTTTCTCGTTTATATTTTCATGGAAAATTTGCCTTACGCTCCTTCGACCGTCCATCAATTTTATTTGTCTGGAAGATCGATACTTTCTTGTTGAAGAGAAAAAGAAAATGGAGTTGCGAAATAATAATTGAAATGGCGAGGGACGAGTCGACGATGACCTCAACATTTTTCTAATTCATAGCGACTAGCATACTCGTTCGCGCATATTCCAAAGGAAAATTCGGTACAAAATTGTAACGCTTCGTCGAAGGTTCATTTCGGTTCGACAATATTTGAAACTCTGTGCAATTCGGATGAACAAATATGTTACAGCTATCTAGGAAAAAAACCTGTGAACCACCGTGCACAATGAATTTCGATCTAGGCATTTTATTATGATATACTTTATAGAGCTCTTTCTATTTCACGATCAAAATACTTTATTAACACTTTATCTACCGGAAGCCTATTAATCGGCTTTTCATTAATTGTGTTGTACTAAAAGGAACCTTAAAAATCTTCTTTTCTATAATAATCCCAAACGAAATAATTAGATTGTGTTACCGAGGGTGACTTGTTGGTTCATGATTGAAATTGCTGTTGCTGTTGAAAGATCCATTAAAAAATCCCTAGCCATGAACCATAGACGTTCAAAAACTATGAAATAATTGCCGGTAAATAATGTGTTAAGCAAGATAAATGAGATGCAAAAGTACTGTTTGGTATTTAATTAAATGATTCAAATAAACCAGTGGTACCGGAAGGAGTAAGAGAAAACGAAGAGAGGAAGATAGTTAAGGAGAGTGTCTGAAGGAAAAGGAATCAGGTAGTGTGCAGGGTGAAAGCGGAAAAGAAAGGGAGGAATGTTTAAAGAGAAACGGTTGGAGCCAAGCAGGGGTGGAAGAGATGAGAAGACAAGAGAGAGAGAGAGAGAGAGAGAGAGAGAGAGAGAGAGAGATAACGGAGAGGTTAAAGGATAGGGATAGCGAAGTACAATGGCAAAAGCAGCATACGAGGATAGAGCAGTCCAAATACAATGAAAGGTACAAATACACTACCGGCCATAAGTGTTTACTCACCTTCAAATTTCGTTACTATTCAAATAATAGGTATTTTATTGTTATGAAAATGTCCGTAGCATTAAATCCTAATTATAAGGCTAATAAAAAACATCCAAAATATTCTGTACATACACAATCAGATACTGTAAATGAGTTTACAGCTTTTTATGAAAAAACGACAATTTTGGAGTTCAGGTAAAGAAACCCATTTTTCTGAAATTTTTATAACGGTCAGTAGGGAATATGAACGCAGGTAATACAGGTATCTTAGTCTTCTCAAATTTCGTACTGCGTTTCATACTGTATTAAGCTTTCATACGGTAAACAGTTGATTTTCACGTGCCTAAAGAATTTTGCGAAAATTTCAAATAATGTCAGGGAGAAAAGAATTATCGATTGGAACGCGCGCTCTAATAGCGTCCCATCGTAGCATCGGAAAAAGTAACAGAGAAATAGCAAAGTTATTGAAGCTGAACCGTAGAACCGTGGACTACAATGTTAAAAAATATGAAGATACTGGCAGTTTATCCAACAAAAAGCGATCATGGCGGCCAAAAATAACCACACTAGCAGAAGATCGAGCAATTACAATAATAAGCGAACGTAATAGAAGAAAAACGGCACCGGAAATTACAGCTGAAATAAATGCATCTCGCCCTGAACCAGTAAGTTCGACAACAGTCAAAAGACGCTTACGAAAAGCAGGTTTGCATGGACGAATTGCCGTGCGAAAACCCCTTCTACGCAAACAAAATAAAGCAAAACGGTTAGCCTGGGCAAGATCGCGTAAAGATTGGGTATTGGAAGACTGGAAAAAAGTGCTCTGGACCGACGAGTCTAAGTTTGAGGTATTCGGCTCAAAACGGAGACAGTTTGTCCGAAGATCGGCAGGAGAACGAGCCATTGAATCCTGCGTATCACCCACGGTAAAACACGGAGGAGGATCGGTTATGGTTTGGGGTTGTTTTGGGAGCACATCTGTGGGCGACTTGTTCAAAATAGATGGCATATCGAATAAAGAACGTTACAAAGGAATTTTGGAGACGAATGCCCTTCCATCTGGAACGCGACTAATCGGAGAAAACTTCGTGTTCCAACAAGATAACGACCCCAAACACACCTCCAAGTTATGCCGTGGGTATTTAGAACAATTGGAACGAGAAGAAAAAATTGTGATTATGACCTGGCCTCCTCAAAGCCCCGACTTGAATCCTATTGAGCTTTTATGGGAAGAACTAGATCGACAGGTACGAAAAGCGGCCCCAACATCTACACAAACCCTCTGGCAACAATTACAAGATGCATGGTCCAGAATAGAACCACTCACACTCACAAAATTATTAAACAGGATGCCGAAATTATGCAAAGCAGTAATAAAAGCTCACGGTGGAAATATCGACGAAACTAAAATTTCGATATAATTGTAATAATTTTTGTAAAAAAATTGGAAGAAACATTGTTTTTAGATATACATGTTGCACTATTAAAAAATAAACGAAAAAAAATTGTTGTTTGGTTAATATCCTCTTGCCTCGTCCCCCAGCCAATATTTGTCCCAATCTGGAATTATTATCTAGAAGAAAATGATTTAATATGCTCTCGTTAGACAAAGTGTTAAAGTCGCAGACAAACAATTCGATTATCGCGGTAACTTCGGATCAGTGTATACGTTAATTATTTCTTTTAGAATCAAAAACACTGAACTCAGTTCCCGAGGAAAATATTTCGAATACTTCAAGAAACGAGAGTATTCGAAGGGTTTGAGTGAAAGAGGAAAGTTGACAGAGACCTCTAACGACGTACGAACTCGTCCGAGTCGGACAGTGAAATTACCGGCGTCGAGTCAGCCCAGTGATCGGACTGTAACGGGTCAATCGTTGGATCCTCGGTAAAATGAAAATTCCGTGAAGATCGTGGTGTTGCGGGCACCGAGCGTGTACGTCCCTGGCGAAGATACGGGGGTGGTTGGTGGGGATGGAGCAGCTGGGGTGGCTGGAGCTACCTCGAATGCGAGCCCGCGGTACCTACACGCTGGCTGTCTGGGTTTGGCCGGGTCGTGGCGGGTCCTGCGCAGCCAAAGAGACAGAGAGAGAGAGATAGAGGGGGAGAGCGAGGAAGAGAGGCGAGAAGAGAGAGAGAGGGAGGGTGGGAGAGAGAGAGAGAAAGAAAGAGAGAATGAGAGCTGGAGGAAGCGCGGATCGTGGCAGTGCCGGAGAGGGGTGAGCAAAACCGAGCTGGCTGGCGAGCAGGCAGTAGCAGGCGACGCCAGGAGGTAGGCAACTAGGCAGCTAGGCAGGTAGGCAGGCAGGTAGGCGAGTAGACGACACGAGAACGTGCAGAGAAGCAAGGCAGTCAGGCAAACTGGCGAGCAAGCGGAGAGAGCGGGGTATCGAGGGAAACGAACAGAACTACGGGGATCGTTCGCCACCCTGTTGGGCCACCCTCGCGCGCCACCCTTGCCCGAAATCGTTCCCCCACCGTTCGTCACTCGGTACACCCCTCTTCTCCGGAGTTCTTCGCACTCCTACTCCTTCTCCGGTGGTCTGAGCCGCCTCGTTCGTCCGTGCGCTCGTCCTCTGGCTCGCCAGCTCGGCTCGGCTCGGTCCAAGTGCTGCGTGTCCAGGTGCTCTCGATCCTCCGTCGATCCCGACTTGTGCGTCGTCGTCGTCGGTTGTCCAACGTCTTCTGTCGTCGTCATCTTCACTCTCGTCGCTGTTATCCGTTGTGGACGTCGCGGACATCCGAGTCGACGGCCTCGCGCGCGCAAACCTGACCTGCCTTCCGCGTCCTCGACGTCGCCCTTTCATCCCCTCTGCTTTCTCTCTCTCTCTCTCTGTCGGCGAGAAGAGAGAGAGAGAGCGTCGTTCAGTGCAGAACTGCCTCCTGGACGGTTCAGGGGTGTTCGTTCGTTTGTTCGGCCTGCGTGAGGAACAGTGAGAGCTTCCGGTTCTGATCGAGGACTACTCTGTGCGCTGTGTTTGTACCAGTGATTCAATATGACGAGCAGGAGCAACGACGCCTGGCTAAAGGATCCCCGTCTCATCTGACTTCCTGCCACACAGAACAAGACAACGACCACAAGCACATATACAGCCATACATAGACACACACGCACACAAAGCAAAACGAAACGGCACGCCGTGTCCTCGGACGTTGACACGCGTCGTCGCATCGCTGCCAGTCCTTACCTAGGCCGGTCGTTCAACGTGGCCCAACTTGGACATGTAAGTATACTTTGTTTCTTTCTATTTAATCGTTTCCCACGGATCAGCACCGAGCTATTTTGCCAGACGCGTCGGAAAACCGAGCGCACTTTTCCGCGACGGTCCGCCAGGCAGCTCTGTCGCTCGAACTTTCCTTCGGAAACGTCGAATCCTGCTTGCACGGAACCTTCTGCCCTGGATAAGCGAGCCATACCTTGTCTCGTGGATCCTCTGGATCGTATTTTTCGAGCAACGAACCCTGTGCGATCCCTGTTTGCAAACCTCCGTCGGAATAGAGCTCTCGTTGACAGTTGTCTCCGTGGACAGGCTTTCGGGGAATTGCCGTTATCCACCTAACCCCTGACACGAGCTTCGGCGAATTATACTATTTGCTATACTATTCGCCTTTTTCTTGCCTACAGACCAAAACGTTACCCGTGTGTCCTTTAACCAGTTAATTGTGGCGATCTTTTTGCAAAGCGCGCACCAGTGTGTGTGTCGCGATAATCAAGCGATGACGTTATGAATACAACTCAAATTATTTATAATTTTTATTTGCTTGTTTCATTTCGTCTTGACCTCTAAACATTGTAAACATATTAAAGTTTACGAATATAATTTCGTTTTTGCCAAAATTACAATTTAAATATCAAATTCTCTATGACGGATATAGTCGTCAAACGCACTTAACTGGTTAAATCGCTTTGGGAGTCGTAAGCTTTCTGCACACATTACATTATTTCCCAGTATTTTTATGTACATTATTTATCTACCCATAGTTCGAGACATTCAATTTTGAAATCGTAAACTTTCTGCCCACAGTACATTATTTCCTAGTATTTTTATTCTGTACATTATTTATCTACACATAGTTCGAGACATTCAATTTTGAAATCGTAAACTTTCTGCCCACAGTACATTATTTCTTAGTATTTTTATTCTGTACATTATTTATCTACACATAGTTTGAGACATTCAATTTTGAAATTGTAAACTTTCTGCCCACAGTACATTATTTCCTAGTATTTTTATTCTGTACATTATTTATCTACACATAGTTCGAGACATTCAATTTTGAAATCGTAAACTCTCTGCCCACATACTACACATAGCTCGAGACATTCAATTTTGAAATCGTACATTTTCTGCCCGCAGTAAATTATTTGTAACCATTGCTATTCTTTGCATTATTTTCCTACTGACAGTCAGTGGGTTTTTGCTATTGTGTTCTACAAATGCGATCGTAGTAACAATTTTTTTGGCCACGAATAAAAATCTTTGTCGAGTCGAGATTGTCCACATTGTTCTTATCGTCAATTTTGAAACCATTATTGAATTCTATATAGCACTATATTAAAACGTTCACCCTGTTCTAAAGCCGTCGCTAATTCGACTTTGATGATCGCCATTCCCGCAGTTAGAGTGCGGATCTTTATGTAAATTAACAATTTTTTTTCCCATCTGTTGTAAGGTATAGGAGTCACTTAAAATTGGATGTTTTTTTTTTTTTTAATCAATGTACCAGTTTTCTGTACTATTATAGTCCTTTGACCCGTTCGTAGAAATGTAAACAATCAAGTCGCGTTTATTGCTCGGTAGTTCTAGTGTTAATACGAAGAGCACAATTATGTCTGCTACAACGTGGACAGCGCTTCCAGCAATTTATGAATTAAACGAATTCCTCAAAAGTAATTCTAACATTGTAACCTCGACCTTCGATTTATTCGATGTACACAAACCTCAAAAACTTTTACGAAAAAAGGTTGAGGTAACTCAGAATAAAGTCCGTTGAGCCGCAAGTAAGCCGAGTGCGCGCGCACTAGACAAATTTTCAAACTCATTTATAATACATGATTCTACATGAAAAACTGAGTCGAAAATATAGAATAAAATTTTTATTCTATATTTATAACATTACCGATGCGTCCTCTAGCGGGCCTAGGACGAAACACTTCCTTCTCCTTTTTCCATCTTTTCATAATTCAAAGTCGCCATAAAACTATCGGCGAATGTCGCCTTATAAAAATGGCAACCCTAGATTTATTATTATATTCAAACTCATTTTTCTCGAAAACAAAGCCTCGTATCAAAAAATTTTATTCTACATATATTTTCGATTCAGTTTTTCATGTAGAATCACCCTTTGCTCGGTTGTACCACCAGTTACGGGACACCCTGTATATAAAATGCGTCGTAACCTTTTGGTCCTGGAGTGTATTCGATGGACCATGTTTCGTAAACGTTCAACTCCCGACGCGATACTAACGTTTCGAAGCGTCCGTTTACAAGACGTCGGGGCAGTAAACATCGACGCCGAGAAATCAGCGGCAACACGGGTCGCAAGGTCGGTATCCGGGGCCGTGTTATTCCCATAACAATCGTTGAACCCCTCTTCGGTCTCTCTCCCTCTCTCTCTCTCTCTCTCTCTCTCTCTCTCTCTCTCTCTCTCTCTCTCTCTCTCTCTCTCTCTCTCTCTCTCTCTCTCTCTCTCTCTCTCTCTCTCTCTCTCTCTCGGAGCGAATCTCGACGGAATTAAACCGAAAGTCCTGTTCCCCGGAGCACAAAATTCCGCGGACCAATCGGAGGGAAGGCCGACGCGGCGTAGAGGGAACTTTGGTAGCCGTGGTTCGATCAGGCTTCCCTAAAACGTTCCGGTTGCACGGGACAAGTCGTCTTTCGGGTTCGATCCGGTTTTACCCGCGGCTCGGCGTCCCGTGGCTCTCCCGAGGGATCGGTTTTGTCGTTTGCCGGGCGAAAATCGGTGAAAAGCGGCGCCGCGACGAGCTGCGCCGCTCGCGCGGACCTCCGAAGATCGATCTGTTTGCTGGTGAGAGCGTGCGACACTGACAGAACTCGAACACGCGAGTAAACACTCGGCTCGTGTGCCGTGATGGGGGAACGAGAACTCGAGAGAAACAGGACAGGAACAGACCGAAACAGACAGAAACGGAGGGAAATACCGCGCCGCACAGCGCCGGAGTGAAACGCGAGAGAGAAAGAGAGGAAAAAGTGTTGCGCGGAGGACGGAGATCCGATTGGCCACGGGAAAAGGAATTTCGACGCTGATCGGCCGACTTTTCCCTTCAGGGCTCTCTCGAGTTCCTACAAATTGTTTTTGCTTTTTTGCAACTTCGTACCACTTGACCCTCGGGTGGTGGTCCATTTGAATCCAGAGAGATTCTAGTTCGAATCGTTCACTGTTTTGTAGGTGCGCAGGAGAAATGTGCTTTATTTTGGCGTCTATCCAGTAGTCGGCCTTCCTGAAAATAGATTGCTTCAATTTTGACGCAGGGTTGCAAACGTTTCATTTAAATTTTGATTTTGTAGCAGCTGGTTTGAACTGTTTTCTTTTTATTGAAGTGAAACTTCTTTAGACGCGGTAGGCGTATAACCTCTACGCGGTAGAGTAGAGACTTTGCGAGAGTTAATACTTTGACGGTATGTTCCAATAGCATTACAGCTCGATTTGAATGTTTAGTAAGCGTGCAGATTATGGAAAACAGTGGCACGCTGTTCTATATTGCTTAGCATTCGTGGCAAGGGCTGATTATTGCACTAGAATACCGCAAGATGCGCTTCTGTTTGAAAGGTCTCTGCAAGCGCATTGTGCAACGACATTAAAATAGTTAATTAATCGTGTTTTCCTTAAGGAACTTGACAGATTCATTGTCTTAAACCTGGATTATTAAAATCATTTGAATCTTGCGATACGTAATGATTAGACTACGGGTCTTTATGCAAAATACAAATCGTATACACTAATTGCAAGACATAGGAACCAGATAGGAATTTATTTCTCTTTTCAGTGGTATTATTAAGTTGTAAGAAATGTATTGATACTGTTAACCAGTTAACTGTGTAGTTCGACTTTGTATGCGGCTACTAAAAATTTTTGAAAACTTTATTTATCATATATTGACCTCTCGTCAATTTCTTTTTTTCGTTTCTTTGCTTCGTCTTTGACTCGAAAAATTCTAAAATGTCGACAAATTAACCCTTTGCGGACGAGTGTCGGCAAATAGCCGCCCAAGCAATTTTCCCATTCTGCAACTGATAATAATTTATAAGAAATTATTACTCTCAAAAAATATCAAACAAATTTTTACCAAACACAACACTTGCTCCTTCATTTAATTCTTATGCGTAGTTTTCAGTACAACATTTCATTTCCCAAGGAAAATTGTACATTCGAACCGTCGATAAGTACACTAAACATACTTCCCGTCCGCAAAGGGTTAATAATGCGTTTTAATTTTCACTACAAATTTTAACATAAATAGCAAGCAATTAATTTTATTCCATGACGAGTATACTTGGCAAAAACAGCTAACTGGTTAAATTCTTGTAATCTTTTTATTGTTTGAAGAACGCATCCCGATTCTTTCTAAAATCAAATATATTTGTTTTCGACCCTTGCAACGCAGACAGCGACATGTTTTGCAAAAAAAAATTATCACTTGTTTTTTAAACAATGCCAGTTTTTTACGAACCAATATTTTTTATTGCTTCCCGTTCATATGATATCAACGAACGAATAAATTGAGAAATGTTTTGCACTTTTTGGGTGCGAAAACCACGGCAGCGTGCAACATGTTCCTTTTTTATAAATGCTCTTACTGTCAGCGTTGTAACTTGGAAGAAAATGGTTATTGTTGCTCAAAAAAATTTGTGTGCATAGTTCGAATGTCTGTTAGTACTAGTGCAAAGTTTGGAATTTTAATGCTCGATGGATTCGTTGGAAAAAATTATGTAAAATTGCGTCGCAAAACTTCGGCGATTAGCTGCTCACTTCTTTTTTGGAAACGCTCTTACTGCCAGCGTTGCAACTTCGAAGAAAATGGTTATTGTTGCTCACAAAAATTTGAGTGCATAGTTCGAATGTCTGTTAGTACTAGTGCAAAGTTTGGAATTTTAATGCTCGATGGATTCGTTGGAAAAAATTATGTAAAATTGCATCGCAAAACTTCGGCGATTAGCTGCTCACTTCTTTTTTGGAAACGCTCTTACTGCCAGCGTTGCAACTTCGAAGAAAATGGTTATTGTTGCTCACAAAAATTTGAGTGCATAGTTCGAATGTCTGTTAGTACTAGTGCAAAGTTTGGAATTTTAATGCTCGATGATTTCGTTGGAAAAAATTATGTAAAATTGCGTCGCAAAACTTCGGCGGTTAGCTACTCACTTCTTTTTTGGGAACAATCTTACTGTCAGCGTTGTAACTTCGAAGAAAATGGTTATTGTTGCTCACAAAAATTTGAGTGCATCGTCCGAATGTCTGTTGATACTAGCGTAAAGTTTGGAATTGAAATGCTTGATAGGTTCGTTGGAAAAAATTGTGAAGGATTGCCTCGCAATCGTCGTTCGAGGGACACCCCTTCAGGCCGAGGGACGCGTGTATCTCTTTAGAGGGAAAAAAATGGTGGAGGACGGGGTAACAACCGGTTCGCTGCAAAGCACCCTCTGGAAGATTGCGCAACTCCGGGGGATAGAAGGATGGAGATATAGATGGGAAAAAGGGAAAGAGAGAAAGGGGAGAGCAGAGCGAGAAATTCGCGTGAACTAAGATCCTGCAGCCTCGATACCGGAACCTGTTTTACGTCCGCCATCGCGATTACCTTTGATCGCCGGACCTACCAACTCCTTTGACGATAGATTTCCAGCTTGGTCGCCGAAGAGATCTCGAAGGCGTTAAAATTTCCGTTTCTAGATATTCCTGTCCCTTTATTTTCAATGCGAAAGTTTCGATTATGTACAGGGTGTAAAGAAATGTTTGGTCATAGCTACCGTATTCTGCATCATCTGTAAAAGATAGTTGCCGCAAAATTGTCCTTGACCTTTAATTTCAAGGACAACTTTGCTTTTTTATTGCATTGTATTCCGTGCGTCTTGGCAATCAAAATTGTCAATGGAACCATGTGTCAAAATTCAATAGTTCTCATAAAAAATAATTCTCATTAAACATTGTTTACATTTCTAATAAAGCAAGTATTAAGTGTTGTTGTTTATGCGCTGTTTATCAGAAGTCTTACATAATCAATATTGCCTTCTAAGTCTTGAAAGATGATCATCTTCTATTAAGAAGATTATTATTAGGAAAAATGGATCGGTTTTTTGGCATAGAAGAATAAATTGAAAATGAACATTTTTCAAGATTGAAAAGGTAATATTGATTATGATTGATTATGTAAGACTTCTGATAAACAGCACATAAACAACAACACTAACTACTTGCTTTATTAGAAATATAAACAATTTTTAAGATAATAAGTAGTTCTAACAATATAATGAGACTTTTCTATTATTTTTTATGAGAACTATTGAGTTTTGACACATGGTTCTTTTGGCACTTTTTACTCCCATGACGCGTAGAATACAATGCAATAAAAAAAGTTGACTTTAAAATTTAAGGTCAAGAACAATTATGTGGCAACTTTTTTTTACAAATCTTCATCGATCCGATGATGTAGAATACGCCTATGGCAGCCAAGACCAAACATTTCTTTAGTCTACCCCTTCTCGAACGACGACCAAAAATTACCATACTGTGATTCGGAAGAATTTAAAAATCTAAAAATTCAAGAATCTAAAAATGTCATTCGATAATTACGAATAATAGAGTTCGCGTGACTTAGTATTATACGCAGTAAGTAGAATTGGTCGGCCATGATCAGACGCGTCAGACTTTTCGAACTCGCTTATTTCGAGAACGAAGCCTCGAACGAAAAAAACGTTATTCGCATTTTTCTTGTCAATTCTTTGTCAATCGGGCTTGTCAATCGGTGACGCCCTGTACTATTGCAACTCGCCTCTACGCTCTGTGTATTTGCAAAGATAATTTACTGGGTAGAAGGGCGGGGAAATTGAATTCGCTGAAATGTCTGTATATTAAACGAGATAAATGATCGATGACCGGCGAGAGCTCGTCGGTGGGTGTTCGGTGACCGGCAATTACAGAGACAGTCACATCGGTTGCCACAATTAAACGTCAGAGTTCGCGGAGTTTTTAATATTACTAATGGGGTGGGACGGGCGGCGACGTTCAGCTGGATAAACGAGCAAACTTTTCTAACGCGACTCAATTAAATAATTTCATGTATTCCGCTGTTTTATACGTAGTTTACGCGTTATTATCATCGAGGACAACTTACCGGCATTCTATCCTTGAGATTTTTCATTTCGCGATTCGTTGAAAATATCGTCGGGTTACTGCCAAAACAAGCCAACTCCACTTTTACTCAATTCGGAGTTAAGTACTCCATTAGATTAAAAAATGTTCGAAAAACATACTGACAAAACTGGAATTTTTCTTTTGTTTTGTTACTTATTTTGATTTTTTTTCAATCAATAAATCATTTTGAAGCTTTGACGATTTTTCATTTCAATTTAAATTTTCAAACGACGATTTCTCAAAAGTTCAAATTATGGAGTTACCTTGTTTTGGCAGTAAGAAACAGAAGTTAAATAAAAATATAGGCTGAACTGTACTTTAGAGGACCAAAAATTCTCAAGTTTTCTGTATGTGATGCTACAAATTTTGACGAGTAAATGATAAATATGTATGATTTAGTACACGGAATTCAAGTTTCGGTTACCGGAATTTACTGGTTGGAAAGTTATATACGTGTGAACATGAGCAATTTTAAGCGTTTTTGACAGGTTAGACCGTGGCCATATTGGATATTCGTTGGGTGGTAGAGGTAGGACTGTTGAGCGGATGCGCTGGATAGATGGTGCGTATTCAGCGCATCGGCTAAGTACTACTGAGAATTACAATCCAAGTTGCTTTGAGGTTAGTTAAAAGTGCTCAACTTTACACGCGTATAACTTCTGAACCAGTGAACTCCTGACAATAAGGCTTTCATTTTCGGCGTTTTCTCGTCGAAATCTATAGGAATGCATAAAAAAAAGTTTAAAAAAATTGGTCCTCCAAAGTACAGTTTAACCAAAATAAATTTTCTCTTTTAATAATTTTAGGAACTCGAAACTAATATGTAGAACACCACGATTCAACTCTTCTAAAGTCTTTACCGTTTTATGTTTGGCCAGGCCATTTTTATAATAAATCTATACAATGTACAGTGCACTTATCTGTATAACATCGGTGTCCATAATAATCTTTTGATTCTGATTGAAATTCATGCAACGGGTAAATATTGAAATTTATACGGCAACGTTCGAGAAGATTGTTTTTTGGAGTAGTCGAAACACGATTGGTCGGTGATATATTTTTTCTGGCGCGAAATCGGGCGGCAGCAGCCGGTAGACGGTACGATAAAGGTAGACCGGAAGCGTGTGTTTCGCGGATTTGTTCATCTGTTGCTGTTTGGTTTTGGAGAGGATCGCATGATAATTTTGAATAATTAGCCATCTGTCATGGGCAGTTGGCCTGGGGCCATCGGATTATTCGCTTTGGACGTCAAAGAATTTATAAAATACTGATACATCGTTAACGTCGTAACATTAGACTTTATAACGTAATTTTCTCGGTGCTTTCATTTCTCAATGTGCTCCGACGATTATAATGTATTTTCACGAGCGATTCGAGCGCACGCCGTGCGCCATATTGCCACCCAGCTCTGCCCCGTCGCTCGACAAAAGTATATTTAACGATTTAACCGAGTGGCTTTAATTCTGAACACTCAGAAGTCACGGAAGACGAGCCAGACCAAAATTTTAGCATAATCGACGCAAGTAGGTACAATACATGTATATTAGGTTGTTGCATGTCGAATCTCCGATTTCTAACAGTAAACCTAGACAAATAACTTTTTACACTTTTTGTTAATTGTACGACGATAGAAACTGAATTTTCCAGTCATTCGCGTGTTTCGTTTACAAGATTGGCATCTCCATTTTTCCATTTCTTTTATTATTAAATTTCCCTCTAGATCGCCGTAATAACCCTGCCTTAAAAAATTTTTAATTTTTAATGTCAGATACGTTGTCAGCGACTCCAAAAACTCCTAATTACCAACTTTCAGAAAATGATGACAACATTTTTGAATTTTGGCCACAAAAACCGGGCTTCCTGGACCACTGTGCAGCGCCCGTGCAGGATACGAGATTATGTGAGGTTTTTCGAGATACAGGAAACCCGCGTAGCCTAATCGGTTCGGGTTAATATTGTTAATGTGCAGGGATCGCGTTTCTCGGTGCTAGTGGAAGCGTGAAACGCGATAAATCGTCGCTGCGAGGCGCGATGGTAGAAAGTCGAGCTCCTTTCGCGAGGAAGGACTTCGAAGAGGATTGCAGAAAGGAGAAAAGCCATGCGGCAGGATCGAGGAAGGCTCGAGGCCGGCAGATCCTCTCGCACAATGAGCAGAGCTCGCCGTGTGGTCACAATAGTGTCCCTTCCTACCGGAAATCGTTGACTCGGATGTATCGTAAAGAAGTTTCCGGGGAGACTCGAGACGCGTCCGTGACGACGTCGCCGCCGCCGCCGCCGCCTGTATCTTCCTTCTTTTCCGTCTTCGAGATCGGAAGAAATTAAATCCTTCGCATCTCGGGGAAGGGGATAAAAGAAGGATAGAAAGGACGCGCCCGTCTCGAAGCTAGGATGACGGAGGCGTGACACCGGGAGCCATTAGATCCATCGGGGAAAGATTCGGGACGCGAAGATTCAGGTTTATGACAGCTGTTCCAACCGTTCGACGGGCTCCGAAATGATCGATTACGATACTACCCAAGCGAGATATCTATTCTCGAACATCCACGCTTCTCTCTCTCTCTCTCCCTCCCTTCCTGCAGAACTGGATAGACACTGTTATGGATCCATGATGGTTCCCGGCAGGGAACGATGATAGACACGAGTCTATCGGAAGAGTTTTATCGGATAGTCTCCCTGATTTCATCCTCGGCAACTTTTTGTTTCGTGAAAATGGTGATCCTCTTGTTTTACCATTACACTGCGGATTTGACGCGTTTATGGCAAAAACGGGTTGGTGCGATTACGAAGAGAGCAATAATTACGAGAATTCAAGATTGTTTTCTACTTTTTGAAGTTGTCGAAGATTGTCAACCCCAATTTCTTGCAAATTCGCATAAAATCTTGCAATTCAATGCAATCTCGCATAAAATCTGACAGAATTGGCGCAGTGTATAACTGTAATGTCTATTCGAGGAAATATGACAGGTTATAATAAATAGAAACAGGGGACAATAAATGCGTACAAGATGTGACGAAAGAATGTACAAACAACGATAACGATAACTCGATTTTCACATGAAACATCCATTCCAACATTCCGCATACTTCTTTTATACTAGATATTTCAACCAACAAAATCCACAAGTCTGTTTATAAGTTAAACTGTTTCGGTTGTCAAATAAGAGAAACTCGCGGACTGAAGCGAAGCAACATTAGCCGTAGAACTTCTTGGACACTTCAGACCTGCACCAGTTTGTGCATTAACAAAATTGTTAGCGTCGCGTCACCCGAGGAAGTTCCAGCTAGTTTCACGTCTCAGTGGCCGCGGGATCGATGTAATAAAACAGAGGCGGTTCCCGATAAAACTCCGTCGCAATAATTAGCTACTGTAACACTCGTAATGATCCTAAACAAGCAACCGGCTGCCGCGAAGTACAAGAACCCGACGGCAAATATTGAACTTCGATCGAAGCAGCCGTTTCTCCCGTTTCGGCACACCCGGGGTGCCCCGTTATCGTTTATGTGCCAAACATTGCAAACGTTTGACTAACGAGAGCATCAAAATGACATTGTTCATTCTAAAATTGTCTGTGTTCATTGCTTGATGCTAAAGATACATTGATTTCTTAACACTGAACCTACCACGGTCAAATGACCGGTTTTATGTTTTGCAATTATTGAAATTGTAAAAATTCGTTTATGTAAAATGATGAAATAATTTTCCTTGTTCAAGCATCTATTATATTGGAAGTTACGGACAATCTGAATAAATCTAGGGTTGCCATTTTTATAAGGCGACATTTGCCGATAGTTTTATGGCGGCTTTGAATTATGAAAAGATGGAAAAAGGGGAAGAAAGCGTTTCGTCCTAGGCCCGCTAGAGGACTCGTCGGTAAGGCTATAAATATAGAATAAAAATTTTATTTTATATTTTCGACTCACAAGGGAACATATTCAGATGCGAAAATCCGATTTTGATGAAACTTATGGGAGCTTATAGTTCTTTGAAAAATATCTGACACGTGTTTTTCTTTTATCGGCAACGATCCACTTTGAAGGGGTGAAAACAGCCCTCAAAGTTGGGGGTCAAAACCATATTTTTTGAGATATCTCGGAAACCAGAGGTCGAAAAAATTTGAATTTTTTTTTAAATTGTGTGTTTTTCAATGGGAAATGTAGTCGCGCAAGAAAATTTTAACAAAAGTTTTTTGTTTAAACAATATATTAAAAATTTGACTTTTTTTTGCAGTTTCTCTTATTTATTGTTAGCTCATTTTAATGTAAACATGGGTGTGTGATCTTTGATCCAAAATAGGGGATACATGTTTCAGGATTTTCTTTTTTCTTGCCATTTAACAATAATTATGCATAATGGAAGTTAGTCTTGCACCTGGCGTGCGTAGGAAGGAATTCTGGCTTGTTTTATCGAAATATAAGCATTTAATATAAACGTGTATAGTATTTTAAACAATACCACTGGGTTGTGTGACGTTTATTGTTTTATTAGTAGCTAAAGAAGGTAGCGCAGGTAGCAGCGTGGCTACGTTTCGAAATTCATGTAGCCTGCTTCTCTCTGTACCTATCAATCAGGTCTATAATAATGTGTGCCAGTTCAATTTCCTTCCCATTCGTGGGTGTTCCCTCGTTGCTATTACTGTTATATGTTTACTATCAAAACGTTTATAACGTTCGTCGGATTGACCTTCATGTTTGTAAAAACGAATCTAACACTAAAAATAAACAATCAACAAAAGTAAAATTAATATAATTATCGGATGTTCACTTTGATTATCGCCAGAAATTATTTGTTTTATGTGGTTTACTGTTTTAAAAATCCGAAAGAAGTAGCTTCAACTTCTTAATATGCACGTTGCTTTACAAACCGTAATGCAGAAAGACTAATAGCACACGTAGCAAAGTGTCCATATTTATACATTCTTAAGCTGCTTTACGTTTCCCCCTCCCTCACCCTAACAACCAATAGATTATATAAATATGTTAATGTGGGATTAGGACCCCCCAGACCACAAATACCGTAGGAAATTAGGAAGAAGGTGGGGAGGGTTCCGTGGGTGAGCGCGTTAGTGGATCGGCTACCAACACGAGGGCCCAGGTTCGATTCCCGGCGCGGTGCCTTCCTTTTTCCTGAGATCCTACATTAATTTAATTAATAAATAGATAATATTAATTTTACTTTGGTATATGCAAACAGAGGAAGATACAGGTAGTAGCGGGAAAAGTGTTGTCGTAGTGTCCCTCTGTTGACGAGCATAGGAAGTAGCCGCCACAGTTTTAACGCTTGGTAGGTTTAAATAATTTGATCGAATTGAGAATAATGCAACAGTGTCTTTAGATTCTTTAGATATTTTCACTTTTTCGTATTTGATCAATCCATTTTTATCAGAAACGTATAAAATCCCATAATTTATCGGTTATGCGAGATTAGATTGTCAGGTGCGATACATTTTCAAACGTTGCCTGCCTGATTTCTGGAATTTGAGGATGGTTCAAGGGAATCGGAGATCGTTTGACAAAAAGTTCCCGGAGATAGCGTTATTTATGTCGATGTAGCGGTGCCTGTTCCTTAATCAGAACGCGATTAGACTTCGAGGGACTCGCGCGATTGTCCATCGATCCGAACGCAACAGAAAATTCTTGGCTTAGGAGAGGCGGAGCTTGTTAATTCCGACGTAGATTAGTCGAACGGGGTAAGACGTCCACTTAGCGAGATAAGATTCGTCGGATACAGAGAGAGAGGGGCGGGAGAGAGAGAGAGGGGAGGGAGAGTTAGCTATAGAGCGAGAGGGTGCTTAAAGCCAGCGTATCGACGCAACTTTGACCGACCGAACGAACCAACGAACGAACGAACGGTCGGAGAGCATCGAATCGCTCAATTACCGGGTCCAGGTATAAACCGTGCAACGAGCCGCGTACGCGGCGGAAAGGAAATGGGAAAATCGAGCAAGCCCGAACGGAAGGCAATCGTTCTCTCTCTCTCTCTCTCTCTCTCTCTATCCCTATTTCTCTCTGGTGCCCTCGGTCTCGCGCTCTCTCGCGGCTCCGGCCGAATCGATCGTTTTCCACGTCGAATCCTACTACCCCTTGCGAATACTCTGTACGTGAAGCAATTCCAAGATGGAGCCGCCTCAAAAGAAACGGCAACTCGGCTGGCAGATGAGGGCGCGGATAGAGAGAAGAACCAAGGAAACGTGTCCGACGGACTCAACACTCCGCCACACCGGACGGATCTCCGAGATCATTCCTGGACGACATCCCAGGAACCATTGTCTCGGCCCCATTCATCCTTGTACAATCACGGCCGACCGATTGCCCTGTAATTATGCAATCGTTGGAACATCTCTCGTGCACACGCGTTCCGCTGACATCGAGTCTGCCCACGGAGCTTCCTTGGCTACTTTGAACACATGACCGCGAGTTGCATTTAACCTTTCGCGGTTCGAAATGTTCTCTTGCTTTTATCTTCGAATTTGCTGCAATAAGAAGATAATAATCGTCCGCGTTTAGTCGGGAGGATAACAATTACCGATATGAAAATGACGCTGATCCAACGCCGTCCAAGCGATCGCCGAAAGCGTCAGATTATTACCGATCGCGAAAGCGACTCGAACGCTTCTGAAAATGACTGTTTAAACCAGCTATTAACATGTTCGCTGCCACTGTCACACACATGCCACCTTCACAATTGCTACTTAAAATCGTAGCGCACAGAATAATATTCAGATTGTTCACAACTTTCTTCCATTGAATGGTTTTTAATAATTCGCAAAGGAGGTGCGCCCGCGCGTCTCGCTCCCTGCGGCGGCCGTAGTCATCCGAGCTCCTCAGACCCGTGCCTACCATGGGTCCGAGAGTCGGCCCAAAGCGCCACACGCGGTACATATTGCAAGCGGTAGGCACGGGTCTGAGGAACTCGCAGGACTACGGCCGCTATGTGAAGCGAGACGCGCGAGCGGGAGGAGTAGTCGTCTCCCTCGAATTTGCCTCCAAGTTAGCGACTTCTGGACATGCCTGATGTAAGACGTTGCGCGGCACGTCACGTGACCACTCTACGCTCTTAGTGGGGGACGTTGGAGCGTGCGCAGGTAGTGGAATGGGATAGTGGAAGGGGGAAAAGGAGGAGAGGAAAATCAACCTAGTTTTGGGTTGATCTGGCGACACTGGTCGAGGATAGAAAAGCACGCGAGGATAAAAGGTAGCAATCGCGGGGCGGGCTCAGCGAATAAAACAACAATTATTATCGAGCACAGGTTCGCTTGGACAAACTGTAGCTCGGGTGAAACTGTAGGGAGCAACGGACCCGATTCCGCGACAGTTCGGTCGTCGTCGTCGTCGACTATCGGCGCGTTTCGATCTCGTTTCTTCTTTCTCGCACCTTTTGTGCCATCCTCCTGGCCTTTCGAGCGCGACTCAGCCGCGGGACTATAAAGAGATTGTCAGAGCGAGATAATGACGAGAGAACGGCGCGAGTGACGCGAGCTCTCCGAGTTTGAATCCAGCCCCCGAAAGAAGCTCAAAGGGGGAAATTCTGCGTGGATGTTTACCGGTGTCGATAAATTCTTCGACGAAGGCATCGACTCGCGGAATTTCTGCGCAACGCTTCCTCTCTCGCGGTCGATCCTATTCGAGGCATTGGCGGGCGGAATGGAACGAATTTTCCGCTTACTGACAATTTATTCTTAACCCTTTGCGGTTTTCCGCTTACTGACAATTCATTCTTAACCCTGCGGCGACGATGATCTCGGACAAGTTTTACTATTATTATTATTAGCCTGCGGATGTTGAAGCAGTTTTCAATTTTTTTAGACCAATTTTAAAAAAAGTGGAACCAAATACAAATCTTACTTTTAGTGGTAGTAGCATTTGTGGATTCGAAATAAATAAATACCAAATAAGTAACAAAAAATATCATTGATCGAACCTGTGCGCCGAAATCGAACACAATTAACCCTTTGCACTCGGAGCTGGTTTAACTACAAAACTAAACATTTTTTCCGACCAAGAATATTTCCATACTATATAATTTTTTTCATTTCGTTGATATAAAACTGATATAATATCTCGTACAATACTTAACCGTTTAGTACCTAATTTATTAAATATAAATTTTGTAATGTAAACAACATTTTGAATAATGGTATTGCAACTTTTAGTGGTGCCTCAGAGTCACCACTGGAGTGCTAAGGGTTAATTAATAAATAAATACCGTTGTAAGTTCTATCGAATTTTGTATTCCAGCATTCTTTTTAAATTTTCATTTTATTATTTATTATAATATTGTTCTTTGCTTCTGTGAATGTATTGTTTTTCAGTCAATATGTAAATATAAATTTTGTAATGTAAACAACATTTTGAATAATGGTATTGCAACTTTTAGTGGTGCCTCAGAGTCACCACTGGAGTGCTAAGTGTTAATTAATAAATAAATACCGTTGTAAGTTCTATCGAATTTTGTATTCCAGCATTCTTTTTAAATTTTCATTTTATTATTTATTATAATATTGTTCTTTGCTTCTACGAATGTATTGTTTTTCAGTCAATATGTATGTTATTAATTCCCTTTAGGCCTCGTACGCTCTTTAGAAATAGTTGCACAAAAGATCCTAGGATAACGTTCCACCTATTTTTGCTTTACACATGTATACGACGTTTTCTCACGCATTTTGTCATTGTTCTGTTTGAATGTAACGAAAAAAAATGGCGATAGTGGCAGTATTTTTCATTCTTCCGATGCAAATGGGTTAACTGTGCCCAGCGGAGCTCCGTCGATAAATTGCGGAACTCCGAGCCCGTCGTTTCCGGGTTCGTGGATCGGTCCGCCTTGAAAAGGAACCGCATCGGTGTATTTTTCGTTCGCGGAAGTCTGCTTTGCTGACCGGCCGGTCTAAAGTACAGTGTAACCAACCTAACGTCGAATTAATTACGGGGAACGGTTCTTCACCCCGTCGGCGAAGAGAGTCGATCCCTTTTGCCAGGCCGGAGTCCCGTCTCGACCCGGTCTTGTCTCGTTTCGTCTCGTTTCGTCTGGTCTCGTCGCGGCGGTCCTCCCCCGTCCTCGTTCCCTCTGGTTGGTAAAAAGTTTTAATTGAAAAGCACCGGCTCGATGTTTAGAGACGAATCGATTACGAGTTCGTGAAAGCTTCCGCACTCGAAATAATTTCGTAATTAAACGAAGATTACTCTGATTGTCTTGGGACCATTTCCGCTAGCCGGGAGCGCGAGCGGGTAAGACGGGTACGGCCGCAATCCGATTACTGGTACCCGCCGCGCCGCTCGCTCTGTCCTCTTCTTGTCGAACCTTCGTCGCTAAACGGTTGCTCGTGTCTATTGGCGACCGGATTACTCGACTGTCGGAGTCTTCCATAAACTACAACTGTGACTATCGACCAACTCATCGACGAGTATCGACAGTTGCGATATTTTCACCATGTATCGTTGGTCCGGTCAACTCTCTGCGGTTACATGTCTAGCCGGACTTTCGACATTGACTTTCGGAGAAATAGTTTCTCGTGTCAAAATCCCAAAGTGCACAAGAACAACTGTGGTATTGGGTAAGTGCAAACGTTCGTGCCTGATTCCTTGGTGTGTTTTAACCCTTATGTCCAATGCCGCAATGAGTGAGTGAAGTTGAAATACTTCTGGGCCGTTAAGGGTTAATAGGAAATTGTGTAATGACCTAATATATTACAATTAGGACAAGCAGTGGCTTAGTGGATAGAACGCGCGACTACAATGTGGTCGTTCAAATCCCACCGCTGTCACCAATGTGACATATTTTCCCTCACCAATTCTTCTATGTGATATTATACTGCGTCGTTGACCATGGTGGTTCGGAACCCACCGTAACAAATAGTAGGTCCCGCTGAAAAGTAGGCTGAACATTGGCGTTAGGTGAGAGTGGACAAAGTGGAAGAATGGTTGTTGCGATGCGACCGAACTACAGGGTGTCCCAAAAATGTCTCGCTCCCTTCAAAGGGGAGGTTCCTGAGGCCATTTGAAGCGACATTTTCCTTTGCAAAAATGACCGTTTCGGCTTTGTTAAGGAGTTATTAACGAAGAACATGGACCAATCAGAGCGCGACCTAGAGGCGTATTGGCAGAGACGGCCGAGCGCGACAGAAGTCGAGCGATGGTGATACACCGCGGTCGAAAGCAAGGAACAAACAAGAGAAGAAAATTTTTCGAGTCCTATGTCGGATAGTTCAAATTTGAATATGTTATAGTCTTTAGTAACCTATGAAGGAATCTCGAAGGAGGCGTAGCCCTCGGAAAACGGTCCTCGCGAGCAAATAAAGTCAAACCCGGTTCTAAATAGATCAGTAGAGGTAAATCTGGGAACACGATCAAATTATATCGAGTTGTAGCTGTTTCTGAAGCGCAAGAGAGGGTACGATTTAGACCGCAAGTAGTCAAGGAAATGGATTCGAAGCGTAAAAACCGATTGAGCGTTTTGACAGTGAAACGTGAAAGGCTGGGAAGGTGGTTGGTTGGTTGGGCGATGCGAATGGATGAACGGGTGAACTGTAAGTGGCTACTGGCTGCTGTCGGGGGTGTATCAGGCGCGCACACGGTGTTAATACCGCGATGCGTGCACCCAGCCAGGGAATACTCTTGTACACGTGTCCGGTTGCAAATCCTGAACCGTGGCACACGGTGTAGAAGCTTCTAGCCGACAGCTCTCCGAGCCACGTCGAACCTGGCTGGTACACAACGGATTCTCGTAGATACGTGACGGTCTATTACGGATTGTATAATCGACCGATCGACCGGCCGGATTCCCAGAGCTGACACCCGATTCGTATCCGGCCATTTCGGCCGGATATGCGATTCAGACGTTCCGATCGTTTCCGATGTTCTCTCCCCCACGAATTATTACTCTGAACCCTCGACGATGGATCCAACCAGGGAACCAACGATCGAATTGTTGTCCGTTGGAGATCGGGAATTGTCGGTTTCGGATCAAGGCGCGTCTTACGATTAATCGGATCGATGTTGCGGCCCAATTGGCGCTAATTTATTCGCCTTTCTTCCGTCGGAGGTCTTCTCCAGCTCTTTTATCTCCGACGTTCAAGTATTCGGGGTACGCGGGTACACGAGAGGTTAGAACCGGTCAAGGTGGTGAAATGTGGAATTTTTTCAAAATCGATTCTGCAGTGAATAATTCGGAAAAAAATTCACAATCGCTTGTGCTAATCGGTTGACTGTGCATGAATTATTTCGTAATTTTAAAGAAATGATGCTTAACACTTGTTGAGAGGTTATGTGTAAATAATTATATTTTAATGCGGTGGAAGAAATATATAGTTTAATACGGAAGAGCTTGTCGAAGGTGTCTACAAGACGGGCGCACAATTAGAAAGGCAAAACGTGTCCAAACACGTCGGCGGCGGTACGTACCTTCATACCTGAAGGAAGACGTCATGCCGTAAAAGAGTCGGGGAGGGGAATCCGGTATTTCCCGATATCTCGAGGGTGTGGAGTTTTCGACAAAGTACAAACCTTGTTTTACCTTGACAACACTAAACCTACCAACCACAAAACATATAAAGATAAAACGCCTTACAGAATTGAGAAGATTGAATTTATTTAAACTTTGTACCGTTTCCATAAGAATATGTGCATAAATAAAGAAATCAATTCAGTCATTTCCTATGAAATCGTTTTTCTAATTTTAATATTTGTAAAATAGAAAACCGGTCATTTTGACCGTGGTAGGTTTAGTGTTAATTCGTTAAAACTATGTCCACCCTTATTGTTAAGGACTGATTTATGTTAGTTTAACTTTCTATATACGTTTGTATGGATTTAAATTTGTATACGTAATTCATTTGAGTGTTGCATGTTGTATTCCTTCGGCGTTCAAGATAAGCGTGAAAAGACAATGAAGACTGTAATTTGTTGTGAAACCCCTCCCACAAATATGCAGGGTAGGGGTAGACTAAATAGAAGGAACCACGAGCAAACCGGTGTGTGTGCTAGTAGAAGGCAAACGGAACGATCACTTTCCGAGGGTGCTCGTCGACTTTCGTCAGTTTGGTCAGGTATGAAAGAGTTCCAAGAAATCTCGGGTGGGACCGTCACTCAGTGATCACCTTGGATCACGAAAGAAGTATGGTCAGCATTTGGGAAACCAAATGTGTAGTGAGCCACCCAAGATAGGGGAACTAGTACCTGAACTCGAACAAGTACGACAATACACTGGCAACAAGAGAGCCGAACCGTCACTCAGTGATCACCTTGGATCACGAAAGGAGTATGGTCAGCATTTGGGAAACCAAATGTGTAGTGAGCCACCCAAGATAGGGGAACTAGTACCTGAACTCGAACAAGTACGACAATACACTGGCAACAACAGAGCCGAACCGTCACTCAGTGATCACCTTGGGTCACGAAAGGAGTACGGTTGACATATGGGAAACCATATGGATAGTAGGCGGCTCGGGATGGTTGATGCTACCTGATCGCGTGAAAAACAAGCGATGCACAACGACACAGAAAGTGACCTGGCTTTTGTCAGTAACACTTAGATCATCCTCACATCGCGCTTATCAATTATTCGTAAACAGTGTTTCGGAGTGATTCGAATGAAATGGGTGCTCGTTTCGAAACCAAACTGTCCAGTCCGAGCAACAGCTGCTTCCCGCCCCCCCCCTAATTAAATTGCCGAAGGTTCCCAGGGAATCATCCTTTTACCAGTTCACCCTCGGCAGTTGCTGTCGAATCTCCAATTTCCGACGTTTAGCCGGGGCTCATCTCGAGCCTCTCGGCCGAAACTTAGAAAATTTCCGCCGAGCCTCGACTAATCCCTCGAATCTGCGACACTTAAGTGGAAAGACGAGAGGCATCGAGGCGGAGAGTTAATCGTGGGGGAGCGTGAACCACGAAAATAAGATGGTCGATTACTGGTTGGTCGGATGAGAGATGAAAAGAGAGAAGAAGAAGGGAGAGAGAGAGAGAGCACGGTCCGTTTAACCAGTAACAGGGGGCTGGAAAAAATTGGTGGAGCGCGTATGCGGTGCGAGGGAGGGGATCGGCAGGTGTCCGCGTCTCGGCGAGAGTTCGTTAAACTAATATTCATACATCTTGGAAAAAGTGGGTCGACCGAAGCCGTCTCGAGCCGTACACGTCGCCCGTTTATTACGTTTTCGTGCGCTGCGGGAAGTTTTATTAAGAGTCGACGGTGAAATTCTGCTTATCGTACGCGTCGCACCGGTTCCCTTTGCCCTCGCCTAACAGGGCCAATGCGCTTTTCGTTTTGTTCTTCGAAGGTGTCCTCCACAGGTGCTCACGCGAGAAACTAACGCGAGCGACGACTCTTTGTTCGCAGAAACGTACAAACATTTCCATCGGATATTAATTATTCATGTCGGATCTGAAACGCGCGGTGAACTATCTCTCTCTTTCGCTCTCTCGACGAACTCTTTCTACGCGCAAAAGAATTTCGCGATGAAAGCCCGACGGAACTGTGCGCGTTTTCTAGCTGGTCTTCTTTTTTCCACCGGCCAAATAATTTGCACACCTCTGTGTGCTTGGCGCCTCGGTGGATGGTTGTTATGCTAACGAGCTTTAGCCGGCAAGGGAGCCATCTTCATTTTCCTGACACGTCATAACCGACGCGCCTAATCCGCCCCGCCCCGCCCCTCTGGTGGTCTCGAAGAACTGACGTAAGTCGCGTCATTTGCGAAGATTCCGGTGGATCGTTAACTTAACATTTGCGCCGGAGGAAATCTAGGAAAACAGAGGGGGGGGGGGGTTGGAGAATTCGATCCGAGGATCCCAACTCTCGGGAGCCATCGAATCTTTTTTCCCCCCCACTCTCGTTCTTCTTTTTGTCCCGCAGCGTAAACTCTCCCAAGCTCGACGGTTCCGGTTTGTATCGTAATTTTTGCGCGATCGATTCTGTTTCCCGAGTCACGCCCGCATATTAAGAGGCCCCCCGGGCAAAACTCGGGACGTTTTAGACCAACGGAACGGAACATCCAGCACAATCATCCTTTGTGCCCGTTCCGGCCAGAAAACGAGTCACAAAGCTGCCGTGTCCGCTTTGTTCAGACGCGTCTTCGAGTTTGACGGCGCTCGTTCTTTTTTTTCCCATCGACGAGAGAACCGCGCGCGCTACCGATAGCGATTTCATGGGACAGACTATGCCGATCTAGAAGACGAGGATGGAAGACGGGGGACAAGGGAATCAACCCCTTAACGTAATAATTAAAAATCCAAAAGCGGTACGCTGCAAATGAAATAGCTTGTAATCACCGATGGCAACTTTTCTCAGGAGAGAGAAAATAAAGATAATATTGTCTAACATATACAGGGTGGTCTTTTTAAGTAAGGCCACATAAATATCAGCTTATCGTGATGCAAAACATATTTTTTAAGTAACGTGCATGGTGTCAAAGGGCCAATATCTGGCTAGAATATCTTTTCCCCAAGGTCATTCTTTTCGGAGTTATGAAGGTCATCGGTGTTTTGTGACACATAAATATATTTTTCTGTTATTGCATCGTGCAGCTGATCGAAAGATACATTTAGCTATATACATATAATAACATGACCTTGAAATGACCTTGATCTTCGAAAATTAAAGTTTAACGTAAAACTTATGTCGAATTCCATTGGCCAAGACTCTTCCTTTTACATTCCTTTATAAAAATAACAATATAATGTATTTAGTCAGATTTTTTGCGGCTTTTATCATAGCGAGACAGCGCGGACCTTTATGCGTTCAGGACAAAACTGAGCTATTGCAATTTAAAACAATGGACAGATTGAAAGAATTTTAAGTATGAACTTATTAGTTTGAGCTGATTAAAATCATTAAAGAAAGATTGTAATTTCTATTTCACTTCTGTTTTCTATCATGTGTGTAGACAGTTAATATTTATTTTGCATAAAGATCCAGAGTCTAATCACACACGTTTAAAGAAATGAATGTCCTGTACAAATTTCCAGTAAATGCATCTTTACGAATCTCAATAAAATCGATAATTACAAAATTTTGCAACTGTTATTATGACAGGTTCGGTAAATATAGTGTTGAGTACGTCTGCGTGACAAAGTACGAGACACGCACAAGCACGCGCGCAGACATACGCGATGCATTGTACAAAGCGGCCTCGAAAAGTTAAGGAAAAGAGTGTGGGAGTGAAAAAAAGGGAAATAGAGAGGGAGAGAGAGAGAGTTTCGCGCACAGCGAAGATTTACGCCCAGCCCGTCTGTAATTTAATACAGGATACTTTGGCGGAGTTCCTTCGAGAGTTACCTGTTCTTTGGGCGGTCGCGGAACGTGAGCGGACTTTGTGTCTCAGCATATCGCGCGGAGGAAAGAAATAAAAACCGGTACGAAGCTAGAAAGGGAGAAGGATTGGGACGTGGGATGGGGTTGGAGCAACGGAGGCGTGAAAATAAAAAGGAGGGAATCGAGGTTGGCGTCGTTATTCACCAGCCTGCCGAGTCGAACATCTAATTACGATGAAAGAGGCTGTCCACGTACCGCGAGACCCGATGAAAAATTCAATATGAAACTGTAATCGGAACTCGTCGCGTTTTTCTACGAATCGTTATTATATCAGTGTCTTCTCCCCCCTCTCTGTATCTCTTTTGTCTCTCCATCTATCTTCCTTTCTCCCTAAGAGCTTCTCTCTCTCTCTCTCTCTCTCTCTCTCTCTCTCTCTCTCTTTCTCTTCCAACTACCCTCCATCGTAAGCCTCTTCCGACGCAGTGATTTATAGCCGGGCCACACGTAACGCGCATCGGCTGAATAATTTTCCAAAGGGGCCGATGTACGATACTTTCCCATTCTCATCGATTTCCAAGTGTCAAACTGGTATTAGAATCGGAGGAGTGGCGTACGGTGTCTTATCGAGTTCTCGGCTAGAGGATCGTGGCACATACACGTATCCCCTCGGATCCCGGGCTGTTTGACGAGCTCGAGACACCTCGAGACAGCTCGCGGAATTAAGAGATGGACGTCGAAACGACGGAGATTATGCTTTACCACTGTCGGCCTTATTCTCGAGGTACGGTGAGCACTTTCTATAATCAGTTAAGTGTGTTTGACGACTATATCCGTTATGGAGAATTTGATATTTAAATTGTAATTTTGGCGAAAACTAAATTATATTCGTAAATTTTAATATGTTTAAAATGTTTAGAGGTCAAGACGAAATGAAACAAGCAAATACAAATTAGAAATAATTTGAGTTGGATTCATAACGTCATCGCTTGATTATCGCGACACACACTGGCGCGCGCTTTGCAATAAGATCGCCACAGTTAACTGGATAAAATAGGTGGAATTAATATGAAAAATTTTCATGAAATATGTAACTCGAGAGTAGCTCTTTTCGTAAGAGATAGAGTGGAAGGGACGCTGGCTTATGTCCGATCTGAATTGTTAAATAAACAACAGTCAAGTTCAAGTCGTTAGTTGCTTAACCCACTGTGGACAGCCTGGGTCGTTTATGTCCGGAACGAAATTTCGCTCTTGAATTTCTTTCTCTCCAATATTTATTTTTCCCCATTGTTGTTTCAAAGATATTAACACTAAAGCTACCACGGTCAAAATGACCGATTTTCTATTTTACCATTATTGCAATTAGAAAAACGATTTCCTAGGAAATGACTGAATTAACTTCTTTATCTAAGCACATATTGTAATAGAAACGGTACAAAGTTTAAATAAATTTAATCTTCTCACTTTCTTAAAGCGTCTTAGTGTTATTTGTTTTGTGTTTGGTAGGTTTAGTGTTAAAAAAGTGTAAAACACGCGTCCAAGTATTTCGAGGGGGAAAGAGGGGGGCAGTATCAGTTTTTTATTTGAGTGACGTTTTCAAGGTCATTTGAAGGTCAACTTTGTTTTTTCAAATGGAAACCTATATTTTTTATTATGGGATCTTATTCAACGTAAAAAGACCAGTAATTTTCGTGGGATATCTTTTTTTATCTGCACCCTAGTTTCGGAGATATTTAAGGAGAAGTACAGGTTAACGTCACATATCTGTGACGACGACAGCAAACGTGTTAACACTGACGAGCGGGTGTCCATCCACTTGTTCCGATCGTCTCGAAATTTTTGAATATGTGCCCGATGTCTCTGTGCAAGGAAACCCGATAATTCCATGGTTGGAGACTATCGTCCGGCTTATGCCACCCAAGGCTGCACGAAGAAAAAGCGTAGCACTCGAGGGACCATAAGCGAAGCCCTGTCTCGTATCGCGTCGTGGTTCAAGGGCTCAAAGGCTGCGCGAGTCGGCTTAAACGGACGTTCAAAGACTTCCATGGCATTTTTCTTTAAGACAGCATCGCAGCGTGTATTTTAACTCATTTTGTTTCGTACCTTATTTGTTTAGGCAACTTTTCGTATTCTCGCGAAGAGAAGATGTTCGGTGTCCAGAGAAACGACCGGACGTTTGTTTGGATGTTTTCGCCGAGCTGACAGATGAATTTCCGCAGGCTGGTTTGGTTGGATTCGCTTTCGCGATTAGGTCGAGAAAAGGGAACTCTTATCTAACCGGGCCAGCAAAACAACGCGCGAGAGGGTACATACTAGGGTGATCCTCGTTACTTGACTTTCGATCTTTTCTGGTCTTCCCTATCATCACACACATACACGCCCCCCCCCCCCCTTCCAAATTGGGGATCCATAAAATATCCGGGATCCCAACATTCTCGGGATTCCGAAATTCTCGGGATCCCTAAAATATTCGGGATTCCCGAAATACTCGGAATCCCTAAAATATCCGGGACCCTAAAATATTCGGGATCCCGAAATTCTCGGAATCCTTAACTTCTGGGGATCCCTAAAATATTCGGGATCCCGAAATTCTCGGAATCCTTAACTTCTGGGGATCCCTAAAATATTCGGGATCCCGAAATTCTCGGAATCCCTAAATTCTGGGGATCCCTAAAATATTCGGGATCCCAAAATTCTCGGAATCCCTAAAATATCCGGGATCCCGAAATTCTGGGGATCCCTAAAATATCCGGGATCCCTAAAATATTCGGGATTCCCGAAATTCTCGGAATCCCTAAATTCTGGGGATCCCAAAATTCTCGGAATCCCTAAATTCTGGGGATCCCTAAGATATTCGGGATCCCAACATTCTCGGGATCCCTAAAATATTCGGGATTCCCAAGAATTTTCGGGATTCTGTCCCGATCCCGAGAAAAATTCCCGTCCCGACCGGAATCCCGCACATCGATGAATGAATAAAAGACAGTGTCTTAGATGAATAAAATCCCATAAATGAGATATATTACTCGTAAGAATATATACATCATCTGACAAGGGGGGAACGCATCGAGTCTGGACACACAGATTTCGATGATACGTACTTTGTTCCTATCTGCCAGCATTCATGCGTTGAGGGGGTCAGAGTCGTTTAGTTTGCCAAACTTGGAGTCGAAAAATAAGGACCACACTGGTACATATGTTTGACAGGCGCGCGGGCGGGGATGAGAGGCCGGCAATCGATCATGGAAATCCCTGTAAAAAGTACACTCGAACGTGTCCGGGCCCATCGGTCTCGGAGTGTCAAACGAGAATTAATAGTTTGGTCGAGTAATGTACATCGTGTATCGGGACGGAGAGGGTCGGCGCGGAGGCGCGATGAATAAAGATGAGCCCGGTGGACGACGTCGACGTCGACGACGACACGAATCGTTTCAACGTCGATTCGACGTCGGCGAAAGACAAAAGACAGAAGGAAGAGGAGACTAGGCCGAGCGTAAAGAGTGTGAGAGAGGCCCGGTGTGTCGCGACCGAAAAACAAAGGAAAAAGAAATTAATAATCGAGGCGGATCGCGCGCGCGGAGAAAGATATAGAGAGAGGAGGAGGAGGAGGAGGAGGGGGGGAGGCAAGGAGGTGGAGTTATGGGAGGGAGTAAGCAAAGGAGTAGGCGGGGGTGGTTTAACCGGTGACCTTTTTGAAATTCTAATTTCGTTGAAAGCACTTCGAAGCAAGCGGATTTTCATTTTTTTCTCCTCCTTCCTGTATTTTCTTCCTCCACCCTCTCTCTCTCTCTCTCTCTCTCGTACCCCGTTGCGCCTCCGGTCGCCTCGTTCCCTTTCTTTTTTCTCTCTTTGTACGCAGCGAAAGACTCGGAAATAAACGCTTTGACGAGCGAGCAGCCCCAGCCCCGCTAAATAGATTAATGAGGAGAGATCGTTTCCGGGGACTTCAATTTTATTAAAGGCGGTTCAAAGGGAGAATCCCCCGATACAGTCGTATCCCTTGGCCCGTATTTAGAACTGCTGGATGGCGTCGGGAATGAAGAGAAATGGGAATTGAGAGGAACGGGGAAACCAGCGCGGAACCGTGGAATCGGAACGCGAGAAAAGAAAATCCGACTATAACAGGCAAAGTAAAACGTAGAAAATAAAGGGCCGTTCTATCGTTCCAGCCAAAGGCAATTACAATTAGCGGTAACTGTACGGTTTAACGGCGTTTCTCAATTTTGACTAGTTCGCTATATACTACAGTCGATCCTCCTGTAACAAGATTAATTCGTACCGTCTTAAGGTCGGGTTATACACATCCGTCCGATATCGGACGCGTGTTTAGGGTGTTTATACATTTCCGTCCGAACTTTGAGGTAACTTGTGATGCGTTCGAGATGTTGTAAAGGAGAGCTAACAATAGTTTACCTAAAGAAGTTGTGGAGCCCATACAAACCTTTTTTGGGCCACGCACAAGGAGCCGTCACCCGCAGGAGATAATATGGCCTCCCAGATTCGAAGAAAAAGAATAATTGAGAAGTCGGACGCCGATTTCCGATTGCGAACACTCTCATTTAAACCTCGGTAACAATATTCGGTCTGATCCGAACTTCGGACATGTATAACCCGACCTTTATACGGAAACCGCGATATAAGAAACTCAGAATTCGTATAAATCGTATCAAAAATTAAATTTCATACAAATGAAATCGCAATTTTTTCTCTGTAGTTGTAGGAGGATTGAATATAGTAGTAGCTTTTTTTTACGCCGATGCGAAAATTCCGGCGGGGAAGCTACGAATGTTGTTCGTAATGTTGTTGTCGGGTCGGCAATTATGCGAGGAAGATACACGATCCCGCCGTGTGTAGGGAGAGTGTCCCGACGGTGATCCGTCAACTTTCTTATTTACTACAATACATAGGAGGCGGGAACGCGGACTCGCTCGGTAACGAATCGAATTGCTCCGATTTCCGGCCCGCGCGACACCGTCCGGCCGTGAAATTCGATTAGCGAATCACCGGGCACCACAGGCTCTGATATATGGCCGACAGCAGCTCGTTTTACTTTTACATTCCAATTCCCGGGCTCAATATCGTAATCGCAATAATTTCCCAGCGAGTGCGAGTGCGAGCGAGCGCGTGCCTGGCTATGCCCACGGGATCAGATTACTCCAGCTATGCGAGCAGGTAATTGTATCAGCGTCGAACAGTACCGTCACGACAGATTGTAGTTCGCGCAAGCTTGAGAAATTCGCCGCGAAAAATCGTGGCGAATCCCCTAACCCCCAAACGGTGCTCCGATTATTGAAAGCTATACCATTAGGATTAACATAATGTCTGATATACAATTGGTTATACATATTCATCTTACAGATATACATTGGTAGTGTAGGTACAGTAGAATAGGACGCATTAAGTACATAACTTTAAATCTTTAAATTACATTGCTTGAAAAAATTAAAAAGAACATGACATGCCTGGATATTCGGTTTATAAAGTAATGTAGGATCAAAGGCGACAAATATAAAAATGTATATAATTTAACACAAAAAATCACAACTGGTACAATAAATTAAACTTTTTCACAACTTTTCACGTCTCAATCTCCGTCTGAGATTTTACAATTTTCGTCTCAAAATCATTCACGTCGTACTTTTTATCTATTCTGAAAACCGCAATCAATAATATTGTTTTTAACAGATCGTCGCGTCGTTGCCGTTACTATCATCGTAGTACACTCCCTAAAGTGATGATCTGATATTTAAGGGCTTAATCTTTTCATAAGGTCAACTCTGAATGTTACAATAAATTATCGTGACGAACCTCTGCCTGAGAATATACAGGTTATCTCGCCAGATATTACCGCCTTAATTTTCGTCGGAATCATACAAGATAATTAGTTCAGGAGATTTTGTAATTTAACCCTCCGTGACCCCACTTAGGTCGTTTAGGTGAATATTTCACTTTTGAAACCTTTTAAAGAAAAAGGAGGAGATACTCTCATTTTGCCGAATTGAATCCATAAAATTTTGATTTTGTATCGATAACAGTATTAAAGTAGAAACTTGAATAAGTATCCTAGAATTCGTCCAGATTTTTTCTAAAGGCCAAAAACATTAAAAGAATAACCCGCAAGGTGTGAGAAATAAATGAAAATTCGAAAAAGGTTCTATGAAATTTGAATCCTTTTACTGGAGATTCCAGGCTATATCGGAAATCGGAATGATTTAACGCTAAACCTACCGACCATTAAATGTGACTAGTACGTGCTCCCTTATAAAAATGGCACATTTGAATTTTATTTACATTCCGTGTCATTTTTACTGTAATGTATACTGGAATAAAAAAGTATGCACAATCATTTCCAGTGGAATCATTTTTGTAACTTCAATAATTGTAAAATGAAAAATTTGAAAACGTGTCATTTAGTGGTAAGTTTAGTGTTAAAAAGTTGCTGCGCTTCAGTCGTTGAATTCCTCCCCGCGAACAGTTCCCGCAACGGGGGTAAACCATCCCTATAATATATTTATGATTTCTATCGATCGAATTTTGAGTTACAGTAAAGAAAATGATTTTGGCGCAAGGTTCGATCTCTTTGAAAATTCAACAAATTTGCAATTTAAATAAAACCCAACGTTTCGACCCGTGTGTGGATCTTTTTCAAGGGAAACTTGCGTCTGAAAATTATATTGATTTAGTGTAAATACATCGTGATTTTAATATTTACCATCTTGAAGAAACCACTAATGGAAAGCCAGTAAGAGAAATTATATTGAAAGAAGACTTGCTTGTTGTGTAAATATTTTTTAGCGAAGCCGGAAACAAGATATATTTTTCCAATAAACTAATTCAGAATTACGCTGGCCATGCGTTTGCCATCCCTATAATTCATCGGCCACGAGGAAAAACACGGAGGTATTCTTGAAAAGTGTTGATTTGCTCGTCGCGCTGTTGAACGTTAACTTTTTGTCTGCGCGAGACTCGTCTGCCGCAACGGCAGAATTCCGCTCGAAGGACGAGAGCCGGGGGCCACGGGAGGAGATTTTGAAGTATTCAAATCCGCGACCGCTGAACGCAAAGTACACATTTAGTTTTCGTACTTATGTCGACGGGAGGAAGAGGCCTGCGTGTAAAATTCCAAGCAACAAGAATTTCTAATTAAATAATTTCGAAGTTTCGCCCGCCGCGCCGTGCGAATTGGCAATCTCCATAAAACGGTAATGCTCGTGTACTCCGGGCAGCCCCTCCAAAACCTTACAACAGGCAACCGCGTCTACCTACCGGCCAGGCAACGTACAGACTATTTGAGAATTATTGGCCGAAACTGTAGCATCTAATGGAACTCATGAGCAGTTTAAACCGCGGCCGTGGAAGAGCTGTTCAAAATGATCTTTATTGCCGCACGTACATCGCGCCCCCAACCCTTGTGCGCGATGCGAAGCTTTTAGAGAGAAATTTTAGGAGACTATTGTTCCAAAACGCTTAATCTCCGAACAACGCCGCGTTCGAGTACTTTGAGGAGCGAGCAACTCGTGTAAATATTAATGCACCGTGTTCTCGGAAAGTTCTGTTACAGAAATGATAGCTACTGAATTAAACATTAATGTTCCCTGAAGAAGAAGAATCGAAATCTCGCATTTTGATCTTTGGTTTCAGCGATTTCGAGAATAAAAAATAAAGTAATCGAGTGTATTAGTGTTACGGTGAGGGGCTAGGGTTTGTTTACACAAGACGATAAAACTAGACCGCTTCACCGACACCGTGACGGGAATTTAGTCAACCTCGAGACTAGTTTGCTAAGTGAGAATAATTCGAGAACGGTGAACGGCCGCGTAGACGCGGCACGGCGTACAACAAGAGGAAAATTATCGTCCCGACGCCAATTTCGATCCTGACAAGGCTTTGTCGGGCTACGTCGCTGCATTCGCTCGGATCCGTAAGCTCCAAGACACTTCCGGAGGGTAACGACTCTTCCGTATCTGTGGCGTTAACTGTTCGCCGTACGAGTTCCCTCCCCGGGAGCGAAACTCCTCAAACGAGCATAACCTCAACCTGACGCGGTAACAAGATATCGTCGATTCTCTAGACTGCCGTCGTAGCTTCAAACAGGTCTATCCATTCGCTTGAAAAACCTTTATCTATCATTTATCTATGTTCTCATAAAATTCTTTTTCCACCAAATTCGCTTTCGTTCGATTCAAGTCAATTTTCTAGCTTTTGCGATTATAAGCCTCTCGGGCCATGGTAAAGAATTGCCTTTAAATCGCCGAAACTTTTAAACTGTAGTTAAGTATGTTTTTACAATTGCAGCATTATGAGCTGGGTCGAAATATTTCAAATATTCTGGCAATTGATTCATGGCGATATTATCTTTCAAGGTCATCTGAAAGTCATTGGTATAGCAGATCGTTGAATTCGTTTCGACGTTGCCTACAGTATTATGAAGTTAAAAATACCCAGTTCCATTAAAAGATATGACAGCGACCTTGACTTTTTTGTTGAAAATCGATTTTTTTTTAATTTAAAAAATTGCAATTTCTTGTCGGTTAAATACTGATTAACTTTGGCAGGAAACATTTTTCTGTCCGACCATCCGAAGGGGTTGAAAAAACGTGACTCGCGTTCCTTCCGGGCGCCATCTTTTTAGATTCGCGCAGTACGTGCGTCGAACGGAACCGCTATGTCCCGCGGTCGCAGGATCCGCAGCATTCATCGAATAATCGGATAATTTTGAAGCGGCCGGTACATCGGTTGAAATTCGGACGTGCCGTGTCCTTTCGCCGCTTTTACGGCACGTCTGGGAACGAGAAAATTATTACAATTAGCGCCTCCGATGCGGGTCACGCGTTACAATACGGCAAAATACAAGGGTCGGCAGGGAAGGGGGAAACAAAACGCGGCTGGGACACACGCCGGCGTTTTCGCGCCGATTTAATGACGTTACACATACATAGCTTTAGCAACGGTCCGCACACGCGACAGTTACATTAAATTCCCACGTTCGTACTACGCCCGCGATCCTCTTCCCTTCCACTGTGGAATTAATCCTAGGATGCGCAATAAAAAATGATAAAAAAATTCGTCTTTCAGCGTTTTTTTTTTTTACGCAATTTGATTTATGTACACGCGATCGCGCATAATCGGTCCCCACTTTTTATTGTCAGATAAAAATCGTAAATAACGAGAACGCGTCGAACGTTTCGAAATCAATGAAGGAGCCATCGTCGACTGTACTTTTTTTTCCCCCCTCCCCCAGCTTTTGTTTCAACCGCAGGTTTCTCTCCAGCCCGAATTTTCCATGCGGCGGGACAATTATTCGCGTCATCCGGCGAATTTATTATTGTTGATTCGGTCGGTTTTTTCAAAAGACCAGCCTGAATAATGCCGGACGAACGTATTGACAAAAAGCCGGATAATTCTGTTCCTTTCATCCCCTCGGCCATCGACAACGTCCGCGTCCCGGAATTTATGGGGAATTGGAAAAAAAAAAGGGCAGCGCGGTTATTCGTGGTATTAAAAAATACCGGGCAGAAAACAACGGTGTCAATCGAGTAGTGACTCGTTCACCATTGTTAATTTAGTAATTCGCGCGCGCCACGCGGGTCAACAGTGGTTCTCAACGAATCCGTGCGGTGAGTCTGTCACGAAAATTGTAATTTCGATCGATAGAGCACGAATGAATAATTTAATCGTTTCATTTCATTTGCCAGCCGACCTTTCATCTATAAAGGGTCGTTGCCCTATCGGTTCCAGCTTTTTTTTTAACCCAGACTTTTTTGCACTTTCCATTCGTTTGCCACGGTTAATGTAAGGGTAGTTATATTAGCCCTTAGCGCTCCAGTGGTGACTCTGAGGCACCACTAAAAATTACTATACCATTATTCAAAATATTGTTTACATTATTAAATTGATATTCAATAAATTCGTTACCAAACATTTAAGTATTCTATGAAGTATTATACCAGTTCCATTTCTTCAAAATGATAAAAATCATATAGAATGGAAATATTCTTGATCGAAAAAAAAAGTTTGGTTATGGAATTAAAATACTTCGGAGCGCAAAGGGTTAGAATATAATTACAATGAATTTATATTCGGTGGATTAGATATTATCTTTTGGTGGGAGAGGCTTAAAATGTGATCGCAACCAATCAGCGGCGACTTGCGCAGAACGGACGGAACATCGTACAATTTGCGGTTATGGGCCCCCTTGTCCCGGCCAGTGATGCCAGAAATGTTAGCTTTTCGCGCATGCGTACTGCGGCGCGCGCGGAATCCAGTAACGTATACGCGCAAAAAAAGAGAAACATCTAGGTGGCGTGCCGGGACCTAGCTCTGTCATAGACGAATTTGTAGATAGCGGACGTTATTTTTTATTTACTTGTTTATTTATATAATTAGAAAATATATTTTTGATATTTTAGACACTGGAAAGGTTCTTGGCAGTTTTCTTTTGTCTTGCAACAAATGTTGGTATTCTTTATAGATTCTGCCAAATAAAATAAAATTTTATATTATGTTATCCTGTAGAAACTAAACTTTTTTAGGTAAAGAAAGTATGTGAATGTTGAATGAAAAACATTATTTTTAAAACAGGTTCTTAAAGAACTCTCAAAAATTTGAAATTTGTACAATACTGATGCCACGCGCGAATACGCATGCGCGAAAAGCTGACATTTCTGGCATCACTGGTCCCGGCCAGTCGTGCCAGATCGGTTAAATCGGGGGGAGGCGGGGGGGGGGGTACAGTTTACCACCTCTCTGATGAACAGAGTAATGTGTAACGCGTTGTGCCGCACGTCACGGTCTTAGTGGGGGACGTTAGACTGTGCTCACGGTAGTGGAATGGGATAGTGGAAGGGGAAAAGGGGGAGAGGAAAAACCAACCAGTTTTGGTTGTTTCTGGCGTCACTGGTCCCGGCAGTGTACAGGAATACGGAACGGTTAACGGATGTGTTTTTACGCACGCGCGATCGTAACCAATCGTAATCGGAGTGAAACGAAATGTCAACTGTGAACTATTCCCTGAACGATTATTTGTGTTTGAATCGGGTGTGCGTTTTGTTTAATGGAGGAAGCAGAAACGAGATCAGAAGACGGCGGGAAAAGCGGAAAAGAAGAAAAGTTACGAGAGGGAAAGAAACAATCAACCTGGACGCTATGGCGGGATCCGATTGACAGGTATGCTGGCATTATTTCGGAGAGATTGAGTCCCGACTATAGGGCGACGACTGATTCAGCAATAACTTATCGCGAACAGATACACCCACCCTATTATCCGGGCTACACTCTTTTCTATGTTGTCGACGTTTTCCGATACTCGTTCCCCTTTCCAAAATGGCGATGCGTGCGCGCTGTCGGAGCGAAATCTAACCTGCTCCATCGGTAGCGAATTATTTTCCTCTTCCAAACACGTTTCGATCGTTGGACGCTTTGTGCTTCCAATCTCCGCTAACTCTTGTCCGGGGGGATGGTCACGATGGCGCGCCATCTTGTTTAAAAGCCTCGTAAAATGGACGTGTTCGCTCGGTTCCGGGTTAGAATCCCGTCGCAATAAAACTATATGATTTTATAGAGAGCAAAAAGGGTGAAACCTCCAGTTGGCAAATTGATTTTGTTTGCGGTCTAGTGAAACCCGCGCTCGGTGTTTCGCGTTTTGCTAGCTATATCTACCGCCATGTTGAACGTGTAGGTTATACAAGTCGTTTTGAAAATCGTGGCGCAGTCAGCTGATTATCGATAAGTAATCGGACACTTTTATCGACACGAAAATTCAATAGCGTGAAAAGTATATTAACTAGATCAATAGTTATCGACAAGTCTACCGGTATTATCGATCAATAGAACGTTATCGATACGATTATGTACGATCGATAAGCACGCGAGAGTTCCAAGTGAGAAAATTGGTCGGTAACGTGGAATATCGAAGACAATCGAGTTCGATAGATTGAAATACGCGCCGTAGTGCTCGGCAAGTAGAAACCACGGACTTAGAGGACTGAGGATAAAGTGTGTTTATGGGTGAGAGGGGTCGTGCCGCGAGCGGGGAGGGATGGTAGACTGCGGCCATGTTGGATGGCAAAACTAGTGTTGCCATCTATATAACATTGCGGGAACATTGATATGATTTGATTTTGAAAAATGAATGCATAACAAGTGTATTTGTATATATATATCTGTATATATGTATATTAACACTTTACCGACCGGTAGCGGTTCAACATCCTATGTACTTCTCACCGGCCACTCGGCCGCAGATCTTCCCTGGCACCGGCTCTATGAGCTTTGGGGAGAAAACGCCGATTAATCGTCTACCGGTCGGTGAGTGTTGGGGACAAAAAGCCGATTAATCGGCTACCGGTCGGTAAAGTGTTAAAATATTCTCAGTCATGGGCATTCGAAAAAATAATGGAATAATCGCCGGTGGAGAATGTGCTGATCACGGATCGAGAGAAAATGTGCAGATGATTTCGAGCAGCGATTTCCGTGATGGCGTTAGATCAAATAAATTCGGGAGAGGTTTCGCGGAGCACCCCGTATACGGGGGCGGCTCAAAAACCTAACGAACAGCTTGCAAGCGAACAAAAGCCTGTTGTTATTCGGGAAAGAGGGTAATTGTTCGATCCTGGCTAGCTCTGTCGAATTCCCGTTCGTTAAAATCTACAGCGGCATTTAGCCGTCGAACCGGGCCGCGGTATTATCCCGATAAAATTGAAACGTAATGCGAGATAGACGGTGTAGAGGGACGGACATAGAGAGAGAGAGAGAGAGAGAGACGGAGAGAGAGAGACGAAGAGAGAAAAAGAGAGACAGAGGAGAGAAAGCAAGAGAGAGAAAGAGAGAGAGATAATGGGGGATAAAGTATAACGGAATGATTAATTCCTCTCGAGCGACACCTTTCAGCCGATGCTCGGTTCTCGCGAGCCGGATCGGTACGGCAGGTGGCGCACTGGAAAACATTTTTCGAGCGGTCTAATTCTTTCACCGTCCCGTTCCTCCGCCGAACAATAATTTATCACGCCGTAAATTTTTCAAGAGGATTTTATACAAAGGAGAGTCCGTGGAACTAGGAGGCTAGAATGGAGATAACGGAAGAAAAATAGAAACTGAAACGCGAGGCGTGGAGGCGGAGGACGAGGACGAGGCGAGCGAACAGGAGGAGGATCAGAGGGTGCGAGAGGGTGGTGGTTGTGAATGGATAGGACGGGGCTGGCTGGCTCAGGGTAACGAGAAATGTAGAGCAGAAAATGAAAGACACGTTCAACGGAGAACGAGCGGGGAAAAAAAACGAGGTAAAGGGAGAACGAGATACAGAAAGAGAGGAGGAGCGGTTGAATGGAAGGTGGGGAAATAAAAATACAGATAGATGAACGAATAGATAGATAGATAGATAGATAGATAGATAGATGGCTAGATAAACAGATAGACAACCGGATAAACTTTTTATTTCGGCGAACAGAGAATAAAAGGTTGTAGAAATTGCAGGGGGCGCGGGTGCGGGGGAGATCGGGTCGGAGAAAGAGGGAAGGAGGTTGAACGAGCGAAAGAATGGAAGCGAAAGAGCGCGAAAGAACGCGAGAGAGCGAGAAAGGAATTGTCGAGAGGAGCACTGCTAATATCCCGGGGGCGGTCGTGGGATAGGGTGCACCTGCGCGTATGACAGATACGCCCCTGGCATAAAGGCGACATTTAGGTCACCGGCTTTTACCACGGCAGGCGGCTATACGCTACACATGCAGACGCGGGCCGAGCCTCGCCGTGCCTCGCTGTTCCTCGCCGTCTGCCTCGCCCTCAACGGTGATCGTTTTCATTGCTAACCCCTGCGCGTCCGATCTTCCCTCTTTTGCGAAAAGAGTCTACCCTTAGACTAGGTTCTTGCCCTGCCCCGCTACGCCGCCACCTATCCAAAATCCGAATTTACCAGATCGCTATAAAATCGCTTTTTGATTTTGTAAGTAGCACTGTTGCCAACAATCTGTTTATGTCTTATCGAAAGGAACATCCAAGCTGCTGAATAGATACACGACCATCCATTAACTGTTTGGGGCACGCTGGGATTAAAAGTGTCCCACCTTTTTGATGCACCGTAATGCATGGTGGGACATTTTTAGTCCCACCTCGAAATATTGCAATAGCTGCATGCGCACAGGTTTATATTTCGTTTTGTTTACGTAAAGCAGTTGGTAATATCTTCAACAAATGTTACAAATGTATTCACTTGTGTTGGCAACATTCAACATGCCAATACAGGTTCATCAATTGTTGCAAGCGGAAGATTTATTGCGACAATCTTTTTTTCCTGGTTTTATGTGAAAAATCGTAGAAGTAAGTTAATTTTTATAAAAATTAGTTCCATATAAGCAACTGAAGAGCTTTACAATAAAAACTAAAGCTTAAATTTGTGGTGGTGGAATATGTGAGTCCCACCCTATAACAACAAATTTAATTAAACTATTAGTATTTTGTTATGTTTTTATATTATGCGATACCTTTATTAATAAAAATATACCAATTTTGTTTCATTTAAAAGGCAATGAAATTTCTATGCAACATGGGTCTATTATATTATCTGAAATTCTGTGCCGCAAAGAGTTAAGTCAAGCCCTTTCCCACGCCCTACAGTCGTAAGAAATGTATTGGTGTTCTTAAATTCTTTTAATCTTTCGACTGTTCGAAGTCTAGTTATCAATAGTTAGCAATTACACGAAATGTGGCAATAGGATGAACAGACATTTTCGTTCACGTATAGAATATTATTCACGACAAACCAGTTCTAATTAAAGCAGCTACGAAGGAAATCATAAAACAAAGGGTTAACGAGAAAAAACTGTTTCACCCTAGGAACAATTAATCGCCCCTGTTCAAACGGAACAACGGCGTAATCGACGTGCAATTAGAATAGAACTGTAATGTTCCGAGTACCGGACGCTGTTTCTCATTGGCTCGCTCGGTGATGTCCGACAATCGCGTGGTCTTGACGATAAGATGGAAAAATAGTTTTCCATTGTCTCGAAGGGAGACGTATCAACTGTACCGGGCGCAAAGTTCTTAGAAAACGGCGTGATTTTTCTTCCGGTGTTGGCTCGACCGACCATGATCGAGTTAACGAGGAAAATGGCCGCCGCGATGCGATGCGATGCGGTGCGGCGGGTCGGTTCCAGTGTTTCGTTTTCCCCCGACGTGTTTTTATTTCGAACGGAGCCATTCATTTTTCAATGCTCGTTCGGTAGACATTTCGGATATCGAAATTCGCTTGCCGAAACGATAGACGGATAATCGATAACACCATATATCGCTCGATTACTCGTTTCGCATTCCCGTTTAAAGCGTGCCAAGTGCGAGTACCCGCGCGAATGTCCCTTCTCGTATAATCCGGGATCGTTTCCCCGTTAAGGCGGCGTTTTCATGACCTGCTGCAGAAAAATCTGTCCTCCGAGCTGTGTGTTTCTCCCTTCCACTTTTTCCCCCCCCTCTTGGCCTCCCTTTCTCGCAAGGAACGTAACACGCCGACTGGATTAGGAATTTAATAGGGAGATTACGAACGTGCTCGGCCCCGGTTCCGTTTCCTAGAGATTTTCTCCGCTTTCTCAATTTAAATCACCATCTCTATTCTTTTAGAGCCATTTTAATTTACCCGATTCGCGAAACGGACGCGGTATTCCCCGTAAGAAGACGGGTTTGCAATTTAACGACGGTAGCTCCGGGCATCGACCGCGACACGCTGGTTCATTTGAATATAATAAAACTGATGAAATTAATCCGAATTAGCCGAAAAATCTCTGAAACTATTCCGCGTGTAATTAGTAATGTCTAATTAGCGGAGACGCGAATTTCAGCCGACTCTGCGATTCTGGTCCAACCCCGCAAGACCGGTTTGCTTTTCCACTGTTTTTCGTATTTTTTTTTTATTTTCCCGGTGTTTGCGATATATTATTCAAGCGTGATATGCAGATTGGCTGCAAATGAATTTCATTCAATTTATTCTTTCGTAATATATTCCTGCGGCAGAGTGCTCTATAATTGTGCCACGGTATCGAGAGCATAAATATATAATGTGCCACCTATATTCTGAGAGAGAAACAGCGAGAGAACGATGAAAGAGATAGAGAGCGAGCGAGAGACCTCTGTCCACATTCGCCACGCTTAAAGTGCTCTGCATTACGGCCGCGTAAACGTGACACGAGCCGACTAAGTAAATTCGAGTCAGATGTAACTGATCGACGTTATAATTCCTGGCTATTTGCACCCGGCGCTATTATTCCTTTTACCTGATGGAAAAGTAATCGATGCGATCGAACAACTGCTACGCCCGGCCGACTGCGCCGAATGCAAAGACGAGCAATGGACAAAAGTCGAAAAACTGAAGTCTAAAACTGTATAGTTTAGTATATTTTATAAGAGTGGAAGTGTGGATGAACCATGTTTATGTGCATGTTAACAGACAACCGTATATATAGCTAGATTTATAAAAGGAGAAAATCAATATTAACAGAAGAATTTAATGAAATAACGATCGTGAGAGCAGCTGCGAAAACTCGTCGGTCGAAACGCTTTGGTTATCCGTGTGCCCAAATATGTTAGTAAAAACAGCTTTTCTTACAAATTTCACAGACAACCGTATATATAGATCCATCGACATCAACAGAAACTACTTCGACGATAACGCGATCTAATAAATTCGTTGGAGATTATGATAGATATGAAGAGTTTCGTTAGGTTTTCGAGCCGCCCGTATACGGGGTGCTCCGCGAAACCTCTGCCAAATTTATTCGATCTCGCGCCATCACGGAAATCGCTGCTCGACATCATCTGAACATTTTCTCTCGATCCGTGATCAGCACATTGTCCACTGGCGATTATTCCATTATTTTTTCGAAGTCTATGGTCCATCGCTGAGGATGTTTGAATATAGATCCATCGACATCAACAGAAACTACTTCGACGATAACGCGATCTAATAAATTCCTTGGAGAGTATGATGGAAATGAAGAATTTTAAGCTTCCAATTTGGTACAGCAGAATCATTGAAAAGTAGATTAAGCGTTCAAATTATTGCTATTCGATTACGTTTATTGTTTGGTTTTGTACGAATCCCTCAGCGAGCAAAAGCGTACGATTAGCTTCTCAGTTTTTCTCACGTGAAAGCTGACGAACCGGACTCCGGATTTTCGGCGTTTGTAACGGAAACTAGTAGGTTGCAATTTGAAACATTGCAACGTTTAAAAGAATTCAGGAATGTCGATATACTATTTCCAACATATTGGAATTTTGCTCTGTAGTTAAAAGCGAAATTCACGAATGTTCTCGCGAGCAACTATTTTTATCTGATTAAGGGAACGTCCACGCATTTTTGAGCCCAGCCCGTAGGACTTTCGTCGCCATTTTGTTCTACGGTAATATGAAAATATAAAGAGTGTAAGAGGATAGAATCCGGCCTTGCGTTCCATGTATCTTCCAAGCGCGATGAATACGAACGAGAATCACGGCACGCGAAATAATCCCCTGTTTTACGAACCCGACACGGTAGAAAGAGATGGTCGCCTATTCCAGACGGAACAATTAAATGCTTTATGCTACTGAAACTCGTAATCCGGTGGACCTACTTTCCATACAAAAACCCATTATCCGCCTTCGAAATAGCTAGAGCACGCATATATCCCGTAGCAACAGTAATTAATGGAAATATGTAGGGTGCGGATGGTGTACCGCTTCGTCGAATAAAGTAGCAAATTCTGGATGGAACCGTGGATAGGGGTTGGGAAACGAGCTGTTCCTACGCGGGGGCGTCTCATCGTACGAGTAGGCCCCAGGCACTTTTCTAATGACTCCGCCATCAGTCGTCTCCTCCTCTCTTCTCTCTCTCTCTCTCTCTCTCTCTCTGTCTCTCTGCCATCTCTCCAGCTCGATGCATTTTGTCCTGAGCTCTGGAGAGGCAGAGAGAGAAGACCCACCCACGTCCACTAATTTTCATCGATCTAATAAAATTTCAATTGTAAATATCTCAAAAGTTATTGAGTATCTGACACTATAATGCTATATTTTTATAATCAGGAGAACGAAATCTACCTATATGCAAAGTTTCGAGAAAATCTGAGACTCCATGACCGCATCTTCTCCTTGTAAGTTAGGCGAGCGTATGGGATCCGAGTAGTGGAACTTAGGCCCTATGGAAACAGTTCCACTACCCGGATCCCATACGCTCGCCTAACTTACAAGGAGAAGATGCGGTCATGGAGTCTCAGATTTTCTCGAAACTTTGCATATTGGTAGATTTCGTTCTCCTGATTATAAAAATATAACATTATAGGGTCAGATACTCAATAACTTTTGAGATATTTACAATTGAAATTTCATTATACCCGTTAAGTGCAGTTTCATCGATCTCTCAATTGCATCGCCGAAAACGCGTTTTCCATAGGGCCTAAGTTCCACTACCCGGATCCCATACGCTCGCCTAACCTATAAGGAGAAGACGCGATCATGGAGTCTCAGATTTTCTCGAAACTTTGCATATTGGTAGATTTCGTTCTCCTGATTATAAAAATATAACATTATAGGGTCAGATGCTCAATAACTTTTGAGATATTTACAATTGAAATTTCATTATACCCGTTAACTGCAGTTTCAGTTGAAGTTGGTAGTAGGAGGGCCAGGGTTCAAATCCCTTGTCCTCTTTTTCCTTATTTTTCTTTTCAGTTTATCTATTTTAATTGATTGAATATTACAAATTTAAAATGCACCCATGATGTCTATAGGAAACGTAATATTAAAATTGATTGAAAAGCAAGTGTTTATTTACATGTTATGTTGCTTTTTAAATACTTCTCTAACTGTATGAATTTTAAAATCCAAAAATTCTGAATTTCGTCTTTTCGACAGGCTCGATAATTCTATGTAGTGATAAGTAAATTGCAAGATCATGGACGTCACACACACACACATGTGTGACGGTGGTAGCGAACGTGTGAAAGTGTGTGCCGTCAATTATGTAACCGACTATATGTCGCGGATCACCGACACCTATTTCCGGTCCCGGTACCGTGTATAATTAAAACGGGTACGGCGACCTACCGTCGGGAGTAGATCGTTGCCCGATAATCTCGAATTTTCATCTATTTGAGGAACAATGATAAAAGCTGTAGCAAGCTAGCCGAGAGAGCGAGAGCGAGAGAGAGAGAGAGAGAAAGAGAGAGCTGGTAACGGCGGAAGGTGGAGCTAAAAGAGAGGCCGACAAAAGAGCCGGAGGAAGCAGAATGGGCATTCAATTCGGTCTATTCCAAGTTTTCAAATAATTCAGTCGTTTAAGAACTGGAGGTACTGTAATTTGCCTGAATCGCGGAACCTACCGGAGATTTCGTATCGTCTGTTCTAACGTCGGCGCTCGGTTCTTTGGAAAATATAGGGACTAGCCTGAATTAATTAACGAAGCAGGATGTTGTCAAATTTTTGATAAACAGCAATCTCCGTTCTCTCGATTCACCAAGTATCAGGCTGCCCGGGAAGCTGGGCTTTGAAACCTGTTGTAACATCGACTTCCATTGTCTCGACTGGTTAACTGGCCGACGAAATTCAAGTTCTTTTTGTTAGACAAAATTCGTGTCGAAAGAATGTGTAATTTTCCACAGGATCGTTCTCCGCAAAAGTGATTGCTGTAGCTTTTACAAAAGCTGGAGAAATGCTTAACCCTTTGAAATACGAATTGAATGGAATCCGGTGTGACCGAGAATACCATTTAATTTTTACGCAAAATAAAAATTGTCTCTATCAATTATAAAACGCAGGAGCTATACAGACATTCGCTTGTTTTCTTAATCGTTTTATTGGGTTGAAAACAATGCAAAAATATCGTTAAAAAATTTTATATGTTTTCAATGTTTCAAGCTTGATGTACTCATCTTTTTCATAAATGTATAAAATCCACAGTCTACTTGTCATTAGACTGCGATTTTTTACGCATTTATAATTGAAATGAGTACATGAGATTTGAAATAATAGAAAGATCGAAGAAACTGTTTTTGACGAGTATACTCGTCACGAAAAAAGTGCAAAATTTTGTGCTGTGACGAGTATATTCGTCATGAGTAATAAGTAATGACAATTTGCAGTTCAAATTGCAGTTTTAGTGAAAACTAAAATATATTCGTGAACTTCAAGATGTTTGAAATATTTTGAGGCCCGTCGAAATAAAAGGTACATTTTTGTTTATATTTTATCATCTGGTCAGGGATTCATTTACATAAATATCGGACTGTAATATTGCCACAAATTTGCGATAAATTTGAGTAATGAAATCAAAAAATAAAAGTCATTTTATTACAACCTAATTACATATTACACATACTGTGTGTTCGACGAGTATACTCGTCGTCGCTAAATTTGTGCGACGCAATTTAGATACGCATTTTCCAATGAGGTCGAAACAGTTAACTGGAAAAGAACGTGCATTTATTGTTTTCAACTCGTTCAAATGATTGAAGAAGGAAATAAAAACATTTGTATTTGTCTTCTGTGTGCTGCAATTAACGAACACAATATTAATTTATTTCACAATATTAATATTATATTAATTTATATTAGTTATATCCCTGGGATGATAATAGACACGTTGTTGGTAATATTTCCTGTTAACCCTTTGCACTCGGAGCTATTTCAACTAAAAAAACGAACATTTCTTCTAACCTAAAATATTTCATTGATAAATCTGATTTCGGCGCAAGGTTCGATCCCATTGAAAAACCTCGCGCCGAAATCAGATTTATCAATATAATTCATTTCTATCGAAAGAAATTACACTGCTAAAATATTTCCACCGTACATAATTTCTTTTCATTCTATGCGTACGAAACTAATATAATACCTCATACAATATTTAAATGTTTAGTAATTTATTACATATGAACAAATTTAATCATATAAACAATATTCTGAATAATGGTGTAGCAATTTGTAGTGACGCCTCAGAGTCGCCATTCGAGTGCTAAGGGTTAATATTGAACAATTTTTGATTTGCGAGACTGCGCGTGTCAAGTTAGTAAAATCGAAAGCTCGAGAGCGATGGAGAACAATCGTTTGCGGATTTGCGTTTGCAAGGATCGGTTTGATCGTCAAAGCTCCGCGCAAAGGGTTGTTTCGCACAATTTTTCGTGAACGTTCTGCATCCTCTCCTAAGGTGGTTTTGCTGATTGAATCGCGCTATTCGTTCGAAACGAAACGAAGTTTAGGAACAGGCTGATATTCGAGTTGGTTCGCAACGAACACGAATCGGACGGGGACCGAACCCCGGGCACGGTGACGAGTCGACGAGGCGAGGGTAAAATCAAGGGGAAAGAACACAGGGGGTGAGGAGAGAGAAGGAGAGTGGCAGTTTGATTAACTTTTCACTTCGCGTCATTGCTCCGGCGCAGTCCGAAGCGTTGCGGAGTTGCGACTCGCGTTCGTAACTCGCTTTCAAAAAGTTGAATTGAAACATCGGTGGATCGATGCGCGGCTAACTTGGGGCTTTGGCTTGATTTACCGTTAACGAGGTTAACCCGCCGCGATCGTCCAGATATTTTTATATTAGCCTCGCGTAATCCGACGATTCCGGATTTCACGAACGAACGGACCGGGGTTGCATTATCAACTGTTTGCCTTCTCCGAAATTGGTCCGAAAAATCCTCCCTCCACCGGTCGCGATTTCGCGTAAATCACGGCGAACAGGGACTTTTTAGTCGCGACCGTTTAACCCGGACGTATGCAATTCCCCCGGTAAAAACAGAAAAGAACAGGAAACGATATAATGAGAAACACACGGTCAGAATTACGCGCGACGATATCGCGGACCTAAATTTATGGAATATTCAAAATGTGTTTTTCGTGGTGCTCGAAACTGGCCGGTAGCGACCCCGTTTGATCCTGTCTCGAGGTTACGCGCGTACTACCCGAAAGTCCATGGACTGTTCGAATTGTTTGCGAATTTGCGATAGAAAGGCGTTGATTCAAAATCGGCCAAAATTACCCAAGACCAATTTTCCTGAAACTTTGCATATTGGTTGCCCTTTGGGTCTTACATTGATTCCGTGCAAAAACTTTTACCTAGGACATCACGGTTACAGGCGGGGAGGGGGTCAAAGTACGTATTTTGCGAAATCTATTATGTGCTGTAACTTTTTAAAAAAATACGATATCGACCCGGTACTGATACCAAAAAATCATAAAAAATTCAAGCTTTCCAACAATGTATAAGTTTATGTAATTTATTTATTGCCAACATAATTTTTTCACATTTGAAAAAACTTTGACCCCCCCCCCCCCCTCCTGTAACCGTGATGTCCTGGGAAAAAGTTTTTGCACGGAATCAATGTTAGACCCAAAGGGCTACCAATATACAAAGTTTCAGGAAATTTGGTCTTGGGTAATTTTGGCCGATTTTGTATCAACGCCCTTTGTTTGTAACACACGGTGCAATATTCTCGCATCGTCGTTTTTAGGATAGGGGTTAGTTGCTCCAGCGTTAAAAGAAAAATACTTGCTGTCCATCCGTTTAGTTTCGGGCCGCTTCGTTCCTGGCTAATCTGTCCCCCCCCCCCCCCCCCCCCCCCGAAAAATCTGTATAGCTCGGGGCTTTTGCGCGCCGGCCGTCCCAAATAACTGCGAATATTTCGTACGTTATGAAAGCGGGTCGTCGTGCTCCGCGGTATTTTGAAACGAATGAATCGGACGGGTACACAAGAACCGGGTAAATTTTCATTCGGAAAGTTGAACCGGCCCCGTTGTCCCGACGAGATCTCTTGTGTGTTCGGAAAATCCCAGTTCCAACGGAGACGGAATTATGCCAAGGGAGCGTCTACTGTCTCTCATAATCGTGTTAGTAATTCAAAAGACTTTCTTGAACGCGGGCTAATGAAACCTCGTCGACCGTCGCGCGGATATTTTAGGCGTCTTTCGCAAAAAGACGGGTCGCATCGTGCGAAAAGAATGTTGCGTTTCGATGATAATCGGCACAGTTACGTATCTGCCACCATAGGTAACCCTTTGCACTCGAAGCTAGTTTAACTACAAAACTAAACATTTTTTTTTCCGACCAAGAATATTTCCATACTATATGATTTTTTTCATTTTATCGATACGAAACTGATGCAATTTACTCATACAGTACTGAAATGTTTAGTACTTTACTGAGTTTAAATAAATTTAATAATGTAACAAATATTTTGAAGAATAACATAGCAATTTTTAAAACTTCTTCATATTACTCTTCATGCAGAATCGTATAAAAAATTACCCGTGTAGACGAAGGTTAAAGTATTAATGGGAGAACCAAAAAGAAATTCAACATTGAAACTTTGCTCTAAACATAACCTCGTTGTCTACGGAGGGTTAAGACTATTTCTGCCGTGTTAGTTGAATGAAATTTGAGAAATTAATTATTATTATGATCGTTGGAAAAGATATTCCCATTCGAGGATGGCGAGTGTTAACACCGAGCCTGACAAAATGGTGGCACGAAAGAGGTTCGTAGCCGTTTTCGCCAGTGGAATCGACACGGCTAATCAAACTGGCGTTTCACTGGTTTTCGAGACGGATTGGTGGCGGTGATGACGATGGCTATGAGGATGGCGATGGTGGTGGTACTTTGATTACCGTCTACGTCGTCTATGTCGTCCACGAGAAGAAAAGGAGCCGAGGCTAGCCTGCTCTGTCGATGACACCCACATTCACCCTCTTAACTATATCCACCTTGGTCTCTCTTCGTAGAGCGTAGAACGCGTCGTCTGCACGAGCGCAGCTCGTGTCTTTGTGTCCTCGCAATCACGAGGAGAGACGAGCACCGCCTATATAGCGACATCAAGGACGACGACGACGACTACCTATGGCCAGGATGGGGTGGTAGGGGCGGCGGTGGGAGGGGTTAGGGACGGAGGAAAAGAAGTCGCAGATTAATCGGGGACGCCTAACAATCGCGTGGTATTCTTCGTTCATGCGCTGTTCCCTGGCTCGACTCCCTTTTCCGCACGAGAGGACGAAAGCCTCTGAATTCGACGAGGCCGTGCCACCAGAGAAACACAGGGAGAACAGTGGAAACGCGAACAGCAAAGAAAATGCGAACGCCGCACGATGCACACGGAATGCCCCGAAACATCGGTTACAACCTGCAACACACACACACACAGACACACACGCAACCTATATCGAACGATTTTTTTCCCTCCATTCTATCGAGAAACGCGACCACAATGGCTCGTTTCAACGTGGCCTCATTATTTTACCGTTTTGCGTCTACGAGGGGCGCCGGTTTCGGACACCGTAGCAACTTAACCCTAAATATGGAACGAGGCAACGTGATCAAGTTACACGAACTGATCTTTATCAAACTCGCGTGAGAGAACCGTCTCCTTATCGACCATCACCCACCGTGAACACGTTGAACGCCATCGTGGTCGTCGGTGACCGGCCCTATGGAATTACAGAAAAATGTTTCCACTTGTGTCGAATTCTAATGCTTCGTGTCGTCCGATCATGCTAGTGGCGGTGCGTTGCCGCATCGCGCATGCGTTCAGCCGCGAGCGACTATGTAAAAGTAATCGCGGCGCGTGGCCGCATTGCGCATGCGTTTAATCGCGAGCGATCTATCGATGAGTAATCGCGGCGCGTCGCCGCATTGCGCATGCGTTTAATCGCGAGCGACCTATCGATCGTAATCGTGCGCGCTATATCGATAGGTGTTGATCTATCGATCGCCAAAAATCGTAGCTTTATAAAACATCGCCGATCGAGCAATTCGCTCTCGTTGTTCGCCCGTTCTCTAGTTAGCTAGATCGACTGTCAACCTTTTTCAACTTTTGTCGCTATTGCCACCACGTGGTACATAGGTAGGTACGTAGGTATAATCCGTCAAGTTTACTGTTCGCGTCGCGACCACGCCGATAAAATGGACTGTTTTTTTAAACCGTATACAAAATTTAATTTGGCACCGATTCACTCCGGTCCTTTTCAGAATAGAACAGCTATCCTTGGGTGGTCAATTCACAGACCAGTAATTGACTCGGCCCGGCGAAAACTCGCCTACTAAACACCACTGGATATCAATTTATTAATGTTGAAATGAACTAGCTCATAGTGTCGGGTAAGAAATTCATCGTCGAGTAACTAAAAATCGATACGTCCAGCGTACACGGATATTTTTTTCTCAGCGAACCGGCAATATCCATCGAATCGAAATTGTAGATCGTTCCCGTAGATCTGTGCGAATCGAGCGCGCAGCGTCGCAAATTTCGTCCGCGAGAGATGAACGAGAACGCGCGGCACAGCGGTGGAAAAAAATATGGTAGAACCGCGAGGGGCGTTTTAATCACGACGGAACAAATTTCGGCCTCCTAATTTGCCGCAAGATGACGCGAACGTTCCCCCTTCTATTTCGCGGGGCATTCAGTCGAAAATGCTGAAGCGAAAACTGAAAGCCAAGCAGCGCGGCGCGGCGGAGGGAAACCGTGTGGCTCTATTCGAGGGATGTGTACCTTCACCGGAAAGAAAAAAATATATGTTAATCATTCTATTTCCGCGGTGAATAAATATTACTGCGCGCGCTCTCTGCGCGCAAAGGCGGGCCAATTATTTGCGTAAGGCGAATCCGAGACGCAATTAATGCGTTTCCGTGTCGGTGTCCGATTATGCCAACACCGACGATTTTTACAGATTTTAATGCGTCGGAGGTGAATCCAAAAATAACATACGGTATTTTTTAACGCTACACCTACCAAGCATTAAAAGTATCTGGCAAATGTTCCCTTATAAAAACGGCAACACTAAATCCGTTCAGATCGATTGTAATTTTCAATATGCATAATGGATGCTTGGACAAGGAAATTTATTCCATTACTTTTCATAAAATAATACAGAGTCATTTAACCGTGGTTGGTTAACGCTGGAGTCTTGATTTTTTTAGAGAACAGAGGAAATTATGTAATTCGTGTTCTGTCCAGTGATGCCAGAAACAACCAGAACTGGTTGTTTTTTCCTCTCCTCGTTTTCCCCTTCCACTATCACATTCTACTACCTGAGCTACTGATACACACTCCAACGTCCCCCACTAAGACCGTAGACTGGTCACGTGACGTGCCGTGCAACGCGTCACATATTACTCTGGTCATCAGAGAGGGGGAAACTGTATTCCCCTCGATTTAACCGATTTGGCATCACTGGTTCTGTCAATGAATTACATGTTTCTTGATTGCATTACAGTAAAAATTGAATTTCTTGGTCTTCACGTTCTTCACATAAGAGATTGTCTTCTCCATTTTGTAATTCGTTTTACCATCAAAGAAGAAAGGTGCGTTGATTAACCACCACAATTTCACCAAAATTCACATACAGTATTTCATCGGTAATTGTCCCAAATGTCTCCGACATAATTGTCACTGAGATATCCCCACTAGTGTAAAAATCATACCAAATATGATATGGCATCCTTCCTCGCGCCCGAAACTTTAATTGTCTATTACACAAGTAAATATCATCGGAATTATATCATATTTGGTATAATTTTCATTAGAAAAATGCCACGAATATGTTGGTGAAAGGTCCATGAAAAAATAATAAAAAATAAATGAGTTTTGTAATTGGATTAGTATGATTCACATCGATATACAGTATTTCACTGGTAATTGTCCCAAATGTCTCGCACACAATTGTCCCTGAGATATCCCCACTACTGCAGGGGGTACCCCCTTGAGGGGCCGTGAAGCTCGAGAGGCATTGGTCGCCGAGAAATATGACACCATGCGGCTCGGGTATATATCGGTGAGACCACACTAATCCGAATTTCCAACTTCTTTATTATTCATTATTTTTTCATGCGACTTCGATGACCATAGTTCTATAAAAAAAATAATGACTAATAAAGAAGTTGGAAATTCGGATTAGGTATGTTTACATTTCTCGGTGACCGAGGCCTCTCGAGCTCGGCTGTCCTTCTCCACGTTCGGCAAACCTCAAACAATGATATCCCTCGCGCATAATTGTCCCTCCGCAGACCCGTGTTGTGGACAATTATCGATGAAATACTGTAACACTATCGTCATTACTAGACTTTATGCAATTTGAAATTTTTGTGGAGGAATTCTAAGAAAGTGGAATCAAATAAAATCTTATATTCCATGGTAGTAGCCTTCGCAGACCCGTAATAAATTAAAATCGTACTTGATTATGTCGTGCTGTATATTGTAGCAGTTTTTGAACATTTTCAGAAGCCACAATTGCATAAAGATCCGCAGTTTAATCGTTACTTAGCTTTGCAATGGATACCTAGGAACATTTCTACGAAAGTTTTAAATACCAACATGGCTGCTGATTTTTTTATTTCTGTCCATCGTCAACCCACAGTGCTACACCTGTTTCGAGTATCGTGCACGTGTAAACGCGGCCGTAGAGCTCGACGCGCGAATAAAATTGATTCCGGCCACTTTGCCCGGTGACACAATTACGGCGGCCGCCGGAATCGATACAGGGGAATATTTTCGATAACGGTGCACGCCGCGCGGCCGTTGTGTTGAATTTCCTCCGTTCCTGTACAGCACAGTAAATTTACGGAAGGCCGTAATGCAGTCGTCACGTGTGCGGGATTAATACGCAAACGGTGCATTTATTTAACGGAGCTGTTTATTTGCCGGCGAGAGTCGACCGATACCGGGAGAACCAGGGGAGGAGGGCCTCGTGAAATTTACAGCCGGCGCTGGTCTCGCTCTTCAAATAAAACTCCCCCACCATGCCACACCGTACCCACCAACCCCCTTGTCACCCCTGGTTGCCTCAACACCCACAACCCGCTACGAAAAATCGATGCGCAATCACGAAACATCGCTACGAAAATCCGCTCGAGGCAGCATCCTTCGCACTTCTCACGCTTGGATATGGCGCGAACGTGCTCCCGTTTCGATTACCATACCACGGGTCACTTTATGCCCGGCATCGGACACTACGCTGATTCGATTCGCCCCGGTGCGCTGGTTTACGTACGCGCGAGAAACCATAGTCGGACTTTGAATTTCGATTCGACCGGAAACACGCACCCCCAGCCGATCGAAAACCAACACGTTCACGGTATCTCGAGGATCATCCGTGATAGCTACTCGTCTCCTCTGTTTCATTGGGTAACGAAATTGTTGGGATGCAACGATATACCATGCGTCTTAGTATAAGTGCGTAGGCTGGGCATGTCCAGAACACGGACTTAGAGGACTGAGGATAAAGTGGGTTTATGGGTGAGAGGTGTCGTGCCGCGAGCGGGGAGGGATGGTAGATTGCGGCCATGTTGGATGGCAAAACTAGTGTTGCCATCGATATAACGTTGCGAGAACATTGATATGATTTGGTTCTGAAAAATTAATGCATAACAAGTGTATTTGTATATATATCGGTATATACAGGGTGAGTCACCTAACGTTTGTACCTCAAATATCTTTGTTGTTTCTAAAGATACGTAAAATATGGTAAGGACAAAGTTGAATGGTACAACGGGGCTGACACGATGCCAAAAAAAAAAATTTTGTTTTTGTGTCATTTTTTTTAGAGATATCAAGGTCACCTTGACTTTTTTAAATGGAACCACCCTTTTTTAAACACATACAATGATAGTCCCTTTCATTACGAATTCAGTGACTATAATTATTCAAGGTCATTCAAGGTCGCGGACAGAGATAACGTATAAGATTTAACATCGATACATGCCTGTAAACGGGCTTTGAAGGAATGTTGAACTCTGTCCGTGACCTTGAATGACCTTGAGTAATTATAGTCACTAAATTCGTAATGAAAGAGACTATGTATTTGTTGTTATAGTGCAGGACTCAAATACTATTGGCATGTTGAATGTTGCCAACACAAGTGAATACATTTGTAACATTTGTTGAAGATATTACCAACTGCTGTACGTAAACAAAACGAAATATAAACCTGTGCGCATGCAGCTATTGCAATATTTCGAGGTGGGACTAAAAATGTCCCACCATGCATTACGGTGCATCAAAATGGTGGGACACTTTTAATCCCAGCGTGCCCCAAAGAGTTAACCAGTTAACTGTGTAGTTCGACTTTGTGTGTGGCTACTAAAAATTTTGGAAAACTTCATTTATCACATATTGACCTCTCGTCAATTTCTTTGTTTCGTCTTTGACTCGAAAAATTCTAAAATGTCGACAAATTAACCCTTTGCGGACGAGTGTCGGCAAATAGCCGCCCAAGCAATTTTCCCATTCTGCAACTGTTAATAATTTTTAAAGAAATTATTACTCACAAAAAATATCAAACAAATTTTTACCAAACACAACACTTGCTCCTTCATTTAATTCTTATGCGTAGTTTTCGGTACAACATTTCATTTCCCAATGAAAATTGTACATTCGAACCGTCGATAAGTACGCTAAACATATTTCCCGTCCGCAAAGGGTTAATAACGCGTTTTAATTTTCACTACAATTTCAACATAAATAGCAAGCAATTAATTTTTATTCCATGACGAGTATACTCGGCAAATACAGCTAACTGGTTGAATTCTTTTGTTTCGGTGCTGTTACCAAAAGGCAGGAAAACTCTAATTTCACACATAAACGATGGCAGCAAAATAAATCTCTATACGAATAAGAACTTGGACCAATTTAGGAGCCAGTACAAATTAGGTTGCTTTCCCCTATATCGAGGAATTACCGTATCGAGAAAGTTTGGCACCCCTAACCCGAGTCGGCCTGTACGCGCGCGTACGTTCCGCTGACGCCCTCGCAAAAAGCTAAGCGTGTCAGATCCCGGGTATACATGACTACCATACATGTGTATACACGTACGTACATAAAATGAATTCGTGTATGTATACGTCGTCTGCGGCGTCGTGATGTACGACGCATGCACGGGACCAGGATACGGTACCGATGGAGCAAGATTACCGACGACAGATAAGATCCTGATGATGCCAGGTCGCGCCAGCCGCCCTTATCCAACTTCTGATAGACAAGGCTGGGTAATACATGTGCCTGTTTTGTCGGTGGGATCGCGATAGGTTCGCTCGGTCGGGTATAAATTGCGGGGAAGCCCGGGGGATTGAAAATGGACGGGGAAGTGGTTGCTCCGAACGAACCCCCCGCCACCGCCGGAATCGCGATGACGAATGTAACCCCGGGTATACCGTGCAGAAACTCGCCGGGTTACAGGAACTCGCGCGACCAATCTTTGTTCGGATGACCCTGATGACGTCGGGAGATAAAGCGTCGCCCGCGCCTCCGCTGTGAAAGGAGGCACACGCTCCGGGGGATTCGAATCGGAGGGGACACTAATTCCCGATGCGTATGGCCGCCGTCGAGTCGTAAAACCTAACTGAAAACCTCCGTCGTAAAAAACGAAACCGCCGGGATCCCTTAGAATTTCGAAATCTCAACTGACCCGCGCCGTTTCTCGCTGCGGAATCGAGATTATCGAGGCCAAGAGAAAGAGATAGAAAGAGAGATGGTGGATTACGCAATCTCTGCCTATAACAAATTCAAGAAAAGATATCCGCTGGAATGTGGGTCCGATTGGTTATTAGTACACTGCCGAAGTTTATGCAATTTTCAATTTGAGTAGACAAATTTTAAGAAAGTGGAATCCGATAACATCTTACTTTCAGTGGTAATAATCCTGTAGATCTGAAATAAATAGGAATTTTATATTCCAGCATTCTTTTGATCATTTTCAAAAACCATAAACGCAGAAAGTTCCGCAGTCTAGTTATTAACCTATGGCGGCTGAAAAGTGAGTGAGAGAAAGAAAAAGGAGAAGGAAGCGTTTCGTCCTAGGCCCGCTAGAGGACTCATCGGTAAGGTTATCTAGCGGACCCGTGCCTTAGACGCGGGATGTCGTAAGGACAGTTTAGGACGGTATATATACAAACAGAGGAAGATTCAGGTAGTAGCGGGAAAGGTGTTGTCGCACTGTCCATCTGTTGGCTAGCATAGGAAGTAGCCGCCACATTACCCCCTTGCCAGTGGTCAACGATATCTGGACAAATTTTCCCTCTAATTACGCTGATCTCCGCCGGAATCCAAGGAGGTCGCTGGAATGTGTGCTGTCAGTGTGCCCGCCAGTGAAGCTGCCGAATCGACGAAGTTGAGTAGCTCCCTAAGCCGCTTGTAGGTCTCATATAGTCGCACAAACAATGGATGAACGTCGCACAAATGTAGATACGAAAACGTCGCACAAATTTAGGTGCGGAAACGTTAAACCATATAATGCTGCGAAGATGAAGTCAGAAGCGCATAGTAGGGAGAAGGTCCTCGTTGTTGGTCGGGCAGTAATTCAGGCAAGGCAGTGACAGAGTAGTCACCTTCCAAGTCCTCCTGATGTTGTCCGTGGTTTGTTGATGTTGTGGTCTCCTCTGCTCAGAAGGTAGCGTTGTTGTTCGTTTGTCGGGGTCACCAATTATGGCGGCTGAAAAGGCGTGTGAGAGGAGGAAAAAGGAGAAGGAAGCGTTTCGTCCTAGGCCCGCTAGAGGACTCGTCGGTAAGGCTATCTAGCGGACCCGTGCCTTAGACGCGGGATGTCGTAAGGACAGTTTAGGACGGTATATATACAAACAGAGGAAGATTCAGGTAGTAGCGGGAAAGGTGTTGTCGCACTGTCCCTCTGTTGACGAGTATAGGAAGTAGCCGCCACAAACTATTCAGTACACAATTTTGTTTCCTAAGGAAAACTTCTTTCGACCCATCAAGAAGTATGCTAAAAATAATTTCCGTCCGCTAAGGGTTAAATACTCGTAATTTCCGATTACGTAACCCCGATCGTATTATAAAGAGACAAAGCCTCGGAACGTCTTCTCCCCCTGCAGCGGGCGGCCATTACCCCAGGTCGAAGGCATAATTGCAAATACAGTGAACCCTCCTATAAACGCGTTGCAAGAATTGCGATTCGTATCAAGTTTCATTGAATTCGATCTGATTTCTACTAATTCTGAGTTTCTTGTGCACGCGATGCGAATTAGTCGGCGTTACAGGAGAGGGGTTGACTGTAGCGTGATCGGAGCGAGGCAACATGTTGCGGACAGAGAATAAATTCGGGGGATCGGAAAAGGGACATTTATCAACGGCGAGCCGCACACGAGCCTGAATAAATTGACTTTTTTTCCGGCGCCGCGGAACCGATAGAAAGGAGTTACCGGCCAGATAAAATCCTGATGATGCCAGGTCGCGTCAGCCAGCATTTACTTACTCAGCTCTCCGCCTGAACTCACGGCCGCAAGAACGATGAGGGGGGGGGGGGAACCGGCGCGTGTGTGATCCTCGGAGATTGCTTGGCACTCTAGCAGACAGATCGGTTCGCGATCGACGAACGGACCACAGAGCAAAACAAATAAATAGTACGATCGCTCGAAAGTAGACACGGCACCGACGCGATCTGATCGCCAAAACGATCGAGGTTTCCGCGTCTCGAGCCCGGAGGTTAAGACGTTGTTGCCCGTGGTAGTGGCTGGGCAAATAGACGGTCAGAAATAGACCGGGTGTGGTTGCTTTGATAATTTCGCGAGGATGCGGACGCGATCGGGAAGGTTCGAAAGGAGCATTGAAATTCTGTTCGTCTCTGGTATCGCACGACTCGGCAGCGCCCGGTGGAAAATTCTATCTCGTCCCGCGCTTCCTGGCGGCGTTTTATTTATATAATGACTCGACCCGTAGGATCTAATTAAATAGCTCGCTTTTACTGCGCGGAACGACCAGGGGCTTTCAGGCAAATGTTAATCAACCGGTGGATATTCCCCGTTCTGCAAACGACTAACGCACAATTGAAAACCGGCCTCCGAATATAATATTGCAAAATACACGGCCGTTATCTATTGATCGGATTTTATTTTATTTATGTTCGCGCTTGGTCTCTGCCCCTCTACGATCCCACACCCCCGGCACAACCGGCACCTCCTACACCCCCCCCCCCCCGTACACCACCGCAGCACCAAACGAGAGAGAGAGCACGGTCCAGAAAGTTTGATTTTTGGCAACGGGGAAACCGCCTTCGCCACGTACAGCGCTTATTTCCTTCCCTTTTCAGTACCTTCTGGCACTTTTCCCTGCCAACGTCCAACTTCGTCCGACCACATATGTGCAGGCACCCTATTCCACGAATAGGTAGACACATTGCATCTGTCTCGTAACGCCCGGGGGGATGTACGCTCGGATATCGGGGTTAGGGGAATCTATAGATTGCGCTGTGCGACCGACCAACACAAAAAAAAATACCCGTCGCTGTTCAACTTCCGGGAAACTCCGCCACCGAACTTTCCCCATGGCGTTTTCGCATAATTTTGCCGGACATGTCTTGGATGATGATCTTTACGGCAGTTGTCCACCGTGTCGAGGAACCTCCGCCAAAGGAGTGGTGACTACGTTGAAACCAATCTACAATTCATAGTCGATCAGCATTCTTCGATCGTCACCTTGAGTTTCTTTTGTAGAGAACATCTCGGTAATTATTGTATTTTCACCCCATATACTCTTATAGTCTTTTACTGATCGTTTAGTACTTTTTCAAATCGGAAGGTCAGATATTACTATATTCGAGGACTATAAGAAATTAATTATAACGTTGTAGGCCCCGCTGGATGCTTAACAACTTCCGTTTGAAAATTTTATTAATAAAACAACAAACTTTGCGACAGAAACGCGAGACAGCGCGCCGCAGCCAAAGGGTTAAGAATGTTAGGATACATCGAGTAGAATCGAGAAGCGCTCAAGGACTACTGTAGATCCCCTTCGTGGCCAGATCCCGATAATGTATTCTGCACCTACTTCCACGAGGAACTTCGAATAGTTCTACTTTACACTCGACGTCCATAGTAAAAACATCGGTGAAATAACGTTTTAAATCATACGTTTATAAAATTGTTCGTATGCACCGAGGACGGGATTTCCATAGGCATCCCATGCGGTGAAGAGGGATGCGGAAAGTTCTCACGTTTCGGTAGCGAGCGACACTATTTCAAAGGACGTCGGGCCTGTCGAGTGGCGTTCGACCACGCGCGGTGCGTATATTTTAGCCGACCGTGGTTTCCGGGATTCCCCGTCGCGTATAACTTGGCCTTAACACTTTGACTGCCGAAGCAATGGCCTCAAACATTTCATAAAATCGAAGTAATTTATTTCATGAAAAAAACTATTGAGAAACTAAAATTTAGGACACCGAGTAGTTCTTTAACCTTCTTGCATTTCCCAGATATTAACCAAATTTGGTACAATAATTATAGTAGCGTAATAATTCATTTTTACGTATGGACAAATAATTCTGTCACCCATATATGGGTGACACGGCGGTCTACGTGTTAAAGCAAACCTCCTCTTTGGTGGATCGAGAACTCTCCAACGCGACACGAGATTTAACATTAACATCTACCGACCCTCTATCGTTTAATCTTTGAAGAATAAGGTCACGAAATCGTTCGAGCAACGGTGGTTAAAGCCACCTCTATCCGACTAGCAAGCAACGCGGCGCGGCGGCGGAACTGTTTCCACGTTATTGGTCACGCGGAGCTGGTTTCCCCTTGGTCGCAGCGATCAATCGGCGGCTGGGCCGTCTCTCCTAACATTTTTATCGAATAAACGCGTTCGCGACCCCTTTTTGCCCGACACGCATCGGTGCTGCTCGTAAATCCTTCGCGAAGAAGCTACCGCAACCTGTTGCGTAATTATAGCTTCTCGCGCGAGGGAGAAAAGCAAGCCTTTCGGTTCCGATTGACATGCGAAGCCTCGAGGATCGATGCATCCCTTCTCTTCTCTGTCTTCTGTCCTCGATAACGAAGAATTCTGGGGAGAGGGCTCGTCATCCGTTCATTTCGCCTTTGGTAGCAGCCCAGGGACTTAATACCGGTATAATTTTCATACCGGTATTACGAATACCGGTATCGATATTATACCGGTATTACGCCGTGTGGCATCATACCGGTGTAATTTTCATACCGGTATTGGGCAAACAGAGCTATACCGGTAACCGATATAAAATACCGGTATTTTTCGGTTTCTCTGTCTCTTTCTATATTACGCGATTAAGCGTAATTAAACTTACGCTCGAAAGGCCAGGAGGATGGCACAAAAGGTGCGAGAAAGAAGAAACGAGATCGAAACTCGCCGATAGTCGACGACGACGACGACCGAACTGTCGCGGAATCGGGTCCGTTGCTCCCTACAGTTTCACCCGAGCTACAGTTTGTCCAAGTGAACCTGTGCTCGATAATAATTGTTATTTTATTCGCTGAGCCGGCCCCGCGATTGTTACCTTTTATCCTCGCGAGCTTTTCTATCCTCGACCAGTGTCGCCAGATCAACCCAAAACTAGGTTGATTTTCCTCTCCTCCTTTTCCCCTTCCACTATCCCATTCCACTACCTGCGCACACTCCAACGTCCCCCGCTAAGACCGTAGGTCACGTGACGTGCCGCGCAACGCGTTACATCAGTGGTGGGCACGGGTGAAGCCCCTCAAACGCCTGCTTCTTCCACCAACCTCTCTTTCATGCAGCGCGAATGTTCGTTGCGTACGCTGATGTCTCGTGTCTTCGTTGCAGGGACTTAATACCGCTATAATTTTCATACCGGTATTGGGCAAACAGAGCTATACCGGTAACCGATATAAAATACCAGTATTTTTCGGTTTCTCTGTCTCTTTCTATATTACGCGATACAATGTCGTTCGAACGCCACCTATATAACTGAGTTGTCACAGTGTGCGTGAGCTCATGGCGCGGCTCGTGCTCGTGTGTCGTGTGCGTGTAGTCATCTAGCGCACGACCGAGAACCCGGGACAGAGCGTGCAGGCACTTTTAGTTTATTGTACGCGGTACAATATAATGCTAAAACAATTTTTGTTATTTATAATTTAAGCAATTTTTAAATAAACAAAGTTGTATAATTTGTTTCTACATTAATTATTTGAAGTATTATTTCAATAACAATGTAGTGTTAAAATAAATGTTTAAACAATGTAAACGTATTTAAATAATGAATATAAAAACACATTTCTATAGATTATTTTAACAATAAATTATGATCAACATAATAATTCAAATAATAAATATAGAAACAAATTTCTATACATTGTAAAAATTTATTTATTTAAACAATTATTCTCACAGTAAATTATTTAAATTATAATACAAGTAATAAATATAGAAACAAATTATAAAAATTTAGTTTTTTAAAAATTGTTTAAATTATAAATAATGGGGTTCTTCATAACTGTTTCGAGAACCGGGACCGATATAAGTTTTCAATCCCCGATTTAAAAAGATTATGAAATTTTTTTGTTTAAATAAAATAAGAAAATTTAAAAAATGACCAGCAAATATCAGAAAATATACAGGTATTTTCATATAGCGATATGCCGTCATACCTGTATTTCGGTTTCTATGAAGGTTACGAAGGTACAACCGGAAAATACTGGAAAATACCAGTATAATATCGGTATGAGGTCTTGAAATAATACCGGTATCGCGTTATACCGGTATTTCGGTATTTCGGTTTCTATAAAGGTTATGGAGGTAATACCGGTATATACCGGTATAATACCGGTATTTTGTATACCGGTATGAATCCCTGGTAGCAGCTGGTTCGCGGTTCGTCGCGAAGATCTAGCAGACCGAAGCCTCTCTATACCTCTCGCCCCACTCTCTTTCTCTATCTCTTCATTGATCCCGCACCCCGAATCCCGCCGAGCCGATAACCATCGCCAGCGGGACCATTCAATTCCAACAGAATATTCGACGTCCGACAAAGTCTATCCGGCATCTAGCTTTATCACTTTGTCCCGTATCCGCGGACGTGGATGGCTGGCGAGTCGCGAGATAGACCGGCCGCCATTGAACGCTTCGATCCGACAGGGAAAGGTGCCAGGAAAAAGTGTCGGCTCCTCTGCATTTGGGCAAGTGACCGATTGGCAGCTTTGGCTCGGCCGATGTGGATCTCTTTATTATCAACGTGGCGCATATGCTATTGCTGGCAAAAACTACAGGGTGTAAAGGAAATGTTGGGGGTCCAATCGTATATCCCACCAGAAGACGTTGCGCGATAACATTTATATTGTTTAGTTCACCCACAAACAATTCTCAGCATGCAACCTCTCAAGTAGGCATTCGACGATGACAAAAAGTGAATAGTTACCATATTGATGACTACAGCAACTCATAAAAATTCGTGAACGCAGTCTAAACATTCATGAACGAGTCTGTAAAGTTTAAGAAATCTATCCTCTATAGTTTTCCCCCAAAAAAATGGTGGCCAACTTACGGCCAAAAACGACGCCTCTCCCGCTGTGATCTTTTGGTGCCGGTACTGCCTTTGAGTGCTTCATTCGAGTTATCATTCTGTATCAATTAGGCGCGGCAATTATTTGATGCGCCATCCTCGAAGATCGGGAAGACGCCGCAGTCTTCGCGCAATTTATGTATCATCTTTTTGCTACTATTATATTATGTCTCGTTGCTATTACCGAATGTTAGTTAATTCCAACCAAATCTTCCTGCATAAAACCCAACAGAATGTTAATTATGCGATTATACACAAATTATGCGATTATGCACAAATTATGCGATTGGTTCCTATACAACAGTCGGCTGTATCGATTCTGATCCGGCAAACCCTGATGCGGAACCATCGTGCTACTGCTAGCCTCAATGACGGCAGAAGTTCCAATTACAGGGAGTCGTTGGCGTGATCACTGAATCATTGCAGTGCGGGTCTGAGCATCACGGCCAATTTGCGTATCGGGTTGACGTAGATGCGTTGTAACAGGCCGTACATCCGAACTGAAGCGCGACAGGCGTGTTCGATGGAACCGTTCTTCTTTCCTCGTTACTCCCGCGTAGGAGTATAGCAGGCATAATGATGAGGATAGAGACCACGGAACCGTAGAAATCGTCGATTCTCCGAACCGAGCTTTTGCCTATTCTTGGCCGACGATTCGCCAGCCCCAATTTCGCATCGATGGGAACGACCGCGGCGGTAGAGAGGTTTTCGAAGGGAAAGAAAAGGTGGGTTAGCCGCGTGCGCGGACGTAGACGGGGCTCGAAGCTTGATCCACCGCGAAGAGGTCCTCTCAATCTGCAGTCGATTTTCTCGTGCACCGACCCAATTTCGCGGCCGGTGCGGCCAATTTAACCCGCGTCCGCCTCTTCCTCCTTCCTCTAACCTTCCTGTCTCGTGACACCGTCCTTTTTTTACCGCGGAACAACGGCCGAAACTGATTTTTCAACGAGAAACCTCGCTCAGGCGGCCATCTTGTTTGCTCATGGGAACCCTAGCGACCGCAAAACTAAGTTTGCGACGGTGATCCTGGAACGCTTGTAAAAAGAAAAGAAAGATACTCTGATGGCATTTCGCTCGGTGGGTACCATTATTGACAATATCGTTTACTTGTCGATGATCAGATAAAAATAGCAAAAGATCCGAACAAATTATCTATCGGCAATTATTCTATGATGTTTGAAAGTCTACGGCTCATGGCTGAGGATTTTTAAAAAGATCCTTCAACAGTAAACTTCCATCACAAACCGAAAACTCACTGTTAATCACGTGATGTAGGGATTACTGTGTAAAAGAAGATTTTTAAGTTTCCACCGGATGCAGCATAATTATTAAAAAGCCTTAATACTAGAAGCACCGTGTGCCGAGAGTTGGTACAGCATTTCTGTATTTCTGAGTCGGCAATCTGAAAAATCGTCCGTACCGAGAGGTCTGTCTGGCACTTAGCGGCCATGCTGCATTCAATTGACCGTGCTCGCCTAAGTTGCTCTCGCAATTCCGGTGACACACTCGCACTACTCGCCGTATATTCGCTCTGCGAGACGGGACGAGGAGAAATCAAGACGAGGAGAAGCGAGGATACAGCGGAGGAGAGACGATGGCAGCAGCCTCTACCGAATTACCATATTCCACTCGACGCTACGTGTTCCTGGGGTCGGGGTCGGGGTCGGAGCCGGGGTCGGGGCCGGGGGGTTTGGCCCAGATTCTGCTTACCGACTTAATAAACAGAGCCTTTAGCGGCACGCGTACCCCACGCAGCAGCAGCAAAAGCAGAGCAGCAGTATCCTCCCCCGACTCGCAATCCGGTTATCCTTTACGAGATTGCCGGCGTCGGAGCCGGCAGCCGTTCCCGCCAGCCACCTCTTCGTCATCGACATGTTAGCGTCAACGTGTTTTAAGCCACGTCAAGGGCTCGTGTCGATGCGACTCTTAGGCTGGAAGGATTTATGGCAGGAGCTTGGCCTGCGTGAGGTCTGGGTTAGGTACTCTACGCCTCCTCGACCCGACCACGGGGAACGAGACGCGCGGCCGGGTCGAGGAGGCGTAGCCCTCGGAAAACGGTCCTCGCGATCAAATAAAGTCCAACGCTGCTTGAGACTAAACAGAACCGTCGATGGACGATGGCAGGCGACCGCGCTGGGTCTTCCGGCTATCGGCCGTCACGGGAATGTTTATGTGAAACAGATGAGTGAAAGTTTGGAATGACTCCGTGAGATATACAAAGAGAGAAAGAGAGAGAGAGAGCGACGAGTGCGTTGCACAAGGATTGAGACTGTGTTCTCGAAGGATCTGGCCACGGAGTGGGGAAGGCACGGGGGTGCTTTCTGGTAAGAGGACTGTGTTGGACCGCTCAGCACTTACCCCAGAATCTTCGAAGGGAACGAGTCAAATCAAATTTCTAACAGACAGGTTAACCCCTTAACCTACAATGACGGGCATAGCCCGCGTACGATGGTCGGGCCAAACCTAAATTTTACGGGCATAGCCCGCGTACGATGATCGGGCCAAACCTAAATAAACAAGTCGTGCAAATGTCCCGAACGCTTCGCAAGCTTTTATACAATTTCGGCCCAACATCTTCGAATCTAAATCGTAGGTTAAGGGGTTAAACGAACCTGGAAAAATTTCGGTGCGAACCGTCACCGTGAGCCGGCGCGCGGCTCTTTGTTCCGGGGGCAATAAGGAAACATATTCCCGGAGATAAATACAGCCGGCTGAATAGAATTAGCATAATCCGCTTGCTGGCGCGACGCGACGCGGTCCAGACACGAGCGCAGCCCGCCCGGAAGCTGCATTCTCCGTCTTAATAAGCCACCCCTTGTACTACTCGTGTAGTGTATTAAAATCGTCCTGCGCGCGCTCGCAGTCATTACGTTTGCCCCCTATACGCCTCTGTATGCGAGCCGGTACGTGTCGGATGGGACTGTCTCCGAAGTTCATCCCCTATTTCAGCTATCCAGAGAGATTCAACGCGAGATAAGTCGTTTCGTTCTCCGATTACGACTTCGCTGCACCACCGTGCCCCGTTCAATGCCGTTCAATGGTCCGCGCGATATCGTGTCACGGTTTTCTGCTGAGGCCAACCTTTCGTCGGTAACAATGGTTTATGCGTTTCACGACGCGAACCGTTCGGCTGCATCACCAACGGCACTCGAGCAATCTCATCTCGGAAGTCAAATTTGCAACTTTAACTATTTCTTATAGTTTCGCCGTAAAAGCTGCGCGAACGAACCGCGCTAAAACGATTATACAGGGTTGATACCCTTCCGGGTGCAACGGCGTATCTTCCTGTCGCATTAAACATTTGTACACGATGCTTAGATTTATCATGTGAGGATAGAAAAGACGACATTTATCGTGGCAATTAACACATCGAGTGCAACAATCATTTTTGTGAAATTCTCACACCTTGTAGATCTTAACACTTGGCATGCGGGCAACGTACTTTTACGTTTTTCGCAGTCTGTCACTGGAGCGCGGGTCACGTTAAAATACGTATTTATTAGATTTGTGGTGGATAGCAGGTATTGTATAATTACATCGTGTGACATTGTATGCGTGTTGTTTGCGTTGCTAGGCAACGTTTCGCATTTTTTATTCCCACAAGTATCAATTGTCGTGTCACTCGGTCTTCAATCGGCGAAGTATACCCGAATGCCGAGTGTTAAGAAAATTTGGTTTACTTAACCAGTTAACTGGGTAGCTCGATTTTGTATGTGGCGACTAAAAATTTTTGAAAACTTTTGTGGGATCAGGACCACCCAGACCAAATACTGTATGGAGATTAGGAAAAGTAGGAGGGTTCCGTGGGTATGTGTAAGAGTTGATCAGCTACAACCGCGAAGGTCACGTGTTCGATTCCTGGCGCGAAATTCTTCATTTTTCCTAAGAGCCTACACTTTATTTATTACATATTGACCTCTCGTCAATTTGTTTGTTTCGTTTGTTTACTTCGTCTTTGAATCGAAAAATTCTAAAATGTTGAAAAATTAATAATGCGTTTTAATTTTCACTAGAATTTTAACATAAATAGCAAGCAATTAGTTCATTTTTATTCCATGACTAATAATTTGTGTCGGCCATATTGGAGTAAATTAATTTTTATTGGGACTGAAGGATGCGGGAAAAAGAGAGCCGCTGTAATAAATTTCATCTTGTCAGATTTATTTCGATTAAACAAATAATTTCTGCTGAATTGAAAAGTGTTAATCCTTTTACACCTTGTAGATTTCAGGAAATTTTGCGAAAGTTCGACATCCCTGACGTTGATCTTAATTTTTTCAGGGTGAGGGGGCATGTTGATGTGCCGGCGGTTGCTGCTGATCGCAGCCGCGATCACGGCCTCGATCGAGGCTGGCTCCGCTAGTTACCACCCCGAAAGCGCCACTACCACGCCGGCATTCAATCCGGACAATGTTGCTGTTTGCAGGTAAGCCGTCCATATCAAAAGACGCTATTCTCCTCAGTATATGATAATACAAAATACGTATATCTAAATCCCCTAGGACGTGAACAATGTAGCTTACTTACCACAGGTTTTACAAAACCTTGAACAACTTCCTTAACACGTTGACTGCCAGGCGCATTTTCCATGGTTTGCCCAAGACGCCAACGTGAATTTTTCATTATGCATATTATGTTGAAATATTATTTGCAGCAAATAAAGTGAATTATACAATCATGCTTGAAGCATTTTTCGTGCATTAATTTCTTTAAACCATTATAGTAACAATGGTATTATTGAAAAATTTATCAGTATCCATATTTACTCTAATTATGTAGTTTTATTATTTGTTGCGTCGCCGGTCACCGGTGGCCCCCACGGCGCTGTAGCCAAGCCGAGTGCCGGTCACCGGTGACCCCCATGGCAGTCAACGTGTTAATATTTAAAAAATTGAGGTGAGCTGCATTTTTTATAAATGAAAAATTTCTCAAGAATTTTATATATATTTGAAGTTTGTAGAAAAGTGAATACTGATCATTTATATTACAGAACAATGATATTATTGAAAAATTTATCAGTATCCATATTTACTCTAATTATGTACTTTTATTATTTGCTGCGTCGCCGGTCACCGGTGGCCCCCACGGCGCTGTAGCCAAGTCGAGTGCCGGTCACCGGTGACCCCCATGGCAGTCAACGTGTTAATTTTACGAGTTTCGAATAGAAATATTTTTAAAGAAATCGATTTTTGACGCACTAAAGTGTGTGTAGCCTCTTAAGAATGTCGCTGCTCAGTTTCATGCAAATTGGACTGCCATCTTCTTTTTCTCCTTTTCCTTGTTCCTGCGTTCTAATAGTTGCGGATACGTCGATTTCGATTCGACGTCGTTCGGGCGTCGTTGGATGTGCGGCGACTATTAACTGTAACGCGGTTGTATCGGTTCAGCAGTCGTGTCAGCCGAGCCCGTATAGTCGGCGAAGGACACTCTGTTTTACGGTTTATTCGCATTCCGTTTGCAGATCGTCGGAGTACCTATGCGACACCGGGAACTGCATCGCCCAGGACAAATACTGCGACGGGGAAAATGACTGCGGCGACAAGTCCGACGAGCCGAAATATTGCACCCGTGAGTCTCTGTCGACCTATAAATTCTCCGTGTTCGATTCTGGGAAAATTTGAATGTGCTCGAGACACGCGGCGGTTTTTCCGGGCGATTTCGTTCGAGGGAGTTAAACCGGCACGTCTCGGAGCAATTAGTAGCGATGGGTTGGAGTGGCTCGCGAGCAGAGCTGAGCAGGTTCGGCCTTTTTAAAATAAAAACAGCCCACTTGAATCTAAAAGGAAACGGATTCGAGTCTTGCCGATCGAATAGGCTCGAAACCCCTCTTTGCCTTCCGCGTACCTCGAGTAGAGATTCGAGAAGAATTCTACGAGCTACTTGTTCCAGATTTTAACGAAAACCTCGATACAATTTGATTGTATACAAAGGGTAAAAGCAAAATCGCGTTTCATTCCACTCCATTGCTGGTAATTACAGTATTCTCTCCGTATACGTGAAAAAGATCTCTACCGTAACTGTTAAAATTGTATTCCTACCACCGCACAGAGTGATATTTGGGCTTAAAACCTGGCCAAAAATCAAAATTGTAAATATTTACATACAGGGTTGTGTTCGCGTCCCAGAATAGATACTTAAACATGCAATCACGCGGTGTACCCCTTATCATTGATTACCCATACAGTCATCCGTGACTGCGCTTAGAACATAGCATTTGTTCGATAGGCATCTGTTTATTCGCAGCATTCCGTTCGTACGCATCTGTTTCTCGTAATAATATTTATTTTGTAAGCAATCTTTGTGGCGAAATTTGTGATTGATATTGTTACGCAAGGTATGTACATTATATTAATCATATTTTTGTCAATATTAAAATTTTTTTGTACGCGTTTTTACCGATCTGCAAGCTTGACTAAAAGTTCTTGGATTTTCATGACTTTTTTGCATATATTAGTGTTTTTAAACATATACCACTTATCGCCACGGCATAAATGTTACGTGTTGTTAAACTTCAGGATATCTAGAATTAGTATACCGCAAAAAAGTTTTCACAAGTCTTCACATTACAAAAAAATAATGCTCCAAATATCGAACAAATGCTATGTTCTAAGCGCATGCACGGATGACTGTATGGGTAATCAATGATAAGGGGTGCACCACGTGATTGCATGTTTATGTATGTATTCTGGGACGCAAACACAACCCTGTATGTAAATATTTACAATTTTGATTTTGGCCAGGTTTTCAGCTCAAATACCACTCTGTGCACCGGGGGGGGGGAGTACTTTTTGATCTTCTTTTTTTATGAAACTTTTAGCATCGTAAAATTTAGTACCACGTTTCTCTGATTAAGAAAGAATACTGTAGTTGTACAGCGGTCGATCTTCTCGGTGGACAATGGCGGGTGATGGCGCGAGATTAGGGTCGTGAGAGATTTGGTACGTGGCTTTTCAGCGTGCAACAGAACCCTGTACGGCGACGTGGGCAGAACCTACAGCGTGGAGGTCCGCCGGCCGAGGGAGGATCGACTGCCATTCTTATGTCATCTCAACTTCACTGCCGCCGGGTCCGACCTCGGAGACCTAGTTCAGGTGGGACAAGAAAGGAGCTTGATTCCCGTAGAAAATAAATGCTGACTCCCTTTTAACAGTAGGACGGGACTGTCACGGGCCAGACACAGCCTCCAGACCGGTCTCGGATAATCATTTTTTGCCCATCCGTTCGGGCCACGTCGCTCCCGTTCCCCTGAAAATACCTTGTCCCTCGAAATTGCTCTTGTAAGTTTGTTTATTCCGCTCCACTCCTCTCTCGCTCCGCCACCTTCTTCCCCCTCTCTTCTTCCGGTTTCTCTCCCCTTCTCTTCGCTAGCCGTGCAACAATTAATCAGTTCTATCGGTTAGCCGCAGAGATTCTTCGTCGAGAAACACCGTCTTATTTTCTCGCGTTACTTCCTGCGAAGTTGCTCGGCTCTTTTTTCCGGAACCCTCCGCCTTTAATCGCAGCTACCGCCTAACAATCTTGTTCCTAACTTCTTCCGTACCTCGCGCTCGGTCTAACCGTTCGGTATCTCGACTATGGTAATACACTACTATTAGATTGTCCCAAAAGTTTCTTTCCCAATGTGTATGTTTAATATTGTTAAATAACCCGAGAACATACAATAAACGTGAACATCAGCTCGTTAAGCTTCCTTTTGCATAGCCACGCAATTTGCTTTCTTCAAAAACTAGATTCAATTTGCATTGCGCGCATTAATCGAAAAGTAAACGAACTTTTGCGACAAATATTTGTTGGATCCCTGGAGCGTATCCTAGATCCGAGCTCCATCAACTTCAGACACGATAGAGACTAGAATAGCAAGCTCCGAGCAGTGCAAGTTGCCGGTGCACGGCGATGGCCCGGAAACTGTCGAAACACCGCGCTAATCAAGATATAAGGTTACAAATTGTGCACGACATGATGCCCTATCAAACAGTTCGTTAGTCGTTAATTTGATTCAAGCGCATTTTCGACCCCATTATCCCGATACGAAAGGTATTATTGGAAGCTGAAAAGAAGTCTTTAAACTTTGTCGGCGCGCGCTGGGTAGGTATGTGTGACCGCTTATCCAATATTTCGGTAGAACCGTAAATACGTGTGGATCGGGACGTGCCCTTTCCGTATTCCTTCCAAGGGACTTCTTTTCAACTCCCAATAATACTTTCTTGTTGCACGAAAACGGGGCCGGAATTTCAGACAAGATCCGAGCTTTCTAGCAGATTTCCAACCTTGCGGGAACAAAATGCAACGGACTAGGTTCGGCGTACTGTATACGCTTTGAACGGAAAACGAAAAATTGATATAAATACATTGTACAAATACATAATGATACATACTCTAACATAAACATACGCTGTTTACTATGAAAAATATTTCAAACATTTATTGCGGTTTGTAAAGGTCAACTGGACGTAAACAACGCGTAATCCTTGCTGAAACACGTAAATTTTAAACTTCCACATTTTATCCGCTCCAACATGATTATTCTTGCTCAAGGTCATTTCAAGGTCAAAATGGTGGTATCCACTAATTTCAGTCTTTTATTGTCTATCATGCTATCGAAAAAAAATATACTATTCTATGGCGGCTGAAAAGTGAGTGAGAGGAGGAAAAAGGAGAAGGAAGCGTTTCGTCCTAGGCCCGCTAGAGGACTCATCGGTAAGGCTATCTAGCGGACCCGTGCCTTAGACGCGGGATGTCGTAAGGACAGTTTAGGACGGTATATATACAAACAGAGGAAGATTCAGGTAGTAGCGGGAAAGGTGTTGTCGTAATGTCCCTCTGTTGACGAGCATAGGAAGTAGCCGCCACAATTCCATTTAAAAAAACATCGGTGACCTTGAAATTTCATTAAAAAACACGACATGAAAAATTTTTTTTCTTTACCATTATACTTGCCCCCTGCAATAGTTTCACTTTGTCCTCTAAAGTTTTCTGATAGGACTGTAAATTCGACAGATATGTAGGTGTTCCCATTTATGTATATTATGCGAATTTTGGCGACGCAACGCTGTCGCTTTCAGATCATCGTGCACCGCGCAATAAGTTTTTTCCTTAAAGGGAGTCGACTAATGTAATCGGTGGTCCGCAGCTGACGTTCGACACGTTCACGGTGGGTCGGTTCTCGACGCTCGCATCGAAAAGTTGTCCGGACGGGTACATGACCATCCACGAAGAGGGTCGTCCTGTGACCGGTGGGCAATGGTGCGGGAGCGCGTGGGGCTACACGGTGTATTATAGCGAGACGCCTTCCATCAACTTGACTCTGTACATACTGCGACTGTCCGAGCAGGCAAGTAGAACGAGGCGAGAGGGAGCTCTCCTTCCGTGACCCTATCGTATCCGCGGTCGAGAGAGTGAGAGGGAGAGTGAGAGATAGATGTCTCGGGATGGATCCTTACCGAAGGTTGGTTGCTCGTTTGCTTAGGGGAGTGGCTACAATTTCGATTTCAAGTTGTCGTACAAGTTCCTGAGACGCAGCGAGGCTCATCTCAGATACGGGAACAGCAGCATGTCTACGTGGCGGGGCGAGCTGGTGAACGGCACCTATTGCGACCGCGTGCTCACCAAGTGCGACACAAGGGCCTGCCGACTACAGTCCCCGAATTACCCTGGTGTTTACCCCAGGAACGTCACATGCTACTACCGCGTCGAACAGACACGCGCGCCGCCCGGACATCGGGCCTTGCTCGCCGTCAGCCAACGGAACAGCCATAAGATACACATCAAGGACCAGGTCGCGAAATACGATAGAAGCCTGAGGTAATCGTTCCCCGCGTCTCTTACTTGTCTCGTCCTTTCTCGGATAAGTGTCTCGATCAATTAGATCAGGTGCACGAAGTATAACGTCCTCGATATCGCCAACCTGTATGTCGAATTTCGGGGGGTTTGCGACAACATTTCGGATCACTGACGAAGCTCAAAGAGCAGCCCGTCGATGGGGTTCGCTCACAGAGGTCTTGGAATTGGTGTCCGATGACACCCGAATAATCTTCAGACCGTCGAGAGTGTCCCTATCGCAGCTATTGCAGCCGACCGTGCCTAATTCTCCCGTTCGGTCTGCTCGAGACCGTAGACAGAAAGAGGATGCGATTCGCTAACGATGGACCGTTTCATTTCCTCAGAGTTTGGGATCAGTGTAATACGGCGCAAGACTACCTGACGGTGTACGATGGCGGATCCACGTCGGACAAAGTGTTGGTCAGACTGTGCGGAGGAGACGCGGTGCCGGACATCGTCAGCAGCCATAACACGATGCTCCTAGAGTTTCACACGTCGCCGTACGACACCCCGTTTCATCCTGTCCCCCTGTCTTTCTTGCCCGGGTTCGAGCTCGAGGTTCAGGTAACTTTTCCACGAACAACCAGAGATTCTCGACGACGTTCGTCTCGATCGAGAAGCTGACGCGCGATCGTGTTCGTTGTAGGTGCTGTTCGTGGACGAGAAGTCCAGGACGTTCGTGAAGGAGAACAACAATTGCGACTTTTATATATCCAGCGAGGACAGCTCCTCGGGCGTTCTCGAGAACCCCAAGCACTCGTTGCCTCCCAACACGACCTGCCGCTATCATTTCCAAGGCAAGCCGAACGAGATCGTTTGGCTGTCTTTTGTCAAGTATTACGCTGCCAGCGCTGAAGCCGCTGCCACCATCGACGTCGCGTCCGTTTGTAACGCGACACTGCTCATATGGGACGGCGACCATACTCTAGATAAAGAGACCTCTGTCCGAAAGGTATCCCCCCGTTTGCTTCTCGTTGCCAGTCGAACGAAACATCTACATAGTTAGGTTGTGCCACTAGTAGCCGGTCGTCTCTTCCGGTATCTTTCAATGAAAAAGTTATCACTGGACTGCGGATTTTAACCGTTTATTTTATTTTATTGTTTTTAACGTCGCATCAACTGCCAAGGTTATTAGCGACGGGGGTGGAACAATGAGATTTGGTACTGTAATCGGTGAGTGTACGATGGGTGTGTGTGTGTATGGACGTGTGCGTGAAGGACCTACATAGCTTATAAAGGTGGGCTCCGAACCACCTTGGGCAACGCAGTATAATATCACATAGAAGAATTTGCATTGGTGGCAGCGGTGGGATTCGAACTCACGACGGTGCCTCTTGTTTCTCGAAATGAATGCAGAAAATTTTTATTTTCCTTGAAGATCCGCAGTTTGGTTGATACAATCTTCCCCACCTGTCGATTTAAATAGCTTGTTCGGGGTTTTTTTTGACATAAACTCAAAGAAATGGTGAATTTCTTCGGATGAACGCGACACGCGTGTTCATTGGAAGTAGGACGAGAGATTATTTCTGGGATAATCTGACGCATTCGCTCGCGTTCGCAGAATATTTCGCTTCTGGGGCAGTTCTGCAAGGACGACACTCCCAGGCTGTGCGACCACAGCCTCCTGCGGAACGGCAGCCGTCACACGAGGCCCTGCAGCCTCGCGGAGAGCTACGTGTCGACCGGCAGAGACCTGACCCTCGAGCACATCCTGCGCCAAGGAAGCGCCCTTTACCCGATTACGTTTGGGCTGCGGTACGAATTCGTGCACGAGGCGGTCTCCTGCAATCACGTGTTCGGTTCCGCGTCGACCTCACCCACGTCTTCCACGTCCTCCTTGTCCCTGCCCTCCGCTAAGATCGGCCGATTCGCGTCGCCGAAAAGTGTGTTCTTCTACGGACGCGGTGGTGCGCAGAACGTTAGCTGTGTGTATCGTTTCGAGGCCGAGCCCGACCACAGAATAGAACTGTCGATAACGAGAGCCTCGTTCGGAAGCAAAGGATGTTCCTCTTACGTGGACCCGTTGGTCAATCGGTGGACCTGCGATCGCCGTTTGGCCGACTCCCCAAAGTTTGGCAGCGCCGAGCTCGTCGTTGCCGAGTACCCGTGGCAGGGAGTCGAATTGGTACGCTTTTACAATCCTAGATTTCCATCAATTGATCTTCCGTCGCACCATTCAATAGGGTCCCCCAAGAAACGCCTGACAACTTCAATGTAATGTCGGTAATTTTTTAAAAATCAACAATTCACAGTCGTGCGAGCTATTATGTAGCAGTGATGGGAACTCCGTGGACGCTGGGCGAAATACTACCACCACTCTGACGTACCGTCTTCCCCTACTTTGCTTCTATCGCGCTATGGAAGCAAAGTAGGGGAAGACGGTACGTCAGAGTGGTGGTAGTATTTTCGCCCAGCGCCCACGGGGTTCCCATCACTGTTATGTAGAATGTGCCATGAATTTTTTCCTTAATTTTGTATTGAACAGAACAGAAGAAATAATGCATAATTCGTTAAAACCGTGTTCACCCTATAACTACACTTGTGGTATGGGTACAGACTTGAGGTTTTCTTTCGGAGTCCTATTGCATGGGTACGATGAAAGATCAATTTCTATCCGACTATACCATTTGCACGAGAGATAGTTCAGTCCGTTCTTATCATCATTCGAATGGAACTTTCAGGTTCGCGACTGCCTGTGCTCGAACGTCACCGACCGGATCGCTTTGCGTACCCTAACATCGAACGTGGTGGAGGTCCGGTTCACAGTGACCCTGATGAACGTCACGCAAGACTACAGAGATTACTTCTTCGAGGGAGAGTACCGTTTCGTTTCTCTGGGAGCGGACACGAGCGAGCAGGGCTGCTCGACGAAGCTCGAGGAACGACGACTGCGCGGGACCAGCGGCGAAATCTCTCTGAGAAGTCCTCTGCCGAGGATCATTCCCGGCGTGGCCGCCGTGGAGGAGATCCTGACCAACACGGAGGACCTGACCGCGACCCAGTGCGTGAACGAGCCTTGGCTGATCGAGCCGGAGGACGCGCGTATCAATTTCCTCTACCTAAGAACCGCAGGATACAGCATCACCCTGGACAACGTCGAAGATTGCACCACGCTGAATCGCATCGTCGTTTACTCGGCCTCCAACACGAAGGACCGCAGCGTGATCTGTCCCGAAGGTGGCGTCGACACCGCCAGAACGGTCGACTTCTTCTCCGGCGGCTGGAACTATAGCGCGGTAAACGCCAGCATCGCGATGGCCCAGCACGCCAGGAGCTTCGTCGTCGAGTTCCTTCAGAGAGAGCCTGGATTCTACGCCGTCACGTGGATGGCCATCTCCAAACGATCTCCGAGTCCGAGCGTCAGCTCGAACGTCTTCACCATACTGCCACAGGAGGAATGTCCGTACAGGTCAGACATGTCAGATTTTCGGTGACCATTTGCTTTACGCTTTACAAGTCAACCTCCTCTAACACGATTAATTCGTACCTTTCGTTGAGTGACACTCGGTAGGCAAGGACATGGAAATCGGGTTGATTCTGTCTGCGTTATATGTGTAGGATCTCAGGAAAAAGAGGAAGGGGCACCGCGCCGGGAATCGAACCCGGGCCCTCGCGGTGGTAGCCCATCGACTAACGCGCTCACCCACGGAACCCTCCCACCTTCTTCCTAATTTCCTACGGTATTTGTGGTCTGGGGGGTCCTAATCCCACATATGACTACTGCATTCTCACAGCACCACGTTGTGAAACATAATTCGAATAGAAGAATTCATGCTATAAGGAGACTGCGAATCTTTATGCAAAATAGAAAATTCCTGACTCGATTGTCAGAAGCAGGAGTTTAATAAAAATGTATCTTTCTTTCTAATCATTTCTAAAGATTTGCATTTGAAGAATTAATTTTTGCATTTTGCAGCAGCGCGTTATAGGGGAGGTTTTCTTGTACTTTGCTTGAGAGGAGGCAGCTCCGATCGTCTACCTTTGTCGAGTTTGATACGATTGTTACTTCTTTCAGGTGTCCAGAGATCCAGGCGTGCATAAGCTCGGTCCTATGGTGCGACGGGATTCGTCACTGCCCTTCCGGATTCGACGAGGAGGAAGCCAACTGTTCGTACCGTTTCGGGGTAACTTTATTGTACGTAGCCGTGGGTGCCGGCGCCCTAGGAATATTTTTAATCCTTTTGCTCGCCACCGGCTGCCTGAAATACTGCCTCTACCGTCACAAGGCGCGTAAGAAAAAAAAGAACGTCGCCCTGAACGTAAACCATCTTCACGTGAATCACACTCATCACAACAATGGCCTGACGGGTAGTCGCTTGAGCGGACGCTACAATCTAGCTACGCCTCAGGAGATGTACCTGGACAATTACGGGAAGGACAGTATTTGTTGACAATACGCCATCGCCGATATCGAGACCACCGTGTGAATAATTAAAGATTTTTAAATTTACGCCTACCTCGCTGGCCTCTGGATCCACCACGACGGACGAGCGACGAACGACGAGGTCGATCGTTCGAATCATCTACGCAATAATCGTATTCGAATACTATAGACCAATTCTCGAGAGGCATTTAACCGAGCGGGTCCGACTCGTTTCGTATTTTCTCACGACGATCTATGCTACGATCGAGCCGTTGTTCTAGTCTCGTACACGTTCGAATAACGGTCGACGTTTCAACCTGTACGTATGCATATATGTATAATCGAACGCGAACGTTCGACGGTATATCCGGTGTTTCTCGATCGGACATTCGCGAGTTTCAAGGAGACGTACGGATCGAAAAAGTTATCGCGCTGAACGAAGTCTAGATCCGATCGGTGTAAAACCGCTGGTACGTAAATGATTTTCCTGACAAAGAACCCGGTATCACGGTAGCTTTAGAGAGACACACGTGTTAGATTCGAAGTGATGTACGGGAAAAAAATTCGAACCACCGGAAAGAAAAGAAAAAAGGGGGAAGAAGTAAAACAAGAAGCAATTGCAAGTATATGCTTTAAAAAAAACGAAGTGGGAATCGTAATTTGCATTGAGAGAGGGGGAAGAGGGAAAGGGAGAGAGTTTTTATCACGGGGTCGGTTGCCGAAAAAATATAGTGCCACAAACGTCCATAACCGGAAACGACGCAGAGAACAGATTTTGGCGGGAAGACGGGCGAAAATAACGCTGTTGACGGGAATATAGAGTCACGTGACCGAGAAAAATCGTGTTAGAAAGTTGCCGGCATAAACTAGACAACTGTGATTCATTGCTGGAAACAAAGAAACCGAGAAACATGGGATCCGATATCATGAAAAATACGTAAAACAAAGAAAACGGGGGAAAAAATGATCGAGAAATAATTTCCACCGATGTTTGTCGTTTTTAAAGTCCATTTTACCGTATAATTTTTATCTGTCGTATCCGAACGGTGATCGTCGTACGCAATTTTTTTATCCTACGGATCATCACGACCAAAAGCGTTATCATAAGTCACCCACCCCCATCCTCCCCGATCCATTGTGTTATCAAATCGATCGGTGTGATCTGCGTCGATCCGTCGACAATTCCATCGTTTTTTGTAAGAGTCACGCAGCCAACCACAATAGTTAACGCGGGAGCTTAGTGGCGCCATCACCGATACATAGGAAAAATTACGAACAGAGACGGCGGAGAGTTTTATAGTTTTGAATTCTCGTCGAGCGAAGAATTCCCGCGATCGTCCGCACGTGTACGAAGTATAAATATTTTAACCGAAATTACCCAAAAAAAACGTTGAAAACGCTCCAACGGTATTCTAAACGAAATATACATATACTCGCGTCGACTTCGGAACGAAAGAGCTCTAGGAACCGAAAAAGTCTGGACACCGGGAACCCTATGCTCCTGCATTAACCACGGAACATAACCCTATACAGATTTCATAAGTGCATAACGTTATCAAAGATGATATAACATATAGTTAAAGATCACGCATATAACCTAGGTTTGATATCGATGCGCGAGGCTTGTGACTGGGACGTAGAGATTGATGTATAGTTGGTTATCGTTTAAATGAGCGCGGAATACGAGAGGTATGCGAGAGCGGACAGAAGAAGACGATGAAAAAACGCAACACCATTGTAACCCATCTTCCACACCCCTGTTACGAAAGTGTTAAAGTGTTAACTACTAAAAAGCCATCGTTTCACGCGCGCGGAACCACAGTGAGAGAACGAAAAGAGAGCGAGTGAGAAAGAATGAAAGTGACAAAGAGAGACAGAGAGAGAGAGAATGAAAGAGCGAGCGAGAGAGAGAGACCGACATATGTACGAAGAGAGGATTCACGTCATGCATAACATACTACATACATGAATACATACACACAAGTATGGTAACAAGCGCGTATAACTTACGTCTGTATGCTGTGATAGAAGTAAGCGTATCAACAATCGGAAATAAATCTCTCGCGTGAAATTGCGCTTTCGATAATGTCCAGCATCAACCCCTAGCTCAAATTAATTATAGATGCCATGATCGTCCATGAATATTTATATTAATTAACGTATCAGTTCGATCAGAGTTACATCCCCAGAGGTTGTTTCTCTGTCAAAATGCGCGACTATGTTTCCGAAAACGTCCATGCTCCCCGTTCCAAATTTAAGTATACGTTTTAGTTGAACTTTCCCACTCTGATTTATGATTGCGAACTTAAAATAGAAATGCAGCGATGTCTCTTAAGGTAAGGTATATGTTTACATCTGCGTTTCTAGTCCACATCCAGCAAAGCGAATAGAGTATCTTGGAAAAGGGGCCGTATTTTGTTTCCCAGTTGGCTGACCTTCTGGCCTAACGAGCGCATACAAATCGAGACGGACCTTCAACCTTATTTGAGTCGCCTCGGTATCTGGGCGCGGTTTCTAAGGGAATGCGTTTGAAACCGGATGTCGGTCAACCATGAATATCCTGGCACAAATGAAACGTTCGATCTGGGTCAGTGGCGCCGGCAACAATTTATTTTCAGTTTACTTGAAACGTTCCCTCCGGTTTCGCGTCAACCTCCTTCATTTACCTTCGTCTCTTATTTTTGCCTGCTTTTTGGGAATGGTTAGTAGTCTTATTTCGTACCCGTTCGAAGTGCGGCGTCTCTCGAGAACTCGTTGGCTTTTCCAGTTGTCGCGAAAACAATCGTCGATAGAGAGTACTCGCGGGAATTGAACCCTAGCGACAAGTGCAAGATACGTAATCAGAATAATTTCGGTCCAGCAATCAATCAAAGGAGAGCTCATGAAAATACAACAGGTAGCGAGTGGAATTCGAAATAAACCACAATCGCGATACCATAGTTCCGAGTGCTCAGTCATCGACATAGAATATGGATGATGGTCACTGAGAAGCTCATCCTTGGTCCATCCATATTCTAGTTGTAATTTAAGTTCAGCAATCGGATCTCGTGGATACGTAGCATCTATCTGCTTTGTCTTCGGAGTTTCATCAATTATAAGCGAACGTCCCTTGATCAATTCATGAATATTAATATTTAATAACGTAATATTTAATAACGTACATACAAGTCCTCCGATAACTGACGGTCCTGTTCTTTATTATTCTTTATCTCGACTGCGGTGTACTTTGTCGATTATACGTTTCCAAAGACGATTACACCGAATCTTCTTTAACGATATAGCACATATATATATATATAGGCCTCTGGCATATTTTCTTTTATTTTATTTCGATGAAGTAATTCCGATTAATATTCGGACGCTGTTAAAACGATGAGAACTTTTTAAATATTGGATCCAAAGACTTGGATTCTTCCGAGAAGCTAGGTTTAGTTAATTACATGATGTGGAGAAAAAGTTTTGAGAAAATTGTTACTGATCAGGATAGCAAAGCAAAGGAAATATTAAAAGTCTCTGCAATTCCGATCAATTGCAATTTTTTCAAAAAGATTTCTTTTGCAGTCCATGTAGTAAGCTGAGCAGTGCATTATTTGCCACGACGCTAATTAATTAAAATCGATATAGAAAACTTCCGGTGCACATTTATTTCTATTTATATTACGCAACTCGAAGGGGAAGCAATGGCTGCAAGTATTTAAGTGCAGCCACATCTGCTGTGAGGGATCAGGGACAGTGGTTTCCGGTTAGAACCTCTCTGCTCTCCTCTGGTAGCGCACTATACTTAAAATAAAAATTGGGATATATTTGTAAGTGAGAAATAACGGTTACAGTTCGACCAGCAATCAATGTGAAAAAGTTTATTAACAAAATCTTTTATATTATAACAACAGCAAGTCAATGCCAGGTAATGTTCTGTAAATAGTATTGAAACTCGGCGGCAGGAAGCGATTACGTTCGTTACGTTGACTCGAACATCCCGACTCCCAAAAGTAAATTTCTTCGAGAAAAATGCAACGTCAAAACCGGCGTATTCTTGGTCGCAAAAGTTCTGAGGAGGTAGGTCTCCGCGTTCGTTTTCACATCTGGGTTGTGGGATACGTTCACGTCCTCCAGACTCATCTCCTCCGCGAGCTTGGTGAAGTCCCACAATTTAATTGTAGAGTCCAACGACCCTGCGGATAGAGAAAGAATACATTTCTGTTCGGCGATAAACATTTGAATTCTAACAACAGCCAACACCAACCCGAGACCAGTATATTACCGTCCCTGCTGAACGATAGACAGTGGACGGTACCGGTGTGATTCGACAGGGCAGCAACGAGATGACCGTGCGCCAAATCCCAAACTAAGACGCGATGATCTGCGCCGGCCGACGCTAGAAACCGACCCTCTGCAGAAAAAGCAAGGGAGTAAATCGGAGCTTTGTGCCCAGTCATTAATCTCACTTGGCTACCGGTGACGCAGTCCCATAATCTTACTGTCATGTCGCTGGAGCCTGTCGCCACGTAGTTCGAATTTGGATGGAACTGTACCACCTGAAAGAAATTCCAAGTTTCACAAGACGTTCGTTGCAACGAAAATTCGTGTCAAGATCAACGCACGTCTACATCCGAGTAATGGCCGGCAAATATTCGTAGAGGTTGATGAGAATCGGTCGCCCAGAGTCTGGCAGTTTTGTCGTGAGAGGACGTCGCGAAATAGTAACCGTGAGACGAGAATTTCACGCACCATACCGGGAACAAGTGCCCCTTGTAACAAACGACGCAAGTCCACGTATGCAAGGACCACAGTCTGACTGCAATAAATATATAAATATGTAAGTTATTTTCTTTTTACGAACAATCACAGACGCGCAATCTACGACACGTACCTGTGCTATCCTCAGAAGACGAGAGAAGAAGATTCCTATCCGGGCTGAACGATAAACTATACACGGGACCGTTATGTCCAAACAAAGACCTGGATGTTTCCGCCGTACGATCGTCCATCATCCTCACCAGTACATCGTCTACCGTTGTGAAAAAAAAAAACACATTTTAAATCGCGAACATTAGAATATCCCCGTTGCAGTAACAGTACCTGCTTCTCTGTCGATGTCCTGCAACTGCTCTCCAGTCTTCATCAGTCTTAATTTCTGTGGGACTAGGCTCCATACCTTGATACTGGAGTCACTGAACCCGATGGCCAGTAGACTCGAGTCTTCGGCCACTTCTGCCGCTGTCACACTATGTTTAATATTATATGCATATTCAGCCAGATACACGGTTTCGGTCTTTGTGGGAACTTACGTGTGAACCGCGTTCAGAATCGTATAGAAGCATATAGACGGTAAGATGTCCGGACCTAGTACAACCCTCTTCGACGCTTCCCTGAGCGCCTTTACTTTCTCCAATTTGTCCGCATCTTTTCTGTACACAAAATATTTAGGTTATTTAAGTTTCGAGCGGCGCGAACGGAATTTTCGACGGGAGACTTTCTTACAAATTGGGCAAGGGCATCCTGCCTACAGGCGGCGCGTTCGGATCCGATTTGGTTTTCTTCGAAAATAGAGGATCCTTCTTCGCTTTCTTCTTTTTTGGTTTATCACCGTCCGCGCCGCCTGTGTCGTCCTCTTCTTCTTCCGTTGGCGGCAGAGACTGAATGTCTGGCTCCTTTAGAAGTCCGTAATACACCTTAGCCTTATTGTCTGCAATCAAAATTTTTCTGATTTCATTGAAACTCAAAGATCCTTCTAAGTCCCAGTACCTTGTCTCGTAGCTTCTCCTACTACTGCACCAGACGTGGCATCGATTTGCTGTTTATTTCTCGCTACGCCTTCGTACATATCAAAGTACAGGTGTTCTTGTATAATGTTCAACAGCACGCTGTGTTTTTTCTCTTGTAAATGCCTCTTTATTATCGAAAGCGTATCCCTCGACATTCTGATTATGAACTGATTTGATCTGTGGATAATTTTATAGAATTTGTACAATGAAACCTATTTGTGAGATCGTATCCTGTGCAGATGTAACTTGCGATAATACTTGAAAGTGTCGGTTAACTCGTTTCCTGCCATCTGCTCACGTTTGGTAACATTGGACAGTCTTCTCAAGTCGTTCTGATAATACTCCTCCAAATTCCCACTGAATTTCTCTAAGAGTTGTTTCGCTTCTTCCGAATGATTGTTATAAACCAATTCCAGGTACATGTGTACCAAAACTGGGTATAATATAGTACCCAATTCATGCTGTTTTCAAAAACAAGTACATTTCATCTTCTCAAGCATATAAACGTACAGCAAAACAGATTTTTTAGATTCTTTGTAGCCTTTGCTAAATTTAGTTAACGTGCAAGTAATAATTTACCTTGTATATATCTAATGAACCTTCTACAAACTTTTTGAGCTCACTATACGCTTTCTCGTAGAGTGCAGGATCCCCCTCGCTCTTATACGCGGAGAGAACACTATTGACTTCGGAATCAGTCTGTTGAGCATCATCTGGAGAGATGTCTGTCAAATTTGCCTCTTTCTTAAACAACTCTTCGGTTCCCTATGAAAGAAATTAGTCGGGTTTGTACATTCCGCTGTGATTTTCCATTATCGAATAATATACCTCATAAAGACAGATATAATTTCAATGTTTCCACAATAACGCTTAATGTTTATATACATTGTTGAGGTTAGAAAATGTCCGATAACTGAAATATCTATGTCATACCTTCAGATTATATTTCCTTAGCAGTTGAAGAACCGCCAGCATAGTGCTTTTCTCGTTGTCCATTTTTCTTCAACCTTTTCTGTTACAAAATCGAATTATTCGTTAATAAGCACTCGGTCGAGTACAGTCGAGGAGATACACATCAATTCCGCCAAACCAGCCGTCTCGAAACTCACTTCAGGTGTTCGTACAGCGCCATTCAATGTAGTGGCGCAACACTGAAACATCTAGCTCAACGAATCAAACGTTACCGACACATGCGTAATTATCGACCGCGCTATTTCTATCTTTATCATTTGTCTAGCAACTTGGTCGTTTTGCCGCTGCATGGATTGGCGCTGCATCGCAGGAGACATTTCTACATATAAATATTTGAAGTTAGGAAATATAGAATACATCTTCAATTACTTCCACATATAGTTTTCGTCACAGTGGATTGGAGACTTCTTCTCCGTTTCACCCCCGTGCCACGCAATAATTACTCGACATACGCTAAATGAAAAAGACTATTTTTTCATTTAGCGACCTGCGAAATTTATTTTTTAAGAATCGTCGTTTAATCAAGGGAGACACAACAAAGGGAGACTTCGTTCTGACTCCCTTTCGGGTCTCGTATGCAGCAAACATCATGTAGTGCTATGCCACCATTCCTTAGAATAGAATAAAATAGGTGATTGATGTATTAATATACTTTGTATGTTCTAACAGGTTTATGCAACAACTGCAGGATTCCGGAGCACAAGCGAGATGTAGCAGTAGAGCAGTATACAAATCATCTAAATCCAATATAACTATCTTCTCCTCGTCTGCGGCCGCAGTATTGCTGTGAACGTCTCACGGTGCACCCAGTCTCCCTGATTCAGTCTACACTCCTGTTAGATATTATATTTATACACATCTAGAATAGAAACACTTTATGTATGAATCAAAAAAGAATAAATAAAAACAATGTAATAAAAAAGACTTACCTGCGTATATAATTATTGACCCATATTCAGCAGTATAAGTCACCAACAAGTCAGATGGTCAACACTTTCGGAAATTTTCGAACACCCCGACAAATGTACTTTGTATTAGGCGAACATGATAGCGAAAGAGGTAGCACGAAATTCAGTAGGATAATTCAACGACAAGTCAGACGGTCAACAAATTCGGAAATTTTCGAAATCCCCGAAAAATGTACTTTGTATTAGGCGAACACGATAGCGAAAGAGGTCGCACGAAATGCAATAGTACAAATCAACGACAAGTCAAGCGGCCAAAAATTTCGAAAAATTTCGAACACCCCGAAAAATGAACTTTGTATTAGGCGAACATGATAGAGAAAGAGGTTGCACGAAATTCAGTAGTACAAAACAACGACAAGTCAAACGGCCAAAAATTTCGAAAAATTTCGAACACCCCGAAAAATGAACTTTGTATTAGGCGAACATGATAGCGAAAGAGGTCACACGAAAACCAGTAGTACAAGTCAATGACAAGTAAAACGGCCACAAATTTCGGAAATTTTCGAACACCCCGAAAAATGAACTTTGTATTAGGCGAACATAATAGCGAAAGAGGTAGCACGAAATTCAGTAGTACAAGTCAACGACAAGTCAAACGGTCAACTATTTCGGACATTTTCGAAAACTCCGAAAAATGTACTTTGTATTAGACGAACATGATAGCGAAAGAGGTCGCTCGAAATTCAGTAGTACAAGTCAACGACAACTCAAACGGAAAAAAATTTCGGAAAATTTCGTACACCCCGAAAAATGTACTTTGTATTAAACGAACATGATAATGAAAGAGGTAGCACGAAATTCAGTAGTATAAGTCATCGACAAGTCAGACAGTCAACTATTTCGGAAATTTTCGAAAACTCCGAAAAATGAACTTTATCAGACAGCTGAATATTTTCCGCTTCTCAGAAATTGACTTTATAATGAGGATATGATGCTAACATTCGTTCATAATTCCACATCAGTAGTGCAACTCGACGACAAGTGGGCGGTTTGGGGAAAATTGGTAGGTTAATAATTATATACGCAGATAAGTATTTGTATCATATTGTTTTTATTTATTCATTGTTGACTCATACATAGAAAGTTTGTATTTTATATGCTACAAGTTATACAAGTCTAGACTGGGTCAGAGTGGCTCGGGGCACCTTGAGACTCCTGCAATTTTACTGCGGGTAGCCGCCACAGGCGAGGTACAGACAATTATATTAGATGATAATGTACTGCGCTACTGCTACACCACGCTTGTGGTGCAGGCTTCGACAGCTGTTGCATAAACCTACTAGAACATACATAGTATATTAATAGAGCCAATACAATCAGAAACAAATTATTAACAAATAATCTCTTGAATGACACAGGTGAATGAGAATGTCTATGTTCGTCTTTCTCTCTCTCCGTAAAGTACATAAGTTTGTCCTTGTCGGATACTAACTTGTTGTCATGTTCGCCTAGTACTTACCAGGAGATTCGAATTGCTGTAAAAAAGTAGGTGGCACATGCATAGACCTCTACCACAGACTTAAGACTACTACAGACATTGCATCTTATGGGCTTTTCTGTCTAGGCCTCGGGGGGCCCCCGTACCATTTCGGTGTCGCGCTCAATATTACCGATAGTTCACGAATTTAGCCGTATTAGCAAGAACTGAATATTCCGTATACTTTAATTTTACTACAGGTGTTTTGGAGGCTACTAATGCATACGGCGCATGTATTTGAACGGTGAAAATAATATTTATGAAGAATGTATTACAAAAATACGAATTGTAGTAAAATTAATTTGGTTTCTATACGTAATATTATTTTTATTACTCGTGTCACTAATGAATGTATATTATAATAGTTTTATACACTTTAGACCAATAGTTTACTTTCTTTACGGTAATGCGGCAACATGGAACAGATCCTGCCTCATCTTTTTACCTCCTCTAACACATGAATCAGAACTAACTTTTAGTCTGAATAAGAACTAGTTTCAACCAATTATTTAATTTGAATATAAAATAATGTTTCAATATCGAAATAATATGCGAAATGTAACGTACATCTCAGCACGTACATCATATTTAGACTACATCAGAACCTACAATCTACTGCAGGAGTGCAAATTTATTTAACACTCGCTCACGAGAGCAAGAGTTACATGTATTTTGAAACGAAAACTTGGTATTTGGATTGTTAATTGAAAATAATTGTTGAAGCTGGGACGTAGGAAAAGGAAGAAAGTATTGCATGAGTATGGATGTCCACTGCATGTCCACTGCATGACCACTGCATGACTACTGCATGACTACTGGATGACTACTGGATGACCACTGGATGACCACTGGATGACCACTGGATGACCACTGGATGACCACTGGATGGCCACTGGAGGACCACTGGATGACCACTGGATGACCACTGGATGACCACTGGATGACCACTGGATGACCAGTGGTTGACCACTGGATGACCAGTGGTTGACCAGTGGTTGACCAGTGGTTGACCAGTGGTTGACCAGTGGTCATCCAGTGGTCCTCCAGTGGCCATCCAGTGGTCATCCAGTGGTCATCCAGTGGTCATCCAGTGGTCATTCTGTGGTCATCCAGTGGTCATCCAGTGGGTGACCAGTGGGTGACCAGTGGTTGACCAGTGGTTGACCAGTGGTTGACCACTGGATGACCACTGGATGACCACTGGATGACCAGTGGTTGACCAGTGGTTGACCAGTGGTCATCCAGTGGTCATCGAGTGGTCACCCAGTGGTCAACCACTGGTCAACCACTGGTCAACCACTGATCATCCACTGGTCACCCACTCGTCACCCACTCGTCACCCACTCGTCACCCACTCGTCATCCAGTGGATGACCACTGGATGACCACTGGATGACCACTGGATGACCACTGGATGACCACTGGATGACCACAGGATGACCACTGGATGACCACTGGTCAACCACTGGTCAACCACTGGTCAACCACTGGTCAACCACTGGTCAACCACTGATCATCCACTGGTCACCCACTCGTCACCCACTCGTCACCCACTCGTCACCCACTCGTCATCCAGTGGATGACCACTGGATGACCACTGGATGACCACTGGATGACCACTGGATGACCACTGGATGACCACTGGATGACCACTGGATGACCACTGGATGACCACTGGATGACCACTGGATGACCACTGGATGACCACTGGATGACCAGTGGTTGACCAGTGGTTGACCAGTGGATGACCACTGGATGACCACTGGATGACCACTGGATGACCACTGGATGACCACTGGATGACCACTGGATGACCACTGGTCAACCACTGGTCACCCACTGGTCACCCACTGGTCATCCACTGGTCATCCAGTGGCCATCCACTGGTCAAAAAATGGTCATCCAGTGGTCATCCAGTGGTCAACCACTGGTCAACCACTGGTCAACCACTGGTCAACCACTGGTCAACCACTGGATGACCACAGGATGACCACAGGATGACCACTGGATGACCACTGGATGACCACTGGAAGACCACTGGAAGACCACTGGAGGACCACTGGAGGACCACTGGATGACCACTGGATGACCACTGGAGGACCACTGGAGGACCACTGGATGTCCATTGGATGTCCACTGAATGTCACTGGTCAACCTCGGGGTAGGCAAGGGTAGACCATTGCTGGAGGACCCATGGTCATCCCCAATGTAGGCAGGAGAGGCCAGGGTACCTCTGGAGGCCCCCTGGTCAACCCCAAGGTAGCCGAAGACTCTCCTGGTCCCGGAGCTCGTCCGCTCCTGCCGGAGCCCCCGGCCCGACTGACTGACTGAGCGCGCTCCGCGGGCTTAGGTAAGCAGTGATGCGCAGCGCGCAGCGAAGCTCAACGCTCCCCACCACAACTAATTTTGATAGATCTCGATCGCCGTGATAATAATTATTGATAAATGTATTATTTCTGGCTGTCTAATATTTATAACAATTTCTCTTGCCAACGATGTCGACAAGCATCCTCTTGACCATCTACCATCTTATTTTTAAGTAAAAATTGCTAATAGTACTCGAGATACAGAGTAATTTTTAACACATGAATATTACCAAACAATATTATATCAAGCTAATGTAATTAATAAAGTTACTATCTCTGGCTGTTTAATGTTTATAACAATTCCTTTTGCTAATTATGTGGATAAGCACTCCCTCGACTATCTGACCATCTAATTTTTCAGTAAAAATATCTAATGTAACTCGAGATATTGAATATCTTCTGACACATGAATATTCGCGAGCATTAATTTATCGAACACAATTCACTGATAAATTTATTATCTCTAGCTGGTTAATATTTGTAACAATTCCTTTTGTCGATGATGTCGACAAGCACTCCCTTGACCATCTTGCCATCTAATTTTTTAGTAGAAGTAAGTAATAAAACTCGAGGTCCAGAATAATTTATGATACACGAATATTACTAAGCATAATTATAGGGAAAAAATGTAATTAATGTATTTCTTATCTCTGTTTGTAGTTCACCACCTGACCGTTCCATGTCGATAGAGTCCGCTATCGTACTAGGACATTTTCTACAGAGTCGGTAATTCAGAACCGTAGACAGAAAAATGCATTGCATGCAATGTCTGTAGGTATCTTAAGTCTGTGCCTCTACTGTCCTTGTCGGACCCTGTCTCTGCCTTGTATTACCTGCAGAGGTTACTCGTTACCGGCATAGAGAAATTAGTTCCAAAATCGGCCACCATTGATAGCGCCACCATCACTTTGGCGTCGCCGCGGACAGCTTTCAATAATTAATTTTTTGTGTCTATTTTACGATTAATCGGCACATTTTAACAATTGGAGCGGGTACTCTCAGTCCTTATATTGTTAATTAATTAGTTATTGACTATACTTGTTCATTCACCGACGTCTGTAATGTGCAAGCTATTTTGCAAGATTTTTCAACAACTATAAATAGTAACAATCATTTGTATTTTCGGTATGAGTCCAATGCGTAGATTTAGTCTGAATATTTTAAGGAACAAATTATTAATTTCGGGCCCCTAGTTTTCGAGATTTTAAATTTTTTCGCAATGCGTACCTACCGTCGGTAAAATTTATCTAACAGTTTGGGCGTTCTGCCGCTGCAGAAATTGGCGCTATACGTAAGTTTAGGAAGAGCAGATGAATCTTGCCGGAATTTGGACTGTTCCTTATAGCATATCCTGCAAGATTTATTTGCGCAAACACAATAAAATGAACAACATTTCATAAAATCATCAATTACTAATTAATTAATGTAAATTCTGGTTGAAAATGTTTTAAAGAGACGCACGAAGGTTTATTCTAGCTCTTTCAGTAAAAGTTGAAAATAGTTAATGCTGTTCCTCTCTGATTGGGTGATTGGTCTACTCCTATACCTCATGCGTGGTTCAACAAATGTATAAAATCGATTGTGTTTACACTCTTTTCACATTTAGAAAAATAATAGTCTACGAACATTTCAACTATATAAATCGAAATTGTATGTGTATGTTTATGTAATTTTCATTTCCGTAGCACAGAAAACGAAACGATTGCCAATGCTCTAAGAACGTCACTGTTAGATGTCGCTAGCGTTCACTTTTTACCGCATAATTTGTTATCGATTAAATATCTATGATTTTATAGCTATTACAATACTTCATAGCTCGATAACGTAGCATAGATTTGTAATAAATGATCTACTAACGATAACGTGTGCGTTTCATTCGAATTTGTCCAGATTATTTAACGTTTCTTATCACTATCTACACCATAGAGTACTATGCTAGAGACAGAGACGTCGATTTCATTGGTGACTCTGAAGAGTAAGAAGTAGGGCAGACAATTTTACGCTGAATGGTTGCACATCTATATATTATCGTGAAAAGCTTTATGCACCGAAGAGAAACGATCCTTACCGGCCTTCGACTTCCTCTTCCCGTAACTGGATATAATGGCGTCCGGAGTAAGTCTTTCTCGTGTGATTCGCACTGTGAAACATCGACGTTACGTCGATTGGATAAGAGCATAAGTTCCAGAAAAATTACGGCTGGACGGAAAATGCAGCTAATGGAGGTACTATTTATTTTAGACTCTGTACACCTACCCAGGAAACTTCAGAGCCTACAAGGTGCTGATCGCGGCTCAGTACTCCGGCGCACAGGTCAAGATCGCAGATGAGTTCGTTTTCGGTGAGACAAACAAGACCGAAGCTTTCTTGAAGAAATTCCCCCTGGGAAAGGTACGTTACCTCGTCAGTTGTAATACGGTTTCGTTCTTTCTACATGCGTAACACGATATTCAGAAAGCAGCTGGTATGAACACCACAAAAGAATTAACAAGTGTGTACGAATGTTTCCCGATAGACATCTAACTCGTTCGCATCTTCAAAAGAAATATATATTATGGATTAAACTTGTAAAATGATTTTCGTTAATGGTCCCGTGATTTTATCCATCAGGTCCCAGCGTTCGAAACAAATGATGGGAAGTGTATCACAGAGAGTAACGCGATCGCTTATTATGGTAAAATTCACGATCGATATTTCGTATGCGCGACAACATTATTCGCAGATGTCTAAATCAAATTGTAATATTTTTTCAGTTGCTAACGATCAGCTAAGAGGCAAGAACGATCTCGAACGTGCAGAAATTATCCAATGGTTTGGTTTCGCAGACTCCGAAATTCTTCCAGCCAGTTGCGCATGGGTTTTCCCATTGCTTGGTATTATGGCTTACAATAAGCAGGTATGGATAAAATATATTTTGGTGTATTATGTTTCTTCCTATTCCTCCTTCAAAGGCAAAATTAGTCCAATCGTATAACTAGTTTTGTAACTCTTGGAGGTATAGAAACATTAGCGTGCGTTGTAATCATGTACGGATTCTGTCGTATATGATTTTGATAAGTGCTTACAGTTGCAAACCTTAGGTGTGCAATTTGCTTAGTGTTGCTATGATCGCAATTATTCGATAACGTATATATGATTGAATTTCAGTCGGTGGAACATGCCAAGGAAGATTTAAAGAAAGTGATGACTGCCCTTAATTCCCATTTACTTACACGTACTTACTTGGTTGGAGAACGCCTGACTTTGGCCGATATTAGTGTAGCCATGACTCTGCTTCATTTATACCAATATGTATACGAGCCGAATCTACGTAAACCGTATCAGTGCGTAACTCGATGGTTCCAAACGGTAATCAATCAACCAGAATCTGTGGCTGTACTTGGTGCCTTTAAGTTGGCTGAGAAAACACTCGAATACGATCCAAAGAAGTTCGCAGAAACCCAAAGAAAAGTTAGTCGGTTACCGTCTCGTTTCTTCTCGATCCAGATTCGCTTCATCTGTCTTTCACCAAGTAAATATTCGTCCTATTTTACAGGCTCCCAAGAAGGAAAAAAAAGAGAAGGAACCAAAAGAACCTAAGGAACCTAAAGAACCTAAAGCGTCCAAGAAAGAGGCAGTAGAAGAATTAGATCCTGCAGATGCTGCTTTGGCTGCTGAACCCAAGACAACAAATCCTTTCGATACTTTGCCTAAAGGCACCTTCGATCTGGACGATTTCAAGAGATTTTATTCCAATGAAGACGAGGCAAAATCTATACCTTATTTCTGGGAAAAGTTCGATCCAAAACATTACAGCATTTGGCTCGGTGAATACAAATACAATAACGAATTAACAAAGGTAAGATTATTTGATCGTTTGGCGAAAAATGCAGTATCGAATTTTACGCACGTGTTTTTAATACATTTGCCTATTCCGTCCAGGTTTTCATGTCTTGCAATCTGATCGGTGGTATGTATCAACGATTAGACAAAATGCGCAAGGGCGCGTTTGCCAGCGCTTGTCTATTCGGCACGGACAATAACAGTAGTATCAGTGGTATTTGGGTTTGGCGCGGACAAGATCTTGCTTTTACGGTGAGTTTCGGTGTTTCGACATTTTCTATTCGTTTTTTCGTCGCTATATTTAGAAACGTAACGCGACTAATCGTATCGTTTTATACAGCTGTGTCCAGACTGGCAAGTAGATTATGAGTCATACAGTTGGACCAAGTTAGACCCGAGCAGCGAGGAAACGAAAAAGTTGGTTCAACAATACTTCAGCTGGACTGGTACCGACAAAGAGGGACGCGAATTTAACCAGGGAAAAGTTTTCAAGTAAACCCCTTTGCCCTATGCTTGCTATTAAACGGAACATTTTTGTTCGCATGAAATAAACGTAAAAGAAACATTGATTCAAGTACCATCGAACTTTACACAAAGAACCTTTAGAATCCTGTATTTAATTAAGGTGTTTTCATTTCGAGAGGAAGAATGTTCTTTTTTTCCGTAAGTCTCTATTGTTTGCAACAACGGCTTTTTTCAGTTTACATATTTTTGTGTAAACGTACTGTTCTTCGAGAGTGATATTTAAACATTATTTTATTATCGAATAAATCGTTCCAGTATACGAACGTTAAACAGGATCGCAACTTAAACAAAACATACAGTGATATTAATTTTGGTATGCGCATTTTTAGAAATTTCATATATATATTATATATGTGTGTTAAATTATTTAATCTATAAATTGTTTAAAATTGTCGTAACTATAGAAATACAATTGATTCGATAGAATTAAGAATCTTTATGCATTTGTTACTGGTTGTTTAATTAAAAGAAAGAAAAACCACAAATATTTCTCGATTTGTAATTAAATATTAAGAAACACGAGATTATCATTGTAGTACTGCTTCATCATACCAGAATTCATTCTCCATACCATTTTCTGTGAAATTTCATTTTAAATATAATGCATATTTTTACAAAAAATGAAGTTGTTGAATATTTCAATGATTGGAATAAAATTTCTACGTTTATAAAAGCTCTGTATATTCCTGAAAAATATTGTTTTGTTGTATGAAGGACATAAAGTTGCACGTTTTCCTAGCATTTTATTTTCTTTCCTCTGTATAACAGCAGTAATTATAACTACAAAACGCATTCTCTTTATACACATAAAAAATAATTTAATCTTAATTTGCGAAAGATAATTAGACTGCGGATATATGTGCAAAATAATAATTGTCTGGGTGAATTAAATCAAACGGGAATTAAATATAAATTTATCTATTTTCTTAATCATTTTAGTAGGTTGAAAATAGTATGACTGTGTTTTGAATTCTTCCGATATATTAATAAAATCTTCAGTCTAATTACAACACTTACAATCCTTTAGAATCCATCCACCTCTTTATAACGGATACATAATCACCCCTAAATTTAATTATACCTACTAATTCGTTTATACGGATACCAATGGGTCTGCCTGTTTCTTTTCGAATATACGCCTTTAATTCATCCTCTAAAGCCCAAATATCTCCCTGAATATTTTTGAGAATTGTCAATTTTCGCTCTCCTCTGCTGTATAATCGAAGATAGACAGGCTGCATAAAATTTCTTGAGCGCTTTATATAGTATGGATAATCTCCTGGTTTAGCTGTTAAATTGTAATAGATAACATTTCAATTAAATGTCGATATTTTAAACATGAAACTCTTTGAAGTAACATAGACGTACCAGTAGGTGGTTTCCAGCCAGACGGATATTCTATGTTCTCTAACGAAGGCTCTGGTATGACCTTAGGTCTGAGCAGACGTTCTACATGTTCCCATTCTTTTGGATCCCTCGTTACCTCGTAATCTGTGTACTTCGAGGGATCTTCATAGACAGACGAAGATCTGTAGGTGCTCCATCGTTTTTGAATCTACCACAACACAAAAACACATCGATTATTCCCGTGTCATCGTCAGATAAATTCCTATACGCGTGTTTTTAGGTTAACGCTGCTTCCAACCACGTGAAATATCATCAACAAAACCGCATGTTTCTCCGGAAAATTCTCGATTAAAATATCACGAAAAACGAGCGCCAATGTTATCCCGACCAACATTAAAATAATATGGCGTACACTTTACGTGGTATTGTTTGAAGTTCAACAATCCGCTGCCCGAAGCTTCGTTTAAGGTCGCCTTTAAGAGAACTTCATTGAAAACGTTAACATCGTGAAAACGGTGAGTCGTCGTGACGGTTCCACGTGTTGAACGAACGCGGTCGTCGCGAATGCAGCATGATCGAATAAAAAATTAACGGTTCAAACGTTTTTCTCGTAAAGTTGAACTATTTAGCATGACCCTTCGCTAGTTCGCCCGAAGGTATCTGTTATGAAAACGGCGGACGAGCTGAGTTTATCAGACGACAGATTACTAGAGACGAGAAAGTGAAAAATCGCGAAATCAGAGACACCGGTAATATTACCTGGACCGGGATCGGCGTGGCATGCTTCAACGGTTCAAGTTGTCGAGCCGGGCGCAGAATAATCGCGGAGAGTTTGGAACGTGCGAGGAGCCGAAGGGCGGCCATTTTGACTTCGGTAAATAAGGGTCGGTGGCCGCCATTGGTGCGCACGGGCGCGTCTTCCTTCCCGTTCTCGTGCCAGATCGAGGATTTCCACGCGGCGAGCCTGTATTTCCAGCATTTTCACCGTCTCGCGGGAAACTTGGTCGGGGACGGTCACTCGCCCGATAGACGAACGCGTCGCCCAACGGTCCGGAGTTACGTGAAAACCGACCGAACGGCCAACGGGGCCTCCAGTTATCGCGAACACTGTATACGTCGAGGTAGCAAGTGCCGCGTCTGCTCCGAATTTACCCGGGGGATCCTCGCGGTAGAAGTGGTAGAACGAGGCTCGGTCGGGCCGTTCTCGGGCCGGCGACCGTGCACGAGCCTCCAGGAAGCTGTTCCAGTCGAAAACACCGGCCCCCGCGAGCTCCGGAGGGGTGAGATTCTCGGTGAGAATAACCACAGACTTAAGATCCCTACAGACATTGCATCTCGTGGGCTTTTCTGTGTAGGCGAAAGGGGGTCCTCAGGACCCCGCTTACCATTTCAGTGTCACGCCCGAAGTTACCGATAGTTCGTCAGTTTACGCGCGTTAGCGAGAACCGAGTGTCCTGTTATATTCCGTTTCTACTAAACGCTTCGCACGATTTCGAGGCAATGAATGCTTTCGGCGCGTACATTCAAACGGTAGAAATAGTATTCGTGAAATACCGTGGCACACGAAAGCACAGTCGTGATCTGTGACAAAAGTAACTGGTCGCCCTTTAAATCAAAATAACTTTTTTTTTTAAATTGGACCAAATGGTGTGCGAAAAAGATTTCGAAAAAATTGCAATTGGAAAGAATTATGTGTTTTGTAGATCTATTCTAGAGTTTGTAGAATATTTTGTATAAAAAATCGTTTGGTACAATTTTGGAAAATGTTATTCTGACTTGATGTAAACGAGTACTTGAAAGATCAACGAATTTATAAGCTGGATGCTTGCATCTTTTGTAGGTCTAGATAAATACTAGTTTATAACAAGTTTATAACAATCAAAGTCACCGAATATTCACGAAATCGTTTAATAAAATGACTTACTTCTACAGCATCTAGTGCTGATATTCAGTGGAAAGAAGTCCCTCGAATATTTTCGTACGCATCGAACACGGCAACGTTGCATTTTTACCTCGGCACGTGGTTTTCATGTTGCAGTCTGACGTAGTTAGCTAGCCGACCGTTCCATTTTGATACAGTTTGTTGTGATCGTACGCCGAGTCGGTAATTCAGAAACACGAACAGAAAAGTGTATTAGCGTGCGATGTCTATAGGGATTTGAAGGTCTGTGGAATAACGCGAGAGGGAATTACCGTGAACGAGCTATGGACCTGGGAGAGGTCGCGTGTTCCGCCGTCAGGTGGCGGTAGCCTGAAAACAGTGGGACAGCGTATAAGAGACAGACACCCTGCAACGGGACTGTGTGTTTTTCACGGGATTGTTTTCCGCGTTTTCCCGCAAGCACCGTGCTCCCCGACGGTGATTTTTCGGCCGAGAGGTGAGTACACAGAGTCCACCGAATCACTGGACTCGAAATTGGCTCGGCAACCGCCCGCCTCGGCCCCACTAAACCTCGGAAATCTCGAATCGGGTCCGACCTTTTGTTTATTCGTGGCGATTTTTTCGCGACGGTTCGTCGCGTGATTTTCGACGGTTCTCGCCTGTTCATCCCCGGATTTCCTCTCTCGGTAGTTAACGCGCGTTCTGGGCTTTCTCACGAGCACCGATTTCCCGCGATCCCGGCCACGATCGTCGAGATATCGCGGTTAATATTTCGAAGCGATTCCCCCCCGACCGAGAGAGAAGAGAGGCGCTCGCCGTGTGTATCCGTGTAAATGCAAAGTTTGTCACGTAATTTTTCTGACCGCCAGGGCCGCATCTATCAACCCCACTATTCCGGCCGGCCGATCGCCTACTCGCACCCAAAGACGAATTATGTAGCTTTTCTGGTTGGCGTGTGCTCTCGATTTGTTCCTGTCTCGTTTGTAGGAGGAAAGGTATTGTTTTTATTAGATTATTATTTTTCCGCGCGTACGTGTCCCTCCGTTTATCATTTCAGTTTCGTTTTTCTCTCTAAAGATGAACGTTCTGACGTGTGTGTTTATTAAGAATAGTACATGTTTTTGTTCACTCACAAAACACAAAAAACCAAAAAAAAAAAATGTTCAATTGTATATTCGATAACAATACTTTCCCCCTCGACTGGTAATCGGTTCGCAATTTCATGTTACCGATGGAATTGCAGGAGCCCAATGTGGGTGGAAGTGAGATGGCATCCAGGGAAAAGAAACCCTTAGCGCCTTCCAAAGCAAAACAGAAGGCGAATAATGAGAGCGGCTTGTCGTCGAATGAAATTAAAAGCAGAAAGGGTAAGACTCTGACGAATCTGAAGCAACAGCAACTGGCACGCGATATCTTGGAGGCTGTGGCAACAGGCAGTCAGCTTCCTCCTAAATTAGAGGCGAGTCTGCCGCGTAAGAAGGTCCTAAGGAACCTGAAGCGCAAGCAGAAGCTGAGAGTAGCGAAAGCGAATCTCATCAAATCCAAAGTTCCAAGGAAGGTGGCCAACAGAAATTTATGCAGATTAACATCCGACGTCAAGAAGACCGTGCGAACGAAACGAGTGAAACTGTCTGAGGAGAGCGGTACTAAGACGTTTGATAACAATTCAAAAGTTTTAGAACAGATTAGCGACATAGATTTTGAGGGTACAGGGACAGAAACGATTAATAGAAGTGCCAAGAATAATCTCAGGACCAAAAAGACCAAATTTGTAACAAAAAGTAGCGAAGAGATAGAAAACGAGGATATTCAAGACAAAGACACCGATTCCGTAGCTGGATCCAGCACCAAGAACAGTCCAAAATTCAACAGGAAAGGTAAAAGCTTCTTGGACAGTCCGGACTCTTTGACAAAAACCGTCAAGTCGACAAAGTTCTCTGGATTCAAAAGGAACAGTATCAGGGACAAGGACGTTTGCTCTAAAAGCACGGAAGGAGACATCAAGTATACAAAAGGAAGGAAGAGTAATAACAGCAAAGACGCAGATTGTGGCAAGGTATCGAACGTTGATACGAAATTTTCAAAATCTCTCCTCGAGGCTAAAAGTTCCATAGATCTTACCATCGACGAGGTGATAGCTTCGATGTTGAGCGATTCGGAGATCGATAGTCAACAAGGAGTAACGGAGAAAGTCGAAGGAAAAGTAACGAGAAGTAGGAAGATGCTGGTAGAGGACAACACAGTTTCTGACATTGAAATTAAGAAAGAACCTGACCGGGAGGAGACCAAAAGCATATCCGACGGTGAGAATTTAGGCACGGAATCAATTCAAAACGCGATCCAGTTACGGAAACGGTCGAGCACGTCGATAGGTCAAAGAAGTTTAAGGAATGGTAAATTGCGGCAATCGGATTCCGGTCTGCCTACCGACCTGGATCAAAAGAGACGTCGCAGATTAAACTCGGACGATCCCAGCAATTCCGAAGTTATGGTAGACAACGTAACGGATAGTAATCTAGACACAGAGTCTTGCTTTTCAGAGTCTAGCGGCAGCGATCCTCATACGGTTCTCGTAGCAGCCAAAGATGAGCCCTCTTTGAAGCAGGAAGCGCTGAAAAATTGCGACGACAGTTCCCAGAACGGATCGGAAACAGAGAACAATAATAACAGTGATCGAGTAGATAGATTTAGCGAGATAGGACCCACACTGCGCTCAAAAACTAAAGCCAAAAGTACAGAGGTCGACGTGAAAAATGACAATATTAAACCGGAGTACACGAGAATAGCACCTAAGAGTACAGAAGCAGCGCAGGAGGACGTAAAGAAAGTAAGCAATCTAGACCAAGTTAGGAAGGATAATATTTTAGCGAAGTTCGCGGACAAGTCCAAGAGCCGGCGGAGTAGTTTAAATATAGATATGAAGAAAACGGTCAACTCTTTTTATAATACAGACAAATCGGACGGGAATCCGAAGTCCCAGATCGATCAGATGATAGAGAACATCAAGCTGACCATCGCTAAGTCGATCGAGAGCAAGATCTTCGGGCCCGAGAAAGGCCTCGGGTTGAGCAAGAACTTCGAGGTGCCGAAGATCGAGGAGATCATCGCGCCGTTGAGCGCGGAGTCCCAGAAGCTCGGACTCGAAGAGAACACGGACGAAGAGAAATCGGCGGCTATCACGAAAAACGAGATGAAATCGGACAATTCGGAAACGAACTCGGTACCAAAAGTGGCTGACACTGCCAAAGAAATTGAGAAACTAGTCATGGGTGATATCGAGCCAGCAGAAACTCATTCTCAAAACATCCAGGAAAGCGAGTCCCACGAAACCGGCGAGAACAACAGCGTGCACAACAACAATGCGTCTGAGTCTGCGCAAGTCACGGAGAACAGCACCGAGAACAGTTCGAAAACCGTGGAGCAACAACTTGAACAACCGAACGAGAATTCCGCTGCAAGCGAGGAGCCTGAAAAGTGTACGGAACAAACGGACGATCAAACGACGAAGACGGTAGACGAGACGAAGAAAACGGTCGCCGTTAGGAAATCGCCGCGGATAAGCGACAAAGGTTCTCCGGAGAGTAGCGAGACCAAGAAGCCGAGCAAAGTAGTAGCAAACAGCAAAACTGTTCACAACGAGGAATCTCCTCCGCACGAGGATTCGAGCAAATCCGTAACCGAAGAGACTGTCCCGAACGAGGAGCCAGCGGAAGAGGTCTCCGAATCTTCTAAGTCTGTCGAGTTTGTTCCCCCCGAGTCTTCGAGCAACGATGCCGAGGACCCGGTCGCGCAGGTTCAAGAAAGCAAAGAAGACGAAGTTAAATCGAACGAGCAGCCCGTTGAATCGAACTGCGAGGATCAGGCGATTGTTCCCGCAAACACGGAGGAAGGGGAAACATTGGAGAGTATTTCGAAAGAAGTGGAGAGACTGGTGGCAGGGGACCAGCCGAGCAATCAACCGGAAACGGACACAACGGAGAACGTACAAGATAAAGAGGAACCGAGTGTCGAAGACGCGGCCGAGTCCTCCGCGTCTCGGACAGTATCTAACAACGACACGGAAGAGGCAGCTGTAAATAACATAGCCGAAGAATTGGAGGAAACTACCGAGCAAGAAACACCGGAGGCAACGGAGAATGCCAAAGAAACTGAAGCTCCGAGCGAGTCGCAGAATACAGGAAACGATAGGAATAATTGTCACATACCAGACGGCCATAGCTACAACTCCGATTCGAAAGAGAACACGAATGTAGACTGTAACGATACTCCCGTAGAAAACTCCGTTGAGGATTCCGTCGAGGATTCCGTTCAGGATAGTAAAGAGGAAGATGCGGAGGGCAACCCGGAGAGCGACAAATGTAAAGAGGACAGCACCTGCGACGATACAGCTAGCAGTCCTTGCGAGACCGTGGCGAAGGAAACGGACAAGAATCCCGAACACGTTGAATCGACGGTAACTGAGAGCCCGGGGGAAAAGACGAGCAACGAGAACGCGACGGAAGAGCAGAAGTCTCCCGGCGAGGAGAAGAAGAGGGTGTTGAGGGCTCGGGATAAGGCGAAGAAGGCTGAGAAAGGGCAGACGTCGTCGAGTAGGGAGCGCAACGACAATTCCAAGGGGAAAGCCGACGAGGACGGCGCTCAGAAGAAACAGAACGACGCCGAGGAAGATTTGGCTGAGGAGAAGACGGAGAAGACGGAGGAGACGGAGACCCCAGCCAACGTGGAGGATCCCGAAGTGAACCAGAACAACGGCGACCTGGAGGTGAACGACTTGGACTCGAAAGCACGTCCTCGGCGCAGCAGGGAGCCGAAGAAACGCAAGGACGACCAGTCGGTATCTCTGAAGAGCAAGAGACCGAAGCGAGAGGCACGAAGGTCCGACCAACAGAACAAGGAGGAGACCCTGCTGGACAATGAGGTGGCCAAGATCAACGAGAACAACCGGTCGTTCTTGAATAAGTATGTCAGCGGGACGGAATGCGCCGGGAACTTCAGAGGATTCTCCGAGGGTGGCAGAGGAAGCTTGGAAAAGCACAAGAACACCGCGGACAGCGCGCGCAGCAAGTCTGAGAATGATCTGGTGATCGCTAAGGAGCCTAGCAAAGAGACCTGCGAGGAAAGGCTGTCGAGGAATTTGTCCGAGAATCATGTGACCAAACAATCCGAGAACATCAGCATGCTGGACGTGGAGTGCAAACCGGCGAAGACGCCCGAGACCTCGCAGAAGGACTCGGACGAGACGTCCACGTCGGGAGAGTCGTCTAGCAGCGTGAACGTCGCGGTCAAGATTTTGGAGACGCCCGAGGACAAGGCCAAGAAAGAGTCCATCTTGAGATTGTTGGGCCTGGAATCGTTGGAGAAAGCCGCGGAAAGGCTGAACCATCAGAAGGCCAAAAAGGAACAGTACACCGGCACTTTGAAGACCGTGATCAGGGTGCAAAAGGAGAAGGAGAGGGACAAGAGGCGGTCCAGGTCGCCGTTGAAGATGGTGTTGAAGCAGGGTCGCGGGGACGGCGAAGGCGATTCACCAGAGTTCTACACCATTCAAAAGGAGGTAGGTGTCAATCATGATAAAGTAGATAGGTGTGATTCGTCGATAGAAAACTTGTTAATAAGTATGTTCTTCTTTTGTTTTCAGTTTGGAACCAGTGGTTTGGGCGATAGCAGCTCTGGTGCGAACCGAAAGTTCTCTACTAACCACAGACATTCTTGCGGTAATCCTGGTTGCGGGAATAACTACATTCTTAATCGTTCCCTTCTCCTCTGCTTTATTAAACAAACACGTGTCCTCGTACCCTGTTCATGCCCTACAATCGCGGAGAGAACTGTTTGACTCTGATCGTTGGATGAATTCCCTTAACCCTCTGTCTACCGTAAAAAAAACTTTCATTATACTATAGAAAATTTATACCACAAAACGTGGTAAATATAAAAAAAAACTTTTAGCTTTAAATAATAAAAAATAAGAAAAGTAACAAAGTCATGCAACGACAAGATCCCAAGAATTTTAAAAGTTTAAATAACAGCAGTATCTACATACAGTCGAGTCCAATGGACCCGCTTGGTAGACAGAGGGTTAAACGAAATTTCTTTTCCGTCGCTTAAAAACAATCAAGAACACAGATGCACATTTTCATAGTTAACGGTAAGTTTACGGAGCACTAAAAGTGACTATTTCACATTGCTTAATAAAAGTAACCAGAATGCGTGTGTGTCAAAATTTTTAATAATATATTTGTTGCCGCAAACTTAGCGTTGAAATTTAAAGGGTTGAAGATCTATGAAGATCTCGTGTCAAACAGTTTTTGTCCATCGCCAGCCTTGCAGATCATGTTCATAACAGCTCTTTTCTTTTTTTTTTAAGTAACAAGCATGCTACCCCGTGCTACTGCTTCAAAGATCGAACCGATTCATTTTTTAACCGTCCAATTCACCTCCCAACTAAAGCGATCACACTTTGCCGTGATAAATAACATTCAATCTCGGTTCAGTCCACGATCCGAGAGTCTTTCGGGGGTGGCTGTACGTAATCGTCGATCCTTTTTTTATTGCTACAGACGAAGACAACGAGGACGCTGCACCGAAGGATCGGCAGTCTCTTGTAATTCCAGAGAAGTCCTCCTCGTTCTCCATTCATCCGGGACGTCTCTGCGCGGACGTCTGTTGCTATTGCTTCGGGAAGTTCGGTTCCTTGGACACGCCGATGCATCTGGCACAGATGAAGTCCGATGAAAGACGCAAGAAGATCCTGAACATCGAGAGACACCTTACCAAGGACTCTTGCTTGTGCGACGCGTGCTATCGCCACGTCGACAGAAAGGTACAGTTCCTTTGATGTTTGGCAGTGTTGGACGTCGAATTTGAGTCGTTGTTAAATAGGATTATTGTCCACAGGCGAACACCAGTCCGACGAACATGCAGACGAAACCACAGAAACAGCACCGACAGCTGATGGTGTCCAAGTGCTCGGCCCGCGACTGCAGGGACGCCGCGAGACACCACGTGAAACGCCGCTGGTTGCTGAAGATAAAAGCCGGTTTGCAAAAACAGGTGAATAGTACGCCTTCGAACAAAGGAACTATTTTGTTCGGCATACGAGACACTTTACCTGTTCTAACGGACCACTCTGCTGCTATCCACAGGTGGATATCGATTGGGAGTCCAGCCAGCATACGTCCATGTCATTTTGCGTCAGTCATTACTCGAAGATAGAGAGATTCTTGACCTGTGCGCTCTGCAAACGACGGCTGGCGAGGAACTACACTCATCAGCTGGCGAACGCGGAGACCAACGAGCTGAACCAACTACTTGGACAACAGGGTATTCCCGTTGCGCTGGCCGCTGGTACCTTCGTTTGCAAGCTGTGCCGCTACTTCACACAGCTCCAACTCAAGTACAAGGACGTCGAGAACATGAACACGAGTCATCGGTCCTTCTTCAAGAATTATCGCAAGAGGTATGCGAACAATTGTTTGAAGATATCGCTTCTAGTTCCTAAGAAAAGGAACATTGAATATTGGGAAATTTACACGAGCGAGGTTACAATGCCCAACTCCCTTCAACACTAAAACTACCGAACGCTAAACGCGACTGGTGTATATTGCCTTCTAATAACGACAAGAATGCATTTATTCAACTTCCGTACAACTTTTGTTTAAATATGTACTCTGATAGAGAAGTTGACTAAAACATTACTCCGGAAAACATTTTAATAATTTCAATATTTGTAAAAGAAAAATTTAGAAACCAGTCACTATGACTTGTCCGGTAGTTCTAGTATTAAGCTGTATTCATGCTGAAGCAATTAACGAGCAACTGTTCGTCGCTGCTTGTTGCCTTCTTCTTCTTCTGTTCGGTAAAAGATTAAATGTTGGTTCAGTGTGGATATAGTTTTCGGTTAACCCCTAGAATCGGTGACCATTATTTTGATGCACCTTTTACGTTCGATTTTCTCGTTTAGAATTCTACACTACCATGATATCGAGGTCCTGGACAACGAGGACGACGAGCTGTCGTCGCAGAACCAGTCCAAGGACAAGGAGAAGCGTAGGAAGAGCAAGTGTCCGGCGCAGTCGAAGAGCGGTACCACGAAATCCCCGGACGCAACAGTCAACTCCATCTCGGAGAAGTCGACGCCCGAGCTGTCCAAGGTCGAAGGCGTCATCTCCGAGACGGACAATGAGAATAATCGCACGACGAAAGCGAATTCGACGGACGAGGTGATCGTGCCCGGGGACGTGCAGTTCCTAAGCATCGAGAGCACGGTGGAGAAGTTGAAAAAACGCAAGCTGCTCGAGATGCACCCGTACACCGGAACGGACGCGACGATACCATGCGACAGTCCGCACGAGGTCGTGGAGATCCTAGCGATGGACAAGGAGGTGACCCTGACCAGATTGCCAAAGAGACCGAGGACAAGCAACGACATCACGCCGGTCGTGCAGCGGCTAGGCGCAAATCCGTCGATCAGCGTGCGTACCTTGTTCCCCGGCGAGGAGGAAATGAACCTTCACGCGAACATCGAGTTCGCGAATGTGCGGGAGATCACTCCGCAGGGCTGGGAGAAGTGCGCCACGATGATACAATACGACAGGGACACCAAGCTGCTCTGGCAAGAGCTGCAGAGACCGTACGGAAACCAGAGTTCGTTCCTCAGACATTTGATACTTCTAGAGAAATATTACAGATCCGGCGACCTAGTGCTAGCTCCGAACGCCTCGCGGAACGCGATCAATTACTCCACGTCTGTTCAGAACAGGCTGATATCGTACGAGGGCCCGGAGAAGATGGACGAGCCGATCATGGAGCCGATCGCCTCCGAGTTCCACAACTCCCGGCGTCTGAGCGGAGGTTACGTGCTCGAGAGGGACCGGTTATCTCTGCCCGGCACCAGTAACGCGAAGACCGCCACGACGACCACGGCCTCGCAGCAATCGGCGAAAAGCGGTGCCTCGCGGGTCCTTAAGCTGAACGCCGGCGTGTCGATCATCAAGAAACCGCCGCCGAATTTGCAACGATTGAGCCTGCCGTCCACTAGCAACGCCACAAACGGCAACGTGAAACGAAAAGACGGCGGCCAAAAGGCGGCGCCGGCCGTGTCCGGCGGCGGCGGAGGCAAGGTGTTCCAGATGAGCGAGCCGGAGTTCAAGCGTCTGCAGACGTTGAAGAAGCAAAAGCAAATGCTGACGGAGAAAACAATGAGCAACACCGGGGCGACCGGCGTAGCGGCTGGCACGAGTTCCTCCTCGCCGCCGAACTTGAAGTCGACGCAGTACCAGAAGGCGCAACAGCTCGCCGCGCACACACAGTTCCAGAAACACTTGAGGATGCAACAGGAGATGCTCAGCCGGCAGAGCAGGGGCGACTTCGAGCCGTTGATCTGCGACGTACGTTCGTTGGCGAACGAGAACAGCCCTACTCAGAACCTGCTGCACAACCTGAACCTGCCGAAGTCGATACAGGTCACCACCAAGTCGTCCAACCAGATCCCGATATTGCCGAAAATCCCCAAGTCGCTGACGGTGATACCGCAGACCGTCACCAGACCGGCCGACAAATGAGACAGTAATAGAAAGAAGGAGAGACTATGAGACAAGGCAAGGCGGACACGCTCGAGGTTCGCTAGACAGAGGGGACAGTAAGTAGCTAGACAAACATGTTTGTTATACCTTTAGACGAGAAAGGGCGTCCTCTGCGCGGAAGCATTTCGCAGGCCGCGCGACGAATCGGCTGCGAATCGAGGATCCGGGCCATACTCGAGACCGAGCCGAGCCGAGTTGAACCGAGCCGTGGAATCGGCTCGTCTCACGGCGCCGAAACGGACGAATACCGCCCACGATGGAAGCGAGACAATATCTGCCTTAATCGAGCGCATCGTTTGCTACTGCGCTCCGGAAAAAAAAGCTCAAAAAACATATATACCACGCGCGCGTCGCGTGGCGCGTCGCCGATCGAATATTTTTCTTCGTCGACCTGGCCGCGCGTACGTCATATAGATAGAAATATAGGAGTAACGAAACGAAGATAACAGAGTACGGATATCACGAGAACGTTAGAGGATACTCGGAGAGACACTAATGGAGATTTAATAACACTAACCAACCAAAGCATCGACGTGTGTATGTGTGACGAGGAGATATATATATATATATATATATACATATATATATATATTTATATATATACAGGGTGAGTCACCTAACGTTTGTACCACAAATATCTTTGTTGTTTCTAAAGATACGTAAAATATGGTAAGGACAAAGTTGAATGGTACAATGGGGCTGACACGAGTCCAAAATTTTGTTTTTGTCATTTTTTTAGAGATATCAAGGTCACCTTGGCTTTTTTAAATGGAACCCTTTATTAAACACCTACAATGATAGTCCCTTTCATAAGGAATTCAGTGACTATAATTAGTCCAAGGTCATTCAAGGTCAAGGACAGAGAAAACGTATTTAACATCGATACATGCTTGTAAACGGGCTTTGAAGGAATGTTGCACTCTGTCCGCGACCTTGAACGACCGTGAGTAATTCTAGTCACTGAATTCGTAATGAAAGGGGCTCTCATTGTAGGGTGAGGCAGTAACTATTGCCACCTCAAATATCTTTGTTGTCTTTAAAGATACGTCAAATGTCTGAAGGACAAAGTTGAATGGTTCAGTGGGACTCGCACGATACCAAAAAAATATTTGTTTTTATGCCATTTTTTAGAGATTTTCAAGGTTACCTTGACTTTTTTAAATGGAACCACCCTTTTTTTAAACACCTACAATGATAGTCCCTTTCATTACAAATTCAATGACTATATGTGTATGACCTTGTGTAATTATAGTCACTGAATTCGTAATGAGAAGGACTATCATTGTAGATGTTTAAAAAAGGGTGGTTCCATTTGAAAAAGTCAAGGTGACCTTGATATCTCTAAAAAAAATGACATAAAAACAAAATTTTTTTCTTTTGCATCGTGTCAGCCCCATTGTACCATTCAACTTTGTCCTTACCATATTTTACGTATCTTTAGAAACAACAAAGATATTTGTGGTACAAACGTTAGGTGACTCACCCTGTATATATGTGTGTGTATGTGTGTATGCATATATGTAAAAGGAACGAAGGAAGCTAACGAAATATGGGGAACACGGTCAGGTAAAGAGGGAAACACAAATTTGTGTGTATATATATATATTGTGTGTACACCCGTTTCCGGGGGGGGGGGGGGGGGGAGGCGGAGGGAAGTGCCTAAAGTGTGTCGCGAAACGAAGTCGTTTGTTTCTAATGACAGAGTATATCGTTGAATGAATTCGAAACACAGTATACATGTGTATATACATATATATATATAGTTGGTATGCGTACGGTATGTCCGGTTTGAATTGTGCACGCTAATCGTTTTTCTCTAATTGTTACAAAATTCGTTTTGGACGAACGTTGCAAGGCATTGTATCGTGACGATTAGACTGCGGATTTGATGCGATTTGTGACAACAATTGTATTTCTTTTCGACACAATAACATTGTTAGCCCCTTGTACTATAATCTCGAGTCAGACTCGTAATGGAGACTTCGAACAGAATCTGCTAAATATGTTGTTAATTTCCTTCATATTGAAATGAAATTCTATTTGATTATTAGTCAATATACAGCCATTAGAGAATACGTGGGTATACAATAAATTTGAGTTGTGTGTTTTCTTTCTTCTAGTAAATTATAAACGTCAAAGAAGCTCTGATCATTGTAATCGTAAAATAAATAATAGTGCAGAATTCAAAGAAGAAACAATCGTCCATGTAGCTCCTGTGTTTTGTAATTAACACGGACAATTGTTATTTTCCATACAAATCCGTAATCTAGTAATGTTAGTCGTTTGACTTTGCGGTGACCTTGGAGAGTCTCGCGGAGGTCACGCTTTAGTTTTCAAATAGAACTTTTTAGAGCGAATATACGATGTTCAAAGTCTGTGCGACCACCTCGCAGATGGTCATAACTCTACTTATGCGAAATACAATTGTGAGTAGATCCTGTAAAAAAAAAAGGAAATACAGAGTTGCATTTAACTTTCACCGGACTCTCCAAGGTGATCTCAAAGTCAAACGATTATCGTCAAGATTGACATAACGTCGGTGGCCACCATACATGTACATTCGTCCGAAGCATTTGTTTTGTAATTTTGATACTCGGGGGGGAGAAGACCCGAGCGTACACGTTCAAAGCTGATACACTGTACATCGAACGAAATAATGACGAGAATAACGAGAGGTTGGACGGAGGATTTTTCGACGGAAGTACGCGGACGGAGAGGGAGAGAAAAGAAATTAAGCGGACGGGAAGAATGGAGGACCGGAAGCCGCACACGAGACTGCTTCCGGCCGTTTCATTTCCTCGCTCGATCCGAAAGGGATCCTCCTCCATAGATCAAACGTATTCATAGAAATATTAATAAAGATATACATATGTATGCAATTCCCACGAGCGACGGAGCTGATCTTTTTGCCTTGCTGTTATCAGTACTCGGGTACTCACTGCTAGACATATCGTTGTTCCACGTTCTTCGGGAGAGAATGAGACAGAGAGAGTGAGTGAAAGCGTGCGAGAGAGAGAGAACAAGAGAGAGAGAGAGAGGGACAAAGTGATAACCGGAAAGAGAACGAAGAAGTGGAAATCGGTGGTTCGTTCCTTTTGTCGAAGGCGTCCGAGGGGAAAAAGTCGAGCATACACGCGGCGCCGGTGTGTTCCATCGTGCACCGGATGTCTCTGCCGTCTCGCGCTCGCCTTGAACCGCGGCCGTACGTTGCTCCCGACCGTGCACGTGCGAGTAGACACGGCGGGAAATTCGAAAAGCACTTTCGAACCGGTGCTTTTCGAAAACTGAAAACCATCCTGGACCTGTTAACCGGGCGAATCGGTGTCGACGAACTTTGTGCCGCGTTCCCTCGTTAGCGTTCTTGGGAAGACTCTATCTGTAGACGTTCTTTCCGATCGCTGAACCCTCCGACGTCGGTGCCCCGGATCTATTCTGACCCGTAGTATCAAAATTGTGATACAGTTACTCAATTTAAGACGATTAAATGAAATAATGCATGGAGAAATAACAAAGAGCACTAATGAAGAAGATATACAAGAAGAACCTTGAAAAATATATTTAAAATGTTTATAAAGGAAGTTGTCCGAGGATCAACCACGTTGCCACAAAGAAAGAGAGAGAGAGAGGGGTGGGGAGAGGTGGAAAGCAAGACATTAAGAAGGGAGTACACCAGACAAGACACGATCGACTCCTGTGATAAACGTGATTACAAAGTAATTTAGATTAATGTAGATACGGAAATGCGGTTGAATGATTTTTGATAAACGAGAAAGAATGGTATAATATATGGATGATGAAACTTGATACGGAGTCTAGTGGAAGGGACGAGTTGACTCGTCTTCCCTGGTTAACAGATCAACGTGTTCTAGATCAGGCGAGGAAGAAAAGTGTCGTCGTCGTCCCCCCCCCCCTTGTTGGTTAAAGTTATTAGAGAACGTCGATTAATATTGGGAGAAACGTGATCGAGTTTCTGCACGGTCGGGAGAGGGTCGGAGATTATCGTACCGAATCGTGCGTGGCGAACGAGACACCCGATACATTCTGTTCGTCATATTACTTTCTTTTTCTTTTTTGTCTATCTGGATAACTGTTGGGAGGTGTATACGGGGTTGTCGCCATGCCTCGACGCTCCGCGGGAATCAATTGTACATTAGAAAAAAAAAAAGAGGAAAATATATATTTTGGCCTGCTCGCCAGAGGAGAGCGCATAATGACGTCTTGTAATTAATTCTAATCGCAAAACGAAAGGGGGAAAAAAAAGAGTTAGCGGTCGATTGTTGCAACGGGAGGAGTTACGAGATAAGTGTTGATTGTGCGAAATGGTAAAATACACTCTGAATAGGTGTAGATCTACGCCCCGGAACTTATTTATTACGTTAACTGCACGCATATGTAAATTTATACGGTGCGTGTACAAATGATATATATATATCTATATGCGATAATACACGTGCGTATAAGTATACATATGTCTGTGTATGTATATACGTATGTATATGTAAATATATATACGTTTCTATTGCATTGTATATAACTTGATAATTATTTTCTAGTTGATAACCGATGATGATTATTATTAATATTATAATAATTATTATTATCATTTCAATTATTCGATTGCTACACGCCACGACGTATTCGGTTGTGCAGGATTCCTTTGTCGATCGTGAGAGCGAGAAGGGAGAGATTTTGAGATCTCCACACGGTTTTGTTTTCTCTAGCTTTTCCTCTACAAAACTTCTTCTTCGTCGTTACATTGTCGCCACGTGAAGATCGACGCTAGAATCGATGCTCGACGACCGAGCCTCGAGAACGAGTTCTAATTACTCGTTCGATCGTGTTGTGTATCATTTAGAAATCTACTGCCTTGATAGAAAGTGACTAGCGTCGTTATATATCGATATTGTACATAGCTCGAGAATGATTTTACATGATGAAACAAAACAACCTAATCTTAAGGAATAAATGTAAATTACCTCGTTACGCGGAATTCGAGACACGGGAGAAGCCAGGGCCGGAGAACTGTTTATGAAACTGCGATTCCGGTTCACAAAATGGCCGTCGCGGACAACTTTACTTCCGAATAACTGTTACGAACAACCGACATTTTCAACTAATTATCTGTTCTTATTGTAATAAGTTCGATTAGTGTATAGATTCCGAAACGATTTTCTCGTGATCGATATTAGTATATTACACTCGAAGATCACCGTATACACGCATGTTTTTTTTTATTATAAAATCATTGTAGAAGAAGAAGACAGATTTCTACGCACGTGTTTCTTCTATTCCTAACAAAGTGTTGAATACAGCAACTACTTTTTCCCTACACTCACACTCGACACGTTTTATTCAAGATAGAAGCCTGAAAAGTAGAGGTTTTAATTGCTACTTTGTTTTATATCGTAGTTAGTATAACACAATATAAATACACTCGATTGTACATATTCAAATTTGTTTAATACTTTGTCGCGCTTTTTATATGCTCAAACGAATCAGTAGAATATTCTTTGTAATAGAAATCGAACGGTAGTAACAGTTGTTCGGTGGAACGATTCTTCGCGACTGTTCTTCATATTAGAACCTTCGTGCAACAGTTTGAAACCGTTTCGAGCCCTGGTGAGTTACAGGATCAAGCAACGAAACTTGAGGGACGCGATCGATTTACCGTTCGATCTCGAGGACTACTAGAGAGTGAGAGAGTGATGCGCGTTTCTTGAGGGAGAGATGGAGAAATTGGGAGGAAAGGGGGATATTTTCGCTTTTGAACCGATCGTGTTTCCGATCCGTCAAACCGAAACTGCCTTTAGTATTCAAAAGCAGGGAAATTCGAAGATTGTTTCTCTTCCGTTAGTTTCCCTGCTTTCTTCTCTATATTCGAACGGACGCCATCTTACTTACGGCGATGCCTGGGTCCGTTTGGACCTCGCACCTAAATCCGTTGCTAGAGCAGCAGCGTTTCAAATTCGTCAAAAGTTAAAAATAGACAGCGGATTTTTATGCAAAATAAAAACTGTCTGAGTAAATTGCAAAGGACAGGACCTATGTAGGCATTTATTTCTTTTTTCGATGACTTTATAGTGTTGAAAACAGTATAACAGTGTTTATGAGTTTTCTAAAATGTTTCCACTGGTTTTCATTTTTATCATGAATATGTAAAATCCGCAGCCAACTGACTAAAATATAAAAATAGGTGTAATTTTAGACAGTAGAATGATTTTAAAAAAATTCGAAAAGAGAAATAAATTCCTAATTGGTTCGCGGTTCTTGCGATCGACGCAGTTTGGAGTTTGCACAGAGATCCATAGTGAAGGAAGCTTCCGGATCGAGGGGTCGCTCTTCACCGTACGCACTGGTTAAGGTCGATTTATACAGACGACTTTGTCGGATCAGACAGAAAAATTTTTGTGTGCCACGTGCAGCAGGGAGTCGTCACCCGCTCGAAATTTATGACCTCTCAGACTCGAAGAAAAAGTATCGTTGAGAAGCCGGTCTCCGATATCGGCTTGCGAATACTCTCGTTTAAACGTGGGTAAATATTTCTGTCCGATCCGACAAAGTCGTCTGTATAAATCGACCCTTACGTGTTCAAGCTTGAACGCGATCGGTTCAATGTCCGCCGATTTCTCATTTGAAAAAGATGTCTAATGTCGGCTGTGTTGAGCTAGAGGGCGAGGATAGGTTCGCAGTGTAGCTTTCGAGTAACGGATACTCATTGATCGAGAAAATTGGTTAATTGTTCGACGATCGAGCGACCGGTTGGTCCGTGTCGAAAATTGTTCACGGTTTCCCGATCTGCAAAGCAGCGTCATCCGAGTGCAGTACCGCTAATGATTCTTTGCTAAGGTTATTTACTAATCTCGCGTGCAGAGCCGCATTTTCGAAAAGTGCTACTCGACGCGTTAACTGCCGCGACTATAACAGTGCTACAAAGTCGCAGAAATTTATTTAATCCCCGTACACTATTCAGGAAATTTGGAAAATCTATATCTCAGGATTTACATTGGATCGTAATTCTGAAAAATATCAAAATCACAAGATTTAACGGAACGGAAACTGGGGATTTGCCATAGTCGCAGTTCAAGGAAGTTTCATTGGAAGTTTAAGTTGGCGCCGTTCAAAATGGCGGCGGGCCACCCCCTCGGGAAGAATCATTAGACGACACTGTACTCTTCGGAACAAATTAACCACGTGATCTTTTATAGCGATTCATGAACGAGATCAATCCTATGAAGATTTCACTGCGATGAACACGGATACAATGTAGATTGTTCTAGACCGATAAAAGAGAAAACGACGGAAATCAGTGGACGACGAAGTCGGACACGACCGAAGAGTTAACTCGTGCTCTTAGGTTAATGGGTTAACAGCTAATTTCGTCTGACGACACGCTCTCGAGTAGTCTTTGCAATCCCGACGATTATGTTGTATCATAGCGCGCGCGGCGTTCTTAGTCATCCGAAGATTTAGCAACGCGTTTCTCGTACTTGCGAGTCAAACTGGTGGCCCCAAGGGCGACGTTGATTCAGACTTTTCGCTAGGCTAGCGAAATGTACAGGGTGGACGAAAAATTAACGCATAATTCATTATCGTCAGAGATGAGTGTTCTTGGATTTTGAATCATTCGATTGTTAGTCCCTTGCAGCACAATTTGCTTTCGTACAACTTCTTTATGTGGTAATTTTCAAAAAGAAAATGGACGTTTATATTATTAATGATACTGTTAAAGAATATAGAAAATCGATGAAATAGCATACGTTCTTTTTTGAGAAGATCCTTTAATTGTTCTTATTCAGCGACACCAAATACTTTTTTATTTGAAATGGAACAAGTTACTCGCTGTTAACTTTGTATATTTCGTAGAAAATTTTCATTGCAAGTCAAAAGGTTGATCCTGAAGACTTTCGACGAAATTAGTCGCTATTTACTGAAATAAATATAGATGATTCATCGATTAAAAGCATTGCTACCTATTTTCAGAAAATTATGCGGGTCAAGATTATTTCCACCCTGCACATCGAGACTAAAGACCTATTTCGCAGCAGAGCGTGGCTCTCTCGTGAGATAGCTTCCGGTTGCAGTTCCGCGATCGAAAATGATTCTAACCCGTTTCTCACATGTCGACGTCGTGAAACGAATCAAGATATATTTGTATTATTCGCACGAGCACTGAACGCGTTCGTTTTGCACCGGTTGGACAAGCGTTCCAACGAGTATTATTCGACGGGTGCGGTACATGAAAGCAACTTAACCCTTTACACTCGAAGTAATTTTAATTCCAAAGTAAAGACACTTCTTTCAACCTAGAACATTTTCATTGATATAATCTTTTTTATATTACGCGCATAAAATTAAACTTGCGTTCTCGTACAACAATTGAATGATTAGTAATTTACGAAATATAGACGAATTTAATAATACAAAAACTATTTTGAATAATGGTATGGCAATTTTGACTGGTGCCTCAGAGTCACCATTCGAGTCCAAAGGGTTAATATTAAAGCACACTTTGCTACCGTTTGTTGCAAGAAAAAGCGAAATTGGTAGGTCAGTGTATTTTCTTTCGATCGAAATGAAGTATATTGATAAATCTTATGATTTCGGCGCAAGGTTCGATCCTATTGAAAAAAACAGCAAATTTGCAGTTAGATTATTCTCTCAACGTTTCGATCCTTGTGTGGATCATTTTCAAGAGGTTTTAACGCGTTTGCTGTGCAACGGGTACAATAAAAAAAAAGAAAAAAAAATTCAAGAGTTACGACTCCTATCATCTTAAAAATTTGTTAGGAATTACGACTCCTAACATCTTGAACATTTTTTTTTCTTTTACTGTACCCGTTGCACAGCAAACGCATTAAAACCTCTTGAAAATGATCCACACAAGGATCGAAACGTTGAGAGAATAATCTAACTGCAAATTTGCTGTTTTTTTCAATAGGATCGAACCTTGCGCCGAAATCATAAGATTTATCAATATTATTAGATCAGTTCTTTTATTTCAAAAATTCTTGATCGATACCGAACGGATATGTCTAGGCTGCGTATTGTATGCATTTATTGCAAAATTGAAAAATACAAATCCGAAAAGACATGCAAAGAATTTGAAGACATTGTGCCAGTAGTTTTCGACTTTTTCAGATGATCGAAAGAGGAAATACATTTTCATTTAATTTCGGTTTCTTACAACTGACTTGAACAGTTTTTACTTTGCACACAGATCGGCGGTCTAGATTTGTGTTTGTGCGTACAATGGAAATCCATTTTGATTCGCGCGTTGGCGACGTCGTACGATCTTCGAGCGATGGATCGTCGCGGATCGAATTGAATCGCGAGGAGCAATGGTTTTCGAAAGTCGGGAAACAGCACACGACAGCGTGTCCGTGAGACGAAGTCGCAGAGCGAAGGGATCGAGCAAGTTCGTGCTCGCTCGTTGTAATCTAATCTGGAAAACGTTCACGTGGCGACACGTAAGAAATGGCGTACGTACACACACCCACACATACATACATACGAAGGACACGAGTACTGTTCGGTAGCCGTGCATCCACGTTTGCGAGCTCACGTACGCGTGAACGATAGGAAAGAATGTCTACGTGGCTATTATATTATGTATATTAAAAATATATATATACACATATAAAGCTGAACGTTACGACTATATAAGTACACATGCATGCGTGCACGTGCTCCACACGTACGTATATACGTGCACGTATACAGTCGATAAAAAATGTAATAAAAAAAAAAAATAGTACTTGACGGTACATTATACATATAAAATGCTCTATTTTATTAAGGATATTTTTGATATATCTATATACATATATACGTATATACGTATATATATATATATACATACATACAACCATACTTACGTACACACACACACAGAGGACCCAGACACATATATATAAATCTATATATATATATATATATATATATATACAAATCTATATATATATATATATATAAATCTATATATATATATATATATATATATATAAATAAAAATTATAAATATATCTATATTGAAACTATGCGAGATCACCGATCGAATAGGATATTTGACGATCAGTGTAATTATTGTTATTGAAGGCCGTTCGCATCGGAGGAGTATCGCGCGGCCATTTTACCGAGCGGTGTGCAGTGCGTGTTGAACCGTATTTTTCTATTCGTCCCCGACTCGGGACCCTAATCACGGCGACGATTGTTGACTGTTTCTCCGCTTTGTTGCCCCCCCCCCCCCCCGGAGAGAGGGAGAGAGAGAGTGTGTGAGAGAGAGAGAACGCGATCAGTTGCGATCCCGCTCGGATTCATCGTTTCTCGTCTGCGAGAAAATCGTTAATCTCTTATTTATTAGTGTTTTACCGCATGAAGTCTCGTCCCGATTTTTGTTCTCTCCAATTCTGATTCTTCCCCCCACCCCTCCCCCACCCCTGCTCGGAGAAACGAAGGAACTCGCGAAACAGAGAAATTCGGATAGTTTTTTATAAGTCGTTGTTGTAAAGAGATAATTGTTACAGCCCCGTGTTTGTTACATGTGCGAGAGAAAGGTGTACGTTCCTTCGTTCGAGAACACGGATCTCCCTCTCTCTCTCTCTCTCTCTCCCCCCCCCTCTCTCTTGTGCCGAGACCTTGCGGGATCCTTTCATTCTCTATCCGTTTCTCTTCCACTCATCGTTCCGTTTAACGTAACAGCTAAACATTTAATTGATGCGTATTCGATTATTGTAAGAACCTGTGTATCGATTACAGTTTTGCGTTAAAATATACCTTTTTCTTCCCCTGAAACTGGAGTGCGTCGAAGATCATCCTTTCTGAGAACCACACGGTCCGCTTTTCGAAAGGAAGACACATCTGAAACGCGGGAAACAGTTGTAACAGTTCTCAACCCGGTTCGTATTATAACAGCAACAATATTCCGAATTTTGTGTAAAACAATGTAACAACGTTGCTTCCGAACAATTTTCTGAAATAACTCCCTGCCTATCTATTAACCCTTTGACCACGATTAACCTCGTAGAAATAAATCAATCCAAAAAAAAAAACAAATTTATATTTAGCTAGTCGTTAGCCTCTCTCGATATTATAGAGCCGGGGGCTAACCAAATATTAAGAACCTTGCATTGGAACATTTTAAAAATGTTTCATGGTTCTCGGTAGGTAAAATAATCGAATAGCTAGAAATTTTCGTAGATCTATTCGTAGAATCAATAATTCCATCGTTTCGAACTGATCGCGTTCGACATTTCCCCCGCAGTCCTATGCACGATGTAATTTTTCTGAAAATGGCCGACAGGAATCGAGAACGGTCGAACGCGCGAGTCAAAAATGTTTCGTCCACGCAAACTGCATACTTCTCGGCAAATGATCGCACGCCGAGTGTGCACGAACCGTTGTACACAAAGGAACGTGAGAATACGCGGGAAGGGAAGGAGAAGAGAGCAAGAGATTGTATACGAATGTGTCCGTTGTGTCTGTAAATGTGTATGTACGTGTCTGTGTGTATACGCGTACGTGGCTGAAGAACAGTGTGAACGAACTGAATTTAAGTTTTAAGAATTCTATTTTTGTGATTAAAAGAGAAAAAAGCGTAATTACTGTGGCCGAGTGGGGATAGGAATCGTCGAATGACTTTTTTTTTGCCGTGTAGAACATCAGTTTCTTTGTTCCTTTTGACATTCTCGTCGGGGACACGAGTCGCCGCGGTAAAAATAATACCGTGGCGTGCCCGGCAGCAGCTTCGGTTCGAGACTTTTCGCTAGTAGTCGATCCAGAATTGTGAACGGCCGAGAACCGTTAATGCTCCGGGAACACGTGTCTGACAATATACGGTTCTGTTTCTACTGGCAGTAGACGCGCCTACGTTTGCCGGGACACACGCGAAAGAAAAGCTTGCTTGCTTGCTTGTCGAGGAAACCGGATTCTTTCTCGCCTGCGAGAGAACAACGCGGCACGGGTTTTGACTAAAACAGTTCCTTGAAACGACAGACGATCAGCCGGGCTCGACTGCCATTCGATTCTCATTACGTATTATTATACGTCGAAGTATTTTTCGAGATGTTTTCAACGATCACAACGACCCGCCGTTTTGTAAACGAGTCAAGATCGCAACAGGAGAAAAAAAATCATTCGACATTCCCACCGCGGAGAAGAAATATTTTTGAAAATTGCGTAGATCGAGAGATGCGACAGAATTATCGTCTTTCTTAGCAGATAATATTTTATTACGTGAAAAGCGAGAAAAAAAAGCAATAGGAATGAACGAGGAGAAGAGATAGAGAGAGAGTAAGATGTTTTTGCTGACGAGAAAAACCCTGTGAACACTGTGTGTGTGTATGTGTGATTGGGTTTTCTTATATTCGCATATCGCAATGGCGCCAATTTCACCAAACGACGCTGCTGCTTCTCGACTAATTTCAGATGACGCTTCGCGCGATCGCGGGATCGATCGATGCACGCGAGTGCGCGAAGCGTGACGCACGAATCTCGAATCGATCTGTTGAGCGCGTGGTTCTGTTCCTTACTTCAGAGGGACTCGTGCGTGCGTTGACTTTGACTTGTTGCGTTGTTGACAGTCCGGCACTTCACGTCGAACACGAGAGATTATCGTTGGCGTGTGAAACCCGAGGTCCGCTCGAATGTTTTCATGATATCTCGAATTGCGAACACATCGATGGTTCCCGTGGAACGCGCGGCGGCGTCGCCGCACCCGTAGACGAGCATCCGACAACGGAAATAATAACGTGTTCATATTTTTTACCCGATTTTGTAACGACCATCGCACTAGCCGGGAACAACGCTCTCTCGGCGATGACATTCGGATGATTCGTGATCGAACGTCGAACGCGATCCTGTAAACGCACAAACGTCATGTCGACTCGACACGATCAATAGTAAGCGATTTGTGCGCGAATGCGTAGACGATTTTTCACTTTTTAATACAGCTCGCGGACGTCAGCGAAGCGAAACCGTACGCGTCTCAACTCAACTCGACTCGCGATCCATGAAAACACGACGATCCACGAGATCCGTTTCAACGAGAACGATAATTCGATAGCGTTCCGCGGAACGAAGAAAGAGTCCATAGGAATTTTTGGTGGATTTGCCGCCTCTCCGTACTCAGCCATTCGATAGCGATCCTTTGACACAATATCGACATCGATCTCGAACAAAGTTTCTCTCCCCTGCCCTTTTCTTCTTTTTCCTGTTTTATTTCTCTCTCTCTCTTTTTTTTTTTACTTCGAGGATCGAGTGTCGCAAAGAACAACGTCGATACTGTGCGAGAGAGCAATTGTTAGGGGAACAAATTCGATACGAGACACGAATAAACAAATGACAGAGACGCGTCTAGCGTACGCAGTGACAGTGTCCATTCTTTTTTTTTTTTTTTTTTGGAAATTCGGCACACATCATTATGATTATGTTATTTAAATCAATATTATTAACACGCGTTAATACTATTATCGTAACCTTTGTTTATTTGGTTCTAATGTAATAGTTATTAGTTCGCCATCCTTTGTATATATATTCGCAACACTCAATAAAAAAAAATATTGAAAAAGACTACACGCATGCGTTTTTAATATTCGAAACGAACTTACTTGTTTCGTCTATCCTTGGTGTACCGCCTACCTTCGCGATCATAAAATCGCAGGATTCGCTAGGTTAGAGTGAAACGACGGGAATGAAGACCAAAGACAACACGGCGTTATATTTTTGCAGTTTATTCGCAAATTGTTTGTATAATTGGTAACTGATCTCGAATAACTAGTACTAAAAACCTAAACAATGTATGAAACTTTATACATAGTTGATTACTCTTACACGGGTGGCTAAGGCAGCTATTTACAGTGTGACATGTCGCGTCGAACCATCAGATCGAGATCTCGATTTTACCGGCATCGCCGACGATCGCGTGTCGAATTAGGAAACGTGCCCTCGAACTGTGGTTCAAACGTTCGAAAGGAAGATTGGATTTTTTTTTGCATTATTTCCTCGTATATGTATATATATATATATTTATATTTAAATATATATGTATCATAGACTGCGGATCTTTATTGACGTTGCTAAGTAATTTGATTGATCGTTGAATTGTTCATTACCTGTTAACCGGGCTCGACGAGTCGACTGGTCTGTCGCTTCGCTTTCTTATCTATTTACCGAGGGACTATCGAATTAGTCCTGTTAATTTTATTGTTAAATCGTCCAATCAACAGTTTTGTAAATTCATCTATAAAAATTGTAAATTCCCATAAACACCCGCAGTCTCTTTATCACCGTTTGCTTCGTTACAGTTTGTTTCATTCCAGCAGTTTTCTCTCTTTCTCTCTCTCTCTCTTTCTCACTCTTTCTCACGAGATTTGTAAAAGTGTTTTGACGATGCTTCGATTTTACCGATATGATTACGTAACGGAGACAGGTTCACGTTAACCCTTTAGGTTGCACGATACACGTATAGAGGGCATCGTCCGTGTTCAGCGACTTGATTCTCGTTACCGGAACGGTGAAAATATGGAAAAGAATCTAGCCGCAAAACGGAGGAGGCTAGGAGGACAATACGAAAGATCTCTTTCGATCGAAACGTAATAATAAGGGTTGCACGGAAAACAACGCGTCGTCGAACATCCAATTCCTTTTTAGCACTTTTGTGAACGGTATGGGGAAGGGGGGATAAGTTAGGAGGAGGGGAACGGCACGGGTAAAGCTAAGTATAGATCTAACATCCGATGTATTTTTGTGTCACGCGAGCACTTGAGTTCTATGACACTCTTTATATTCTTATCGAAGTGTAAAAGAGATTGCAATACTCTCGGTAGTAATTACTGAAGCTAAATAATGCGAAGATTACACGTTAGTTCGTGTTTGTACTATTTTTCTTTCGAATATTTCCGACCGACCGCTGTGCGGCTAGGTTAATTATAGTTCCAGACGCCACCGCTTTTCGACTATTAACCGAATAATAACTTGCAAATCAAAATGCGATCCGAAACGAAATATTGGTTCTGGCAAGTTTGGGGTAAGAGAGAAGCAATGAGAAAACACGCGTATTTTCTGACAAGATCGTTGTTTCTGATCACGTGACACAAACTTCCATACGATGTTAAATCTGTTCCGTAGCTTATTCGTGCCGGGGCCACTCTTACAAATGCATCAACGTGAAGTGTGACCGACTTGGTCCACGAATTAATGCCAAACATTCTTTTGGAATAGTGTTCACCGTCGAGACTCTGCGGGGAAAGCCTCGAATCTTCGATTCCTTGAAAACTGGTCCCGATGAACGGGATTCATGTTTGAAATTGATTCGCGGATTTTCACCGGTTAGCCAACCGGATGTACAAAGTATTGCACCATACAGTGTCTGCAGAGTCCACGCTAAGATACACCATTTTATCGATCGAGCTTATCTATATATGTATCTTTTGAACAATACATTCTATGTACAAGAACAATGTGTACAAATTAATATACACGGTCGCGTGTATCATTTCATCGTAACAAAATTTTACAAAACTTATTGCGACATTCTTAGCTTGAGGGAGGAGGGGAAGGGAGGGAAAAGTTGAGTTAACAAAATTCCGCGTACGCGTGGTCACGAGACCGTAAGTCGTTCGACGTATCGAAATGGAACATATACTTTGAAAAGCGAACAAGAAAAATTTGTAACTAGTGAAAACGAACGCTCGGCTGTACCGTTCGTCAATTCTCTCACAATTGTTCGTCTCTATTTCGATCGAACACGAACTCGACCAACATTAACAACTCGATCGAAGTCTATGTAGCTGCATCAGGGTTGAATCATAAACACGTACCGCGTCCTTCGTTAAAATTCCTGCTCTTAAAATCAACTCGTGGTACATGTTACCGTTTCGGCTCAACGATTCTTCGCCTATTTCTCAAGTTCAAAAATTCCGTTTCGTTTATGACTCAACCCATTAGCGACCCTCGACTTACTTCATTTGTCTGCTTCGCCATTGACGATGCGATATTGCGTGTAGCCAGAATCTAATCGGATTGTGGAAGTATTTGACAGAAAACCGGAAAAGCCCGTCGAAAACAGTTTGAATTCGTCGCTGAAGGACTGCGAGGATACGACTGCCCTCTCGTTATCGGCGCGAACGAGGGGGCTACACGCGAGACGAAATATCGTTAATAGTATAACCGAAGAACGTTGCGCAACAATTAAGGCCCACCGTGGCATTATCGCGGGGTACAGTGAATTCGTTCGATTTCATCGCACACCACCACATTATTATTATTATTATTTGTTTTAACTCACGACGCTACTCTAAAGGCATTTTTACAGAGGCGCAAGAACGCGTTTCATCGTTCAGAGCGTTTCTCGTCTGTTGCACTTCGCGTAATTGTCCGTCGAGAAATTCCACTACAAATTCACCTATAATATTATCGATAATGTGCTCTTACAAACGTACTTTGAATATATACAAATTACATGTACATACAAATTATACGTATATATATGTATACACGTATGCACTGTGTATACATATATATGTAGCCACATATGTATGTATGCCTATTTCAGGACAGTTTTGGTACCGGCGATCTTACGTACAACTTCCGGCGTGAAAATCCTGGGTTACCATTAAATCGCCGACAATCATTTCGCCGATGATGTTTTCATCGACACCGACTTAGCTGACAATGTTCATTTCATCGACAATTATTTCGCCGGCATTAACAATTAAGAACAAGACTCCTTAGACACTCTTGTAAATCAGAAGACAATGTCGATGAAATGATTGTCGATGATTTCAACATGTTGGTAAATAAATATTGCCGGCGAACTCGGTGACGATGAAATCGTGTCGATTAAAAGATTATCGGTGATATAAACGCTACCATAAAATCTTCCGTACGTACACCACGAAATACCGAATTCAACTCTACAGAAGTACCCAACGGATCTGGCTAACGATGGAAGGACCTCGTCGAGGCTATGCGAAAAGCGTTCTATAGCGTCCTCTCGTTGCACGTTTCTTCCGTGTCTCGAGCAGTGCATCTCCGTCAAGGTCGACGATACCAGGAAGAGAAACGCGTATTCGTACAGCACATGACAAGAGAACACAATGTACCCTCTTCTCTAACCTCTTATCTATACAAACTCGCGCGATCGCGAGACGACAAGACTAAATCCGCGGGATAGCACGAGGTAAACGCGACGCTCCTCCGCGTAACAACCACGGCGCCGAACGTCGTTGTTTGCTCGAGGCTTACCGCTAATGCCCGACCGTATAAATCTTTAACCCCTTGCCATATAATGTCAAGTCAGGCTCGCGATAAAATATTTCTTCTAGGAAACTAAGATGTTCCAATCGTTGTCGATGTAAAAAAGAAATAGTAACGCAAGGGGTTAACATTTGCATCGTGGAGGAGGTTCGCACCCATACATCTTTGACGACATTGTGAGTTGGCGCAAACAGTACATTGCTGTCGTCATCATCAACAATACGTACGCGCGTAACAACACGTATAACAAATATGTACAAATTACTAAAACGCGAAGTCTTTTTTTGCTTTTCGAAATTTTTCTACTTAAATATAATAAAAGAAGATTGCTGACAAGGGCACTGTTTCTCGTTTCACCTCACGATGCAAATGGTTCAATATCTTTACCCGTCTGCTAGAACGATAGCCGTACTTGTTACCAGTGAGGAGCCAATATTTCAACGAATACAAATTTCTATGAATCTAGTCTCGTCGTCCGGGATCGCGTAGGTTAATCGAGTGTTCCCTTCCAGTCCCGGTCTTCACGAGGACACTGTTCGATTCGCGGCAGTGTCCTAAAGGACCTAGGTCTCTAGGACCTAGAGGATACTTAGCCGACCGAAGAAGTGTCCTCTTTCGAGTCTCCGGTACCAAACACATCCTCGACAAGAGGCGGTGTTCGCGGAGCCAATTCGACGACTGAGCACAACCAGCCTCCTCTCCCTCTGCACCTTCTATGTCTAGGTTCATCCTCGCCGTGTGTCCTCGTTTGTGCCGCGAAACCGTCTACCTGCATCGTCGTGGTCGACGTCGTGGCCCTGGTCTGGGCCCGATACGACGATAGGAGGATGGTGCTCGAGGCACGGGGCTCCCTTCTAAGTTTCCAAGCCAGGGACTAGACTGTGGAACGTCTGGATGTCGTGGAAGGCTCTGCCACAGCTCTGGTTGTTGTTCCTCTCGAATTTCGCCAGGTCGAAGTGCTCGTCCAGGGACTGCAGCTCGACCAGACGCTCCTCCAGGCTTTTGGCCGAATCCGCGAACCTGGCGAAATCACAAATCCGGTCGGGATCGACGACGTCCGACGTCTCCATCATGCCAACGTCCCCGGATCTCGCGACCACGCTGTTCAACTGCGCGCCGGAGTCGTCCAGCTCGCTGGGGAACATCACGGAGGAGCTGCAGCAACTACTCGAGGTGGTGGTGCTGTTGTTGTTGGCGGTGTTGTTGGCGTTGCTGGCATTGTTGGAGTTGTTGTTGCTGCTGGTGCTGGTCGTCGTGTTCGCCGTGCTTATGCTGATCATCGTCGTCGACGACGGTCGAACGTCCACGGTGCCCAGACGATCCTCGGGGTAACCCAGGTGATGGTGGTGAGGGGACTCCGGCTCCTGGACCTCGTCGATGTGAGAGAGCAGCCGGGGCGTCGGTGGCAGGATGTAGAAGTCGCTGAACACGTCGTCCTGGAGGTCGAGGTCGTCGTGCCTCTGCCGTTTCGGCCCGAGTCCGTCGGTCCTCGAATCCTCGCTCAATCTGCGCAGATCAGTCACACGATCAGATCGCGATCGATCATCGACGGTTACCAACGGTTATATCTTTCTCGGAAGTTGCGACTCTCTAAATCCCCTCCCCATAAAACACGTTACACCGTGGACGCGCCCTACTCTCCGTTTCCCCCGTTTGGTTGTCTTGCGCAATCGACATTATGTAAAACGAAACTAGAACCACTAAGATCGAGCGTTCTTCTTCTTCCGCCTCTGCGTAGATATCCAATCGACGTTACGCGACTCTAACCGTTACGAGATTTACCTGACGAAAGTATGTATAGAAACCCCAAGCGGCTGTGCGCCGAGTAGTACCGCGATTCTAATACGACTTCGAATCCCGCGATATTATTGTAACAGTGATCGGGTCCTGTACCTTTTTCTGGAGGTGGTGTCGTCGTCCGTCACGCCGACGATGAGGTTGCTGGAAACGTTGTTCTCTTTGGTGGAGTCGTTCAGATACGTGACCACCGGAAGCCCGTAATTTCTCGTCTTCTCGTCTCTGTTCTCCCGTTGCAGCCGCCTCACGGCGTTGTTGATGAGGACCGATCTGCAGAGGCTGGCCTCCGGGTCCTCGATCCTCCTCAACTTCCCGGCGGAGATCTTCAGAAGACGACGACGTTCCTCTCTCGCGCGATACTTGGCGGAAATCATCGTTGGTCGGCTCCTGCGTATCACTAGATCCTCTTCTAATCTCATCTTAGCGTCTGAAACGAGAAAACGCAGAAGGGTACATGAGAAAACGTGTACATTTTATTTTCACGATATAGTTTACTCGTAATACGGTCTTACATTTCACTGTACATGTAACTAAATTATAGCTTGAAACAATTAAACACCCTGTATCCGTCTCTCTTCTTAACAATTTGAATGGTTTGAAAATAATGCGACTGCGTCTATGTCGCAAAGAAGGAGGGACCAATATTTTTATTGTTTTGAACGTCGCATCAACTGCCAAGGTTATTAGCGACGAGGACATTTTAAAATGAAATCGTGAAAACGTATTTGTGATTGCACAGCGTGTCCGATACATTTTGTTACTGTTAACGCACACTGTGAGAAAAGGAAGAACGTTTGCGTAACGGTATCGCCGAGGAGACTGTAACGCGTGGCGACCATACAGGGAAGGTTAGCGGTACGCGAGCACGAATTTACGTGTTTACAAGGAGCGCGTGCACTGCGCCGATTATGAGCCAGATTATCGTATTCTTTTCCGCTATCGTCGCGGATGACCCGAATACGAACTTCCGTCGTTCCGCGACGCGCGATACTCGTAACACGCCGCGTTCTGCCGAATCGGTAAGAACCGACCCATTCCCCTAACAACCGTAACAACGTGGTCATCTTTAACCTGTTAACTGGGCAAGACGAGTGTATACCATACCCAACTTCGTTCCGCGGTAATTTGACCAGTTTCATTCCGCAATTTTACGTACAAATTTATTTTCAGAACATTTCCGAAATACAAGATGGACGTCGTTTTATTAATCGTGATTGATAGGATGGATAGAGAACAGGGGAAACAAGTACGATATAAGTGACCCCTCTCCTCGCCTCCCCTCCTCTCTCTCTCTGTTTATTTTGTACGTAATTTGATCAGCCAATAAATCGAGTGAGCTCATACACGATAAAAACAGTCGAGTACGTTGATATTGAAACGGTCGAGATGCGAGACGTGTTTTTCCCGGCGAATTGACAGGATGTCAATGTTCCCGCAGGCGTAGAGCATGCGTGACCCATTAAAAGACTGCGTAATGCACTATTTATAGAGATCGCTTTTTTGTACGCACGGGAGAAACGGAATTCTTCTGTGACATTAGCTTCCTAGAGATTCTGCCGGTGGAAGAAAGTCTGAGACGTCGTCCGAAAGGATCGAATCAGAGTACATCTTTCGCTAGTATCGTCAAATACACCGATACCTGTGATTTTACGTAAATGCTAAAACTGCGCACGGTGTATAAATACGTTCCACGAAAAATCATAAAGTTCGTGAAGACGCCCCGGGATTTCCTTTTCTACCATTGGCGGTCGCGTCATTTCGCGTAACGGACGTTTGCAACGTTTTTTCCACGGCTGATCATGGAAATAGCATAGAATTATGTCGTTCTGCTGTATAATCGAGCAGAGGAAGACTGCCTACTAGTACGTAGAAAGTGCGCAGAACCGGGACTCCCGTTAAAAAGAAGAGAGATTCGACCGAATTGTCGTGATTAACATCGCCGATTCTAGGTTAAAAGTGGACACGGTGAAAGAAAATCAAATTTCAATGAGACTCTTCTCGCGCGACTCATTATCATCGGGGTTCTTCCCGCGAAATGAGTCACGTTCGCCGTTCCGTACAAAACAATTAACTCGTTAACGGGAAAACCATGAATCGCGCCGGAAATTATTTCCACGAATGATCGGTTGAGTCACATTCGCGGACAGAAATACATAATTCGAAGAACAAGTTGTTCTATACGCTGACAGATGGCGGCTCTGACACGTTTGCCTGCCAGCAACAAGATGGCTGCCGCGCGCTACGTTAATCGCGTCGAAAGAATCGACGTTCCGAGTGTCGCGTGACACTTGTTGCTAAATCATTTGCTGCGTATCGGTGCTGAACTTCAATCGATACGAGATATGTAGTTTGAGGTTCGAGCGTCGATATGCAATGTCAATCGGAGATGCAACGACCGGTTATTATTTTTACGAGGAGCGTATATGAAAAAAAAAATCGTTCGATTCCCCGGCTATTTCGTAGACCCATGGGCAAATTAGAAAAGTCAAAGCCACTGACAATAAGAGAATTATGATGTCAGCTTCGCGTTCACCTAGTATGTATTTCAAAAATCTTGAGTTCGAGTCTTTCTCAGGACAATTTACCTCTACTTTTCTTTGCAAAAGTAAAAACTGTTGATAGGGTAGTTTAATGGGACGCCCTTACGAGGGTTAGGGGAGAGTGCGAGGAATGGTGGAGTCAGTACAAAGTGCCTATAGACCGTACAACCACTATAATGCGGTCAAGTCTACTTGGCGAGATCCGTCCGGCTCCGATTCGAAGACGGTTCTACTTAATTTCGTTGTTACGGAGAAGGGAGAAGAACCATGGCGAACCGAGAGACGATTTTACGCTCCAAGCGTGCCTAAGCTAACTTTCTCCGCGAGAAGAAAAAACCACCATGGATACGCGTTACCTAACCTGTACAGTCTCTGCTTCGGAGTCGCTGACTCGTGCGCGTCGTCCTCTCCTCACCCATTTTCCGTAAGCTTGCTTGCGCGTAGGATATATGTATTATATATATGTATGTATATATATGTATATACATATGTATATATGTATATATGTATATATGTATATACATATACATATATATGTATATATATATGTATATATATATGTATATATATGTGTACATATATATGTATATATATGTGTACATATATATATATATATATATATATATATATATATATATATTTACACATCCACACGGGCTTCCCCGCGTACCATATCTTCTCCCTTCCTCCCCAACGTCGCTGCCTCGTCATTTTTATCCGATACAGTTACTCGAAACAACTTAACTGTCGATACGGTTGACATTATTCGCGTAACACAAGACGCAGATTAGATACATATGCAGACAGATATCATGGATTTACCAAACCCTTAAAATTTTCATAACTAGGCCTGTCAAAATAAATTATATCCGGTAATTTGTTATAACTTGTAGCTGTTTCTATTAATTATTTTTAAGTTGCTGATACTATTGCAGAAATATTCAAGGTTGGTACGTTAAGGAGTGCTTAAATCGTGGTATTTTTCTATTTTTATAGGAATTAAAATACTAACGATATTTATCAATCATCTTTGTTTAAACAGTCCAAGTATTGAAACATCGATGGGTCGGTTATTCATGACATGCAACGTAGATTGCTCTTGCATCGCGCGGTGTAACAGCTTCTCCCTGATCAGGATGTTCAATTTAAGAATTGATATCAAGCTCGCGCATTATTCGATAAACTCGAGACAATCTACCGAAATTCGAGCTGCGCAGTTGAACCCTTATCTGTTCCATAATCGGCAAAGATAAGTTTTCGAGTGCTCTTCAAGAAAAAAAAAAAAGGCCGAGCGATAAATCCGTGGCTTCCAGTTTCACTGGATACCGCCCAATCCTTTCGCGAAGATCGTTCTAAAAACTGTACGTCACTTCTATGCCGTTACATCTAATCTTACATCACACGCCGTAGCGGAGCTGTGTCTGGCAATTAAACGAAGCTTTGACCTCGGCCGAAATTAGATCCGTTTAAACCTGTCGTTTCAAAACACAGAAATACTTGACCGTTTCAGGATCGCTACTTACTTTCGAACGCGGTACCGATTTCCGAGTCGTCGCGCTACTTCACATCGGAGATAACCTCTAATCGTTACGTTCAATTTCTGAAGGAAGAACTACCAGTTCCGTTTTCATGATTGTTATAGAGCATCGTTATGTATATGCTAGATCGATATTTCTCGCACGAGATACAGTCGACTGTAACGCAGATTAATTCTTACCGGGTTGTAAAAAACTAAAAATTAGTGAAAATCAGATTAATTCTGTTATTAATAGTGTTATTCATAATTGTGTTATTTTCTGCCTCGGATTATCTTGAACTGAACAATTTATGTTTAGGGAGACTACTTAAGCTAATTGAATTGTATTATTGAGAAACCGCGTTATAGGAGGGTGCATTGTATGTATCGGATAGGTGAGAAAGTAACGTTTTCACAGGAAAGAAGAAACGTATTTGGTTTGGTCGCGGAGCGTACGGTTCGTCGTGGTACAATTTGCGAAACGCGTTTATTAATGCACTACGCGTACCGAGTCTATCGATATCGGTTCGAGGTAAGACGCGAGGCAAGGAAAACGCTTCGAAAGGCCACCATATTGAACCGTTCAAAGTAGAAAGCGCGGTCGGTGCATGGGGGACGACCGGGTCGAACTGTTGCCGCCCGTCCGTTCCCTGCAGGGGCCTTGAAAGGAATGCGCGGATAAAAAGAAATCTGCGAGCGAGCACTTTTACACGGTTCTAAATAAACACGTACGTTGGATCCGGCCGTGTACCGTTCTGTACGATCCACTCCTCTATCGCTCGACTCGCGATTATTATCTCCAGTTTTGGCTCGTTTACGTGCATTGTGTTTTATTATCGGCCGTGCATTTTACTCCACAGCTGATTTCGCGCGCGAATACACTCAGAGTTTCGAAAGTCTCGGAAATTAAACGTGAAACGGTTCAGGTTACAGAATTTTCGTTGTACCGCTTTATCGACAGTTAAGAAGAAAAGAAAATCGACGGTGTTTTATCGGTCGACTTTTTTCCATCCTCGTGATTAGTACCCGTGTGTAAATAAAGAGTTCACAGATAAACGTATTCGAAGCTAGTTCATTAGCTCAACGACTTTTCTCGTTCGAGATACAAATCGTTGGTTTTATTGGTGTAGATATGGTTAGAGGTTACATTTATTGCGAGAGCGTGGTCGTTCCACTTCTCAAGGACGATCCAATAATACAGTGGCGGCGCGAGTCGCAAGAATTACACGAAATAATGTGTCGCTTTTAAAATACGCTCGGGAACAACAGGTATGTATTCGACGACGAAACACGTTCGCGAACGCGGAGGGAAAGTGATAGAGAGAGAAAAAAAAGAGAGAGAAAAGAGAGACACCACGTAGACGTGTTCCGTACGACAACACCGAGCAAATCGTCAAATAGAGGGAACTCACTTTCGAACTATGGAAAACCGTATCTGTACACACGTCGTTACACTTTCCACATTCCTTGACGCGATGCGGCCGGAAAAACAAAGTACCGGAGAGAAAACTCAGCCAAAGGATTAACTGTTTCACAGAGTTCACAGCGCACACACAACCGGTAGGGGAGAACACGATCTCGTTCGTCGTTGGCACTCGCTAGAGAAATTTCAATGGAAGTGCGCTCGCCGCGAGCCAGTCCGTGTATGAGACGCGCTCGGTGTCTCGAACTGATCTGTGCGTCACGCGTAATCGCGGCGCACGTACGACGATAGTCCCGACGACAACAAAAGTGTTATCGGGCGTCGCGTGACGTCACGAGTGCTCGTGTATATGTGCAATGCCGCGACGCTCGCGCATGCGTCCCGCCAACCTTATCCCCACCACCACCGGCGCGGTGGAACGCGACACGGAGCTTCCACACTCCACACGTCCACGCAGCACACGCAGCAGGCACACTGTTTGTCGGACTGGTTGTCGCGCGCGAAACATTTAGCGACCGGCCTGGCCCGAGCCACTGAAAACACTGTCACTTTTTCTTTCCGCACGCTGCGAAAAGAGAAATACGCCTGTCACTGCTTCGTATCGATTCAAAACCATGTTCATCCTATGTTAAAATGTACTAAATAATCATTTTTGTAAAAAGAAAATTTAAAAAATCCAACATGAAATTAAATGCAAGCGAATTTTGTAAGCAAATATTAGAAAGATCATTGTTTTATGAACAAAAGACATTTGGACGAATTAATCTTTATAGAAAATGATGGCTAAGGGTTGTCTAATTAAATTTAATCTTCAGGAATTTTACAATACTTATATGCAATATGCATAATAATTGACCTGAAATGAAACAATTTTCTTCTTACTTTTTCTTTCAATTTTCTTTACTTTCATCTTTCACAGATTGTGTCTAGTACTATTTTTAATTAATTGCGGCAGGCATAACAAAGGAAGAATGTATGTGTGTCCAGAAGTTCATCTACTGAAAACCCTAAATCAATATTTTGTTTATAAATACCGATTTTTTATATTTAAATACATAACTATATTTATAATAATATCATATTAACATTGCTTTGAATATAAATAAAAACCCCCACTTTGTTCCGTGTCCCTTTCATAGACAGAACGGAAGTTATTGAAATTCGTCGAAAAAACGGGCATTCCGCGACATTATGCGCCGGCTCGATTAACCCTCGAATCCCTCCACCGTCTATGCTTCGAATGCAACCTGCATTGCCGCAATCACCTACGCCGTTTCGTTATTTCGCGTGGGCCGTCAGCAACTTTTTTCAATTCGAATTATCGAATCGACTGATATATTTCGTCATAAATAGGTAGACGATAGTTTTGAAAAAGTTCGAAATTCCTGCGATAAATCGGATTGAAAAGATTACGACGCAACGGTCGGATACCGTTTCATCTCCGCTCGCTCGAACGCGCTCTCGCAGCTCCGGATACCCTCCGAGACAGTGAACAGGTACCGCGCGCGCACGCGCTCGCTTGTATGCATAAACACGTACGCGGGAAACTCCGTTAAGGATTTCTCGTAGCTCGTTAATTGCGCCGACGCGAGTACTTTAACTCCGCGAATCTCTTTCACGGAACGAACCCACCTACGCGCGGCTCTAACCACCACCCCCATCCGACAACGTTCTCGAGTTTAATCCAAACGAATTTCAGATGGTACAACGGATTGATTTTAGAAAAATATTCATCGTGAACAAAAGTGTACGCTTTATTGTAAATAACAGTTCAATCGAAACCGTACCGAACCAATTTTCTGTGGACAATGCATTTTTATACCGTCAAACCTCCTATAACGCGATTAATTCGTATCGCGTTATAAGAAACTCGGAATTACAATATAAGAATAACACTTTATAAGAACGCTGTCGCAATTTCTGCAGCGCGTTATGAGAGTACCGCGTTGTAGGAGAGTTTACTGTACCAGGTTTTGTCTCGACTGTCGTAATCCCCCCCCCCCCTCACGGTTTCTTTCAGGCTCCAGCGCTACGAAGTTCTACATAGAAACGATGAAATTGTACGGGGTAATCGTTAAATAGGCCGTGACGATTTGGTCGGTCGACTTTCTCTGGCGAGCCGCGATGGACGAAGACGAGTAAACAGGGGGAAGGGGGAAAAAGCGGTTCGTATTTAGAACGCTTTGTCTCTCTGTGAACGACCGTTACAAGTATCGCGGGAAGCATCGCGACAATGCTACTACGACGACGACAGCGACATCTTATCTCCGGCGAACGCTAGATAAAGCTCGACGATTCCTCGAGTCGCGCGCGCGGCCGGTGACTTCTTAAAATAAACCGGAAAAAGGGAGTCGTTCTTCGCTTTTGTTTCCGATTCCGTGTCTACTTAACAACGACTGGCTCCGGCTCGTGTCCCATTGTTGGGAAACCTAATACCTATTCTATACGCGCCGCGCGCACTCCAAACATTTCAATATGCTAATGCGCTCGAATAGAACTCACGGCGATCGCGAATACACATAGATGGAGTCACCGTTTCCCCCGGGTTATCGGATGCTCGAACATACGACGCTCATTTTCATATTCAAAGGACGAAAGAAATAGTTATTGCTATTGTGACCAGTGATGCCAGAAATGTCAGCTTTCCGCGCATGCGTACTGCGACGCGCGCGGAATCCAGTAACCTATACGCGCCAAAAAAGAGAAATATCTAGGTGGCGTGACGGGACCTAGCACTGCCATAGACGAACTTGAAGATAACGGACGTTATTTTTTATTTACTTGTTTATTTATATAATTAAAAAATATGTCTTTGTTCTTTTGGATACTGGAACGGTTTTTGGCAGTTTTCCTTTGTCTTGCAACAAATGTTGGTATTCTTTATAGATTCGGCCAAATAAAACAAAATTTTATATTATGTTAAATCTATGTTTACTTATTTCCAAACTTCACCTTATTATTCTGTATAATTCGAACTTTTTTAGGTAAAGAAAGTATGTAAATGTTGAGTGAAAAACATTATTTTTAAAACAGGGCGTTAGAAGACTCTCAAAAATTTGAAATGAGTACAGCACTGATGCCATGCGCGAATACGCATGCGCGGAAAGCTGACATTTCTGGCAACACTGATTCTGACGCGTAGAGAAAGATGCGCATTGTCGTCAGGATCACGAGCGTTGTGTCTCCGAGTGCGACACGAATGCACGGAGTGCGTATCGTGCGCGTCTTACGTAAAATTGAATCGACTTTGTGACGCATTTACACCAAGTTTATGAGCCACAAGTGGTGTTTAACGACCTTGCTCTTTCACCGATCAAGCTTGCGTACCTGTCGGACACCATTTTACGAGAACGAACAATGATTTATCAGCATTGTTTTAACGCACTTTGAAACAGCAGCGTATCATCGATTTATAAATTGGTCCGTTATCGAAGTTGTTCGATTAGCAATAATGACTGAAACACGTGCCGCTGCATTGTAAAAAAAAATACAACAATCTGTAAATATATCACGCGCGATGCAACAGGTTGAAAACAATCAATGGACGAAAAAATCTCTGACGAAATTTCCAGTTTAATTTTCTACTCGCGATCCTCGCGCGGCTTCCATAGCGATTCGGTAATACGTACGCGAGAAATTAGTGAAAAGAATGTTGCCAATCACTTTCTCCAAATCACGAATGTCACGTGACACGTGTTCCGATCTTGGCGAACTGAAATGCGCGCGAATTTAGAAGCAGATTCTAATTGTTGTTTCTTTTCAAACTGTTAAAAAAAAATACGTATATATAATAACATTACCGTGAATGTGGGCACGAGTATTGCTGGTACTATCGTGAGATGCAAATTAATTACACAACAGTTTTTCTTAGCGCCGATGTTGCGTAACGACGAGCGTTGTATTGTTTTTACAACTATGGCTTTCCTGAAACCATTATATAAACTATAAAAAGCATTGCGAGAGAGGTGCACGAACATTTTCGTTTGCAAAAGAGTCCCTAGCGAACAGGTGACAATTTGAGTGGTCGGGATGGAGGGGACGAGGCTGCAGTGGCTAACGTGCGGGCATAGTCTTTCGAAAAAACAAAGTGTAGGATTACATGTTGTAGTATTCTAACTCGACGAATCTCGGTTGGAACGCGGCGTCAACGTCGAACGGTAGGTGCAGCGCAATATTCCGACGGCCTCGAGTTTCGCGTAGTAGGAACATTAACGACCGTCAGCTTACTTTGTTGTCCGTAGGCCGCCGCGCGCCGTAAAGCCACATCAATACACGGCAATCACGCTAAGAGCAGATGTTATCCCTACCAACGTTACCCCTCCAGTTTCCACGACTCTTTGCCGGAGAGAGATCGGCCGAGATTCGAGTGGGGATGAATCGGCTCGTGTCGCCGATACTCGGCTGTCCCCCACCCACGCGGCGCGTGTGTGCATCCACTACGAATCAGGGTTGTGCCGCGCGCGAGCACACGTTCCCTTCTCGCGCGCGCGCGCGGGCGCACGATCAAGCCCGTCCGGCCGCTCGCAATTTTTACTTATTATCTCCTTATCGGTCGACCTTAACGCAAAACAAAAGATTCCCGACCGAGAGCACAATACGAACAGATTTTTCCTTATCATTTTCATCACGATTAGAACAAAAATGACGCATAAGATTACCCAAGAACGTGTCGGATGACGCGTGCATGCTGGATTTCACTTTTAATCCTATGCACTATAACATCGAGTCAGGCTCGTGACGAACACATCGAACAAAATCTACTAAACATGTATGCTATTAAATTCGTATGAACCGAAATCAAATTCTACTTCGTCGTTGCCGATACGGAGCCACTGACGAACATACAGACACACAGTAAATACAAACTTCTTTCTTCTTCTAAAAGATTATGAACAACAAAGAAATTCGAATCACTGTAACCGTAAAATAAATCGTAGTTCGATCGTTCACGGTTTCGTGTATTTTCTTCGAAAGTGGTTCAATTTTTTGTACGACATGAAATGTTCGGAATTGACCAATCGCAGAAAGACACCGTGATAACTCACTGTCGCAAGATTATCCAATGATTCATCATTGGCAGTGATCCTCAGTGGAACTCTCAGCGTCTCTCAAACTCGGTTCAGCTGCGAGTGATCAACACTGCCAGGAATAGGGTTGAACCTTTCTTCTCGGTACGTCACGAGCGTCGAGTAAATATAGCGTGACGATTCAATGAGCTACTCGCCGATGCGCCCAACGGGAGCTACGGCCCTGACACGTGTCTCGTGCCACATTCGACGGTGTGCGCGTAGACACGTACAAAGAGACCCAGGCTCTGTGTGAGTATTTAGCCAGCGGTTTGGAAGGAGAACGTTCGCTCGGAGTGGGGAGCCGAGCTGTGTATCGATAGAGGCCGAGGAGAAACAGAGAGAGAGAGAGAGAGGGAGATGTGAGAGGAGAAGAGATAGAGCGGACGGCCGTAACGTCGGTGTAGGTTGGCTCGTGACGTCACGCGTTCCACCAGCTGGTCGGAAGACGCGCCACTCTCCTTGTTGCCATGCCCGTGTTTTTGTCACGATAACACTGTCGCAGAGAAATAGGGGCGAGAAAACCAGTGTGCGCTTGTTGGACCCAAAACCGTTTCTCTGGACCCTTCGCCCGTCGATCCAGGGCTGTTTCGAAGCAGCTCACTGCAGCTTAGGGGACTTGCCCCACTCTGACTGCCATACTCCCACTTTGCACTTAACAGGGCCCCACCTGTTGACAGCACGCTGCCTCTCATGATTCCAATTAGTTTTCGATGCGTAACAAGTAAAAGTCGCGATTGCGAAATCTTTTTTTTTTATCGAGAATGATCGGTGAGCAAAGCTACGGGGGGGGGGGGGGGGGGGCACCTATGGCCGCGAGATTCGCTGATTATTAAACATTTAAACGAGTTCCCTTTTCAGCTTTTCGGTATGCACAAAAGAGTTCCCATCGAATTAACGCGCAACGGACGTTTGCCTGGCATCCTCGCGCGACTATGCGGCAACCCCTCACGCTATCCCACAGTCACGTGTAACCCGAGGAAATAGGAAAACACCTGGCAGATATTCGATCCTGTCGCTCTCCTTCGGAGACGAACGTCGTTTTCGTTCGTCGCGACTCAATTCGACCGAATCTCGATGGAACCGGTGTTTCCCTATGTATCATATTCCATCGAACCTCTCTTTAATCATGTACGAAAGTTATCGGGGAGGGGCTAATATAAATTAACCCTTTGCACTCGAGAAGCTGTATTAACTCCAAAACCAAGATATTTTTTGACAAAATTTTTCTAGAATATTTTCATTGTAAACGATTTACATTTTCTCTAATATACAGGGTGTCCCACATAAATGGGAACACCTAAATATCTGTCGTATTTACAGTCTTAACAGAAAACTTCAGAGGACAAAGTGACACTATTGCAGGGGGCAAATATGATGGTAAAGAAAAAAAATTTGTATGTCGTGTTTTTTAATGAAATTTCAAGGTCACCGATGTTTTTTTAAATGGAATAGTATATTTTTTTACGATAGCATGATAGACAATAAAAACTGAATTTAGTGGATATCACCTTTTTGACCTTGAAATGACCTTGAAACGCGTAATCTTTGCTGAAACACGTAAATTTTAAACTTCCACATTTTATCCGCTCCAACATGATTATTCTTGCTCAAGGTCATTTCAAGGTCAAAAAGGTGGTATCCACTAAATTGAGTCTTTTACTGTTTATCATGCTATCGTAAAAAAATACTATTCCATTTAAAAAAACATCGGTGACCTTGAAATTTCATTAAAAAACACGACATAAAACATTTTTTTCTTTACCATCATATTTGCCCCCTGCAATAGTGTCACTTTGTCCTCTGAAGTTTTCTGATAAGACTGTAAATACGACAGATATTTAGGTGTTCCCATTTATGTGGGACACCCTGTATATGAAGTTTATGACTCTATCAATTAAATTGACTAGTATATGAATAATAGTACGGAAATTTTAAGCGACGCCACAAAGTCGCGACTCGAGTGCTAAGGGTTAATCCGTAGCCGGACTAGTTTCGATGAAAAACGATTTGCGAAACGATGACCCGTATCCGGCAACGACCAGACATCAAACGGTTCGAGGACACCACGATGACGTTAATGACGTTAACGCAGCCAGGATTTCCCTAAAGACGGTTGTCGCGTACAGGAGCGTGACGTAACGTAATGCAGACATTAGTAATTATCATGGCATAATGCTGCGTGTGACGACGCGCAGCAACGAGCATTTATGCCCACGCAGATGGAAGGAAACGCGCGCGCACCTAAGGGAATTCATAAAACCGAGAGCAAAGCAATGCAATGGCGGCACGGTGCACGGCTGAATATGCTGCGGGCCAGGCCTCCTTTGGATTTTTGCCATTGTGAGCGATGCTTTTGCATTCTGAGGGTGTCACATGGTTCGGTGATCCCCGCAGCATCGTGGATCGTCAATGGCTTTCGTATATCACTTGTTTCGCTTCTGTGGCTTTCGGTCGAACGCGTCGCGAAAATAGTAACATTTACAAGCGTGTCGTATCAAAGTGCGAGCTCTCGTTTGATTTCTGCGGTGCAGCGTTTGTCGTGTGGTGGTGGTGTTACCACGGCTCTGCTCGTTTCCGAGAGGACACTGATCAGATTAACTGTCCACCCCGTTTCAATCACTCAAGGTTCATGAAATAGATAGAGAGGAAGACAGCTGGTTACGATCGACAGTCAGGTGTCTTCGCTCGATGAGCCGGGCGCCTATAGCGTAAATTATAGCGAATAAATTCGTTGCGTTCTTGGGACGCGATTCTATCTGTCATGGAACGAGAGAGAATCGTAACCGGTAGATAAAAATTCGCTCTGCGGCCGTGCAAAATGAGTGTCGCGGTCGATCGATTGCATAATTAATAACGCGCGCGTAATATTTCGCGGGCGAGGTGCATGCTCGCGGAAGGTCAGTGACAGAAAGAAGAGTTCACAGTTCCACGGAGGGGCGGCCAGTCATCGTCCTCCCGAAATTTCGATTGGCATCGCGCTCGCAGCGCCATCCGTGGCAGCCTCGGTTACTACTCTTGGCTCGAAACTCATTCCAGGAGTGAACAAACGGATGCGCGTACGCACGCTGCCTCTATTTTTGCATGTGCTTCTCCACGGTAAAGGCGCTTCGCGTTTAGCTGCGTTAACACTAGGTTTACGGAGCATTAAACGTGACTATTTCACATTAATTTTAAAAAAATTAACAGGAACGTGTCTATCCAAATTTTTAGCCGTCTTTCATAACATATACACAAAGGAATAAATTTTGTGAAGAATTCTCCATGGATGCATCGTTACGAACTCGACGTATAATTGTAAATAAAAAATATTAGAATCCGTTATTTTGACGAGTCTCGTGAACCCAGTGTTTACCAACTGCTATCCAAACTTGATTTAACACGAATAAGATAATGATTAAATAAACTCAGCAATGGCCGTAACTATATATTGTTATGAACCTGCTGCGCTATGGATAAGTTTCGCAGAAACGAAAATTGTGACACGGGGGACTGATAATCGCGACAAGTTCGTAAAATCCCAAACTACAAGCGGAGAGAAGAGATCGAGAAGTGAACGGCGCTTTCAGCCAAAGTACACGGAAAGATTAAGCTACCACGGCGGTCTTTAATAAACTTTGCGTCGCATCGAAGTGTTCACACTGAACACCGTTGCTCGTGACACGTTAACGTTTTTTGCTCTCCGTGTACGTACGTGAAACCCGTCGAGTAGGAAATCAACGGCGAATTATCGAATAAGAAGAAATCGTGAACTGGGATCGTAGGCGAACCACCGAAGTCGCGATCAAAAACTTGTTCGTTACCTCGTACCTATGTAAACGCAGCTTAATAACCTGTCTACGACAGCGTTCTATTTCCGGCGAAGGATTCACCATAGAATGAGATCAGTGTACTAAATTTATAACCGATCCCTCTCCTTACACACCGGAATGTTATCGTCTCTCTGTCTCTCTTTCTCTCTCGCAGCTACGCTGGCCAGATCTCGCCGTCAGACATGTTTTAACTCTCGTACGGTCAACTACCTCGTAACGACACGGGAGCCTGAGAACGGGTCAATCGTGACCCAGGATGAAATTTTTTATTTCACACGTACTTCGAGATAAAATGACATTAGAAATATGTAAGAAACGAACGAACTCGCACAGGGAAACTGAAACTTTTGTCCTGCTAGCATCTCGAGTCGCAACACTGTGCGACGTTGTCAATAACGCGTCACGGCGTACCGCGTGTCAACAACAACACGTTTGCTCGCCAAGAACGTATTTTACTGGTGTAATCGAGCAGCGACGTTTCGTCTTCGCAGACGATACGAGAGTCGCGACCTATGACTGTTCGATTGTTCCTCTTAGCTGCGTTTCAAAGTTCAACTTCGATTTCCGTCATTAATTTTTGATCGTGAACACATAGGTGACTGTAATCGAAACATAACTCGGCGAATGGGTTAACAGAGGTTCCGATCGAACGATCGAGTAATCGAAAAAGAATCGAACGATCGAGTAATCGAAAAAGAACCGAACGATCGAGTAATCGACAAAAGAATCGAACGATCGAGTAATCGAAAATGAATCGTCGAGTAATCGAAAAAGAATCGAACGATCGAGTAATCGAAAAAGAATCGAACGATCGAGTAATCAATTCGAGATTCCGGTTTTTCTCTATTCTTTTGTCGGGTAAACGGCCTATGGTAGCGAAAAGTTTCAAATACGGGCTCAATGGATCGAGAAATCGTGCGAATTATTCCGAACGAAAAAAATCGCGGGCCGAATAATATTTCTAGAAAATTCTATCAAGCCGAGGCAAACACGACCGGCACCGAACAATGGATTCGGTTGATCGGTTGCGTTTCGAAAGCCCCTCGCGGATACACCTTCTGCGCCCGTAATTTCCCACGAACTCGCTTTCGAATTAGCCGATACGGCTCCGGGATTGTAACTTATAAATGATAATTCGCCCGCGATTTCCGAATGTCCAATGAATCGCCGCGGTTCAAAAATTTTCAATTTCCCTTTGCGCACCTGCTCCACCGAACATTTCGCAACGCGTTTTAAGAGCTCGTAAAAGCACGTGCGCCTTTTCACAGCGAAGGACTGCGTATCTTCATGCAAAATAAAACAGGAGTTAGAAATAAATTGATTTCTGACCGTTAATAATTTTGATAAATCGTACAAAATATTATGTTAGAAATAAATTGATTTCTGACCGTCAATAATTTTGATAAATCGTACAAAATATTCTGTTCTGTAATTTTTTAAATGTCGCCACTGTTTTCTATCTCATATATTCATTTCCGGTATAAACGCGTAAAGACCGCAGTCCATTGAAAACTTACCAACACGTGAGACACGATTCTCAAAGGGCCACGAGAGACGACACACTTCTTGCCGGTGCAAAAGGTTCGAACGAAATGGACTTGGTAATATCGCAACAATCGCGAGTCACCAAGAAAGCATCCTCGACGATGGCGCTGTGCCAAGTAATCCATTGCTTGACGATTTTATTCATAGGGCTCGGAGGAGATGTATGGCTACTTCGTTCCCATTGTCCCATTATCAGAAACTAATTTCTTGAGACACGAAACGTTACAAATATGTATCACACCCGCATCACGAACCACCGTTACGAGAATTATTAACTACCCTAGGGGTGGTTAAAATCGGCTTCAAAGACGTCCATTCCTGTTCCCCCGCCACAAGATTCAACGATCAAAGGCGCGAGGGCGCGGATCGATGGGAAACACGCGAAGCGCGTTACATATTTATAAACTGCTTGCGACATCTCTTACCGTCATAATTGCGGCGAAAGTCATGGTCGGTAAACGTTGCAATTGACTGACAATGGGAATTCATGAATCATCGTTCGGCGAGAGAGAGAGAGAGAGAGAGAGAACGTTTGGTCAAGCGACCAGCGACGAAAAAGACTTTCGATTTCGACCCGGCCATCTTGGGGGAATCGCGGAAGCGTGGAATTTCGGCTCGCGTTACGACAATTGTAGTTAATTGGGTTATTTTTCGCTCGACCCTGGGAAGCTGACTCGCTCGATGCTCGTATCGGTCGCCTCGCTTCCCCCTCTCCTCTCGCTCTCGTCGCGACTAGGATAAAAGAACGGCCGCTGCAAAAGGGGATAAAAGAACGTGAACTCTCCATTTTGTCCGACCCAGGCAGCCTGACCTCTCCTAATGTTTTAAACCCGTGTTAGCAGACGCCAGCATCGAGGATTTGATTTTTAGCATTCATCGAGGGACAAGTCGTCGCTTTGTGTCGTAGTCATTTCTCTTTGGAGAAATCGACTGCTTAACACGTAACGATTTGCATCGTTAGCGCGTGCACAAGCGGATGGGTATCATTTTTCACCGAAATCGATCCGTTATTTATCTACCGGAAGTCTATTAACCCCGTGCCCCAAAATTTATTACATATGAATGTCATTAGTCACTCTTTTGATAATTCGAATAAATCGAAAATAATAAACAACATCCTTCGATCCTTTTGACAATGAACCTAATGTGCTGGCATATAAAAATGACACGAATTTATTTAGATTTTGTGTGAATTTTATCATAATGTATACTTTAATAATATTTGGTATATAAAACGTAGATGTACAATTAACGTAAATTATCTTTTTTTTCTGAAAAAATTATGACCGACAAAAGCTGTAATCGTAAAATAAATCATAGTGCAAGAAGTTAATAGAACTTTTAACCCTTTGCACTCGGAGCTATTTCAACTAAAAAACCAAACATTTCTTCTAACCTAAAATATTTCCATCGTACATAAGTTTTTTTCATTATATGCGTACGATTCTGATGTAATTCCTCGTACAATATTTAAATGATTAGTAATTTATTACATATGAACAAATTTAATCATGTAAACAATATTCTAAATAATCGTGTAGCAATTTGTAGTGGCGCCTCAGAGTCGCCATTCGAGTGCTAAGGGTTAATAATTGTGCTGTACCAAAAGGAAGCTTAAAAATCATATATCATATAATAATTCCAAGCAAAGTAGATTACGTTGCTAGGAGCGAGTAGTAGGTTCACGTTTTGAAATTGATATCGCAATTGACGGAGCTGTTCAAAAATTCTTGAAAAATTGTAAAATAATCGGATAATGTGTTAATTGGACGAGAGTTCGACGCTCGATAACGCGAGCCCATGAACGACTGCACTCCGCTTCCGAGCACATCCTTATTGTTACGAATATCGAGCCGATAGTCGTAGGCGTTCGCGCGCACGATAATCCGAGGAATGCGCGCCGGGACGATTTTCAATGCTGTCGTTCAGCGAGGTTGATACTGGCCCGGGGCCAAACTCGTAACAATCACCTTGACGACAACTTTCTAGAACCTCTGACGGAATACAATCAATTTGCATTTTAGCGACGCGCGACTCGACTTGACTCGACTCGGCTCAGCTCAGCTCAACTCGGGTCGTCTCTCTCGTAGCGACGGGTCTGCACTCTACACAGTGTTGCGTTCGCCGGTAAACGCGGCACGCAGGCCGAGAGCGTCGAAGCAAAATTGCGCAGCTCCAGCTCGCGCGCACGAGTCGTCTCCACCAATCGGTAATCGATAGCCTCTCAAGAAATTAGCGCGAGCTTGTGTTGTTCGGAAATTGAGTACCGACCAAGGAATATATTAAAACGAATAATCCCCCGACAACTTCCAGCCACTTTCGTTGCCTTCGTCGTTCGAACGAGTTGCCATGCCACTTACAATTTTCCAGAATTATATAACCGTGAACAATGTATGTATCCGGATATGAACTACGATTTAGAAAAGACAACTTCTATCTACTGTATCACTGTGTATTATCCAATGGCTATATTTCGATAACAACGAAATAGAAATTTATTTCTATTATATACAGGGTGTGTGCGAAATTTTGGTACAACCGGCAAGGTGATAATTCCTCACATAAAATCTAATCGAAAATAAGGAATATAGTTTTTTCATACGGGGCTTCATTTTCTATAAAATCTAGTAAACTACTTGTTCTAAATTAGTATTGTCCGATATTAAAAAAGTGATCGTCTTTGTAAGAGCGACTGAATATTAATGCCAGTGACTATAACATATTCAGTGTTCAAAATCTTTGCCACGAGTCCGACTCGAAATTTGTCTAATTAATTCGAGCCTGGGTCGAAATAGACCCAGGCACCGTCCGAGACGATTCCTCGATGATTTCCGATGGCTTCTTCCGAGAAAAGCGAAAATATATTTGTCTAATTAGATAAACCCTTAACTGGAAGTAACATGGCGGTGGAGGGTGGGGGAGGAAGGTGAGTACTAGGTTGAACTGTACTTCGAGCGGCCCACTTTCTTTACTTTCACGCTGCCGTTGTTCTTCTTTCGACGCGCTCGCTACTCTGGCTTCGTAACTCGACGACGAGAAAGGCCCTATGGCGGACGTGCACACTTGCTCTGCTCGCGTCGTACAGATGTGCAAGCGCGCGTGCGAGCAGTGCTAGCAGTGCGAGCTACCAATACCACTTCCCCCACCGCCGTCAGAACGCCGTTGACTTCCGAGCGTGTATGCATGTATGTACGGTCGTTCGCGACACGCAAGAGTAGCATCGAACAATTTCTAACGGGTTTCCGTTGGTTCGCACGCCGCGAGTAAAGAAAATGCTTCGCAACAGTCGTCTTCTTTTCGTCATTATTCGATCTACAATTGCTCTCTTTTATTTTTTTTATTGAGAAAAGAATTTGTATCTGATGCATACCTAACCTGGACTGTCAGATCGGATTAATTCGCACGATAAGTGTAAACTTCTTTCTTGAATGATATGTATTAACATTTTACCAGAATCCTGCTAAAAGCTTGGAAATTTTCTTTTACGTTACTGGAGGTAAATTGTTGGTTCACGATTGAAATTACTGTCGAAGGATGCATTAAAAAGTGTTCAGCCATGGATCATGCGCTTTTAAAAATTATGACATAATCGCCGGGAGGTAACGTCTGGTAATCTTCCTATTGTTGGAAAGTTAATTCATTTTTATCGTAAATGCACAAAGTCTAATAAGGTCGTGTCCTCGGCGAACCTGGCAGTGAAGATTGATAACTCCTAGGTATTTCCCTCGGGTAACAAAAATCGTCGGAGAAAACGTGTGCGCGTCGAAAACGGGATTTTTATACCGTTAATTGTTGGACGTTCGCGTGCGTCTATTGTTCCCGAGTTCTTTTGCAAGCGTTTACGCGGAGTATACGCTTCGTATGGTGGATGCCCTTTCGTAAGTCACTTTGTAATTCAACGCAGATCTGGTATGCGCGATAATACCTTTGTTTAGCGTTCAGATCGTCGTCTACGATGCACGAGCGTGCGCGCGCGCGCGGGCTCGAGTTCGAGTGCACAGAGAAAGAGAAAAGCTGGTTGCGTGCGCTGGTTTGTGTGTCCGCTCAGTCCACCACCAGCAGCTGCGTTCGTCGCGTAGCCCTATGAAAGTAGCTGTACGCTCTCTCGACCGAGACGTAAATAGTTACGAGCCTCTTGCCGTAGAATTTTAAAGCGGAGTTAACGTCTGCCTCGCGATACGTTTAAGGCGATATCTGTACGCGCGCGCACGAAGCTTCCGTGAACGCCACCGGTTGCCACTTTCAATATACTCGTCGCCTTGGTCCATGGCTTACAATTAGCTCGCGTTACATCCGCTCCTCTATCGCGGAGGCTTTCGTGCAGGGCTGCGCGCCACGCTCTTCCCAGGCTCTAAGCATTTTTGCATTCCGGCCATTTCTTTCGGTCAATCCTACCGGACCCACTTTCAGATTTATTCATGACCATTCTATTATGATCAAATTTAATTTTCAAACCGATCCCCAACTACCGTTTGTTGCGATCGACGCACAAGATTTTTAATCACGATTACGATTTCCGCCCCCTGCACGACCTAACCACAACTCATTCTATTCACATGATTTTTCCATTACTAGTTCAAATTCTGGATGACAGCTACAATGCAAAGATTATGCGAATAAAATTTAATTTTCTACAAAAAAGGTCTCTGATATTTTGCCATATTTCGCATACTTACCGAGATATTTACAAATTTATAAAAGACAGGAAATCTACTTTACCGGCTAAACCAGGCCAATTTGACACCATGTTATATATAACCTTAAAACGAGGGGCCACGGAAATCTCTCCCCGATTTTTATGTTGCACAAAAATCCGCAGTCCAGTCATGTGTGGCAAAAATATTCTAGATCAGATGTAGAAATTCTGGAGTCAAAATAACATCCGAGTGCAAAGGGGTTAAAAGCTGTTGAAATCTCGTCGCGATAAGTGTTAACTTATGTCGTACCGTCACGACGCTGAGTATTACAAAGGATATCGCGATAAAAACGGTCGGTGAAGCAGGGAGTACGCTCAATGACCGATACATTATCTAAGAGACCGGTTATGTACGCGAATCTCTATCCACTGTTCACCAAGTGTGGGATGTCGCGAGGGACCGTTTCGATCGAGTCGTAAATAGTTACACCGATGCCGCCGCTAAATTTCATGGAGGGCGGGGGGGGGGGGAGGGGCAAACATGTCCGACGAGATGGTACATAGCATGTAGAGTAACGCAGATTAGTTTCGTCATGGCAGAAAGAGGTCAGAAACGCGGCTCTAATCCGGTGCTACTCGACCGAGAACATCTACTTTTTCTCTCGAGCTGTTTCGACGTTAAGAAAGAAAACTTGACTCAACTGTGAGCAATAATTTGCCTTTCCGTTTCATTTCCAGCGACTAAAATTACGTCAAGAATATCGCGCGAGCAAAAACGAGAGAGATAGGTACAGTTACGTTTAAATCGTCCTTGAATGTAAGCGGAGACAACGCGCCGGCGCAGCGTAGCGACTATAAGAATGTAGCGCGCGTATGCAGGGTGTTTTCAGTATGTCGGCGGAACTGCATGCATATGTGTGTGTGGCATAAAAGATTGGAAACAGTACGGCTTGATATTACTCTCCGGTTACCGGGGGTATTGAGAGCATACATTCGAGAGGTTAGGTATAATGCCCTGCAAAGGGTCAAGCGGTTAAAGCCTTCGACGCGCGACCCTAGGCTCGCTGGCCGAGCGGACCGTACAGCGATTAGCGACCAATGACATTTTAGGTTACGTAAAATAGATTCGGACAGCCGGTGGTATCCGTGGCCCTTGTTACCTGTCGAGCAGGAGTAGTTGGAGTTAATGTGGTTCCCGCGATAATAACTCGATACGTTGGCTCGGTACGTGTCTCTGTTCCGTAAATCTGCCGTGCATATGTTGCCTCGTAGCGGGGGAACGCGCAGGGGAGTGGGGAGAGCTGGAGGATACCGCAGGAACGCGATGAGAATCGAACCAAGTGCCCTCGCCAAACTGTATTACATATCTCGATTGTGTCGGAACACCGGTCACAATTAATAAACCAAATTTTCGTATCAACGATTCAATAAAATATATGTACAGCTCTGTTTCGGAAGTACACAGTATCGTTTTCGATGCCATTTCCCGAAACGGTGCACGGTTCGCATCGTTCCGAAACGATGTTCTGACTCATCGACTCTGCAAACGGTTCGTGGAAAAAGTTATCGGTATTGTGGTGACCTGTCCGGCGCGCGAGCGCGAACAGTCTGGAAATATCGAAAGATTTTGGACTTCGATCCCGAGTCGGAAATGCTTTCCAATTATTTATCGGTTTTCCATTTTCACCGGGCACCGATGTGTACGCGCGTGTGTGCCGCATCAGAAAATGAGATACGAATTGACCATGATCATACGTTACGGCCTTAAAGTGGACAAAATCGATAGCGGCCGAGCAATCCACTTAACGGCATTCTCTAAGCAGCCGTTGAACGTGATAAATCGAAGGCTGCGGACTATTTAGATATGCCGTGACGATACATCGAGCGGTCGGTGCAATACGAGATAGGGTACAGATTAAACGCTAACGAACAGTTCCTCGCTCTGTAGCAACCGCCGCTCTCGACCGGCAATCGAATTCGTTTGATCGACTTTTTGGAACCGCGCGCGCTCTCCGCTCGACAATCGCTACGAGGGTGTTACGACGGTCACGATTATTATTAAAGTAACCGTGGTCGCACGATACTCGAGTACCGTAATACGGAGGCCCGGCTACGTGATAGCGTAAGATCCCATCTAATCTAATGGTAGATACAATATTTACAATTCACAACCTCTGGATTTCTCGAGAATATTTTTCATATAGCAATAACAATTTTAGTGACGAACCGGAAAGTTTAATGCAATAATATTTTTAGCAGCACGGTCGTCGAGCATCATGGTAATTAACTTCCGCTATGTAATACGTTTGAATTTATCTATACACGGATTACAGAAAACTGGAAATTAATAGAAACGACTATCTTCAACTTCGACCCAGCGAATCTTAGAGTACAGTCAATCGACTATCGATTCGTGAAATTCCATGGAGTCGATGGTTGAGAAAAAAACACAGAGGTGTGGGGGGGGGGGTGGGGTCAAGCACGAGAGCGAGTAGGGCTTACGTGACACTGTGACGCGTCCCTCGTATACGTGTTTGACAATAGGACGTATTTTTATAATTGATATTCGCGTGGAAAGAAAAAGATCATTGTGCAATATCGACGTCCGATCCGAAGCCCGCATGTCGCAATATCGAGGTTGAAACGCGCCACCCTTTTTCCGAGGCGATTCTCCGGTCGGAACCGTTTCAAGGAACACAGCCGGTGAGCGGGGTTCATCAATCCTTGGGAGTGAACGCCCACGCGAAATCCCCGAAACCCGATGCCATTCCTTTTCCTCCCGGGAATTACCGCTGTCCATTGACGATATAGATGCTGTGTCATGTACGCACGGTACGCGTAATATCGTTTCTGTCGCAAGATCGTCGGCCGCGTTACTTACTGTACAATGACAGTAGGAACGCAGAGGTGGGGGGTGAGCGGGAGGGCACGAGAAGAGCCGGGGAAGATACGGGGCTGCGGGGGTGGGGCGCAGGTAGAAGTGAAAGAGAGATGCGGCGAGAGGGGGAGGGAGAGAGAGACCCGCGAGAGCACAGGGAACAAATAGGTGACGCGCGCGTGTGGATGGAGGTTGCTCAACTTGACATCGCTTTCGTGACGTCATACAAAATCACTTTACCTGGAGACGAAAGCAACTGCGCGCTCCGGTCCGTCCGCTGTCTTCGGTATCCGTACGGACCTGTACGTCGATGGAGTCGGGAACAGAGAGTGATAAAGAACACACGGACGACGAGATGATGAGAATCCCCGGAGAGAGAAAGGGGTGAAGAAGGCACCGCCGCGCGCGCACAAACACACTCACGCGAGCGCGCGCACACACACTAAACGCGCCGACACACGAACGACCAGAGAGCGAAAGAGAGGGGAGGACGATGGTGTAAGTCTGTTGGCGAGCGGTACCCGCTCTCCACTCCGCCGACTGCCGGAGGACGTCTCTTCTTTGTTCTTCCTTCCTGCTCTCGCAGCCACTCTCGGAGCTTCACCACACACTCGGCTGACTAACGGAACGAAGTTAATCGGAGCACGTTAGAGCTTCTCTCTCTCTCTCTCTCTTTCTCTATTTCTCTCTGTGTCTCGAGTCCGTTCGTGTCACTGTTGCACTCTTTGATATCTATGCGTGTACATGGACAGGTATACTCGACGATAGTATACGAGATAGAATTCTTCCTTGGATGCACCACTCTATATAGATCTCGTCGGCAGTCGAAAGTGCACCAGCACGCGACACCTAACAGTTCGATTGCCGTGTGTGTATGACTCCTCGCGAAACGATTCGACCGAAGGACGAACGTAGACAGATGCACGTACGTACGTGTATGTGGGGGTGTATGTATGTATGCTGTCTCTATAGCGGGTTCGTGTATATGCAGCAGCACACGGTCACAAGTACGTGGGGAAGGATACACACGTCTACGAGACGAAGAAAACACTGCGTATCCGTACTGTTACTCGAAACGAGTCGCTTCCGACCGACGTTCGTACGCAAGCAAGGCCGGAGCACGACTGAGCGCGTACGCGAGCCGACACTGGCCGAGCGTGTGGCCCACGACGCGGAGATACCCGACCGAGCGTCGTACCGCTACGACACGAGTTCCGAGTCCTTCGCCCCTCCCATCCCCCCGTCCCTCTATCTATAGTTTGCCCGACCCCTCACTCCGCTGCGGACCGCCACACCGTCCCGACGACGACGACAACGCGCGCGTTCCTCCTTCGGCCCCTCTGCACGCTCTCTTCGCTATATCTCGTGCTTAAACTCATACATGTCCTTCGGTGTGTACGAGATATAACGCAATTTTTCCAACGACGACCGAACACCGCGACCAATAACGTCTAGACCGCCATCCGAAAAGTACCTATTCGAATAGTCCTTTCGCTACCTGTGCTTCTTTCTCACGGGATCGACTGGGGTCGGCTTGCGGATCCATGCCGAACAGGTGTGAGGCAACAAGGTGGGGGCCCGGGGTTAAAGAGACTAGGGGAATGCTAAGTGATTCGGGCTCGACGCACGCTCTCCAACCACACTGTGTTCTCGCTATTTGCTCGCGTTATTGCGCTAGCGAATTTCACGTTCAAGCGCCGCGCCATGCCGCGCTGGAATTCTACGAAGAGCGCGCGCGACGGTACTGTTATCTGGTCTCCGCTTTGTTATTAACCGGTCATGCGATCTCTTGCTGACTTTACCCTCCGGATCAAATAGAAAACGGACGAACCAACGGATGCAAATTGGTTCGAAACCGTAGAAATTATTATCGAACTCGCAAAAGAACAGGCGTGACTGATTTAAGGTTTGGAAATATTAGACTGAAACCTAACCTAGCGTATTCTTATTTGTAACTTGACTATTACGGCCACAACATGAATAAACTAAATTTTAAACTACGAAGTGGATTACGAATTAGTAGAATTATTTTTCCGACGAGATATCGTAGAATCATTTTCCAAGCAGAAACTGAATATTCCTTGTTGATAAGTTGTTAATGTGAACGGTACGTCGAAATAATAAAGCGTGTTAGAATACGGAAGACGGTGCGAGCCGACCGGCCGACGAACCAGTAGGTGGTTCGCGCTGGATTTAATGGCAGATAGGAAGGGTACATTATACCCAATGGGTTATACGTGGAATTTAGTGGATGTACGCGCGTCTAAGTACCGTAATGCGATATGATAATGCGCCGCGCGTGGTTTTGTGCGAACGTCCACGTGAAATATCGTCGCGAGCGTAGGGTGCGCGCGCGCGCCATAGAGGGAAAAAAATGCGTGCTCCTATCGAAACATTAAACCTGTCCGGTAACCCTTTTGCTTGGTAATGTCGCTTTCAGCCTGCCTCGTACCTCGTCGCTTATTTTTCATAATATCATAGTTTAACTTTACTGCAATATTTTGGAAAAATTAATCAATTCTCAGGAGTTCCTAAAATTCCGTTTGTCCGGCGTTAGGATCGATGTTTTCCGTTCAGACGCAACATAGTTACGGTTGATCAGCTGGGCAAGACGAAAGCGAAAGTGACTCGATACTTTTAAGTTAGTAGCGATTAAGCGCGAGAGTTATTAAAACACCCCCACCGTGCCCGTCATTCCTATCTTCTCGCGCGTTTCTTCCTTTCACCGAGTAAAAGTGAACAATTTAATACTGGACAGCTCCCGGGTACGTTCAAATCACCTCCGACGTGTCTCGGATATCTTCCCGATTCGAAGATATCCGGTCGAAATCGTTTCGGATTTCAATCGAAACCGAAATCGAAATCGTGAGAAAGAGAACCTAGATAAAATGGCGCGAGCGTATTGGTCCGAGAGTCGCGGGTTCTCGCGTTAACGTAACCGCCCCGCATCCTCTCGTTAGTGTCGCGTCGCCGGGCGCCCATGCTCAGAAAATTCAGTAGGTCAAGGTGAAATTCCTTGAGAAAAGTTGGATCAGAGAAAAAAAGGAAGGAGAACCATGGCGTTGGACACCGGTGTTTTTCCTCCATGGCGAAGGAAGAAACGAGCTGGAATGTGGTTGAAAAAAGAAAAAAGACGGTGCACGTTTAAAAATAGACCGTGGAACAAGGAACTTATCGATCGTTAATTACGTAACCGACTGAGGAAAGAGACGTTTCGAAAGAGTCACGTGATCGACGATCTCGTCCGCTCCTGATGCCGGCTACTCTTGTGCGCGGGTCTACGTGTATTTATTATATCAAGCATAATTCCCCCATCTTGAACGGACCTAATCTATTCACTATTCATGACCGTTTCGCGTACGCAGATTTCATTTTCCTGTTCGAGATTATCAACGGCTATCTCACTGTTTCGTACACCACTTTACACAGCTAATCTTATCTGCTCTGATCCGTTAACGGGAACTTGTGTACGTACAAAGGGAATTGTGTCGCGCGACATTTTGCTTTATTCTATTTGACCGTTTCTCCCCCCCCCCCCTCATTCGTTTAATACTCGACAATTTTTATATTTTAAAATTAACAAACTTGGAACCCATAACAAATTTGGTAGTCCCAGCATTGAAGGACGACAGAGTTTGCAACACTGGGTCAGAAGGGACCCAGCGTCATCCGAGGCCGAAGAGATATAATATTATTATATTCGACGTTTACTCAGTTCGGTTTTCTTGTCGCATTATGTTGCAGATGCGACGGAGAATCTGCGTTTCTAGGGCAGACATAAATCAAATTACAGTCGAATCAAATCAAATGATTATGCACAGTGCGTGTAGCGCGTGCACTGTAGAAGCAATCATGAAGAGAGAGAGAGAGAGAGAGAGAGAGAGAGAGAGAGAGAGAGAGAGAGAGAACATGCGGGACACGTCGAATCAGGAAATTGCGACGGATCGATGTTTCGGCTTAACTTGTCGAGCCACGCATTAGCACCGACAACTATTTTTCGGGTTAACGAATTTAAAATGGCTTCGTAGGGCGAGGGGGGGACTTTGGCCCTTCCTCCATGCCCGGTACCGCCACTCCATTCGATCGAAACTTCACAATTGGACTGCTGGACGAATTACAAAGCAGACATTTCGTTGAAATAATCGTAAAATTCTGCGAAACAAAGCTGATACATGTTTGCAGAACATTTACCGCGATTCTATGGCAAAAGTTCCGGGGCATGGTTTAATTAATTTTTATTTAAATATGGTAACGAGTTTATAGAACGGCCAGGTCGGGCATTTATCGATTAAAATGTTCTATTCGATCGGACGACTCACGCTCGAGATAAATAAATCAATGTAGCATGACTACGTTCACAGTTTATTTTTATTCGAAAAGTATGTGAACATATATATACATATATATATATATATTTACCTTATATATATACATACATTGACCTTATATATATATAAGGTCAACCCGCCGTAAACAAAGCGTAATCTTTGCTGAAACACGTAAGTTTTAAACTTCTACATTTTATCCGCTCCAACATGGTTATTCTTGCTCAAGGTCATTTCAAAGTCAGAAAGGTGGTATCCACTAAATTGAGTCTTTTACTGTTTATCATGCTATCGTAAAAAAAATATACTATTCCCTTTAAAAAAACATCGGTGACCTTGAAATTTCATTAAAAAACACGACATAAAACATTTTTTTCTTTACCATTATATTTGCCCCCTGCAATAGTGTCACTTTGTCCTCTGAAGTTTTCTGATAGGACTGTAAATACGACAGATATTTAGGTGTTCTCATTTATGTGGGACACCCTGTATATATTTATATATATATAATATATATGTATATATATCTCACCCAATCGATGATTAAACACTTATTTCGGTCGACTGCGATTATACACCGGTTGAATAAAAAATACGAGTATCGATTGCAATCGATAATCAAATATTTGAAACGCAACCGTTGACTGCATCGAACACACGTTACCCAACCGTGTGGATCGCGCGCGGGCCATTTAGACGGAATTTTTTTTTCCAGAGCGGGGACACGTTCGTTCACGTTTAAATATTACTCTCGTTAAGTGGATTGATAGGGAGGTCTAGAGTATCTAGTCCCCGGACCCAGGCAGGCGCGGTGAATTATTATAAAGTACAGAGGAGGACAGCGGGAGATAGACGTAACGTTGCTCCTTGAAAAGGATGCATTATTTAAGGAACTCGCGTTTCGAATGGAACGCCACGGAAGCAAGTTTCGGCGCGGCTTTTGTCTTGAGTTTATGCCGTAACGTTTCAGTCAGCTCGAATGAAAGTTATCCTCTGTTAGGACGAGGAAGGGTCGATCGGAGGTGGGGGAATATGCTCGGCAGGGGAAGAGACCGGCAACCTGGCGGCTGGCTGGGGCGAGACGCGGTGGGAGGGGAGAAGGAGGAGAAACGATGCGCAGTACAGCGTAAAATAGACGCACCGAGGCTCTTACTCGTTTGTATTCGTTTTGCCTCGAACCGACATACTTCCAGCCGATATTGGCTGCCGACTTTTCTTTCTGCCTAACCAGTCTATGCTACTTTCCTTGTTTCGCTCGTGGCTGGCCATAGCACTCGAAACATTTGCCGAAGGATCGGCGTACAGTCGAACGAAAATTCGAAGGTCGATTGGATCGAAGCGAAACGAAACTAAAAGAAGGGTCGCCAATTTCTAGAGTAGCCTACAGGCAGAGATCGATTTATCGTGGCCCATATATTAGTCCTTAGCACTCGAGCGGCGACTCCGAGGCGCCACTAAAAATTGCTATATCATTACTCAGAATACTGTATACATTATTAAATTTGTGTTTAATCAATTAGGAACTAAACATTTCAGTATTGTACGAGTAAATTGCTTCAATTTCATATGCATAAATAATCGTACGCAATAAAAACGTTCTAAAATACGTTCCGAGTACAAAGGGTTAGATTATCCCTTCGTGTCGTTTTATCAGCATAAAATAACTATGTTCACACTTGCTTTCATTCATTGATTCATATTTATATACACGAAGCGCCATGAACGATACAAATTGTACAAATGTACAAACTCCGTGTCAACACCTGCCAGTAGCCATCGTGCAGTCCAAGTAACAAAAAGGGGACACCTAGGACTAGCGCGGCAGGCCCGCCATTTTCAACCCTCGACCGGTCACGTGCCACCTCTAAGGCTGTACCGTTTGCGAGTCTATGCAGAGATTTCTACGGCTTTGAAGAGATTTACATCCTCCAGGTACTCGACGAGAAAAAAAATTGTTTGCGAGTTCAGTTCGAGAAAGTCAAATTCTATTCTACTATTCTTTCTATTCTACTCTATAGTTCCGGATGGTCTGAGAACCGCTGGTCACAATAGGTTCTACATACAGTCACTCCCATTAATATTCGTACACTCTTAAAAAGACGATAACTTGTTTAGTATTGGACCATACGACTTGGACTTTTTTGAGATGTTAGAATAATTAGTTTACTACATGACGTGAAAAAGAAATTATAAAACAATTGCAATTGGTCGGTATTGCAGAGAAAATACTAAAAGTTGTTTTACAATTTTTTTTATGTGGCTTATGTTGAAAATTTAAAACATCCATTTTGTAGATCTGTATCAATTGTATACATTTTCAAATTTTCATCCAATTTGGGTTACGTGGAAAACAGCGACAAGCATCGAATGACGTAAGAATCCTTCGATTTATTACATTTTAAGGCCGAAAATTGTGAAAAGCTGCAATTTTTACAATCTAAATAAATGTTTAGATTTGCCGATTTTGGTGAAATATTCAGAGTGTATACAGTTGACACAGATCTACAAAACGTATTTGTTGAATTTTCAATATGGACACACATAAAACAGTCATAAATAACAACTTTTAGTATTTTCTTTGTACTTCCGACCAATTACAATTTTTTCAAAATTTCTTTTTTTCAACGTGTAGTAAACTAATTGTTCTAACTTCTCAAAAAAAAAATCCAAGTCACATGATCCAATATGAAAAACGTGATCGTCTTTTAGAGTGTACGAATATTAATGGGAGTGACTGTAGTCGTGAACGTATTCGGCTACTCGTTACGGTCACTGATATCTATAAATCAGACGGTTATGGACGTTATCAGACGTGGCAGATTGAATTCAACCTTGATAATACGTTTATCGTAGTTAATTTATCGCGTAACACCTCTTTTAATAACCGCGCGCGACGCGACGGCCGCAACGCCGCCGCGCCAGAGAGAGAATCCGTGTAAATAATCGCGAAATAAAAGGAGGGTAAACAAGGTCGGACGTCGGGGTAAAGGCTCGGGATCCAATGCATTGAACGGTCAACGACGTTCTGACTGGTGCGCAGACGGGCTCGCGCAACACGTGACCAAGCACCTAGCCAGCGAGAGCGTGCCTAGTCGAGTGGGGAAAGCCTTTTCCCTAGAGTTTCGTGCACGAGTAATGACAATCGAGGCTGCAAGAGAGGAAGGTGTATGATTGCAACGTGATGCGAATCGAGACTGCCACCGAACTTTCCTCGATATTACAGCAGCACACCGGTCAACTCCATTTACCCGCGAATTTCGGATGAACGGCCGTTCGAGTTACAAGCATTTTCCAAATCGGTATTCAAGTTGCAGAAACGATCGCGGGAGCGCGAGGCTCAACCATAGGATTCTCTGTTTCAGAGTTGTGTATATGGCTCTTCTTCTATATATCGATATATCGATGGCTCTTCGATTTTAATCTTTTTTCGACTAATTTTATTTTTCCAGTGAGATTCTCGTTTCGCATATCGATGGCTTTTCAATTTTAATCTTTTTTCCAGTGAGATTCCGGTTTCGCGAAAGCTACCGGGCCCTGTATTTATTAAATAATAATACGGACTTTTGACACGCGCGTTACATGGGTCCCGCGCGCACGCGTGTCCCTTTAATGCACGCTCAACACCGTAATCTCGAAAATGAACGTGTATTTGCGGGAATGCGACCGGAGGAACGGCGAAAGAGAAGCGAAACGGCGGGGAGAGAAAAACGCGCGTCAGGACTCGTTTCGTAGCGGAGATGTAGGGAGCGTTGCACTCCGGACCTAGAGCTGCAAATAAAGTTCGAGCTTCGAATTCTACCAACTGGGATCTTTTTAATCTGTCCGTCGGTCCCTAAAAAATGCTGTTTCAAAATTTTATTATGTAATTTTCGAAAAATTTTTGCAGCTTCTATCACTACTATCTTTGTCAACAAATTAAATGTCGCGCGAAGTTTGCGTGCTTCACACAAGTTTCATTTATTTCGTTCATAAAAGCGGTCAGCGTTATTACGGACAACTGTTAGTTACTGGATAATAATGAAGTTCTCATTTTACACTATAATTTAGTTAATTTCGGCAGTGATAAACTGACGTTTAATGCCATTACTTTTATGACAATTATTTCTAACTGGTAATTTTTGTAGCAGTTTTGGAGGCATGAAACAATTTTGAAATAGGAGAAACAGTTTTTTCGACATTTTCCAATCGATGGGTCCGATGAGCCCCGCCCTTTAGTCGTTCCAGAGTTAAGCTCGCAAACGGTATCTTGTTTCCCCAGACTATGAAATATCGCATTGGGGTCTGTCGTGACCCTGGTAAGATTTTCGAGGGTTTTAGAATACCACTGCAGGCTACTCGATAGTTTTCGATAATTACAGTAACTCGAATAATTTGCAGTGATAGGTAGCACTCGAGGTTAGAGGATTGAAATTTTTCCAGCGCCACTTAGGGTGTCTCGTAATCGAACGGAGGAGACTTCCTGACGTACGCAGGGGTGGAGGAATCGTCCCTATTTCTGGCCTGTGTCGAGGCCTGATTCTACGGGCTGCGAACAGCCTAGGATTAAAAGCTTGTTTGTCCTCGTGGCGGAATCCTCGGATTTCCGCTTTCGAGCAACGATTCTCATCCAGTCTATTTTTACTTGTTGCGAGGAGAGGCCGCGATCCTCGTCGTTGCACTCCCGAAAACTAATCTGTTGTCGCGAGTCTAGTGCCTCGATGTTTTTTCTTTTTTTTTAATTGTTTATTTATACAGGTCGCATCAACATCTAGGTCATTAGCGACCACAATAATCACAGTATATAATTACAAGTGTTCATGTTTGTACTTAGGGCTAGCGGTGAGTATATTTAGTATGTAACAATTTAAAACATTATACAGGTATGTAGATACATTATACAGGGTGTCCCACATAAATGGGAACACCTAAATATTTGTCGTATTTACAGTCTTATCAGAAAACTTCAGAGGACAAAGTGACGCTCAAGGTCATTTCAAGGTCAAAAAGGTGGTATACACTAAATTCAGTTTTGTATTGTCTATCATGCTATCGTAAAAAAAATATACTATTCCATTTAAAAAAACATCGGTGACCTTGAAATTTCATTAAAAAACACGACATAAAAATTTTTTTTCTTTACCATTATATTTGCCCCCTGCAATAGTCTCACTTTGTCCTCTGAAGTTTTCTGATAGGACTGTAAATACGACAGATATTTAGGTGTTCCCATTTATGCGGGACACCCTGTATATTTGGCTACAAAGTTTGGTATATATTTATAGCTTTTAAGAATAATATAACTTGGACGATGTTATTGTAAATGTTTAGAGACTCGTTGAGATTGTTAGGAATAGTCAGTCGGCGTCTTTGGTAGGAAAAAAGAGGACAATGAAGGATGAGGTGTTCCACAGAGATTGTTACTTTGCATCGAGTGCATACGGGAGGAGGATCTTTTAGAATTTTGTGTAGGTGAGTCAGGTTAGTGTGCCCTATTTGTAGACGGGTGACAACTACCTGATCTCTTCTATTATTCATCGAGGGGCAATCGTTATTAAGGATGTCCTGTCTTACATTCCATTCATCACTGATATCTTTTTTTATTTGGTTAATCAAATCTCTGTGAGAAGATAAACCTTTCTGGTAAATTTCTTTAGAAGTGCCTCGATGTGTTTTCCCTTGCGCAAGTCGTCCATCCCGAGTCAGAGAGAATATTATAATAATATCTAGCAAATGGAAGTAGAATCAGAATACTTCATTCCGGCTTTGCGAGCGACTTCCAGAAACACTGGTATAAAAGTAATGTAAAAATAAAAAAATACGTTTCAGATACAAAGTGACGATGGAATATTTTAATTAAATAACCGCTTTGTGTCAATTTGACAAGAGAGGGGGTAAGGTGGGAATAAATTTTAGCGAAAGCGGTGGTTTGCGATAACTCTAGAGTCGAAATGTTGCGCAGGGTTGAAATGTTGAATACTCAATTAGAAGACGGTGTTTTCCATGGGTGGATGACCGAAAGAGTATCAAAATCGAAGGAATACGTATTCGACGCGTATACAGACGATAGGCTGGCGGCGACAGTGTTCTGCGGTCGAAGGCCATGGTTTCGAGGCTGAGAACACTCGGACTAATTTATTCGGAAATATTCATGCGGTGACGGAGGATGTTCGGCGTGCTCGTGACCAACTGAACGCGTACGCTAGAATTCACGATAAACAACCTTGCGTCTGTCTGTCTGTCCGTTCTAATTGAAATAAAAATAACATCCTAAGACAATCCGCCAATTAAAAAAAAGCGACAAGGAGGCTGGGTTTGAGAGTTTGATGAATCCTTTTTTGCTCGGTTGAATCGGAAAGCGGAGTCGTCATCGGATTTTTAAAGCGAGTTACAACCTTTGACCGTATCTCTGTGGTATCGTGGCGGGATCACGGAATGGCCAAAGGGGTTAAACAACCAAGACCTTTTGATTTTGAGGGGTACGGCCTCTCTCTCTCTTTCCTCTTTCGTGAATTCACAGGGCGAGGCTCTGTCCGTTGACTTCACCGGAAACATTGAGATTTAATATCTCGAGAAGAACGTCGCGGCGTGGCCACTCGCGGAGAGAGGAAGTTCGCCACAGAGAACAACTCGAAAGTTGCACACCGCTCGCTTCGTAACCGAGCGTATCCCTCTTTAATAGCAAGCGTCACTGATTTTTCGTTCGACGGACTTTAAATGCCTCCCCGATAGACCTCTCGAACATCCGTCGCTGGGAATGGACCCTCGTTCAAATTACAAGCGAGGATATAATCGATCTTTTCTCGCAGAAACACTTCCGAGATAAAGAATCCGAAAGCAATGGCCACTTTTGGCAGCCCTATTGTCCGAGGCTTATTCATTGGATCGTATGATACTGTGTGTACAACTTACCAACGTGCATTTATTGAAATTCGCGTTGGTCCACGTTGAACTAAGAAATCCGAAACGAGTATGCTGACCCCCTTCGGTGGCCTTGCCATCAAAACTAATTCGAAAATGGAGAGCCTCCTAGAAGTTAGCCCCCCACTTGTTGAAATAAATAATTTCAACAGTTGTGCTGAGTTGTGCTAGGCTGTGCTAAGATTGTGCTCGAATATTATAACAATAATATAAACACTAAGACTAAAAATTGAAAAAAACGATATTTTTTAGTAGCCCCCCACTTTTCGTTTTTTTTTCAATTTTCTCAATTGTGCTAAGTTGTGCTAGGTTGCGCTAAGATTGTGCTCGAATATTATAACAATAATATAAAAAATAAGACCAAAAATTGAGAAAAACGATATCGTTTAGTAGCTCCCCACTTTTCGTTTTTTTCAATTTTCTTAATTGTGCTAGGTTGTGCTAAGATTGTGCTCGAATATTATAACAATAATATAAAAAATACGACCAAAAGTTGAGAAAAACGATATTTTTTAGTAGCCCCCCACTTTTCGTTTTTTTCAATTTTCTCAATTGTGCTAACTTGTGCTAGGTTGCGCTAACACTCCCTAGCACAACTTAGCACAATTGAGAAAATTGAAAAAAACGAAAAGTGGGGGGCTACTAAAAAATATCGTTTCCCTCAATTTTTAGTCTTATTGTTTATATTATTGTTTAAATATTCGAGAAGAATGTAGCACAAACTTAGCAAAACTCGGCACAACTGTTGAAATTATTTATTTCAACAAGTGGGGGGCTAACTTGTAGAAGGCAGATGGAGAACCGGGAGGATCCTTTTTCATCGGACAAATTACAAGCGTGGACTGGTGAAACGAGCACGGAATCCGGCAGCTTCTTTTCGTCCATCGTCGGAGCTAGTTATAAGAAAGCCCGGCTCTCAGAAAAGAGGAGGGAAAAGGACGTTTCGACACGGCGGGGACGGAAAGGTGCGCGCACGGTCGGGAATCAGGAATTTCCTTGAAGTTTGATTTTCATGTTTGGCCTCAGCGACCCGGCTCGGCGCGACGGCGACGCGGCCCCTGCTAACCGAGAAAAATTGCAGTGTACTCGCGAAGGACGGTCGAGGAAGCGGAGAAAGGTATACGTATAGCAATGGCAGGCGGAGGTAACAGAGGGGAAAGAGAACGCCGTTGGCTCGCCGGCGATGCAACGGAGACGAAATCGAACGGCGGAACACCGGCGAGATAGGGGAACAGAGCCGCGCGAAAGGGGAAAACGACTCGGAACTCGTGTCGTAGCGGTATAGCTCGTTTTCTTCTCCGCACCCGCGTATCTCGTTGCCACGAAATTGAACAACCGCGACACCGCACTGTGTGCACCGAACGCTCGCAGAATTTCCCCGCCGCTCCTAAACTACCAATTATTTATGTATTTCTTTTTGTCGCCGTGTCGATCCATACAGCGACTCCGAAAACCGTTCGCACGCCGAGCAATTCGACTCCATTGAACTCTATCGGTAGTTTCTCTGGTCGAGTATCGATCCCCCGCTTAATAATAAGAATTTTCTCTACAGTTTTCTGGCTTCGACAGACTTATCGAGCAAATTATCGCCTAGGTTTTTCGCTATTTTTGTGGAATTGTTCTTGCAACAATGTTTTAATGTTCGACATTTTTGGACAACACTACAAACACCTCTGGAAATTCTTCTATGTGATATTATACTGCGTTGCCCAAGGTGGTTCGAAGCCCATCTTTATAAGCTGTAGGTCCTCGTCGCTAATAACCTTGGCAGTTGATGCGACGTTAAAAACAATAAAATACAAATACTCGATAGCATCGATCCACTTTATACGAACAGAGTAGAAATCTACGTACCGTGATTTTGCAATATGTTTGCAAGAGCATAAAAGAAATTTCAAAAATTGGAGGTATGTACTAGGGCTGTTACTTTCCTTCGAAGGTCGAAGATTTCGAAGCTTCGATTTCAGAAACTTCGGAGATGATGAAAATCGAAGTTCCCTTCGTTCCTTCGAATCCTTCGAAGCTTCGGAAATGTAACAGCCCTAGTATATACCAGCGGAAACTTCGGCGCCATCGACGTGACAGCGAAGTTACTTCGTAGACAATTATTCGGGTGATTTCATTTATTCGTGCGTGTATTACAATCACGGACTTAAAGGACCGAGCATAAAGTGGGTTTATGGGCGAGAGGGGCCGTGCCGCGAGCGGGGAGGGATGGTAGACTGCGGCCATGTTGGATGGCAAAACTAGTGTTGCCATCTATATAACGCTGGGTGCTCAAGGTACCCAATTTTATCGAGAATCTTACTTTACCGAGGCTGAAATCGCCGCGTATGCGCGTGAAATCTTGCACCATATCCCAATACTGCCTATAGAGCGCACCACAGTGTTTGCCATCCAAGATGGCCGACAAGTTGATACCCCTTCCGTCTTTTGCCTCAACCCCGCCGCATAATGCACAGTCCTTAAGTCCGTGATTACAATAGACTTTCCACAGAGACCATTGTTTGATTTCTGCAAGAGTCTAAAGGCGAATGACTGCTTCAGTCTAATTGGCCAATTATTGAATATTTCCGTTATGTTTTTAGGGAGCCACCGTCGAGGAAGTTCGATAAATAAATAAATAAACCGACAACGTGATATTTGCGGTGCGTCTTGGGTCACGGGAACGATATTCGCGAAGGAAGGCGGCTGGCCGTAGGGACGGTCGATCGGCAGGAATTAAAATATCGAGCGTCTCGAATAGGAGAGCGCAGTACTCGAAAGCTGCACGGTGCAAGAGGAACGAATGGGGAGGAGAGGACGAAGAGAGCCATAGCGAAAGAGGGAGAGAGAAAGAGAGAAAGAGGGTGAGACCAGGACGGGGAGAAAGAGAGCGAGCAGGACAAGGACCCAACTTGGAGGAACAAGGACAGCAGGACTCGAGTAGTCCTGGCTGGTTCCGTCCTCGTTTTACTCTTTCGAACTGCGCCGGGATCCCCTTTCCTCGTCTCTTCCGTTCGTTTTCTCGTCGGGTTGGCGAACGAACCAACCAACCAACCAACCAACGAACCAACGAAAGACAGAGGCTTTTGTTCTGGCTCGTGTACCGGATAATCCATGTTTATACGATTTTGGTCGATGCCTTTTGCGTAATATTATTGGACGGCCATCGGTGCACAGTCATCCTCCCGTCGGCAATGAGACCGAGCGAGAGAGAGAGAGAGAGAGAGAGAGAGAGAGAGAGAGAGAGAGAGAGAGAGAGAGAGAGAGAGAGAGAGAGAGAGAGAGAGAGAGAGAGAGAGAGAGAGAGAGAGAGAGAGAGAGAGAGAGAGAGAGAGAGAGAGAGAGAGAGAGAGAGAGAGAGAGAGAGAGAGAGAGAGGAGAGGAAGAACCCTCGTCACTTTCGAACGGCAGATGTTGTTCGATTCCTCGCAGACATGCTAATGAATATTTCGACGCCGCATTGCCGGCTGCACCACCCCGCGTCAATTACTTCTTCTTTTTCACCTTGAGGTAGGTCCGGTGGAGAGCTCATCGCGAGCACAAGTCGATCACTATAGAGTCGAGACTCTACCGCACACCGGTCAGCAAGAATCGGTAAAAACCAGGAGAAAAATCGAGACCGGACGTCGTGACCAAACCGTACACAATATTCGAAGCAACCCCGTAGACTAGGGTGAGTCTCGCGCCAAGATTTCTTTTGCATATTTTATACGGATGTTTTATCGTAATGCTATCTATTAACCATTCGCACTCGGAGCTATTTCAACTAAAAAATCAAACATCTCTTCTAACCTAGAATATTTCCATTGTACATAATTTGTTGTTATTTTATTTTTTTTCATTTATTTTGTTATTTAACGTCGCTTCAACTGCCAGGGTCATTAGCGGCGGGGGTGGAACAATGAGATTTGGTACTGTAATCGGTGAGTGTACGATGGGTGTGTGTGTGTGTATGGACGTGTGCGTATTTCGGGTGAAAATGAATTTTTACTCGAATGTTCACTAATATAAATATATATGTTTATTCGATGTTAAGGTTTATTCCGGAAGTACACGATATCGAAGACTTTGTAAGTACAGTGCTCGGCAAGTATCGATTTGGTCAGTGTTTCCGCGTGGAAGTTCGGAGTTAGAATCTGGATGATGAAATGCTTGACGATTTAGAAATACGCGTACTTACATATGTCTAGAAAGCGGAAGGGAAAGGGAAATTTTCACGATTTTCGACTTATAACTGCAATTATTACCATTTTCAATCGTTTATAACTCATAAACCAATTAACCAATACCGATGAAATTTTCAGCATATCACACTCTCGAAAGAAAACTTATCGTCGCAAAGGTTAAAACCTAAATATACAAGATAAATCAATATTTGTGAAAGGGTGTTGGATGACCACTTGTTTGTACTGTTAGTAATTTGTTTTTCGTAGCGGCCTTGTTAGTCACCGAAAATCTAGTACTTTGCACGCTGTCGCTCGTCCACCAGGGCAATAATGATTTATCGTTTTCGATCTCATTCTTGTTAACGACGGATAGAGAATGTTTGCGCGAATTTATGCGACGGTGATCCGTGGCCCGAACGCTATCGCCGTGTCGCCCGGTAAATAGGTTAGGAGTAATTTTTAGATTATCGAGCTAGGTGAATCACGTTGTGTAGACATTAAGGAAATACTAAGAGAACGATACAAGGGGAATCGATTGGCCGGGGAAGGAACAGATGCGTCTGACAAAAGTCCGACAGTCGGACGGGCCTGAGATATGTAATACTACTTTGTTAACCATAGATAACTAATCATTCGTAAAAATGACGATAGGAACATCTCTGAACCTTGCATTATTAGTAGACTGCGGATTTTGTGTATTTCGAACAGTAGAGACGTCAACAACATTTAAAAATGTCAATATACAGGGTGAGTCCAACGAAACAGAACACTTAAATATCTCCGTTACCTTTCGTTGTACAAAGAAACTTCTTAGGACAAAGTTACACTGTTCGAAGGGCCACGTGTAACGGTGCAGGGGAAAAAATTGTCAAGGTCATTTTTTTATGAGATTTCAAGGTCATCGATGTTATTTTTAATGGAATGATATATCTTCGTTAACGTAATGTTGTAGCTGACAAAATAACGAATTCATCCATGTAACACAATGTGACCTACAAATGACCTACAACCTAGAAAAATGGAATAGTGAATTTCAACGTGAATTTTATTTTTTCCATTTTTCTGGGTTGAAGGTTATTTGTAGGTCACATCGTGTTACATGGATGAATTCGTTATTTTGTCAGCTACAACATTACGTTAACGAAGATATATCATTCCATTAAAAAATAACATCGATGACCTTGAAATCTCATAAAAAAAAATGAGCTTGACAATTTTTTCCCCTGCACCGTTACACGTGGCCCTTCGAACAGTGTAACTTTCTCCTAAAAAGTTTTTTTTACAACGAAAGGTAATGGAGATATTTAGGTGTTCCGTTTCTTCGGACTCACCCTGTATCGTCTTCGACTAATTCAGATTTTTAAAAAAGAAACGAAAGTTGCAATCGATACCAACACTTCTTATTTCACATGAACATCCACAGTTTAGTGATCGGACGATCCGCTAAATATTTCAACCCATAAAACTGATGCAAAAATGGTGCGAGTCAAAACAGTTAATCATCGGATACCGAGTGATTAAAAAAAAAAGTTCCGTAAAACACCGTAAAATCGAAGCATGTTGCGTTCGCCGCTCTGTACACGATTCCGTTTATTTTTAGCAATTATTTTATTTCACAACGATTAAACCCCCCCCCCCCCCCCCCCCCTCCGATGTGTTGCGAGACCAAACAAATATTGACTCGCACCGCTCCTGCGTTGAACGGCCACCAACGTGAACGAAAACAGTCCTACGGCGATGAAACTGTTCTACATCGGAGGAAACGTCTAGGAGGATTCGGGCGCAAAGGGTTGAGAGATTTTTCGGGCGAGCGTGTATATTGATTCTGAACTGGTAAATCCTGATGTGGGATCAGTGTGTAGAGCGCAGTCCAGAATTGTTACCCGATACAGTGGTAAGGGTGGACCGCGTCCTGCGTGGCGCAGAGGGAAACAGGGAAACAGGGAACAGGCAAGAGGAACGAAGAGGACAAAGACGAGTCCATGGACCACGATTCGTTCATTCGTTCGTTCGGTCGCGTTTCACTTCGTCCCTCGAACTTCGCCGTCGCTTCTCCCTTCATTTTTTCGTGTCTCTCTCTCTCTCTCTCTCTCCGGACAGAACGAGAGAGCACTTTTTTTTTTGTTCTGGCTCGTCTACCGTTCTTCCTTCTACGATTGTCACGCGGCTATCACCATCCTTTTCCAGCCGGCCGTGTTTCTCCATCTCTTTCTAATCGACTACCCCCCACCCCCCTCCTCTGTCTCCCTTGCTCGCACGATTTTATTCCCCTTTCACGCGCACGCTCTTATCCTGCTCTCATCGAGCTTCATTCTCCGTTACTCTTTCCTTCGCTCTCCTCCGCTCTGCTCTGCTCTGCTCTGCTCTGCTCTGCTCGCTCCTTCACGGGCGCACACCTACTCCGCGTTCTCTTATGCTGTCCTGTCTCTATCGTTCGCTAACTCGTCTCCTTTTCGCCCCTCTCGCCGACCCTTCGTCCTGCTCTCGCTCTAACTCGGTTCCCTTTTCTTCCGCCACCGACGCGCCTCGTTTCTGTGAAATCGGTGGAATTAATTCAAAAATGCTCGTGTCACGAAAGAGAGTCAAACCAAGAGGCCAATATACTTGATCGAGACAGACTGAAAAAGGACACAGATTCCTTTATATCTGAACTGATTTCTTAACTTCTCGTTTTACAATTTATTAAATGATTACAGTACTTCTTTATCCGTCCATTGTTTCTTGATAGAAGAAAATTTGCATTCGTCCTGTGCCTATGTATTCCGCAATGAGTATTATAACGACAATGTTGAATATTATTCATTCGGTTTAACACTAAACCTACCAGGGTCAAAATGACAGGTATTCTATTTTACAATTACTGAAATTAGAAAAGTGATTTCATAGGACTGAATTGACTTCTTTATTTCAGCACATATTGTAATGGCAACGGCACAAAGTTTAAATAAATTCAATCTTCTCACTTATTTACGGCGTTTTATTTTTTATATGTTTTGTGCTTGGTAGGTTTAGTGTTAAAGAAGATTAATAACTAACATGTTTAGTAGAGGCTGTTCGGAATCTTCATGACGAGTCCTCGCTCTAACTCGGTTCCCTTTTCTTCGTTTCTGTGAAATCGGTGGAAGTAATTCAAAAATGCTCGTGTCACGAAGGAGAGTCAAACCAAGTCTTTTCGTAGGCCAATATACTTGATCGAGACAGACTGAAAAGGGACACAGATTTCTTTATATCTGATCTGATTTGTTAACCTCTCACAATTTATTAAATGATTACAGTACTTCGTTGTCCGTCCATTGTTTCTTGAAAGAAGAAGAAAATTTGCGTTCATCCTGTGCCTATGTATTCCGCAATGAGTATTATAACGACAATGTAGAATATTATTCATTCGGTTTAACACTAAACCTACCACGGTCAAAATGACCGGTTTTCTATTTCACAATTACTGAAATTAGAAAAATGATTTCATAGGAACTGACTGAATTGACTTCTTTATTTCAGCACATATTGCAGGATCAAAGACGATAAATATAAAAAAATGTATATAATCTAACACAAAAATCACAACTGGTACAATAAATTAAACTTTTTCACAACTTCTCACGTCTCAATCTCCGTCTGAGATTTATAATTTTCGTCTTGAATCATTCAACGTCGTACTTTTCATCTGTTCTGAAAACCGCAATCAATAATATTGTTTTTAACAGATCGTCGCGTCGTTACCGTTACTATCATCGTAGTAATCGGCGGTATTCGGTACGGTAATTTGGTACAGTATCATCCCTACACTCCCTACAATATTGTAATGGCAACGGCAGAAAGTTTAAATAAATTCAATCTTCTCACTTATTTAAGCCGTTTTATTTTTTACATGTTTTATGCTTGGTAGGTTCAGTGTTAAAACACAGTCACGAAAATATGCGTTGAAATGATGTAGCGCGACGTCGTTGAATACGATAGAAAATGTTGGTCATTGACATAGGGGTCAGAGGTTAATCTGTATATTCCAATGCACTCCTATTCTGGCGAGAACGGTGATCGGTTGGTCCGCCATGCGCCACCTTGCTTCTTTATCGGAGCACCTAGAGTCGGATTGCGTGAATCACCCGGTGAATATTCTCTGGCTGCCTCTCTCCCTCTCCTTCTCTCTGCCCCCCCCCTCTCTCTCTCTCTCTCTGTTTGTTTGCCACCCTTTGTCAGTTCTCCTCTTCTCTCTGCCGAGAACGAATACACGGTAGGGCGAATACACGGAAAGAGAGACAGAGAGAGAAATGAAGAGAAGGGTGGAGAGAGAGAGAGAGAAAGAGAGAGAAAGAGAGAGAGAGAGAGAGAGAGAACGCAGTTGCGTTGATGGCGTGTCGGTGTGCGCTGGGAATCTGTGAACAGCCGGTTTAAGCCGGAGAGGAAGAGGAGGAGACGGCGGTCGATCGATTTTCATCGTGTTTCAAAATTCTCTATGCGCGTCCTGACCAGGAACAAACCACTTATACCGGCGGCCAAGTATCGGCCGCTCTTTTTAGCTAACTCTACAGGTTAGCAGCTTCGTCACCGCAAGCGGTTTTCCGAGGAAAAAAATTTCATCCCTCTACTTCGCGCCCGCACTTGACCAATTACTTCAATCCGGGTCCAATCCCTGATCCAGCGACGCGACTCTGAAGTTGCCGAACGAGATGAATCAAAACCATTGTCTTCCAGACGATCCCTGATGTCGACACATTGTAGAATAAATGTGTGATGGCACAGTAATACGATAATAGCAATTTTGCAAATTAAAAACTCGACGTTCCGATCCGGATGTGGATCATTCTCAAGAGATTTTTTTGCGTCCGTAACATCGCTATTATTGCATTACTGATCGAACCTGTGCGCCGAAACCATCAAACATTTATATTAGTTTAATTTTGCAAGAATTTATAATTTCGATGACGTTATTCCAGAATTAACGGTCTCCCGTATGTTTTCAATGGAACACGATAATGGCGGAATTTCTGTGTCGAGTACACGGCGATATTGTCGCAGTTTGTTCGGTGGCGCGGCCTCTTTGCGATTCATTGGTCTCTGTTACCGTTACATTACACGGGGCGCAACGAGTGTTTCGTCGGGGGTCAATTCACCCCCTCCAGGCACGCGGCCGGCTCGAACAGGGTTTACTCGTCCGCCTGTCGGCTTTTTGGTTAATCGAGTGCGGTTATTCGTAAATATTGAAAAGCGCGTTTAGATTCTCTGCCGCCCGCCCCTTCTTCGACAGCCGCCCCTCTGCCACCGCCTCGAACCCACCCCCTCCCGTCCCGTTCGACCCCCCCCTACCCGCCGCGATATCGATCGTTTGCTTTTTGGGTAACGAATTAGAACTGTTTGCCGTGGGGTCGAGTAATTTGATAATGACGTTTCGCGCGCGACAAATCTCGCCGATCATCGGACGCTCGAGTATTTCTTTATCGGGATCCGAAACGATACGCAGAAATCGTCGTTCGACGCTTTAACCAGTTAGATGTTGCGACCTCTTTCATAAATGTGTGCCTAAAATGTGTCGAAAAAAGTAAGCGAACTACTTTGTGCACACTGTATACGGTTTTTTCGTAATAATTATTTATATTTTCATATTTGTGCGTTTTATTTCGTCTGGGCCTGCAAATATTCGAAACATCTTGAAATTTAAGAATATATTTTAGTTTTTACTAAAATTGCAATGTAAACTGCAAATTGTCACTAATTATTACTCATGACGAATATACTCGTCACAGCACAAAATTTTGCACATTTTTCATAATGAGTATAGTCGTCGAAAACAGCTAACTGGTTAAATGCTCAATATCGACCACCATACTTCCCACAAAATTTAACTTAACGGTGTCTCTTCCGGTCTAGAACCTCTGAAAAAATCGATTTTTCTTTTCCTTGAAAAAAAGTATTTCCATTTAAGTTTCCGTAAGAATTTCTTTTTGGTTCATACCTTAACTACATTCGTGTCGATTAAAATGCTACTTAATTTGTTGGTTATTAATAGAACGGCTGGAATCGTGTGAGCCAATAAGGTACTTTGTTTTTATACGCCCCTCTTCGAATAACTGTAATTCCTACAGTTTCAAGTATTTCAACAAATTATATTGTATGGTCCAAATAATAGAAAATGTTTATGCAAAATCTCAATACAAAACAGCCGTTCGATTTCTTTAGAAAAATGACCAAAAACGGCCTAGAAAATGGCGGTTCAGTAAGCACTTTAGTCCTTTGAGAACGAAGGTTTTTTAAAACGTTACAAATATTCTTTTCCGATATTTTATGTCAAAGTGTTTTCTCGAAAAATGCATAAATGATCGTGAACATTTCATAGTTGTTGGAAAGCTCCGCTGTGCAAGGGCCGAAGGGATTTCGTAGTAAAATATGGCGTCGGGGAAAAGATTGTAAAGTCAATGGAAATTTGGGGGCATTCGATGGGTCGAGTGGGGGCTACGCTTTAATAGACGAGATGACAAGAGTCTCGTTTCACTTTCTATGGGAGCTGTTCGATCTCTGGTTCGGGTTGCGTCGACCTGGCCCTTACCATTCCAGTTCGAGACTTTCACCTAACGTTATGCAAACTACTCAAAATTCGAGCAGCGAAAGACTCACTGTCCCTCCTACTTTTAGTGTAGTTCTCAGGGCCGCGCATACCTCGACCCATTTCTCTTTTAATTGATTTGCGCCGTCTGTTCTTAAATTTACACTTTCAAACTTGTAATCGGTCGTCTAGTCAAATAAAAATCAATCCCCGTCGACCCAATTGTTTATATTTTATATAAAACATGGAACAGATTGGGAATCCTCTCTTGTAAAATGCAGGGGTGCATATCAACAGTTTATTCAACGGCAACTTTCTAACAGCTCCTCTGAAATCAATTATCAACGAAAAATTATGTTCATAATCTGGCAAATTTTATGGATAATTTATTTTATTGGTAATTCTTTTAGATACAGCTCAGTTATTGAAAAGTCTAGTAACAATTATATCCTAAGTCCATGGCTAAGAACTTTTTAATAGATCCACCAACGGCAATAGCAACTTCAAACGTGTACGAACAAGTTAACTCCAGTAGCGTAATTAATCGTATTGTTTGGTATAAACTAAATCGAATATATTTATACCAAATATTGTTTGGTATAAACTAAATCGAACATATTTATATCAAATATTGTTTGGTATAAACTAAATCTAATCGAACATAAAAACTAGTGTTGCCATCTATATAACGTTGCGGGAACATTGATATGATTCGATTCTGAAAAATGAATGCATAACAAGTGTATTTGTATATACAGGGTGGCCCACATAACTCTGAACAGCTCAATATCTCGAAAACTATGGCATCGATTTTAAAGTTCTTAGTCTTAAATTGCATGGAACCGAAGGGCCTTTCTGACTACATAAACGTGAAGTGGCCTCCCTTCCCCTTTAACGGGGGAGGGGAGGTACCTTTGTAATTTTAAATGGAACCCCCTATCAAATGTTACATATTTAGATTCTACCGGAAAAAACAAGTCAATTTTGTCTGAAACATTTTTTTGTCAGATACTTCCATGATGAGATATAACAGTTTGAAGTTTCGAGTTGTAGGTACTTGAAGCTCTCGGAAATAGCGTTATGGAATTATTAAAAATTTAAACAAATTTTCTATTAGAAATAATATTTCTTGAATATTGAAACAGATATTAGTAGAAGACGTAGACCGTATCACGCAGTTAAAGACAGAAAATCCGCGGTCTAATAATAAGGATGAGGAGGTCCGAAGAAAGATGGGCGATAATTAATAAAAAGAAATATTTCGGAGCGAGGCGGCGGAGGCTGGCGGCCATCCAAATTGACGAATCAGATTACGGGAACTAGGTGGACCGAGGGTTCATTAAAACTTGATGTCGGAATCGTTGGTAAAACACCGGCGACTGAAAGAGGTTAAGAACCTCTTGCGCGTTTTCCTTTTCCGCTGCCTTTTCCCCGGGCTTCTCTCCGTTTCGAGGTGGGCCCGATAATCGGATTATTTTGGTGTGGTGCGTAAAACATGCTCGTTATCGGACGACGACGACGACGACGGCGAGCGACAACGTCGTCGACGGCGACGTCGGTGACGGCGGCGCTACCGGCGCCGACAGCTTTTCACAGTTAGTCGCGCCACGCCGGAAGATCGATCAGCATGGATGGTCTCTCGCGCATGATATGCCTATTACCCTTGCATTACCTGAATCACGCTATCAGAATCTCCTCCTAGGCTTCGTGCGAGCGTGTCCTTCGACACTGATCCCACTGTCCAACCCTAATTTTGCGTCGCGATGACCGCAACATTTTTTCTTCATCGCTGACAGCCCTCGGTTTTTGAACCGAGTTCATGCAACACTTCGTGTCAGTTGAAGACGCGTCCCTTTCTTCTGTCATCATTATTTCTCTAGCCTGCGGATTTTACGCATTTATGGCAAAAATGAACGGATGCGATTTATGTTACCCGATAACACGTGTAAACGCCAACGCATCATGATTAGTAAGCTGCAAACGCATCATCCAAAACATCTGAGTCACTAGGATCTAGAAACCCTTGGACCTTTTCGATTCCATGTCATGCCTCCCATTGCACATCTTTCCCCACTCCCTTCCACATTTTCCTATCCACAACACATTATACAGGGTGTCCCACGTAACAGTTTTCACCTTCATTTTTTTAAATGGCACTTTGTATTTTTGAGTTAACAGTACATATTATAGTTCGTGTCAAGACGAATTCAACAACCTAGTATACCATGACCTTGGGATGACCTTCTTGAAGGCGATGAAATAAAAATTCCAACAAAACATGACAATCTGCATGAATGGGTGATGTGTATATGTGAATCTGCATGATAACTTGTGTTTATTATTAAGACTCGAAATTACATTCAATTCAGAAACCTTCACTAAATGAACGCAAACGATTTCGTAAAAAAGTCACGTCAAGTGTTTGAATTGAAATCCGTTTTGTTGTAGCTACAATTCCGTTTTTCATAGTAAATTTGCATCGGTTGCTCTTACGATACTGTCGTAGCGAAGTTCTTCGTATATTGTACGGATTTGTTGCTTTAAACGTTCCTTATTTTGTATTGGAACAGCATAAACTATTGACTGTAAATGACCCCATAAAAATTCAATGTAATTTCAAGTCTGAGTAATAAACACAAGTTATTATCACCCATTCAAGCAGATTGTCATGTTTTGTTGAAATTTTCGTTTCTTCGCCTTCAAGGTCATCCCAAGGTCATAGTATGCTAGATCTTTCAATTCGTCTTGACACGGACTATAATACTGTTAAGTCAAAAATAAAAAGTGCCATTTAAAAAAATGAAGGTGACCTTGACAATACCATAAAAAAAAATGCCTTTCGAATTCTTTTTTATTGCAATATATAGCCAATACTGTTAAGTCAAAAATACAAAGTGCCATTTAAAAAAATGAAGGTGACCTTGACAAGACCATAAAAAAAAATGCTTTTCGAATTTTTTTTAATGCAATATATAGCCAATCGAATACTGACCAACTTCTGTTGAAAATATTTTTTGTCACTTTATCGCAAGTACTTAAAAAATACGGACTTCATGTCCGATCGACGAGACAAATTGCTGAAACACGACCGCTGTGCGTGGGCCTCTTCGAAAATCAATGGATCCCGAGATTTTTCGCCGGGATCTGGGTTAGACGGCCCTGGGAACGAGTAATCGAGAAGAAACAAAATGGAAATGTAATACACAGAGTGCAGCAGCAGGTGTTAGCGGAGAAAAAAACCCAATGCCGATGTCTCCGGGACGTCTATTTATCGATTTGCGCAGCGATGGTGTGTACAATGCCTCTTACTACAGAACTTGTGTTGCCACAATGAGAAAGAGGGAGGGAAGGGATGAGAGAGAAAGAGAGAGAGAGAGAGAGAGAGAGAGAGAGAGAGAGAGAGAGAGAGAGAAGACGAGATAGGTGGGGATGAGATCAGATTTCGAAGGATCGAACCGTGAGCAGGTATTCTCGCGAGCAGATTCGATCCCGATAACCGAACCTCTTCGTATTCATTTACGAGACGTTTTCGACGTCTCTCGAACGATTCGAACGCGATCCCCGGACACAGTCCAATTATTGTGGGACTAATCGACGAGCCAAGGATTGTTTAAATACATTATTATCGGCGACGAGCAAACGTTGATCCCCCTGCTGGGACTGCGCGCTCGATATCCACGTTGTTTAACCCCCTTTTGCGAATATAGTTGCGGAAAAGATTGTCTCGTTGTTTCCCGTTTTATTCGTAATCTCAGTTTTTTTTTTGAACGAGTGAGACCGTTTTTAGTTATACAGATTTTTATACAAAATAAAATTTGTATACGGCGAAAGATATCAGTTCGCTGTTGTTTCATATACAAATGACATACAACTCCGAAATCATATTTAAATTTTGTAAATATATGTGAATATAATCTGTAGTTAATGTAGTCGCTAATAACCTGCAAAGTTGATGCCATTATAAACTAATAAATAAAAAAAATAATCGTCTCCGTTCATTTCAAGACGCAGAAACTACAATTTTTATAATCTGTAGAAATGTGTTTCTCTATTCATTATGTAAATACTTGTACATTCTTTAAGTAATTATTATAACAATGAAATATTGAAATAATTCACATAACGTATATCGAAACAAAATATGAAAATTTATTCATTTAAACCACTATTTTAACAATAAATAATTGAAATAACAATTCAAATAATGAATATAGAAACAAATTATAAAAATTTATTTATTTAAACAATTATTTTCACAATGTGCTATCGAAAGGACAATTCGAGTTATAAATATATTATCTTAACAATAAATTATTGAAATAATTTAAATAGTGAATATAGAAACAAATTATGACAATTTATTTATTTAAACAATTATTTTCACAATATGCTATCGAAAGGATAATTCGAGTTATAAATATATTATCTTAACAATAAATTATTGAAATAATTTAAATAGTGAATATAGAAACAAATTATGACAATTTATTTATTTAAACAATTATTTTCACAATGTGCTATCGAAAGGATAATTCAAGTTATAAATATATTATCTTAACAATAAATTATTGAAATAATTTAAATAGTGAATATAGAAACAAATTATGACAATTTTTTTTCTTTTATCCGTTCACTGGAAACGAAGCTTTTCGAAGCTTCGAACCTTCGATTTTCTTCACCTTCGAATCCTTCGAACCTTCGATTTTCATCACCTTCGAATCCTTCGAACCTTCGAGTTTCATCACCTTCGAATCCTTCGAAGCTTCGAAGAGTCGAAGCTTCGGAAAAGTAACAGCCCTATTATAAAATAGTCTTTCGACGAAACGTGTACACACCGTCAACGCGTGTTTAGCACTAACAGTCTACTTAATGGAATACCGAGTAAATAAATAACTGCGTTTAAGTTGGTAGTGGTTGATCCAAGAAAAGTCTCCGAGCTCAATGAAAATGAAACGACGATCGTGGAGTTGCGATGGTTCTTTGTTCGACGAGAGGTGAACGCAGGGGCGACCGACAGCAAACAGGGGGTGACAGTGTGACATACATATATACATATACATATAGAGAGGGAGAAGTAGCGAAGAAGGGCGTCGAGAAATCGGGGATACAAACGAACTGCCAGGCTTCCGAGCAGGATTCTCGAATGTCCGAGCTGTTTCAATCGGCAAGAGAGGTTAGTATCTATAGTTCGGAGCTAGAAAATAGCGGTTGGCACGCAAAGAGCAATGGAGCCGAGGGCTTCCATTGAGAACCACCAAAGCGGCCCCTACAATCGCTGGCGGAGGCATGTCGAGGGTGGTGCACCTCGGTTAACCTTGTGCATACGCCATTCGAAATCATTTCCCACGCGTTATTAACCCGTTTCGCGTGTCCCGGTCCTCCGCACCCCCTCGCTCTACATTTTATTTCGTCGTCAAATACTTTCAAAACGAATCGGCCGTATTATTAACCTGTTCCGTGTGACTGCTCCCCACCCTCTTACCCACCAATTCCATATTTTATTTTCTTCTTGAACATTTGCAAAACGAATCGATCGCGTTATTAACCCGTTCTGTGTGTACCGATCCTCTGCAACCCCTCGTTCTACATTTTATTTCGTCTTCAAACAATTTCAAAACGAATCGGCTGTATTATTAACCCTTTCTATATTTTCCACTCCTCTTCATCCCCTAACACCATGTTCCATTTTGTCTTTGAATATTCGCGAAACGAATGTATTAATTCGTTCCGCGTGTCCCGGTTCTCCGCACCCCCTCGTTCTACATTTTATTTCGTCGTCAAACACTTTCAAAACGAATCGGCCGTATTATTAACCTGTTTCGTGTGACTGCTCCCCACCCTCTTACCCTCCAATTCCATATTTTATTTTCTTCTTGAACATTTGCAAAACGAATCGATCGCGTTATTAACCCGTTCTGTGTGTCCCGATCCTCCGCACCCCCTCGTTCTACATTTTATTTCTTCGTCAAACATTTTCAAAAAGAATCGGCTATATTATTAACCCTTTCTATGTCTTCCACTCTTCTTCATCCCCTAATTTCATATTTTCCGTGTTATTTCATATATTGATATGGATATTATTCATTACGTATTATTCATTATTTCATACGTTCCGCGTGTCCCGGTCCTCTGCACCCCCTCGTTCTATATTTTATTTCGTCGTCCAATATTTTCAAAACGAATCAGCCGTATTATTAACCTGTTCCGTGTGCCTCGGCGGCCCTTACCAGCCCAATGCATATTATATTTTGTTCTCGAACATTTCCAAACGAATCGATCGCGTTGTTAAGCAGTACTGTGTGTCCCGGTCCTCAGCACCCCCTCGTTCTACATTTTATTTCGTCGTCAATCATTTTCAAAACGAATCGGCTATATCATTAACTCTTTCTATGTCTTCCACTCCTCTTCATCCCCTAATTTCATATTTGATTTCTTCCTTGAATATTCGCGAAACGAATGTATTAACTCGTTCCGCGTGTCTCGGTCCTCCGCACCTCCTCGTTCTACATTTTATGTCGTCGTCAAACACTTTCAAAACGAATCGGCCGTATTATTAACCTGTACCGTGTGCCTCGGCTCCTCCCACTTACCCGCCCATTCCACATTATATTTTGTTCTTCAACATTTCCAAACGAATCGATCGCGTTGTTAACCCGTTCGGCGTGTCCCGATCCACCGCACCCCCTCGTTCTACATTTTAGTATTAGTAAACCGTTTCTACGTCTTCCACTCCCCTTCATCCCCTAATTTCATATTTGATTTCTTCCTTGAATATTCGCAAAACGAATGTATTTACTCGTTCCGCGTGTCCCGGCTTTCCGCAGCCCCTTGTTCTACATTTTATTTCATCGTCAAACATTTTCAAAACGAATCGGCCGTATTATTAACCTGTACCGTGTGCCTCGGCCCCTCTCCCTTACCCGCCCATTCCACATTATATTTTGTTCTTCAACATTTCCAAACGAATCGATCGCGTTGTTAACCCGTTCGGCGTGTCCCGATCCACCGCACCCCCTCATTCTACATTTTATTTCGTCGGCAAACATTTTCAAAACGAATCGGCTGTATCATTAACCCTTTCTATGTCTTCCACTCCTCTTCATCCCCTAATTTCATATTTGATTTCTTCCTTGAATATTCGCAAAACGAATGTATTAACTCGTTCCGCGTGTTCCGGTCCTCCGCACCCCCTCTTTCTACAGTTTATTTCGTCGTCAAACATTTTCAAAACGAATGGGCTGTATCATTAACCCTTTCTACGTCATCCACTCCTCTTCATCCCCTAATTTCACATGTGTTTTCTTCCTTGAATATTCGCGAAACGAATGTATTAACACGTTCCGCGTGTTCCGGCCTTCCGCAGCACCTTGTTCTACATTTTATTTCGTCGTCAAACATGTTCAAAACGAATCGACCGTGTTATCGACCCGTTCGCGAGAAGAATGGATCGTACAAAGGAAAATTTCGATCGGGGGTTTCGAACACGCGCTTGGGTCGGGGCCCACTCGGTAGAAAATTGAAACGGGAGTAAGCGGGCACAGCACGTAAAACAACAGCCGCACGCTCTGATAACTCGTGTTTTCCGATAGGTTAGGTCAGGGACGAGACTGGAAACAACCTTTCGAATTGCGCCCCGATACACAACACCCACCCACACACACACACACGCGGATGCACACAAGCTTTTTGCCATTCCTTCCGCGCTCTTTTCTTGTCTCTCGTTCATCGAACCTTCCGAAATTGTTAGCACCGCGTTGTTCGTCTGCCCATCCGGTGTGAATTTAAACAAAAAAAAATTAATGCCGATCACCCAGTGTCAATTCTATCTCAAAATGACTGTCTTCCCTGCTTCTTGCAACCATTTAAAAGTGGCTCGGTCTAGAATTAATATTCTAGTAGAATATACAAACATGTTGCATGAATTGAAACGAGTGTTCCGAGTGCTCTTGTTAATAGTTAACTTATATACGATTCTGTAGATTGTGTAAATCAATTGACCACGTGTTAAGGTTGTACCATATTAACACTAGGTTTACGGAGCACTAAAATTGATTATTTTACATTGCTTTAAAAAAATAATAAAATTGTATTTACTTAGATCTTCAGCGATTTTTATTGTAATATGTACACAAAAAATAAATCTATTTAATAATTCCTCACGAATGCCTCCTTATACTGTTAACACTAAACCTACGAAACATGAAAAGTGATTGTTATATATTGTTTTCTAAAATTAGATTGAATTTATTCCGGTTCTGCGCAATTTCTATTGAAATGCATACTTCAACGATAAAAGCTCTTAACAAATTTTTCATGAAAGCGTTTTGATAATTTTATTAATTGTAAAATAAGAAACCGGTCATTTGACCGTGTTAATAATCGTAAATTAAAAATGTTTGAATCCGTCATTTTGACGGGCCCCGTAAATCCAGTGTTAAAATTCTTAATATAAAACCTTGTCGTATTTAAAAAGTCGATAAACGACAAAGCAGCTCCTTTAAGTTTCTCGATCAAAACAAAAAAATAGTGATGTACCCTAGCTTTTAATTTGTAGGGGTTACTTCCTCTGTAAACTTTAGTTTCGTTTGTGCCTGATGTAATAAATCTTTTATGAGATTTTCTGAATTAAAAAAATACCTTCGATAACCAACACAGCTATCGTTTCTTGTTCAACTCTTTGCCAGCAAATTGTCAATCGTGAAAACGAAACACGATGCAACCTCCTTTTAGGATTACCATCGAGAGGGGATTTATTAATGTACGTTCTATGACGGCGCTAGCACGACGGATGAAGCGTTCAATTTGCCGACGAACAAATTCAATATCGCAGATGAGCATACACTAAATAATAGTTCTCTGTCCGTGCCGCTATATTTTCGGTCGCGTGTTTCGGCACTGATATCGACAGCGTGAAATATTCTAAATATACAGGGTGTCTCGCGGCGCGTGCAACCGCGGATTTACGAATGTGAGACACGAACGTCGCTCGCAGGTAGTTTGTCGATTTTTCTGGCGCGATATAAACATCGCGGGCGCGCCTTTAATGAAAATGGTCGAACGCAAATGGAAAGCCGTCCTTCGTGTCGCCTCCCCAGCTTTTCTTCTCTTTTTCCCCTCTACCCTCCCTCCTCTTCGCTCAAGCCCTCTTTCCTCGCCCTCTTACTCTCGCTCATCCCCCTCTCTCTCTCTCTCTCTCTCTAGCTTTCGTCTCTCTTTCTATCCCGACGCTACCCTCGGTCTCCTTCTGGTCGCTCCATCGACTTTCCTAGGGATCTCACGGATAATGTATAGCGTTCATACCTAAACCATACGCATCGCATTTTCGACGATAAGCTCGAATAAAAAACGAAATGGCTCCTGCCGTTTGCGTTCTCTACCCACCAATCCCTTTTCTGAAATTGTGAAAAAACGAAATTAGCTTCGCGTTGTTCATACGAAAAGCAACAATATCGTCGAACTTGTCCCAGTAGTTAATACGGTGAGAAAGAGGGAAGGAGCGACAAGAGAGGGATTACGCATAAATGGCAGTGGTCGACGTAAAATAAATCACTATTGTTGGCACACGTTCTTCGACATGTATTAATAACGCTTGTGTCGCACAGTCAGCATCGCGCACACACAGGCACGCAAAGTTTAACGTGTACTCGTCCGCGAGGAAGACGCGAACGCGCGACGCGGCTCGATTACGTAACCGCGCGCGGTTTAATGATAGTTTCGATGGGATCTATCATTCCGCTCAAAACAATGATCGGGTCGATTGGCTAACCGTGTAATTACGCTTTTGTAAGCGGCCGGTTAAAAATGAACTTTCACTTCTTTCAGCGCCGCCGCGAAGAAAACTATATCTCGGCCGAGCTACCGGCCCGACTGGATCTACCTAATCCACTCGATGGCCTACTGCTCTAGAAAACGATCCGGACACCCGGTATACGTCCCCTAGTCGTAAAGAAAACGTTCTTCTCCCTTAAAAGAATTTCGTTTAACGATTCAAGCTTGTCGATTATTATGCGTGCACACAGTTTTTCCCTCGTTAACATCCTGCGGTTTCAACGAACCCTGCTTCCTATTGGCTGGCGACGTCACGCGTGGGACAGTGACGAGAACGAACGCCGTTGGCCGAGTCGCGAGAGGGCGGGGACAGAGGTGCGACGCCAAGGAGGGAAAACTGCAAATCGCTGAATCTCTGGGAATTTTCGACTTGGAAAGTTAAAACTTTGAAACTGCTTTCCTCGGGGGATGAACTAACTCTCGGGACAAAGCTCGTGATATTTTTCAATGTTTATATCCCTGGAAGATTGGAGAAACATGAACATCGGTGATTTCACCGTTAGGGCAATGAAAAATCATGTCCGCCTTTTTAAGAACTGAGATTAGTGGGAACGTAAAGTTGCCTCCGTAGTTTGTAACAGTGGAAGTTCGATTGAAAATAGGCGAGAGCCTTAGCGAGGCACGGGTGTCGGGCCAGCGTATAAATAAAATCGGCGACGCAGCGAGCACCGAAAGCGGACGAGGTCCGTTTTCGATAATTCTTTAGCGTCGTTTTTGTTCCATACGGTTTCGATGGGAATGGAGGGCGGTGAGCCCGAGACGGTTGAACGCGTCAAACCAGAGCAATCGTTTGTCGAATGAGCGGTACACTCCCGTCTTTATTTTCAGTAGCAGGCCCGGCTATATTTAGGCTGCTTTAGTCACCTTCGAAAGTGCCTCCTCGTCGAACACCGTGTGTTCGACGTGTATCGATAGCCTAACCTCGCCTCTCAACGAGTGGCAACGGGTTTTCCACGAAACAAAACGACAGTCTCCTTGAAACTCGCACTCACCAAATTGCTGTCTGACCGATACACGTATACTTAGCAAATCGCGAATTTCCAGTCGACGGAAAACTTTCGCGGCGATCTGGTTCCCTCGTTAGCTGGCGAGTCGCGGTTCCATACGAGCGTAAACCATAAGCTGTAGACCGGGCTCCTCTTGCATCCTTTCCTGCGATTACGATCCGCGGGGACGTACGATCAGCGCCGCGGATAACTGTGTTTACAGGAGCTGGCCCCGGCGTTATCTTCGCCAGCTTCCGCAACGTCCGTGCTTCTTTCGTAAACCCACCAAGAATTCGTTAACTCCCCTTTAACGTCCCCCCGTCATGGATTACTGGAGTCCCTCTCGACCGTCACCGATTGCGATTGATCGCAATAACTGGACTGCTCACGTTTATGTTCCGATATTTATTTTTTCCCATAGAGTTGTGTCTGTTGTGGCTTTCGGGTGCAAGCCGTGTCCTAAATGAAGAGATTTCCCAACGTTTCGCCAGCATTGCAGCTTCATCAGGGAGTCAGAAGACACACTTGTGGCGGCTACTTCCTATGCTCGTCAACAGAGGGACATCACGACAACACCTTTCCCGCTACTACCTGAATCTTCCTCTGTTTGTATATACACCGTCCTAAACTGTCCTTACGACATCCCGCGTTTAAGGCACGGGTCCGCTAGATAGCCTTACCGATGAGTCCTTTAGCGGGCCTAGGACGAAACGCTTTCTTCTCCTTTTTCTTCCTCTCACACACTTTTCAGCCCCCATAATTGGTGACCCCGACAAACGAACAACAACGCTACCTTCTGAGCAGAGGAGACGACAACATCAACAAACCACGGACAACATCAGGAAGACTGGAAGGTGACTACTCTGTCACTGCCTTGCCTGAACTACTGCCCGACCAACAGCGTGGACTTCTCCCTACTATGCGCTTCTGACGTCATCTTCGCAGCATTTATATGGTTTAACGTTTCCGCACCTAAATTTGTGCGACGTTTTCGTATCTACATTTGTGCGACGTTCATCCATTGTTTGTGCGACTATTATGAGTCCTACAAGCGGCTTAGGGAGCTACTCAACTTCGTCGATTCGGCAGCATCACTGGTGGGCACACTGACAGCGCACATTCCAGCGACCTCCTTGGATTCCGGCGGAGATCAGCGTAATTAGAGCGAAAATTTGTCGAGATATCGTTGACCACTGGCAAGGGGGTAATGTGGCGGCTACTTCCTATGCTCGTCAACAGAGGGACATTACGACAACACCTTTCCCGCTACTACCTGAATCTTCCTCTGTTTGTATATATACCGTCCTAAACTGTCCTTACGACATCCCGCGTCTAAGACACGGGTCCGCTAGATAGCCTTACCGACGAGTCCTTTAGCGAGCCTAGGACGAAACGCTTCCTTCTCCTTTTTCCTCCTCTCACACACTTTTCAGCCGCCATAATTGGTGACCCCGACAAACGAACAACAACGCTACCTTCTGAGCAGAGGAGACGACAACATCAACAAACCACGGACAACATCAGAAGGACTGGAAGGTGACTACTCTGTCACTGCCTTGCCTGAACTACTGCCCGACCAACAGCGTGGACTTCTCCCTACTATGGGCTTCTGACGTCATATTCGCAGCATTTATATGGTTTAACGTTTCCGCACCTAAATTTGTGCGACGTTCCTCGGTTCTGCGAGATTTCTTTGTCGCAACGCTGTCTCCCGGGTGTTTTGGCGACCTTCTAGCGAGGCTGGCCGTTTTCGCGAGGAAACGCGCGAGCCACCGGGAACGGTATCGGGACTAAGATCGGCCCGCGCGGCGAAAAATAGCGCATTTAATTATAGGTCAAACGCGAGATTCCGCGGAGCAGCTGTTTAAATAGCGATCCGCTCTCGCTCCGAAGACGATACTCTCGCCGAGCCGGTTCTAATCGCGATCGACTCTTCCGATCGAATCGAAACTTTGATTTCTCCCACCCTCGAACGAGTCTACTCAGCGGCCACGGAGTTCCCATCACTGGTTGGAACTATTTTATTTTGCATAACAATCTACAGTCTAGTCATAAATAAAAAGTCTGAAAAATAGACTACGAATTTTATACATTTATGACAAAAATGAATACAATTTCAAACGGTAAAAAGATTAAAAAGATTTAAAAGTTTAATTTATACTACTATTTTAAATCTAGTGTTGTATTATAGAGCGATAGAAGCAAAGTAGGGGAAGACGGTACGTCAGAGTGGTGGTAGTATTTCCGCCCAGCGCCCACGGAGTTCCCATCACTGGTTGGAACTATTTTATTTTGCATAACAATCCACAGTCTAGTCATAAATAAAAAGTCTAATAAATACACTACGGATTTTATACATTTATGACAAAAACGAATAGGTACAATTTCAAACAGTAGAAAGGTTACAAAAATTTAAAACTTTAATTTATACTACTATTTTAAATCTAGTGTTGTATTATTTTCTAACTGGTTAAAATGATTGAGCAAAGATGTGGATGTCTACGTAGCTCTTGGTTCTTGAAAATAAGGAGGAGAATTTCTGTTTTGCATAAAAATCCACACTGTACTAATAAGGCAAGGGAAATGCGAAATAAAAGAACGCTCGCGATTTGACTGTACGTTTACGAGCCAGATGGGAAAATGGGTAAAACCATTCATTTTATCGGAACGAATCTGTCTCCTCGAACGTGACACACCGGTGTAGCCTCGTCCACGAAATTCAAGGGGCAACCATAATGTCTTCGAGTACCTGAAGACAATGTCCTTCGGTGGTTTCTGCCATCGGCCCTATCGACTCCAGCATCATAACTCGCCGAACAATGAAAACAATGTGCTCGGCTGAGTAATCCTCCTACGGATATACTCGGACGGTTAATTGTGAGCAAGAGAGAGATTGAGAGAGAGAGAGCGAGAGAGAGGGAGAGAAGGATGAGGAGAGCCGGTGACCTGGCCCGTTGTTCGATGGAGACGCTGTTAGTCATACGCATACCTGCCTACTTAGGGAATTCAAGAGCCAAGTATGGCAAGACCTTGTGTTATCCGAACCAATAATATTCCGGGTACACTACCGCAGTGTTTTGATCGGTCCCGACAATAATTCACGCCCCGTAATGCTAACAGGTAGTCAACTCTTTTGCACTGCAATTCGTTTGTTGACCAAACGCGAAGTGCAATTTTGTCTCGCTTTCCATTTCACTTTTTATTCGAGTTCAAGTACAAAAATCTGACTTTGCATAACCAAAATACTTGCATTCTCGTTTAATCTGTTCCAAGGAAATCTATTAAAACGATGTGAACATTTTTTAATATAATATGAATTGTACATATTATATTGTTTGGTAAAAAATAGCGTTCAATGTGTGAACGAATAAGAGGTTGAGTTCCAGTCGAAATCAAATATACAGGTTGTCCCATTTAAGTTGAGATTGTAAATAATCTCGAAAACACATGATTTAACACTAAACCTACCACGGTCAAAATGACCGGTTTTCTATTTTACAATTATTGAAATGACAAAACGGTTTCATAGGAAACGACTGAATTGACTTCTTTATTTAAGCACATATTCTTATGGAAACGGTGCAAAGTTTAAATAAATTCAATTTTCTCAATTCTGTAAGGCGTTTTATCTTTACATGTTTTGTGGTTGGTAGGTTTAGTGTTAAAAAGACAAATTGACGCGTGTCCTTTAGTGTTCCGAGTGAGGAGTCAAATGGCACTACTAGTTTTCTAATTCGTGGGCGTTTTCAAGGTCATTTCAAGGTCATTTTGTCTTTTTCATCATAAACCCATATTTTTTATTTTAGAATCATATTCTACGTAAAAATATGCACAACTTTTGTTTGAAATATTTTTTTGTAAATTTGTAAGAACTTTATTATGTGTTCATGAGTTTTTTATTAAACGAATTACTAAGTGTCTAGAAGTTGAGGGTAAAAATTTCAAGCATTAATTACGATGTCCTTAAATGAAATCAAAAATCTTCCAGAAGAAAGTAACGTTGTCATTTTAATAGAAAAAACAAAATTATCCTTGATATAAACATGAAAAAATCAGCTAAGTATCTTAGGAAATATTGAACTTACAAAAAGATGTTTCAAACAAAAGTTGTGCACTTTTTTACGTAGAATATGATTCCGAAATAAAAAATATAGGTTTATGACAAAAAAAGACAAAATGACCTTGAAATAACCTTGAAAACGGACACGCAATAGAAAACTAGTAGCGCCATTTGACTCCCCACTCGAAACACTAAAGGACATGCGTCAGTTTGTTTGTTTTAAATCACATGTCTTCGAGGTTTTTGTACAATCTCAATTTAAGTGAGACACCCTGTATATCTAGCCAAATTAACGATTGCGCGTTAAATTAGAGGCAATAATAAGAACGCCAGAATTTCGTCAAGATTTTTTGAAATATTGTAACAATAAATAACCAAGCCCTGGAATGAAAGACCCAGTTTGCCAGGGGCGTTAGTGAAAAAAGAACATTGCTGGCGGGGGGTTAAACATGCAATTTCGTCTCTCGCGAACAATTGCTTATTATTCGACGCCTTTGTCCAGCGATAATTCCCAACAACTGCAGCTCGTCATCGTCTATTTGGCATGGCGAAAGTTCACGACGAGCTACCACTCTTCGTTTAAGTAGAAGGGATTCAAATATTCCGTAAGAATTGTTCGTATCTCGCGACCACTCGTTTCGTGGCTTTCTTCCGGCCTCGGTGTCTCGAGGACACGTCATCGGACTCGTGACCGGCCACTAGCGGATTTTTATGCAATCCCGACTTTCTCGAAAAATGAATGCTCGAAGGGCGATGCCATTATAGATAAAAACATATATTTATTCTCACCGCTGAATTTATCGCTAAAAACTATTCGCTTCGCCCCTTTAATTACGAAGCACGAAATCTACAATTTCTTCTTCGTTCAACCCTTTTGTCAATAGTTAAAATTTTCTACGATGTTCAATGTTGTTGCTCTTTACAGTTTCAATGCATATTTTAATGCCTCAAATGTAAATTAATCTGTGACCATCGAAGAACTTAAAAATCTACAATAATTTTGCTCTTTGTCGACAGAAATGTTCAAAAATTTATAAAAAGAATTTAAAAGTGGTTACCCGGCTAATCTGTGTCGATAAAACTCCATGCCGAATACTATTTAAATTGGGTAAATAAAAAAAAAAAAAAATACAGTAATTATTTTTGTGGCGATAAATAATGTAGCTCTGATCTGGGAAAATTCCCCGAGCGCAAATTCGTTCTTATACGTTGCACAGATTGGACATCTAGTTGGTAGGATCCACAAATAATCTATGAATAATTCTCACGATTTATAAATACGTAAGAAATACATTGCAGAACTAATTTCGGGCATGAAACCCTTTCGGTGACCGATTCGAACGATCTCACCGTTCCCAGATCTTTTGCCGGAACAATCGATCGGTTTCCCGAGTTTCGCGCAGTCGAATAATCGCGTTCCGAGTTGCCCGGGTCGCTTTCGCGGCTAATTATTTTTATCCACGCCGGCGAGTTTATTAATTGAGCCACGGGAGCGACGCGTGTTTGGCCAGTACCCTTGTTTCGTCATCCTCGGCTATCGTTTTAAATAAATTATTCCGTTGCGTAGAGCTCGTCGCGAAAGTCTCAAACCCCTTCCTCCCCCCACCCCCCGGTTATCAGTGTATATTAGGTGTGCGAATAAGATCGGTGTCTTTTTATTCAGTCGGTTGTAACATTAGCTTCAATTATACTATTTGCTCTCGATGGTGATTTAAGGTGACGAAGATGTAGATGTAAGGGAGGAGAATTGGATGTACATTGCTACCCCGAGGGGAGGCAATAAAATTCTATATATTAGCAATAATAATGCAACTGCCAAGGAGCAAAAATGAATTTAGTTGTGAATGAGAATCACTGCGTTTCTCTAACTTGAAATAATAGACCAGATGTCATCAGACCCATAGGCCTAGTATTTCTTTGGCTTTTCCTTATTTCAAGTGGACGACTGATTTTCTATATCGCCTTCTAAATTTTTTTTCTTTACTTCGAGTCAGTGTCGTCAGATCGGTTAAATCAAGGGGAATACAATTTACCACCTCTCCGATGACCAAAGTAATATGTAATACGTTGCGCGGCACGTCACGTGACCAGTCTACGGTCTTAGCGGGGGACGTTGGAGCGTCCTCAGGAGTGGAATGGGATAGTGGAAGGGGAAAAGCAGGAGAGAAAAAATCAACCCAGTATTGGGTTGATCTGGCGACACTGTTCTGGATACGTTTCTGACACCGAACGCTTGGATAGAAACGCAGCTCGAGATACACTCAACCGATCTACATCAATAACATTATTATTATCAGCAGTACATGCGCATTTCCCGGTCAGTATCGCTGGAGAATATAGAATTGGTAAACAAGAACTACCATCTGATTATCTGCTTATTGCGTGTGTTGAAAACGTCGCAATGAATCATGTACCATTTTAACACCTTGACATACCATTTTCTTTACGACTACAATAATTAGAACGTCTTCGCTTTCAAAAATGTCACAGAAGTGGAAAGAAAATTTATATTTTTGACTACATTTATTTCAATGCTTCACCCCTTAACCTACAACTACGGGCATAGCCCGTAGTAGATGATCGGGCCAAAAGTGAATATTACGGGCATAGCCCGATCATCGTACTAAACTAGTCGTGCGAATGGCTCGAAGACTGCGCGAGCTTGTTCACGTTTTCGGCCCAAAATTCTCGAACGTAAATCGTAGGTTAAGGTGTTAAATATTGATTACACAAAAGTAAAATTTTATTTCGTCTGAAACGAAAGGTAAGACGTTCATCTTTGTTAGACTTTATTTAATATCTTCATGACGAGTCTGACTCGTTAAAATACGGCAAGGAGTTAAGGCACAAGTTTTGTTGTTGGACTCGAAAAATCGTGGGATCATGAAGACATCTACAATCTTTAGCAACGAGATGGGAAAAGAGTGCTGTTGTTTATATAGATTTATTGAATCGTTGTGAGGTAGATCACAAAGTGTATATGTATAACAAAGTGATTAAACTTAACAATGCACACACGAGGTATTACAGAATTAGTAATAGTTCTTAATATTAGCGCGAGACACTCTGCACACACACACCGTGTTACGCTCAGTACACCAGACAGCTCGGCAGAGGTCGGCAACTCTCGGGTGGTTTCGGCATCCCTCTCATACACGCACACACAGAGATTACTCTCTTTACAAGTGCTACAAAATGATGGTGAATCGACATCGAAACATAATTTGGTGTACTTCCTTTACGAGTAACAGTTTTAGTACCGAATACATTTGCACGCTTAATAGCCGACATCATTGGCAAATGGCGGTTATCGCAGACGAAACGCACGATTGCTCACGGCTCTTTCTCGTTTCGGAAAGGACGAGCTCGCACGAGGCTGCCGGATTTCGTCGTTGAGAGCGAGAGAGGGAGAGGGTCCTGCAAAGCGATACGAGCGCTCGACTGGTAACCAGAGCTCCGGATTATCCGTTTACACGTTTCCGCGCGTAATTAACAATTCCGTGTATCGTCGGCGGACACTTGAAAATTCGTTTATCAACGTTTACGTTCCGCGTTTGAAACCCGCTAGCCGAGCATTTGCACGTTCGGAGCGTAGGTCTCGAAATGTTTTCCACGCCCCCGGGACTGGTGGGACCACAAATTTACGCGCGAACAATCGAAACTGCACGCAGAGCCGAGCAAATTGTCCTTGGAGCCGAAATACATCGGAAAAAGGACAATCTCGGAGTTGGATCGTCCTTCCAAGGATCACAGGCGGATTGTCAACCAGGGAAATCCCTTCGTATACCTTCCGAAATTACCTTTCAACAAACAGTCATTTCCAGTGAATTCATCTCTGTCTACGGAGTTTTCAAACTACGCAGCAGATCTTTAAGGTGTATCCAATAAAATTTTATGAACAAGTTCCCCACCACTCTGTTCAAAAACAGAGATGACAATCTTGTAAACGAGAAAGATGAACGATCAACAAAATTCAATTTCTACCGTAATTTGTTCACTGAATATGCTGATTACTATAGTGAAGATCTTTATACAAAATAAAAATTGTTTGCATTAATTATAGGACGTAGGAACCAAATAGATGTTTATTTCTCTATTTTGTCGTTTTGTTAATTTGCAAAAAATACATTGATGCGCGCTAATCCTTTGAATTCGTTTAATGTGCGCATATTACACTAACCTACTTTTGTCATAAATTTTTTTTTTTTATTAACTCCCTCAAACTTTACAATTTGTCCCAGTGGACATTCGGTAGATTGTTTGAAAATATCTTTTTAGAGAACACAACTTTAAGCCTTCTGTAGAAGATCATAGACTGCGGATCTTTATGCAAATGGATGATTGGAGCGGCCTTTCTTTTTTTCATCGTTCCAGAAAGTTGTAAAGAATGTATCGATATTCTTAAATATTGTTAGTCGTTGTTCTGTTTTAAATTGCACATAGCCAGTTTTATCTTAAATGCATAAAATCCGCTGTTAAAAAGTTACTTTTTCGATAACCTAATATTTTTTAAACGAAAAACAGGTGAAGCAATGAAACGGTGAAAACAAGTGTAAAAAGTCGTTTCGGCAAACGCTCGGGAGAATTTTGCGAACGATTGACGGAGGTTAGGGGCGCGTTAAAAACAGTGTTTTCGCGAAAAGTGGTCCGGCACCGAGTGTCGAAAAATAAAAAATACCGAGCGTGGCCACGAGACACAGCGGAGCATAAAACAGGATCCAGATATGAGTGGAGGGTTAGGAGCATTGTCCACCTGTCTACCTTCGTTCCCCCAGCCGCCGTCCGCGAGGCACCTGCGTGACGTCACACGAGGAAACAGCTGGTCGCTCCTTTCTTACCTGCGAGTCTCGGTGTCCGCTGCTCTGCAACCTTTCCCCGTCTACCTTTCTCGTTCGCCTACCCCCACCCTTTCCCACTCTCCACTGAGAGCTCGATCCTCGTTCCTTTTAATCGCTTCTCGCTCGTGCCTTGTTTACTTTTCCCCTCCCTCTCCCCCTCTCACTCTCTCACTGTCTCTCTGTCTCGCAAACACCATCACGGATCGTTTCTGCTCCGTTCTTTACCCGATCGCGCGCGAGTCGCGTCTCGTTTCCATTCGTTGGCCAACTTTGTCTCTTTCTGTTCTCTCTCCGCTTTACCGGCTTTTTACTCGCTCCGTCTTTGTCGCCGCGCTTGATTTCTTTTTATCAAGCATCTGGAACCTCCGGCAAGGTTCATTTCGGCTATACGTACAGTTAGAGTGAGACACGTATGTATTTTACAAGATTCGGGCAAAAACGATCACTAACTGACTAACGACTACAAGTATCATATTCTTCAATCCTTTCGGTGTCCCTTCAATCCAATAAATTGGAAATACGTACAAAGATCATCTACTTTATACATTATTTATATCGCTTGATTTTATATTCGTACGGTATCCGTGTTATGAAAAATCGCACCAACAGAAAATCAAATATTGATTCGCAAAATATTTTCAATAATTCTCATGTATTTTTGTGTTATGTTTATTGACAATCATTATTTAATAAACTTCATTCTTTCAGAATAATTTAATAGTATTTATATGTAATAGTATTTATCACCGTAATGTGATAAAAGAAGGAAGGCAATAGCCAATGAGATCAACGCATCGGATAATTTGTTAAAAGCGTTATTACCTAAAGGCGTGTATAACTCGGTGTTACAGAGTATCGTATAAAAGAAGTGCGAGCGTAAAAGAAGGAATATATTGTGTGTGTTTATGAATACTTAATTTGTGACAGCCGTGCCGTCGCGTTCACGGTCAGATAATTTCTTACCGCTCACGGTCGAGCATTCTTCGTCGAAAACTTATTAGACACCCTCGCCTTCGAGGGCTTCTACGAGACCCTTTAAAACCCCGTATCTCCTGACTGGCCTTGGGACCACCGAAAAACCAATCGATAGACTCGACAGAAGGAGCTCGTAAATCCGCGTCGTTCGGCTCGGCTCTAAAAGCAGAAATTTTCGGCCCACCAAGAATGTCGTGGCGGGATACGACCAAAAGAAAAGCAAAGAACTCTTCCAGAACCGTTTATTCAAAATTCTTTTCACCCCCCGCTTCGAGACTGGACGTACCGGCGCGTTCTCTTTTTATTCCGTCGCAAAATACGAGTCCCGCCGTTACAAGTCGTTCACGACGTCCCCAAAACTTTATAGATTATGCGCCGTAACCTGACAACTTTATCCGTACAATCTCCGTCATTAGTATTCTCGAGAATCTCTGAACAAAACTTTCAATTTCTTCTTTTTAGCAGATCGCCAGAAAATTTTTTCCTTTTTCAAAAAATTAACCATAACATGAACACCGTCTTTTAACATATTTATAATCCTTCAAGGATGACGTCTGTATATCGTACCTACTCCGAAGAGTATTTTAAAATTGATTACATTAGACGAGATGCATCTCCATGCATTGTTTTTGGTTTTTAGAAACCAAAGATAGTAATTGTAATAAGAAGCACACCGAAAATCGAATTTAAAACAGCGGAACTATTCAAGAATTTTAAGAAAATCAATAGATTGCCTTGAACTTGTCACGATTGCTAAAATAAGAACATAAATTGGTACCTGGCTATAGTTTCTTGCAATTGATGCCGACAATTTTTATTTTCCATAAACATCGGCAGTCTAATCACTCGGCACCGATAAATAATTGTGTCTACGGAAACGCGAAAGTCGTGGACGTAGCCTACAAAGCTAATGCTGCTAATTCCGAAACGAATGACCCCGGGATTAGGCTGCGGGGAAGACGTGTTTACAAATATCTTGTTTCTCAAGTTCTGCTCTGCTTGAACTGCATTTTGGGAGGAAAGTGGCGGATGTTGCAGGAGGAGGAAGTAGATTCGCAGGTAGAGTAAAAACCGCGCGCGGGGCAGCAGTGCTTATCTGGAAAATGTGGCACACGTTATTCGTCGGGTGTCGTCCGTCTTTGTCCGATGGTTGTGTCACCGTGGCTGGTCGATGTTCCTCTCGTTCCACGGGGTTCCCGCGCTGGATGAAGCGAAACAGAGGAACAAGGGCCGAGGAGACGGTTGGGGGGGGGGGGGGGCGGTTCGTATATCTCCGTTCCGCTCGTGCGGAACTCGTTCCTCGTTCCTCCTTCTCGTACCTTTCGACCCGCAACACCTCCTTTTCCATTCGCTCGGCTCTGTCTCCGTTGCTCGGCCCGAGCTCGAGGTTTCTCCCCTCGATGGAATAGTGCGACTGCATATATGTATATATATATATACACGCAGCACACATACACGAAGCACAAGCATACACATTATTCCACAGACACAAATACACGCACACAGGGTGTTCCGAAAATTGCCGCCGACTGTCGGACGCTTCCATGTATTCCCCGGTTTACGATGGAAAAGATTTCAGCATCTAGGTTGCATGCGACTCGGGGAGAGCTAATCGATCGGCGTTGACGTAACTGTACGGATACTTTCTGGATGATATGCTTGCGGGAACACCCTCTGCTAGCCTATAGCGTCTCGCTCGAACGACAGCTCTCTCGATGGACTCCAGACGTGGGAATAGCTACAGTATCTTTTTCGCGCGCGCACTACGAAATCTAGACAGCCACGAAATGCGGCAAATATGCACAGGGTGGACGAAAATGGGAGGTACAAAATCGGTTAGAGAAACGGTACAGCTAAAAATATGACGAAAACACTCTCATACTAAAAAATGTCATCGTACAATGGCCAATAAGGGTTGTCATTTTTTAAATGTCAGAGAACTTAAATTTTTAGGCTATGTCTGTGGCACAAAAGAGAAAGAGGTTGAGTATGGCTGGTTTAGAATGAGAGCCTAAGACAACTGTATCATAGTAGCAGGCTTCGTCGACGTAAGAAATAAATTTTTAGGTTAGAGAAAAAGCGAAACCAGGTATAAAAAGAAGTGAATAGAGACCGTACCTATGCCTACAGCATCTAACACAGGACAATGGGAGTCCACGATTTCTCAGACATTGTGTATGTGTGGTAGCTAGGCACTAAAGAAGGTTAGGAGCCAGCTAAGAGGCAAAAGTAGTATTTTGGTCGAAACGGGGAATAGCAACGATACAGAGGACGCGTAGCGGCGGGTTAGCCTAATTCCGAAGGCATGGAGGAAGGAATGAATTGCGGCGGACAGAAATAAACGTGGAAAAGACGGGTCCGAAAGGGTTCGAGAGCAATTGCTGTCTCGGTGGGCTCCCTACTTTTCGGACGCCTGTTGTGCATCCGAGTAGAAGGTTATACATGCGGAGCGCGGCCACGCTTCCACGTATACACGTGTATCGTTGTGGAGGATAGTAGTCGCGAGGCTCGTTCCTCGAGCTACCTTCGAACTACAGTTAATTCCCCCGATGGACGCGTGGCGCTGCTGAACCGCAAGTGCACGTAAACGCGACGATGACGATTCTTCTTCGATAACAGCGTCGTTTTCCGAGTGATTTTCAATGCACGGCCGACACAGTGGCTCTCAAATGATTCTCCCTGCCGATATCACTGACAGCGTGACAGCGAATTAGATCGCGGATGCTGGTCGCCTGAGAATCGCGCGATTCCTCGAGACTCCAGTATCGCCACCGGACTGTTATCTGTCAGCGTCGATGATCGTTGTGTGTCTCGAAAGTTCGCGCGTTCCGAGTCTTTACGACTCTAAACCGCTTTAGCGGCATCTTACAAATGGAAATAAATTTTACCTATAACTTTTGGAGGCGACGAGATATCGATCGCACGCTAAGAGGGTATATTTAACACGTTCAGCGCCCACTCGACGATCATAAAAATTACACAAAATCAAAGCAATATATTTAATAAAACAAAAACTAAGAAGTTTTGTGATATTAATTACTGTTTCAAATCTCTTCTATTTCTCAGATCGTAAGGAAGTTTTGTACACTCAATCTACCAACGTAAAAATTGATTTTCAATTCCGTATAAATAATTCCGTCAGCCAGATATGGTTGACATGGCGCTGAACGTGTTCAAACTGAAAATCGACACTGTAAAACGTCACCGAGTGCGAACAGAAAGCATAATTCAAACCAATGTTACGACCGATTGAATAAAAAAGCATCGAGCTTATTCGCACACCTAATACACACGACGACGGTGTACGTAACAATTTTTGTTGTCTGGAGCCCGCGAGCCCGATGAATCGATAAAAGCGACGGCGGCCGAGCGCCACGGCGGCGTGTATTACCGACCGATAAACGTAATTGAAATTGAAAGGCGGACGGATATTTGTTTGTCGAGAGTTTGGCCCGGCCGGTGATTCGAAATGGCTGCGTACAAAGCCCCCGGGCCGGCCCCCTTTTTGATCTTACGCAGTCGAGGCACAAAGACGACCCCTTTTCAACCCGGGGAGAGGACCGGGATATTTCTCTCTCTTGGCGTGGTGTGCCCCGATCCGAATGCCCCGATCATAATAGAAGGGTGCAGAATTACTTAGGTTCGATAATGCTTCTTTTTCTTTTTTCTTCTTTCTTTCTTTCTTTCTTCGTTCTCTCCCCCCCCCCTCTCTCTCTCTCTCTCTCTCTCTCTCTCTCGGCTGCGAGGACCATCCGCGATCGATATTGTTTTATTTCGCCAAACCTCTTTCGTTTCTTTCCGCACGGTGTTCGCTGTGCGTGCTCTCGATCATCGCACGAAACTGCTCGAGACACGACACTGTCTTCTTGTTGTGATCTTTAACACTTGACCTTCGCCGGGAGCCCGTTAATACGCTCTAATAGCTGTGCCGTATATTAATGCATTATTAACCAGCGATTATTTCATAATTATTTCATAATAATTAATTATTATTATTATTTCATAATAACTAATTTTTCGTGAAAATGCCAATTGGAACAATTGAGTCTTGTGATATCACGAGATGCATTAAATGTTTCATATATCAAGTAAAACATTTTTGTATTTTGTTCCTTTATAGGGTAAAATGTTTCTTTAGGTGAATAAAAAAAAGTCCACTTATGTTCACGATTTTATTTGACGTTAATAAAACGTTCAGCAGTAATAGCAACTTCAGTCGTGAAACAAGAAGTCGATAACGTAATTTAATCTGTTCCCTTTTGATACAGCACAAATATTGCCAAATTTTATTAACCCTTTGCACTCGGAGCTATTTAAACTAAAAAATCAAACATTCCTTCTAACCTAGAATATTTCTATTGCACATAATTTTTTTTCATTATATGCGTACGAAACTGATGTAGTATCTCATACAATATTTAAACGTTTAGTAATTTATTACATATAAACAAATTTAATCATGTAAACAATTTTCTGAATAATATAAATGTAATTTCTTTCGATCGAAATGAATTATATCGATGAAACTGATTTCGGCGCAAAGTTTCGATCTTATTGAAATAAGATTGAAAGAAATAAGATTTATTTCAATAAGATCGGAACTTTGCGCCGAAATCAGTTTCATCAATATAATTTATTTCGATCGAAAGAAATTACATTTATATTATTCAGAGAATTGTTTACATGATTCAATTTGTTTATATGTAATAAATTACTAAACGTTTAAATATTGTATGAGATACTACATCAGTTTCGTACGCATATAATGAAAAAAAATTATGTGCAATAGAAATATTCTAGGTTAAAAGAAATGTTTGATTTTTTAAAGAAATTACATTTGTAACATGGATGGCGAAACACTTACACCAAAAAAAAAAAAATTTCAATAAGATCGAAACATTGCGCCGAAATCAGTTCCATCAATATTCTGAATAATGGTGTAACAATTTGTAGCGGCGCCTCAGAGTCGCCATTCGAGTGCTAAGGGTTAATAGACTCGATAAAGTGTTAACGCTTCGAGCGCCACGCCAGAATAGGAGACAGAATTTATTTTTTACAGATTTGTAATTTTCGTCTTCTCGAGGTTTTGCTGATGTAAAATTGTACTATTTTTGTGATTGATAGTACGTTTCGTAACAAATTCCACGACCTATTCGACACACCGCGATCTGTATATCATTTATCTCGGTGATTCTTTATCTCACCGTGTCTCTCTATTTCTCTGTTGGTCTTTCGACTCGGGGAGACGAGTTCGACCCCTCGATTACGAAGATTATTCCGTTGCTAGTAAATTGCTTATATAATCAGAGAGTTTCGTAATATGCTCTCCGAAGGCCGATACCGAGCGTTCAAATAGTAGCAATAATTTATTCGGCGGTGGTCCTTTGATAGAAATGATGCGCGAGATCTTTGCGCGAGCGGGAATTTCAACAGATTCATTTAGCCCCATTGTTCTATCCTCGATATCGATTATTTCATCGAGTTAGAGGAAAATAAAAATACGAAAGGAGATATCCACCACGAACACGACGAAAGAATGCAAAATCGGTCGATCGTTTAATAATTAGAATAAATCAAGCAAACTCATTGCAAAGCGGCGCGAAATGTTGTTTCACGAACGGCGAACGCATGCAATTGAAAATTAACATTCAAACGATGCCGTCTTTAATTACTCGCGTAATTAGAGCTGGCTATACGATAGAACGACCACTGGGAAATGTGTCTTTCACCACGAGCAATTGCAGAATGTCTTTAACTTCGTCATTTACAATTCCGATCGAATTTCGTGTGACGCACGAAGCTGCCCGAGAAACTCTTCCGGCGTGATTTACAAGGGCAGCAGTTGCACGTTCTTAACAATTTTATTGCTCAGTTTTCTGGGGCATGGTAAACCGTTACACGTTCGTTCTTGCAATTTCTTGGTGCCTGCCACGATTTTACCAATTAACCCTTTCCACTCGAAGCTATTTCAACTAAAAAAACCAAACATATCTTCTAACCTAGAATATTTCCATCGTACATAAGTTCTTTTCATTGTATGCGTACGAAACTGATATAGTACCTCATACAATATTTAAACGTTTAGTAATTTAGTACATATAAACAAATTTAATCATTTAAACAATATTCTGATTAATGGTGTAGCGATTTGTAATGGTGCCTCAGAATCAACTCGGGAATAGTTGCATAAATGATCACAGGATAATGTTTCTCCAATTTAATCAGCAAGTGCTGGCAAAGACGATATATTAAACATTGTAGCTGCATTTTGTATAAGAAACAATAAAATATCTCCCAATCTAACGTTTTTTCGAAATAAATAGGTTAAAAAATTTTTTACAGGGAGTGAGGAGTTGAATCGATCAATGCAATGAAAAATATATGGTTGTAAATAAAAAAATAAAATTGACCTTCGTAGGTCCTATACGCCTCCACCTACGGACAAATTATTGACATTAAATTATGTCCTTCAGGATACCATTAAACTTTTGTTTGAAATATTTTCCGGTATCGTAAACAATTTCAAAGATAATCGTGGGGTCAGTGTAATTTCATTCGATCGAAATGAATTATAATTATGTAGTACCTCATACAAGATTTAAACGTTTAGTAATTTATTACATATAAACAAATTTAATCATGTAAACAATTTTCTGAATAATATAAATGTAATTTCTTTCGATCGAAATGAATTATATTGATGTAACTGATTTCGGCGCGAAGTTTCGATCTTATTGAAATAAGATTGAAAGAAATAAGATTTATTTCAATAAGATCGAAACTTTGCGCCGAAATCAGTTTCATCAGTATAATTCATTTCGATCGAAAGAGATTACATTAATATTATTCAGAAAATTGTTTACATGATTCAATTTGTTTATATGTAATAAATTACTAAACGTTTAAATATTGTATGAGGTACTACATCAGTTTCGTACGCATATAATGAAAAAAAATTATGTGCAATAGAAATATTCTAGGTTAGAAGAAATGTTTGATTTTTTAAAGAAATTACATTTGTATCATGGATGGCGAAAGACTTACACCAAAAAAAAAAAAATTTCAATAAGATCGAAACATTGCGCCGAAATCAGTTCCATCAATATTCTGAATAATGGTGTAACAATTTGTAGTGGCGCCTCAGAGTCGCCATTCGAGTGTTAAGGGTTAACATCGTCAGATTCTTTAACCCGGAAATAGTTGCATAAATGATCACAGGATAATGTCTCTCCAATTTAATCAGCAAATGCTGACAAAGACGATATATTAAACATTGTAGCTGCATTTTGTATAACAAACAATAAAATATCTCCCAATCTAACGTTTTTTCGAAATAAATAGGTTAATAATTTTTTACAGGGAGTGAGGAGTTGAATCGATCAATGCAATGAAATTGTAATTTCATTACAAATAAGCTAACATAATTGCGCGCTTATAGCCATTGCATCGCCGTTACGTCGCGCCGTATCCCGACGGACGACCGCGCTAGTGGAAAAGCACCACTGGCGGCAACTCATGTCGGGCATGTTGCTCTATCACGTGATATAGTACGATTTTATGCTGGGCCCCTTATTTTTTGAGACAAATTCAAAAATATCCTCAAAAATTGGTGCAAAAGTGGTGTCTCTCCGTCTGTAATGATTGTTTAAACATGTTTACACATGCATAATGTATTAATATTGGATGTCACTGTATTCGGGAAAGTCTACAGAATCTTTTGCTGCAAAGAACAAATCAATATCTTTTATAATGACATCACAATATTTGTTTAAAGTTGAAAAATAGGTCTTATTTTCAAACACAAATTTCTCAAAAACTGTACGTGTAGGCCAGTGACGGGCAATTTTGCCTCAATTGAGGCAAAACTGTCCACACCGTAGCGCCCTCTGTCCCCTTCCATCAAGCGCGGTACAATGGAGCAACGAAGACACGAGACATCAGCGTACGCAACAAACGTGCGCGCTGCATGATTGGTGGGAGAAGCAGGCGTTTGAGGGGCTCCACCCATGCCCACCACTGGCGTAGCCGAAAAAGTAAGGGCAGATTCGGAATCAGCGTAAAAAACTCTATAAGAACCACCCAACAGTTATTAGGAGAAAAATTTGTTGTTGGACAGTGCTATTCTACGCTCCCCATCGAAGTCCACTAGAAAGTCGCGAAAAAGTCTGAAGAAGATCGTTCCGTTCGGGAAACCGAAGTTCCCTCGTTAGATAGTAAAGATAGCGTAGGATCAAAGAGATCGCGATCGCGGGCCGGCATTAAAATGGAATTTGCCCGAACACAGATGCAAATCCACGATCTCGGCGATCCGCTTCGCCGGGAGAACAATAATTCCGTCCCGTTCCGTCGTGTCGCTCTTGCTACGAAGTATAGTATGTATGTACAACGTGCCGCTTATCGCGATCAGTCCGTGCGTTGCAATGTAAACTCGCCACTTAAACCATATTGTTTAACTATTTCGCGACGATTGTTTGGCAAACGTTGCTCGCCACGCGATCGCGCACCGACAATTAAACGGATTCAAAGCGACGTCCGACTGTGTGCACGTCCATGCAAGCCCCACGGTAATCGTTCACTTTTTCGAAGTTTATTTATCTCGGCCCGTTGTTTATATTCGTTCGAAAACATTTCTTATCGGACACCGATAACTCGAAACGCGGACGTTCGCGGCCAATTTACGGGCTCGAACGCTAATTTATGCACAAGACTTCGCTGTTATTCAAACGACTCTTTCGATCTCGTTTTATTGTTCTCTGAATCGTCTAATTTTCGCGGTAATAGTTAAACTAAAAACCAAGACGGTTCGTGGACAATGACGTAGTAAATAAAATAAGAAAAGAAAATTAACTATCTGCGGTCGAAGCGATTTTAATACCAAAATCAAGATATTTCTTTCGACCTAGAACATTTTTATTCTTTGTATCTTTTTTATATTGTGCACCTGAAATTAAACCTGTTTTTTCATAACACAAATGAATTTTTAAGATTTTACAGTGCGGTCGAAGCGATTTTAATACCAAATCCAAGATATTTCTTTCGACCTAGAACATTTTTATTCTTTGTATCTTTTTTACATGGTGCACCTGAAATTAAACCTGTTTTATCATAACACAGTTGAATTTTTAACAATTTACAATGCGGTCGAAGCGATTTTAATACCAAAACCAAGATATTTCTTTCGACCTAGAACATTTTTATTCTTTGTATCTTTTTTATATTGTGCACCTGAAATTAAACCTGTTTTTTCATAACACAGTTGAATTTTTAACAATTTACAATGAGGTCGAAGCGATTTTAATACCAAAACCAAGATATTTCTTTCGACCTAGAACATTTTTATTCTTTGTATCTTTTTTATATTGTGCACCTGAAATTAAACCTGTTTTTTCATAACACAGTTGAATTTTTAACAATTTACAGAATAGAGACGAATTTAACCAGTTAGCTGTGTTTGCCAAGTATACTCGTCATGGAATAAAAATGAATTGCTTGCTATTTATGTTAAAATTGTAGTGAAAATAAAAACGCACTATTAAGTCGACATTTTAGAATTTTTCCGAGTCAAAGACGAATTAAAGAAACGAAACAAAGAAATTGACGAGAGGTGAATATGTGATAAATAAAGTTTTCAAAAATTTTTAGTCGCCACATAGAAAATCGAGCTACACAGTTAACACGTTGACTGCCGTAGGCGCCACCGGTGACCGGCGACGCAGCAAATAATAAAAGTACATAATTAGAATAAATATGGATACTGATAAATTTTTCAATAATGTCATTGTTACTATAATGGTTCGAAGAAATTAATGCACGAAAAATGCTTCAAGCATGATTTTATAACTCACTTTATTTGCTGCAAATAATATTTCAACATAATATTTATAACGAAAAATTCACGTTGGCGCCTTGGGCAAAATATGGAAAATGCGCCTGGCAGTCAACGTGTTAATAATATGAACCACGTCCTCCTAAGGACAACTATCCCAACCCATATAATAATCTTCTTTATAGTGTTGCAGTTCATAAAAGACGAAAGCTGCCGAAGGGCCAGGAAAATGCCCGAGGGAGCCGCGCGACCCACTTGTTCCCGTTGATAGACAATGAGCCTGGGGTCCCGATGCCGACCGGCTCTCTTCGAAAGGTTAATCGGTAATTAAAACTCGATTACCGTCGCCGCGTTTCCGCGGGATATCGAACAAGAGCCGTTTCTCGCATTCGGACGGCTCGCCGATAAGTTTTCGGCCCGGTGCAACGACCTCGCCAACGGCCTGACGTTTGCTAAAAAAACTCTTTATCGTTTGCGTAACGAGACGGCCAGTTTCCCGCAACCGCTATGCTCCTCGATTAAACCAACAGAACCCGTTCCTCGATCCTCACGATCGTTCGAGGGATGAGGGCGTTTCGGGGGAAAGCGAAAAGTACGATGTATCTGTCCTGGGAGCGCTCCGGATTGCACGCGGCGGCAAACCATGATACTTTCGATTTAGCCAACAGGGTAGAAAATTATCTGTCTTGGGTTTTGTATGTATACTGGACCAGGTAGGCGTGGCTTCCTGGCCTTCGATTTTGACGGAGTCGGATATAAGTTGTGTCAGTCTAAAATTGTGCTACAAGAACATTTATTCGCATTTCTCCGAAAATACGAAAGTCTAGCTGTATGTTGCTCTTTTTTCTTTGTAATTTGTTCTGAGTAGGCGTGGCTTCCTGGCCCTCGATTTTGACCGAGTCGGATCTATGTTGTGTCAGTCAAAATTGTGCTACGAGAAAATTTATTCCGCAGGAGAAAACACGAAAGTCTATCTGTATGTTACTGTTTTTTCTATGTACATTGTTCTGAGTAGGCGTGGCTTCCTGGCCCTCCATTTTGACAGAGTCGGATCTAAGTTGTGTCAGTCTAAAATTGTGCTACAAGAAAATTTATTCGCATTTCTCCGAAAATACGAAAGTCTAGCTGTATGTTGCTCTTTTTTCTGTGTAATTTGTTCTGAGTAGGCGTGGCTTCCTGGCCCTCGATTTTGACCGAGTCGGATCTATGTTGTGTCAGTCAAAATTGTGCTACAAGAAAATTTATTCCGCAGGAGAAAACACGAAAGTCTATCTATATGTTGCTTTTTTTCTGTGTACATTGTTCTGAGTAGGCGTGGCTTCCTGGCCCTCGATTTTGACGGAGTCGGATCTAGGTTGTGTCAGTATAAAATTGTACTACAAGAAAATGTATTCCGCAGGAGAAAACACGAAAGTCTATCTGTATGTTGCTCTTTTCTCTGTGTACATTGTTCTGAGTAGGCGTGGCTTCGTGGTCCTGTATTTCGGCGGAGCCAGAACGATACCCTACGGGGCAATCTATGTCCCTGACTACAAATTGTCACTGTCTAACATCCGAAGAAGAAACAACGCGACAGAGAAACACATGAATCATATTCTATTGTGAGTGGGCGTGGCTTCGTTGCTCCGGGAGTAAAGAAATGTTTGAAAATCTGTAATCCAGAGCGAACTAGTTGCATTTTCATAATTTTTCGATAGAAACGCTCAAGAGGCTTCCTCATTAACGGCAAATAGAGTAAGGAACGAACTTCTCGGCGGAAGTAAAATGGCATTCCGTGAAAATGCTGGGAATGTGAAAGTCCGAGTGAGCTGGGAGGCTTCGTTTTCTACAGAAACGATTATCACCGACGCCGACACCGACACCGACGACGACGCCGACGCCGCGACGAGCGCCTCCCGGTGACCTAGAAGTTCTCGGTAATCGCGGATCACAACAGTGTCACCGCAGGATTATCCAGCAGTTGACAAACTACCTGGCGGCTACCTGGGCGATTTACAAGCGTCTCGTACTCTCCGGGAATCACATTCGACTTCTTCGTTCCTAGGGGCGCGATTAAATGGGACAATGATACTACCCTTCGGTTAACTTCCTGTCCCACCTCGTAAATCACTCGAAGGAAATTTTCGTCCGACCGGCTATCCTCGTCGCCCCTTGTTTCGACGTCCCTGGCTCGTAACAATTCCATTCCACGAGCGTGTTGCAGCGAACGAGAAAATTACTGCACCCTTCAACCCTTCAGAGGGGAACAGAAGCTCGTGGACGAGCTATCGATACTTGAACGCTTTCAGTGAAATCTGGGAAATATACAACACTATACGAGACTATACAACTACTATACTATACGAAATTGTACAAGTATCATACTATAGTACCTATACGAGACTATACAGTTTACTGTGGCACGCACAGTAGTTTCCGAGATATCCGAGATAAATTATCGAAATAATAATTCAAATAATAAATATGTTAGTTTAACAACAGATTATTGAAATACTTCAAATAATAAGTATAGAAACAAATGATGAAAATTTATTTATTTAAACAATTATTTTAACAATAAATTATTGAAATAACAATTCAAATAATGAATATAGAAAAAAAATTATAAAAATTTATTTATTTAAAAATTGTTTAAATTATAAATAACAATAAATAATAATAATATAAAAGGCCGAACACAATACAGAATAGAATACAGAATGACAGAAGACAGAACCGAAACTGGAACCGAAAGCCAGAACCGATATTCAGAACCGAAATAATAACTGTTTTAGAACCGAAGTAATATCGGTTCTCGAGAACCGTAACCGTAACCGATATAAGCCAGAACCGATATTCTCGTAACAGTTATAGCATCATTTCGGTTCTTCATAACTGTTTCGAGAACCGGAACCGATATCATAACACTTTCAATCCCTGCCTCAAACGCCTGCTTCTCCCACCAACCTCTCTTTCATGCAGCGCACACGTTCGTTGCGCACGCTAATGTCTCGTGTCTTCGTTGCTCCATTGTAACTCGCTTGCTGGAAGGGGATAGAGGGCGCTGCGGTGTGGACGGTTTTGCCTCGATTGATGCAAAATTGCCCATCCCTGATGTATAATAATAAAAATTCTTCACCCTCTGCAGAAATAGTGTAACTAAAATTTAAAATTCGTACTTAGTACTGAATCTATTAAGTGCCGCGTTTACTGGACAATGTCACAAATGTTCTGAGGTCACAAATCTTTTCGATGTTCAATAAATTAATTCGACTTCACGGAATTTCTCAAACTAGTGAAATTCCTCTCGATCGAAAATGAGGCATATAATAAACTTTATGATTTCGACGCAAGGTTCGATCATATTATTATTAATATTATTATAAATTATTATAAATATGATCGAACCTTGCGCCGAAATCATAAAGTTTATTATTTCTCAGGCTGTTGGACATAAGCGCTCCAAGTAGTGTTAATGGGTAATAAAAATCATTTCACAAATCATTCTCGTCAAAACCTAAGATAAATCATTTCCACGCGCAAGCAAATATGTGGTACGTATACAGAGAAAAATGAACGACAAAGCGGCCCTCCGTTTTTGAATCGGTATCGATGTATCACGAACGCAGCAGGATCGCACGTTGGAAAACGTACACGCACGGTTCTACAAAGTTCTTTCAGTTCCCAGAGCATGTTTCCCACCCCCCCCCCCCACCCCCTCCGAAACGTAATTTTCAGGGTGTTTCTCACCCCCTCGGATGCATACGTCGATCGACAAAGAGGAGTTCGCCGCGAGATACGGGCTCGCGAGAGGACTACTTTCTATCACGTTTGCAGAAAAATCGACGACGAACGCAGCAGAGAACCGGCCTGTAGAACCGAGATCTAACTGTACCTGGTCGCGAACGTTCCGAACGGGGATAGACTAGTAGGATAAGAATGTCGGGCAGCACACCGGTTGGGAAATGAATTGTGACGTGGTCTGGCATTGAAGGAGAGAGAGAGAGAGAGGGAGAGAGAGAGACCAGGAGAGACACGCACGTGCACGATGAAACGAACGCATCCACGAGCACGGTAAAACGGAGAAACGAGCCTAACCAGCGTCGTCTAATTCGTCGCGTGGCCTGATTTCACGGGACGCCGCTGAAAATCAAAAATCGATCGACCCCGTATCTTCTCTTCAGTATTTATTGTTGAAATAAAGTAATCACATTGTAAGTAAAACTCACATCCGGGAATGTCGGGACGTCGGCGCGGCGTCGCTTTGGCTGTTACAATGTAACAACTCGAAAAAAGGCTAATGGAGTGTGTGTCATAAGTCGAAATGACGATCGGCACGAGACGAGAGTGGGGAAGACGTTAGTTGTACGTCCGCCCAATGTTCAGTTCGACAGAAGAGTCGGTTTGGGCAGGACATACCTGGTATATACAGGGTGGCCCACATAACTCTGAACAGCTCAATATCTCGAAAACTATGCCATCGATTTTAAAGTTCTTAGTCTTAAATTGCATGGAACCGAAGGGCCTTTCTGACTACATAAATTTGAAGTGGCCTCCCTTCCCCTTTAACGGGGGAGGGGAGGTACCTTTGTGATTTTAAATGGAACCCCCTATGAAATGTTACATATTTAGATTCTACCGGAAAAAACAAGTCAATTTTGTCTGAAACATTTTTTTGTCAGATACTTCCATGATGAGATATAACAGTTTGAAGTTTCGAGTTGTAGGTACTCGAAGCGCTCGGAAATAGCGTTATGGAATTATACGCGCGTGAGTCCTTTGCTTATTCGTGAAGAAATAAAATGTACTTTAAATTAAATGTTCAAAATGTCCACCACGGGCTTGTAAACATTTATTTACTCGAAACATCAAAGTTGTTCTAACATTTTTTAACAATTCGGGAGTCACTGGAGCGCAAGCGTCACGTATTCTTTGTTTCATATCCTCTTTTGTCGTCGGTGGTTCAAACATAACTTTGTCCCTTACATATCCCCATAAGAAAAAATCTAATGGTGTTAGATCGGGGGATCGAGGAGGCCATTGACGAGGTCCCCCACGACCTATCCATTTGTTCCCAAATTTTTCGTTCAAAAATTGCCTGGTGATGATTGCAAAATGTGGAGGAGCGCCGTCTTGTTGGAACCACGTTTCTCTTCTAACGCGCAGTGGCGCATCTTCCAAAAGCGCGGGCAAATGATTTTTTAATAAATCACAATAACTTGCAGATGTTACAGTTTCTTGAAAAAAATAAGGTCCAATCGCAAAATCTCCTATTAGGCCACACCAAACATTTAAAGGCCATCGATGCTGAAAGGGAACACATCGCATCCAATTTGGGTTTTCCACGGCCCAATAATTTCTGGTCACTAAAGCTGCAGGCAATTGATACATGAGACGTCACTTTTTTCCTTCAAAATAAAATTCTATGCTTCTTCATTGTCGATGTTTAGAATTTCTATTTCTCACAAGAAATCATGAAAGACAAAATAACTTTATTCATCGTCGCAATGAAATAAATCGTACGATAAAGAATCAATGTATTAGAACATCTTCATCTACTAATGGTTAACACGATGAACGCCACAGCGATCACGTGCGGGTGACACTATTCTTCGACCTAGTCTAAAAAATTACTTTTTATTGTAGTATGGTCGAGTAGATTAAATTGGACCAGGTTATGAAGGATATAGAAGGTTGGAAAGAGTAACCGGTATGATAATTTTGTGGTTCCAGTTTCGGTTTAATTAATTAAATTCTTTATTGATCATGTGGAAGATTTTCAGGATTATGATCCGACAGCGAACGCGTTCAAGAGGGAAACATATTCGTGTCTAACGTGGCCTGTCGCGATTAGGATTTGAAGAATGTAGAAGGGTGGAAAGAATAACCGGCACGATCAAGTTTGCGGTTCCAGTTTCGGTCCCATTAATTAAATTCTTTATTGATTTTGTGGAAGATTTTCAGAGAACGCGATAATGAGCGAAAGAAAATTCGTATCTAGGTGTTGTCGCGATCGATGCGAGTAATTTTCGCGTAAAGATCAGCGTGGTTCGGTGCGGCGATAAACTCGGCCAGGAATTTACGTAAGGCTAAACGCGTGACGCTAGTCCCCTACTCCGATCGAGCCGCGCATTCCATGCCGGAGGAACGTAAAAGTTCCCGTTGCCCCGTCGAAACCCACCACTTTCACTCTCGGCAAAAATGTGTCCCCGGCGAGAGAACACGCGGCACCGTGAGTCCATCCTACGAATTTCCTCCGTTGCGTCGCGCGTCGCGACGATGCCCCCCACCCCCGCACCCCCGTGGGAAAACGCGGCCATACGCGCCCGTATGTGGGTCACTTACCCGCGCCACTGATAAACCGATTATCCTTACTATTATTTCACTCTACCGGCCGGCCGGTATCTTTCGCAATTCATTTCCACTGTTCGAGCTTCCTTCCACATCAAATATAATAGATTTACCTTCTGTTCGGAATCGCACTCGTCGACGTCGTCGTTAATTCGACAAAATAGCAAAACTAGCCGTGCCTGCCTGAGGATCTCTACGCGTTTATGGCAGAAACGGACAGGTGCAAATTAAAATGGCGACGAGATAAAAAGAGAGTTTAGAAGCGTGGACGATTTGAATTTCCAAAATCGTTAACACTAGGTTTACGGAGCACTAAAAGTGACTATTTTACATTATTGTGTAAAAATAACAAAAATGTGTCTATCTAAATTGTTCGACATTCTTTGTATAATGTATACTCCAAAAAAATAAATGCATTAAATAATTCCTCATGGATGCGTCTTTTCAATCTCGATAATCGTAAATTAAAAATATTACAACCCGTCATTTTGATGGGTCCCGTAAACCTAATGTTAAAGAAGGAAAGGATTTTCTATTTGGCTTTCGCTCTTGACAACTCTCATCTTTGTGGGGTTGTCCGGTTGGTGTTACCTCTGGAGTATTGTGATTTGGGGTTACTCTACAACGCGTTAGCATCGGGAAATTGAAATTCGACTTCTCTCCGAATAATAGCGATCGGAAAATGGCGTCATCTACATGCGTGCTCGTCTTAGATATACATAAGCGCGGTCGCTAAGAGATACGGCACTGTTCCGAAGAAAGTCGTTTCCCCGAGAGCCGTGCGAAGCCGTCTTCGTCCGTGTGTTGCGCGTATCGCCGCGCGCTCTGACCCAGAAACCCACTTTCTTACCGAATTAAAAGCGACATCGCCGAGCGCACCGCGGCTCACGGATAGATATACACCCAGCCAAATAGATCGTTGCGATCTCCGATCGCTCCCTCGATCCCGGCTAGAAAATCAAGCTGCCCATCGCCAATCGAGACCCTCTCGCCCGAAAACAGAACGAGATCATACGAAACGGAGTAATGGTCTCGATACACGCGACAACTTCGAAATGTCACTTAGATCGTGTACATCGGGCACATCGATCGTCGATCTCTTGCCGCTAGAACGTGGAAAAGCGGTGGAACAATATTAATCCAGTGGCAGAACTTTTTTGTTTTTAATCGTTCTTTTACGAAACTTATATATTTTTAGAAAGAACAATTTTTCTTTTACTTGTAAAGAAAACGTATTTCTTTAATTTAAATTCTCGCGCCGTATTGATAGGCCGAGGACTATCTTCACGGCAGTAGATGAATAGAGAAAAGGTGATTGAAAACCGGAAAGATGGATTTATGGAAAGAACGGACAACTTGATGAAGAAACTTGTCGTTTCTTTTACTTCTAGGTAGGACTTAAGTTTGTACATAATGTAAAAATCTCCCCATTTTACCTAATAGAAAATCAATATTTTACTTCTAGAGCAACACAAATTGGTTTCGTCATTGTTGCCAAAAATTCCTTATAAGGTTATAACATTATATACTTATAAATTTACGTACTTATTGTCGTCAACATGTGCGTGACAATTTTATGTTCGCGATTGAAATAGTCACTGCTATAGAAAAACTTGTTAAGAAATCCTTAGCTGTGTATCATATTAACTCTTTGCACTCGAATGGTGATTCTAAGGCACCAATAAAAATTGCCATGCAATTATTTAAAACAGTCTTCGTATTATTAAATTAATTTTTCTTCTACGAATCACTAAAACTTCAAACGTTGTTTGAGAAAACAGGTTCAATTTCGTACGCACAATGCAAAAAAGATTTCACAAGAACGAAAATGTTCTTGAGATGTCTAGATTCTGGAATTAAAAGTGTTTCGAGTGCAAACGGTTAAATAATCGCCGGTAAGTGACGTGTTAATGAGCTTCCGGTAGATAAGTTCGATCGAGGTTTTACCGTATTTTGTACGTGGAAAGTACAAATTGCACTACGTTTCCTAAATTCAGCTGGAGAAGTAGATTTTAAGGCGACGCTGTTAGGTTCTACGCCCGACAAGTAGACTCCTGTGAATCGTATCTGGGTAAACATGGCGACGAAAATGGCGGACGAGCAAGTGAACGCGATGCTTCCGCGAGAATATGGGTCGTACATACAATAGTAATAGATACACAGGGCGGGACAGTTGCTTTCTCCGAGGCTCTGCTCCATTGTTGACCTCGATAGAATGTCGGTGACCTATAACAGCCGCGACCTTCGGATGACCTTCGAAAAAGAGCCGTGTTTCCTTCGGAACTCGACCACGACACTTGTTGGAACACTTCGGCCTCGAGCTTGGTCACCCGAGTAGCCACAAATAAAATCGTACGACTCTCTTTATCGGTAATTTATTAGCCAACGCAAAAAAGGAATTGTGCAACGATAAATCTGAAAATGTTTTTGCAGGATACAGCGGCCCGTAAACTAAAGACAAATTGTGTCTCGAGAACGGTACGCATCGAAGACCCTAAAAACATTTAAAAATGTTTCTCGTGACGGAATCTTGGTACTTCTTGCACTGACCGTATTCAAAGTTGTGCAGCAGTGACTCAATTAACACTAGAACTACCGAGCAATAAACGCGACTGGCGTATACTGCGTTATAATAACAATAAGACTGCGTTTATTCAGATTTCGTACAATTTTTGTTTAAATACAGGGTGAGTCACCTAACGTTTGTACCTCAAATATCTTTGTTGTTTCTAAAGATACGTAAAATATGGTAAGGACAAAGTTGAATGGTACAATGGGGCTGACACGATGCAAAAAAAAAATTTTGTTTTTATGTCATTTTTTTTAGAGATATCAAGGTCACCTTGACTTTTTTTAAATGGAACCACCCTTTTTTAAACACCTACAATGATAGTCCCTTTCATTACGAATTCAGTGACTATAATTACACAAGGTCATTCAAGGTTGCGGACAGAGATAACGTATAAGATTTAACATCGATAGATGCCTGTAAACGGGCTTTTGAAGGAATGTTGCACTCTGTCCGTGACCTTGAATGACCTTGAGTAATTATAGTCACTGAATTTGTAATGAAAGGGACTATCATTGTAGGTGTTTAAAAAAGGATGGTTCCATTTAAAAAAGTCAAGGTGACTTTGAAAATCTCTAAAAAATTACATAAAAACAAATATTTTTTTGGTATCGTGCGAGTCCCACTGAACCATTCCACTTTGTCCTTCAGACATTTGACGTATCTTTAAAGACAACAAAGATATTTGAGGTGGCAATAGTTACTGCCTCACCCTACAATGAGAGCCCCTTTCATTACGAATTCAGTGACTATAATTACTCAAGGTCATTCAAGGTCGCGGACAGAGTGCAACATTCCTTCAAAGCCCGTTTACAAGCATGTATCGATGCTAAATCTTATACGTTTTCTCTGTCCTTGACCTTGAATGACCTTGGACTAATTATAGTCACTGAATTCCTAATGAAACGGACTATCATTGTAGGTGTTTAATAAAGGGTGGTTCCATTTAAAAAAGTCAAGGTGACCTTGATGTCTAAAAAAAATGACAAAAACAAAATTTTTTTTTTTGCATCGTGCCAGCCCCATTGTACCATTCGACTTTCTCCTTACCATATTTTACGTATCTTTAGAAACAACAAAAAGTCACTCCTGAAAACATATTTATAATATTAATATTTGTGAAAGAAAACATTCAGAAACGAGTCATTTTGACTGGTCCGGTAGTTCTAGTGATAAATAAATCTCAAGAACAAAAATAGCATATCATAGCTCGCACATGGAACTTGCTGTCCGAATAAAATGTTCGTTTTTATCTTCTACGGTAAAAGGGACGTTTTACAGCATTTAGCCTGGCTCGTCCGCACTGTGCGTCGACAAGGAAGAGGTAGTATTTGCATTTAAGGCCAATGGGATACACATGGTTATCGTCCTCTTGAATCACCGGCCGGCGCCGTTTCCAAACGGTGGTCTAACTTGTTGCACGCGTCCGAAGAATTCGTAAAGGTCACAGAATTGCGCGAACGGCATACATCAGCCGGCGTTCAGCAGCCGTAGTAGCCCAAGTACGGATTGGTCGCCGATATCGACGAATCGGAGGTTAAAAACAATCTTTTCGTACCAAACCAAACTTTCTCACGAAAAATCGCCATCGACCTACATTCTCCACTGTAACTCAACAAAATCTTAACCAAAGGTCAGGCGCCATTTTGACTTTATTTAAAAAAATATATATATTCCTGGGGGCCGGAAATTTGTCTTTTTGTCCGGGGCGACTTAACCGCTAGAGCGGGCGCTGAAGCCAGGCACCGAACTTGATCACTTCGAATAACTTCGAGCGAGACACAGGGGACATTTGACCGGGGCGCCATTTTGACTTTATTTAAAAAACTATATTTATATATTTTTAGGGGCTGGAAATTTGTCTTTTTGTCCGGGGCGACTTAGGGTCCCTGCACACCCATCCGGGACGGGCCCCGAAGAGTTTTTTTTACATAGCTTTGGTATAGGCAGGGTTCTCCGGGATGTCTGATCCGGTGTGGTACCATCCCTCGCGCGACCGAAGGGTCATAATTCTTACACTTTCGAGCGCGCGTTGACAGTTCCCTCTGTGCATAGCATAAAAACAATGTTTCCAGGAACTCCACACCTCCTTAACACTAGGTTTACGGAGCACTAAAATTGATTATTTTACATTTCTTTATAAAAACAATAAAATTGTATCTACTTAGATCTTCAGCGATTTTTATTGTAAAATGTACACAAAAATATAAATCTATTTAATAATTCCTCACGAATGCCTTCTTACACTCTTAATAATCGTAAATTAAAAATTTTTGAATCCGTCATTTTGACGGGCCCCGTAAATCTAGTGTTAAAGTAAACTATCTAAACTAACTAGCTAAATCCCGGTCCGGCCCGTCCCGGATGGGTGTGCAGAGACCATAAAGAGTTTCGACGAACGAGTCGAGGATAAACAGGCTGGGACTAGCTCGCTGGATCGTTGGATCGCTGGATCGCTGTTGGATCGGCAGGTAACGCGACTGCCGTTCTCGTTCAGCCATTATTCTAGCGGTCTCTGAGTCCGACGGGAAATTAACCGATCGAGTTGCACGGCCCTGTGTTGTTCGAGTGCTGTGCTCGTCCATCGGGCGAGGCAGTTAGTCAACAACCGACGAGACGAGACGAGACGCGACAATGAATAAATAAGAACGATTTTTCGACGGGTCGTCGATTCGTTCGCCGAGGCATTGGCCTAATTGCCGAGTCAGGGACACGGGGCCAGGCTTTTCGACCGTTGTACCCTGCCCGCCATCAAGGACCCACCAGTTCGTTCACACCTCCTACGTACTGTCTCCCCTCTATTTTTAGATCGATGCTTCTTTTCCAGACGTAAAATAATCGGACGAAAGAAGGCCGATGCGTTTCAGTGAAAAAAAGTCGCGCGAACAAGTTCACATTATATTTTAACGATCTCGTCTCATGTTTTATAGCTTCTTCGTATCTCGTATGAGATTTATTAACACGTTAGATATTATTACAAATTTATATGCTATTGCAAAATACTACAGACAACGATTCATTATGTACAGTCGCTCCCATTAATTTTCGGACAATCTTAGAAAGACGATAACTTTTTTAATGGTGGACGATACGACTTGAATATTATTGAGAACAATTAGTTTACTACATGACGTGAAGAAGAAATTTTGAAAAAATTTTAATTGGTCGGAATTGCAAAGAAAATATTAAAAGTTGTAAAGTTTGTTCCCTTGCTGAAACGAGTATTCGAGAGGAAACGATTTTCTACCGGGAAAATAGTGAAAGATTTGAGACTGCAAGATGGATCAAGGATCGCGCGAGTCCTGCACGATTGTCGTAACTAATACGGCGAACGATAATATTGCAAAATAGTACAGACAACGATTGATTATGTACAGTCACTCCCATTAATATTCGGACAATCTTAGAAAGACGATAACTTTTTTAATAGCGGATTATACGACTTGGACATTATTGAGAACAATTAGTTTACTCCATGACAGGAAGAAGAAATTTTAAAAAATTTTAATTGGTTGGAATTGCAAAGAAAATATTAAAAGTTGTAAAGTCTGTTCCCTTGCTGAAACGAGTATTCGAGAGGAAACGATTTTCTACCGGGAAAATAGTGAAAGATTTGAGACTGCAGCGAGAGATCGGCAAGATGGATCAAGGATCGCGCGAGTCCTGCGCGATTGTCGTAACTGTAATACGGCGAACGATAATATTGCAAAATAGTACATTTTCGGACAATCTTAGAAAGACGATAACTTTTTTAATAGTGGACCATACGACTTGGAAATTTTTGAGAACAATTAGTTCACTACATGACGCGAAGAAGAAATTTTGAAAAAATTTTAATTGATCGGTATTACAAAGAAAATATTAAAAATTGTAAAGTTTGTTCCCTTGCTTACCGAGCATTCGAGAAGAAACAATTTTCTACCGGGAAAATAGTGAAAGATTTGAGACTGCAAGATGGATCAAAGATCGCACGAGTCCTACACGATTGTCGTAACTGTAATACGGCGAACGAACACAGTGGGAGCACTGTGATCGGTAAGGAGGACGATCGTCTTTCCCACTGGTGGTTGCAGCGGCGGCTGTTTATACCTATTCGACCCGTTGAATTTTCATCGCGTGCCAAGATTTAAAATGCATCCGCTCCAGCGGCGCGGCGGCGAGGCTGTACCCGTTCGTTCACCGAAACGTTTTGATGAAAAAAATGCAAACGCGGGGAGAGAGACGCGGCTAAAGAGAAGGGGAGCGAAAGAGAAAGAGAAAGAGAGAGAGAGAGCGAAAAAGAGAGACAGAGAGAAAGGGAGAGGGGTAGGTGGGGGGAGAAGAGGGAGAAACGGAGAGGGCGAGAAAGGCAAGGAGGGGCTCCGGCGGCAGCACTGCGGCAGAAAACTGGTCCAGGTGCAAGCTCGATACTCCCGGAGAGCGTGATTCGCGTTGAATATTCGCCAACTGGAATTCCTTATCCCTGCAAAGCCGGCGTTGCCCTGCGAACGCAACGGTACTCTACTCGCTTTTCAGCTCGTTCCTCCTCGCTGCAAGCACACGATCGAATGTCTCGCGGCGATTAGAAGCTTCGCGGTGATCACGCGCGGCGGTTGGTCGCGCGATCCTCCTATATAATTAACCCTCCGTGGGCACACCGTTTCGTTTTAATGCGTAGGTGAAAATTTCACTTTTTAAATACTGTAGGGTGTGTAAGGTGATACCGTACCGAATTCCGCAGAATACTACAACGTTAGTAACGGTAACGACGATCTGTTAAACAACGTGATTGATTGCGATTTTCAGAATAGATAATAAATACTAGATCCTATTCAATAGAATCGAACCTTGCGTCGAAATCATAAGATTTATCAATATACTTCATTTCGATCGGAAGAAATTACAACGAGATAATAAATACGACGTGTGTGATTAGAGACGTAAATCGTAAATCTCAGGAGGAGATTGAGACGTAAAAAGTGTAATCAATTGTATTTGTTGTGTTTCTCTAATTAAATTATATAGATATATTTTTATATATTTATCGTCTCTGATCCTACAATACTTTCAAAGAGAACCGGAGAGGAGACCCTCCAATTCTTCCGAATTTAATCCGTAACATTTTCACGTTTTATCGATGACGGTATTAGAGCACAAATACGAATAAGTATCCTAGAATTTTTTCGGTTGTTATTTATATCGTTCGGACGTTGTTGCAGGTCGCAAACTAAATCCCCGAAGAGATGCGAATGTAGAGAGAAGAAGACTAGTGTACTAGGTTCTATGAACACTTGCAAACATTAAATAGTGAAGGGCATTTAAATAGTGAACAGCCCTTACTAGTTGCATAGGGTTGAGAATGTTGATTCGGTTTATAACTAGGGCAGATTTTGGTCTATGTAGGTACGATCTGAACCTCAAAGGGTTGTAAAAGTTAATGGTACTTATTTCAGAGTTGAATTTGGTCTAGGTTTGGCCTGAACGCCATTGGCATTGCTGTACTAGTAACAAAAGGGATACAAAATTATATTAATAGTAACAAAAGGGATACAAAATTAAATTAATAGTAACAAAAGGGATTAAATTAATAGTAACGAAAGGGATACAAAATTAAATTATTAGTAACAAAAGGGATACAAAGTTTAATTAATAGTAACAAAAGGGATACAAAATTAAATTAATAGTAACAAAAGGGATACAAAATTAAATTAATAGTAACAAACGAGATACATAATTAAATCAATAGTAACAAAAGGGATACAAAATTAAATTAATTGTAACAAAAGGGATACAAAATTAAATTAATAGTAACAAAAGGGATACAAAATTAAATTAACACTAACGGAAGGGATACAAAATTAAATTATTAGTAACGAAAGGGATACAAAATTAAATTAATAGTAACCAAAGGGATACAAAATTAAATTAATAGTAACAAAAGGGATTAAATTAATAGTAACAAAAGGGATACAAAAAACAAAATCAGCGTTTAATGTCGACATCGCGCCAGTGTTTTTATTTAACAGTACTGGAAAATGTTGCAAGGATATTATTTCTACAGCATGGTTCGATCGCCGCGTATCATACGTCACTTGCGACGACGACGACGATTCCACGAAGATTTTCCAACGAACACCAGGGAATTCCTGGTTTCAACTTTCAAAGATCCAAGGACGAATCCTTGGCAGGAGTGACGCGTTCGTCGCGGCGCTCGTTGTTCCTCGTCGCCTGTTCGTCGATGAAGTCCGTCCGCTTTCACTCGTCGAGATAAGATTAAGCGCGTTTATCGCAGCGATAGATTCCTGACCTGTGAAATCGAGCGATCGCGCAACGGCTGAGCGCACAGTGGGCTCCGAAATCCATTCTTTTACAAAACATAATTAAGTGGATAGAAAATAGAAATTATTTATACATAACGCACAGTGGGCTCCGAAACCCATTCTTTTACAAAACATAATTAAGTGGATAGAAAATAGAAATTATTTATACATAACGCACAGTGGGCTCCGAAATCCATTTTTTTACAAAATATAGTTAAGTGGATAGAAAATAGAAACTATTTATATATAACGCACAGTGGGCTCCGAAACCCATTTTTTTACAAAATATAATTCAGTGGATAGAAAATAGAAACTATTTATATATAACGCACAGTGGGCTCAGAGATCCATTCTTTTACAAAAAATAATTCAGTGCATAGAAAATAGAAATTATTTATACATAACGCACAGTGGGCTCTGAAATCCATTCTTTTACAAAAAATAATTCAGTGGATAGAAAATAGAAATTATTTATACATAACGCACAGTGGGCTCCGAAACCCATTCTTTTACAAAAAATAATTAAGTGGATAGAAAATAGAAATTATTTATACATAACGCACAGTGGGCTCTGAAATCCATTCTTTTACAAAAAATAATTCAGTGGATAGAAAATAGAAATTATTTATACATAACGCACAGTGGGCTCCGAAACCCATTTTTTTACAAAACATAATTAAGTGGATAGAAAATAGAAATTATTTATACATAACGCACAGTGGGCTCCGAAATCCATTTTTTTACAAAAAATAATTAAGTGGATAGAAAATAGAAACTTTTTACTTTACATGCGCATAAAATTTGAAGAGGATTCGCCAATTCGTTATTGAGATGTCACGACAGCCATGAAAAGTAAACTGCTGGAATAGTACAATAATTTAACTCTCCGTCGGCAATTTGACTTCCCAAAATTACATAATTTAGAAACACTTGACCTGTAATAACCGAACCTAAAGTTTTGATCCGATAAATTGTCTAAAATCGTCGGAATGGGAATAACCCCTTAAATCGGCTGTCTGCGAAGGTCTACGGGCGTTGCAGGGGTAAAGGGGTTGAATAAGAGGGGATGGTCGACGCTGAAAAGATTAATGAAAACGAGGGTCCCGCAGTTGGGTCAATGGCGTAACCGTAGGGCGCGTGACTTGCTTCGGATTCGACGGACACACGGGCCTGAAACAATAGAGAGAGCCCTAGCCGCTCCTTCTTGTTTCACCGCGTCGATTAATCGCTGATAAACGAACAAACTGTCGCGGGAACACGGGAACAAGTCGATCTAATTGAAGAAACACGCGTCGCGAATGAAATCCACGCGATTCTTTAGGCTGTGACAATACTTTCCCTACCGCGCTGCCAAAAGAAAATAATTCGAAAATACTCATCTTCGATTTTCGTGCTGTGTTCATCTACCATTGTTATTCGTCGCAACAACACGATGCAATGCAACAGAAAGGCAAGAATCGAGGACTTTTAACACTAAATCTACTAGAGTCGGTCAAATGACCGGTTTCAGATATTTTATTCTACAAATTCGTCGCAACAACAGGATCCCCCTCGCGATTTGGTTTACAAGAACAGTAGAAATCACGTGCAATGCAACAGAAAGTCAAGGATCGAGGACTTTTAACACTAAATCTACTAGAGCTGGTCAAATGGCCGGTTTCAGATATTTTATTCTACAAATTCGTCGCAACAACAGGATCCCCCTCGCGATTTGGTTTACAAGAACAACAGAAATCACGTGCAATGCAACTTATTACGCTAAACGTCTTACATTAGAATATAAGAAATAGTTCCATATTACTATTCTGTAAAATATGTTCATTCACATATGTAGTACAATACAAAATTAAATATCTCTGTTATTTGTGGTTATACGAAAAAATGTCAAAGGAGATAGTTGTACTGTTCAATATGGTAAATATAATGGCAAAAAAAAATCTTTTTTGAAAATCAAATTTTCGAAATTTCAAGGTCATCGTTATTTTTTTTAAAATTAAGGTCATATAATTTTTCCATATTCTTATTTAGAAAAAAATTACAAATTCAACGATACATAATACTTTATAGTTACGATGAATTTCAAAAATTTCAAAATATTCAATTTAAATGCGGCACGTTTCATCCGATCGGTCTCAAATTTTGCAAAAATTTTTTTCTCACCGAAAGGAACCATTCTCGGGGGCGTCGTGAAAAAAATTCGTTGGTCAAAAAATAAGGTCCACCCTAATGTGCATGCTAATGATCCCATGTGGGGTTTTATAGCTCAATAAAAAAAAAAAAGGGTGTCGATTAAAAATATATTGTCGAGTTAGTTATCGTTTCCTATCGTCGTGGACCTGATTCTTCGAACCTAAAAGAGTTAAAGGGAAGAGGATCTTTCGCGAGTGTCTCGTCCGATCGATAGTCGGTCGCCTTCGGGTAGAAACTCGCGTATGAACCGGCTAGGCACCCGGAGCTAATAAGACACATAGTGCGTCGAGCCTTTCGCAGCGTCAAAGCGAATCCATAATTACATTTTCATCGTCGGGGGCTTTCACGCTCGTGCCGAGGGGTGTAGGTAACGGTTCCCAATCAATCGTACACCCGCTAAACTACTACGGAATCAGTTTATGTTGCGACGGGATCGTTTCAACATTTAAATGATTCATGCCACCCCCGCGCAACCTCTTTCCTCGAGGAATTCTCGCGACACTTCGAGGTAATCGTTAACAGGCGACGATATCATCTCCGAAGAAACTAATAACGGGTAATCATTGTTTAAAAGAATACCTAATAATATTTCCTCCTACCACTTATCCTATTTCAGAACTAACATTCCACCCACTGTGTAACTCTAGTATTGCATCTACTTATTCTTTGGTCTTTTTGGTCTCTAACCTTCTCCTTTTGTTTATTACATCGTTACGTTGTTCACGATGTAAAAAAAAGTATTAAGCAATTAAATGAATTGCTAGTTTGCACGAAGATCTACAGTATAGCGATCAGACCCAATGGACACGATCAAATCGATAGTCTCGTGAAATTGGGGTGCAGAACAACGCCAAAGTGGTCTCGAGATATATTCTTTTACACGTTTCTCGTGTTTGCCTTTTATTCTAGAACCTGACGGCGATCCTGATTGCGCAAAAGTGTCATTAGAATATTAATTGATTTCATCTGGAGGGGTTCTTTCTCCGAAATGTATCGAGACTTTTCTGATTCGATTATGTTGGGAAATGGTTGTCTATTAGGTCGTCCCATAAGTTCGTGCCGTGGATACTAGAATATACTAGAATATAGTAGAATATTCCAGAATATACTAGAATATACTATAATATAGTATTATATACCAGAATATACTAGAATATACTAGAATATACTCGAATATACTAGCATAACCTAGAATATACTATACTATACTAGAATATACTAGAATATACCAGAATATACTTGAATATAGTAGAATATACTAGAATATACTAGAATATACTCGAATATACTAGCATAACCTAGAATATACTATACTATACTAGAATATACTTGAATATACTAGAATATACTAGAATATACCAGAATATACTTGAATATAGTAGAATATACTAGAATATAGTTGAATATGCTACAATATATTAGAATATATATCAGTGTCACCAGATCAACCCAAAACTGGGCCGATATTTCCTCTCCTCCTTTTCCCCTTCCACTATCCCATTCTACTACATGAGCACACTCCAACGCCCCCCCACTAAGAACGTAGACTGGTCACGTGACGTGCCGCGCAACGTATCACATATTACTCTGGTCATCAGAGAGGGGGTAAACTGTATTCCCCTCGATTTAACCGATCCGGGGACACTGACTCGAAGTGAAGAAAAAGAATTTAGAAGGCGATATAGAAAATCAGTCGCCCACTTGAAATAAGGAAAAGCCGAAGACTGCATCGTTTATTGCCCTGTTATTTTAACTTAGAGAAACGCAGTGATTCTCATTCACAACTAAATTCATTTTTGCTCCTTGGCAGTTGCATTATTATTGCTAATATATAGGATTTTATTGCCTCCCCTCGGGGTTGCAATGTACATCCAATTCTCCTCCCTTACATCTACATCTTCTTCCTTACCCTATCCTTAATTTCTAACATCTAGTCTATTATTTTAAGTTAGAGAAACGCAGTGATTCTCATTCACAACTAAATTCACTTTTGCTCCTTGGCAGTTGCATTATTATTGCTAATATATAGGATTTTATTGCCTCCCCACGAGGTTGCAATGTACATCCAATTCTCCTCCCTTACATCTACATCTTCCTTCTTACATTATCCTTAATTTCTAACTTAACCTAACTTACACTACCTTATCTAATTGCTTACAACTAACTATATCCAAAACGTCAACATTAGTGTTTTATTATTGCTAATAATCTAACAGATTATTTTTCTCCAGGGAGAAGACGTATCGATCGTCGAACGTCGTCGGTATGTCGATAAGAGGTTCTCTCCATCTTTGAGGGGACGGTGGCTTAGTTTCCTCTCGACATCGGTGTAACGCGCGGCCGATGGAAGCGATAAGTGGGTGTTTACGCGCGCCGAATCCGCGCAAGCTGTAATAAAATGCAATGAAAGTTGCGGTTCGCACGCCTCCGACGGATATATCTTGTACGACGACTACGAAGACGTCGCGATCGATGTTACATACATACACACACACGCCGGCTGCTCTCCACTCGGTTCGGTTTAGAGTTTTAGAGGCCGGGCTCGATAGCAATTCGGTGTTTTACGATGTTGATCGACCCGCCGACATAATTACGAACCCGTGCGCCTGACGTCCAATTAATTCCTGCCGGACCGCCGCGCCGGATTTTCGCAGACATCTTCCGCCTCGATTTTATCATTCGTTTTAATACTCTCGACGCGCTAGAAACAACCGTGCCCCCTGATGAACTTATCGAGTGTCGGGAAGATTCGTCGAAACGTTTGCGTAATTATTCGTTCGATCCAATGGAGAAATTAACGTGGCACACGTTGGTTCAAATTTTCGGATATTTTTATTTTTAGATGATAAGAATCTGGTTTTATAGTCTGTTCCTCCAAGATTCCCAGGTACTCCGACTTCTGGTTTTTGATCATTACTAAACTGCGGATTTGATTATGTTGACATAAGAACAATCACGCTGTAACGATGACAAAATTGTATTTGTTCAGACTTAATGTAATCTTTATTGCAATATATGCTCCAATAAAGACGTTTATTCGAAAATTCAATAAACTCAGTAATCGCGAGAGAGAAGAATTAGAAATTAGCCATTTCGACAGCACAAAATCCACTGTCTACTTATTAACCCTCCGACACCCTATTTTGAACTATAGTGTTAACCGTATGCACTCGAATGGTGGCTCTGAGGGACCAATAAAAATCGCCGTACCATTATTCAAAATAGTGTTTATATTATCAAATTCGTCAATATTCCACAAATTGTTATAGTTCGCTCATAATCAGTCTCCTCTAATTTCCCAGGTCTCCCGACGCCTAATTCCCGATCCGAAACACCCGATGGACCAGTAAAAATCCCCATACCATTATTCAAAATAGTGTTTATATTACCAAATTCGTCAATATTCCACAAATTGTTATAGTTCGCTCATAATCATTCTCCTCTAATTTCCCAGGTCTCCCGACGCCTAATTCCCGATCCGAAACACCCGATGGACCAGTAAAAATCCCCATACCATTATTCAAAATAATTTTTATATTACCAAATTCATCAATATTCCACAAATTGTTATAGTTCGCTCATAATCAGTCTCCTCTAATTTCCCAGGTCTCCCGACGCCTAATTCCCGATCCGAAACACCCGATGGACCAGTAAAAATCCCCATACCATTATTCAAAATAATTTTTATATTACCAAATTCGTCAATATTCCACAAATTGTTATAGTTCGCTCATAATCAGCCTCTTCTAGTTTCCCAAGTCTCCCGACTCCTAATTCCTGATCCGAAACACCCGATGGCATTCTATGATGGCGACACGTGTCCCTAAAGGACTCCCACTCTTCGAGATCCTCTGCTAAACGTCGGAGGCTCCTAGATTGGCTTAACTGGTCGGTCTCTTGTTGGCTGAGAGTAAAAGACGAGTGCAGGTGCGACTAGAAAGTCGAGCGTGTTAAAATCAGCTGAACGAGGTTCGAGGATTGCGGATCGTGGGGCTGCAAGGGTTGCGGGGGCGCGGCTCACCCTGTTTTCGACTGCGAACCTGGGAAAGGTGTAGTAACATTATTATGCGGGCATAGCGACTCACCGATGTATGTATAGTCTGTTGCGTAATACACCTTGTCATTCCCATCCGGTTCGGGGCTCTCCCGCTCGCGAATCTGTTATAATACTCTGTAAGTTGTGGGAGGTGGTATCGCCTACCGTTTCATCGAACTTTATATTAATAAAGAGCAATTGTTTTCGAGTTGCCCGGAAGAGGCTGCTCCCACGGTTCGTTATCGTTTATTTTCAATTTCAAGCGAATCCTCGAGACTTTCACTGTTTTCATTATGGCAATCTATGTTAATCCTTACATTCAGGTCGGCACCTTACCCTCAAAAGATGGTATAACAACCATACACACATTTTCGGAATGTCTTCATCGATATCTACAAGATCACATAAAAAAAAAGTTCAAAAAAGTCAAGAACACGGATTTCTCCAAAACGCAGTCGACCCGATATTTCTTGTAGACACGTCAGTCTTTCGGATATCCCCAACGCAACAGCTATTCGTTTACTAGAATTGCCACAAATTGAGCACCTACATGACGATTCTTGATATTCTGAGTCAAAATAGACTCGGGCACCGCAGTCGGAGGGTTAATTCTTTTGACGAGTGTATATTTATCAATTAACCCTTAGCACTCCAGTGGTGACTCTAAGGCACCACTAAAAATTAATATACCATTATTCAAAATATTGTTTACATTATTAAATTGATATTCAATAAATTCGTTACCAAACATTTAAGTATTCTATGAAGTATTATATCAGTTCCATTTCTTCAAAATGATAAAAATCATATAAATTCGAAATATTCTTGATCGAAAAGAAAAAGTTTGGAGTTAAAATACTTCGGAGCGCAAAGGGTTAATATTGTTCGTAAGTATTGCGGGATAGACTGAAAGTTGTCCTCCTCGATTTCCGTGGATCCAGGTTAACAAACTAGTCGAGGAACGATCGGTTCATTTATCGGCATAGCGATCGCGCGATCCCCGGACGAAGTCTTGTCACGCTTGTCGTCTTCTCGAACACCTATCGGCTTGTGCACGGTGTATCTGTACACAAGGTACGAGGGGCACACACAGCATACACAGACGTACGGTACCGGCACTACATAATCGATATCTCGGCGTGGCCAAATGCCTTCTAACACCGGTTATTGATTTGCAACTCCACCTCTGGCCGGCGTGTACGCGCATAACGCCGGCATAATAAACCAGCTCTAACATCCGTGCCGGCGTTAATGTCGATCCAAGAAAGATAACACCACCCGGTTGACCTTGGCACTCGAGCACATCCTGGACAAATCGCGTGTCCCGGTGATCCATAAACCGGAGGAGAGAACGAGAAGCGTTCGGATAGCGGAGCGCGTCCGATATGCGTCGGACAAGCTTTCCACGACGGTAGAGCAGCCGCATGATTCCCAAAGTGAAAACCTAAGTGAAAGCTGAAACGTTTCTCCTCGAACATTTAGGGAACTCGCGCGTCTTCAACCCCTTGCGCTTCGATCTCGAATTAGAAAAATCATATCGTATGCGATATCGCTGTAATCTCAGAGTGGAGGGGCTCGAAGAATTTATTTTATTATTATCATTATTATTAACCCTCCGTCCGCAACCGTATTTTTATCAACAACGTCTGCATATTGAGTCTTTTCATTTTGCGATTAAATTTTCTACTGTTCCAGGGTTCAAAGAAATTTTGTAAAATTCTGGTACACGTATCGCAGTTCCTGTTTTAATGTATAATTATTGAAACGTCGAATGTTTAAAGCGTTAATGGGGAAAAAATAAATATTGTTATGAACAAAACCCCGACATAAACCACCCAGGTTGCAGGCGGGAGGTTGATTTGAGTTTATTTCCAAGAGATCGCATTAACAATCAAGTATTTAGCGACCGTTTCTATCGAAAATAATGCATCGTTAACTACCTGTCGAATATAAATTGTACAATCTAACAAAATTTATTTTAGTCGGAAAAACATTGGAACATTTATTCTACGCCAGCGTCCGCCACGAAAATGATCAACTATCGCAGATAAGATAACCGATTGTCGACGCGGGTTAGGCTAGATTGTTATACCCATACGTCGAAAGGAATAACAGTTGGCGAGGAATTGATTTCTGCAGAAAACGGAGAAAAGTGAAGGAAAGAGGAGTAGTCGGTCGTCTACACGTGTAAAACGAAACGACGCGACAACGCAAGGACGATGCGAGTAACGATGGCGTGTAACGGGCGAGACTGGTCCCGTGTAAAACGGCGTTGTTACATTATCTAGCCCCGAGCAAGGAACAGAGTACCGGAACAAGTAAATAATTAACCGGGTGAAAATCGCGCGATCCGTTGATTAATTAACCCGCTCCGTCGCGTCGGCCGAACGCCCTTAACGATTTCGAGCGTCGCGTTCCGTTCACGGTGCGGTGTCTCTATTCGCCTCCTAGAAGTTAGCCCCCCCCACTTGTTGAAATAAATAATTTCAACAGTTGTGCTGAGTTGTGCTAGGTTTGTGCTACATTGTTCTCGACTATTGAGAAAATTGAAAAAAACGAAAAGTGGGGGGCTACTAAAAAATCGTTTTTCTCAATTTTTGGTGTTATTTTTTATATCATTATTATAATATTCTAGCACAATCTTAGCAGAACCTAGCACAACTTAGCACAATTGAGAAAATTGAAAAAAAACGAAAAGTGGGGGGCTACTAAAAAAAATCGTTTTTCTCAATTTCTAGGCTTATTGTTTATATTATTGTTATAATATTCGAGAACAATGTAGCACAAACCTAGCACAACTCGGCACAACTGTTGAAATTATTTATTTCAACAAGTGGGGGGCTAACTTCTAGGAGGCTCTCTATTCGGGTACCTGCGAATATGTATTCCGAGCAGTGTCGCCGGATCAACCAAAAACTGGGTTGATTTTCCTCTCCTCCTTTTCCCCTTCCACTATCCCATTCTACTACATGAGCACCACGGACTTAAAGGACTGAGCATAAAGTGGGTTTATGGGTGAGAGGAGTCGTGGCGCGAGCGGGGAGGGATGGTAGACTGCGGCCATGTTGGATGGCAAAACTAGTGTTGCCATCTATATAACGTTGCGGGAACATTGATATGATTTGATTCTGAAAAATGAATGCATAACAAGTGTATTTGTATATATATCTGTATATATACAGGGTGGCCCACATAACTCTGAACAGCTCAATATCTCGAAAACTATGCCATCGATTTTAAAGTTCTTAGTCTTAAATTGCATGGAACTGAAGGGCCTTTCTGACTACATAAACGTGAAGTGGCCTCCCTTCCCCTTTAACGGGGGAGGGGAGGTACCTTTGTAATTTTAAATGGAACCCCCTATAAAATGTTACATATTTAGATTCTACCGGAAAAAACAAGTCAATTTTGTCTGAAACATTTTTTTGTCAGATACTTCCATGATGAGATATAACAGTTTGAAGTTTCGAGTTGTAGGTACTCGAAGCTCTCGGAAATAGCATTATGGAATTATACGCGCTTGAGTCCATTAAAGGGGAAGGGAGGCCACTTCACGTTTATGTAGTCAGAAAGGCCCTTCAGTCCCATGCAATTTAAGACTAAGAACTTTAAAATCGATGGCATAGTTTTCGAGATATTGAGCTGTTCAGAGTTATGTGGGCCACCCTGTATATGATTTTTATCGTTTTGAAGAAATGGAACTGATATAATATCTCATAGAATACTTAAATGTTTGGTAACTAATTTATTGGATATCAATTTAACACGTCGACTGCCATGGGGGTCACCGGTGACCGGCACTCGACTTGGCTACAGCGCCGTGGGGGGCACCGGCGACGCAGCAAATAATAAAAGTACATAATTAAAGTAAATATGGATACCGATGAATTTTTCAATAATACCATTGTTACTATAATGGTTTGAAGAAATTAATGCACGAAAAATGCTTCAAGCATGATTTTATAACTCACTTTATTTGCTGCAAATAATATTTCAACATAATATGCATCGCATAATGAAAAATTCACGTTGGCGCCTTGGGCAAACCATGGAAAATGCGCCTGACAGTCAACGTGTTAATAATGTAAACCAGTGATGCGCAATTTTGCTTCAATTGAGGCAAAACTGTCCACACCGTAGCGCCCTCTGTCCCCTTCCATCAAGCGCGGTACAATGGAGCAGCGAAGACACGAGACATCAGAGTACGCAACGAATGTGCGCGCTGTATGAAAGAGAGGTTGGTGGGAGAAGCAGGCGTTTGAGGGGCTTCACCCGTGCCCACCACTGATGTAAACAATATTTTGAATTATGGTATAGCAATTTTTAGTGGTGCCTCAATGTCACCACTCGAATGCTTAAGGGTTAATCGCTGGTAAAGGCGAAATTAGACTGTGCGCTTTTTTGAAAAGCGAAGAATCAATGGATTCGCATTTATGGCTCTGTTCGTTGAATCGACCGGGGCGTGAAGAATCGATCAACTCGCGTCTCGTTCGTCGACGTAAGTCGAATCCTTTGGCGAACAGTGTCGAGGAGATTTCAACGTTGCTCGGGAGAGAGGGAGGCTAAACAGGGCCGACTGATCGATCGGTCGAGGCGGCCCGAAACTTCGTCCCTTCGGGGGTGGTTAGGGATGACCTGTAAATGCCTCGAATCAAACGTTGCCCGTTCAATGGCCCAGCCCGCTCTGTTACACGTCGCGCGTTCCAGTCTGCTCCATCGAGAACCTTCCCGCACGACTTCCAACGGAAAAAGAATCAATTCGACCGGGCACCGAAACGAAGCGTCATTCTCATATTTAACCCTGAGACACGTAACTAACAGCGGAATACGTTCGATTCACGCGAGCCAATTTCAGCGAAGCGCGAGAGAGGGAGAGAGTGAGAGAGAGAGAGAGAGGGGCGGCTGGTTTCTAAAAAAAAGAACTCGACACATATTAACCCTTAGCACTCGAATGGCGACTCTGAGACGCCACTACAAATTGCTACACCATTATTCAGAATATTGTTTACATGATTAAATTTGTTCATATGTAATAAATTACTAAACATTTAAATATTGTATGAGGTACTTGTTAGGCGTCGATGTGTTTTAAGCCAGGTCAAGGGTTTGTATCGAGGCGACTCTTAGGTCTGGAAGGATTTATGGCAGGATCTTGGCCTGCTTGACCTTACGATTTATTTTACGGTTTTAGTGATTAGAATTTCTTTGTAGTTCATAATTTTTTAGAATAAGGAGAAAATGTATATCTATTGCACGTCTATATGTTCTCCAATGGCTGTACATTAACAACAACTGTTCCGTCGCAAAATCCTCCGTGCTCAGGGACAACGCGCGACCGAGGTCAGGTAAATTTCTTAGTACAGCTGATAGCCAGATGTGTCGACGGCCCTGTACCGCGCTTCGCTACGAAAGACAATAACCATAGCCTTTGTCACCCTGCGTACGCTACTCTTACTCCACCTCAATGTTTCTACATTCCCTCTTTAACTTTTCGCCATTTCCTGAAAAGTGTGTGAGAGGAGGAAAAAGGAGAAGGAAGGGTTTCGTCCTAGGCCCGCTAGAGGACTCGTCGGTAAGGCTATCTAGCGGACCCGTGCCTTAGACGCGGGATGTCGTAAGGACAGTTTAGGACGGTATATATACAAACAGAGGAAGATTCAGGTAGTAGCGGGAAAGGTGTTGTCGTAATGTCCCTCTGTTGACGAGCATAGGAAGTAGCCGCCACAGTTTTATCTTGAATTTTTATTCTTATCGCGGAAGGTATTGAACATTTGACTGAAATATCTCTTGCGCCATTACATTGGAGACTACAACAACTAGCTTAGAATTTTTTTAGTTTTTCTCAAAAGAACAAAACAGGAGGAAATCAGGCCTAGGAGTGGGTTAGAACTTTTTTTGGGCTGAAATAGGGGAATGTACAATGGTGAACACAATGTCTTGTTCTTTTTCTACCTACGCTATACATATTTGGTACCATTCATGCGTTTCCAACGTTAATAAAATATTTGATATTGCGCACAAGGTCCGCTCCAAGAGCGGCCATTTTGTTTGTCGGTTTTTCTCGAAATTGCAGTTAGGATTTTCCTTATCCCGGTGTTGCTGAAGGTGTTAAAAGCGCTAAAACGTAACGGAGCGAGGCTAGCCAGCAGATAATTGCCAGCCGTAACGAACGGCGACTAGCACAATGCGAGCCGGAAAACAAACCGGGGGTCGGTGTTGCCCGCGAAACATTCTTTGACTCCTTTAGCAAGCCGTGTGTTTCGTCGCTCGGAGAGAGACCCGGCTTTTCTCCTTTTTGTCCTCGTGTTCTCCCCGTTTGATCATCGCGCCGGTGCACGGACCTTTTAAGCGAAAGGAAACTACCCGGTTCAGAAATTAAAGGAAACAAAAAAAGAATCGGGCGAGAAGGAAACAAACGAATAGCGGGGAACGAACGTCGTCGGTTCGCCGACGCAACGTCGCGAATATCTCCTTGTGTCGCGGAAACGAAGAAATTCGAACGAAAATCACGCGCCTGCGCCCGTCGCGCTATCGACGATCGAAAACGAGATCCGATCAGTGATGGTATATGGTCTCGGTTTTCTCGCGCATGCGCGACGATTTTAGCGTCAGTAAAGTACAAAGTTGGGCTAAAATGGAGTACCTTGGTCACCCCGCATAGTTTCGCAAATTTTTTTTTCGATTGTCAAATATGAATGTTTAACATGCGTATGTTATATTAAAATTTTATGTGTACGTACATATAATATATAAATATATCTTGCACTTTTCTGTCCGGTTTCCCGCCAATAACAGTTCTCCCCTACTTTCCCCACAAACATAAGACGTACATACGTTCCTGCATTAGTCGCGCATGCGCGAAAAAACCGAGACCATATACCATCACTGGATCCGATTCTTTTCTTCGCAGCAGAAGAAATTGCGCTCTATCCTACGGAGTACAGTATTTCATCGATAATTGTCCACAACACGGGTCTGCGGAGGGACAATTATGCGCGAGGGATATCATTGTTTGAGGTTTGCCGAACGTAGATAAGGACAGCCGAGCTCGAGAGGCCTCGGTCGAGAAATGTAAACATACCTAATCCGAATTTCCAACTTCTTTATTAATTATTATTATTTTATGGGACTTCGATGACCATATTTGTGGCATTTTTCTAATAAAAATGATACCAAATATGATATAATTCCGATGATATTTACTTGTGTAATCGACAATTAAAGTTTCGGGCTCGAGGAAGGATAGCGTATGGGAAAGAAAGAGACGCAGAGAGTCGCAGTCGGCGGCCTTCGTTGCGCCCGAAACTTTAATTGTCTATTACACAAGTAAATATCAGCGAAATTATATCATATTTGGTATCATTTTTATTAGAAAAATGCCACAAATATGGTCATCGAAGTCCCATAAAAAAATAATGAATAATAAAGAAGTTGGAAATTCGGATTAGTGTGGTCTCACCGATATACCCACATTGTGTCATATTTCTCGGCGACCGAGGCCTCTCGAGCTTCACGGTCCCTCAAGGGGGTACACCCCGCACTAGTGGGGATATCTCAGGGACAATTATGTCGGAGACATTTGGGACAATTACCGATGAAATACTGTAGCCCGATTTGGCTAAAGACCGTTAATTTTCAAAATAAATTACAAAATCACCGTCCGACGAATTCCTCGACGATCACCTATGAAAATTGGCGGGAAATTCAAGCGGGGAATAGCGAGGACCGCGAAAACCGTGAATATATCCGGCGGCGATGTCGCGACGGTGAAAAATATTCGTCGCAAAGGTTGCTAGTCGCTGTCGCGACAACGTTTTTGCCCGCGTGACGACCGGATCTTTAATTTTCGAGCCAGAGTACGACAGATACCGTAACGGCTTGGTGCTCGGAGCGAAGCGGAGCAGAGCGGCGGATGCGAGTAGACGATCCCCCCCCCCGCCCCCCAACCCCCACCGTGGATTATCGATCGCGCCCTCGTGTCCCGTCGTAAAACTTCGCCGATGATCGCGATCGTATCGTTCCCGGGGCACTGCACAGGTGCGTAGGATGGGGTCACGGGCCCCGTCTAACTCCGATTCACGGACAAGGTCCGCCGGAACGGTGTCACGGTTGCGTTTCAAAACTCGCACCGACCCGCTGATCCCTGTCTGTCGGTCGGTCGGTCGGTCATTTCACCCTTACGAGCAAAGGACCCCCAACTGCCCTACTCCCATTTCGACCAGCTTTTCTTTAACACGTTAAACGCTGTGTCAGTCCCTGGGGTCTGACGGTATCGAGTTTACAAAACAATATACTATATAATGTATACAGGGTGTACCAATGAAAGTGTTACAAATTGTTTCATCAGAAACTAACGAAAACATATTGACTTCATATTTCTTTTTCAGTTAAATGGTTAAGGAGGGTAATATTTTATTAGTATGAATTACATTTTCTGGGGCTAACTGCTGCGTGGAAAATAGGGACATTGGTTTTCTGTTACCCTGATACCTCTCATTAACACTAGAACTACCGAGCGCTAAACGCGACTGGTGTATATTGCATTCTAATAACGACAAGAATGCATTTATTCAACTTCCGTACAACTTTTGTTTAAATATGTACTCTAATAGAGAAGTTGACTAAATCATTACTCCGGGAAACATTTTTATAATTTCAATATTTGTAAAAGAAAAATTTAGAAACCAGTCAAAATGACTTGTCCGGTAGTTCTAGCGTTAAATTGACTAACATTTACTTGAACCATCGTTAACACTAGATTTACGGGGCCCGTCAAAATGACGGATTCAAAAAATTTTAATTCACAAATATTAAGAGCGTAAGGAGGCATTCGTGAGGAATTATTAAATAGATTAATTTTTTTTATGTACATATTACAATAAAAATCGAGGAAGATCTAAGTAAAAACAATTTTATTATTTTTATAAAGCAATGTAAAATAATCAATTTTAGTGCTCCGTAAACCTAGCGTTAAAAGAGCTATGGCGTTGTACTGGCAACCGCTCCAACAACTGAACGAGACATGAGAATTCTCATTATTTCAAGAATTCTTTTTCAAACTGCACGTACGGTTTCAAATAAAATCGTCTGTTTACTATTCCCTAGTCGAAATAGTATTTTACCCAGCTCTGGTTGCAACGCAACCTAATGGAATTTGCGGATAACCGACGCGAAACATACGAATGGCAATAACTCGCTCATAGTATACATACAGGGCGTATCAGAACATATGCGATGTACAAAGAGCAATAATGGAAGGTCATACTGAACGCGTGTATCCTGTTTGACCTTATTTCAAAGTTGTAATTCTGGCAGCGAACGTGTAAACGAAGGAATCGTAATTTGTCGAAGGAACACGTTTGGTGCACCGACAAATTGCCGAAAGAAGGGGGCGGGTAGGCTAGTTTCGAAAGCGATCGCGGAAGAATCTGGGTTAGGCACGGTAAAAAATGCTGCCGTTTCAAAGTCGAGGTGTCCCGAATCTTGACTGCGCCAGCAACGGGGGCCCGATTGATTTTTTCTTTGTTGTAACCGGTGGTGTGCGAGGCTCTCTCTCTCTCTCTCCCTCTCTTGCCAGCGCGCGGCGCCGAATCGATGAGTAAACGATAAGTGACGCGAGTCGCCTAGTCTCTGTTACTCGCATTCCTACGGGTATAATTCGCGGCGTCGGTTGAGTAACCAGCGAGTCCTTCTGGCCAGGACTTATTTAGCGTCGCTGCGATTGCGGATTGCGGAGTTTTAGCCGCGCGCCTTTCACTATGTTCTGGCCTCTACCCGCGCCTCATAATTAGATGGACCGAGGTTTCGTCACGTCCGTGCGTCACTGACAATTAACGTTAAGACCGTGGCGTCGCGAGCCAACGTCCACAATGGAAGAAACGTCCCGTGTCACGACATCAGAGCGACGTCCGAGTGACGTTTTGCTACGACGACGAGCCAAATGGATCGCTCGGCTAGAATCCTCGGTTATCCAAACGTGCCACGAGCAGTTGGGGATCCTTGAGCAAATGAAACATTGTCTGCATCGATTGCAAAACGTCGGGGAGCCACTTGGGAATTTGTTTCTTCTTCTAACAACTTCAAAAAAATTGGTAATTATTAGGTCATCGGAGCATCCTCCCCTAAACGTAAGTTTTACCATATTCTTAATCGAAAAAAAATTTGGTTATGGAGTTAAAATAGTTCCGAGCGCAAAGGGTTAATTAGCATCTTGCACCACGACTAATTTTACTATTGCAATTATTTGAAGCTCCTTGTCCGTCGTCATCTCCTAGAAGAAAAAGAAAAATTTTCTACAATATTATGCTTGTCTATTCTCCAATTCCTAATTCAGACTTAACAGATTATCGGACTGAAAGCAATGTAACATTGCTTTAAAAATTCTTGAAATGCGTTTGTTATTTTACACTGGATCTACTCGTCATTGTCATGAATGTAATAGTCTAGTTAGGAAGGTGGGAGAGCGCTATAGCATGCAACCGTTATTATCTTGAAACTAATTACTCGTCTGCGGGAAGCTTCGCGCGAGATTATCGTATGATTAGCGACCCGTGCCAGGGAACAGGATACGGAAAAAGAGGAGAGCAAGTATACAGTCGACTCGGTCGTCCTCGGACAACGCATAGTATCGCCGGGGCATCGGTTATCGGCCGAGAAGCTGTTAGAAAGATCCACTCGCTATTACACGCTGGATGGTTGTATACTAGCGCCGTTGCAAAGAGGATTTCCCGGGGCGAGGATTATTCAAATCCGGCTTGAAAGCCGTTTTCAATGGAGACACACCGATACGCCGGTGCTGCCGAGCCAAGCCGAGTCACCGCTACCCTCGTTCCACGTGTCTTCTGCACCCCCCGATCTTCTGTGCCGCTTCGCGAACCGCCTAACGTAAGAACAACAGTCGAAAGGAGTCAAGGTCGTCGTCGTCGACCCGCCGCACAGTGGTCCCGATCGAGAAATACGGGGACATTTTGGTATAACTTTTAAACTATTAAAGATATCGTAGTGAACTTTGGAGTGAAGAATATTAACAAGAATTCATTTTTAATACTGTAAAATGTAATATACTTTATGTTTATTTAATAGCCTTTCTTGCAATTTTTAAATATGTGTACAAGTATAACAAATTTTAGCACTTTTTTTTTTTTTAAATAAACAGGTCCAAATTAATTAATTAGTTAATAATACTCTTCTACTTGTTTAACGAATCGCTAGTTGAGTAAACTTGTTTCTGTATTTTCCAGAATCTCCAGGTAAGTTTTTAAAATTCACAAAGTCTATGGTACCTGTATAAAGCACAAATTAAAATATAAGCAATAATAAATACAATAAGTTTAATTCGTGATCAGTTGAGAATTATGTGACACAGAATTAAATTAATTATTCTTACCTTCTCTGTTAAAAGTTTTTATTTAATTATTAGTTCCTCAGCCTCCGAGTCCAGGGTTTTAGGTTTATTATTGTTGGACAAGGAAGATATATATGGATCAGAAGTTAGTAATAATCTATGAAATATATCTTCATTTGTAGCAGTGCGTGAAAATTTTCGGCTTTTATTAATTCTATAATTTTAAAAATCTTTATGTCTCCTCTCTAAGGCCTCTTCAGACAATTGACTTATTTTGTAAATCACCTACGCTTTTTAAAATTCGTTTAGCCGCGTCATCTAGCAAACTTTGTAACTCAACTTTTGCATATTTTTCGGTTACATCTATAGCTTCCTTTGGTGGATAACAATTTTTTTTTCTTTTAATAATGCCGCATACGACGGCCATCGATTGGTTTTGTACAGTATAGCGTCATTTCTAATGGACGTATACTGAAATTTGGACAGGTCTGCTGTTATAAACGTACAAAGAGCTTTCTCTGCTGATAACATTTCTCTTTTATGCATAGAATTTATTTATAATTGCATTCAAATTACAATGTAACGCTCGAACAGTTGCGCGATTCACTCTCGTATGGCTTTGTATCAACTGAATGCAGAATGGCAGTGAATATCATTGTTGAAGGTTTATATATATTATAGCATAAACATTTGAAAGTGTGTATCTTCTGAAGAATTCCCTATGATGTCGCTCTATGTCCTGAAAACCTCACTTCGTGGGGCCAAAGAAATTTTAGTGTAGCATAGTCTCGACGATGAATGCGCCCATAGCACCTATACGCACAGCGAATCGCGCAGCTTTAAACAATGATAATTTGTAAAAATGGAAGAAGGTGATTCCGATTCTTGCAGGATTATATAAAAGAAAATATGCTGAGAATAGTCCACTTTGTAAAATTCTGGGAATATTCGAGAGTCAAAAGATATTCCATGCGAATTACTAAGAATTTTTAAGATTTTCCCCAATGGAGTCAGCAATAAATTTGTTTTAAATAACAAATAGTAATGCTTAATTGTCAGTGATAATTTGTAATTTAGAGATATACTTTTCATTTTAAAAAAAGTGGTGGAAAAATATTGAAAAGAGTCGTCAGGACATGTTAAAGAAAGGAACCAATTTCTTCCATGAGAAATGCTATCTTCAAAACATCCAACTTTAACTGTCGATAACAGTAACAATTTTTATTGCAGTTTATTACTTTTTTCATTTTCGAGATTGCTGGAAATTGAGAAAGCAAAACATATTCAACAGACATCTATGCGAGATAGTTGATTTTTTGGCAAAATGTCCCCATATTTCTGGATCGGAACCACTGTGCGCCGTTTCGCCTTTCGCCTTTCGTCTTCCCTCTCGAACCCGTCGTTGCGTGGTCCTTCCGCCTCCGAGATGTCAATCTATTCGATACCAGTGGAATCGCAAAAGTCCCGACGAAATTCGTATGTCGTATTTATAAATTGCACCCGAAAAATTCGGTTACCCGAACCTCGGGTCAATTCGGAAGCAGGAAATTACAAGTACCCGAAAAAGATATTACCGAATAGAATTTTTGAATACCCGCACACGTAGGAAACGGTTCGAGCTCGGCGCTGCTCGACGATAGAAAAATGGCAGAGTTCGTTCACGGATGGGCCGAGCCCGCGCACGCATAACCAGCCTCGGAAATCGTCGAGTTTAGTAGATCGGGGACGCGTATTTCCGCTCCTCTTGCGCGCGCCTACCATTTAACCTCGTTTCTTCCATATCTTTTGCCGCTCGCGTTCCCGCACCGCTCCACGCTGCAGCCATTGTTCGATCTTCTCTCCGGTGACCATGAATATGCAAAGTCGAAACTCTCGATCTTCTACGTTCAAACTTCGCCGCGGTAGCCGTGAATGAGACGAGACGAGACGGAAACATCTGTGAACCTTCAAAATCTGCGAACCCTTTGGATTTGGATTTTGCACGCACATTTATAGATATTTGAGGCACGTGTGTGATTTTTTTCACGTAAAAATAATCAGAATTACACGAGTTATACAGAGTGTCCCGCGTAACAGTTTACACGATTTTTTAAGTACTTGCGATAATCTGAAAAAAAATATTTTCAACAAAAGTTGATCAGTTTTCGATTGAAAATCGACAATGCCTACGGATCATTTAATGCAAGATTGCAATATTGCATAAATGAGGATGGTTAACATTTCGAACATTTATTATGATATGTAAAGGTCAACCCGCCGTAAATAACGCGCAATCTTTGCTGAAACACGTAAGTTTTAAACTTCCACATTTGATCCGCTCCAACATGATTATTCTTGCTCAAGGTCATTTCAAGGTCAAAAAGGTGGTATCCATTAAATTCAGTTTTTTATTGTCAATCATGCTATCGTAAAAGAAAATATACTATATCATTTAGAAAAACATCGGTGACCTTGGAATTTCATTAAAAAACACGATATAAAATATTTTTTTCTTTACCATTATATTTTCCCCCTGCAATAGTGTCACTTTGTCATCATAGTATAGGGGGTTAAATAAACAAATGAATTTCTGTATGGTTCCAGTGCCATGTAAATAATGCAGAATATTTCTATTTTGCATGAAGATCCGTCGTCTAATGGTAACTGTGGTTTCGGGTGATTATCGAGTATGTACTCGAATTGTTTCAGCAGCGTTCATGAATTTGAAAATCGAAAAAGGCTATCTTTTGCCGCGTATAGACTGTTTCGGGCAGACTGCGCGCCAGTAGATAAAGGTTGCGAGTCAGGGTAAACGCAGCAGGGCTGTCGCAACGATTGATGCATCGATGCGCCGCATTAAATAAACTTCCCGACGCGTTTCACACCCACCCCCGCAGCGATGGTGCTGGCAACGACGAGTCTCAATTTTCCCGGAAGCTATGGCCGAATTTAAAAGTCAATTAACCGGCCGCCACTGTTACGCGATCGAAACCGCGCCGCGCCCAAATATTTACAGCTAATTCCTCCCGCTCGCGCCAGTTTACCACCCTAATACTCGTCGACGAATGTAACCACTCGATTGTTAATGCCAATCGATAGAAAACGATTTGTAGACTATTAACGGTTCCGGCTAAACATTCTAGCATCCGCGACGCTCCCGCGCACGCGCGCGTGCTACTTCCTCGTCGCACGCAATATTTTGTTCTCGATTCGAAACTCTCGCTGCGCGCTAGGGTCTTTTTTTCTTTCTAGACTCTAAACCACGGTGTTCTACCGCTACTGCTGCCTCCTTTCACTTTTCTTTCCACCGAAACTTTCGGACTTCCTTCCGATGCCTTCTCGTTTGCATATTGAACGTGCATCGGACCAAATTCGTCGTTGCAAAGGAAAATTAGTTAAATTGTGATTACTAAATCATTATTTAAAATACTTTAACATATTTTCGAACTACAGTAAATCCTCTATAAACGCATAAAAGTTGTAGCAGATAAACGCAGAAAATATATCCCCTCCACTTTAGTAATCCGATCTCGGCTCGGGTCAGTGATGGGAACGTTGGCGCTTTGCACGCGCATGCGCGGCGATTTTAGCCTCCGTCAAGCACGAAAATTGGGTACCTTGGTCGCCCCGCTAATTTCGCAAAATTTATTATGATTTGATTTTGAAAAATGAATGTTCAACATGTGTACGTATATATATATATATATATATATATATATATATATATGTGTGTGTGTGTGTGTGTGTGTGTGTGTGTGTTAAAATGTAATATATACATACGTACATAGAATATATAATATATAAATATATAATATTTATGTATCTATGTACAATATAATATAACTTACTCTTCTTCATCATCTTGGGAATAAGGAAGGGAAGGGTACTGAAATAACTTTAAACGAAATATATAATAACAAACCCATTACTTTCGCCCCAATAGTACCCCACAAACTTCGGACGTAACTTCGGTGCTGTCGAAACTCGCGCTGATATTTACTTGTGTAATCGACGATTAAAGTTTCGGGCGCGAGGAAGGATATCATCGGAATTATATCATATTTGGTATCATTTTTAATAGAAAAATGCCACAAATATGGTCATCGAAGTCCCATAAAAAAATAATGAATAATAAAGAAGTTGGAAATTCGGATTAGTGTGGTCTCACCGATATACCCGAGCCGCATTGTGTCATATTTCTCGGCGACCGAGGCCTCTCGAGCTTCACAGCCCCACAAGGGGGTACACCCCGCACTAGCGGGGATATCTCAGGGACAATTACGTCGGAGACATTTGGGACAATTACCGTTGAAATACTGTATAATAGTTCCGAACGCAAAGGGTTAAAAACGATTAATAAGACATTTGTATAGGTCCAGCGATGATTGCTGATGGGTCCAGCACGGTCTTAGAAATTTTAAGAGAAACCCACCAGACGGAGGTTGTAATTTGCAAATTAACCGGTGACGCGAGGCGCGTGCGGTTTCACGGAGAAAAAAAGGCGCGAAATACAAGTTCCGTTGCATCAGTTTGTCGAACAGTGTTATTAAGAGCATTGAGAAATCACAGTGCGAACCGTGGACGTGTCTCCAGAGGTTCGTGTTGTCAGGAAAAAAAGGACAACAGAGTCGAAAGGCTGGTCCGGAAAGCAGCTGTTCGACAAAGAGGACATTCGGACGTTCGGTCGACCAAGTGTCGCAACACCCTGCGCTCGATTATAATTTTCAGAGCGCACAAAGAGGACCTGGTCTTTTGTCGTTCGATCACGCGACCGAGAAACGGTACGGAAAAAGTACCGAGTGCCGATATCCCTTCGTACACCATATTGCCCGGCGAAGTCATGAAATAAAAAGAAAAGGAAAAAAGCGGTGCTCGCAGAGAAACGTCATCGCAGTTCACAAACCCCAGCGATTATGCAGTCACCTTAATCGCGGAGGAACCCGCGTATAACGGGTCTCTTCGCACGTTCGAATATTCGTTTAATAGACTTTGTTGGTAGCAGGAGTTCCGAATTATCGGATTCCTATTTCAAATTTATTGCATCATGCATCTTCCACAACGTCGTCGCTTCCGTTTCGAAATGTTCTAAAACGTCTAACATTGTACCTCACAATTAATTTCAACGTATATTTTCACGTCTCGAATGTAAATAAATTTTTAATCGTACAAGAAAAGAGAGAATCTGTAATAGAACATTTGTACTAGAACATTTCTTAAACAAATGGGAAGTAGATATCTGGATGCTGACGTAAGAGTCAAACGCGCGGGAAAACAAAAATGGCGGTAACGCGCAAGATTGACGTTTTGTATGTTAGGATTCATTCCGTGCGCAAATTTATTTTATAATTCCACCGTATGAAATCCGCTCCCGTTTTTACAGAGATTATCGTTGCACGTTCAATAATTTCGATATTTTCATTCCGGGGCTTAATTACTCCTGTTACGACCAGCCCCCCCGATTGCCCTTTGAGCATCTCTGCATGCTTTATATATCCCGCATGACAGAACGGTACATTCGAGTAAAAACGTAATACATACATACGGCCTTGCCTTCTGTTTTGAACCATCGATACACAATAAAGTAAATTCGAAATTATTTACATCGAACCATAATTTCACTCGTCCGAGCAAAAGCTACAGTCACAGGTGCACGAATAGTTTTTCGCTAGCTGTACGTTCCACGATAGAACGTCTTAGAATACCTAACCTGACCTAGAAACAACGGTCTGCGAGAAAGCGAATTCAAAGAGGGAAAGAGAAAAAGAAATCAAGTAACGTTCGATCGGTGATCAACCCGGCGCAAGGTGCACATGGCTAATTTATTAACACCCCGTATAGTCGAGCACCGAGCAGGAAAGCAATATGCCTGAAAGGGTCATCGAGTGTATCCGCTTCGACACAGGTTTCACCAGGTGTGCGCCGATATAGCGTCGATACTCTCGTGTCCAGTGCCGGGTGAAATATTATTTCAAATAGCGTATACAACCCACTTCAGCTCGAATCTAATTATTAGATAGTATATCTAAACATTATCTAATATTTGAAATCGGTATCTGACTCGACGTATATTTATACTTAGACTTACAAAAGGCATGTTTGAAATTTTCATTGCAGGCGTGGATAAAAAGCCTAAAAATTGTGACGTTTAATAGCAATTTTGTAAAGAAATTATTTACACGTTATCTCGTAAGCTAATTCTTCTAACATCTCAAAAATAGCCCAAGCCGTTTGGTCCAATTTTAAACAAAATTATTCGCTTTTAAATTGTAGCATCTTTTCTCTAAACGTTGCCCAACTCTGAACGAGTCATGGTTTTGATAAAACATGAGAGCCGTGCGAAGAAAAAAAATTGTGAAGGTCGTAGACTCACCCTCGAGCAGGTGCCAGTCTTCGTCGAGCGATGCTAGTGCCTGTGCCTGATTAGCCTGTTGTTCGAAGTCGAGCATCTTGGCCCACGGTGTTTCCCTTCTATCTCTTTCTCGCCTCACCGCTTCTGCACACAGTGTATCTTCTCTCGGACACGGCAACTATCTGGTCACTACACCTCGCACGACAAAAACTATCGCTACAGTTCTGCCTGTCTCCTGGGTCGGTATAGTTTAGCCCGCACACCGGCGCCGCGACGACGGAAAGGAACACAGAGATGATCTCCTCGTGTTACAGTATTTGCGAGCGGGACACACCGCGGAGGGATCGCCGCGCGGAATCTTCTCGAGCGACAATTGAAAACTGGTGTGTATCAAAGACACGACTTTCCCCTCGTAGAAACGCTCGCTCGGATAATCTCGAACGTCCTTTCGTCACGAGAGAAAGAAAGAGTGGGTGGTGGGGGTAGGAGCGAGCGAATCGGACGGAGCGCGAGGGAGCGAGGCCGGGCTTCGCTCTCTCTCTCTCTCTCTCTCTCTCTCTCTCTCTCTCTATTTCTCTCTCTGCGCCTCTCTTTCCCGTTCGCGAGCGTCTCGCCGACCGAACTCTTTTTTTCGCCGTTTAAAACTCCGCTCTCTGTTTACATCGGAGTGTTTTCTGGTTGGTCACCGGTTCGGCCGGTAAACGGCGCAAGCGTCGCGCGCGGTCCTCTCTTCTCCTCTCGAAAGGCCTAATAAATCGCTGGGAGAGAAGATCAGGATATTTTAACGGTGGTCCCAAACGCCGTGTACGCGTGTTCCATTTATTTCAAAAGGGGGAATGTGATGGTGTCTTCGCGCGTATCTTCACGGAAGAAACACCGTGTGTCTCTGGCAAGATTACGAGACGAGCAGGCTCGCCCGCGTGCATACGTGGCGGCACTCGAACCACGACTGATTTCCCCTATCACTACGTGCTCAGCTGCCACCCACTACCCTCCCTCCACCATCGACTGCCCCCACCTCCGGTCCGCCCCCCCGCGGCCGCCACCACGCAAGCTTGCTGGTTGCAAGCAACGGTAGAACGTCTGACCCTCCCCTCGGCGCCTATCCGCACCCCTTTCTCCCTATCCACGCTTTCTCCGTCCCTGTCTTTCCTTCTACTGCTCTCCCTCTCTTTCTCTCTCTCTCCCACGGTCTCTCTATCGCACACACTCTCTTTCTCGCCGCAAGTGTACAGGGTGCGGCGAAAGTTGTGGCGCAATCGAGAACAGGGTGATCCTACTCCGCAATAACAAGTGGAAAGTGTAAAATTAACTTCCTATTATACTTGGATGGAAATGGGTCGAGCGCGGTGCTAGTTTCGAAGAAGAAGAATTATTCTCGAAGTACCGACTATGTATTAAATATAATAGTAGTTTATCTCGAATGTAGTTCTGCAAGTCTGAATCGTGATTCGGATTAGATTATACAATGTTTGAAGTAATACAGTAGTCGGTATAAAGGTTGAGGTCAAGCTGGAACGTCCGTGTAATTGTTTCTGCACAATCTACTCTTTGTACGATCAACTCTGTGGCGCTTATTGTTAACGGATTTCTGCGCGACGTCGACGACCTACTGAACACGCAGCTTGAACGTGCACCAGTGTCCGTAACGCTCGATATGAATCTATATTTACTGATATTTATACGGGGTGTCTAGCGATTGCTGCGCAACAAAACTCGTCTGCTTGCTGATTTTTCTTCTCTTTATAACACGCCGCGTTAAACTTTATACAAGGACGTTTTCCAATTTACAATAATTTTCTAAACTGTACAGCTACGGAGAGAAAAGGGCTTCTTCTAAAGTCAAAATGTCTTCCAAGGAATAGAACCGATAGGAATTCTGGGATGGGCATTACTAGAAGGATCAAGCTACGGTACAGGATTAATGAGAGTGATAGGTTCAAGGGCCGGACACGTAATTATACGAGGAAGATAAGATAGAAATCAATTATAATGAGTATTTATTTATCCGTTCCATTTGCTTATTCTCATTCCCGGTATTAATTCTGAATATCCAACCTTTTACGAAAAAGGTTTGCCGACCCCAGCTCTAGCCGAGTCCACGAAGGGTATTGGTCTCATCGGCGAGCGTGTGCGCGCCTCTCCCTCTCTCATTTCTCTCTCGTACTTTGTAGTCTGCGACCGTTAATGCAGAGAGAAGTTCGCGAGGCACTCGTGAATCCTCTTCCACTCTCTATTTCAGTTCCTCTCTCGGCCTCCGCGTTCCTTCCCGCTCTATTTCGACCGTCCGTCTCCTTCTAGCAGTGCTCGGTCCTGCTTCGTGCTCGGGCTCGATCTCGCCTCTCGTTCCCACCGACTCCGTTCCTCGTTCTCCGTCCTTCGTGAAAAGACTCCCATCCTCGTTCCCGTATTCTCCGGGTTATGGCTAGCCCGGGTTACCGGTAACCGGCCAGTAAACACAAAGTTATGCGTCTCCTGGTTCTAACCCGCTACTTTTTAGCGTGCTACCTGGGAAACGAGACAGATGCCGGGGATTCTGTCTTCTGGCCGGGAACAACCGCCGAAGCCGAACATTATCGTGCACAATGATTCTTTCGAGGTACAAACAGCGCAAACTACGCGTCCGACGATTTTCCATGCAGACAAGATAGAAAAGATTCAACAAGTTTCGTGCGAGCACTCGTTCAGGGGTTCGATCGTTTCGATCGATATACAACACTAATAAATAAAATGTAAGAGAGTGTGTGGTGTGGTATGAGAAAAGAAGCACTAATCTGGCTTAAAAATAATTAAGCAGACAAGTGTACGTTCTTACAATGAAACAAAACAGTTAGCAGGTGAAAAAGCAACCAGCCGACGCCGATGTACGTTATCGAAAAAATTGGTATTGACAAGAGGGTAGTGTGAAATCTGTGGCGTCCAATCGTATTATCTCGCAGACAGTGCAACTACATACTTTTATTAACAAGTAAGGGTTAAGGTCGCGAGCGCAAGCCACGGCTCTTGGAACGCGTGTCGCGTGCTCCCTAGCATACGGCCCTGATGGCTCGCGCGCCTCGTCATTTGTCCTCGCGCCCCTCGCCGCCCACCGCCGCACACAGGATACCGTCCGCCGCTCACCAAGCCACTCGATTTACTTCTCTCCCTATCCCCACCCCTTTCGCGACGCTCAACTCTCTCTCTCTCTTCCTCCGGCGAGCGCGTCGCGTGGCACTCTGTCCCTTCCACTCTCTCCTCCGCCCCACTGCTCCTCCTCTAGCCGTCTCTCTCCCTTCCATCGGTCCTCGAATTCATCCTTTCCTCTTCTCGGGTTGTTCGATTACACTTCCTTCTCTCTCCGACGAGACGCCGGAACTATCGGTTCGTTTTTGTTTTAAATTGTTTTCTCGGACTGCGCATCTGCCGAACTTTGTATTTTTTTTTCTTTTACGTCTCCCCATCTCCGCTTTGATCCCTCGTGGATCGTTTTCGATCGGTCGGTCCTCGATCTTTCTCGAAATTTCTATGAAGCCGTTAACATAATTGGATTAAAATTTAATCGGCAGTAGGAATCAACCGGAATCTAATGGTATCGTGTAGAAAGGTCAGTGTTGTTCTCGAAAGGTGTTCTCTAATCGTGAATCCGACGCGCGACGCAGCGAGAACCTCAGCGAGATTATTTTTTCTCGTGTTTTTGGCCGAGAAGATCGTCGGGCTGGTTGCATTCGCGCCGGTACGGTCGACCGACCGGTCTGTCTTTTTCTGTTTCGTTCTCCCGTGCTCGACCTCGAGAGGAATCGGCGTAAGGTTTCTCCCTCTTCGTCGCGCGTGCCACGATCCGTGCGTTCACGGATCGCCCCTCTCTCTCTTGTTCCCGGTAATCCGCTCTCCTTCTCGCTCTAAAGTGTTTGTTCTTCATCGCAGATGCTCGCCAGTGCCGACAACCTCCCCCACTTGAACCGACTCGCGAGGATAATCGAGGAACGACCTGACGAACGTTCGAGCCTTCTAAACCTTCCACCCGAAATCGTGTTCCTATCGTCGACACGTATTCGTAACCGTGTTTCAGTCTAGAAACATATGTCCACAATGCTTTCCATATAATTATTTAGAAAAATTTTAATTCTAAAACGATTCTGTCTAAAAACCGTTCAGACATGGAGGGCTCTAGAATATCATTGTACGTAACATCTGTACCTTCTTTCAAAGAGGTCACGCGTGTGTTCTTAATCGATGTTCATTGACGCGAAAAATTCTGGTTTAATGACGTCGCTGAAATATTTGCGCCGACTAATATTTTCAGAAATCCAATAAAGTTGCACGGCAGAGTTTCGGCTACCTGGCCGCTGCGGGAGTTTCGAGTTTCCTGCGAACAGGAAACCGTATCATTTAGCGTCACCATCCCACCAGTGAAAATGCATTAACTGGCAGTGGCGGGCAACATTACGGCAAAGTGAAACCCGTCGTCACGGTGTGGTCACGTTAAAGCGAGCCCCACGTAAAATAGTGCAACAATCGCAGCCCCCGAACGCTGTGATCCCACTAACGTCCCTTTCCGGCTTGTCCCTTATTCCCTTTGCTACCGACCCCTCGGAAGCTCCCGTCCCATCAGCCATCCTGTTTATTAAACTCGTGGCTCGTACCGAGCGTTCTTGTAGCACAGTCAGAGTTCTAACGAAAGAGCCGGGACGCAAGGTCGTCTTACAAGATCACGCGCAATCGTTGCGTGCTGCGCGCATCACGACGCCTAGTTGTAACGTTGTTGCGCTACCTTACCGACCGAGCAAAAGTTCCGTGCGTAAACGACCCACTATCTCCTACAAACATTGTCAACACTACGCAACTGGATCACAGTGCCAGATTTTATTGTACTGAACTCTATTATATCGCGAAAACGAGATACGGAGTCCACGTAAATTTTACAAGGTTATATTAAAAACTGTTGAATTTAATACAGTCTGGCTCCGGGATCTAGATAAAGATTTGTCCTTGAAACGGCGATGTTCCAGTTGTATCGAGGCGGCTCATGCGACGTGAATATGTATCTGTTGGAATTCCAGCGCTATGTCATTTTTAGCTGACTTGTTTATTCTACATTGTCGACGTCACGCGCGACCAACGGAGTGGGACAAGAAGTGGGAAACATTATTTCGTTGAACTTGATTACATCACGTAATCTTGTAACGCGACCGTGTAACCGATGAACAATAAGTAAGCCTGTCGGACTTACGCAATGGTTAAAAAAATGTACACGCCTGTCGGAAGGCCGTCTTGCCGTTCGCTGGTCGCGAGAAAAAGTCTATCGAGATTTTTTGAGAACTCGCGAGCCAATTACGTGCTAATGAAACACGCACCGGTCACCGTAACTTTTGGACGAATTTTAGGCGTTCGAGAGTTAAACGCGGCGTGAAAGCGGAATCGGTCATCTGCGAAACATATTTTTTCAACATTTTAACCTGTTGCTATTTTCGTAGCTTTCATCCGTGACCTATCGCAAGGACTTGGTGAAGCTGTGCGCCGCGACGCGTGCATCGGGCGAACTTTAAAATCTCGTGGGCGTTCTCTCGCGTAGGTTCGCGAGTAGTAGCGAGTTTCCATGGTGATCGGTCGCTGTGACCATGATTTCGACGTGACGTCATGGGTTCGGGAAGGACATCCACGTGCTGCGGACGTGCAGCGTCGGTTAACGAGTTTCCCCCGTAACAATTTTTCACCGTTACGTCACGGGAAAAGTGCACTCGAGCAAGCGAGGCTACCGAGTACGTATATTCCCAGCTCCGGGGGGAAAAAACTCGTGCATGCGTCATTCGGTATTTAAGAACCAGAAAACTTCCGACACGGTCAGAAGAACCCGAGGCGGACGACACTAACGCTGTACGGCGCAAACAACAATTAACGTGGACCTAGAGCTAACCTATTTGTTAGGGCCTCTACAACCTGATCTACGAAACGTATGCGAATCGTCGGGAAACTAAATAATTTGGTTGCCGGTTTGCAACGTAGAAGCAAAGAGAGCAAAAGTAAGAGCAAAGAAATATTTCGAGCGATACATATTATTTCAGAGGTTGAAAACTAGTCACGCGAAATCGTTTGACATCGGTTCTGAAAACATTTTTCGGCATGGTTTCTGTTGGCCTGATACCGTATCGAAGCTGATAAGATAAGTTTATAGTATTTATGGATATTCATGTAATCGTGCAAAGGACAGAGTCTCAACGCAAAGAACTTTTTTACAGAGATACATACTGTGTATCTTTATTTGCGTGGAATTCGTAGACTCGAGGAGTCGACACATCGACTTCGCGAGCTAATTAAAATGAAGCAGCGAACAGTGTCATTATTATCCCGTTTCACTGACGAAGCATTTGAGCGAATACGTTCGAAGTTTATCTGAAAAGTATCACAACTCAAGACTAATATTACACATAGTCTACTGTAAGTAGGCCACGAACGTTGATACGGGTTACTGTAGATCGAATTTGAAATTGTCTTGAGAAATACTAATCTTCTTAAAAAATACTTCTACTTTAAATAATACTCTCCTTGCACCACAACTCGTTTCGCATCAAGAATGTCGTACGATTCGAATTTTTTCGAGAATGAGAATGAAATATGTTTGACGTGGCTTGCGTATGGATGATTTGATACAAATCAAAATAATAACATATTACGTAATTATGGCGTGTAATAGTTGCGCAAGATGTATGCGTGCAACGTTTCAAATGAGAATTGAAATTAGGTGGTGCACGAGTTGTGTGGGTGGGAATAATTTGGCGATACTTCTTTGAGTGGCTGCATTCAATTGGGATCGATAGACTTCTTGTGAAAGTTACTCTTCGAAACTTGAAAGAGTAAACGTAATAAAATGTCCAGTGGAACGCACGTTAGATACGAATTACTGACAAGATCATTAGCAGGCTGATACTATTCGTTCCCCTCCGTTGAGGCACTGGTTATTTTCAGCATCAGCTTGGATATGTACGAAAATTAAAATCTTCCGGGTATATATTTTCGTAACCCTGAGGATGGATAGAAACGTAGATTTCAATAATAACGATGAACTCGTTTGGCTGTGTGCAACCGAATCGTTCTGCAACTAAATGTGGAATGAATAACACACAAAAGAGCCTCTTACATCGCGATGTATCAATCTAGATGAGAACTGCTCGTCCCTAGGAATCATTTACACTTGGCTATGGAGTCCCAGGTGGCGCTTCAGCTCGGCGCTTCTTACTATGCTTATTATTTTTTATTACAAAAAAGGCGAGCACTATTCACGTTTATAAGACGCGGTAACAATTGTAATTTAAATTATGCATCCAGTGGCTAAAAACAGTTTCTTCGGTCTTATCGGAGAACATATATGAAAGATAGGTATTATATATAGTATAGGATGAATACGGCTGTAAAGCAAAAAGTGTCTTAACTAGATCTATTGTTAATGTATTATCTCAGATAACTATCAATAAAAGTACAAATATAGATAACGATGGAAGATGTTTAATATGCTTGTGCCACAGACGGGAATGCTATGGCCATCTAGCGGCAATTCGCACGAGTTAAAATGATCCCTTTCACAAATTGCACAGACTTAAGATACCTACAGACATTACATGCAATGCATTTTTCTGTCTACGGTACTGAATTACCGACTCTGTAGAAAATGTCCTAGTACGATAGCGGACTCTATCGAAATGGAACGGTCAGGTGGTGAACTACATGAGGTTGCAACACATACAGTGTGTGTTTGAGGAGGCTCGATTTTACAGCGTTGTCAGCTTTAAAACGCAATTGTATTCGTACAAAAATACTCCACGTATTATTCACTTGTGCCGCCTATTTTTTTACAGGACTTCGAACCACCTGGTAAACATTTGGCGAACATGATAAAGAAGTTTGTATCCGACAAGGACGAACTTATGCACATTTAAGAAGAGAAAGAAAGATAGTCACAGAGCTGCTGAATACTGTGCACACTCGATAGAAAATTTAGACCTTCAACTACTTTCACATATAGTTTATCGTCACATTTTATTTCTGACTAAATAGTTATAAACAATTATTCTAAGTCTCGTTCTAAAATAAACTCAAATAATTTAACAGATCTCTGGTAAAAAATAATCTTCCTTGTGATCGGAAGATCTCGAATGATGTCTCAGCTACATTTCTGTTGCAGTTTTATGTAGATTCGACGCCTAGTTAATTAGTTATTTACGATTTCCAGAGAGGTGACACAACGATTTGTGTGTTTACCTTTGACGAATACTCGGACTCTCCTTGTCTTACTCATTGCAGGCATAGAAGATGGAAGTTACCTCCTCAAAAATTAATCATAAACAGTTAATCGAGGAATTTTTATAAATGTTAGCTCTCGAAGAATATAGAATGGACCTTTAGCAACATTCATGTATAGTTTTCAGTTCGATTTTGGAAGAGGTTAATTAGTTATAAATAATTTTTGTAACTCTTGTCCTAATAAAACTGTGGATATGAATAAGAATTGAATATCTTGTATACTCCAAATGTTCATGCATAAAAGTTAATCTGTATTTCAAGTACTATTAGCCATTTTTACTAAAAAATTAGATGGTGAGGTAATCAATTATATAATATCGTTGTAATCGTTAAGCAAGCAGAGATAATATATTCATTAATTACATTTTCTCGATATAATTATGCTTAGTAATATTCATGTATCATAAATTATTCTGTATCCGGTGTTCTATTACCTACTTTTACTAAAAAATTAGATGGCAAGATGATCAAGAATTGTTACAAATATTAACCAGCTAGACATAATAAATTTATCAGTGAATTGTGTTCGATAAATTAATGCGCGCGAATATTCATGTGTTCAAAATTATTCAATATCTCGAGTTCCATTATATATTTTTACTAAAAATTTAGATGGTCAGATAGTCAAGGGTGTGCTTATCGACATAATTAGCAAAAGGAATTGTTATAAACATTAAACAACCAGAGATAGTAACTTTATTAATTACATTTGCTTGATATAATATTGTTTGGTAATATTCATGTGTTAAAAGTTACTCTGTATCTCGAGTACTATTAGCAATTTTTACTAAAAAATAAGATGGTAGATAGTCAAGGGGATGCTTGTCGACGTCGTTGGCAAAAAGAATTGTTATAAACATTATACAACCAGAAATAATACATTTATTAATAATTCTTATCACGGCAATCGAAATTTACCGAAATTAGTTGGGGTGGGGAGCGTTGCGCTTCGCTGCGCATCACTGGCTACCTAAGCTCGCTGAGCGCGCTCAGTCAATCAGTCGGGCCGGGCCCTCCGGCAGGAGCGGATGGGCTCCGGGACCAGGAGGGTCTTCCAGCGGTACCCTGGCCTCTCCTGCCTACCTTGGGGATGACCAGTGGTCCTCCAGAGCTACCCTTGCCTACCTTCAGCTGGCTTAGGGTGGACCAAGGGTCCTCCACCAGTGGTCTACCTTGGGGTTGACCAGTGGTCATCCAGAGCTACTCTGGCCTACCCTTGCCTACCCTGAGGCTGACCAGTGGTCCTCCAGAGCTACCCTTGCCTACCTTCAGCTGGCTTAGGGTGGACCAAAGGCGCTCCACCAGTGGTCATGCAGAGCTACTCTGGCCTACCCTCAGGCTGACCAGTGGTCCTCCAGAGCTACCCTTGCCTACCTTCAGCTGGCTTAGGGTGGACCAAGGATCCTCCAACAGTGGTCTACCCTGTGGTTGACCAGTGGTCATCGAGAGCTACTCTGGCCTACCTGTGCTTACCTTGAGGCTGACCAGTGGTCTTCCAGAGCTACCCTTGTCTACCTTCAGCTGGTTTAAGCTTAACCAAGGGTCCTCCACCAATGGCCTACCATTGTCTACCATGGTCCACCTTTAGCTAGCTTAGTGTAGTCCAAGGGTTATTTAAAACTTCCTTGGCCTACTTTAAGCTAGCTCGGGGGGGGCCATGGACTCTTCAATGCTTCCTTCGTTTACCTTGGGTTCTGAGCCGGTCCAGTTTCGGTATCCGGCATGCAGTCATTACCGTGCTGATCGACTCAGAGAGGGCATTCATTGCAATGACTTCGCATCTTCGAGTGAGTCATTTTGTTACTACCTTGTTACTATATTCGTCTGTAGAAGTAGTAGTATACCGTAGTAGTAAAGTTGTAAAAGTAGTTAGTTGCATGCATGGGCAGGCCTCGCCGCCCCAACGATCAGCCGAGATGGGAACGTCCGCGATTTGCACTAGCGTTGCGACAAAACCACGCGTTGAATTTAGTCGATTTTGAACAGAGATTAAAGTTAATGTTACGAAAAATTTTGTTTAGAGAATAGCGTTGCGAATCACAAATAGTCGCGGTTCAAAATTACATTTTAAAGTTGCGCTTTTAAAGTTCATATTGTTGTTGTTTTACATATAATCTAAAGTAATCGTTTTTTGGATCTCTGTTCGTTGAATTAGCGTTGCGCACAAAAAGTTCGCGTTTGCTTTCGAGTCTTTCGACTTTTCAGGCTCCCATGCTCGAGCTGCAACGATCAACTGTGAGATGGGCACATCCGCGATTTCAAGTAGTGTTGCGAAACAAATTGTTACACGCGTTGTACTAGTATCAATTTTTAAAGTTGATGAAATGTCTAGTTAATGTTGCAAATAAATAGTCGTAATTTAAAGTAGTTCTAAAGATACCTGTTTAGAATTTTAGACGTTAGAGTTTTAAATTTCTTATTTAAATAGCATTTTAAATTCGATTTGTTGAATTAGCGTTGCGCATCAAAAGAATCGCGTTTGCAATAGAATCTTTCGATATTTCAGGCGCCCATGCTCCAGTTGCAACGATCAACTGTGAGATGGGTACTTCCGCGATATCGAGTAGCGGTGCGAAACAAATTGTCGGGATGAGGCCGAAGGAGCAGACGAGGTTTTATGCCAAAGTTGCCGGACAAACTGTCATTCAAAAGGACAATCATTGCAACGTCTTCGCATCTTCGAGTGAGTCATTTTATCACTACCTTGTCGTTATACTCGTCTGTAGAAATAGAGTTGTAGTAGAATGTAAAAGTAGTTAGTTGCATGCATGGGCAGGCCTCGCCGCCCCAACGATCAGCCGAGATGGGAACGTCCGCGATTTGCACTAGCGTTGCGAAAAAAGTACGCGTTGCGTTAGTCGATTTTGAACAGAGATCAAAGTTAGCCTTGTTTTTAAATATAATAGTAGTCTCTATCAGCGACATAGCTTGTTTAAACTATAGCGTTGCGAAACAAATAGTCGCGATTCGTTTTGCAGAAACCGTAGAGTAATCTTTTTTGGATCTCTGTTCATTGAATTAGCGTTGCGTAACAAAAGTTCGCGTTTGCTTTCGAGTCTTTCGACTTTTCAGGCTCCCATGCTCGAGCTGCAACGATCAGCTGTGAGATGGGCACATCCGCGATTTCGAGTAGTGTTGCGAAACAAATTGTCACACGCGTTGTACTACTATCAATTTTAAAACTTGATTAAATGTGTAGTAAATGTTGCGAATAATTAGTTGCGATTTAAAGTAAATCTAGACATACAGATGTACAATTTTAAACGTTGGAATTTTAAATTTCTTATTGAAATAGCAATTTGAATTTCGATTTGTTGAATTAGAGTAATCTTTTTTGGATCTCTGTTCGTTCAATTAGCGTTGCGCACCAAAAGTTCGCGTTTGCTTTCGAGTCTTTCGACATTTCAGGCGCCCATGCTCAAGCTGCAACGATCAACTGTGAGATGGGCTCATCCGCGATTTCGAGTAGCGTTGCGAAACAAATTGTCATACGCGTTGTACTAGTATCAATTTTTAAAGTTGATCAAATGCCTAGTTAATGTTGCGAATAAATAGTCGCGATTTTAGAATTTTAGACGTCACAGTTCTTTTCTTATTTAAATAGTATTTTGAATTTCGATTTGTTGAATTAGCGTTGCGCATCAAAAGGATCGCGTTTGTATTAGAATGATTCGATATTTCAGGCGCCCATGCTCCAGTTGCAACGATCAACTGTGAGATAAGAACATTCGCGATTTTAAGTAGCGTTGCGAAACAAATTATCATACGCGTTGTACTACTATCAATTTTTAAAGTTGACTTAATGTGTAGTTAATGATGCAAATAAATAGCCGCGATTTAAAGTAGTTTTAGAAGTACCGATCTAGAATTTTAGACCTTAGAGTTTTAAATTTCTTGTGTAATTTGTAAGAATGGTAATACTTAATTTTGTAAGACTTTCAAAGTTCAACTTTACCAAATTGATACAATATTTTTGTCTAGAAATTGATATTTTTCAGGAAATTGATATTTTTTTCAAGAAATTGATATATTGGTCTTGAAATTAATATTTATTTCAGGAAATTAATATTTATTTCAGGAAATTAATATTTATTTCAGGAAATTAATATTTATTTCAGGAAATTGTTATTTATTTCAGGAAATTGTTATTTATTTCAGTAAATTGTTATTTATTTCAGTAAATTGTTATTTATTTCAAGAAATTCTTATTTATTTCTGGAAATTGATATTTATTTCAGGAAATTGATATTTATTTCAGGAAATTGATATTTATTTCAGGAAATTGATATTTATTTCAGGAAATTGATATTTATTTCAGGAAATTGATATTTATTTCAGGAAATTGATATTTATTTCAGGAAATTGATATTTATTTCAGGAAATTGATATTTATTTCAGGAAATTGATATTTATTTCAGGAAATTGATATTTATTTCAGGAAATTGATATTTATTTCAGGAAATTGTTATTTATTTCAGGAAATTGTTATTTATTTCAGGAAATTGATATTTATTTCAGGAAATTGATATTTATTTCAAGAAATTGATAATTATTTCAAGAAATTGTTATTTATTTCAGGAAATTGATATTTATTTCAGGAAATTGATAATTATTTCAGGAAATTGATATTTATTTCAGGAAATTGATATTTATTTCAAGAAATTGATAATTATTTCAAGAAATTGTTATTTATTTCAGGAAATTGATATTTATTTCAGGAAATTGATATTTATTTCAGGAAATTGATATTTATTTCAGGAAATTGATATTTATTTCAGGAAATTGATATTTATTTCAGGAAATTGATATTTATTTCAGGAAATTGATATTTATTTCAGGAAATTGATATTTATTTCAGGAAATTGATATTTATTTCAGGAAATTGATATTTATTTCAGGAAATTGTTATTTATTTCAGGAAATTGTTATTTATTTCAGGAAATTGATATTTATTTCAGGAAATTGATATTTATTTCAGGAAATTGATATTTATTTCAGGAAATTGATATTTATTTCAGGAAATTGTTATTTATTTCAGGAAATTGATATTTATTTCAGGAAATTGATATTTATTTCAGGAAATTGATATTTATTTCAGGAAATTGATATTTATTTCAAGAAATTGATAATTATTTCAAGAAATTGTTATTTATTTCAGGAAATTGATATTTATTTCAGGAAATTGATATTTATTTCAGGAAATTGATATTTATTTCAGGAAATTGATATTTATTTCAGGAAATTGATATTTATTTCAGGAAATTGATATTTATTTCAGGAAATTGATATTTATTTCAGGAAATTGATATTTATTTCAGGAAATTGATAATTATTTCAGGAAATTGATAATTATTTCAGGAAATTGATAATTATTTCAGGAAATTGATAATTATTTCAGGAAATTGGTAATTGTTTCAGGAAATTGGTAATTGTTTCAGGAAATTGATAATTGTTTCAGGAAATTGATAATTATTTCAGGAAATTTATAATTATTTCAGGAAATTGATAATTATTTCAGGAAATTGATAATTATTTCAGGAAATTGATAATTATTTCAGGAAATTGATAATTATTTCAGGAAATTGATAATTATTTCAGGAAATTGATAATTATTTCAGGAAATTGATAATTATTTCAGGAAATTGATAATTATTTCAGGAAATTGATAATTATTTCAGGAAATTGATAATTATTTCAGGAAATTGAAATTTATTTCAGGAAATTGATATTTTTATCTTGAAATCAATATTGCTCGGACCGGAGTTCCCTCAGGGACTCACTCACGGGATGGGGCCCGTGAGTGGGTACGGGGACTCGCGTCCCCGGGGCCACCCGAATCGCCTATAGATCGTTGCGTCCACAAACCATTAGATTTGGGCTCGACATGGTTTCGACTGTGTTTCGACTGGTTTTTCATTTGGTGTCGATTTCGTATCAACTGGTTTTCGATTCTGTTTCGATTTCGTATCAACTGGTTTTCGATTCTGTTTCGATTTTTTTTCAACAGCTTTTTCCATTCGGAGTCAATTTTGTTTCAGCTGGTTATGGATTTTGTTCAAGAAAATTCATCTTGCGAAGAAAATCCTTCGTGCGAAGAAAATTCATCGTACGAAGATAATTCATCGAACGAAGAAAATTCATCGAAAGAAGAGGATTCGTCGAACGAAGACTCCAGATTATTTATAAATTAGTTTTAGTGCGTGCGTTAGTTATTAAGATTGTATATCGTCGTTGTAATTATGTCGAGTAATTATTGCCGTAACTTAACTTTGCTCGCTCCGTTTTCCGACTCCGACACAGCCTTTTGCTGTGTCGGCCTTGCTTGCAGGTTCTGAGCCGGTCCAGTTTCGGTATCCGGCGTGAAGTCATTGAGAGGGATGTCTAAGAGACTCGTTCACTCGTCTTCTGACGATCCTCTGTGTTAACGTAATCCTGGACACGCCATGTTCTCATGTCACCCAGTAGCGCCAGAAACCGTTTGAGCGCATCTCTTTGCCATCTTTCTTGGTGATGGAGTGGCGGGTATCGGGCTGGTCGGCTCAGGACTTGTAAGCACTGAACGCGTCGCGTCACCCTTGAACCAGAGCCTTCTGCTCTGGTTCGATCTTGTTTCTCTCTTTGAAAGAATCAGAGCCTTCTGCCTGATTCGCCTTTGGTTCCTCGTGGATCGGAGACTTCTTCTCCGATTCACACTTTGCCCCGCAATAATTACTCGACATACGCTAAATGGAAAAACAGTCTTTTCCATGAAAAAGACTACTTTTCCATTTAGCGACTTGCGAAATTTAGTTTCTAAGAATCTTCGTTGTAAGAAAGGGAGACAGAACGAAGGGAGAATTCGTTCTGACTCCTTTTCGGGTCTCTTGTGCAGCAACCTCCTCGTGGTGAGACCTGGGCAATCGATATTATCCACAATTCGCAAGATATTATAACTTATAAATTGTAGTATCTTGTATGTAGTGGATAATATCGAGCTAATAGCTGCACATTTAGAGTTTGCGTAAATATGTATTTTATATTAGAATTTAAGACTTAATAATTTCTTCGTTTTCCTTTGTTCAAATATTCCAGCTTCAGCATTTTTTTCAATTAATAATAGAAATACGAAATTTCAATTTCAGAATACATGTACCTTCAACAAACACCTCCATTATTAATTTTTGGATTCGTAATTGGAATGTGCTCCTGAACTTTCAAAGTTCAACTTTCTCAAATTGATATTTTTGTCTTGAAATTGATATTCCTCCGATCGGAGTTCCCTCAGGGGCTCACTCACGGGATGGGGCCCGTGAGTGAGTACGGGGACTCGCGTCCCCGGGGCCACCCGAATCGCCTATAGATCGTTGCGTCCACAAATCATTAGATTTGTGCTCGACATGTTTTCGATTCTGTTTCGACTGGTTTTTCATTTGGTGTCGATTTCGTATCAACTGGTTTTCGATTCTGTTTCGATTTCGTATCAACTGGTTTTCGATTGTGTTTCGATTTTTTTTCAACAGCTTTTTCCATTTGGAGTCAATTTTGTTTCAGCTGGTTATGGATTCTGTTCAAGAAAATTCATCTTGCGAAGAAAATTCATCTTGCGAAGAAAATTCATCTTGCGAAGAAAATTCATCGTACGAAGATAATTCATCGAACGAAGAAAATTCATCGAAAGAAGAGGATTCGTCGAACGAAGACTCCAGATTATTTATAAATTAGTTCTAGTGCGTGCGTTAGTTATTAAGATTGTATATCGTCGTTGTAATTATGTCGAGTAATTATTGCCGTAACTTAACTTTGCTCGCTCCGTTTTCCGACTCCGACACAGCCTTTTGCTGTGTCGGCCTTGCTTGCAGGTTCTGAGCCGGTCCAGTTTCGGTATCCGGCGTGAAGTCATTGAGAGGGATGTCTAAGAGACTCGTTCACTCGTCTTCTGACGATCCTCTGTGTTAACGTAATCCTGGACACGCCATGTTCTCATGTCACCCAGTAGCGCCAGAAACCGTTTGAGCGCATCTCTTTGCCATCTTTCTTGGTGATGGAGTGGCGGGTATCGGGCTGGTCGGCTCAGGACTTGTAAGCACTGAACGCGTCGCGTCACCCTTGAACCAGAGCCTTCTGCTCTGGTTCGATCTTGTTTCTCTCTTTGAAAGAATCAGAGCCTTCCGCCTGATTCGCCCTTGGTCCCTCGTGGATCGGAGACTTCTTCTCCGATTCACACTTTGCCCCGCAATAATTACTCGACATACGCTAAATGGAAAAACAGTCTTTTCCATGAAAAAGACTACTTTTCCATTTAGCGACTTGCGAAATTTAGTTTCTAAGAATCTTCGTTGTAAGAAAAGGAGACAGAACGAAGGGAGAATTCGTTCTGACTCCTTTTCGGGTCTCTTGTGCAGCAACCTCCTCGTGGTGAGACCTGGGCAATCGATATTATCCACAATTCGCAAAATGCTATAATTTATAAATTATAGTATCTCGCATGTAGTGGATAATATCGAGCTAATAGCTGCACATTTAGAATTTGCGTAAATATGTATTTCATAGTAGAATGTAGACTTTTAATACTTTCTTCCTTTTCCGATGTCCCAGCTTCAACAATTATTTTCAATTAATAATCCAAATACAAAGTTTTCATTTCAGAATACATGTAACTCTTGCTCTCGTGAGCTTGTGTTAAATAGATTTGCACTCCTGCATTAGATTGTAGGTTCTGATGTAGTACTTATTTTAAAAACAAGAAAACACAATCATAGTTAATATATGTGTAATGTGTACGCACTCATCAACTGCATAGAATTTGTATTGATTTTAAGTGTAAAGAAAGTAAACTATTGGTTTAAAGTGTATAAAACTATTATAATATACATTCATTAGTGACACGAGTAATAAAAATAATATTACGTATAGAAACCAAATTAATTTTACTGCAATTCGTATTTTTGTAATACATTCTTCATAAATATTATTTTCACCGTTCAAATACACGCGCCGTATGCATTAGTAGCCTCCAAAACACCCGTAGTAAAAATAAAGTATACGGAATATTCAGTTCTTGCTAATACGGCTAAATTCGTGAACTATCGGTAATATTGAGCGCGACACCGAAATGGTACGAGGGCCACTGTGCAAATTGTTTGCCCTGTCGATAACGCGAGATTGTGATTAACAACAGTGGGTCACGTATTCTCAAAGAGAATATTGAGTGATCGTACGACCGCTAGATGGCTGAAATATTTACCAAATGTTGAGCAATCGGAATGGTAACGCCGAACAACCAATGGTTTGGCACGATTTGTCTATTGACCGAATAACCTTACGCACGTTGTATTTTTTTTTCGTGTTAAACAATTGTTTTTGTCGCCAGATTTTGGACATACAGAACTATTTCCAGAGAGAGAGATGATTCCATTCAGATTTTACAATGGAATCAGGAGCTTCGTCACGAAAGTGGACAAGATTGGTGACATCGTTAAGGTTTGTCATTCTTCGCATAATATGAATTAAATATAGTATGATATTGTTAGACATCGGCTATTTTAAGTATCAAGATGTTGTCTGCTTCGAATTCCGTGGCGTAAACGACTGGCAATAATATTTTTCGCATGTAACGTTTGTCAGTGGAAACCCCTGTCACAAGAATCAATTTTTGTTTGTTCATAGCAAAACAAAGTGGTTGTATTCATGAAAGGTGTTCCAGAGGAGCCCAGGTGCGGCTTCAGCAACGCGGTTGTTCAGATATTAAGGATGCACGATGTCAAGTACGATGCGCACGATGTTCTTAAGGATGAAGCTCTTAGGCAAGGTAACGACAACCAAATAATTTCAATGGAATAAATAATGTATGAATATTTTGATCTGTATGCAGGTGTCAAGGACTTTTCTAACTGGCCCACGATACCGCAAGTATTCATAAATGGTGAGTTTGTGGGAGGATGCGACATACTATTGGAAATGCATAGAAACGGCGAATTAGTAGAGGAGCTGAAAAAGGTGGGCATCACGAGCGCCCTTCTGCAGAAGGAAGAAGCCAAAGACAAGAAACTCGAGGACTAAGCGTTCGTTTAAGAGTCTAGTTTGTTTATAACATCTGTAAATAAACCATTTGTTTGTTGACGTTCATTTTTGTTACAATAAATCTTAAATTCTCTATGCGGCTTGTCAGAAACTTCATGCATCCTTTTGCTTTTGTCTTTACGTCGAGAGAATCGTTGACGAATTTATGGTTCTGTGGATGTGCATCGTGCTCGACGGCTCGAGAACGACTGACAATTTTTTGCAATGCATGTATACATTGCCCCGGTTGTGCGCATGACCGTAGTTCGATTGCGCTGCAATCACGATAGAGGGAACAGGTGTCTGCGGAAATATGATCTGCAATCTTTGTCGTAGACAGGGTATATTCGCGTTCGAAAATTATTTGAAATCGATCTCGAACCGATCGTTGCCCAAAGGGAGTGCTCCAGTCTTCAATTATCAGCAAGATTAAAACAATTAGAATGGTATTGTATACGAATCCCTATTATGTTCTCTCGCACAGTAAAACGCGCTGTACTGGGTGGACCATTTAAAAGGAACACCTAAATATCTCTGGTTACTAATGATTTTAAGGGAAAAGTCATCACGGTAAAGTTGTACCATTATAACGAACACATGCTGCAGTAACGTTACTTTTTCTCCAAGGTCATCGGTACTATATTAAATTGAAAAATGTACTTCTTTATGCATGCTCTTATGGAACATGCAAACATCAAATCGTTGCCTTGTATAACTAGACTGCGGAGTTTTATGCAGAATAAAAATTGTCTACATTAATTCCAAGACACAGAAGCGTACACATAGATATTTATTTCTTTTCTTAATAATTAGTAATGGAATGAAAATAATACAACAGCATTTCCAAATATTTTAAATAAATGTATAAAATTCGCAGTCTAACCATACGGTTTCGATTATAATGTACCATAGACTTTGTGAATTTTAAAAACTTACCTGGAGATTCTGGAAAATACAGAAACAAGTTTACTCAACTAGCGATTCGTTAAACGAGTAGAAGAGTATTATTAACTAATTAATTAATTTGGACCTGTTTATTTAAAAAAAAAAAAAGTGCTAAAATTTGTTATACTTGTACACATATTTAAAAATTGCAAGAAAGGCTATTAAATAAACATAAAGTATATTACATTTTACAGTATCAAAAATAAATTCTTGTTAATATTCTTCACTCCAAATTTCACTTCGATATCTTTAATAGTTTAAAAGTTATACCAAAATGTCCCCGTATTTCTCGATCGGGACCACTGTGCGGCAGTCGAGGTTTAATGAAATGAAAATGATTAACGCACCTAGACCGTGTTACCGTGTCGTTTACTGGGGCTGGCCAGTAGCTAGTCTCGGCAGGATATTACACCGTGAAGGTCGTCGCCGAGGCAGCGCAACCATCAGCGGTTCAGTGTCGCCCTTTTGCTCCTGGTTGTCGTAGAATCGTAGTAGAGCCGGGGATAGTTAAATTTCACGGCCGGTTGAAAAATCGACCGGTACCGTGTCTTACCTCTCGGAAACTGGACCTGGTCGCCATAGAGAGAGAGAGAGTTAGGAGAAACATGGGATAGACGAAAGGGAGAAGGGTGTGGGAAGCGGATAGGAATCGGATTCATTCCCCCAAGGGACGAGATTATCCGGCAGTGCGTCGCCGAGGATTTATTATCGGTTTCCGGTTTCGTCGGCGCGAATCGCGAGGGACAAATGCAGTCGGAGGGTGGAAAAAAGTGGTTCAAGGTCGAGCGTGTGGCGTAGAGCGCGGGTCACGTCACGGACAGGGGTCATGCGTGAGCGTAAACGTGCATCGTGTTCTTCCGCATTGCGTTCACGGATTTTTATTGCTCCCTTTCGTTACGTCGACCGACTTCGAATTTATGGTCGTCGCCGACCAACGACGCGAGAACGAACGTTTACTACCGGCGACTGGCGTAAGTAAGTGGTAGGGGACGTGCAAGCTTCGACGCCATACTTTCGGTACTTGAAAAACCGAGATCTCTTCCTACCAAAGTGTCCCGAGACCCTTCGCGAACGAACACTTTGGCGTCATCGCCGTATATACAGTCAGTCTCATAATCAGGTGGCACACAATTTCAATCAGAATAACTTCCTTAGAAACGGACTAAACGACTTCAGCTTCTCTGCCAAGCGACATGGATTAGTTTGCTGGATTACTTGCTGGCAACTCGATGCGTTTGCTGTACGAAAATATCGTGAAATATCACGAGAGTCGGTCTACCGCAAAAAAAATGTCACAAGTTACTCGCTGGTGTATTCGCACCTGAACGGTGCAATTTTCGGCTGAAGTTGGAAGTGCGCGACGCAGCGCAGTTTCCGGCTGGCGCTATGCTCGCGGGGGAGCATCTGGCTCGCACACGTACCATTTTGATTCCCCGACACTAATTGCTAGCCGCGTCTGGCTGGCTCTCGAGCACCAAATTAATTAATGGCATACCAAATGACGAGACCAAGCGAGAGAGTCTCCGAGCTCGCGCGCGTGCACCCATCTCCCCGGAAAAACTGAAGTAACGCGACGTGCAGCGGCCGTGCCGCGAATACCAATGCTTCCTTTGCTTCGCCGTGGTCGTCGTCCAGAAGGAGCATCGTCGACGTGCCTCGTTAGCGAACCGTGCATTCTATTTTCCTCGCCTCGACTCTCCGTTCTCCTCTTTTTTCTTTCGCGATGCTCTTTATCCTCGCAATTCCCCTCCGACATTATCGCGTTCTCGATCCTCGTCCCGGACAAGCGACTGGAAGAAATCGCGGAGTTTGAAACTTTCTCTAAGCGACAGCCACGGTTATCATACGTCATTCCCCAGATAGCACCGTACGTCCATACGACGTCCGTTTTACGTCCGATACGTCCAATGTCCGTCGTGTACGTCCGTGGGACGTCCCTCGGACATAAATTTCGGACGTCCCATGGACATCCGTTTTTTACGTCCGTGGGACATCCCGCGGACATAAATTTGCAGGGACGTGGGACTTAGATTATTTCGTACGTTTTCGGATGCTATATTGTGTTTCTATTATTATACTCAAAATATAGTTTATGAATTTTTTCAGATTTTTAAATTCGCGGCGCTGTTGTTTGAAAAAAACAAATTTTTCGACGTTTCTTCCGTAAAAAAATGAGCTAATCTTCAAATTGTTGGATTTTAATTATTCTGTAAGTCCACGGGACGTCCCTTTTACGTCCGATACGTCTAATGTCCGTCGTGTACATCCCTTGGATCAGAATTTCTGACGTCCCTAGGATATCCGTTTTTTTACGTGCGTGGGACATCCCTCGGACATAAATTTCGGACGTCCCATGGATATCCGTTTTTTTACGTCCGTGGGACATCCCTCGGACAAAAATTTCGGACGTCCTATGGACATCCGTTTTTACGTCCGTGGGACATCCCTCGGACATAAATTTCGGACGTCCCTTGGACATAAATTTCGGACGTCCCATGGACATCCGAAATTTTGATCCAAGGGACGTCCTACGGATGTACACGACGGACATTGGACGTATCGGACGTAAAAGGTCCGTCCCATGGACGTATGGTGCTATGTGGGTAATTTAAGAGGACAGTCCTTCATTTCGCTGCTCTATTGTTCAGATTTATTTTTTTCTCTAAAATGGCCGTTTTGTCCTTTCTCTGGCGAATTGAAATGAAATTGAACACCGGCGTATAGCACGCAACAGCAAAAGCACAGAAATTATTTGGATCGTTGAATAATGAACATTTTTATGCTATTTTAGTGTTTATATAATATACAAATGGACTGTGTATTTGCATTGATTGCAATACACCGATGTCCTCAAATCCTTTTAATATCACGACGTTACAATTAAAAATTGAACATTCCATGTGCAACCACCCGATATATTGATTGAAATTACGGTAGCGTTCTCCCGAGATGCGAACTAAAAATTACGGAAGCAAGTTCAGCGTTAACCCGGTTATTTTTCGAAACAGTTATTCTCGAGATACCAATCCCGTTCGTCGTAAACATTTTATGAAAGATCGACGCTGCTCCTGAAACGCAGGGGGTAGGACGGAAGCTGCTTCCTTCTGAAAAAGGGGGGGGGGGTGGGTGTGGGATTAATTACGCGCGATTTCCGAGCACCGACTGGCTCCCCGCCAAATGGACTTTTAAATACGCGATCGCTAAACCGAGAACGGACGAAAACACGCGCGGCTGATACCCTCGCTTAGCAATCAATTTATATTTTCTTCCCACCACTTTCCTCTTATGCTATAGTTTACGCCTATGCACTCAGCAACTCGAAAATAATCCATTAATCTCGAGATTAACGCTTTATCCACCGGAAGCCTATTAACAGGATTTTCAATAATTGTGCCGAACCAAAAGGAAGCTTAAAGGTTCAATTTTATATAATAATCCTAAGCAAACCTATTAGATTAAGTTCCTGGGGGTGAGTTGTAGATTCATGATTGACATTGCTATTGCTGTCAAGATCTGACAGTGTACACTAATGTGAAAATCCTCTCGATCGAAATGAAGTATATTAATAAACGTTATGATTTCGGCGCAAGGTTCGATCATATTAACAAGCAGCAAATTTGCAATTTAATTATTCTCGACGTTTCGATTCTAATGTGGATCATTTTCACAACGGCTTTATTGCGTTTGGTGTCCCAACGGGTAAAATAAAACAAAAAAAAAAAGAAAAATTATGAACAGAATATTAGGAGTTACAGAGGACGGTGATTTAACTCCTAATATTCTGTTCATAATTTTTCTTCTTAAATAATATATAACCAAAGAAATAAATTTGTTGAATAATTTCTCACGCATCTTTCCAATCTTTCCAATCTCAATAATCGTAAATTAAAAATAGTGTACACTTTCGGCGCAAGGTTCGATCATATTAAGAAGCAGCAAATTTGCGATTAAATTGTTCTCGACGTTTCGATCCTAATGTGGATCATTTTCACAAAGGCTTTATTGTGTTTGCTGTCCCAACGGGTAAAATAAAACAAAAAAAAAAAAAAGAAAAATTATGAACAGAATATTAGGAATTAAATCACCGTCCTCTGTAACTCTCCCTGTGTCTTTCATTTCAATGTCTACAATTTGAAAGCGGCACACGTTCGAGCAACCGCCTCGAGATTTACCTGAAAAGCCTCGAATCCTCTTTCGAACTTCCGCGGTTCCAGGCGGATCTTCGGTAACTCGGTTGAAAAGTTCGAGTCGGCGAGAAAAATCCTCGTGCCAATACCAGTTCCATTTTTCGAATTGAATAATTCCGCGACAACCGTTGCATAAAGATGCGCAGTCTAGTTATCGTATGCGGCAGAACATTTTGGGCATCGGCGTTGGGGTTATACCGCCGCGATGTAGATCAAATCGGACCACTTGAATGTTATCCGATGTGGTAGAAAATTTTGGGTATTGACGCAAGGGTTGAACGATATGAGAAACCGCGACGGTAATGATAGGGGTGATAAGTGCCCGGTCCACGGCTGCGAGTGCCGGTGGAAATGGGGTGGCCGGCGAGGTGGCGCCCTCCCTTCAACAACTTCGATCGAATCAACCCCCGTTGGCTTCTTCTCTCTTCTCCCCCCCTCTCTCTCTCTTGCCCGTGTTCTTCTTGCGTCTTCCGCCTCTCGCGCGTTTCACTCCTTTGCTCAGGAGCGTCGCGACTCTCCGTTTCGCCCTTTATCAACCGGTTCGCGTTCTGTATCCCCTTTCTCGCGGATCGAAACGCGATCGTCGTTGCTTGCGAAACTTTCTCGGTTTTCTTCGATAGCCGACGCCGCTGGGAGTCACGTGGCCTTGGAACGCGACGTCACGTGTACGCTCGCGAATCCTCGACCACCCCCATACGTCCCATTCAACCCCCAGCTTTGTCAATCCTCCGTTGTTTCGAAAACTCTTGTAGTCACTGAATTCGTAATGAAAGGGGCTCTCTTTGTAGGGTGATGCAGTAACTATTGCCACCTCGAATATCTTTGTTGTCTTTAAAGATACGTCAAATGTCTGAAGGACAAAGTTGAATGGTTCAGTGGGACTCGCACGATACCAACAAAATATTTGTTTTTATGTCGTTTTTTAGAGATTTTCAAGGTCACCTTGACTGTTTTTAAATGCAACCACTCTTTTTTAAACACCTACAATGATAGTCCCTTTCATTACAAATTCAGTGACTATAATTACTCAAGGTCATTCAAGGTCACGGACAGAGTGCAACATTCCTTCAAAGCCCGTTTACAGGCATGTATCGATGGTAAATCTTATACGTTATCTCTGTCCGCAACCTTGAATGACCTTGTGTAATTATAGTCACTGAATTCGCAATGAAAGGGACTATCATTGTATGTGTTTAAAAAAGGGTGGTTCAATTTAAAAAAGTCAAGGTGACCTTGATATCTCTAAAAAAATGACATAAAAACAAAATTTTTTTTTCGCATCGTGTCAGCCCCATTGTACCATTCAACTTTGTCCTTACCATATTTTACGTATCTTTAGAAACAACAAAGATATTTCAGGTACAAACGTTAGGTGACTCACCCTGTATAATTCCGTCACCCAGATATGGGTGACATGGCGCTGAACGTGTTAAAGAACTGTGGTTAATTATGGTGAAGTAATTGTAGCTATTAGTGATTGCGGCGTACAATGGTTTCAAGTTACGGATAGAAGGATCGAAGGTTCGTTTTTGCGCGAGGGTTGAACTTGCTAACAAACAATCTTTAATTTCGGTCTGATCAAATAGGTCGCCGGCTGTTTCGCGGGATTTTAGCGGCATTAATATGTTACTCGCGTTTTATAGCCACGTTTATAGAGCGCTATCTCGCTGGGTATCAAAGAATAAGATCCACAGTTTCACGGGCTATTATAGCTCGGAGCTTCCCGCTGTTGTTATTCTATATTAAAACGCTCTAAACGAGGAAGAACTTTTGCGACTGAAAATACCTGTACGTGGATTGTTTAGAAAATCGTGCCTCAACTCATCAAAGTAATAAAACGAGACGACTTTGCAAACTGGTTAAAATATACCGTCACGAATGTGTGACGTCCACAATCTAGCAGTTTATTTAAAGACAGTCAAATTAATTTCCTACCACTTCTTGTCCAAAGACGAGAGTCATAGTACACGGCTTAACATTCTGTAAGACGTCGCGTGTCCAGCAAGGGTAGAACGCGTGCAACGGGGACGCGGCCCGAGGAACGGACCCTCAGCGCGGGACGAGCGACGGCTACCTGCACATCGACCACCCACGGACTTAAGGACTGTGGATGGAGGGGGGGGGGCGTGGAGAGCACGCAGACGAAATTAGGAGTATCTCGAATAGTATCTGTATCAAACTGAGAATTTTATTCTGCATTTAAATGGTCTAATGGATACATAGAATTCATTATTTCGAAAAAAGCATCAATGCGTTTATCAAAATTGTACATTCTTTTAAATAAAAATTCGGCAATATAATACAAAATTCAATACAGTACTAGCAGTAGTTTTTCGCAAATATCTCGAAAACTAAGACCGAGCACCGGGTAGTTGTAATGACAAAAGTTGTGTTCAGAATGTTGTCCTCAACAACATATGTCAAGGTCAAGGTCATCGGAGCATCCTCCCCCAAACGTAAGTTTTACCCTTCAGAGGACAAAGTGACACCATTGCCGGGGGCAAATATAATGGTAAAGAAAAAAATTTTTGATGTGTTTTTTTTATGAAATTTCAAGGTCACCGATGTTGTTTTAAATGGAATAGTATTCTTTTTTACGATAGCATGATAGACAATAAAAAATTGAATTCAGTGGATACCACCTTTTTGACCTTGAAATGACCTTGAGCAAGAATAATCATGTTGGAGCGGATAGAATGTGGAAGTTTAAAATTTACGTGTTTCAGCAAAGATTACGCGTCGGGTTGACTATTATTTAGGTGTTCCCATTTATGTGAGACACCCTGTACAATCTTACAATTCCGTAATTTTACAACTGTCTTCTGCTGAATTGTTTCCATAATTCATAGAGGAGGTATGCCACGTTTAACCCTCTGTCTACCAAGCGGGTCCATTGGACCCGACTGCATGTAGATACTGCGGTTATTTAAACTTTTAAAATTCTTGGGATCTTGTCGTTGCATGACTTTGTTAATTTTCTTATTTTTTATTATTTAAAGCTAAAAGTTTTTTTTTTATATTTACTACGTTTTGTGGTATAAATTTTCTATCGCATAATGAAAGTTTTTTTTACGGTAGACAGAGGGTTAACGAAACTATTTTGACACTGCAGGTGATCAACGAAATCTATATGTTGTATACGTGCCGACCCGTTTGCAACCGTGGCGATGTCGCGTGATACGACCCGAACCGTAGACAGTCAATGAACTTAAAACAACTCGCGAGAATGGTCCAGTTTCCTTTTGCCGTACCAATGCGTCATCGGTTGCGAACCGGTGGATTCGATGCACCCGTTTCATCGTCCGGTTCACAGAGCCTTATCTCGCCGACAATCGAGCGATAAGATCCGCGGGTTTTCGCGGGCTATTACAGTCCGAATCTGCCGCCGCTTTTGATTCCCGCTGCTCGAGGACGGCTTTGAGGGCGACACAATGGCGCGGGCCGCGTCTTTATGCGCTCAGCCGAGTAATTAAAGCGTCGTTCATTAAAACGGTAAACACGTTCCGCGGATAATGAGAAGCTCCTAGAGAGGGGGGGGTTAGTTCGCGACATCCCCCCTCGTGCTCTCCGGCACCGCAGAATCCGCGTCGGGACGCCGCGCGCGTGTCGACACACGTAGCCGCGTTGTGTCTCCATTAACCTAATAAACCGACGGAAACGTCGAACACCACCGATTCCCCGATCCCCTCTCTCTTCCCCCCTCTCTTTCGCTCTCTCTTACCCCGACGCGACGTCCGACCAAGCGGAAAAATCAAAGAGCAACTGGGTTATCGCCGTTTCTTGGATCCCTCTTGCATCCCCCTTCCGAGGCCCCACATCTCAAACTTCCCGGGCGAAAATCGTCGAACTAAGGGGCGAGTTTCAGCAGAAACAATGTTCCTCGAGTTCTCGGGGGTTCCATGACCAGCGCACTGCGTTCCGGCAGACGGTATCGTTCAACTCGAAGATTCCTCTTCGACACCGGATTACACCCGGAAGACATTCTTTTTTCACTCGAGGCTGTCGCCGTATAGTCAAACAAATTTTCTTCGTCGAGAGCTATTCACCCTTCATCTTCATTCTAAAATTGAACATTCTTTCCGATCTAGGAAAAATATATTCTTTGCAATTTTCTTCATTTCGTGGATTTAACACTAGAGTTCTTTCGCGATTACTGAAATGATAAAAATTCTTTCACCAGAAATTTTATTTTGCGAAGCGTTTGAATTTTATCAACATCGATTTTCAACAACTTATGAGTTTTGAGGATTTTCTGGAAGTCATGGCTAAATCCTCTGAAATCTATACGCATCAATGTTATTTTATCCCTTCGCACTCTGAGGCGCCACTAAAAATTGTGGCACGATTACGATTTCCGTGGCCCCTACTTTGAAGGTTAAATTTGTGTTCTTGGGGTCATTTTAAGAAAAAAACTGTATATCTTATAGGTACCAAAGCGGCCTGGTTCAGACGTTAAAGTAAATTTCCTGTTTTTTATAAACATACAAATATCTCGGAAACTATGCGAGATGTGGCAAAATATATACAGACCTTTTTTGTAGGAAATTGAATTTCCTATAAAAAACATTAAAATGATGTTAAAATTCCGTTTTTCCTAACCTAACCTAACCTACCCAAACCAAACCTAGCCGAACCTAAGCTAACCCAGACCTAACCTAACCTAACCTAACCTAACCTAACCTAACCTAACCTAACCTAACCTAATACGTCAATAATATTCACTGCTAATTGAGTTTTAATACATAGACATTTCTTGTGTCTCGTATAAGCAGTTGTGAACGGAGCCTTTACGTTCCCCCGACCATCATTTCGGAAGGGAGGCAGTTGTTCAGCAACTTCATCGAAATATAAATATACACGGAAATTGCGCAGCTGATAAAAAAATTTCATACGACATAAATTGTTGGAAATTTAATTTTCTACAAAAAAGGTCTCTTGATATTTTGCCATATTTCGCATAGTTATCGAGATATTTGCAGATTTATAAAAAACAGGAAATCTACTTTTCCGACTAAACCACGCTCATTCGATACCTGTTACATATACACTTTTTTTCTTAAAATGACCCCCACGAACGCAAATTTAAACAAGGGGTCACGGAAATCGTAATCTCCCCAAAATTGTCATATCAAATTACCATTCCAATAAAGAACAATATCTCTAGATCATTATCTATCCGTGAAATTGTTCCGCGCAACCACGGCAATTGCGAAAGAAACGAGACAAAGGGGTTGGAGCTCGAAGCCGCCCCTACCCCGTATCGCCATCGCCGACAGTAACATCTTCCACAGACAGGAAAGACGGTGCAGATCCGACAAGAAGGTCCCTCGTCTACGATAGTCGAGCGTCGTTGGAGGAGTCTTCGCTCTATGGCGCCCATGACCAGGGCAACATCTGCGGTAAGGTCGGCCCCGTTCACGCTCCGCGAACTATCTCGGATCAATCAGGCGTGGAGAAACCCCCGATGGAGAAACAGAGAGAAAGAGGGGAACGGAGGCGAAAAAGTTTCGGTCGAACCGTCCACCTCCCGCCGTTGCTCGAAAGGAGAAGAGAGAAAGAGAGACAGAAAGTGAGAGATAAGGTGGGGAAAAAAGGAGGAGTAGGAGGAGAGAGAGAGAGAGAGAGAGAAGTGTGTAGAAATCCGAAGAAATTCAGAGACGAAGTCACGCAAAATAGAGGGAGGTTGGGTGGTGGGAAGGGGCGGTCGGTTATGGTGGGGAGGAAACGTTAGGGGGATTGAGTGTTCGGGGGTAGTCAGCGCCGCCACGGAGGGTGAGTCTTCAGTCGCCACTCGGTCAGCCTGCCGCACGGCTGGGTTTCGGAAACCGTCTACGCGAGTACGCGCTCTCTTTCTCTCCCTCTCGCCACATCACACACACCCACACACGCGTAAACTCGAACACATAGAACACACACATATATGTATACACAAGGATAGATATACGTAGAAACACACAGAGACACTAACCCACTCGAGAAACAGAGATACACACTAATACACACGTCCTCGTCGACACGGAGGAGTGTGCACGCGAGGAGAGCCGAAACAGGGGTGGCAGAGTGCTTGAAAGGAGGAGCAGCAAGGTGCGGATCACCTAGTTCGCCGGAGAAAAACACACCTCTAGAATCAGCCAGAGAAAAAAGGATCCTCGGCGAGAGTCCCGGCGAATCGGTCGTGACACAGCCGCGACAAAACGTATCCCGGACGCGTACCCGCAACCGGTCAGCGCGTGTGCACCCGACCACGATCGATCCTCGCGGCGATACGATCCAGAAACGCGATGGACAAAACCGCCACCATTCTGCGACCAGCCAGATAGCCGAGACCGGGCCCAACGCCACGCGGGACCACTGCTAATCGGTACGAATCCGTAAGCTGGCACGTCCCATTTTTATCTCGGCCCCGAGGACCCGAGGACTCGTACGCGCGGCCTCTGGATGATCGTTGCGGTCGCGTGGTGCGCCACCGGACTCTCTCTCTCTTTTCCTTTCGCCCTCCATCTACGTCTTCTCTACGTCCATCTCTATCCTCTTTCGTTGTGTCGGCCAGCGTTTGGTCGGACCCGTGTTTGTGATCAACGTCGTACACATCTCTCTCTCTCTCTCTCTCTCTCTCTCTCAGTCTCTCTCTTTTCCTTTCGCCCTCTATCTACGACTTCTCTACGTCCATCTCTATCCTCTTTCGTCGTGTCGGCCAGCGTTTGATCGGACCTGTGTTTGTGATCAACGTCGTACACATCTCTCTCTCTCTCTCAATCTTTCTCTTTTCCTTTCGCCCTCCATCTACGTCTTCTCTACGTCCACCTCTATCCTCTTTCGTCGTGTCGGCCAGCGTTTGGTCGCACCCGTGTTTGTGATCAACGTCGTACACATCTCTCTCTCTCACAATCTCTCTCGTTTCCTTTCGCCCTCCATCTACGTCTTCTCTACGTCCATCTCTATCCTTTTTCGTCGTGTCGGCCAGCGTTTGGTCGCACCCGTGTTTGTGATCAACGTCGTACACATCGCTCTCTCTCAATCTTTCTCTTTTCCTTTCGCCCTCCATCTACGTCTTCTTTACGTCCATCTCTATCCTCTTCCGTCGCGTCGACCAGCGTTTGTGATCCACGTCGTACACCTCTCTCTGTCTTTCTCACTCTCACTCTCTCTCTCTCTCTCTCTCTCTCTCTCTCTCTCTCTCTCTCTCTCTTTCCATTCGCTCTCCATGTACGTCTTCTCTACGTCCACCTCTATCCTCTTTCGTCGCGTCGGCGAGCGTTTGTGATCAACGTCGTACACATCTCTCTCTCTCAATCTTTCTCTTTTCCATTCGCCCTCCATCTACGTCTTCTCTACGTCCATCTCTATCCTCTTCCGTCGCGTCGGCCAGCGTTTGTGATCAACGCCGTACACATCTCTCTCTCAGTCTCTCTCTTTTCCTTTCGCCCTCCATCTACGTCTTCTCTACGTGCATCTCTATCCTCTTCCGTCGCGTCGGCCAGCGTTTGTGATCAACCTCTTTCTCTCTCTCTCTCTCTCTCTCTCTCTCTCTCTCTCTCTCTCTCACAATCCCCACGGAAATCGATTTGACGATCTCGGTGTACGTGAAAAAGGAGGTTCCCCGTGACGGCTCCTCCGCCGGGTTTAGGGTATGCTCTCGGAAAACTGGAACGCTTGTGGATCAATCGGCGGGGAGTAGTCGGTCGGCGGTGTCGACAGCGCGGGCGAGAGAGTTCGTCGATCGCGAGAGATCGAGCAGCGATCCCCCCTCGAGTCCTTCACCGTGTGCACCGCGGGTGAGACGCGGCCAACAGCGATAGAAGTCGCGTCTCCGTCGAAAGTACATATACATACGTATTATACCCGTTTCGAGAGAGTGTTCCCTCTACGCCATTGGTGGGTGAGTGCTGCTGTACTCAGCGAGGAGTTCCACGCGTGTCCTCCGCGATCGACGCGGGGGTGGGGGCCACGGTGGGCGTCACGGAGGGGAGAGAGGACACAGGCGTTCGGGAGGGTGAGGAGGGAGAAAGAAAGGGGTGCGGAGGGGCCCCCGGGGTTCCAGCGGACTCGCTTCGAGCCGAGAACAGGTGAATCCCTTCGAGGAGCCCGAGAGAGAGAGAGAGAGAGAGCGTACGCCCGGAAAACCGAGCCAGAGTCGTTTGTACGAGTTCGCGGCGATCCTGCGATACCGTGGCCACAACGAACGGGAAATATTTGGGTCAGAGAGGGTCAAGGAGGCGGATCGGAGAGCCTCCGAGAGCCATGACGGGAGTCGACGACTCGCGTTCTTTCCCTTGGCCAGGAACACGCACCCCTCGAGTTTCGATCCTCGCGCGATATCGGGACACAAAGGTAGTCCGGATGTTAGAGGCCCAACCACCGTCACTTCCGTAAGCCGCCTCGAAGCCGATGCTTTCTCAGATTCGGGGTAGTTTCGAGGAAATCGGCAACGGTCTTCCAGGCTCTGGCTTGTTCGCCAACCGCGAGTGCTTCGAGAAACGATACGTTTGTACAAAAATTGCAGGAGTTCTCTCAGCATCGCGGCTCTTAACCTATCTTCATCGTTAGCGTATATGTAGGTACTATTTTCTTGGTTAGGGAAAAGTATGTGTAACAAGTATGTACAAGTTACAGAAGCATTAGGTCGTCCCATAAGTTTGTGCAGTTTACTGGTCTACTATTTAACACGTTGACTGCCGTGTCACCCATATATGGGTGACGGAACTATTCGTCCATATTTAACAATTAATTATTACGCTAATGTAATCATTACATCAAATTTGGTTAATATCTGGAAAATGCAAGAAGGTTAAAACGTTACTCAGTGTCACAGATTTTAATTCTGTAATCATTATTTTATTTAATATATTGTTTCGATTTTATGAAATTCTTGAGGTCGCTGCTTTGGCAGTGAAAGTGTTAAATGAATGTTTGAAACATACCTTCAAAGTTTACGACAAAATATAATCACCCTCTCGTTCCACATCCTCTTCCAACCTTTTTGGTAGAAACATTACACCGTCACTATAACATTTCTCTGGATTTTCATTAAAAAAGAAAAACACACCGTTAAGGGTATAAACATATCCGCGTCACGAACTTATGGGACGACCTAATATAAAGTTCCATTGCATTGTGTGAAATTATTCTTTTGAAACGTAATAAGTAAACGTGGCGATTAAGGCACTTTTTGTCGGTGTTTCTTACCGATGCAAATGGGTTAACATTTCAATTTGCCTTTCGATCGATACATTACTTATTTTTGGGACTGCTGGTTTGGCACTCGGTGTTAACCCATGCTCGATGCTCGGAAATGGTCGCACCGAGGTTCCTTCAGTGATAGTTCTCACCCCTTCTGTACTTACATTTTTATTTGATCGAGCGACGATTTTCTTCTAGTTGATTAGAACTTATTTTGTCGTTTATATTAACACTAAACCTACCAAGCATTAAAACTATCGGATAATGTTGCCTTATAAAAATGGCTGGCCTGGATTTGTTCATCTCGCAAGACTTCGTCGGCAGAAGATTTTTTAAATCATTATTAGGGTTCTAGATTGCTTTCATCGAATTCTTCGGTGGCGTGATTCGGCAGTGAACGAGTTGCTTCTATAAAAACGGGAATTCGCATAAACGTCCGCAGTCTTCGTATATAAGTACCCCTTGGAAGCGAGAGCGAAGCATAATCGGTGTATTATTCGAGCCACGAGCCAAATCGATTATCCATCCACCGAGTTTTTTGACATTTTATTGCGAAAGCATTCGATTCGTATTTAACACTAAACCTACCATTGTCACAATGACCGGTCTTCTATTTTACAATTATTAAAATTAGGAAAACGATTTAATAAGAAATGACTAAATCGACTTCTTTATTTAAACACATATTGTAATGGAAACGGTAAAAAGTTTAAATTAAATTCAATGTATTTACTTCTTTAAGGCGTTTTATTTTTATATCTCTTGCGTTTGGTAGGTTTAGTGTTAACCCTTTGCACTCGGAGTTATTTTAATTAAGAAAACCAAACATTTCTTTCGACTTAAAATATTTCCACTGCTCATGATTGTTTTCATGTTCCGCATATGAAACTGCATATAATACCTCGTACAATACATGAATGTTTACTAATTTATTAAATAAGAACAAATTTTGTTATGTAAACAATAGTTTGAATAATGGTATAGCAATAATTTTAGTGGCGCCTCAGAGTCGCCATTCAAGTGCTAAGGGTTAACTTTCATATTTACAATAATGTAAAGAATATAATAATGCCGTAAAGAAAATGAAGTGAATTTTGTTCACTTCGTTATCTAACACGCTCGCTACCACCAACGTAAATAAGTGACAGCCATAATCTCACAATTTACTTCAAATTAGTCGAATTAATTTTAAGCGCTTCTTCAGCTAGACTGTTTTAACGTTTCGTAAACGAAGTGCGTTGCATTAGATTAAAACTTTTTAAAAACGTGTTAGATTATATGACAATATAATTTTTCATAATTTAAAAAAAGGATACATTGCGATTACGAGAATATCGTATTTATGAAAGCTTTTGCTGCAATAAACGTTGACAGCAAGTGTATCGATGATTAGGCTCGATGCCAGTAAATGTCAAAAACTAAGACGAGCGTTTAGGACGAACGTGTATCGTTTGATCAACCATCTTTTAGTTTGTCGAGTTGATCGATGTGGCAAACGAACGGCTAGTTTCCGACTCGTGAAACTTCGTGAGCATATATTGAACTTGATCCCACCCCTATCGGGTGGCGTGTGTCGTTCAGGGGCGTGAATCACGAGCTTTTCCTCGAGAAGGGAGCGAGAGGGGGAGGTTAGATTTATTAAGGCTTCCCGGTTAAGATAATCGCGAAAGGCTTACGCGATCGGATCGAGGTCGACACGCTTAACGAGTCGCGTGAAAACAGTTGCGTCAGCGCTCCCCGAAACTCTTCTATCGCGGACCAACGTTGTTCCGACAATATTTTTCTATTCGTAAATGCGTGCGACAGGAGGGGACACCAGGGGCCGCGAGTGTCTGTCTCTAGAATTGTCCGTGTTTTTCCACGTTCCGCTATTGTTTCAACAGTTTTTGTTGTTCCAACGGTTTGGGGTGCGCCGAGTCACGTTACTGCGGACTCTTCGTTCTCTCTATACCTTTTCTTCCTCTCTTGTTTGAAACGCCCCTTGTTCCGGACAATACGAGTCGTGAAACGAATCGAATGGTAATTTGTCCAACTTGGAATAAAGTTTGTCTAAACCTACCACCGTCGCACAGAGTGGTATTTGGGCTGAAAACCTGGCCAAAAATCAAAATTGTAAATATTTACATACAGTGTTGTGTTTGCATCTCAGTTTGCATCTTGTGTATGCACCCCTTATAATTGATTACCCTCTTTACGCTCGAAACCCCTCTTTGCCTTCCGCGTACCTCGAGTAGAGATTCGAGAAGAATTCTACGAGCTACTTGTTCCAGATTTTAACGAAAACCTCGATACAATTTGATTGTATACAAAGGATAAAAGCAAAATTTCGTTTCATTCCACTCCATTGCTGGTAATTACAGTATTCTCTCCGTATACGTGAAAAAGATCTCTACCGTAACTGTTAAAATTGTATTCCTACCACCGCACAGAGTGGTATTTGAGCTGAAAACCTGGCCAAAAATCAAAATTGTAAATATTTACATACAGGGTTGTGTTTGCGTCCCAGAATAGATACATAAACATGCAATCACGCGGTGCACCCCTTATCATTGATTACCCATACAGTCATCCGTGCCTGCGCTTAGAACATAGCATTTGTTCGATAGGCATCTGTTTATACGCAGCATTCCGTTCGTACGCATCTGTTTCTCGTGATAATATTTATTTTGTAAGTGATCTTTGTGGCGAAATTTGTGATGGATATTGTTACGCTAGGTATGTACATTATATTAATCATATTTTTGTCAATATTAAAATTTTTTTGTACGTGTTTTTGCCGATCTGCAAGCTTGACTAAAAGTTCTTGGATTTTCATGACTTTGTTTGCATATATTAGTGTTTTTAAACATATACCACTCATCGCCGCAGCATAAATGTTACGTGTTGTTGAACTTCAGGATATCTAGAATTAGGGCACGAGTACGATTTCCGTGGCCCTTCGTTTTGATGCGTCCCCTCCACGACCTAACCACAACTCATTCTATTCACATTATTTTTCCATTACTAGTTCAAATTCTGGATGACAGCTACAATGCAAAGACTATGCGAATAAAATTTAATTTTCTACAAAACTGGTCTCTTGATATTTTGCCATATTTTGCATAGTTACCGAGATATTTGCAAATTTATAAAAAATAGGGAATCTACTTTACCGGCTAAACCAGAACAATTTGACACCATGTTATATATACATTTTTTTCTTGAAATAACCCCAAGAACACAAATATAACCTCCAAACGAGGGGCCACGGAAATCGTACTCTCCCCAGAATTAGTATACCGCAAAAAAGTTTTCACGAGTCTTCACATTACAAAAAAATAATTCTCCAAATATAACCCCTTTTGGCTGAACTGGACTTAAGAGGACTAAAAATGTTCAAGTTTTCCGTATGCGATGCTATACGAATCAGGTTTTGGTTACCGGAGTTCACTGGTTGAACAGTTATACACGTGTAAACATGAGCAATTTTAAGCGTTTTTTTACAAGGTTAGAGCGTTGCCAAATTGGATATTTGTGGGGTCTACTGTTGAGCGCATGCGCAGGATAGATGGTGGGTCAGTGATGCCAGAATCGTGGAACCGAGGAACTTGCCCCTCCGGTGGATCCTCCGGCTGGACCCCCCACTCTGACGTACCGTCGTCGCCTTACGTTGTTTCTTACTGCGCACGCGCTACACACAAGCGTACCTCTAGTCTGTCCGTGTGAGCTGTCTATTCGACTCGACGGCGTCGAGTCCTTACACACTTGGCATGCGGGCAACGTACCTTTACGTTTTTCGCAGTCTGTCACTGGGTCACGTAAAAATACGTATTTAGTAGATTTGTGGTGGATAGCAGGTATTGTATAAATACATCGTGTGACATTGTGTGTGTGTTGTTTGCGTTGCTAGGCAACGTTTCATATTTTTCATTCCAACAAGTATCAATTGTCGAGTTACTCGGTCTTCAATCGGCGAAGTATACCCGCATGTCAAGTGTTAATAATCGTAAATTAAACATTTTTGAATCCGTCTATTTTGACGGGCCCCCGTAAATCTAGTGTTAATGTCCATCTCGCGACAAGGGTTTCCCCGATGTTGCAACTTCGATGCAATTTTGATGAGCGTTTATCACCGACGAATCTATGATCCACATCGAAATGAGAATTCACGAGGGGACACGGAACCGAGTGTGTTCGATAGATATTTCCGACGATGGCGACTTGTTATTATCATGCTAAGTTCCCGACAGAAGGGACGATTTCGACAACCCTAGGCCCGATGATAATTATTATCCACTCTTCGAGTTCGGGGTGGCGGGTGCGGCTGTAATCGGTGGTTTCTTTCTGTCTTGACGCGAGTCCTGGAGCTCTGCCAGGATCACAGGTCGCCGCGTTTGCAAACGCTTGGTACACGGCTGGCTGACGACGCGTTATCTATGCATTTCCGATACGGGACCGCTCTCTCTCCTCTCTCTCTCTCTCTCTCTCTCTCTCTCTCTCTCTCTCTCTCTCTCTCTCTCTCTCTCTCTCTCTCTCTCTCTCTTTGCCACCCCTTGTCGACCCTGTCTCGGTTTTCGTTGAATTTAAGGGGCCCGTGCCACGCGGAATTTACACCGCGACGAGCTGTTGCCATAGAACGCACGCGATTTTTCGCACGCGCTGCTGAACATTTTTCGACACTGCAGCCATGTCTGCTGTAGAAAATTATAATCTGCGAGCTGGTTGCTGTACTCGTGGTTGTTCCAGTTGATTCAGTTTTAATGTGTAGATACATTCTTACTGTTTTAACACGTTCGGCGCCATGTCACCCATACCTGGGTGACGGAATTATCTATACAGAATTGAAAATTAATTTTTACGTTGGTAGATTGAGTGTACAAAATTTCCTTACAGTCTGAGGAATAGAAGAGGTTTGAAACAGTAATTAATATCACAAAACTAAACTTTTTAGTTTTTGTTTTATTTAATATATTGCTTTCATTTTGTGTAATTTTTATGATTGTGGAGTGGGCGCTGAACGTGTTAAATTTCTTCTACACATGTTTGTTACTCACAAAATGTAATCGTTAGACTGCGGGTTGGTATGCAAAATAAAAATTGTCTGCAACAGGAGCTACATAGATAACGTTCACAAATTGCATAACGATTGTAGTAAGCTAGAAATTGTTCGAATGTTTTTACTCTTTTGCATGCAAGAAGAATAATGAAACAGAAGAGGGGAGAGATTTAACAAAATATATTATAAAGGTCGGAGGTCGCTGACCGGTGGTCCCGCCCGGAGGAGTCCCTTTCTTCAATGGCGGCTTCTAGGGTCCGGTACAATTTACGACCGTCGCGGCGCCATGTTGTCAGGGCCTGTCGTTGCCGTCATTTGGGGGTGTTTGTTATTTTTATAACACGCATTTGGTGTGCTCCTACTTGCTATAAATTCATAAACTATAATGATTATTTTTGGTGACACTTTAACTACATATTCGTGAGATTTTCCTGGTTAAAACGAGATTAAACGTGACACAATTCGGAACGTATTTGCATACTCAATTGACAAGTAGTTAGAATATTCATTATCCCAGCTGATATTGTCCGAATTGTCCATTATCTAAATACGTGTTTCATACGCGCACAGATCAGTCTAAAACCATGCATACACAATACGATTCAATGCACAGATCGTCAAAGATTTAATCTAACACTGCAGCTAGGTAACTGTTTCATTATCCGAATGGCTGCATCTCCAGATTAGTTCAGATAATCGAGTTTCTACTGTATCGTGTCTTGAACAAGTAAATACGATCCGAACAGTGTCGTGTTTGGTCTCGTTTTAATCACAAAAATGCGACAAATATGCCGAGAAAAGTCTCATAAAAAAATCATCGGAAACAAAGAAGTTATATCAATGAATCAGTATCATATTGACTCGCCATTCTTTCCAAAGCAAGCGATCAACGAACAGCGTCTGTACACGAAGTAAAATTGCGATCCGGTAATTTCCATATATATACATACACTACCAGACAAAATGATAGCACGCGTGTGCCATCTTTAATTTCTCGTGTTAAAATTATGCTAGCGTGAAAACTCTGTGTGGTATTTAAAACATACCTTTTGCGAATATGTAAGATTGACAAAATGATAGCACACTTGAAAAATAAAGATATATATATATATATATATATATATATATATATTTCATACAACACAACTATATGTTTCATGAAACAAAAGTATACATATTTCTTATAACAATATATACACCAAACTACATTTTTTTAATAATGTGTGGAACCTCCTTTGTTTTCTATGACTTCCACCATCCTTTTAAGTAAAGAATTATATAGTTCTTTAATTTTTGCCTGAGCTAAATTTTCCCATTCAGTTGTAATGCAAGTTTTTAATTCATTTACATCTGAAAATTGTCGGCTTTCGGCATACACTGCTTGCGAAAGCATTGCCCAGCAATTTTCAATGATATTAAGGTCGGGCGAGCACGCCGGCCACTGAAGAGTGGAAATATTTTCGTTTAAAAAATATTGCTTAACAATTTTAGCAGTATGTACCGAAGCATTATCTTGCTGGATTTAGAGTTTCCACGCTAGCATAATCTTAACGCGAGAAATTAAAGGTAGCACACGAGTGCTATCTTTTTGTCTGGGTGTGTATATCATCAAGACATTGCTGCAACGTCTAATTAACAGAGATACAAAAATAGAGCACGGGTTTTTACGGTTCCGGTCCACAGTGCGCGGCGCGCAGTGGAATAGATTGGCTTTATGAGTTCGCCTGACTCCTCGTGGGAAATCGAGGACCGTATATGCGCTCCGTTGGCCCAAATGGAATTTCGCGGTGTTCGAAATGGTCCGGGCGAAAGAGGGGAAAATACCGAAACAAACGAAAGAGCGGAAGAACGATCTCGCTGGGGCGACCAGCGCGGCCGGATCTGTTGCTCGTTTTTCCGACCGGCCTCGTTCACCCCTTGCTCGCCTTTATCTCTGGCAGAGTTGCTCGGAGGATGCTTTGTCTCCCCGTCTCCTCTTTGTCTAACCCTTTCCTTCCGTGCTCGGCATTCCGCCATTTTTTCCACTCCCGCAACGCTCCCGTTCTCGATCTCGCGACGTCTTTTCACTCGGTTCTCGCACTCCCGTTCGGAGCCGCTCTTGTCTTTTCTTATTTCCCAGCTTTTTTTCTCTCTCTCCCTCTCTCTCTCTCTCTGTCGCACCCCCTCGATCCATTTCTCCCTTCTTAACCTCTTGCCTTGTGATTCCTCTAGCAACCGCGCTCGTCAAAGCCACTTCGTCGTCAACAATCTAGATCAAAATTTCATCAAGCGATCGCGCGACCCAGGCCGAATTTTTTTCCACTTTTGCCTCTCCTCTTCTTCTTTTTATCGGTTAACGCTCGCTCTTAGCTCCGGAGGCAATTACAAGGAGATTTGTTCGCGACCGTGCAACGTGCAACGCGCAAATTAACTCGAGGGGATTTTCTTCTCTGACGCTAGACGGTTTAAGCTGTGTCCACGTTGATCGCTGCTTCTCGTTCTGCACCATGAGAAGTTCACTGCGAGATAACGAATCTAGACGGTTAAACTACCACTGCACTCTTTTATGGTCTAACCGACGGAAATCGGGAAAACATTCATTTTCTCGCCCCTTCAGTAGGCAAGATGCTGGCGTGTAAGCAGATTGCCTACCTTCCGGCGCCGTGAAGCTTTCTAATTCGATCTACGCATACTATGCAACTACATACTACGCGTACTACAAGATGTACTATTTTAAACAGCAATGACGTGTTTTGCCAGTGAAATATCAAAAAACTGGAAAGGTGGATGATCGATTTAAGGTCGATTTATACTATCCGCGAAGATGCGGAACGGTTTTGTTTCAGTAAATTTAAATTATTCATTAAATTAATTTAAAAATACTTTTCCTGGTTAGTAAATGCTTATATTCCAATGCATTAATGTTTGTCCGATCGGTGTTGAAAATTTTCCAAATTCCAGCGATGCCAAAATTTTCTACGATATTCAATGATATTGTACTTCGCAGTTTCACAGTTAATAGTGTTTTTCCACCGCCTCGGCGAAATATTTTCTCTATATTTCGAAGAATCGTAGATCTAGACGTGGAAATAGAGCGTCGCGAAGTGCGCCGCATAATGCTCGGCCTCGGCTCGACATTTTTTCGGTCGAAGGAACGCGAAAATTGTCGCAGCTGCATGACGTCGAGCGTCTCGTTCATTCCGTCGGGTGTCGCAGTGGCTCGAGATTGAAAACTCATCGAGACGTTGTTTCTCCATTTTTTTTTTTTAATGGGGCAACGAGGTTCAAGCTCGAAGTGGCCGCGGCGAGAGCTCGACGGAATATTTCAGGATGAAGAGGTTAACGGGGAAAAATTGGAGAAAAATCCATCGCGATCCTGGTCGCGCGACAATGGAAGTTTGCTCGTTGAAATCTCGTACGCGGTGTAATTTGATTTCGTCGGGAACCGTCCGCGGGGGCGTAGCGACAAACCGCCGGGTAACAGCGAAATTCACTGAGCTGTTTGTTCTCGTAATAACTAAAAGCGAAATATTACGTGTGCAAATTGATTCGGTGCCCCTCGGATCCGCTCCTTTCGCCCGACTGTCTTTTTATTCGCATTTCGCCCGTTTTCTTTGGTCAGAGGTTTTCGTTGCTCGCGAAACCGAATAAAAAAACTATCTTTCTGAAAGCATCAATGGGAAGTAATTTTAAAATATTAGGAAGCTAGAAAATTAAAATTTAGATTATTATAAAATTTTGATTATAATTGGAATTATTAATTTTTTGTTCCTAATTGGAATTATTAAAATTTGTTATTAATGTTCCTAATATTCTTTTAAATTTTTTTTTTTACCTGTTGGCACAGCAAACGCAATAACGTCTCTTTGGAAATGATCCACATCAGGATCGAAACGTCGAGAATAATGGTTAATTAATTGCAAATTTGCTGCTTCTAAATATGATCGAACCTTGCGCCGAAATCATAAACTTTATTAATATACTTCATTTTCGATCGAGAGGAATTTCACCGGTGTTATTGTTTATAATGGGAAAAGATTCAAAGACATACATATTCTTAAATTCTTCTAATGAACGCACAGCATCTTCTATAAATCGACAGCCATATTGAACATACAGAAAGTCGACATTTTCTTTTCCGCAAAGGGTCGCCAATCGATACAACATTATTCCTTGTGTTTCTATGGCAATTGTTCTTTAAGACGTTCGCTGTGGCACTGAAATACGATCGATCTTCGTATCCAGAAAAAAATGTGATTCCCGCCGCCCCCTTAACGGTTATAAACGAGGGTTAACGAAACCACCCGAACGTCCCCACGCTTCGAATCCGTTCTGCTCGTAGAACTAGATATTTATCGGCACCACGAAGCTTTGCGACTCGAGCGGAAGAGAAGGTACAGCCTCCAGGGACGGGAGCTGCACCCCCGTTTCGTCTCCGTTCCGCCCCCAACTTGAAAACGCAACATCGATCTCAATTAACACCCTCTACGCCGCCGAGTTGCGAAGTTTCACCGTTCTCGCGACATTTCCGCTCGAAAGCTTCATTCGCGCCATTTAATCGAACACCGGACTATTAATCGCCCCGCGAATTCTTCGCGATCTCACGGAAAACTCTGATCGATCTTGTCGTAAATTATCATGCTCTACCATACGAAACAAAGCCACAAATTAGACAATAATTTACTTCTAAACTACTTATTTCTCAATACTCTCCATCAAGTGGGGTGTGCCGAAAATTGAATCATCAATATTAGGACACCCTGTATACTACTTCTAGACATATTATACTTTAACACGTTGCCAAACAGTCACCCTTAAAATATCCTACAGAATATACTTATGATTTCTATCGATCGAATTTTGAATTAAATTAAGGAAAATGATATTGGCGCAAGGTTCGATCTTTTTGAGAATTCAACAAATTTGCAGTTTAAATAAAACCCAACGTTTCGATCCGTGTGTGGGTCTTTTTCAAGGGAAACTTGCGTCTGGAAATTATATTAATTTAGTGTAAATACATCGTGATGTTAATATTTACCATCTTGAAGAAGCCTCCTAGAAGTTAGCCCCCACTTGTTGAAATAAATAATTTCAACAGTTGTGCTGAGTTGTGCTAGGTTTGTGCTACATTGTTCTCGAATATTATAACAATAATATAAACAATAAGCCTAAAAATGGAGAAAAACGATTTTTTTTAGTAGCCCCCCACTTTTCGTTTTTTTTCAATTCTCTCAACTGTGCTAAGTTGTGCTAGGTTGTGCTAAGATTGTGCTAGAATATTATAACAATAATATAAAAAATAACACCAAAAATTGAGAAAAACGATTTTTTTTAGTAGCCCCCCACTTTTTGTTTTTTTTTCAATTCTCTCAACTGCGCTAAGTTGTGCTAGGTTGTGCTAAGATTGTGCTAGAATATTATAACAATAATATAAAAAATAACACCAAAAATTGAGAAAAACGATTTTTTTTAGTAGCCCCCCACTTTTCGTTTTTTTTTCAATTCTCTCAACTGTGCTAAGTTGTGCTAGGTTGTGCTAAGATTGTGCTAGAATATTATAACAATAATATAAAAAATAACACCAAAAATTGAGAAAAACGATTTTTTAGTAGCTCCCCACTTTTCGTTTTTTTTCAATTTTCTCAATTGTGCTAAGTTGTGCTAGGTTGTGCTAAGATTGTGCTAAAGTATTACTTTATAAAAATAATAAATAAAGAAGTTATAGTAAATAATCGTTTTGAACATGCAATTCAGTAACAGTTATCCAAACAGCATATAATCATATATCTGAATTGTGCTAGCTTAGCACAAGTCAGCACAACTTTCCTTTTCGCCAGCACAACGATATAAAGGGCACTTTACTCTTGGCTCGCGGCCCTTCGCGGTGGACACTATATTGTTAATTTGACTTTCTCGTCATCCGACAAACATAATATTGTATATCTGAGTTGTGCTAGCCTAGCACAAGTCAGCACAACAAAGGAAAGTAGATCACTTCAATTTTTTTTAGCAACATTGTATCCCCCGCCCACCCCCTACCATCCTGTTCTCTTTAACCCCTTAACCTACGATTTAGATTCGAAGATGTTGGGCCGAAATTGTATACAAGCTCGCGCAGCGTTCGGGACATTTGCACGACTTGTTTATTATAGGTTTGGCCCGACCATCGTACGCTGGCTATGCCCGTCATTGTAGGTTAAGGGGTTAAAACAGTATTAGGGGTCGCAGGTCGTGAACAGACTAGTTTAGAAGTTATTTCTTTCCTGCCAACTCCCGATAAGAGTTCGAGCATTGTGCCGTCAATATGGCGTCCGCGTATCTTCCGGTTGCGGGTTTTCTTCTTATATCGATTTCTGTATGACAATTGTAATTTCACGCGCGGTTGGCCGAGCTAATCGACGCGCTAGACGATTCACGAGGTTAAGGAGGCGGGATCATCCAATTAATCAGACCCACGAGCTCGGCGTATGCATCGGCGTGCATCGGAGTTGCCGGCGCAGTCAACAAGGAACAACGATGAATTGTCGGGGGCCGTTCGTTCGGAACCATTCCGGCCTGTTAACAACCGAATCGAATAAATTATCGACAGGCCGTGGAACGGGGAATGGAGGTCAAGAGGTCGGTCATCGCCGGTTCGATTCCCGTCGGATATGTATACCGCCGTGGTATGTATCATCGTGGTTCGTTTTCGTTCGTTCGTTCGTTCTTTGGCCTGGCTCGGGTATCCTCGAGACGATCCGGCGTCGAGCGATCTCTCGGAACTTATGGCTGCGGTCCCGGCTCCTGGGATCGTCTTCGACGCTTTACGGTCAACGGGAGCAATCGAACACGCTCTTAACCCATTAACGCCGGCACATATTTCATCTGCTATTAGTCAGACGCCCGGGAACTTTATCTTCGAATCTTCAACTTCACCGATGAATCACGTTCGTACGACTTCAACGATCTCTAGCGATCAGAACGCTATGCGAATGCTTCTCGCGCGAAACGAGTCTGCGAACTCCACTCGTTAAAATGGTGAACTTTGATACAACATTGCGACTCGTTAATCCTCCGTACATTCCTCGTTTTCTATTTCTTGGGCGACGAAGAAATTTTTCATCTCTTACTGTATCGCAATCGTCTTTACTCCTAGCGCGCTCTTTAGAAATGGTGGTACAAAAGAGCCCAGTATAATATTTCACACATTTACACTTTAACACTTTTGCTAGCAACGTTTGTTCACCATCGTTAAAATGTTTTAAGAAATGCAACGTTCCTCCTTTGTGAAATATTCAAATCATTTAGCGAAGTAAATTCATGGATTTTCTGAATATTATACTATGTTTTGGGATTTTAAAAAGTGTTGTGCATTCGTGTTAAGTTAGCTAAATTGTAGTGTAAGTGGTTAATACGTTTAATAACCTTTTTTTCTTTTTTTTTCTTTTTATGTGGGAAAATGCATTACGCATACCCTGTCCCCTCTGGGGCCTAATATTATACTTTGTTTTAGGATCTTAAAAAGTGTCGTGCATTCGTGTTAAATTAGCTAAATTGTAGTGTAAGTGGTTAATACGTTTAATAACCTTTTTTTCTTTTTACGTGGGGAAATGCATTACGCATACCCTGTCCCCTCTGGGGCCTAACCGGCGCAAGGGACTACCCACTAAAACCCCCCAGTGACCTACCCTAAGCTACAGGGGTGTCTTGAGATCAAAAACTAATGGGCCCCGTTTAACACTAGGTTTACGGGACCCGTCAAAATGACGGGTTCTAATATTATGAATTTACGATTGTTTAGATTGTAAAGATGCATCAATGAGAAATTAGTTAACAAATTTATTTCTTTGGGTATATATCCTTTAAAAAAATGCATAAAAATTTCGATAGACTTATTCTTGTTATTTTTAGATAGTTATGTAAAATATAACTTTTAATGCTCCAAAACCTAGTGTTAATAACCTGGAAACAATACAACAGTATTTTCTAACTTCTTAAATGTCTCTGATGTTTTATATTGTACCTGCTCGTTTTTGACGTAAATGCATAAGTCTAGCGATAATCTCCAACCTTACAGTTTCAATCATGATTCACATCAACGAAACTTCACGAAGTATCGCGAAAGAACACAATTATTTTTAAGATTGAACAGGTTTGAGTCATGATCGAGTCGAACGAATTTTTAATTCGGCAAAATGGACTGAACCGAATTGATTGGATACGCTGGCGGGTAGTCATGCTCGCTTAATAAAAAGTCAAACTTTTAACACCCCCCGCGCCCGATAGCGGAGTATATTTTACAGACCCATAAAATTTGCAATCCACTTAGGCGTTCGTAACTTACGGAATGGAAGTTGGCCCGTTGAAATTGACTCGGACTCGCGAGTACACGATTGAACGCGATCCCATCACTAGCGAGCCAGCCCAGCGGTGTTCCCGTGACATGGATCGTAGAACGCTGTTGGATCGCGAAACAGGGACGCGCGAATGACGTCATACCGTGCTCCGGGACTCCATTGACCGACGGGGGTTCGCGAATTCCTCTGCAAGTTCCAATGAAATGCTCGGTAGAATTTATTTTTCGATTCGCGATAAGAACCGCGTCCAGAATTCCCCGCTCTGGTTTCCCTTTTTATTTCTGTCGAACGAAAATCGCTGAAAACTGCGAGACAATTTTTCAGGAGCGTACAAAATGTATGCATTCGCTGGTTCACGAATGAAATTTTGGATATAAACGACCCTGGTTGTTGTTCAGGGAGGGTTAACACTAAACCTACCAAACACAAAACAAATAAAACTAAAACTCTTTAAGAAAGTGAGAAGATTAAATTTATTTAAACTTTGTACCGTTTCTATTATAATATCTGGTTAAATGAAGAAGTCAATTCAGTCATTTTCTAGGAAATCGTTTTTCAATAATGGTAAAACAGAAAACCGGTTGTCTTGACCGTGGTAGGTTTAGTGTTAAAATAGAGGAAACAAAATTTGGTTCACTTTTGGCCAGGATTTCAGCGAGACTTGTCAGTGTACGGCGACTCTCCCACCGTTTATCGAGCCATCAATCTCTCCTGCCCTTTGCCTTCCTCCCCGACGTAGGTGCAAGGTGAAGCCGAAAAGGTGGTCCACCTTCGTCGAACGGGGAAGGTCGATCGATCGATAGAAACACACACACACACACACCGGTTGGGCTGCGCCTTTCGAAACCAGACGCTGGCAAACGTTTGGCTGCCATTGTCGACGCTCGTTCCCAGTGTCAACAGTGGACCGAGGTTACCATTTCGGCCTTCTACTTCGCTACCTTGTTCGCAGATCCGACAGTTAGGCTAGGTCAGTGATGGCGAATCTTTTTTAAGTTCGGGTCAATTATTTTCATTTCTTTTTTAAATACTAGCCCGTGGATCATAAGTCAGTGGCGTCGATTAGAAAGGGGTGGGGGTAAAAAAGGTGCCAATTATTTGGAAACGTGAAACAGTTTGTTGAAAGATAAAGTTGACAGTTGAATCTTTTTGGTTCTTATTTTTGAGATAATCAAAAAAAGGTTTTAGTTTCCTTTTTGATTTATAAATTTAACTTTTGCAGGTGAAGAGCTAAAATTAATGTAAATATCGAAATTTGATTTGATATCTTGAATTACCGCATCAGGTGACATCATGATCAGTGTCGTCTCTGCACAAAGGATTCGAATGAGCAAGGAATAAAAGAAAACGCTTTAATTTTGAAATATTCTTCATTAATAATTAACTTAGTTACAGATACAGTATGTGTAATAAAATTCATAAAAGTCTTTTTAATGCGAAATTTGTTATTTAGTTTCAGAAATTTTCTTAATATTAGGTACATACTTCGTGTTCGTTATTTTAATACATTTTGCTGTCAATTCATTTCCAAGATTATGTGTACAGTATGTGTAATAAAATTCATAAAAGTATATTTAATGCGAAATTTTTTGTTTTTTTTTTGGTTTCAGAAATTTTCTTAATATTAGGTACATATACTTTGTGTTCATTATTTTAATACATTTTGCAGTCAATTCATTTCCAAGATTATGTGTACAGTACGTGTAATAAAATTCATAAAGGTATATTTAATGCGAAATTTTTTGTTTTTTTTTTGGTTTCAGAAATTTTCTTAATATTAGGTACATACTTCGTGTTCATTATTTTAATACATTTTGCAGTCAATTCATTTCCAAGATTATGTGTACAGTACGTGTAATAAAATTCATAAAAGTATATTTAATGCGAAATTTTTTGTTTTTTTTTTGGTTTCAAAAATTTTCTTAATATTAGGTACATACTTCGTGTTCGTTATTTTAATACATTTTGCTGTCAATTCATTTCCAAGATTATGTGTACAGTATGTGTAATAAAATTCATAAAAGTATATTTAATGCGAAATTTTTTGATTTTTTTTTGGTTTCAGAAATTTTCTTAATATTAGGTACATACTTCGGGTTCATTATTTTAATACATTTTGCAGTCAATTCATTTCCAAGATTATGTGTACAGTACGTGTAATAAAATTCATAAAGGTATATTTAATGCGAAATTTTTTGTTTTTTTTTTGGTTTCAGAAATTTTCTTAATATTAGGTACATACTTCGTGTTCATTATTTTAATACATTTTGCAGTCAATTCATTTCCAAGATTATTCCTGTTGAAAGATTTAACAAAATTCATTGTGTAAAACAATTTTTCACACGAATATGTGGACCCAAACTTTGTGAGAAGAGCGTTAGCCAGTTCTGTTCATATATATACAATTGTTCGTTAGTGAATACCAAGTTTATGTCACAATGTAATGAGTAGACAGCGGATTTTATGCATTTATGACAAAAATGTTCAGGTGTAGTTGAAAACAGAGAAAACATTAGAGAAACTTAAAAATACTCTTATATTATTCTCAACCTATTAAACATATTAATAAAGAAAATCGATTTCTATTCCACTCGAGCTTGTTGCAATTCAGGTAAAAAAATTTTATTTTGCATAAAGATCCGCCGTCTGGTAATGAGACACCCACACGCGTAGTAATTCCACTTGAATTTTGGTTATTTTTTTATCTATATATTTTATTTTTATCTATTTATTTTTTTATAAAACTGACATTACACATTTATATTTTATAATTGTTTCATATTTTCGATTATCTTTCCTCTCTGTTATAATTAAAAAAGTATGCAAATATTACAATAATCGTGGGTCAGTATTTGACCCGCGTGTCATAGGTTCGCCACCACTGGGCTAGGTCAACGAAGCCACCGCGAACCGAGTGATTTACAAGTTTGATGCGTGGAAAAAACACGTAACTTCGAACAAGTAGTTATCGCGAAATACAAGTCGAAAACTAGGCTCTAGAGACGATCGATTACTGCCCGAGGTTGTTAATCGTTAAATTGTTTAATATGTCAAGGCGATTTCAACGACCCAGTGTACGTTCTTCACAGCCGAACCGAGCGAAGGATGTCCGAAATAATCAAACTTCGCGAAGCTCGCGATATCGAAATTAGGAACTTCACATTTATCGCAGCAATCGTTTTGGTATATCTCAGTATCCTAGAATTTACCTAATAAACTTTTGAGCTTGAACGAACAACTGTGTCGTTCGTGAAAGCATATTAATAAGGTTTTGAGTAATTGTGCTGTACCCAAAAGGAAGATTAAAAATATTCTTCTGCATACTACTGGATTGTTCGGAAAGTAATTTCGTTTTTCCAAGGAAAAATGAAGACGATGTTTCACTATTTATTTATTTATTCGATGATGTAGTGGCAATTTTGTTCTATGATCTTGTGCCATCTTTCTAGTAACTTGGAAATTCCATGTTCGTAGAATTCCTGTTTTTGATTAGCAAATCATTCAGTTGTATTACTTTTGACGCCTTCATTTCAAATTGTAGTTACACCGCTTAAAAAGTGTTGAAAAGAACGAAATAAATGGTATTTGTATTTTATTGTTTTTAACGTCGCATCAACTGCCTAGGTTATTAGCGACGAAATAAATGGTAATACGACGGAACACCCTCTCTGTAAACAGCATACATCTTTTTCCCTGCTTGCATTGCGTTTTTACCATACCCCTAACAAAAAAGCAAAATCTGACGGATATGCTCACTCTGATTTTCCATATTTGATGCGATGACAAAAGAAATGCTTGAAAAATTATAAAGTTCTATAAGGCACGAAACGACATTCGAAATGTCAGTTCTGAAAATATACCATGATTTTGCGACTTAGAATAATGTTAAGTAATAATAAATGGAAGCAATACCATCTCTACACGAAAAACGAAATTACTTTCCGAACAATCCAATAATTCCAAAAGAAATGATTTGATTACGTTGCCGCCATGTTGGTCCACGGGTGGAGTTGCTATCGAAGTTGAAGTGAGCTCCCAAAATTTGTAAAATAATCGCCGGGAGACAATGCGTTCATACAAGATTTTTCTCAATATTCTCCTCACCAAATAAATTTGTAAATATTGTTAATAGTACAATTAAGTCTCTAGAATAAACTTTCTGAACCACACTTGCTTCGACAGCCGGCAAACAATTCCGCCATGTTGGTCCACGGTTCGAGTTGCTATCGAAGTTGAAGTGAGCTCCCAAAAGTTGTAAAATAATCGCCGGGAGACAATGTGTTCATACAAGATTTTTCTCAATATTCTCCTCACCAAATAAATTTTATTGTTAACAGTACAATTAAGTCTCCAGAATAAACTTTGTGTACTTGCTTCGACAGCCGTCAAACAATTCCGCCATGTTGGTCCACGGTTCGAGTTGCTATCGAAGTTGAAGTGAGCTCCCAAAAGTTGTAAAATAATCGCCGGGAGACAATGTGTTCATACAAGATTTTTCTCAATATTCTCCTCACCAAATAAATTTGTAAATATTGTTAACAATTAAGTCACCAGAATAAACTTTCTGAACCATACTTGCTTCGACAGCCGGAAAACAATCCCGCCATGTTGGTCCACGGTTGGAGTTGCTATCGAAGTTGAAGTGAGCTCCCAAAAATTTGTAAAATAATCGCCGGGAGACAATACGTTCATACAAGATTTTTCTCAATATTCTCCTCACCAAATAAATTTGTAAATATTGTTAACAATTAAGTCACCAGAATAAACTTTGTGCACTTGCTTCGATAGCCGGCCAACAATTCCGAGAAATGGCCCATCACCAATTTCACCAAGGTTCTCACGAATCTAACCCTGTGGCACTGCAGGGTTAATATCGGTGTCAGTTGTTTGAGAAACTCTCCGCGCGTTTCTAGAGAAACGAGAGAATTCCGAAGGTAATTTTCAGGATTTCGTTGGAAAAAGCGTTATTTTTCCAATGAAAAGTGATCCGACCACCGGAGGTGGGTGTCGCCGCGTTACGACAGTGATTTCCGAGATTTTCGGTGGGGAAATTTATTCGATCGTCTGGTGGTCGGAAGGAAACGCTGCACCGGCACTTCCGTTGTTCGATGTCGCGCGCGTGAGCCATTGTGCTTGTTCCCGCCTCGGGAGCGATTTCTTCGGGGACAGACGGACGGATGGACGTTCGAGGGTTGCGGAGCTCGGTTTCCTCGCGTCCCTGTAACACTTTCGTCGTTCTGTTTTTCGATCCCGCCGGGGAAACCGCGTGGAGCAGCTATTCGAGAAGCAGGAGAGAGAGAGAGAGAGAGAGAGAGAGAGAGAGAGAGAAGGTGAGAGGGAGAGCAGAGAGATAGCTTTGGAATATTACGGCTCGTTAGCTATGAAAGTAGACGCCTCGAGGGGGAGGTTCGCAGGACGTCGCTGCCGGATAACGTCTGTTCGACGACATTAGTGTCCCGTACGAGCACAATGAGCGCACCCGCTCGTGAATATCGCTAGCCAATCTCCGTGCCCGCTCGGCTGCGGCTTTTGCCTATACTCCAGCCCATCGATTCTTTATCATTCTGCACACCTGTGCTCGACGCCGCCATTGTCGCGACACCTTGCTCGTATCATTACCTTGAAACGAAAATCTTGTTCGAACCGGTGGTAGGTACGTCTACTTGTATATAAGAAAATACGAAAGCGAGGACAACGGTGAGAAATAGGGAGCAGTACTTGTTCTAGAACCTGCGACGCGAACGCTATCAGAGTTTCCGGAAGAATGCCTGCTTAGGCGAATTCTGGCCCTGAACCTTGTCGCTGGCATGTTTCGTGCACGATTTACTACACGCTTTACTGCACAATTCCTCGATGATTTAATATATCACTTGTTTTTTATTGAATTGTTAAGTTTACATGGCCATTTTCAGGTTATTAGTGAAAACGGTGTATTTGGAGAACCACAGAAATTTTATAGTGACGGTATAATGTCTTTACCAAAATGGTGAACAATGGTTGCGGAACGTGATTATTAGACTGCGGATCTTTGTGCAAAATAAAAATTGTCCTAGTCAATTGTATGAAACCAAAATTAAATAAAAATGCATTTTCTTTCTGAATTATTTTAATAAGTCGAGAATAATATAACAACATCGTTCCAATGATTCTAACGCTTTACAATTTGTTTTTAACCCCTTGCACTATAATAACGAGTCAGACTCGTGATAAGAATTTCGAACAACATCTACTAAACATCTAAATTATTAATTTCCTTTGAAGAGAAATAAAATTTGATTTTGTTGCTGTCGATATATTGCCATTGGGGAATATACAAGCGTTATAATAAATTTAGATTTTCTTTTTGTTCTAAGAAATCATGGACGACCATCAAGTTCTAATCACTGTAACTGTAAAATAAATCATAGTGCGAGGGGTTAACCACTTGAATTTTGCTATGAATGCATAAAGATTCCCAGTCTAGTGATTACATTTTTAAGTAAAGTTTAAAGAAATGTTCCAAATATTTTTTTTTATATGTTTCTCGATCGAAATTTTAGAATAAATGTGTGATGGTTTCGGCGCACAGACTCGAACCATCACACATTTGTTCCAAATATTAATTGAAATAGTAGAACAGTAAACGGCTCGAACTTATGGGAGGACCTAATAATCAATTGTTCTATTATCCCAACACAAGTAGCCTCTCGCTTAATATGGACACGGCAAACTTGCACGGGAACTCGCAAGAGAACCAAATTCGTTGTCGAGATTCAAAGCCAAGGAATCTCTGGAGCCACGCGTTCCCGTATCGAGAATCTCGAAGTTCTATTTATCGTTCGAGTTATTCGGTTGGTTCTGTATGCGTGTACACGATACGGGTAGCCAAAGGGGAGAAGACTCGATGCCGATGTTGAAAGCCACTAGAGAGGCTCGATTACGTGTTTGTTCGATGTTCGGCAAGGCGACCGGTGTCCGTGCTAGGTAAAAGCGTGGGTCCTGGAGCCGATCGATCAACGCCGAACGAGAAAAAGGGTAAGCGAATCCCGACAGCCGTGCCAAAAACTCCTCCCACGGAAAATGATGGGCTACCTTGAGATACGGCTTGCTTTCTGGCGAGGATTCGGATCGCGCGAAATCCGGGTGACCTCCTTCCCGAGACGGTCTTTGCTTCCTTTTCCTCGCATTTCCAGATCGCACCGGGACCCTAGCGATCGCTCTCGGCATCCTTTCTTCTTTGGAAAACGCTTCGATTCGCTGAAAGAATCGACAACCCGACCTCGCAGATAACTCGAAGCTTTTCGGAAATTGGGCTTACAGAATGAGACACTTTTTGAATACGTTTCAATGTACGAACACCTGTTTATTTTAAAGAACGAAGCGGGTAGGGTCAACTGTCTCTTCGGGAGGAAGGGCAATGTTCGATACAGGAAACGGACACCTTGATGAGGAAATTAGCAAATCTATGTTTTATTAAAATTACACCAAGGTCGGCGAAAGCCCTAGAATCTCACACACCCCAAATCTTTTGGATCGCCCTGTACTTGTACGAATTATGTATTAATTTATTTATTGTCGCCTTGCCTCTCACCTTTGGCGGGGACTCCCCTCTTCGATATTATACAATTTTATTTGTATAACAGAATACGTAATCCTATATAACCCCAAAATATATAATCTTGTGTTTTTTAATATGCTATACTAACCACATAAACTATCCACTAATTTTAACCAAAACTGACCAATTAATAATTCCACGTTTTACTAAAATTGCACCAAGGTCGGCGAAAGCCCTAGAATCTCTCACACCCCAAATCTTTTGGATCGCCCTGTACTTGTACGAATTATGTATTAATTTATTTATTGTCGCCTTGCCTCTCGCCTTTGGCGGGGACTCCCCTCTTCGATATTATACAATTTTATTTGTATAACACAATACTTATCCTATATAATCCCAAATTATATAATCTTGTGTTTTTTAATATGCTACACTGACCACATAAACTATCCACTAATTTCAACCAAAACTTAACCTAGAATTCATTCAATTGAATCCCCAGAAATTGGGAAATTGAATCCCCAGAAATTGGGACGTTGAACAACGATTTTGATACATTGGGTCTAAATAGACCCAGATCCCGCAGTCGGTGGGTTAAACGTCCGAGAACCCTACGAACGTACTCGAAAAATCGTCTAGAAACCCTTGCATGTTCTACAGGGACCTTGAAGGCCGGTTAACCGTCTTCCAGCGACTTCGTGCACCCTTCGCGAATGCCTGGAATACTTCCAAGATTCTTGAGACTTCTTCAGGAATCTCTGAAGCCCATCGAGAACCTTGGACATCCTCCGAAGGTGTTCCAAAGACAATCGAAAGTTCATTTAGAAAGTTTCTTCTTCGGTTTCCCAGGAATACGGGGCTCCTCTCGGTGACCTTGGAGGTCCTCCGGGAATCGTTGATGGCGTTCAGGACGTTCGAGAATCTCTGAAAGTCTTTTCGCAGTCGTGGGAGTGGTCCGAGCGTCCTCGAAGGTTGTTCAAAGGTCTCGAGTGTCCCCAGGAGTTTCGTAGAAGCGTTCTACATCTGGAAAATCGATGGTATTCCGCCGGATGGACGGAATTCACGTCGTTTAAAGTTCTTCTTCCGATAGGGCAGCGGACACCGGGACGTTATAGGATTTCCATAGGGAGGCGGCGATGATTTGTTCCGATTCCGCACGTTCCCGTGTTCCCTTTGTCTTATTTTCGTGTCGATTCTCCTCCGTTGACGCGAATCAAATAATTATGCGACTGCGAGCCTCGAAATTCCTCCATTGAGAGAAAGGACATGGCCCGATACAGGAAATGGAGACACTGATGAGGGAATTAGCAAATCCACGTTTTACTAAAATTACACCAAGGTCGGCGAAAGCCCTAGAATCTTCTACACCCCTTTATTGGCTCGCCCTGTACTTGTACGAATTATATATTAATTTATTTATTGTCGCCTGGCCTCTCGGCTTTGGCGAGGACTCCCCTCTTCGATATTATACAATTTTATATTTATAACACAATACGTAATCCTATAAAATCCTACATTATATAATCTTGTGTTTTTTAATATACTATACTAACCACATAAACTATTCACTAATTTTAACCAAAACTGATTAATTAGCAAATCCACGTTTTACTAAAATTACACCAAGGTCGGCGAAAGCCCTAGAATCTCCTACACCCCTTTATTGGCTCGTCCTGTACTTGTACGAATTATGTATTAATTTATTTATTGTCGCCTGGCCTCTCGGCTTTGGCGAGGACTCCCCTCTTCGATATTATACAATTTTATATTTATAACACAATACGTAATTCTATAAAATACTACATTATATAATCTTGTGTTTTTTAATATACTATACTAACCACATAAAGTATATACTAACTTTAACCAAAACTTAACCTAGAGAGATCTCTGGTCGATCACGTATTGATATGTTGCATATCAGTCTTGTTCTTCATTTCCTTTAGGACATTTCTCATCGTCTCGGCTCCCGCGCCATCTTTTCTTAACACATTATCTACCGGCGATTATTCCATAATTTTCGAAGCCTATGATCCATGGTTAAGCTGATTTTTTAACAGATCCTTCAACTGCAACAAGAATTTCAATCACAAACGAAAAACTCACTCTCAATAACGTAATCTAATAATTTCCTTTGAAATTATTATAGAAAGTAAGATTTTTAAGCTTTCGTTTCGTACAGCACAATTATTGAATACCCGATTAATAGGCTTCCGGTAGATAAACTGTTAAAAATTCCTACGTAGGTGTTGTATTGTATATTTTTATTGTCCATTGTTTTTCGCTAGAATTGGGCATCTCTTGAAATCAGGACCTCGGTTCTTGTACTGCGCTTTTCGCACAAAAGTCTTCGCAGTTTAGCTCGGGGAACCTTTGATCGATCGTTCTCGCTCGCCATTTCTCCGCTTTCGGTACCCGACCTTCGCTCGTCATTAGAATTCTTGTAAAAACAGTTGTTCCTCGACTGGTGGTCGCGTGCCAATTGCGAGACTCGTCACGAACCCGATGAAAGAGCGGCGCTCTCGCGAAATACAAGCTCTCCGAATCCGAATATATTGGCTTTCCACGGTCTTATTGTTCCCTCGATGGCTCGCTAATCGACAAAGGAGCCTCGACGAACAGGCACGGCCGACCAGTCGAATCCTTGATCTAAAAATTTCGAGACGCGCGAGCACAAGCCTCGTTCGAGGCCCGATCATTCTCGAGAATGAACCGCGAGAGCTCGACCTTCGTGCGACGGGAGTCCTACGAGATATTCCACACGATCGAAATTGGACGCCCTTGCCGAGGACTTCCGGTCCTCGTGAACCGTCCCAATTTCGTACCCGCTTTCATTTTACTTGCAGATCGAGAGCCCATCTCTCGCTTCGAGACCCATCTTATCTGCGCGCTTCAACCCTTCACTGTTCGGCCGATTTTCAATCTATCCTAATCTGCCTGCCTCGACTGTTACATTTCGCTAGCGACAATGTTATTTGAATAGTACGACTAACTTTGGTCATGGTCGCCGTTCTTACCGGCGGGAATTTATTATTATTAGATTGCGGAGTTTTATGCAAAATTGTCTGCATTCTTTCCAGGAAACGGAAGTAGAATAAATATTTCATTCTTCTTTTAGTAACTTTGATAACCTGAAACTAGTGCATTGTTACTACAATATTATATTGCATTGATCTGTTTATTCCGGTGAAATTCCTTTCGATAGAAAATTAAGTTTATTAATAAACCTTATGATCTCGGCGCAAGGTTCGATCATATTAACCCTTTGCACTCGGAGCTATTTCAACTAAAAATCGATACATTTCTTCTATCCTAGAATATTTCCATTGTACATATTTTATTTGCATTATATGCGTAAGAAACTGATATAGTACCTCATACAATATTTAAATGTTTAGTAGAATAGAAATGCTTTATTTTCATCCTTCCGACCATAAAAAGGAACTCGGCTTACAATTATAGCTATTCACTCATCCTTTCACACATCCCCGGACCCGCTCATACACTTTGCTTTGCGCTACCTTTCCCTATCTTTCTCTCTACTCTTTTCCTTCCTTTTTTCCCCTAGCTTCCTCAGCCATCCTACCGCTTCCTCTGACCCCCTCTCACTCACTAACTCCTCTATGCGCAAACCCCTTTCAAGTTCCCTGCATTCCCTTACCATATGCTCAGAGTTTCCAAAGCTATCTCCACATAGGTCACATTTCCGTATAAACATTCTCTCACACAAAATAATATAACAAATACATAACATAATAATACATAATAGTAACACTTTATTATATATAGTATAGTCACACCCGGTAAACACTGTGGAACTGCACAAGCTTCCACCATTTTATTGTAATGTCTAAATGTTTACACTAATTGTTTATGTTGTATATTGTCTGTATGAACTGTATGTACTTATGTCTCTTATGCACTTATATGTCTTTGTCAACATTTTATTAGCAATGCACAAAGCGAAATTTGAAAAATAAGCTCAAAAATAATCTCAAATATGAATCCACCGAGTGTCACTCAATTTTGAAAGGTTATTTCTAAAATTGATTTGACACTGAGCAAACTTTATTCCTTTCAATATTTTGTGAGCTTATTAATCAAACTTCCAACACAATTTGCAAAGCGTCTTCTATGTAGAAGCAGTATTTTCGAGAATTTCGCGGCACAAGAAATTGACAAAAATCAACAACAATACCGAAAATCGAAATAAAATATGAATATTCGTGCAACGCGCAGCCGTGATTCTGGGCGCATCCTGGGGGTAATAGTTAGCAACAGTAGCGTCCAATAGTGTTACAGATTGGAACATCAGTCACGTGATGTGCTGTGATGGAATGCAATAGAGGTGACATCTACATTAGTTCCCTCTGAAAAGGAACTAAAATGTAGAGTGTCCAAGGTCATACATAAGAGTTTACTCCCCCTGGTCCCAACGCGCCACACGCGGTACATATTGCAAGCGGTAGGCACGGGTCTGAGGAGCTTGGAGGACTACGGGGAGCGAGACGCGCGGGCGGGAGAAGTAGGCGTCTCCCTCGAATTTGCGTCCGAGTGAGCTACTTCTGGACATGCCTGTTGTAAGCGCAGGCACGGATGACTGTATGCGTAATCAATGATAAGGGGTGCACCACGTGATTGCACGTTTATGTATCTATTCTGAGACGCGAACACAACCCTGTATGTAAATATTTACAATTTTGATTTTTGGCCAGGTTTTCAGCCCAAATACCACTCTGTGCGTCGTCCTCGAAAGATCGTTCGGCGGAATCTTGGCGAGGCCGGTTCAGCAGTCGAGGGTTAATTTCAATCGATCCTCGGCGGGCCTCTCGTCGGTTGCCGTTCCAGGCAACTGTGTTCATCCCTTTGCCGTCTACCATTGTTAATGGATCCGCGAATCCCTCTTATCCCATCCGTTCCGAAGCGTTTCACGCTCGAAGCAGTCAGCGGTCCGTGAAAACGCTCGCGAGAGCCCCCGATTCATGCCGGAAAGAACGCGGACCGGTTGATGAACAGAGTTGCCTGCGAACAGAGGAGGAAGCACGCTTCTCCGCCAGGGAACCTTGTAATTCGCGCCTATAATTGACACCGTTTGCGTTGCGGGATTTCGAGCCACTCCGACGATCCCGATCGAGAGAACTCCTGCGCGTGTAGAAACGGGAACCGAGCGCGATTAACCGTACGCGTGCAAAACTTCGTGTAAACAGATTCGAAACCTCTGCCATAAAGAGGCGACCCCATTTCCGGTTGAATCGAGTGAACCGCCCGCAAATCACTAGACTGCGGTTGAAGATCCAAAGAGATGCACAAATAAAAATTGTAAAGAACTGGTACCACACAGAAAATTCTTTCCTGATTTAATAACTTCGCAAAACTAAAATCAATACATTGATACTCTTCAGAGCTCTTTCAATCCTTGTACTCTTTCGAATTTACTCATTATTTTGATAAATCTTATGATTTCGGCGCAAGGTTCGATCCTATTGAAAAGCAGCAAATTTGCAGTTAGATTGTTCTCTCAACGTTTCGATCCTTGTGTGGATCATTTTCAAGAAGTTTTAATGCTTATTATTACCATTATTTAATTACTCATTATTACCATAAATGCAATTCGCTGTCCACAAATCGAAACATTCATACATTGGAACTGATTCGTAGGATCCGAGGAATAATCGCGATCACTGTGAACAAGTTTGTAAATTCAAAATATTGTAACTTCATTCTTTGGCCAAGTTATTGAATATTAAATGAAAAGTGTGACGATCTTTGAACGAGTATTTAGCGATCCTTTAATTTTGCACGCCAGTGTATTAACACACATCGAAAGCCGCCTTTAGAATTTTCACGAAGGAGCTTTCAAAGGAGCAGAACAATTTTGGGACAGCCTATAGTTCGAGTCGATTTACGACTTCGTCAGGTTCTCCAAGAGTTTGCTTGGTTTCGCGCGGCCGTTGTTCGGAATGTCTTTGGGCGATGTTTCATTTGGCTTGTTCGTCGGGGATCTCGAAAATTCGGCGGTGGAATCTCGAGGAGCTGAAATCAGGGGCGGCGAGACGCAGCGACGCGCAAAAGTTGTTACCGGGAGCAATTTTCGAAACGGTATGGAAGAACGACGCCGCCGCGCCGCTATCGGTAGTAATCTCGGGCCGGCACAATGGCTGACAAAACAAAAGGTGGTACGTATCGGCGAAACGAGCTGCTTCGATAGACCGACGCCGAGGAGGAATGGCAATCTCCTGCCTCGGCTCGGCCAAGTCGAATCCCGAAACCTCGTCCAACCTAGAATCTTCCTCTCGAATGCATCAAGTTGCTTCGAACCTTCCACCGGTTCCCACGGAACCATTGAATATTAATGTTTCGAGCTACGGGTTACTCTCGGAGGTAATCCCGGCGTTCGACCCGATCCGACAGAGCTATTGTCGTTGTTATTCATTCGAAATGAATCGTTTCTATATTCGATGCTCCCGAATCGAGAATTCGATCCCCCCCTAATCGAATTAACCGCCCTCTCCGTCGGTTGATAAGCTACCGGTACACCGGGTCGGGTTAAATAGTCACGAATAGCGAGCCACCTAAGATATCCATTACGTTCGAACACGTTGATAACATAATCAGTCTTCGTAGAGGTCGCGCAAAATCAGAACAATCTATTTATTAATATAGGAACGCATAAGGTTAAATTTATTATAACTATACAATATGGACATTCATTTGTTTCTTGAAATCATTTCACTAGGTGGAAAACAATACAACAGTATTATCAAATTCTTAAAATGTTCTTTCTATTTTATGTTTATCATAAATACATCAAATCTGCAGACTAGTTATAACAATACAACCACAGGAGAACAATACAACAGTATTATCAAATTCTTAAAATGTCCTTTCTATTTTATGTTTATCATAAATACATCAAATCTGCATTCTAGTTATAACAATATAACCACAGGAAAACAATACAACATTATTATCAAATTCTTAAAATGTTCTTTCTATTTTATGTTTATCATACATACATCAAATCTGCATTCTAGTTATAACAATACAACCACACGAATACAATACAACAGTATTATCAAATTCTTAAAATATCCTTTCTATTTTATGTTTATCATAAATACATCAAATCTGCAGACTAGTTATAACAATTGCTTTAAACACTGTTTTTATTCCTCGTAGACCTAACTAAAGTTTGGTTTACTTAATAGATTATAATAAAGATTGATGTACAAGTTTGATTCACAAATCAATAGTCAAAATATTAATATAGTCATGAATAAAGGACATGTCCGTTAAACATTCTTTTAATTGTATTTTAGTAAAGCTTGGAGTACTCAACAGTGCCTCATTCTATAGTAATGAATGTTACATTAACTTTTATTGCTAAATGGAGCAACGAGTTGTTTTATAAAATATATCGTACGCCCTTTTACTGGACACCCATTCCATTATCGTGTCTGAAAGTAGCGCCTTTTTCGGGACCGCTTCCCAGAATCGGTTGCTGTTGGCAGCCCTGCTTAATTCGAGCGCGCAGAAGTCGCGAGCAGGAGGTCCGAACGAGTGCGTTGTTTTTTTCACGGGTAAACACGGTGGTATAAAGACGGTGGAAAGTGGCATACGATCGTTAATTGTTGTTCGACTGCAGTGCTCGTCCGCGAACCCGATAAACTCGCGCCGGGTGTCGCGTCGATCTTCAACAATCGGACCGGTTTAATTTTAGCCGGGGAATAGAGGCGGTCTCGTCGCTGGTATTCTTGGAATCGGATCGATTCGTGAGCTTCCGCTCGAAAAACGCGACCAATCTCGCCGTGATACCCGACGAACGGATGTTATCTTTCTCTCTCTCCCTCTCTCTCTCTCTCCCACCTGCACATACAACGATGGCCCGCAACCTGTAAGTGTTATCGATTCGTTAAATGACGTCACCAATTTCAAACAAACATTCGTTTCCGACCGTTCGCGGACGACACGCCACAAAAGAGTTTCATTTATATTGGCACGCCTAACCTCTTCTGGTCGACTGTTTACCCAATGGAAAATAGTGACGGCGTTTGACAGGCCAGCGTGTCCATTCGTTAAATTTCTTTGAATGTCAGAATAGTACTTGTTCGAACAAAAAATAAAGTGACATCTCTTTCGCTGGAATGACATTTCTCGGTATCACGTGATCTCGTCTGTCCGCCATGTTGATTGCTAACCCGAGAGAGTTTTTCTTCGTCGGACATTAAGTGCTGGTTTCGTAGTGTTTGTTAGTGTTAGACGATCAAGTAGGGTTAAGAATGTGATACATGGATCTTTGTTATTGTGATCGAATACTTACGTTGTGGGGTGGAAAAATGGCGGAGCACTTTCTAGGAAGATTCGGATCGAAGAACCGGTAACTTAATGGGATATTCTAGTCTACAATTTTTTTTGTCTTTTTAGAGATTTTTTTACAGAAAAAGTATAAGTTACTTACTATCGACGTTTTGCATACGTATTTATTTATATGTTACGAATTTTCATAATTTTTTTCAAGTGAAAATAATCGAAACTGACTGAATTATATGTCATTGAACAAAGTTTCTTTAAAAAACAGTGTCCCACACCCATAACCTCAGTCTGGTAGCTTAGTTCGATTCACGGCCCGTAGGTGGACGGTATCGATGACTGTATAGATGGCGATCATCGATTCCATTTAAACAGTTGTTCGTCACACTTCTTAAACATATTTTTAATGGTATTTTATCTAAATCCGTTGGTGTCCTTGTTGCACCCAACTGCCAAGGAGCGTGATCTCGGCAGAGCTAACTCGTTTCTGCGATATTATCATATGTGTCGGTATCGTTGGTACAAAATACCGAAAACGAGCGGGGCCAGGGGCTGTTTAAGTTTTCCGATTTAAATATCGCACCGGAGTGTTGCTCGTGCACGTCCGGTTGCGAGAACGCGGAGCGCCACTGAACGGCTCTCTGTCTCGACTTGGCACGACTTCTTGCCCGCAGCGTGAAAACACAATTTCGTGCCCGGCCGTTGGCAAGATGTACCGGTGCTCTGTCGCCGAGATAGGCACCGCCGGCGCTCCATTCACCAAGGGAATTAGCTCAAACTTCTGAATACAGCGTATTGATACCTGCAGGAAAGCGTAGACCAGAAAAGCGTATCATGCACGCGACCCGGGCTGAATACGACCGTGCTGGAATATCCGCTCGCGTCCTCGCATCCGTTTCCAGATTAGCCAGAGATAGTCCCTTGAAACATTCCGCGACGTCTCTTCCATTATACGTTGTGAATCTTATTCCCCTGCGATGGTCGGCACCACGGACTTAAAGGACTGAGCATAAAGTGGGTTTATTGGTGAGAGGGGTCGTGCCGCGAGCGGGGAGGGATGGTAGACTGCGGCCATGTTGGATGGCAAAACTAGTGTTGCCATCTATATAACGTTGCGGGAACATTGATATGATTGGATTCTGAAAAATGAATGCATAACGAGTGTATTTGTATATATATATATATATATATATATATATATATATATATATATATATATATATATATATATTAATTAAAACTGAATTTAATGAATTCCACCTTTCTGACCTTGAAATGACCTTGAGCAAGAATAATCATGTTGGACCGGATAAAATGTGGAAATTTAAAATTTGAAGTGTAATTTTTACTGAAACACGTAAATTTTAAACTTCCACATTTTGTCCGGTCCAACATGATTATTCTTGCTCAAGGTCATTTCAAGGTCAAAAAGGTGGAATTCATTAAATTCAGTTTTTTATATCACACCCTGTATATATATATATATATATATATATATATATATATATATATGTATATATATATGTATATATATATATATATACATATATATAAAATATTGCACATTCGGCTTCAATATAAATTTATAAATAAATTATGAGTATCTATTTCCCACATGATTGCATTGCAAATTCGTGCAACTAGTATTTAAAGTTGCCGATAGATAGCGTTGGGATATGGGGCAAGATTTCACGTGCATGCGCGGTCAAAACAGTAATGTATCTATATCATGATAACAGAGGTAGTGGAGCCCTGAGACAGGTATATTGGCGGGAATGTCTCGAAACAATCTATTCCGGACAAAAAGACGTTCAAGACGTGTCCTACGAGTTACAAAATATACACAAATACACATGTCATACACTCATTTTTCAGAATCAAATCATACAAATTTTTTAAAATTCTGCTGGGTGCTGAAGGTACCCCATTTTATCGAGAATCTTACTTTACCGAGGCTGAAATCGCCGCGCATGCGCGTGAAACCTTGCACCATATCCCAATACTGCCTATAGAGCGCACCACAGTGTTTGCCATCCAAGATGGCCGACAAGTTGATACCCCTTCCGTCTTTCGCCTCACCCCCGCAGCATAATGCACGGTCCTTAAGTCCGTGGTTGGCACACTTCTTTTGAAGCACACAGGTTATAAAACCAGTTGAGCGTCTGTTTCCCATATTTCGTTGGTGGTACGGGTTGCCTACTTTAGGCGCTCAACTGTTCTATCATGATTAGACTGTAGATTGAAGCATTTGTGACAAAAATGGGCATGTACAATTTAATGCAGTGGATATACTACAAAGATTTTTTATTTTGAACACAGACTCGCAGTCTAATCACGGACTGCTAAAATCGAATAATCTGAGGAAAAAAGGGACCACATCCGGGCGAAGCAGGTTTAAGTCTAACGTCAGCGTTCTCCTTTGGTTTCCAGGTGGTACACGGTCGCCTCCCGGAGCAAGACGAAGCTGGTCAACGAGGAGGAGGAGGTGTCGATCTCTCGGATCCCCGAAACCCGCCAAGCATTCTCGATCGTAGCCAGCCAGGCTACTCGCAGCGGCGGCAAGAGTATCCGGCGACCGGTCCCCGGTTCAAGTATCGAGGATGTGATCGAGCAAGCGACCACCACCGAGTATGTGACCGACGACGAGGCAGCCGCCGTCGCGTCCTTGTTCCCCTCGCAAAGGGATGTTCTCCTCCGCGGGCACCAGCTACACCGACGCCGAGGAGGACGCCGAGGATGTGGAGAACGACGTGGCAGGTACCGCGCAGTCGTCTAATTACTTGCCGTCGGGTATCCGTGACAGCGCGCGCGATAACCTGGAAGGACTGCGGTTAGATGGGTCATCGATCGCGCGTCCACCAGCCGAGGACAGTATCGCGAGGCCATCGACGTCGTGGTCGCCGCCTCGATAAATCCGGACCGCCGTCCTCCTCGTTCCCTTGGTCGGCGTTCTCCTGCCGCGCCTCCTCCCGCGCCACCTCCGCCACGCCATCTAACAATAGTAACGCTAATAATAATAATACTAATTACCATAACAATAACCGTTCGAGGGGATCGACGCCGCGCTTCCGGAAACCGGAAGAACCATCCAAGACTGCTGCGGACCCCGAAGCACACGAGATCGTCCTCGCAGCGAGGAGCAGCGAGGAACAGTTTGCCGAACGTCCAAGGAGAAACGAAGCCTGGTCCAGGTGACAAAAAGACAAATCCAATCAACTCCAGCAACGCTTCGCACCAAGGTGTTGCCCTCTCGGGACCCAGGAACGGTGTTGTTCACGGTGAAACCGTGAAACGTACTCGAGAGAGGATCCAAGAGGGATCTATCGAGCGGTCTTGATCGATTTCGAAGCAGGACTCGCGCGCACCGTGTTTCGGTATATCTTGACCAATTGGGACTACATATTGGATGACCGGTGTTGGTGATAGTCACGATGGTGAACTATCCGCGAGTCATGACATTCAGTTAGTGTTGTGGTGTCGCGGCCCCGTTCGTCACCGTTGCTAGCCGAGCCGGATAACGGAAGCCTGGGGAGAGAGAGAGAGAGATCGAGAGCGAGAGAGAGAGAGAGCTATATATATATACACGTATGTATAATTGTGCTGCCGAGCAGCCGCCGCCCCGTTTGAGATGAGGCGAGGAAGACCGATGACCGTGATGATCAGCGTAGCCGACAGAGGCTGGCCTAGGTCCTGATAGCCGCAGCGACCAGGATCCGGGGATCATTCACGGGAGAAAGGATGCCAGGGGGGCGCAGGGGCCTGGTCGCCCCGCAAAACACATTCTTGGAGAACATCATACGACGGAGCAGCAGTCAACGTGAGTACTGACGGTTTTGATTGGTTTCGTTTTCCGATGAAATCGATGATAGCCAAGCCGAGCCGAGTCCGGAATCGCCGGGCTCCCTCGGTAACCGAGAGACAGATACCTAGAGAAAGAGAGAGAGGGAAAGCGGGATGGAGAAAGAGAAGGATTGCCGTCGCCGTTGCTATTACCATTGCCGTCACCGGCAAGTATGCCTTTGTGGGAATTCACGGCGTTTTAGTGCGTGGCTCTTTTCCGCTATTCCTGGTCTCTCTCTTTCTCTGTATCGAGTTCGCTTTCTCTGCACGGAAATAGGTCAAACTAATAACTTTACGTAACCGCCGACAAGTGTGCAGAGATAAAAGTTAGAGCCGGTAACGTGATTACACGCCGTTGACCATGATAGATTCTACTTACCGGGGGGACCATGGTGTGCTCGATCGTACCACCATTTATACCGTGAGCGGTAAAAAGCGAGGCACGCTCGCGGAAACACCGATGCACTGCGACAAAGATTCTTTCGGGGTGGAATCGACCCTTTCGAATCGGACTGCGGCAGAGTTCGTGGATTCACGGCATTTTTTTTTTTTCGAGTAACTCCGGTAGATTTCGGTATACTTTTTGGTCGACGGTTAACAGCAGCCGTTGCCGCAGGGAATAAAATTCTACTTGGCTCCCGTTTTCTTGGAACCTGGCCCCGACCAGCGGAGTCATTCGAACGAACTTCCGCAGTCCGGGGCGGCTGCGTCGCTTAGGTTAGTCCACGCAATTTATTTGAACTGTTTAGCATTTGTTGGCGATGGAAGGCCCTGGACCCAGAGACCCTATTCATTATCATGTGGTCACTAGTGAACAACCATTATCATAATTAGACAGCGGACCTTCGTGCGAAATAAAAATTTTCTACTGGAATTGCAAGAAACTGAAATGAAATAGAAATTCATTTTTTTTCTTAACATGTTTGGAAAGGTGGAAAATAATATAATAGTGTTATTGCCGTTTTAAATGACACCTACACATTTTTGTCATGAGTGCATAAAATCCGCTGTCTAGTTATAATATTAGAATTAAGGGGAATGAATAACATATTCATTAGACTCTGTTCAGAATCCTCATCACGAGTTTGAGTCGATGTTATAGTATAAGGGGTTGAGAGATTGGTTCTGATTTAAGAGATCACTTTTGATCCAGGAGATTAATCTTGCCTCAGGAGACAAATCTTGGCTCTCGAACAGTTAATTTACCGGAATGCAGGACTTGAAAAAGACAGGCTTGGAATCTAGTCGTTCTTCTTTCGTTTCATCCGGCTAGGGTGGGAATATTTAATTAATGTAATCGGATGAGGCGAGCAACTGATAATATCGGTCCGCTTTTTCTCACGTTTGTTTGGATTCTTAGGCGTGTGCACGGTGCAGCGTCTCGGGCCGCGTCAATTGCCGTCGATTAACTCGTTTCATTGAGATAAACGGCGATCTTCTTATCGGACTGATTACTGATTAAAATCGGCACGTTAAAACGCCACTAAGAGCAGGAAGATTGTACAATTCAAACGAAAGTTACGTCCGATCGAATAAAAAGGCACCGAACTTGCTCGCCTAGTAGTTCCGGGTTGAAACCCGTCGTTCGAGGGTTGGAGGATTCGAGCAATCGACGTCCTCGATATTCCCCGCGATATGAACTCGCAACTAGGTCTGCCTGGGAGCTCTTAAACTGGCAGGTGTGCGGTATTCGAGGCTGGGTCGCGTTCACGTGCTCGAAAGCCTCGTACGTTCTCCGCGGTTGCGGCTCTCGCTGCCGTGCCGTGGAAATCAGCGGAAACGGAGATAGCGCGCGACATGTAAACGTTGCCGAACGTTTGCGTGTTCGTTTGAGTTGGTCGAAAACTGTCGGAACATCGTTCAAAGGTCACCGACGATGAATATGCTGTTGCGAAAGTGTTAAACCGAGTGTGAGACCCGCCGGCATTGACCCATTAACGCGGAAGCCCAAGACCGGAAAACGCGAGCGTATGTGCACGCCTCGGAACGATCGAATTATGCCAACGCCGTCGAGGAATTGCTAGGCGGCCGGTGTTTCGTATGAAATAATATATTCCGCGAGGAGAACGGTTGCCCGGCTGAATATCCCGGTGCCGGACCAAGGCGCGCTTCACATCCGCCGATATTAACCGTGCCGGCATATTGACTTTATTTATTGACCGGAAAATTGGTCGCGCCGCTAATCGTTCCCGGTAAACGCTGCCCCGGCTGCGGTTGACAGTGAGCAACGATCACCGTGGCCAGGAGACAGCGATCCTTGACAATGTCTTGCATACTTCGCCGCAGACTATATGTTAACACTTCAGGGACGACGTACGTACACTATATTCCAATCGACGAATATTTATAAACTGATTACACGTGGTCAAATTATTAAACACAATGCATTCACATACTATAGGGCGCGCAGTGGCTCAATGGATAGAGCGCGCGACTACAAACGTCGTGAGCTCAAATCCCACCGCTGTCACCAATGCAAATATTCTTCTATGTGATATTATACTGCGACGTTGACCATGGTGGTTTCGAATCCACCATAATAAACAGTAGCTCCCCCTGAAATAGGCTGAATATTGGCGTTAGGTGAGAGTGGACAAAGTGGAAGAAGGGGGAGTGTGGAAGAAGGGGGAGAATGGTAAAATAGATTTGAAACCCTGAGGGGACCAAATATCAGTTTAGGTTGCTGCACACAAAATGTCGGATTCTTAACAGTAACACTTTTTCGAAGTAAATCTTGGAGGTTGGAAGATAGTAGCCTCTCAAAAATAGCTTCCATGATAAAAATAGCTTTTTGGCGAGCATTGGCTCAGTGGATAGAGCGCGCGACTACAAACAATGTGGTCGTGAGCTCAAATCTCACCGCTGCCACCAATGCAAATATTCTTCTATGTGATATTATACTGCGTCGTTGACCATGGTGGTTCGGAACCCACCCTAATAAACAATAGCTCCCGCTGAAATAGGCTGAACATTGGCGTTAGGTGAGAGTGGACAAAGTGGAAGAAGGGGGAGAGTGGAAGAGGGGGAGAATGGTAAAATTGGTGTGGAACCCTGAGGTGACCAAATATCAGTACCTACCTACCTACTACTACTACATTCTCATACTATTTCATGTACATACATTTCATTCTATTTGCAGGTCACGATTTAAGAAATTGCCACCTTCGGAATCCCTTATATTCTTCGTCAATGGTTTTGCCACAGATGCAGGCATGTTTATCTTTCGAGCTGCAGAATCCCCTTCCGCGCTATTAGTATCAGGATCGAAATTACAATCTGGAAAACGTATACGACGGAGTTCGACTGGAATTGCAGCCACCGCGTACGCAGTTGCGCATTCGAATCCTGATTACGTCGTCTAGCTGGGAACTCGGGCAACGATAGGAAACGCGCGACGTCGCGACGTTTCCGGTCCCCGTTGGCTCGTAACTATGCTCTCCCTGCGATATTGTAAACGACTCGAGATAGCGGGTGCCGCGACGCAGCAGGCGGCGGTGACCCTTTTCTCCTCTTTTCGCTCGTAGAAATGAGCGATAAACCGTACGGACGGTTCTGTGTAACAGAATATTTGATGTATCGAAGCGAGTCGCGAAGATTTTTCAAAGACTCGCGACAATGCAGCGCGGTTGAGCCCGGAGGTTCTAGAAAGTACGACGTCAGCCAGTTTCCCGAGGCTCCGTGATATTCCATGCAGCAGCTCGACAATTTGGCTGCCGTCTCGACGACGTCCCGGTCTTCCGCGAAACTTTCCGAACATTCCCCGAAGCACGCTAAGCGTCCGACTTTCTCCGACCTGTCCCCGTGAATTTTGGAAACGTTCAAGACCTCCGGGACCAGGCGGAAATTCCACGAGCACGGTCTCGACTCCGTGCGCCACCGGATCGAGAAGGATCCGTGAGGTCGATGAAAAATTTCCTCCGTGCACAGGGAACGACGTATTATCCACCCACCCTGCTCACTGTAATCCGGCCGATTTAATCTTTCATAAACCGCATCGCGCCGGGAACGATGGATTCGCGGCGCATTAGCTCGGTGCATTTTTTACAAGCTGTAGCAGTCGCGTGACGCAACCCGGTATAATTTCACCGGGCGAGCCAGTCTCGTCTCGTTTGGTCCCCTCTCGTCCCGTTCCAGTCGCGTGCTGCGACCGTGTACGTCTATTGTGCCATGCATTATACGGGGGAGAGCGCTAATTAGCGGTTCTCCGGAGTTGCCCGGGCATGACTATGTCATAGACCGGATATGGATCCGACACAAACCCGATACAATCTCGTCGTAGATCAAATTTACGCGCGGGACTATCCGAGAAATCTCTCTGCCAGATCGTTGTTTTAGTCGCGAGCATTCTGTCTGGGAGTCTACATTTACCCTAGGTGACTCTATACTTGTCTCTTTAGGCGTGTCATAGCTTTTCCGAAGAACCTCGCAACGATTTTGTTATGGTAGCGGTCTGGACATGCCCTGGGCCCACTGTAGCCCCGCCTTGGACACGCCCACCGTCACCAGTCTTTTGTACACGAACTCAAACTTGTCTAATCATGTTCAAACTAGTCTAATCAGACAAATTTGTTGTCGGCCCCTTTGTAGACGCGCATACGCTATAGTCTGTCCTAGACAATAGAGCCTTTAGGATCCCGTTATAACATTGCAGTAACATCTTGTTATTGGCTTTCGTGAACAGCATAGACACGCCCACCGCCACCAATCTTTTGTACACGAACTCAAACTTGTCTAACCATGTTCAAACTAGTCTAATCAGACAAATTCGTTGTCGACCCCTTTGTAGACACGCATACGCTATAGTCCTTCCTGGACACTAGAGCGTTTAGGATCTCGTTATAACATTGTAGTAACATCTTGTTATTGGTTTTCGTGAACAGCATAGACACGCCCACCGTCACCAGTCTTTTGTACACGAACTCAAACTTGTCTAATCATGTTCAAACTAGTCTAATCAGACAAATTCGTTGTCGGTTCCTTGTAGCCCTTTGTAGACACGCATACGCTATAGTCCGTCCTGGACACTAGAGCCTTTACGATCCCTTTATAACATTGCAGTAACATCTTGTTATTGGTTTTCGTGAACAGCATAGACACGCCCAGGTCCTGTCCGAGGCACGTCCTGGGCCCCCGACAAACCACAATAGGGCCTCCCATTATCATCGGTCTATTCCATTCATATTTCTCGTGGTTGTTCAATAAATCTTCCGTTATAACCTCGTACTAAATCTTGTCATTGCCCACCATGAACAGCTTAGACACGCCCAGAGGCTGTCATAACTCCGTTCTGCAGTCTCCACAACCCATTTTATATTGCTTATGGTTGTTCCATCAATCTCCCGCTGCGAACTAGTTACTAACTTCACGTCGACTCTTTTTAGCCCCGCCCTGCCCCCCGCGTTGGCCCCGCCCACAGCCCTGGGACTATCGAAACGAGACCAGGGCTACCTCGAAGCTTCTATAAACGTTCGTTCGGCGAATAGTAGAATTATTGTTCGCTGGGGAAAATTGTTTGTCAGCGGCTCGTATTCGGGCGTGAACGTTCCCCGAATAGTTTCGCGGGACGGGTTACCACCGGGGCTCTCGTCATCGTCATTGATACGTGTAAATAGGCCGTTAAGGCTCGCGGAGCGTGGCGTCAACTTGCCACGGAGCGCGTCCGCGTCCCGCCGGCACTCGTGCTCTTGTTCGCGCTTGTTTCGCGGGCCCTCGTGCACAGGCTGTTACGTCCTCAATTCAAACGTGCCGTGAACGAATTAATTAGCGGCGAGAAAGAGAGAGAGAGAGAGAGAGTGTGAGAAAGAGAGAGGGAGACGCGAAGAGGAATCGCGCAGTCACGTACACTGTAGAACCGCGGCGCGCCGCGCGTTTCGCACTCGTGCAAAACACTCGGGGCCCGCGATAAAAATCCTCGGCGACCCGCGACGCTCCCCGACACGCTCGTAGACTTTCCCGAGAACAGCGTAAACGGTTGACACTAACTTCCACCGCGTTACTGCGACATTAACTCCTTAACGGACTCGTGAAACGACGAGAGCGGAACGGAGAGACGAAGAGAGAGAGAGAGAGGAGGAGGAGGAGGGAACAGACGTAAGAAACGCGTAATCTTTTTACGCTGCTAATTGCGCGAGGGTGCAAGGGGAGAGACCACAGTCAAGAGACCCGTGTCTAACGTTGCCACTTTAACGGGGACGAGCGACTTTCAAGCCGCGCCTTCTTTTACGCTCCTCGCGTTTCCCGGGCTGTTCCCGAGAATTTTTTTGACGGTGCCGGTACACAAAGTCGCTGGGAACGCGCGATTGTTCGAAACGTCCACAGTTTCCAGGGACGCAATGCGGAAAAAGAAGTCCAAGCAGGAAGCCAGCCGAGTAGCTTTTGCAAAATTTTACAAGACTCCCGAGAATTCTTGTGGGAATTAGCTGTGATTATCTTTGAATAGACTGCGAGATTGTGGACGTCACGTATCCGTGACGGTGGTAGCGAAAATTGTGTGAATGCTTGTTTGAAAAATTGAATGTTGTGTCACATATCCGTTCGTGTGAAAATTGAAGTCTTCGTTTTGTAATGAGACCAGAAATTTTAGTCTACGATTTTTAGTTGTCATTTTATGCCATTTTGAATGAAATGTGCACCGGCAGGGTGGGGGGAATAAGACGCGATACATCTTGATTGAAAAAGGGTTGATTTTTAAATTATTGTAACTTTGGTAAAAAAAATCGGACGATGATGCGCCTAGGCTCATTTTGAAGGGCAAAGTATCGACTTTGAAACCCCATAAGTGGTTTTTCCTGAAAAAAATTGTCCACTGGAAAACGAAGGAGAAAGTGGAAATTGCCACTTTTTGGGAATCTCATGAAATCAAAGGATTGTACAGTGACTAAAAAAATTTTTCTGGGAGAGAAGACCAATGTAGATTTCAAAATTGAAGTCTTCGCTTTAGAATGAGACCAGAAATTTTAGTCTACGATTTTTAGTTGTCATTTTATGCCATTTTGAATGAAATGTGCACCGGCAGGGTGGGGGGAATAAGACGCGATACATCTTGATTGAAAAAGGGTTGATTTTTAAATTATTGTAACTTTGGTAAAAAAAATCGGACGATGATGCGCCTAGGCTCATTTTGAAGGGCAAAGTATCGACTTTGAAACCCCATAAGTGGTTTTTCCTGAAAAAAATTGTCCACTGGAAAACGAAGGAGAAAGTGGAAATTGCCACTTTTTGGGAATCTCATGAAATCAAAGGATTGTACAGTGACTAAAAAAATTTTTCTGGGAGAGAAGACCAATGTAAATTTCAAAATTGAAGTCTTCGCTTTAGAATGAGACCAGAAATTTTAATCTACGATTTTTTGTTATCATTTTATGGCATTTTGAATGAAAAGTGCACCGGCAGGGTGAGAATAAGACGCGATACATCTTGATTGAAAAAGGGTTGATCTTTGCAATGCTGTAATTTTGATAACAAAAATCAGACCCAGATGCTCCCAGGCTTATTTTAAAGGGTAAAGTCTCCACTTTCTACTTACCTAAGTGGTTTCTTCGAAAAAAATGTTCCACTGCAAAGTAAACGAGAAAGTGGGATTGACCACATTTTAGAAATGACCACATTTTCTTTCATGAAGTGAAAGGCTTGTACAGCGACTTTTTATTTTCCAATGAAGGTCCGCAATCTAGAAACGAACATTACTATCTGCAACCTTATTTTTATCGACGCCATCTGCATACTGCGACTGATGTTTTTACTGTTCTAGGTCTTAAAAGAATTGTTTTTTAACACTAGAACTACCGGACCAGTCAATATGACTGGTTTCTAATTTTTTCTTTTACAAATATTAAAATTATAAATATGTTTCCAGGAGTAATTTTTTAATGAACTTCTCTATTGCAATCTTGTCGTTATTATAAGGCAATATACGGCAGTCGCGTTTAGTGCTCGCTAGTTCTAGTGTAAAATTCTGAAACACGGTATTGAAGTCCCTGTATTAACATATAAATGTTGAAACGTCAAACGTTTAAAGCATCAATGGAAAGAAATAAGTATTGGAAAAAATAAGTAAATTCAATAATGAAATAAATCAAATGGAATAAATTCAATAATGAAATAATCAAATGAAATAAATTCAACAATGAAATTTCGTTTCGAACATAAACGAGCCGGAAGGTTCAACGCGTCGAACAATATATTTGATAGAGCTGGACGATACCAGGGAGTTCCCGTTGAATCGATTTCGATTTCAGTGTCGCGAAGAATCGTTAGCCAAGGACGGTTAATTGGTCGGATATTTGATCGCGGGGCGATCCGGTTCGATCGTCGAAGGGAAATTTCCTGTCAGCTTGGACGACGTTCATTTTCAACGAGATTTAAACACGGCTAAGGTCTCTCAGCCTTCGGAAAGCCTGGCGACCCTCCCTTCTTACCTCGAGCTCCCGTTTCCTCTATTCCACGGTAATCCCGAGGCTTCGTACACGAAACTTTCGAGACTCGAACGTTCTCTCCTATTAATGCGATTCCATCGGGATGCGGATGTTCACGGAGAAGTCGACGGATGGGTCATTGGCGGCTGTTATGTATGCGATAGGAGAAAAGGGAAGGGACCGTTTCGTCTTGGGCCCGCTAGAGGACTCGGTGCTTTGAGACAATTCATTTTCTCTTGCAGTTGACCTTGAGTGACCTTCAACGACCTTGATGATAGGTCATTGTATTCTTCTTGAAGTACTCTATCAGAATGTAAGCAAAAATCCTACTTTTCCATTTAAAAAACAGAGTTGACCTTCATATCTCCTTGAAGTCTCTACCTATCAAAAAACTAGTAACATCGAATGATCAGCCCCTCGATACCGAATAAGTTTGGTCCGAGGCAATTTCCTCTATCTCCAAAAACAAACGAGTTATTGAGGTGTCCTGTTTTAAATGCTTCACCCTGTATACAGGGTGTCCCAGCTAACTTGACCACCTTGAATATTTCGCTTAGTGTTAGTAAAAAAAAAAAACAACGTTATAGAACAATATTAAGCTAACCGAAGGGGCGATATAATGATTCGGAAAAAATTTTTTTCAAGGTCATTTTTTTCTAGATATCAAGGTCATCAATTTTGTTTGTAATGGAACTATATATTTTTTTATCACGGTGTAATAGTAGGGGTGAAGTCCTCTTCAATGACATATTATACAATGACCTACGTGTGACCTTGGGTATCAAAAATCCAAAATAATTACAGGTTTTATCAGTGATTAATTTACTACACTGATTGGTTTGATTGGACTACTTGTATTTCAATACATTGTTGTATACCAAAGAATCATTTATATTCCGTATACAACAATGTATTGAAAACAATGGTCATCATTTCGAACATTCATTGAAATACAAGTAGTTCAATCAAACAAATTAGTGTAATAAATTAATCACTGAAAATACCTGTAATGCTTTGTGGATTTTTCATACCCAAGGTCACACAAAGGTCATTGCATAGTATGTCATTGAAGAGGTCTTCACCCCTACTATTACATCGCGATACAAAAAATATATAGTTCCATTACAAAAAAAATTGACCTTGATATCTAGAAAAAAATGACCTTGAAAAATGTTTTTTCCGAATCAATATTGCCCCTTCGGTTAGCTTAATATTATCCTATAACGTCTTTCTATTATTAACACAATGCGAGATATTCAAAGTGGTCAAGTTAGCTGGGACACCCGGTATATAGGAATGGGCGACGGATCAAGTACTAGCGGGAAAGGCGTTGTCTTTGTCCGTCCGTCCATCTGGCGACAATTGTAGGAGGTAACCGCCACAGGTCTGTCCGGACTCGACTTCGCTACCAACTTCCCGTTGAACTTTACAAGAAAGTTCTCACGGTCGCTCGCTGTTTATGAAATGCACGAAACTTCGTGTAACGCGTTGAACGACCACTAGATGACCGCAAGAATTACACAAAGACAAATAGTTTGTTCGGCGAAACGAAAATTTAGTGCATCCTCGATTTATTTCATTTCCCAGATCGTACAGATAAAGTCAAGCACAATGGCGGAACTGGTAAAAAAATCTTTCTTAAGCAGAAAAGTTAATTCTTTATTTTCTGTGGAAACAAAATTCTGTTGTTTCGTCGTGAATAGACGGCGCATCTTTATGCGAAATAAATATTGTCTGTATCGTTCACAAGCTACTGGAAACGAATCCTCCGTTTCTTCTTTTAATGATTCGAATACATTCGTGATAATGCACTGGTACTCTTAAATCCCATTTAGAATTCTACTGTTTCATGTTGCATCTACATACTTTTGCCGTAAATGCATAAAATGCGCAGTCTGGATGTGAATAGACTGCGAGATCTTTATGTTAAACAAAAATTGCCTGCATAATTTGGACTGGTTATTTTGAAAGTGGTGCAAGTCCATTCTTCCTTTCTTTGAAATATTTAAAGGTTTGCATTTTATTCGATTCAGAAATAGAAGTAACGTGTACTAAGTTTGGCAATGTTTCTATGAATTTAGAAATATTTAAATTGATGATATAAATGATTTGAACTGAACTAAAATAATATATTCTTTCTGGGTCGTCAATGGACTTATACCAGTTTCATAACCAAAGGTTAGGCAATTTCATTTACCGAGGAATTTGAAATTGATTAAAATATATGGACATTTTAAAATACCAAGTATGAATTGTTTATACATAAACGGATCACTCTAAATTATTTATTTATTCTTTTATTTCTCAATTTTTTCCAAAAATGGACTTACAGCGCTTTCAAAATAAGTAGTCCATTTGTAATAAACAGGAGCTAAATAATATTGTGCTGCTTTGACAATTGTAACAAAGCGAAAACAACACACAGACATTCTTCAATTTTTTCAATTCACTGTTTTAAATTTCGTCTACTCAGTTTCCTCATAAATGCATAAAATCCGTAGTTTGTTTATGAACATTTAACCGTTGAAGTGCACGTAGATACGTAATAAGTACCAATTGCCTTTTCCTACGAGAAATAATTAGGGAGAAAGAGGTTCTAATAAAAATACCAATTTGCTTTTTTCTTTCGAGAAACGACAGTAGCCAGAAGTTCTAAACGATCGTAATAACGAAGACAATTGTACAAGGGTTTAACGCGATCGCAACACATTGAATACACGAGCAGGGCCAATAATCGTTTCCCGGCTGAACGAGATCTTCCGCAATTAGTAATTCTGGTCGGACCGATTCCGTGTGTCGCGTTATCCATGCGCGCCGAGGATTTTCCGTTGAAGTGGGGAGGCTTTCATTTGCGAAGCAATTTGTCCCCGTCAAATATTGACGGCGTATTCCGCCTATTAATTACAGAATTAACATTCCCCAGGACACCGAACACGTTTCGGCGTTGTCGAGCATCCAACCGTGATCCAGCAAAATATTCGACAAAGAAGTCGCGCGAAATATAGAACATTCAAAATCTTTGTGAAGCGACAAAAGTTGACCATGGAATCTTCGTGAAGATAAATTTTCAGCTCGGGTCCTGGTTCTGTGTCTGACTCGACGTTGACTTATTTCACTGATTAACGCGTTCGCTAACAACATTTGTTACCTTACTTATTTTCATCGTTAAGATGTTCTATAGCGTGCAATATATCTGCTTTAGGAAATGCCGTAGCAATTTAGCAAATGAAAGTCATTGAACAAGTACAATTAATTTAGAACATGAGAACTACGTAGTTCATTGACTATTATAGTTTGTTCGAAAGAAATGCGCGAGTTACAAGATTACGGCAGCCATTTTTTCAACCGATACTTCCGGTTAAAACACGAGAACTTGTTCATCGACGATTATAGTTTGTTCGAGTTTTTGATTTTCAGCTCGGTTAAAATTGGGTTTCGTTAAAAAAGGAACGGTGTGGTCGATAGAACGATCTTTAAAGAGCGACAAGTAAAATAGAAATGCGCGTATTACAGGACCGCGGCAGCCATTTTTTTGAACCGATACTTCCGGTTAAAACACGAGAACTTGGTCATCGACGATTATAGTTTGTTCGAGTTTTTGATTTTCTTCTCGGTTAAAATTTGGTTTCGCTAAAAAAGGAACGGTATGTTCAATAGAACGATCTTTAAAGAACGACAAGTAAAATAGAAATGCGTGAATTACAGGACCGCGGCAGCCATTTTTTTGAACCGATACTTCCGGTTAAAACACGAGAACTTGTTCATCGACGTTTATAGTTTGTTCGAGTTTTTGATTTTTCGCCCGGTTAAAATTGTGTTTCGTTAAAAAAGGAACGGTGTGTTCGATAGAACGATCTTTAAAGAGTAAAATAGAAATGCGCGAGTTACAAGATCACGGCAGCCATATTTTTAAACCGATACTTCGGGTTAAAACATGAGAACTACGTAGTTCATCGACTATTCTAGTTTGTTCGAGTTTCTGATTTTTCGCTCGGATAAAATTGGGTTTCGTTAAAAAAGGAACGGTGTGTTCGATAGAACGATTTTTAAAGAGCGACAAGTGAAATAGAAATGTACGAGTTACAAAACCACGGCAGCCATTTTTTTGAACCGGTACTTCGAGTAAAAACACGAGAACTTGGTCATCGACGATTATAGTTTGTTCAAATTTTTGATTTTCAGCTCGGTTAAAATTGAGTTTCATTAAAAAAGGAACGGTATGTTCAATAGAACGATCTTTAAAGACCGACAAGTAAAAATTTCAATAAAAATGCGCTAGTTACAAAGCCACGGCAGTCATTTCTCCAGTTCCTGTTTCGGATTGGTTTCGACACAGACAATGGAACACGCGGTGTAATCGCAATCGTTGCTTCTCGACAGTCAGTTTCCGGGTCAATTCGGACCCGTCGCTTTGAGAGAGAAAGAGAGAGAGAGAGAGAGAGAGAGAGAGAGATCCGACTGCTCGTGTTCCGGCAAGATTAATTTCTAATTACCATACGTAACGAAGCGCCAGCGGGTTGGTCAAAAAATGCTGAAATCGGGTTTTCGTGTTCTTATAATTGACGTTGGGCGCGCAGTCGAAATTTGCTGACGGGAATAAAACCCGAGGATCCGACGATGCTTTTTCCCAGTAAAATCGATGGAACTGGATCCGTCGAATGTAGGACCGCGAAAGAAATTCACGGCGACAAGGTGTCCGATGATCCGAGCTCTTGCGGCTCGGGGTTCGTTCGAGCTCGAATGGTTCGATTTAATAAAGCAGAAATTCGGTGAGCTCGGAGTGGAAGAATTAGTTCGGTCCCCGGGCGAAAAAACCGGCCGAAGAAGATGAAGAGGAATCGATAACGCTGGCCAAAGGGGCTTGAAGAAAGGCGACCGAGCACGGAAGATGAATCGTCCTCGTATATCGGAGCGGAATGACTCGACTAGCGTTCTTTCGGTCTTGCCACGTTGAAAACACGCCGAGAGACTCGTCGGGATCGGGTTCCTGGCACCGGACCGACCCCGAAAAATCGGCTACACGATGTATCTCCTCGGGAAACTGGAAAACAAGCATCCATCAATTGTCTCTTCGCGAGCCATTGAGCGCTCATTGTGCGGGCCCGCTTTCAAATATTATTATCGTCCCTATTGTCCGATACCACCGTTACAGTAAGACCGTGTTTGCTCGACGGCCGCGATCACTGGACTGTGGATTTTATATGCGAATTTGCGTTCTCATAAACGATTACCGAGGAACTCACCGACAAACGAATGTGACTATCGATTTTATCGTGTCGATGGTTCCGACATGGCGAATATGTCAGGTGTGCGAATTCAATCGTGGCGTTTCTCCGACGGTTGATTTTTCAAATTGTCGAGGTGTGTTCCAGGCTCGAGAATAATCGTTTTGTCATCTAAACCTTTGCGATCGAATGGTGGACTCTGGGTCACCGGTAAAAATTGCCATATCATTGTTCAAAATATTTTTCATGTTATACGATTCGTCCCTATCTTAGAAATTTTGAGAAAACAGGTTTAATTGCAATTGCACAATGTGTAAAGGGCACATAGTTTTTGGAATTTTGTTAGCTTCGAGTGCAAAGGGTTAAAAGGCGGACGGTTTGATGATTGTACGGATAGTAATTTTTCTCTTCCATTCAAACAGTTGTTCATCAATTTTTTAGTTTGCTACAACTGCTGTATGAGAGAACAGGTTTAATTGCAATTGCACAATGTGAAAAGGGCACATAGTTTTTGGAATATTGTTAGCTTCGAGTGCAAAGGGTTAAAAGGCGGACGGTTTGATGATTGTACGGATAGCAATTTTTTTCTTCCATTCAAACAATTGTTCATCAATTTTTTAGTTTACTACAACTGCTGTATGAGAAAATAGGTTTAATTTCAATTGCACAAAGTGTACGGATAGCAATTTTTCTCTTCCATTCAAACAGTTGTTCATCAATTTTTTAGTTTGCTACAACTGCTGTATGAAAAAAAAATAGGTTTAATTTCAATTGCACAAAGTGTACGGATAGCAATTTTTTTCTTCCATTCAAACAGTTGTTCATCAATTTTTTAGTTTGCTACAACTGCTGTATGAAAAAAAAATAGATTTAATATCAATTGCACAAAGTGTACGGATAGCAATTTTTCTCTTCCATTCAAACAGTTGTTTATCAATTTTTTAGTTTGCTACAACTGCTGTATGAAAAAAAAAATAGATTTAATATCAATTGCACAAAGTGTACGGATAGCAATTTTTCTCTTCCATTCAAACAGTTGTTTATCAATTTTTTAGTTTGCTACAACTGCTGTATGAGAATATAGGTTTAATTTCAATTGCACAAAGTGTACGGATAGCAATTTTTTTCTTCGATTCAAACAGTTCATCAATTTTTTAGTTTGCTACAACTGCTGTATGAGAAAATAGGTTTAATTTCAATTGCACAATGTCAGAAGGGCACATAGTTTTTGGAATAAACATCGATTCGAGTGCAAAGGTTTTAAAGACGGGCGGTTTAATGATTGTACGGTTAGCAATTTTTTTCTTCCCAATGTAACCTCTACAAACTAAAAGCTAGGGTACATCACTATTTTGTTCATCAGTTTTTTAGTACACAGGGTGTTCATTTGAAAACTTTCCAGCCGAATATCTCGAGAAGTATGAGAGATATTAAAAAAGTGTAAAACACTGGTGCAAGGATTTCGAGGGGGGGAAGAGGGCAGGGGGCAATGTCAGTTTTTTATATGGGTGGGGTTTTCAAGGTCATTTGAAGGTCAACTTTATAGCATACCCATATATAGGTGTCGCGGCGACGAAAGTGTTAATGCAATAATAAATCAATAAATTGGTAACATAAATGTTCAGTAAATTTTGTACGAAATTTTCATCACGAGCGCGACTCGATTTTATAATGTAAGAAAGAAAGTGTAATTAAAGGTAATTGTTGGAACGTTTTTCGAAAATTGGCTGGAGATGTTTAATCGGTACGGAATTGTCAATACCGTTTTGTACCTTTTCCGGACGTTTTAAAACCTGTATCGACCAAACGACGTTAAAGAGAACGCGACAGCTGGTAATCCCAAAGGTCTACATCGAACGAGTGAATCACACAAGGAAGAATTTACTGGCTCATCCTTTTAACCAGGGACGACGAGTTAAGTCGTCGTTTGCGCTTTTCGGAAACTTTTCTCATTTTCTTCTCGAATTTTCTCGATTCGACGGATAATTCTTTCGCTTCGTATCATTCTGTCGTGAGGGCGAATTAATTTCTTGATAAAATGAAGGATTGTCACCGCGATGATGTAGATTCTTGCTAATATCTCGGCGGAATAAGGTCAGTGGAATAAGGGTTGCTAATGGTTAGACGAGTAGCTCGTAGTAGTAGATCGAGGATTACCTACGGTCAGCCAGGGAAACAGGGAAACAGGTCAGCGTGTGATCAGACAAGCAGAATACGTTGACGTACGATCAGAGGAGTAGAATACATTCGTGCGCGGTTTTGTCAAGTGAATCGCGCGAACTCGACCGAGTGGAATGCGATCTGTAATGAGACGAGTATAATGAGCTGTGAAATGTTCCGACAAGTAGAACGGGTGGCTTTATGGTCAGACACGTCTATACAACTGGCATTTTGAATGAAAGTGCACTGCTACGGATGTTGATTGAAAATGGGTTGATCTTTGAAATGCTGTAATTTTGGTTTAAAAAATCGGATGAAGATGCGCCCAAGCTCATTTTGAAGGGTGAAGTCTCTACTCTAAACTTACCGAAGTGGTTTTTTCGAAAAAAAATGTTTCACTGCAGGGTGGGAATAAGACGCGATACATCTGGATTGAAAAAGGGTTGATTTTTAAATTATTGTAACTTTGTTTAAAAAAATCGGACGATGATGCACCTAGGCTCATTTTGGAGGGCAGAGTATCGACTTTGAAACTTCTTAAGTGGTTTTTCCTAAAAAAAATTTTCCACTGGAAAACAAAGGAGAAAGTGGAAATGCCACTTTTTGGAAATTTCATGAAATCAAAGGATTGTATAGAGACTAAAAAAATTTTTCTAGAAGAGAAGACCAATGTAGATTTCAAAATTGAAGTCTTCGCTTTACAATGAGATCAGACATTTTAATCTACGATTTTTTGTTATCATTTTATGGCATTTTGAATGAAAAGTGCACCGGCAGGGTGGGAATAAATTTAAATTATTGTGATTTTGTTAAAAAAAAATCGGACGACGATGCACCTAGGCTAATTTTGAAGGGAAAAGTATCGACTTTGAAACTTCTTAAGTGGTTTTTCCTAAAAAAAATTTTCCACTGGAAAACGAAGGAGAAAGTGGGAATGGTCACTGCTCGGAGCTTTTATAAACTCTATTGATTTTACAGGGACTAAAAAAAATTTTTTTGGGGGATAAAACCAATGTGGTTTTCAAAATTGAAGTCTTCGCTTTGCAATGAGGCTAGAAATTTTGATCAGCGATTTTTTTTGGTCATTTTATGACATGTTGAATGGAAGTGAACCGGTCGAATGAGAAGAAGACTTGATTGTATGTGTATGTCGAGACAGGTACAATAAAAATGCATATAGTCAAAGATGAATGGAATTAGAATGCATGTGATCAGATAAATGTGATAAGTGAACAGCGAATTTTATGCATTTACGATAAGAATGAGTGCATCAAATGCAGAACAAGAGACACGCGACAGAAATGAAACTTCTTGCTTATTGGGTGTAGATAGAGAAAAATTATTAGTATGCATATTATTAGTGCAATAGTTCTTTCGCGGTGAATGTGAAATTGTCATAAATAAATAAATTATTATTAGTATGCATATTATTAGTGCAACGGTTCTTTCGTGATGAATGTGAAATTGTCATAAATAAATAAATTATTATTAGTATGCATATTATTAGTGCAACGGTTCTTTCGTGATGAATGCAAAATTGTCATAAATAAATAAATTATTATTAGCATGCATATTATTAGTGCAACGGTTCTTTCGTGATGAATGTGAAATTGTCATAAATAAATAAATTATTATTGGTATGCATATTATTAGTGCAATAGTTCTTTCGTGATGAATGCAAAATTGTCATAAAAAAAAAATAACGTCTTAAACGAAAAATTCTGTCGCTGCAGCATTTTATTCTTTGCGATATATACCAAAATGCTCGCTATGCTTTCAAGATTGTCGATTGTCCAAGCGGTTAAGAAGTTGGACTACCAAGCGGTAGACCGGGGTTCGAATCCCGTCGGGGTAAAGTTACGCTCGACTTCCGTTACACTAGAAAATTGTAGTCCCCTCGGCAAAGAAGTTTCACTTCAAAAATATTTAAAGAATTCAGAAATACTATTGCATATTATTTCAAAGTTATTACTATGTATCACCATGAAGATAGTAACGAATACGATCAGCCCGATGGAGCAAAAAGTGTGCTCTACGATCAGACAAAAGAGAATCCTCGATCGGGTGAATGGGTTCTGATCTCGTTCGGAAAATGTTCCCAGCACCGTAGGCAGGGTGCAGAATAATGTATCACGATGTAGATAGTACCGAATAGGATCACGTCGCTGCAACCAGGTGTATTCTACGATGATACAAATAGAATAGCCGAGCAGGCAGCAGCATCTAGGTTGAACTGTGATCGCGTCTAATCCTGTACACCGTTGAACGGTGTGTAATATTAACCATCGCGAATGGTTGCTTGTGGAAGTTTCGTAATCGGCGAAGTCACGGGCTGCGCGGGAACAAGTTCGGTGGATCCGGTGGATCGGGCTTGCGTCGCTCGCTTGTCCAATTTCGCCGGTGAAAATCGACAGCCCGGGGTCGTGGGGGTGAACAACCCCCGAGAGCGTTCTCGCGACAGGCTGTGTGGATCGCGAGGCGTATCGACAGGACTCGTTTGAAAATCGATAGCGGTATCGCGAGAGCGAACACCGCGTCACCACTCGGTGGCTAGAACCGGGCGGGCAAAGAGGGTTGGGGTTACGGGGCACCGTGTCTCTCGCTTGTTATTCATCTTTCAATTAGGGATGAATCTACCCTCTCCGATCTACATGATTTTTTGGACACGTTGTAGAAATCAATATTTTCAACAGCTTTTCCCCATGCATCCGAACCTGCATCATTTTCGCCATGGATCCGAAATCAGAAGTAACTTCCACTTGCTAGCAGTGAATTTAAAATACACTGGCTCACGTGCTGGGACGTCCTGTAATTGAGTGAAGTTTGTTTATAATTCTAGTATGTAAAAGCAAAGTTAATAATTTTTGGCCTTGAGTAACTATAGTTAGGTGGGCGTTGGGATACCGCGTTACATGCCTAATGCAGGCCTAGTGGGGTTGCCCCAATGGAACCTAACAGCCAAATTAGGCTAGCCTAATGCGGACCTAATGCCTGCTTAACTTAACACTTTGCCGTCCGCACGTCTCGTAAAAATTTCTTCGCTTGTCGCCGGCCGTTCTTGAGGTTATCGGGTGATTATAAATTTTCAAGTTTTACTAATGTCATCGTTACCTCTCACGAGTTTTCAATCCTGCCCCCTATTTCCATGAAATTTGGAAGATATACATATGTAAATATTAAATATTAATAGTAAATAGTAAATATTAAATGTGGTGTCGCCGGCCGTTGAGCAATACTTTGTGCGCGACACCACTGTGGTGTCGCCGAACGGCAAAGTGTTAAATTTCTAATCGGTTACGTCGATGTGAGATGTTTCAATAAAAACTTCGTTGATCCATTTTTGTGCGTTGACAGATGTTATTCTTAACATGTCATGCATAATTTCCTATAGATTTTGCGATGTCGAACTCAAGTCCGGCGACAATTCTTGCAGTCGCGTATACGCAGTTGTGCACGGATCTTTAAGCTCACCCGATCCCAGCGTCTAAACAGAAGATAAGTGGCGACCGATAAATAGCAACTGCTACCACAGACGCGCAAGTATAGACAGAGTTCGTTGTAGCGGTAGTTTTCCGCGAATAACTCGGAAACTAGAGACCGCCACGTGCAAAGGAAAAAGTTGTTGAGAATATTGAGATTCATAGCGTATCCAAAAATCATCGAAATCAAAGGGGTGGATAGCTGTTCTGCAGGTTGAGGCGGGTGCTCCGACTCCGCTCTGCTCCAAGCGGAGCAAAGCGTAGCCGCGCCGGGCCACTCTCAAAAGCTTCGACTCGGGTCGGTCTTGCTGCCTTCTAAAAATAGTCGCGCATCGAATAACGAGCCGGCCACCGCGCCGCTAAGGGTTGAAGTTTGCATTGTGAACGCGTACGGCCCGCCCCCTGCACACGACTGCCCCCATGTAACCGAAGATTTGACCCAATGACCCAACGAACCGAGCCGAAACCGGCCGGAAACGCCCGACCGTCGACCGTCGTTCGCCCTCTCCGACCCCACCCTCTTCTCTCTTCTCTCTTCTCTCTGTCTCCGTAACAACCCCTCCGCCACCCCCGGCTCACCTGTCACTCGCTCGTTCTCGTTCGGGAGTATCGCGCCGACTGCCAGTCGCTTCTGTCGGTGTCTTCGCCGATACCGGGACTCGTCATTTTTATTGGCTCGTCCTCTCATACACAGGATGGACACACGAATCCCCTCCAACCCCTAACGTCCCCTCTACTGTAACTCGATTTTTATTCCCTCTGCCGCATCGCGCGTGCCATCACTCACTTCTCCGGCTATTGTCGACGATATTGTCACTCGTCCTTTTTGCAGGAACATTTTTCTATAACGGGTGCACCGAAAATTCTTTTCAACCCCTGTCACCTGTTAGTCGAATTTTTTCGTCGTCCTAACGTTTCGCGCGAAAGGCAGTTGCTTTCGAAGACATTCTTGGGAATATTATGATTCGCCATTTTTGCTGGTTCAGGCGCACATTTTTGTATACCGGGTGGACCAAAAATTCTCTTCAACCCCTATCTCGTAGCTCCCTACATTCGCTTTTTTCGTTATTTCAGCGGTTCGCGAGGAAACAGTTACTTTCGTTGACATCATCAGAAATATTATCGTTCTCCCTTTTTACTGGTTCACGGGGGACATTTTTGTATACCGGGTGGACCGAAAATTCTTTTTTACCCCTATCAACTGTTAGTTGAATTTTTTCGTCGTCCTAACGTTTCGCGCGAAAGGCAGTTGCTTTCGAAGACATTCTTGGGAATATTATGATTCGCCATTTTTGCTGGTTCAGGCGCCCATTTTTGTATATCGGGTGCACCAAAAATTCTCTTCAACCCCTATCTCGTAGCTCCCTATATTCGTTTTTTTTCGTTGTTTCAGCGTTTCGCGAGGAAACAGTTACTTTCGTTGACATCATCAGAAATATTATCGTTCGTCCTTTTGCTGCATCACGGGGGACATTTTTGTATACCGGGTGGGCCGAAAATTCTTTTTTTACCCCTATCACCTGTTAGTTGAATTTTTTCGTCGTCCTAACGTTTCGCGCGGAAGGCACTTGCTTTCGAAGACATTCTTGGGAATATTATGATTCGCCATTTCTGCTGGTTCAGGCGCACATTTTGGTATATCGGGTGCACCAAAAATTCTCTTCAACCCCTATCTCGTATCTCCCTATATTCGTTTTTTTCGTTGTTTCAGCGTTTCGCGAGGAAACAGTTACTTTCGTTGACATCATCAGAAATATTATCGTTCGCCCTTTTTGCTGGTTCATGGGGCCATTTTTCTATAACGGGTGTACCGAAAATCCTCTTCATCCCCTCCCCACTTTTCCCCGTCGTTTCCATTTCTTCTCGCGTCGTATATTACAAAACGTTTACGCTCGAATCATATTAATACGAAGGAAGATTAAAATGGTCAAATACGAAAGAGATTGATATTCAATTATTTTAAATAGAAATCGACGCATACTTTAATTTTTCTTACGCATGCCACGATATTGCACATGCGATTTATGGTTCGTAAGCTCAACTACGCCGTATCCCTGCAATTAGAGCAAGTTCGCAAAAGACAACGGCGCGTCCGGCGCTTAGTTTAAAAAGGAACCGAGCTGTTTATCACTTCCGCCTGCATTATTTCTGTACCGTGGTTGTATACAGGTCTATCGACAGCGTGGAATCGACTGGCCTCTCCTTGTCCATAGACGGTATCGATTAACCGACGTAATTGTGACACGACCGCGAGGAATATTTATTCATTTATTTATATTAAACCGTCCGGGCCGTTTTCGTTCGCGTACATCAATCGCCGCGAACGCTTAACCCATTTGCATCATTAACATATATATATATATATATATATATATATATATATATATATCTATATATATATACATATATAAACATATATATATATATATATATATTTATTTATTTATTTATTTATACGCGCAATTTTTCTGGTCGTTGATACTAAAACGGCTTGCCTTCTTAACACTAAATCTACCGAGCATTAAAATTTGCCAATATGTATCGTTTCATAAAAACAACAAGCTTAGAATTATTTACACTTTGTGTAATTTTTATCATAACATATGCTTGTGTAAAGAAATTTATTGAATAAATTTCCATAAAGTCGTCTTTAAAATTTCAATAATTTTAAAATAAAAAAAATTTGAAACCGGTCATTTGATCGGCTGTGATAGGTTCAGTGTGAAATGATATTACGAGCTGGTGCGAACGATTGTTTATAAAAGCTATTAATCTACGTTGTTGTTTATCAATAATGCGAAATCATACGCGTAGCAACGTACTCAGCAAATATGCTGAAATTAGCGAAATACGAAATTTCTTTTTACTTTCTGCAATTTTTCTATTTACCAGAGTTCCTACGAGAGATGAATAATATAAACATTTTTCTTCTCGAAGATGTACAGCTCAATCAGACCTATAGCAAACATTATTCATAGTGCATTAATACCGTTAATAACGCTGCGTGTATTGTTCTTTCCCAATATTTGGACAGTTCAACCAACTTTTTAAGACGATTAATAGAGAAAATATATTTTTATTTAACCGCGACGCCTCACAATCTACGCGGGCCATTTTGTTTTCGCATAAAAATCCGCGGTCTAGCGATAATTATTTTCCACTCGTTGGAAAACGATACCAGCGCTTTGTTTCCGTACGCTCACGAGATTTCCCGATTGTGTTCACGATTTAAAAAAAAAAAAGCCGATAGCTCGCTCGGTTTAGTAAATATCGTGAATCGTTTAATGGCCGAACAGAATATGTTCCATTATCGGTGCCGGGATATATTTATAAAATATTACGGTGGTTCGTGGTTAAAGTTTGCGTAATGTTTTCCACGTTTTTCGGCACGGGCTGCATGAGCGCGCGTGTCGAAACTTTTCGCTCCCGTTCCCAGCGGGTATTTCTTCCCTGGCCGACAACTCCCGCTAAACTATTTTCGCTCATGCAACAACGAATCGGTGGCTCGACAACGCCGCCGAATATTCCTTGATTTTACGAGCTGCGCACGGCTCGGAGAATTGCAACGCGGATAGACACGCGCATTCTTCGATAAATGCAACACCTCGCCTGGGCGATCGCTTCGTTTAACAAAACGAGACTTATGCGTGCACCTTACTAACAATCAAAAACCATATTCCTCTTTAAACCATAAACCGCTCGCCGGCCACGCGCGCTACCGCTCGGCTCAGGCTCGTAACAATAGTATATTAACAGTGTGTACAACTTACCTTTGTGTTAACAATAATTGCAGATGAAAGTACATACCTGACGCTTCAATATCCATGTAGAAAACTTGGCGAATTTAAATTGAAGAAATTAGGATGAATGCTATTACATCGTCAACAATTCTGGCGCGATTAACTGATACTGGCCGTCTGGAAGATAACTTTACATTGCACATGCGCACCAACTACTGTGTCGCGTTAACAAAAAAATGCTCACTCTACATTGTGCGCTGTTTCTTAGAGTACGTGGTATTTGTCATTAGTTTAGAGAAATATTTTTGTGGGATTAGGACCCCCCAGACCACAGATACCGTAGGAAATTAGGAAGAAGGAGGGGAGGGTTCCGTGGGTGAGCGCGTTAAGGTCTGGTTATACACATCCGTCCGATATCGGACGCGTTTTCCGTAGCTCTCATATACAACATCTCGAACGTTTCTCAAGTTACGTCAAAGTTCGGAAGGAAATGTATAAACACCCTAGAAACGCGTCCGATATCGGACGAATGTGTATAACCCGATCTTAAAGGTCCGAAGTTCGGATCAGACCGAATATTGTTACCCAGGTTTAAATGAGAGTGTTCGCAATCGGAAATCGGCGTCCGACTTCTCAACGATTCTTTTTCTTCGAGTCTGGAAGGCCATAGGGGCTCCACAACCCCTTTAGCTAAACTATCGGTAGTAGCTCTTCTTTACAACATCTCGAACGCATCACAAGTTACGTCAAAGTTCGGACGGAAATGAATAAACACCCTAAAAACGCGTCCGATATCGGACGGATGTGTTTAACCCGCCCTTTAGTCGATCGGCTACCACCGCGATCGCCCGGATTCGATTTCCGGCACGGTGCCTTCCTTTTTCCTGAGATCCTGCAACAGTGTGTACAACTTACCTTTGTGTTAACAACAATTGCAGATGAAAGTACATACCTGACGCTTCAATATCCATGTAGAAAACTTGGCGAATTTAAATTGAAGAAATTAGGATGAATGCTATTACGTCGTCAACAATTCTGGCGCGATTAACTGATACTGGCCGTCTGGAAGGTAACTTTACATTGCACATGCGCACCAACTACTGTGTCGCGTTAACAAAAAAATGCTCACTCTACATTGTGCGCTGTTTCTTAGAATACGTGGTATTTGTCATTAGGTTAGAGAAATATTTTTGTGGGATTAGGACCCCCCAGACCACAGATACCGTAGGAAATTAGGAAGAAGGAGGGGAGGGTTCCGTGGGTGAGCGCGCGTTAGGGTCCAACTATACTGCCGGGACGTGATTTTTTTTTACATAGGATGTGGTCTAGCGAAAACCCCGACAGTAGACCCCATCCTATGTAAAAAAAAAATTACGTCCCGGCAGTATAGTTGTACCCTTAGTCGATCGGCTACCACCGCGAGGGCCCGGATGTTAACAATAATTGCAGATGGAAGTACATACCTGACGCTTCAATATCCATGTAGAAAACTTGGCGAATTTAAATTGAAGAAAATAGGATGAATGCTATTACATCGTCAACAATTCTGGCGCGATTAACTGATATTGGCCGTCCGAAAGATAACTTTACTTTGCACATGCGCACCAACTACTGTGTCGCGTTAATAAAAAATATTCTCACTCTACATTGTGCGCTGTTTCTTAGAGTACGTGGTATTTGTCATTAGGTTAGAGAAATATTTTTGTGGGATTAGGACCCCCCACACCACAAATACCGTGGGAAATTAGGAAGAAGGAGGGGAGGGTTCCGTGGATGAGCGCGTTAGTAGATCGGCTACCACCGCGAGGGCCCGGATGTTAACAATAATTGCAGACGGAAGTACATACCTGACGTTTCAATATCCATGTAAAAAACTTGGCGAATTTAAATTGAAGAAAATAGGATGAATGCTATTACGTCGTCAACAATTTCGGCGCGATTAACTGATACTGGCCGTCCGGAAGATAACTTTACTTTGCACATGCGCACCAACTACTGTGTCGCGTTAACAAAAAATATTCTCACTCTACATTGTGCGCTGTTTCTTAGAGTACGTGGTATTTGTCACTAGTTTACAGAAAATTTGTATATCTATTTTTGTCGTCGTCGTTTAATTATTTGGCCTTATATGTGGCGGCGAGAAAGATGGCTGTCGCGAGAGAGAGGAAGTGCGTCGCTAGCGAAGAACCTGCAGAACCGTCGCGTCGATTCGACGCAGTCCGTTTCACGGAAACAGTGCTCGTCTTCGCTCGCGAGAAGAGGCCAGTGTCGTACAAGCGTTGAAGAAGCCACTCGTGGAAGAAAAGGGTGCACTCGGGCCGGTCCCCTCGAGCTTCGATCGAGAGAGATCCATTCAAGATCAGTCCTCACACTCATTTGGCTAATTGCTCGGCCGCGAAATCCCGGCCGAAATATTTTCCCGCCGCGCCGGGGCCAACCGATATCGTATCGTTCGATCGAAATCGTTTCGAAAGGGGATCACATCCGGGCAAAGTTCCTCTCTTTCGCCGGCAGTGTCTTCATTCGCTTAAAAGTCGGCGAGGAACTATTCGCTGAAACGAAACGACGCTTCCAGAACTCTCACCGTAACTCGCCTCCGCATCTCCGGCTGGAATTCGCCCGGTATATCGAAATGGAATTAGTTAATTCCGATGTGCCGGCTCCGCGGTCGTTCGCAATGCTCCTACCTGACCCTGCTCTGCCGTGTAACATTGCATTTAAGTGATTAGGTTTCCGCGCTGCCGATCGCGGAGCGCCGCAGCGAATCTTATGAAGCCGTTAAGCGGCTGCGTACCGAAAACTAGGTCGAACTTGGCGAATTTTTTCTACGATTTACACCGGGTTTTACAGGAAAACAAGAGGCGTGTCTCGCAGAGCGATGTTCCGCGAAGATCTCCTCGGAATTTGAATGAAAACGCGCGAGTCGCAATATCGTGGCAGCCATTTTAGCGATTAGAATACGGGGACTTGTTCGATTTTAATTTTTGGGGTATGCGAAGCATTCATATTCGGAACGGTTGAAGTTTCGGTAAATATTTACTTTAGGGGAGGTGTCCCCGATGACCTTGACCTTGACACGTGTTGTCAAGGACATTATTCTGAACAATTTTGCTTTATACATTATCCGTCGCTCGGTCTTAGTTCCCGAGATATTCTCGAAAAAAGAATGAGTGGAGTAGGTTTGATTTGCAGCTATGATAAAAATAAAATTCCTCACTCTATATAATAAATATTAATATAAAAAGGGTAAACTATTCAAATTCCTAAAGATAATATTGGTATAAATATATAAAAATTTAAATTGGTGTGGGATCAGGACCTCCCAGACCAAATACTGTATGGAGATTAGGAAAAGTAGGAGGGTTCCGTGGGTATGTGTAAGAGTTGATCAGCTACAACCGCGCGAGGGTCCCGGGTTCGATTCCCGGCGCGGAATTCCTCATTTTTCTTAAGATTCTACATTAGTTTTATCTAAAAAAATTAAATAAATTGTTCTTTGTTCAATGATCTTTGGGTTGCTTGATCTTCTACCGCAGTAGTGTATTTAAACCTCCCACAATTACGATGAGATTATGCGAGAGACAAGGCGGTGCCATTTTTGCGCTCACAGTCTGCGATCGAAATACGAAGACTCGGTTGCTATAATTCGAAATTGTCGAGGTTATGAAATTTTTAGACAACGAAGGAAATATAATTGTATTTGTATCCGGGCAACGGAAGGTCAAACTTCGGAGAATGACCGAGGGTGTGTCCGAGGCTTTATTGAAAAAGTTCTGTGGTTGAAAATTTCATTCGCCTTTGTCCTTTCACCTGCTGACCGGTACGGCCTCGCTACTCCCGCGTATAAACAATTTCGCCAGCACGCGACAAACAGCCTTCCGAGTGCGGAAATAAACGCGGCTTTAATTACGTACGTTAATTATTGGATACACGCGACGGATATCAATTTGTCAATGAATCCGAGGGAGCGCGTGTCGGCGCACGAATACTGCTCTACGTTTCAGACGTGCCCCTGGAACTCGGCTGTTTCGCAATTCTTCGCCAATTATTTTCATGAAGCCGCAGGGACCCGGAACCAGAGCAGCATTACAAATTGGGAGACGACACGTTGTTCTCGGCGCGGCAATTAATTCGATCAGTGATTTATTCGCTTCCGATTCTCGGATAACGGGCTGATTCTACGGCGAACAACTCTGTTGAAAAATGGAAACGAAGTCGCAAACGCACCAATCCCCTCGTAAACGATCCAATTCAATGTGTTAAAAATAATTTAAATTTGCGAAGTTCGCTAGAAGCGTGCAACGTGTACGCGATTGTGTATTAGGGTGAGTTTTGGAAATCTCATGAAATCAAAGGATTGTACAGAGACTAAAAAATTTTTCCTGGAGAGAAGACCAATGTGGTTTCTAAAATTGAAGTCTTCGCTTTTTAATGAGACTAGAAATTTTAGTCTACGATTTTTTGTTATCATTTTATGGCATTTTGAATGAAAAGTGCACCGGCAGGGTGGGAGTAAATTTAAATTATTGTAACTTTGTTAAAAAAAATAGGACGACGATGCACCTAGGCTCATTTTGAAGGGCAAAGTATCGACTTTGAATCTCCTTAAGTGGTTTTTCCTAAAAAAAATTTTCCACTGGAAAACGAAGGAGAAAGTGGAAATGGCCACTTTTTGAGAATTTCATGAAATCAAAGGATTGTATAGAGACTAAAAAATTTTTCTGGGAGGGAAGACTAATGTAGATTTCAAAATTGAAGTCTTCGCTTTACAATGAGACCAGAAATTTTAATCTACGATTTTTTGTTATCATTTTATGGCATTTTGAATGAAAAGTGCACCGGCAGGGTGGGAATAAATTTAAATTATTGTAACTTTGTTAAAAAAAATCGGACGACGATGCACCTAGACTCATTTTGAAGGGCAAAGTATCGACTTTGAATCTCCTTAAGTGGTTTTTCCTAAAAAAAATTTTCCACTGGAAAACGAAGGAGAAAGTGGAAATGGCCACTTTTTGAGAATTTCATGAAATCAAAGGATTGTATAGAGACTAAAAAATTTTTTTGGGAGGGAAGACTAATGTAGATTTCAAAATTGAAGTCTTCGCTTTACAATGAGACCAGAAATTTTAGTCTACGATTTTTTGTTATCATTTTATGGCATTTTGAATGAAAAGTGCACCGGCAGGGTGGGAATAAATTTAAATTATTGTAACTTTGTTAAAAAAAATCGGACGACGATGCACCTAGACTCATTTTGAAGGGCAAAGTATCGACTTTGAATCTCCTTAAGTGGTTTTTCCTAAAAAAAATTTTCCACTGGAAAACGAAGGAGAAAGTGGAAATGGCCACTTTTTGAGAATTTCATGAAATCAAAGGATTGTATAGAGACTAAAAAATTTTTCTGGGAGGGAAGACTAATGTAGATTTCAAAATTGAAGTCTTCGCTTTACAATGAGACCAGAAATTTTAGTCTACGATTTTTTGTTATCATTTTATGGCATTTTGAATGAATAGTGCACCGGCAGGGTGGGAATAAGACGCGATACATCTTGATTGAAAAAGTGTTGATTTTTAAATTATTGTAACTTTGGTAAAAAAAATCGGACGATGATGCACCTAGGCTCATTTTGAAGGGTGAAGTCTCCACTTTGAAACCTGTGCAGTAGTTTCTTCGAAAAAAAATTTCCACCGAGAAACGAACGAGAACGTGAACATGGTAACTTTCCATCAATCACACTTGATAAACAAACTATAACTAAATGGTCTACCATCACGAAGAAAAAACGCTGCCGTTCCAGAGTCCCATCGGAAACTGATCTGTCTCTACCGAGGATCGACGCTCGTAGGCGACCGGAAGTGTCTCGAAAATAGAATGTCGGTGGAGGCAGCTATCGTCTCTACGTTTTCCCGATATCTCGTCCGACGTGGCGGCCCATTCTCCTATTTAGAATATTAAGCGAGGCTCGTTCTCTCCGCCATTGTGTCCGGCGGTAGCAAACGCAAACTGCACATTAGCTTTTCCATGTTTTTATGTATTTTTATTTTGTTCCCACTTTTTTAGGTCGCTTATCGAAGCGGGCTCTCGAAGCGGAGAGACACCTACCAGAAAAATCGGAACCGACGCTCGTATTGATTTTATTATTTCTTTTTTAATAATGTTCCGTTAAATAAAATGATCCTGATACTTGAATGACTTGCAAATTTTTCCGTGGAATTTACTCGAAGGCTTCTTCTTCGAAACCACAAAGGAAAGGAAAGAAAAGCTTAACGTTTATAAAATCTATAGCGCAAATCAATGCACATCACCTAACAATCGTCTTTTCATATTTAAACAAAAATAAAAAGCGATATGAAAAGCGCGACAAAATTGCACCGCGTCGAATGTGTTAAACGCGCAAAAGGACAGTGTTTAGGAATGGTCGAAGAGACAATCAAAAGAAGTCTCGTTCTGGTCTCGCGACATTGTTTGCGTGTGCCGTCGGTGATGAGCGGCATAAGAACGCTCGCGCGTCGACCGTTTTTATACCTCGCATCGAGCTCAGCAAGTCGAGCTCGGCGTCGAAATCAGGGTGAACGAACCCAAAGGTAAACCGATCGGCGCCCGCGTACTGAGAAAGTTTCATATTTATGTATATTATTAGGAGGTTGAATAAGTTCACGCTGTTTTCCGAAAGGTGGTAATACCAGAACTGCGTGAATTTAGTTTCAGATAGTAACGTATCTATAATGAAGTACTACATATATGCAAGGTTAAAATTCAGTGTATGTCATTCCACTGAAGTATAAACAATTTTTCTTTCATCGTGCTAAATGTCGAATTTCATGCCAAAGAAAGAGTGATTGCGGGGAATTTTACTACACTATTTTATTAAAAAAAAATCTGCAGCTGAAGCACACAGAATTCTTGTTGACACCTACGGCGACCATGTTCTGTCGGAAACAATATGCAGAGATTGGTTTAGACGCTTCAAAAATAATGATTTTGATCTTGAAGATAAAGAACGCCCTGGCGCACAACAAAAACTTGAAGACGAAGAGTTTGAGGCATTACTCGATGAAGACTCGTGTCAGATACTAGCTGAACTTGCAGAATCATTAGTAGTTGATCACACAACAGATTCGAAACGTTTGAAAGCATTAGGAATGATTCACAGGAAGGACGTTGGGTGCTGTACGAGTTGAAGCGATTTTTCAGCATGACAACGCGCGGCCGCATGTTGCAAAACCGGTGAAAACGTTTTTGAAAACACTTAAACGGGAAGTACAACCCCACCCGCTGTATTCACCAAACATTTCCCGATCAGATTACCATTTGTTCCGATCGATGACACATGGCCTGGCTGAGCAGCGCTTCCAATTTTACGAAGATATCAAAAAATGGGTCCACTCTTGGATTGCCTCAAAAGACGTGTCGTTTTTCCGACATGGAATTACTATGCTGCCAGAAAGATGGGGAAAAGTAATGGCTAGCGAGAGACAATACTTTCAAGAATATATTTTTTACCAATTTTTTAAAATAAAGCATTCATTCCATAAAAAAAAACAGCGAGAACTTATTCAACCTCCTAATATATTTGTCGCGTGCGCCATCCGTTCGACGATCCATATTTTGAATCCGTTCCTTAATTTCCTTGTCTACCTGGCAGCTTCGATCGTCAGGGCATTTGCCCTCGTTTTCTAACGAATGCTCGAAGCTGTCTCGTCCTTGTAATTTCAAAATTCACACCCACTACAAGCCTTGTGGGGGTAGAAGATGGCCGCTGTGGACGGGCCCAAGGAGGGAGGGAACTGGCGAATTTTCATTGTGGGGGGTTTTTGAGGGCAAGGCCCGTTAGGGTGGCTCGCTCGCCTTACCGCTGTTTACCTGGCGCTGTACAAGTTTATTGTTTTATTGCTCGAAGGCTAGGAGACCCGAGGTGCACGTGGGTGCCAACTGGAAATCGTAAAGCAATCTTCGGGGTCCTAGTCCGACGTACATCTGTTTTGGTTTAAAAACTAAATTGCGTGTATACTAAAAATCCTCCGTCGCTAGGTAATAAATCTAACTGTTTTCGAAGCCTTAACACTGTTCAAACCGGCCGAGAATGTTTCCCCGCGCATTTCGAATGAATTTTTTCGCCGACGATATTTCACACATTAACGTTCTATCGTCTGCGCGATCGGTGACGGAATGGGATCGATCCACGTTGCACTTTCGCAGAGTGGAAAAATGGATTGGAAATACAGACCCAATAATACCGGGAAATTGTCCAGGTTGAAGGGATTTGCATTTTCAGGGCGAACGGGGAACCGAGTGCCGAAAAATATCGATTCTCGACGAGAACCGAGAATTTCACTGCGCATTTCGTCCATCGAACCGCTGCCACGGTTTTCTCTAACCCTTTCAGCTTAACACGTTCCGTTCTACCATTTCTCACACAGATGTCCATCATCTTGTAATTTACTTATCCCTTTATCAGCGGACTTTTTTTCACATAAAATTAATGTCGCTTAAGTCCGTTCGCCCGTTTTTGACAATCCTAATTGAGCGTTTTGTTCGTTCGATTTAATTAATGAAAAGTGAGTAATTATTATAAATGTCAAGATTAATACCATATTTACCTCTAAATGCGAGGCGTTGCTATTACGTACCGTCGAAATATTTCAATTAATCTGGCAATTGATTCATGGCGATATTTTCTTTCAAGGTCATCTGAAAGTCATCGTATTAGCAGGTCGTTTAATTCGTTTCGACGTCGCCTCCAATATTATGAAGTTGAAAACATCCAGTTGCATTTAAAGATATGACAGCGAGCTTGATTTTTTTGTTGAAAATTGGTTTCTTTTTAAGAAACCAATGGTTCCACTTTGATTCACTTTTCTGTCCGACTGTGAAGAATGTACAATGGTATATGTGTCCAAATGTGTTGGACAACCCAGTATATGTTGGTTTCCATAGAAGTGATGTGTTTGTAATATTTGAATGATGTATGTACATGTCTGTGTGCGTGCAGTTATGTGTACAGGCTCTCGAAAATGTGAGGATGCGGGCAAAAAAGGAAAATGGTACGCATGTGTTTCCGGGAATTTATGTAATAAAAGTATTAAGTCGGAAACATAGTAGTTACCAACGCGGTTGAAGGAGGGGAGAGACGATGTTTGTATATCCATGTCACCATATTCTCTGATGACAAGAGTTGATGGTCTGTGTTCGTGCAGTTATGTGTACAGGCTCTCGAAAATGTGAGGATGCGGGCAGAAAGGGAAAATGGTACGCATGTGTTTCCGGGAATTTTTATATAATAAGTATTATAAGTCGGAAACGTGTAGTAGTTACCAACGCGGTTGAAGGAGGGGAGAGACGATGTTTGTAAATCCGTCACTATATTCTCTCATAACGAGAGTGTTGATGGTTTGTGTGTGTGCAGTTATGTGTACAGGCTCTCGAAAATGTGAGGATGCGGGCAAAAAGGGAAAATGGTACGCATGTGTTTCCGGGAGTTTATATATAATAAGTATTATAAGTCGGAAACATAGTAGTTACCAACGCGGTTGAAGGAGGGGAGAGACGATGTTTGTATATCCGTGTCAGCATATTCTCTGATGACGAGAGTGTTGATGTTTGTTCGTGGCTCTAGCTAATTCTGTGATTCGTCCGTGGGAGTTGTTAGCCGATTTAGTATCCATTTCTCCGAAGTGTTGATCGCGTCCCCTCTTTCTTCGGTGTATAGAATAGATAGCACAGAGCGAGGAGAAGAGCCAACAGCATAGAGAGCAGCCTCTTTCCAGCTGTATCGACGTTCCAAGCCCACGCGAGGCCGTGCCCAGATGATTTTCGGAAGCAGGTTGGCAAACGAATAACAGCATGTGGAAGCACATGGACAAATTGTATCGCCGATTCCGCGGCACAATAGCGGTGGCTGCAACCGCCTCCGCCGTCGCGGGTTTTCAGCAAGGCAAATGCCCAGAAAGGCTTTGCCCGTTGTATAAAAGAACCCAGGAAAGAGAAAGATGGAAACAGAGGGAGAGAGAGAGAGAGAGAGAGAGAGAGAGCCCGGAAAAGAGAAAAGCTGGGGTTCGAGGATCTTGAAAATGAATACACAGAGAAAAGCTGTGCGCGCGGACGTAAATAGAGGGGAAGATTCGCGAAGTGGGACGTGTTCTAAAAATGGCGCGGCGCTCTCTAAAGATAGAAAAATACTTAAAAGCGCTCGGGGGAATCCTCTCTCCGAGGAGAATCGGGGACGAAGAAATATTAGAGGAGCACGAATTATCGACCGTCTTAGTAACTTCGTAACGAGAGAAAGGAGGGGGAAAGAGGTAGAGAGAAAGGGGTGGGGGGAGAAGAAGGAGGAAAGGAGGAGAGAGACGCAAGCACGCGGCGGCTGGCAAATATCCTCGAAATTCGAGGAATTTCTCCTCTGTGTGTAACCTTTTCCGTTTCATCATTTTAATAGGCGGACTCTCGTTCCGCTCCGGAACAGTTCCGCGTGTCGCCGGGAATTTCGAATCGGATTTTCGTCGTACCTCGCAGCTTTATTACCCAACGAGCACTGGTGTGTCCCGTGTGCGCGAAACTTTCGCGATAGATTCTGCGTGGATGGATAAGAGAGAGTCTCTATGAACGTGCTTGTTGTTCGAGTCTTTATTGAAAAGTTGCGACGAAAAATTCGTACCAGGTGCGAACGATGGCACTCTTTCCTTGAAACATCCGTACAGGAGGAATTGAATCGACATCGACATTCTTCCCCATACGGCGGTCCATTCATACAAATTTAATAATAATAATTTAATAATTCTTACAAATTTAATAATAATAGTTTATTAATTCTTACAAATTTAATAATAATAGTTTAATAATTCTTACAAATTTAATAATAATAATTTAATAATTCTTACAAATTTAATAGTAATAGTTTAATAATTCTTACAAATTTAATAATAATAATTTAATAATTCTCACAAATTTAATAATAATAATTTAATAACTCTTACTCATTTAATAATAATAATTTAATAATTCTTACAAATTTAATAATAATAATTTAATAACTCTTACAAATTTAATAATAATAATTTAATAACTCTTACAAATTTAATAATAATAATTTAATAATTCTTACAAATTTAATAATAATAATTTAATAATTCTCACAAATTTAATAATAATAATTTAATAACTCTTACTCATTTAATAATAATAATTTAATAATTCTAACAAATTTAATAATAATAATTTAATAATTCTTACAAATTTAATAATAATAATTTAATCATTCTTACATATTTAATAATGATTTTCAGGTCTGCCCAACAATTTATTTGTAGACACAGTAGCCTTTTTGTTGTTCCTAATATAACAGCTGTCCGTTTAACACTAAACCTACTGATCATTAAAGCTGACTAGTATGTGTTGGCTTATAAAAATGGCACGATTGAATTTATTTCGATTTTTGCGCGATCTTTATTATAATGCATTCTGTAATAATGCAGCGGATATATAATCATTTCCAGTGGAAGCATCTTGATAATTTCGATAATTGTGAAATAAAAAATTTGAAACGGCTCATCATCAACCTACCCGTAATGGTAGATTTAGTGTCAATTTAATCGCTAAAAGCTAATTAATTGAATAACGCTTTTGATACTCTTGGTCAAAATAGACCCAGGCTCCGCCGTCGGAGGGCCAATCGAAAAATATATTTGTAAACGTGAATACACAAATTATAAGATCAGTATAAAATTCAAAAATAATCATAGACGTTTTCACGTAAGGAGAAAAGAAATTGCGTACTATACATAAAATCATGTAACTCGGACGCATAAAAGAATAGAATGACTCGTAAGAGAATTTAATAATAAATATCGGTCAGCAATATTCACTTATATCTGTCATGTAAACTGAATAGATCATTTATAAAATAGAAAAACAATTTAAAGAATTTTAAAATAGTGTTGTACCATTTTTGACTCCATAAAGTTATCGAGTAAGATAAAACGAATGTTTATGTAGCTCCTGTATCGCGTAATTAATGCAGACGATTTTTATTTTGTGCGCGCGTCAGTATCAGATGTTCACGTAACTTTTTGTAACAATACGTAAATGCAACCAATACAAAATAAAATAATTCCAGATAGAATGGAATCGAAACATGGGAAATGTGAAAGGGCGAGTCCGAGGGGAATTTTTCCAGTCAAAGGGAGAGAGCTTGTCCGAGTTTTTGACGGGTCCTTGGACACTGACAAACTGCAGCCGCGAGAGGATGCGTTCAGGATAACCGAAGACGCTTCTCTCGCGAGCTGTCGCGTCGACGTCAATTATTCTCCTCTGATAAATGGCCAACCGTCGACCGACTTCTCTTATCCGACGCGAATCCTATTCGTTAACCGTTCCCAGGGTGAGCTGTTTTTCCAAAGAGCCGCGCGCGATCATCCCTCGCCTTCTTTTTCTTGTTTGCTCCATCAGCGACTCATTCGGGTCGATCAACGAAAGTTTTCTCCCTCGGAACGAGAACACGGGAAATTTATTTATTTGCATTGTCAAAGGTTTTCTCTGTTATATGAACGTGATAAGTAATCAGGCATTAGTACCCACACTCGTTTGTCTTGCGAATATGGGAATCGGGAAAGTTAGTTTCCCAACGTTACGGGTCCATCAATTATTTTATTTGTTTCACGTTGGATACGGAGAAGATTTCAATGTTTTTGTAGTTCTTAACAATTTGAGTGCCACGTCCGACATATTTGACAGATTCAATATTTTTACCATACTAGAAAATCAATTTTTACTATAATCTAATATAAGTAAACCAATATGAAGATGTAAAATTTGTGAGAATATTAGAAAAATTATTGTTACAATAGTTATTAACAATTTGAATGCCACGATCGACATATTTGACAGACTCAATATTTTTACCATACTAGAAAATCAATTTTTACTATAATCTAATATAAGTAAACCAATATGAAGATGTAAAATTTGTGAGAATATTAGAAAAATTATTGTTACAATAGTTATTAACAATTTGAATGCCACGATTGACATATTTGACAGACTCAATATTTTTACCAAACTAGAAAATCAATTTTTACTATAATCTAATATAAGTAAATCAAAATGAAGATATAAAATCTGTGAGAATATTAGAAAAATTATTGTTACAATAGTTCTTAACAATTTGAGTGCCACATCCGACATATTTGACAGACTCAATATTTTTACCATACTAGAAAATCAATTTTTACTGTAATCTATTAAGTAAACCAATATGAAGATGTAAAATTTGTGAGAATATTAGAAAAATTATTGTTACAGTAGTTATTAACAATTTGAATGCCACGATCGACATATTTGACCGACACAATATTTTTACCAAACTAGAAAATCAATTTTTACTATAATCTATTAAGTAAACTAAAATAAAGATGTAAAATTTGTGAGAATATTAGAAGAATTATTGTTACAATAGTTCTTAACAATTTGAATGCTACGTTCAACATATTTGACCGACACAATATTTTTACCAAACTAGAAAATCAATTTTCTTTACAATCTATTAAGTTAATCAAATTAAATGAAGATCTACAAAGTGTGAGAAGGTTACAAAAATTATTGTCATGAATAGACTGCGTATTTATATGCAAAATGAAAATTGTTTCCACTAATTGCAAGAAACAGTATATTTGTTTTAAACAAATGGAAAAATCAAACTGTCCATTGAAGCATCTTGAAAAGCACGTTCAGTAAAAATATTGATAAACAAAGGTGTGAATACACTCGATCGTTGTCAGTCGCGTTATTATAAAAAATTCCCACTTTTCGATCATTAATTTACAGCTACTTTGATTTCCAATACGTATTTTGTAAATTATTAATACAGGCCCACCTAAAAAGGTTGCGAGAAAACAATTTTCAGTATTGTGGTATCGGGAATCTTCGGACACCCGGTATATAGTTTTAAGATGTAGAATCTAGGTATACTTTAGCATATTCGCGTGTTGAGGGCCGGAAAAAGGCCATAAAAAGGAAAGCGCGGTTCCTCGGCGTTGGGTCGCGAGCGACGATGGGCCTTGGGCCCATCGTCCATGTTCATGCCCATATTTGGGCATGGTGAAAAGTACGGATAGGGCAAGCGTGGGGGTGAACCGAGTTTTCCTTACTAGAGTCCACCTTACTTGTAGAGTCGTTGTCTAAGAGTCGTGAAGGAAGTAGTAGAAAGTTGTGGATTATAGTCGTATAGACGCATAGACGCATAATCGCTGTTGTTAGTTTAGTAATTAGTGGCAATTTAGTTTAACAGTTAGTTTGTAATCGCGTAACTATTGTGACACTAAGTCTTTTCCATAAATAAATAATTAATTGTACATGTTACCACAGTATTTTCTTTGTAATCTCAATCGATTGCAATTTTCTCAATACACAGTAAATATCGTCGGGTTACTGCCGAAACAAGGTAACTCCATAATGTGAACTTTTGAGAAATCGTCGTTTGAAAATTTAAATTGATATGAAAAATCGTCACAGCTTCGAAATGATTTATTGATTGAAAAAAATCAAAGTAAGTAACAAAACAAAAGAAGTTGTCTAGTTTTGTCAGCATGGTTTTCGAACATTTTTTAATCTAATGAAGTACTTAACTCCGAATTGAGTAAAAGTGGAGTTAGCTTGTTTTGGCAGTAACCCGACGATATGTTGTTTGATCCAATCTTCAAAAAAATTATCGTCTTCTTAAAAGTGTCCGAATATTACTGTGACCGACTCTGTTCCACATTAACCCTTTGCCTTATAATTTATTTTACGGTTTTAGTAATTAGAATTTCTTTGTAGTTCACAATTTCTGAGAAAAAGGAGAAAATATAAATCTATTGCATGTTCTCCAATGGCTTTACATTAACAACAACAAAATAGAATTATATTTCGGTTTAAAGGATATTGACAGAATTAACGCAGTATATATTAATAATAAATCAAATGTAATTAACGGAACATGAAGACATCATCAGAGAGAACATAACAAAAGATAATAACAAAATGAAGACGAAACATACATTGCAACGTTCATTATACTGCACACATCGATCATACATCATTCATTGCATACGTCATTGCTTACATTGGATACACACACTTCAGCCAACAGAAATTAATAACATACATCTTTATTAGACACTATTCAGAATCTTCATCACGTCCCTCAGACGATATTGTAAACGAAGGAGTTAAACGAACGATCTACGAAAATATTTTCGATAGAATTACATACTTACTACGTTTACAACGTTCTCGATGTCCGAGCAAATACGTCGAAGCATTCGAAATTAATCGACGACGGGTTTTGCACGTCGGTGTGCACAGGTGCACGGTCGCGTGGCCATTGTTCCGGGGATTCGTCGGCCTCCTAATAACGGAGATACCGTCGTCGATTCGGTTATCTCGTTGTCATTCACGGGATCGTTCCGTATTCCGTATTCATCGGTGAATATCGGCAATTTTCAATGATCGGGCCCGCGGCCGGCTCTCGTTGGGGGTTGGTTGCAGAGAGAGAGAGAGAGAGAGAGAGAGAGAGAGAGAGAGAGGGAAGAGGGTACTGGGTATATAGGGAGGGTGTACAATGCCGGCGAGCTGCGCGTCGAAAGTCTATTAAATTCCGGCCAATTCTCCGGGTCGGACAATGAGTCACCGTTTCGTTTATCGTTCTCCCTTCGATCGTTTACCATTATCTGACGATTGTGCACGCGTGTGTGCCGCGCCACTGCGAAATATTTCTCGGTGCATTCTGCGTTCTGCATTCTGCGTCCTACGTGTTCATCGGGGAACGCTAGATACCTCGTCCGGAACCTGCGAAACGCGTTTACACTGCAAGTTCTCGATTAATTGAGTCAGTTAACCAGTTAGCTGTTTCCGACGAGTATACTCGTCATGGAGAAATGATAAGCTTTTGTGTCATGACGAGTGTGCTCGCGATGCGTAAAAAGCAGAGCAAGATAAAATTTGCTGTTTAAATTGCAATATTAGTGAAAACTAAAATATATTTGTATTAAGATGTTTTGAATATTTGGGGGCCAAGACTACAATAAAAAAATATGAAATTTGGGGGCCAATAAAACAATATAAATAATTATTATAGTAGAACTGTATATAGTGTGGACAAAGTAGTTCGCGTACTTTTTGCGACACATTTTAGGTACACACTTTTCGAAAGAGGTCGCAACAGCTAACTGGTTAATGCAAAACCGGTGTAAGTCAATTTGCTCCAGTGATTTTTGATTTATACGCGAACCGCGGACTTTTGTGGAAAATTGAAATCGTTCCCGACAACTGCAGCGCACGTGAACCAAATTGAAATTGATTTCTCTCTTTAATACTTCTTAGTAAGTTGCGTGGAATGCGTCGATACACTCAGATCTTTTTTTAATTTCTTCACTGTTGCAAATTGCAGCGGATTCTTGTGCAAAATAAAAATCGTTATTACTGTAATGCAATTACGTCAATCGTATACGTATGACTTTCCCGCATATTCCAGAGATCCAAAAATCGATTACTTTACACTATGTGTAAAACGACAACAATGTGAACTTTAAATGCGCAGTCATCCAAATGAAATGTAATTTTGAACCGAGACTATTTTTGATTCGCAACGTTACGCTCTAAACAATCTATATCGTAATGTTAACTTTGATCTCTGTTCAAAATTGACTAAATGCGTGTTTTTCTCGCAACGCTAGTGTTGTGTCGTGTCAGTGCTTAAACAATAATTTGTGAGCCGCTGAGGTACACACCTCAAAGAGAGGTAAATTAAATAAAAATATAATCGGGTTTCGGATAACTAAGTAACTTTTAATAGAAAATGTGAAAGACGGTATAAAAGAGACGGTACAACAGCGACAGATAATTCATGACTCTTATTCTGCGACAGATATTTCACGACTGGTAGTTACGACTCTTAAATCACGACTGGTCTTACAACTAACGGGTAAGAAACAAGTAACCTCGTGGGGTTGGAAAATCCCTCCACAAAGTACAAAATAGTGGGGGCCCCAGCCAATGATATAATATTTGGGAGGCTACAAATGACCTCCCAAAACAAGGGCAGCGCCCATAGACGAAATACGTCGTAACGAGTGTCGCTGAACAGACGACACACGGTTTCCTGCAATTTCGCCGGAAACCATAATTTAGGCTTTGGGCCACAGGCCCCCCTTGGCGCTAAGCGTGGGCCTACGCTACGTCAAGTGCCATTGAGAACTGCACGGCTAGGCTGACTTTCCCATGGCCAGCTGATATTTTCCAGCCGCACCAGAGTCATAAAACAATAAATTCGTCAGAAGACGCTAGAGGACCCCTTCGACAATGGCACTGTTCAAAATCGACCGTAGCGTAGACCCAAACCGAAATTCGAGCCGACAATACAATAATCACGTCTCAACAGCTAGTGCAGATCGCGGACGTTCCCATCTCGCCTGATCGTTGGGACGGCGAGGCTTGCCCATGCATGCAACTACTTTTACACTCTACTACTACTCAATTTCTACAGACGAGTATAATGACAAGATATTGACGAAATGACTACTCTCCGGACAATGCGAAGCCATTGCAATGATTGCCCTCTCTGAGCCGACCAGCACGTTACCCGTCACCACAGGCCCCAGCCAATGATATAATATTTGGGAGGCTACAAATGACCTCCCAAAACAAGGGCAACGCCCATAGACGAAATACGTCGTAACGAGTGTCGCTGAACAGACGTTTCAATAAATTCGTCAGAAGACGCTAGAGGACCCCTTCGACAATGGCACTGTTCAAAATCGACCGTAGCGTAGACCCAAACCGAAATTCGAAATTGTCCTTGACCCCTTCTTCAAGGTCAACATATTTTTTTTTATTTCATCCTACGGTACTCGTCGCGAGGAATAAAAGTCTGAAAGAAACCATGTGACTCGAGTCAACCATTGTCATAAAAAATGACTTTAAAGTTTCGTAAATTTTGCGATAGTCGTCCCCTGTTGAAAATATAAGTCACCGCCGGAAGAGAAAGATATTCGTCGCGGAAGAGACGACAATGGTGGTATAAGTCGACAGCATGAAGGACAGTAATGCGAGAGGGCGCAGTAGGGGGTGAGAGGAGGGCGAGCCCGGCGGGGAGACGATACAGGGGTGAAAAGACGGGAAAGGAAGGGTAGACAATAGCTCGTCGATGTCATCACCCCGTTGGCAGCGTCGTCGCGATCATCCCTCGACTTGACATAAATTTTCTGTAAAGCTGCTGCGACTATTCTTGGCGCGAGAGGGTATGCGATCGACGGAAGATCCGAAAGGGGGACAGGAATAAGAGAAGAAAGGGGGTCGGCCGTGTACAGTCAACCGTCAACACGTCAAAATACCGAAACAACACCGCAACAACACCGCAACAACTCTCTCTTCTCTAGTTTGCGCAACTTTCCGGTCCCACATCGTTGTTAGGGAAAATTTATTTACGAGCTGTTGCCGATCGATCTCGGAGGAAATGAAAGATTACTTTTTTAATAGGCTCTGTTCAACTTTCTCTCGGACGATGGACCCTTTATACCAACACGGAGCAGCGTCGGACTATCTGCTTTCTATTATCCTCAAAAACAGGCTGTCGCTAACAAGTACATAAAATCCTTTTAACCCTCCAATGGTGTTTTGGGGTCTCTCGTGATTGTAGCAAAATTTCTGTAATTTCTGCTACTGTATTGCGCCGATAATAAGAAGAAAAGGTAAAATTGTTTTGCACTTAATTTACTCGTATTTGTTATAAATGCATAATCTCCGTAGTCTAGTTATAACTAGTGGCGCGTTATGACTACTTAGGGCCTCTGGGCAAAGCAGAATTTCGGGGCCCCTAACCCCAGCTAAACAGCCTTCACGTTGGAAAAAATAAAACAATTGCAAAAACATCTACATATTTATTATTGCATTAAAAGTGAAATAAATTCTCTTTTATCCGTAAAAATACATAATATTTGATTTGTGTTCGGGGCCCCCTTTTGCTTGGGGCCTCTGGGCAAAGCAGAATTTCGGGGCCCCTAACACCAACTAAATCACTTTCACGTTGGAAAAATAAAACAATTGTAAAAACATCTACATATTTATTATTGCATTAAAAGTGAAATAAATTCTCCTTTATCCGTGAAAACCTTCTACGTAAAAATACATAATATTTGATATGTGTTCGGGGCCCCCTTTTGCTTGGGGCCTCTGGGCAAAGCAGAATTTCGGGGCCCCTAACCCCAACTAAATCACTTTCACGTTGGAAAAATAAAACAATTGTAAAAACATCTACATATTTATTATTGCATTAAAAGTGAAATGAATTCACCTTCACCCGTGAAAACCTTTTACATAAAAATACATAATATTTGATTTGTGTTCGGGGCTCCCTTTTGCTTGTGGCCCCCGGGCATTTGCCCAAGTTGCCCATAGGGTAATACGCCACTGGTTATAACACAATGTCGGACTAACTCTTCAACAATTTCTACGACAGACTTCGTTGTATATTGCATTGAAGTGTTACGCGTGTAAAACGCATTCGGACAATTACGACTACAGACAATAGGAGAAGAGTCGGGGGAATGACAACGGCGCAATGTCTGATCGGTTGTGCACGATTACAGCAAAGATCTGGAAATGTTAAAAGCACCGTCGCGTTGATTATTCTTTTGAATTTCTTTGTACCAGAGGGAAATAAAGGAGAAAGAAAACAACGGTGAATTAATAACGCGAGTTAACGCTAAACAAAGGGGGCCTCTCTTCGCCGATTTCCGGCGCAGCTCGATCGTAAAGGCGGCCAGGCATTGTTTCTTTCAGTTCATTTCCCTCTGATTCTAGGTCCGAAACTGGAAACCGGGGCGAGTGCTAATTGCGAGAGAATTAATTAACGCCGATTATTCCTCGGTCGATTTAAATAAAGAGGAGGCTTCCGTCGGCGTTGCGCGATTCGACTCGGCGTCGAACTTCCTGCCGCGAAAATACGCGCGATTCGTCGAGCAACTCTTGAAAAGTTCAAGGAGAAAAAATTCTCTCACGTTCTCTCTCCGTAGAGAAAGAGAAAGAGAAAGACAGGAAAGGAAAGAAAAAGAACCCACTGCACACGGTATCGTCTAAATTATACCCTCAGGAGGATTTCTTAACCTGTTCACCGGGGACGACGCGTTAACTCGTTATTTCTGTTCAATTATGTCTGCCATTATTTCTCGGCCACTCCGACGGGGAAAGTGGTTTAATTAAAGAAGCCTGCCTGTTTCAATTTCTTGAAAATAAGAAATATCACCTCGTCCTTCGACGTTCTAAATTATCAACATTTCCGAGAGCCGAGTTCAGCTCAAACAATACTGTTCCGGTTTGTTCGATGATCGACAGCATTCTACAAGTTTATGTGGTCGGAGATTTTCAATGGTAATGACAATATGGTATTTTATCTTTTTAATAAAAATATTGTGTCCTATATACAGGGTATATACAGGCGTTAAGTTATGTCACAATTTTTTAGGCATTTCCGGTAGTGCAATTAAAAGATGTTTTAAACAAAAGTGCATCAGTACTTGGTGAGCTACATGTTCGCGTATTCTTAAATCTGGAAAAATGCTTTTCACGTAAAAGAATGAAGGTCATAATAAAAATATTGTGTCCTATATACAGGGTATATACAGGCGTTAAGTTATGTCACAATTTTTTAGGCATTTCCGGTAGTGCAATTAAAAGATGTTTTAAACAAAAGTGCATCAGTACTTGGTGAGCTACTTGTTCGCGTATTCTTATATTTGCAAAAATGCTTTTTACGTAAAAAAGTAAAGGCCATAATAAAAATATTCGTTGGAAAGAAAAATTTCTTCGAGGATGTTTCGTATCTTGATCACGTGATCGTCGATCTCGATCGTGGGGGAATCGTCACGAAACCGAAGGGGTGTATCGGTGTGTGCTCGGGGGCGCATGCGACACGACAGACGACAACGACAACGACGACGACGACTACGACGACCGGAGGGCGCGTGTGTTCATTTTTGTTTTCGTTCCTCGACTCCCGGGGGCTCCTGGGATTTTATCGGCCGAACGAAAAGCGAAACTGCACCGATTACGGGCACGATTTGTCGGCGAAACGAGCGTGGATCGCGTGTCGCGATGGAAACTCGCCCCAAGGCTGATCCGGCCGCTTGAATTCCGGTGACAAGCCCGCGACTTGCACGGCTCTCTTCTTTCTTTCTCTCTCTCTCTCTCTCTCTCTCTCTCTCTCTCTCTCTCTCTCTCTCTCTTATTCCGGAAGAGAAAAAAAGAAATCGACATCCCCCAACGTTTCGTTACAATTTATTACAATGCTGCCGAACCTAAATTTAGACAGGGTTTTCAACAATTTCTTAAATGATGTTTCAGACAAATTTTCAAAGTTTGACCGTAGGAAAATTTAAAAAAATTGCACTTGTAGCTAAATAATCTTTGAGAAAAGCAATGTTCAAAAGCAATATTGAATATTATGGGAATTTACATAGGCGGGGGCACAATGTCCGACTCTCCTCAACCCCTATGATTTATTTAACGGTTAGAGTGATTAGTAGAATACGGATTTTTATGAAAAATAAAAATTTTTTTTCTGAATTGCAACAAACATGTTCGAAATTTTTTCCTATTTTTAAAAATGTGAAAAGGCTGAAGTAGCTGTCACAACATTTTCAAATTCTTCTTATGTTTTTCCAATTTTTTGTTTCGCCTACATAATCTCTTTTTTGTCTTCCTCCGCTCTTTGTCCACAATTTTTTGGAAGAAAAGAAAATATCTATTTATTATATGCTTGTATATTTCCCAACGGCTACACACATATATCGACAACAACAAAATAGAATTATTATTTAGATTGAAAAGAAATTAATATAATTAGCAGATTTCAAGCGCAAACGGTTCAGGATAATTTTCAAGTGTCGAGCATAGTTATTTTTCGTAGAAATGAGGTGGATACGGTGAAATGCTCGATTGTTCTGATTTACGAGGGATCGATGGCAGGGTCGAAAGTCAGGGAAGTGTTCCAACACGAAATCCGTTGGTCCGCGTTGCGACAGGTGCGACAGGAGCGCAGCCGTGACGGCAGGAGTGCGTGCAGCTGCAACTGCATTGGTTGCACCTTGACCCAGCGATCCGGCTTCGGTCGCGGCTGAAAACTCGCGTGCGAATCAAGATTAAGCAGCTGAAACACTGGCTGACCTTACTCGGGCGAGCACGCTCGCGTTGCCTCGACTCGCCTCGCGTCGCCTCGCGTCGCGTCGGGTGCGTAATAAAACGCGTTCTTTTCCCCGTCACGAAACCCTAAACGATTTCGCAACGACTCCGAGGAACAAACTGTCGCTGCTCGAGAATTTCACTCGGAAAATTGGAACTTTGACAACGTTCCAGCAAAGATAATTTGCGAGGCAATTACCAGTGAGTTCCACGCGAACTTCCCGCGAAAGACGATTAATATTTCGAGGGAATAAAAAATTTGGACGTATCTGGGTTAGGAAAGAAATGTATTCCGTAGTTGAAACAAAGCGGCCGTTTCATTAATATTTATCAAACCGAACACGTTTAATTGCACCTTACATAGTTCGAGCGTGTCGCAGCAGCGTAAATATATCCGCAGCCTGTTCATAATTAAATATAGGGACGACCAATAAGCCGCCGTGGAACGTGGACACGTAAAGAGACCGCTAATTAACAATAACCGTACCACGACCGGTCGAACGACATGTTTCTCCAGTTTTTTGTTTTATAATTATTGAAATTAGAACGATATTTCCATTAGAAATTATTAAGCGAATTTTTTTCCTTCAAGCGCGGATCGTTGTAAAAATTTAAATAAATTCAGTCTCGTAATTTTTCATAAAATAACGTCGTCCACTAGTCACATTTTCTGCTCGGTACGGTTTGCGTTCAATGTAATGTTTCGTTGCTTTGATTCGAAGCCCTGTGCGTGTTTGTATTCCAGATGCGTCGCAAGTGGAATAGGCTTGCGCTGGCCAGACGTACACAGTGAATTTTTTAACAGATAACTATAGTCGACGTCGTTGACAGTTCCATTACATTGCACGCGTCGACGGTAGAGTAGACTCCGCCAGCAACTAGTAGAGTGGTTCTATATCGATCAGACAACCCACCGGTCTACTGTTTCTACTTGCGTCTGACTTTCCGAGATTGTTTCTACTTGCGTCTGACTTTCCGAGATTGTTTCTACTTGCGTCTGACTTTCCGAGATTGTTTCTACTTGCGTCTGACTTTCCGAGATTGTTTCTACTTGCCTCTGACTTTCCGAGATTGTTTCTACTTGCGTCTGACTTTCCGAGATTGTTTCTACTTGCATCTGACTTTCCTAGATTATTTCTATCTGCATCTGACTTTCCAAGATTGTTTCTACTTGCGTCTGACTTTCCTAGATTATTTCTATTTGCGTCTGACTTTCCGAGATTGTTTCTACTTGCGTCTGACTTTCCGAGATTGTTTCTACTTGCGTCTGACTTTCCGAGATTGTTACTACTTGCGTCCGATATTTTTAGATGACACAAAATGAATTTAATAATGCCCAACACATTATTTTCATCTTGCGAAGATTTTGAAAAAATGGATCCATCTTCTGTATTGCTACCGTTTCTGGCAGTAGAAACAGACAATTTTTATTTCACCGTCCATACTCGCGTCTGATCATTGTGGGCCGTTTCTACTAGCGTCTGATCATTGTGGACCGTTTCTACTTGCATCTGATCATTGTGGACCTTTTCTACTTGCGTTTGAGCATTGTGGACCGTTTCTACTTGCGTTTGAGTATTGTGGACCGTTTCTACTTGCGTCTGAGCATTGTGTACCGTTTCTACTTTCGTCTGATTATTGTGAACCTTTTCTACTTACGTCTGAGCATTGTGGACCGTTCCTACTTGCGTCTGAGCATCGAGGACCGTTTCTACTTGCGTTTCAGCATTGTGGACCGTTTCTACTTTCGTCTGATCATTGTGAACCTTTTCTACTTACGTCTGAGCATTGTGGACCGTTCCTACTTGCGTCTGAGCATCGAGGACCGTTTCTACTTGCGTTTCAGCATTGTGGACCGTTTCTACTTTCGCCTGATCACTGTGGCTCATTCTACTTGCGTCTGATCATTGTGGACCTTTTCTACTTGGGTTTCAGCATTGTGGACCGTTTCTACTTGCGTCTGATCATTGTGGACCTTTTCTACTTGCGTCTGAGCATTGTGGACTTTTTCTACTTGCGTCTGAGCATTGTGGACTTCTTCTACTTGCGTCCGACTACTTCGCACCTCGATTCCCCGTGAATCTAACCATTAATCAGCGGATTTGATGTATTAGTGAGAAAAATGAGTAGACGCAATTGAAAACAGTAGAAAGATTACAACATTCGGAGTGTATTAATATATAATAATTAATACATCAATATTATTAGCGAAAGATGTACGTTTCCTATCGTTCGGAATTGATGCACAAACTTTCTATTCCAGATAAAACCCGCAGTCTAATTATTACAAACATATTTAAACAAGCCAATAGCATCGGTGACCGGTAACCACCATGGCAATCAGCGTCTTAAAAACAAAAAATTCCCGAATGTTTTAACAACAGTGTACACAGTACGCACACAGTGTCCTTCGTACGGTAGTTCCCGTGCGATTGGTCCGTAATCGACCGACCAATGGGATTCAAGCAAGAAGATTCAAGGTTTCGAGATGCTGTTCAGATTGTGATAAAGTCCGTGAACGAACAAAGAGAGCACCGATTTAACAAGCGGTTATTACTGAAACGGTAAATGTAATTGCCGTTATTTGTTGCGACATGAAATTCTTCTGCTTATCGAGCGGGCCGATCTTTATCGAGCTAGTCCAGCGTGACGCACGCGATCGATCGATTGAGAGAAAGAGAGAGAGAGAGAGACACAGAGAGAGAAAGAGAGAGAGAGAGAGAGAGAACGATTCGATTTTCTCGATTGCACGAGCAGCACCAGCAGCAGCACACAGAGAGCACGGAACGAAAAGGAACGGTCGCACGCACGTGCACGCGCACGCACGTACCGCCTGCTGTTTAATGGACTTTTCTACTTAGAGGCCAACGAAGTGCTCGTACCGATCCTCGAACATCTTTCCCCTTTCACGTGAAACGGCTAATCTACCCTTGGACGCCAGCGCCGCGTGATTCCTGCTTGGATCTAGCAGAAGAAAACAACCCAAAACCTACGACCGATCTCTCGATATCGATCTTCCCAAATCGCATTCTCTAAAGAAAACCTCTCGAAAGCCGCACCAATCCGACAAACAGATCTCTCTCGCGTTTCATGCAAAATTACCTTAACCCCTTACCCTACGATTTCTTTCCTGTAATTACAAACCTTGACGGAACACTCGTGCATGCTCGCTTTCCAGTGAAATTATACTTCCGAAGGTTTTGTACACTTTTAGACGATTGCTATGATTTTTCAAACCTACAGTTACATGCTTCTTACGACAATAGTTCATAGTTCATCAACAGATTAACGTGACTCCTATTTTCCAATACTTAAATATAAGCAGCAAGGAAGTAGTAGAAATGTTGGCAAATGATTGCAATAATGTGGGTTTCAGTTTCAGCATCAGTATCAGTTTTGAAGAATTCGAGTGCCGTGGATCATATTTTTCATTAACACTAAACCTACCAAGCACAAAATATATTTAGGAACGTTCCAGAATGATCCGCAAATCCGGAACGTTCGACGGCCGCCATATGTTCAAGCGTTGTCAAGACGACGGTAAATCGCGCGGGAAATCGTCCGAGCCTTATATGGACATTTATTCATTTATGACCGTGTGGCGGCTACTTCCTATGCTCGTCAACAGAGGGACATTACGACAACACCTTTCCCGCTACTACCTGGATCTTCCTCTGTTTGTATTATATACCGTCCTAAACTGTCCTTACGACATCCCGCGTCTAAGGCACGGGTCCGCTGGGTAGCCTTACTGACGAGTCCCCTAACGGGCCTAGGACGAAACGCCTCCTTCTCCTTTTTCCATCGTTTCATAATCCAGAGCTGCCATAATATCAAGTTGAATAAATTTAGTTACATCGTTTTACGCACTTATGCATTTATAACAGAAGTCTATCTGTAGGAAAAGTTGCATAAAACGAATTCAGTTGTATCGTTTATTTATCTAAAGTTATTCGGCGTGGCAGTCAACGTGTTAATAATGAATACCTCTTACATATTCTGTTTTTGTCTCTACGCTCCGAGACAAGGAGTCAACAAATTTAATGCGATTCAATGGAGTCGTACATAAAACACAGCGGTGCTTAAATATTTTATGAAACACAATGTTCAAACGATCTTTCAATACATACTATTTTATTCCATAAATGATTGACAGCATCGGAAAGTATGGCAAACGTTCCGACGAATAATAATTTTCTCCGCTGGCATAAAGCTAGAATATTCGATCTCGCGAATTTCATCCGGCGTTTCGAATTTTTCCTTTTCAATTCCGCCGCGCGACAAAGAGAACAGTTTGGAAAATCGAAGGAACAGAAGACGCGCGATAAATCGAGGTGTGACTCGATGAAATCGAGAAGCCGACAGGAGCGAGAAGAGAGAGAGAGAGAGAGAGAGAGAGAGAGAGAGAGAGAGAGAAAGAGAGAGTGAGCAGGATTGCAAAGGGGAAATGCGAGGCTCGCTTTAAAGGCGATAGAGTCGATTGGTCTCGTTCCGGAAGTCCGAGGAACGAAAGGAACAAAAGAATATTGCGAGCGAGACACTTCAGCTACGGGACGATGATCGGGAACAACGTGTAACTTTATTCGATCAAAACCGATACGATGATTCGATATCGTTCGAGAGTATTTAAATTTCCTCAGCGCGAATAATGTTTACCGACGGAGCCGCAAACAATTCGATTTTCTTCGAGCAACGTAATTGCACTCCTAGATCCAACGGTAGAGAACACTCTTAATTACTAATTAGCCACTCGACCGACAGGAGTTCCTTAGTTCAACCGGAGCAAGGGTATAATTCTATAACGTTTCTGACAACAGATTTCCGAAGCCTCTAGTTCTAATAAGCTCGTGTAAATAATTTTGATAATTAGTGCTGATTTCACTGAGTTTCTATCTTGGAATTATTGCAATTGTAACGACTCTTATTATAAATAATACATAGACTGAAGATCTTCATGCATTTATGACAAAAATTAAGTAAGTGTAATTTAAAACAGCCAGAAACGTCGGAAGGATTCAGCAGTGTTATTGATGTTTCACTCCATTTTGTTGTAATTTAGGTAGAACGTCTTTATTTCGCATAAAATATAATAATTTTGCATATACTGCATATAATGGTCTGCATTATTTGCAAGATAAAAGTGCTACAGCTATTTCTGTCTTTAATAATTTTAATCTGTCGGAGATAATGCACCAGCATTTTTAAATGCTTCAAATGTTTTCACTATTTTCCCTTTCTCCATGATTTTTAATTGATTGATAAACTACGAACGACAATATTCTCAAATTCGTTTGATGTCTTTATTCTGTTCTCTTTCAGCTAGAAAATTTTACACATAAACACCTAGAGATAAAGATTCGCATGCTATTAACCGTTAGCACTCGAATGGCGACCCTGAGGCGCCACTAGAAATTGCTACACCATTATTCAGGATATTGTTTACATGATTAAATTTGTTCATATGTAATAAATTACTAAACATTTAAATATTGTATGAGGTACTATATCAGTTTCGTACGCATATAATGAAAAAAACTTTTGTACGATGCAAATATTTTAGGTTAGGAAGGGTTAACACATGCCCTACTATTGTTACCATATGCGACGTTCACAGTCTTGCGATTTACTGAAGTTACAGTCAAATTAATTTTGCAGACATTGCTATCGAAAGTACATAACCTAATACTCGGAGAACTGACAGACTTCTTTTTATTGTTTTAGCCCTTTGCACTCGGAGCTGGTTTAACTACAAAACTAAACATTTTTTTCCGACCAAGAATATTTCTATACTATATGATTTTTTCCATTTCGTTGATATAAAACTGATATAATATCTCGTACAATACTTAACTGTTTAGTACCTAATTTATTAAATATCAATTTTGTAATGTAAACAACATTTTGAATAATGGTATTGCAACTTTTAGTGGTGCCTCAGAGTCACCACTCGAGTGCTAAGAGTTAATATTTCCTTAAGAAGAATTGTTGCATTTAATTAAAAAATTGAACAACGAAAGCGGACTGCGAAACAAATTCTGGTTAGCGAACGTGTTAACCCATTTGCGTCAAAAGAAAAGAGGAAAATTGATACCTATCACAAAAAATTTGTTTAAAAATATTGCACGGATATATGCGATTTGGTGATAATGACTAGGACAATTCCGCGCATATACATATCTCCAAAAATATCATTCGGAAAAATGTGTGGGGAGCCATCATCTTGTGGGACTTTTATTTTTCCCGGTGTACACTCCAAGGTGAGGTGAAGGTCAACTTTCCTTTTTTAAATGGAATCATATGCTTTTTTATCCAACAATAATTATCAATCATCAATTATCAATCAAATAGTGCGTTTTAAGATGAGTTCAGTTACCTATGACTCAAGGTCATTCAAGGTCAAACTAGCAGAAAAATGCAGAAAAATTGTGATATAAGGTGTGATGTATATATTCGTCTGTAACGCTTTACAATTTCCACCCTGTATGCGCTAATGATGCATATGGGTTAATCAGTGTGACATCCACATAGAAACAAGCGGAAATGAATCGCGACTAATGAAACCGATCAGACGCATGTAGCCTAGGTCCGCGTTTGTCAGACACAAGTGGAAACGGTCCGGAGTGGTCGCGAAACCGTACAATACTGTTAATATTTTGATTTTATTACTATTGAGCCTGCAGCGAAGCCGTGCAAGCGTCCGGTGCAACGCGTGCTTCATTTCCATGAGAAACTTCCATTTGGTAGCCGCGATGGAGATTCTATCGGTATAGTTCTCGCGCATCGATGCGCAAGGAGGTGGACGCATGAATTTTCTTTCGAACGCGACCACGATTGTTCTCCTTCGGCGACCGAAATCATAAAAACAGCCGAGGTGCTCGTTTCTCGGAGCAGAAAGTGGTTCAAGTACGGGCATGCAACGACGCGCTACTGCCCCCGAAATAACGATTACACCCACACTGTTTACCTGGGAGACGAACTATCGATTACGCTGCCCGATAAATATAACGTTACTAAAGCCGGCCCGACCTTCTCGCCGCGGAGCATAGTCAACGCTCGTTTTCAAGGTGGCCTTCTTACCCCACGACCATACGTGGACGTTGTCGGGGTATCGTGTTCCAGAAATAAATAAATAATCATAATCAACCGGACCGTTCGGACAGATCGCGAACTAGTTGTACTTCGGAATTTTTATCGCGGAGAACGTCCATCCGATCGAGCCGAATCTTTTTTCATTTTGTGCAGTAAAGTTCAATCGGTGATAGACATTTTTCTAGTAGCGATAAATTAATTTGTTCAGACTGAAAAATATCCACAAAGTGAGATACCGATTTCCCTTCGAATGGTAATTTCAACTTTTGTAACTTTCACTCTTGAGAATTTTTATCGCGAAAACTACTTGTCTGATCGTGTCGATTCTTTTTTTATTTCATCCGGGAAGGTTCAATCTAGAATGGTAATATTTATTTTGTCGATAAATTAATTTTTGTTCACTCTGAAAAATATGAACAAACTCAGATACCGTTTTCTACGTATCGGAAGACGATTTCCACTCTTGTAGCTTTCGTACTTCGGAATTTTTATCGCGGAGACCGTCCATCAGATCGTGTCGAATTTTTTTTTATTTTGTGCAGCAAAGTTGGACCTATAATAGACATTTTTCTAGTAGCGATAAATTCATTTGTTCGCTCTGACAAATATTCTCAAAGTGGATACCGTTTTTTCCTTCGAATGGTAATTTCAACTCTTGCAACTTTCACTCTTGAGAATTTTTATCGCGAATATTACTTGTCCGATCGTGTCGATTCTTTTTTTATTTCATCCTGGAAGGTTCAATCCAGAATGGTAATATTTATTTTATCGATGAATTTATTTCTTCACTCTGAAAAAATATGAACAAACTCAAATACCGTTTTCTACGTATCAAAACACGATTTCAACTCTTGTAGCTTTCGTACTTCGGAATTTTTATCGCGGCGACCGTCCATCCAATCGTGCCGAATAATTTTTTATTACAACCGACAAAGTTCAATCTATCGTAGAAATATTTATATTATTCGTAAACTCGCGTACACTAACTGGAGCAAAATCGAACGTCGAACAAAGTTTTCCTACGACCGGATGGAACGTCTGCAACGGTACGCTCGTGTTCCAGCACGCGAAGTAAACTCGCAATCGAAATTGGTGGCGAAAGAGGTGCAGATAGTCGGGAATGCGAGTTCGGCAACAGTGTCTCGGTTCCCGGTCTTAATTTCGAGCGGGATTAGAAAGTTTTCGAAGTCGGGATTAACCGGGATAGAGTCAGTAGCGTCCCGGCTACGAATTTATCGGCTCCGAGTCGCAGCTTCTTCGAATTTGGGGGTAGAAGTTCTTGTCGAGGCTAGGTCCTAACAGGCAATTAATAGGATCCGAGGGTTCTTCGGCCTGCGAAAAAGTTTCCACGGTGGCCAACGGTTACGCGAAATTTTATTCAATTTCGCCTGATCCGATTATCTTGTTATTTAACTTGGTGGGCCGCGCGTCACGGTTAGATTACCTTGCTAATGAGATACAGGAATTTTTTCCGCTGGTCCTCGGTTCGCCAAGTTGCCCGGAAACGTCACTGCGAGTTCCGCCATTGTTCCCGGCTCTTGCACTCTTTCTCCCCCTCTTCTCTCTCTCTCTCTCTCTCTCTCTCTCTCTCTCTCTTGTTGCTATAATGCCAACTCTAAGGAGAAAGTGCAGATCCTCGTCACGCGGCAGCAAATTGCACAATCGACGAAAACTCCATCTCCTCGAAAATGTCAACAGGAAGCTGCGAACTGAAATTCTCTAAAGTTCACAGCAATAGAAACTCCACTCCAAAGTTGTCCATGTCGATGCAGACATTTCGGGTCACCAGCAAGAAACCTTGCTGAAGCGATTTTTGGTACAGTCTACGTGTTTAACCAGTTAACTGTGGCGATCTTTTTGCAAAACGCGCACCAGTAAGTGTCGCGATAATCCATCGATGACGTTATGAATCCAAAAAATTTTGACCTAAATTTTCACCTATCCAGAAACATAGAATCCTGATATGGTAGTCGCGACATATAATTTTTATACAGCCTGTACAATGAATACTGATTTTATTGCAATCTTGACGGGAACACTGTTCCGAAAGGAAAGAGTGTTAGAGAAAAGCGTGTTACCGTGCAAAGTTTCGGCCCAGGGAATTGGATTCGAAGCCGAAGCGGCGTTATCGGTAGTCGAATCGCTCACGCCGAGGAAAATTCGAGGAAAATTCGATGAACCGGAGAACGTTGCGCCCGACAATCGTCCGCGGCCGTCGAGCGGAAGCAAAAGAACGCGCGGATCCGTCGCCGGAAAAATTGCTGCCGGCCGATAACGCTCGGAAATCCGTCTGCCAGTCGGAAACTCGCGATATTTCGCGATCGACGCGCGATCCAATTACAGCAAAAGTTTCTACGACTTCCGTTGCGACGATCCTTCCTCCTTCGGCCACCAGAAAGCATTAAAAGACGGATCGCACCGGAAGCTAGTCTTGCCGGATGTCTGACACGGTTTGTTTCCACTGATTCTCCTCGAAAGAGGAAGAGGAGAACCATCCTCGAGCGATTTACAGTTCCCAGTTCGAATCAGTTTCTACTTCGATGAGAGAAGCGAACTCTTCCCTAACTGTTCATGCAGAGATCTTGTGTTTTGCATTAGCGCACATGGTGTTTTCTTTTATTGTAATTAAGGGTTTCACCGAGTAATTCTATGACGACTTCAATACTATGGATCAAAATATTGTGGGAGGGTTAATGAATTTGTAATGAAAGGTACTATCATTGTAGGTGTTTAAAAAAGGGTGGTCCCATTGAAAAAAGTCAAGGTGACCTTGAAAATCTCCAAAAAAAATGACAAAAACAAAATTTCCTTTTTTTGCATCTTGTCAGCCCCATTGTACCATTCAACTTTGTCCTTACCAATATTTACGTATCTTTAGAAACAACAAAGTTATTTGTGGTACAAACGTTAGGTGACTCACCCTGTATACAAACAGAGGAAGATTCAGGTAGTAGCGGGAAAGGTGTTGTCGTAATGTCCCTCTGTTGACGAGCATAGGAAGTAGCCGCCACAACCTCTTTGGCTACTGTCGGCGCCTAAAGGCGTTTTTACAATTTGGTTCCGTGGCACTGTTGGCGCCTATAGGCGTTCACTTTACAAGAAACGCACGTTTTAAGCGCAGGGCCCCTTTCTTAACGATTTCCAGTGACCTGCGGCGAATAATGGAGAAAACGCTAGGACGCCCAGAAGAAAAACGAATCCTCTACTTTATATTTTTATATACCGTTCTACACACTCGTTGTTTTATTAAAGTTACAAGGTATCCGAACCGGATTATTCTCATTATTATTTTACCTCTCTTTGAGGCGTGTATCTCAGCGACTCACTAATCGCAGTATGAGCACTGACACGACACAACACACTCGATAGAATTGAAAAACAGAGTATCTCTGACAAGACGCGTCTCGCAAAATGTGAGATTGCGCAACGGCAGCGGAACAGTTCAAGAGCCTCTCGAAAGTAGATGTTTGTTGGCGAAACGGGTGCTGTTTTATCGCGATTCGGGCGAGGTTCTGAACGTTTACGGGCCGGGCCTGGCCTCATCCATATTCAAGAGCCACTCCGTTCCGTCGAATCGGATCCGCCTCGATAAACGCGTCAAAAAGCTCGTGGGATCCGTGCCCGTGGTACTTCAGAGAGACGGAATTTTTAATCGATGATTAGTTTGGCGAAAACGACCTGCCGCGCTTTAATCTTCCCCGGATTAGCGCGAGACAACCTGGACGACGCGACGCACGATAGTTCCCTAGCTGTTCTCTTTATCGTCGTCAGCTTGCCAGGCCATTCTACCCAGCCCAATTTGGCAGAGTCCCGACCTCGGGAATATTAATGTTCAATTTCCTCGGCATCCTTCTTATCCTGTTGGCAAAGCCGGCTGGCAAGATCAGCGCGGAAGCTGGGAGCCGCCACTTGTTCGGACTCTGTACAGATCCCGAGACTATTCCTTCCGCTCGCTGGATCCTAAAGGCGAATTTACACTTCTTCACTTCGGATGTATGCGTCGCGGATGAATCTACCACGACGAACACAAAATGTCGGATTCTTGACAGTGTAACTCTTTTTCGAAGTAAATCTTGGAGGTGGAAGATGGTAGCCACTCAAAAGTAGCTGCCATGATGAAAATAGCTTTTGGGCGCGCAGTGGTTAAATGGATAGAGCACGCGACTACATACAATGTGGTCGTGAGCTCAAATCCCACCGCTGCCACCAATGGAAATATTCTTCTATGTGATATTATACTCGTTGACTATGGTGGTTCGGAACCCACCGTAATAAAAAGTAGGTCCCGCTGAAAAGTAGGCTGAAATAGGCTGGACATTGGCTTTAGGTCAGAGTGGACAAAGTGTAAGAAGGGGAAGAATGGTAAAATGGATTTGAAACCCTGAGGGTACCAAATATCAGTTTAGGTTGCTGCACACAAAATGTCGGATTCTTGACAGTGTAACTCTTTTTCGAAGTAAATCTTGGAGGTGGAAGATGGTAGCCACTCAAAAGTAGCTGCCATGATGAAAATAGCTTTTGAGCGCGCGACTACAAACAATGGTCCTGAGCTCAAATCCCACCGCTGCCACCAATGCAAATATTCTTCTATGTGATATTATACTCGTTGACCATGGTGGTTCGGAACCCACCGTAATAAACAGTAGGTCCCGCTGAAAAGTAGGCTGAACTAAGCGGAACATTGGCGTTAGGTGAGATTGGACAATGTTGAAGAAGGGGGAGAGTAGTGGAAGAAGGGGGAGAATGGTAAAATAGATTTGAAAGCCTGAGGGGCCAAATATCAGTACCTATCCTATAAAAATGCTCTTTCGAGGAGAGTAGCACTCTCGTGGAGAATAATTTCTTTACACATGAAAGAAAGAGTAGTTTTCTCGCGAAGGAAGACAGCGATCCTTTCACGCAGGAAACGTCCACCTTCCTCGAAGATCAAATAGTTGCTTCACTCGTGTAAGAAAACGGTAGCTATCTCTCGCAACAATAAACTCCACAACAAAACAAACAGCTTCCTCGCTTCCTCCTCCGCGAGCCTTTCAAACAAATCAACAAACGAAGAAGAAATCCAGAGACGAGAAGACAAAGGAGAAGGATATCTCAGAGGGATTTGTACCTGTGGATCGCTTAATCCGCGCGACACCGATCGGTAGTTTCAGTGGTTATGCGTTCGAATCAGTTTGTCAGCAAGTGTCCACGGGGACCTTAAGCCTGGTATAGCCGTCGGAAGCCAGCTCGGACGGCGATCGTATATCCCCGTCTTCGTGTAATTGACAAATTTCGCCGAAACAGCCTTGGTTGGCAGCCTCCTCGAGAGGATCCTTTGGTCTCGCGTGGCTCCTGTTGCATAGGCCCGTCGAGGGAACACAGTGAGAAGCTTGGCTACGCTCGAGGACGCACCGTTCGCTGCCTATCGAGACCAAGAGTCACGGCTTCGAGAGGACACTCGATCAAAAGTGCCTCCCTGTTGCTACCTCTGTTGTTCCCGCGTCTTCTCTCGGCCTGATCCTCCTCGCAAGCCCGTCCCAGCCCGGTTGTCCCTCTGTTTCAGGCTGCGCCGGTCGAGCCAGGTCCCGTTTCACGACCAATGTCGCAATATGGCGTCTAACGTTTCCCAAAACAGCACAACTCTAAAATTGGTCAGACAGTCTTTGAAACGCAAACTTTTATCCGTGAACCGAGATTCCTTGTCTTTTTGTCTTGCTGGATTCGGGTCACTGAAAATGTAGAAAGCCACGGTTCGATTTTAGTTCGCACTAAACGAATCGTGCATTATACAGTTCATAATCACCTTGATCCAATCAGCTGTTCGACTTCTCTTATAGCTCCAATCACGAGCGTTCAAGTCCTGCTCCTGTCCGGTTCTCTGTTTCTTCTAAAATCCTCCTGAAATTCTGCATACAAGAAAATCAGAATACACGAAGCTTGTGCTAAGATAAATGTTGAGATGTTGAGCAAAGTTAGAGAATCATTTAAACAAATAATTGTTAAGTGCATTGAAGTAAGAGGCAATCATTTTGAACACATACTAAACTGAAATACAAATCAAACGATCATACCTCTCCTGCGTTTCCCTACAAGTTTGACCTTGAATGACCTTGAGTCATAGGTATGACGCGGTTCAAATAAAACTTCGCCCCTCTCCCCCCTTAATTTTTAAATAAAAACTTCAATTCTATACAATTTTACTGAAATTTTGACGCGGTTTAAATAAAACTTCGCCCCTCCACAAATTTTTAAATAAAAATTTCAATTCTATACAATTTTACTGAAATTTTGACACGGTTTAAATATAACTTCGCCCCTCTCCGCCCTAATTTTTAAATAAAAACTTCAATTCTATACAATTTTACTGAAATTTTGACGCGGTTTAAATAAAACTTCGCCCCTCCACAAATTTTTAAATAAAAATTTCAATTCTATACAATTTTACTGAAATTTCGACACGGTTTAAATAAAACTTCGCCCCTCTCCGCCCTAAATTTTTAAATAAAAATTTCAATTCTATACAATTTTACTGAAATTTTGACGCGGTTCAAAAAAAAACTTCGCTCCTCTCCCCCCTAAATTTTGAAATAAAAATTTCAATTCTATACAATTTTACTGAAATTTTGACGCGGTTCAAAAAAAAACTTCGCCCCTCTCCCCCCTAAATTTTGAAATAAAAATTTCAATTCTATACAATTTTACTGAAATTTTGACGCGGTTCAAATCGCGCGGATTCCTCCATGTGTGAACGGGCCCTAATGCCTGAACGACAATCGCGCTCGAATAAATCTGACTGTAGCCAATGCGACGTCGAGAGAAAGAAGATGGCGTGGTAATCTTCAGGATCGGGGCCGTTCAATTTCGCCATGACGGAATTCACGGTGGCCGAGCGTCGTCTGAGCAACAACGCGCCGTAGAAATGGCTCCGGAGGCCCGGGCAAATAAACAAATTTATTGACAAGCAGCTCGGTATTAGCCGACGAGAAATAGCTTGCGCGATCGATCCTGTTTTCCCAATAGCGAGTTCTGCCGCTGCCTCGCCAGAAAAATATTAATACCCGTTCGTTCGGATTCTACCGTGTGTTTCCTGAGAACCGGAGGCCTCGGGATCAACAGTTTTATTATTAAACGTCGCCGTGCAACCGGCCCCGGCGAAATAAACGGCGGAACAGACGACCGCCCCGAGCAAAACAGCTTCCATTTTTTGGCAAACATGTGGCAGAAGCGGCTGCCGCGGCAGGAACAGCTGGAACTCGATCGATGCCCACGTTTTCACTGCCTATCGGGGTAAACAACGGCTTATTAACCCTGCTTCCACCCTCGGTCTACTCTAGAGAACGCAGAAAATTTTTCTCTGTCCTATCTTAACCTCTAGCACTCGAATGGCGTCTCGGTGGTGCCACTAAAAATTAATATACCATTATTCAAACTATTGTGTACTTTATTAATCCGTTCGTATCTAATAAATTAATAATATCAGCTTCATATCCATGAAATGAGAAAAATCTTATAAAATAAAAATATTTTAGATCGAAGGAAATGTTTGGTTTTCGATTTAAAATAGTTCCGAGTGCAAAGTATTAACGAAAATTATTAACGAAAACAATCGAAAAATGAGTTTATGGCGCTTGCGAGTGAAATGCGTTAACATTAAACCTACCACGGTCAAATGACCGGTTTTCTATTTCACATTTATTAAAATTATAGAAACGCTTTCGTAGGACACGACTAGATCGACTTCTTTATTTAAGCATATATTGTAATGGAAGCGGTACAAAGTTTAAATAAATTCAATCTTCTAACTTCGGTAGAGCGTTTTACTTTTATATGTTTTGTGCTTGGTAGGTTTAGTGTTAAATACAGGATGATTCTACGTGAAACAATAAGTCGAAATTGAGTTTGAATGTCCGCCATGTTCGCGTGCCTGGTAGATGTAAGTAGAATAGGTAGGTTATGGTCAGCCGCGGAAGAATAAGAAGCGTCGCCGATGAGGAACAACTTATGGTGTTACTGAGCATTTTCTCTGCAACACCGATTAATTGAAATTGTTCAAAAATTTCTACTTCGCGTCATGTAGTAAACTAATTTTTATATCTTCTTAAAAAGGTCCAAGTCATATGGACCACTATTAACAAAGTTATCATCTTTTTTAGAGTGTCCAAATATTAATAGAAGCTACTGCAATTAATGAAATAAAGCAATGAAACAAATGGTGGTAGCGAACGTGTTAATAGTATAAAATCCTCGTTTGTATTGTAATCCTAAATAGAATAATTCGTAGCGGATCGTTATTCAAAATAAAAATAAAATAAAAATTTGATTAAATAGACTTTTTGCTATTTTTATAATTAACGAAAGTAAGCAATGAAACAAATGGTGGTAGCGAACGTGTTAATAGTATAAAATCCTCGTTTGTATTGTAATCCTAAATAGAATAATTCGTAGCGGATCGTTATTCAAAATAAAAATAAAATAAAATAAAAATTTGATTAGATAGACTTTTTGCTATTTTTGTGATAGCATATGTTTGAGTTGAGAAATTCATCCAGTCTGTTCTGATGAAAGAATCTTCACAGTTTCAACAATTCGAAAATAGATAATTTGTGATAGGTAGTGGTAGGTATAATGTTAAATGAAATATTAATAAATCTGGTGCTCGGTAGAAGAAAGATTGATCAAACGCCTGACAAGTGGATCGATTAACGCTATTTGTTAATAAAGAGAGTAGAAAGGATCGTTTGATTCCAAACGCATGAAAATTGTCCCTAGGATGATTTCGGCACGGTCTTTTCAATGACTGTCATCCGCAGATTAAAACGTCACGGGAATGCGATCAATCTTTCTTTCATTCTTTCTTCCATTCTTTTTTTTTTTACAGCGAGCGACCGCTTAGACGACGGACAAGCAGAAATAATTCTGACTAACCCGATGCTCTTTTTTTCTTTTCTGTTCACAGCTGACAGCAGTTTTCTCCTGGCGAACGCTCAGATCGTCGACTTCCCTATTGTCTATTGCAACGAAAGCTTTTGCAAAATCTCTGGCTATAATCGTGCCGAGGTAATCCTTGTCCCGCGAGAAACCTTTATTCTCTCTCTCTCTCTCTCTCTCTCTCTCTCTCTCTCTCTCTCTCTCTCTCTCTCTCTTTCTCTCTTTGTTTCTATTTCTCTCTCTTTTTCTCCCTTTTTTTCTATCTCCCTCTCTTTCTCTTTTCATAGAAAATAAATCTACGGTCCCGCGAAAAACTAGTTAAAAACATTTAATTTTTATCGCGAGACAACGATGTCTTCTTTCGGGTCGAATTTAGAAATGCTGCGACAGCTTCCTGAACAAATAACGAATATTTCACTGTATATTAAATAAAGTAATTTCCCTCGGAATCGTCTGAACATCCAAATTGTTGTTCCGGTGAAAAAAAGGAATGTGTTTTCTAGAAAATCCAATATTTTTTATGGTCTCGTAAGAAAAAATACGTGTGATTCGATTAAATCGATACGGAACGTATTTTTGAAATTTTCAATATACAGGATGTCTCGTTTAAGTTGAGATTGTAAATAATCTCGAAGACATGATTTAAATCACGAAGATATGATTTAAAAAAAAACAAGCTGACACACGTCCTTTAGTGTTTCGAGTGGGGAGTCAAATGGCACTACTAGGTTTATAATTCGTGGGCGTTTTCAAGGTTATTTCAAGGTCACTTTGTCTTTTTTATCGTAAACCCATATTTTTTATTTCGGAATCATATTCTACGTGAAAAAGTGCACAACTTTTGTTTGAAACATTTTTTTGTAAGTTTGTAAGAACTTTATTATGTGTTCATGAGTCTTTTATTAAACGAATTATTAAGTGTCCAGAAGTTGATGGTAAAAATTTCGAGCATTTATTATGACGTTTTTAAATGAAATAAAAAATCTTCCAGAAAAAAGTAACGTTGACATTTTAATAGAAAAACAAAATTATCCTTGACATAAACATAAAATATCAACTAAATATCATAAGAAATATTGAATTTACGAAAAGATGTTTCAAACAAAAGTTGTTTATTTTTTTACGTAGAATACGATTCCGAAATAAAAAATATGGGTTTACGATAAAAAAAGACAAAATGACCTTGAAATAACCTTGAAAACGTCCACACATTAAAAAACTAGTAGTGCCATTTGACTCCCCACTCGAAACACTAAAGGATTAGTGTGTTCGTTTTAATTTATTTTCTTTACAATACCGAACATTCAAAATTTCTTCTTCGCGTCATGCAGTCAACTAATTGTTCTACCTTCTAAAAATAGTCCAAGTCTCATGGTTCAATATTAACACGTTCACGCCGGGGCCGATTTTCATTTGTTTTGCTTGTGAGGCGGCGCTTAAATTAATGCCGCGCTTCATCTGGCGACGCGCGATTTTTGCCTGTTCAGACACCTGCGTACGCGTTGTTATTAATTATAATTGTAATTAAAAATAAATGTTTTTAATGAAAATACGTTAAATTTTCATTATTTTAATTTTCAGCGTCTAACAGCACAATCGAATGCGTACCACCGGTGGTACGCGCCGGCGTGAACGTGTTAAAAAAGTTATCGTCTTTTTAAGAGTGTCCTAATATTAATTATACTTGCGTGAAAGAATAGCAATAATTTAAAGAGACCCGGTGGTCGTGTATTAAAACTAACAATTCTCTTTGAGATCTTCGAAAGAATTCCAATTGTTTGAAAGTCACGGAAAAAAGGAATGCGTTTGTTAAAGAACGAATTATTTAACGAGTCCCAGTGATAAACTAAAAACAGCCAGTTTTTCCATGATTGCTGAGAGATTTAAATATAGTTTTGCTCGAGTGAACGAATAGCGATGACTTCACAGGCCCCCATATCGTGGTGGGAGCAGTTTCTGACATTTTTGTTCATGATTCTGTCAGGTTATGCAAAAGTCCTGCCGCTGCGGATTCATGTACGGGGAGTTGACGGACAAAGAGACGATCGCCAGGATCGAGGAATGCCTCGAGGGCCAGATTCACGATCAGTTCGAGATCCTGCTGTACAAGAAGAACAGTAAGTAGCCCATCGATGGTCGATAGCGTGTCGCGCGGCATGGGAGAAGCTTAAATGTGGTGTTCGTGGCTTCTTTCGCGGTTGGAATCGACGATTTCGGTTTCCCCCCCTCTCTCTCTCTCGCTGCCGTAACCCCTCGTCCCAACGGCCATCGATTTCCTTTTCTTATCGAGATCCTGGGGAATTTGTGGCCGACCGAGCAGCCGATGTTTTATCGCTCGGCCTTGCTACAAATGTCCCCAGAACGATTCCCGATAAAAAAAACGGACCAACCGAGAACAACTCTTCAATTTTTCAAACTGGCAAAACCTTTGCCAGCTCTCCCTACTCTCTCGCGAGCTGTGAATTTGAAATTTCTCGCTTTACGGGCACTCTGCGTGAAATTCCGATCTCACTATTCGACAGACTGTAAACCCACAAATTATTTTTGCATCGACTTTACTCGAAAAAATAAAATATGGACTCCTCTTGAAATATTAAATATCGAACCTTCGAGTCCTGAAGATACTACAATCAATTTGGAAAGGTATTTGATCACATAAGTGTTGTAAAAATTAGGGATGGCGTGAACTGCTACTTTTGGATCACTCGTGATTCGATTACGTTCGTTCCCAATCACAGTGATTTTTCACAGTGACTTTTGTGATCGCTTCTGATTGGCGGATAGCATAAGTGTTCTTTGCGCAAGTCACAGAGACATAACCTGTATGTTCCATATTAACGATATCAAAAGAAAATTGCGACTATATGCAGTATTTAAAAAAAAAAGAAGTAATTCAATCGAGATCAGTGTCGCCATGAACGCACTCCAACGTCCCCCACTAAGACCGTAGACTGGTCACGTGACGTGCCGCGCAACGTATCACATATTACTCTGGTCATCAGAGAGGTGGTAAACTGTATTCCCCTCGATTTAACCGATCTGGCGACACTAATCGAGATGAAGAATTAGAATGTCATTGAGCAAATTCACTCTAGATTAAAAAATCACCATCACGGTGTGAATGAAGTTAAAATCACAACCGTGATTCTGCGATCACTATGATAAATCACGGTCAGTGATTTTGCACACCATCCCCAGTAAGGATCCTTTGAATCATTAAACGCTTACTAAAAGACAACCAAAAAATATTCATTTTCATTTAACCACGATTATGTCACAGTTGACATGAGAAATGTTTGTTTTGCATAAAGATTAACAGTCTAACGAATGCTAGGAAATGGTGAGAAAATGGCGCCTTCCGGTGGTTAGCACCGGGTTAGAAGAATAATTCAGGACACGAAGGATTGACACAGAAACGAGAAACCTTTCGGTTCGCGGAAATAGATCGATGAAATCGATGCTTAATGTCAAAGTTGAGTCTGCTCTGGTTGGTAGTCGTGTGTCGTTGTCGCGTGTTCGGCTTTCGTTGACGGTGTCGAAACGCAACACACACACACACACACACCCACACAAATAAATAACGGAAATCGTCGATTTGCCGGTAAACGTTTCGTACGGAACGCGAGACGATGTATCGTTGTGCATGCAAGAAGTCGCTGGTCGACCGGCGAGAACACATTGTAGCCGACTTGTGCGTCGATCGAGATCAATATCAAGATCAAGCGCCGTTCGGACCGGCTTCGAGTTTTCGTGTTGTACGTGTTGGTGTCGCTTGCGATATACGTATATATTCTGGCCTCGTGTGTCGGTGAGACAGCGTGTCGAACGACAATTTTCTTTAGCAAATTGTTCACTATTCACTGTTTCGGTTCATGTTACTGTCTATCTGTCTCTCTATCTCGTTATCATCGACGCTTCTGAACCATCCTCTCTCTCTCTGTGTCATTTTTTTTTGTTCATGTGTTTCGTTTTTTTTTTTTTTGCTTTCTTTTCTGACGATGTCGTGAGAGGGTTAAAAAAACCGAGAGTTCTTTTCGGGGGAAGAAAAATAAATAAATAAGAAACAGCGAGAAAGAAAAGTACCATAAGCGAGAACCCTATTAGACGACGACGACGTGCGAGCGAGCTCGCAACAGAGCAAAATAATGAATGATCGTTCTGTTTAAAGGTGCCCCACGAGGTATGTCTAGCACAGGTTCGCAAAAGAGTGCTCGAAAGACCCACCAGTAAGTCACCCTCGAATCTAACTATACAAACACTATAAACCTATACTATAAATATATATATATTATACTATAATACACTACGAGACACTATATATAATTCTATCTTTTTCTATCTATCTATCTATCTATCTTTTTCTATCTATCTATCTATCTATCTATCTATCTATCTATCTATCTATCTGTCCTTCTATCTATCCATCTATCTATCTCTATACATGTATACATATATATATATTTTTTCTATTGATATATTTTATCCTGTTTCTCGAAAGGAGAGTCCCTGGGCGCCCTGTGTCCCAATGTTGGGCACGCAAAGAGAAAGTCGACATAAATTAATGAAATTTACATCTTGTTTAAACGTTATTGATACTATTCCTATTTTGGAGATGCTTACCACTATTCTCTACAGTGTTTTATTATTTATCATCACAGAAATTTGCTAACTTTCACGAAAAATGAGCCATTTTCCGGTCTCTTCAACTTTTGGGAAGTGTCTCCTTAACCAATGGCAGTCGCATCGACTAAAACAAGCGGAAACAGTTTGTCTTCGGATCTAAACTGTACCGAGAAACCTCATCGTGCGACGGAAATGTTTCTTTTCTTTATGGCGTCTCTTAAAACCATTTTCATGTCGATTTCTTTCGCAGCAATCCCGATTCGAACTTCCCTAATCGTGAAAAGGAAAGACTACCCATAAATCTCTTGTAAGCAAAAATAGACTTGATGTGAATGCTGCGATTTAGAACAGTAATGAATATTGAGAGTAAATATTTATATCTAAGAATTGTTCTAGCTTACGTCTTGATATATTATTATCAGTTTACTGAGAGTATTAACACTAGATTGCCCAAGGAAGTCATTTTGACTGCTTTTTAATTTCAATTAGAAGAAGAGTCGATCACCAATGATGAAAATGAAAGTGTCATCGATATGCCCAGGAAAAGTAAATTTTTTTTCTTGTTAATATTTACTAATAACTTGTTATATAACTGTAAATAATATAAAAAATATTAAAAATTAATTTTAAACTTTCTTTACACATTAGTTATTCTTTCACAATGCAGTCATTTTGACTGCTTTTGGGCAATGTAGGTATATACTAAGTTTCAGTCTTTCTAGTGTTAAAGAAAAACAGTAGGTTTTTATTATTATGCTAATTGTACACAGAATTTTCTGCATTCGAAGTGCAATATTGAAAATTAATGAAATTTTCAAACCGTGAAACTGCACAGTCGACTTTCTTTTCGCTTAATAGAGGTTTCCAGAAAGTTTTCACGAGATGAACATCAGTTGCGATTTTTGGGGATCCCCAGGAGACAAGAGTTCTTTCGCGAAACAGACCACAAAAATATTCTACGAGTATGTACAGCGGAGATATATTGTATACGATTGTTATACGCCCATCTCTAGCGTGAACAAGAGACGACACACGTACAAGGATCGTCGAACGATCCCTGGACCGAGGGGCGCCCATAATGAGAGGACACTATTCGACCTCGGGCCTACTCTTGATTTCAGTTAATTTCTCCCCGAATCGTACCGATAATTAGTACTATAGCGATAAGCACAAGTAATCGCGCGTAATCGTCTCAGCAAACACACCTCTCGCCCGTTCTTTGTGTTGCCTCGAAAGCCCGCCTCGGCGAACGCTACGACCGCCATTTTATCCGGTTCGACGCGGTACGCTATTTTTACCGTTTCGCTGCGATCCGCCATCTTGTCGTCGCGAACTTTCTGTTCGCCATACTTGCGCGACGAAAAATTCATGAATTTGCTTTTAGAATTGAAATCTCTGAAACAAATCATAATTTCTTTTTGCAAATTCACATCGATCGGGGTAACAGAAGATTTATGGAATATTTTTAATAATCCTATGAATCGAAGTTCTCGAGGGAAACGTTTCTTTCGATTAAAATTCCACAGGCATAGATATTTGCTTCAATAAAATGTACAAGTTCGAACAAAATTGTTTGAACACATTGAGTACCAAGTTGGTAGTTTTAAACATTTCATACAATCAGAGACATTATTAAATGATATAAAAATTAAAATTAGTGGCTTTACAGATTCTATAAAATCAAAGAAAATATTAAATGTTATAAAAATTGAAATTAGCAGCCTTGAATATTCCATACAATCAAAGAAATTATTAAATGATATAAAAATTGAAATTAGCAGCCTTAAATATTCCACACAATCAAAGAAATTATTAAATGTTATAAAAATTGAAATTAGCATCCTTGAACGTTCCATACAATCAAAGAAATTATTAAATGATATAAAAATTGAAATTAGCAGCCTTGAATACTCCGTACAATCAAAGAAATTATTAAATGATATAAAAATTGAAATTAGTAAAATGATATAAAAATTGAATATAAAAATTGATATATTAGTTAAATGATATAAAAATTGAAATTAGAAGCCTTAAACATTCCACACAATCAAAGAAATTATTAAAAGATATAAAAATGTGAAATTAGCAGCCTTAAACGTTCCATACAATCAAAGAAATTTTTAATTCATATAAAGTTTGAAATGTTGAGATTTGTGATAGTGAGAGTACTCTTCCAATCTTCTCGCATTCAGCATGTCGATCCGACATTTCCATGGCACTCAAAGTGTTAAAAGCGAAAAGCATCTTCGATCCCCTGATTTTAATTATGTCTGCCGCGTATCATTTACTTCTGCGTACGCCAAACAGCTAGAGCTCCGTTTACTGGACTCTCTGAAAAGCCGACCATTTCCCTTTTTAGTTTCACTTCCGAGATCTTCCAGCGGTGTTTAAAGAAGAATAGGGTCCACAGAAGGCTCACGGAATTTCAAACGAACGAAACAATACGGGGGTCCCTGTTAATTTTCAAGTTGGAAGACTCTAGCGAATTGCAGCGAAACGATCAAAGTCGAGGCGAATCGGGTTCCGTTCGGTGAAATCTATTCGATTAATCGGGAGTACGTTCGCTGGGCGGGCAGACAAGCGTAATGTAAGCAACGGTGGGCAAATCCAACGATTTAAATAAAACGTTTCCAATCACGAACAAAAGAGAGCGGTCGATTCCTCGTTCCGAGCGAGCCGAAGAGATCCAATCAGAAAACTCGCCGCGGCGGTGAAACAATTGCGAAAATTTGCGAGAGACACGGTATAGCAACAACGTTAACGCGAAGCGACGAACATTTTCTCTCGTGCGGATGAAGCTTCCGGTCGCCGTGATAAATTCTACAGGGTGTTTCGTCTAAAACAGGACACCGAAATATCTCCTCTACCTCTGAAAATACAAAAAATGTTTCTAACATAATCTAAATGGTTTCAAAAGACGACTCAGATCGAAAAATCGTTTTTTATAAATTGTAATTTTTTATTCGTTTTTTCAAGGTCACTCGTGTTTTTTTTTACATATATACACACATTTGTTGTCGTTGTATGTTATAGCAAACATTAATTTTGCATTCATCCATGTTTAATAGCACGACCTTGAAATGACCGTGAACTCTAAAATTTGCTAATTAATTATTTTTTGTAATTAATAATTTGCTATTAATTACCGTTTGAAATCTGAAATGTCGCTGAAAGTAAGTTCTGCATTAATTAGCAAAGTTTAGAGTTCACGGTCATTTCAAGGTCGTGCTATTAAACATGGATGAATGTACAATAATGTTTGCTATAACATACGTATATACAGGGTGTCCGACATAAATGGGAACACCTAAATATCTGTTGTATTTACAGTCCTATCAGAAAACTTCAGAGGACAAAGTGACACTATTGCAGGGGGGCAAATATAATGGTAAAGAAAAAAATTGTTTATGTCCTGTTTTTTAATGAAATTTCAAGGTCACCGATGTTTTTTTTAAATGGAATTGTATATTTTTTTTACGATAGCATGGTAGACAATAAAAAACTGAATTTAGTGGATACTACCTTTTTGACCTTGAAATGACCTTGAGCAAGAATAATCATGTTGGAGCGGATAAAATGTGGACGTTTAAAACTTACGTGTTTCAGCAAAGATTACGCGTTGTTTACGGCGGGTTGTACTTTACAAAGCACAATAAATGTTTGAAATATTTTTCATAGTAAACAGCGTATGTTTATGTTAGAGGATTGGATCTGACACAAACATTTATTATGATATGTAAAGGTCAACCCGACGTAAACAACGCGTAATCTTTGCTGAAACACGTAAATTTTAAACTTTCACATTTTATCCGCTCCAACATGATTATTCTTGCTCAAGGTCATTTCAAGGTCAACAAGGTGGTATCCACTAAATTCAGTTTTTTATTGCCTATCACGCTATCGTAAAAAAATATACAATTCCATTTAGAAAAACGTCGGTGACCTTGAAATTTCATTAAAAAAACACGACATAAACAATTTTTTTCTTTACCATTATATTTGCCCCCTGCAATGGTGTCACTTTGTCCTCCGAAGTTTCCTGATAGGACTGTAAATACGACAGATATTTAGGTGTTCCCATTTATGTGGGACACCCTGTATATGTAAAATGTAAAACATATGTAAAAAAAAACACGAGTGACCTTGAGAAAACGATTAAAAAATTATAATTTATAAAAAACGATTCTTCCATCTGATTGGTCTTTTGAAACCATTTAGATTACGTTAGAAACATTTTTTGTATTTTCAGTGCTGGAGATATTTAGATGTCCTGTTTCAGACGAAACACCCTGTATACGTTCTAATCTTTCTGAAACGTGTTATTTCAAAGGAATGGTGCCCACCTCTGAACTGTATGTTTGTCCGTGTGTTATGTCTTAATTGACACGCTGCGAGAAAGTATTATATCGTAACTGAAATCACGGCCTGCTCTGCCGACCAATAGAGAGATTCCTCGCTGGCAGTGTAATTACGAGTTTCTTTGCCGATCTTTTCGAAAACAGCCATAAATACCACCGTCCAACGTAGTCTCTAGGTAAACCAGCAACGTGTGTGTCCGTAGAGCCGACGTTAGCTCTCGCCATCGTCGCGAGGAGTCCCGTGGGACATCGTCAAAAGCCCCACGAGAAGTCTCCTCTTTTAGAATTTATCTATCTCTCCTCCTCCTCCTCCTCGTTCGCTGTCTCTGTACCTTTTTCTTTTTAGATTTTTTTCCACCCTCGATCCTGACACGACCGCCACCCGAGCAAGCAAGGTTTGTAATCGAGCGCGACAAGTTCAAAGTGAATTTGTTCGATTGTCGAGTCCGAGCCAGATCAAAGACGCCGAGGAACAAGGATTCCTCTCGCGAGACGGATTAAAGGAACGTCGAAGAAAAATGCAAACGAGGACGAGCCTTGGAACCGAACGCTGGGGGAATTTAAAGAAGCGGTTCCGTACTCGTGAACGACTAGCACAAAAGTTACAAGCGATTTCGAGATACATTTTCGTTTTTTTTCTTTTTTTTTTCTGTGAAACGTTTGTCGACGTATTCGCGACGATTCTACGATTAAAACGAGTCCAAACACGGCACTATTCGAGTTCTGTTTACTTGTTTAATTCAAGATTCTGGGGACCCTCGATTATCCGAACCGACAATCTGGACTTTTAATTTTGTTTTAATTTTTAATTTAATTCAGTTTTAAGTTAGTTTTAATTTTTAATGTAATTCAGATGAAAACGATTCGATCGAAACCGATCCGTACACAACACGATTCATTGTGTAAATTAGTCAAAATTTCATACATATATACAGGGTGAGCCATTTAAAACAGCTGAATAACTCTGGTCACTGTATTCGTCTTGACATACTCTACCAGAATGTAAGTGAAAATACATAATTTTTTCATTTAAAAAAACAGAGTTGACCTTCATATCTCCTTGACGCCTCCATCTATCAAAAAGCTAGTAGCCTCGGATTATGAGTTTTTCGATGCCAAATAAGTTTGGTCTCAGGCATTTTCTTCTATTTCCAAAAGCAAGAGATTTATTAAGGTGTCCTGTTTTAAATGTCTCACCCTGTATATATTTATAAGTCTAGGACCCGTGAAAACGAGAAAGTCATAACACGCGAAGTTTGTGCTAAGATAAATATTGAAATATTGAGCATAATTAAAGAATCATTTAAACAAAGAATTGCTAAGTGCATTTCTGCATTTCCCTGCAAGTTTGACCTTGAATGACCTTGAGTCATAAGTAATTGAACTCATCTTAAAACACACTATTTTGGATAAAAAATCACATCGTTCCACTTGAAAAAAAAAGAATGTTGACCTTCACCTCACCTTGGAGTGTCCACCAGGAAAAATAAAAGTTCCACCGCATGATGTCCCCCCCTCGATATTGAACAATTTTGCGTATAATCAATATTTTTGGAGATATTCGTCTTTAACGCTTTATAATTTGTATGTATACAGAGTGCAAATGGAATGATGTGATTTTTTATCCATCATCAAATAGTGCGTTTTAAGACAAGTTCAGTTACCTATGACTCAAGGTCATTCAAGGTCAAACTTGCAGGAAAATGCAGAAAAGTTGCGATATAAGGTGTGATGTATATATTCGTCTGTAACGCTTTATAATTTCCACCCTGTATATATGAATCGGTGACGGATCAGTTACTACATAGCGAAAAAAGCATTGTCTGTCTGTCCATATGGTGGCGAGCGTAGGAGGTGGCAGCCATAAGTTCATTATTACATTAATCCAAATGGTGTCGTGTTTGGTGTCGTTTCAATCAGTAAAATGTGACGAATATGTCGGTACAAGTATCATGTAAAAAAATCGTTAAAAACAACAAAATTTGGTCTCTGGATTATTCATTCTGTTCAAAACAGAATCATTTTTCAATACAGAGTTCTATTAAAGTCACGGTACTTTAACGATAATTTATATAAACATACGAAAACTTCGTTTCATCAGCTGTCCGCGATAATTACGCAACCGTGCGCGATATTCGTCTAGAAATGGAACGTCGGCAACGTTAACAAGCCACAAGTAACAACGAGGAACAAAAGAAGTTCAAGGAAAGAGAGAAACCAGATTGCAAACCTGCGCTCAGCTCGGCGCGATTGTGTTTCCGGCCAGAATTCATTTCCGATCTGTACACTGTGGCACTTCATGCGAAACAAATGCGATTAACATTTCGGAGACTCCATGACGGTCTATTAAATTGTTTTAACCCCTTGCACTATAATAACGAGTCTGACACATGATAAGAATTTCGAACAACATCTACTAAACATGTAAATTATTAATTTCCTTTGAAGCGAAATAAAATTTGATTTTGTTGCTGTCGATATATAGCCATTGGGGAATATACAAACATATAATAAATTTAGATTTTCTTTTTCTTCTAAGAAATGATGGACGACAATCGAGTTTTAATCACTGTAACCGTAAAATAAATTATAGTGCACAGGGTTAATACTTCACAAAGAAGATACGTTGTATTTAATCAAACATTTGAACGATGCAGATGAACATTAAAACTAGACTGGGGATCTTTTTGCATTAATAGCACGCGCAATTTTATGAAATGTGCGAGGAAGCATCGCCATTATTAACCCTTTGCACTCGAAGCAATTTTAATTCCAAAAATCAAGTTATTTCTTTCAACCTAGAACATTTTTATTCTATGTATCTTTTTTACATTGTGCACCTGAAATTAATCCTGTCTTCTCATGAAACAATTAAATTTTTAGCGATTTATAGAACAGAGACAAATTTAATACTATGAAAACTGTTTCGAATAATGTTATGGCAATTTTTATTGGTGTCTCGCAGTCACCATTCGAGTGCAAAGGGTTAAAATGTAACAATATTCTCAATTTCTGCTTTCTACAATGAATCTTCCAATCAGCGTAAGAATTGTTTCGATCAATTCAATTTTCAGAAGATAAACTGCAAAAATGAAGAATTGTATAAAGATCCCCGGGTTTAATTAAAACAAATGAAATTGAAATCGAAATTACCGTTTCTATCATAAACGCATGAAGGCCGCAGTACTATGGATTTTTATACGAAATATAAATTCTCTGCAATAATTGCAAGATGCAGTAACTGCAGAGACATTTATTTCTTTCCTCAATAATCTCAATGGTGGTTTGAAATAATACAATACTATGTTTATATTCCCTAAATATTTTCACGCATGATAGATTTGGCTCGGGGGTGGAAAACGGACCGGAAGCGGGTGGAAAGAGCGCCCGGAAACGAATCGTCGCGAGTCTCGGCGATGATTTTAAATAATTTTGTAAATGTTTGCGGTGTACCGGAGCTTCGGTCTTCTAACAAGGAATTGTCGTCGAGACACGGCTTTTTCACCCGCGGACGGTCCCTGGGAAGACCTCGTCGACGCTTGTCCCTCTCCATTGTAGCCGCGTAGCCCGCGAAAGATCGCTTAATTAAGCGACATCGTCGAGCACCGAGGAGGAAACGACAATAGCCGTTGTCGAACGCTCGTCGACGACCTCCGAGCGATGTTTCGGGGTGAGAACTTGACGATCGCCGGGCGTCGAGGACTTTCCGGGAGGTTCTCTTTTACTCGGGTGTCCGGCCCCGACGAGCCTCTCCAATTGGAACTCGTCCTTCCACGTTTGGAAAACTCGGAACCCGGTCGACGTTGTCCGGATCGATCCGGGACCTAGATATCGCGAGATTTCGACTAATTGAAGACCGTCGAAACGACGCGCGACACGGTTTTCCGTGCCAACATCTTTCCCGGAGTCCTCGCCGCTCGGTGCACCGGAAATACTCGTCCACCAATCCACAACCAACGCGAAACGCCTTCTCTCCGATATGGACCGTGGTGTGTTTTCGAATTTTTATTTTTTCTCTCGGCCGGACGCTTGTCGGAGAGGAAGCGTTTTGTTTGTTGTACGATACACTGTACACAAATTAGGGCAGTGATGGTATATGGTCCACGGACTTAAAGGACTAAAGTGGGTTTATGGGTGAGAGGCACGGACTTAAAGGACTGAGCATAAAGTGGGTTTATGGGTGAGAGGGGTCGTGCCGCGAGCGGGGAGGGATGGTAGACTGCGGCCATGTTGGATGGCAAAACTAGTGTTGCCATCTATATAACGTTGCGGGAACATTGATATGATTTGATTCTGAAAAATGAATGCAAAACAAGTGTATTTGTATACAGGGTGAGTCACCTAACGTTTGTACCTGAAATATGTTTGTTGTTTCTAAAGATACGTAAAATATGGTAAGGACAAAGTTGAATGGTACAATGGGGCTGACACGATGCACAAAAAAAAAAATTTTTGTTTTTATGTCATTTTTTTAGAGATATCAAGGTCACCTTGACTTTTTTAAATGGAACCACCCTTTATTAAACACCTACAATGATAGTCACTTTCATTAGGAATTCAGTGACTATAATTAGTCCAAGGTCATTCAAGGTCAAGGACAGAGAAAACGTATAAGATTTAACATCGATACATGCTTGTGAACGGGCTTTGAAGGAATGTTGCACTCCGTCCTTCTCCAATACTAGTTGCCATTATGAAATCGACTATATTGACGCTAACTAACCAAAATTTCGAAGTACGGCACGTTCCTGCATTTAGTCGCGCATGCGCGAAAAAACCGTGACCATATACCATCACTGCCCTAAATCAGTCGGTTTCCTCACGCATGCGCGACGATTTTAGCGTCAGTAAAGTACAAAGTTGGGCTAAAATGGGGTACCTTGGTCGCCCCGCATAGTTTAGCAAATTTGTTTCGATTTTCAAATATGAATCGACAAGTAGCTCCTTCTCCAATACTAGTTGCCATTATAAAATCGACTATATTGACGCTAACTTACCAAAATTTCGAAGTACGGCACGTTCCTGCATTTAGTCGCGCATGCGCGAAAAACCCGAGACCATATACCATCACTGATTTAGGGCAGTGATGGTATATGGTCTCGGTTTCCTCACGCATGCGCGACGATTTTAGCGTCAGTAAAGTACAAAGTTGGGCTAAAATGGGGTACCTTGGTCGCCCCGCATAGTTTCGAAAATTTTTTTCGATTTTCAAATATGAATCGACAAGTAGCTCCTTCTCCAATACTAGTTGCCATTATAAAATCGAATATATTAACATTAACTTACCAAAATTTCGAAGTACGGTCGTCTCGTCGTGTCGTCTTGCACTCTTCTGTCCGGTTTCCCGCCAATGACAGTTCTCCCCTACTTTCCCCACAAACGTAAGACGTACGGTACGTTCCTGCATTTAGTCGCGCATGCGCCAAAAACCCGAGACCATATACCATCACTGATTTAGGGCAGTGATGGTATATGGTCTCGGTTTCCTCACGCATGCGCGACGATTTTAGCGTCAGTAAAGTACAAAGTTGGGCTAAAATGGGGTACCTTGGTCGCCCCGCATAGTTTCGGAAATTTTTTTCGATTTTCAAATATGAATCGACAAGTAGCTCCTTCTCCAATACTAGTTGCCATTATAAAATCGAATATATTAACATTAACTTACGAAAATTTCGAAGTACGGTCGTCTCGTCATGTCGTCTTGCACTCTTCTGTCCGGTTTCCCACCAATGACAGTTCTCCCCTACTTTCCCCACAAACGTAAGACGTACGGTACGTTCCTGCATTTAATCGCGCATGCGCGAAAAAACCGTGACCATATACCATCACTGATTTAGGGTACTGTAGGCTCCGCGAGAGAGCCATTATTTTTCACCATAAGCGCATCGATCCTTTTCCTCCTGAGGTGACTACTTTGTTCCCCATGAAAACGCTGCTCTTTTTGTCCAGAATCGAGCTGTTCCTTTTATCCATGGAACGAGTACCCTTTTCTCCGCGAGAGACCTCTACCATTTTTCTCTAACCATGAGCTGTTCCTCAATGACATGTCTACTGTCTTCACCACTAGTCACCTTTCTTCTATGAAACGAAAACCGTTCTCTCCATAAGAGAACTACTATTTTTCTTCACGAGAGAATATTTTCTTCAGTAATGTACTACTCAGTTTCTTTATGAGATGACTACTCTTTTCTCCAGGAAAGAGCCACTATTTTTCTCTAAGAGGGAACCACTATTTTCTCCAACAATAATCAATTCCCCTTCTCCACGTCCACCCCCTCCAAAACATAGCTCGTCCTTTCTTCTGTGGAAGAACGTTTGTTTTTTTCAATTTATTTGTCTTAAGGACAATTCCTTTCTACGAAATCAAAGAAGATAATAAACGCATAAAAAATTATTTCAGAGCATTCGCGTAGCAATTTTTGTTTGTGGAACGTTGAGTTTGGTCCAGCTAGCACCGCACCGTTCGAAACATCGTGCGCTTTTTGGACACGTTCCATAAATAATGGAACGACACTCTGCACAGCGAGAAACATCCATCGATCGCTTCGATCATCGCCGAGGATGAGCACGCGTTAAACACGCGTGTCCTCCTTCTGCACTATCGACACACGGAAAACCTAGAAACCACAAACATATACACAAGACACAGGAGACACATTCATTTGCACGGTGGCATGAGTTCGCCCACGAAGAAGAAGGCTCCTCGAGTCGCCGAGGTGGCTTGCTTCCATTGCTTCGCTCTAGACATTCCAGCTAGAGCTAACCCTAACTGCCTCTTTTAAAGCTGAGACTATCGATTCTCGATGAATTATCGATACCTTCCCGATGCTTAACCCTTCCAGGTAATTTATGCAATTTTCAAAGAAACCGTATGTGCGCCGAACCACAAAATACGAAGCGAAGTGCAATAATGCATCGCCTGCAACGAACTCGAATAGAAACGCAATTGGACTGCGGATTTTTTGTGCAATATGAAAATTCATGCTGCAGACTCATAAACAATTTATTTATTTTACTTAAGTTCTACATTTTTAATCCACGATTATAAATATTGCAATGATGAGTTTAACGAATAACATAGTGCAGATATTGCAGATTTCGCTGCAATATGAAAATATGAAAATTTATGCTGCAGACACACAGACAATTTCCTTACTTCACTTAAGTTTCAAATTTTTAATTCACGATTATGAAGATTGCAAAGATGCGTTTAACGAATAACATAGTCATCGAGTATAGATTGCAGATTTTGTTGTAACATGAAAATTGTCTGCACGAATTGCAAGCAACCATGTAGAAGCTTTTCAGTAATAATCTTAACCCTCCAATTGCGGTGCCCGAGTCTATTTTGACTTAGAATATCAAGAATCGTCATTAGGGTACTCAATATGTGGCAATTCAAGTAAATAAACAGCTATTGCGTTGGTTATATCCGAAAAACTGATGTTTTTACAAGAAATATCTTTAACAATACATTTCTAAAAATTACTAATTAAACCCGTGAACGGTTCTATGCATCATCAATTATTCAGTTGTAAAAATGGTCCGCCGTCCAACGGTTAATAATTAAAAAACACTATACATTAACATTCTTAAATTCTTTCAATCTTTATCCCATTTTAACCCTTTGCACTCGGAGCTATTTCAACTAAAAATCCAAACATTTCTTCTAACCTAGAATATTTCCATTGTACATAATTTCTTTCATTATACGCGTACAAAAATGATATAGTACCACATAAAATATTCAAATGTTTAGTTTAATTTATTACATTTCAACAAATTTAATCATGCGAACAATGTTCTGAATAATGCTGTAGCAATTTGTAATGGCGCCTCAGAGTCGCCATTCGAGTGCTAAGAGTTAAATTCCACCAACTTTTCCTTATCATGAAATGCATAAAATCCAAAGTCTGGTTCATATTCGTTCCGTTGCAGTTTTATCTTATGCGATTATCGTTCTACTAAAATTGAACGTATTTCGATACTATCGGGGATATGCATTTATCGATAGTCACAGCTCTAGCCTATGTAGTATGTAGCCGATCTCTGTGGTCTGTGTTGCTTGCTAGCAAGCGGGCAACAGCTTCCGTATGCGTAGCATGATAGACTGCGATAACGTTGCCAAGCCCTGCAGGAAGGTTTTCTCTCTTTCTCTTTATCCCTCTCTTTATCTCTCTCTCTCTATCTATCCATCTATCTGTCTCTATCTGCCTTTCTCTCTCGTCCGGCAAACTTTCGCCATCCTACACTCGGAATGAAAGCCTTTAATCCTGGCACCCCTAACAGGGGAGGTCGTCGAACCCCCACCAATCGGACAACTCAGGATGAAAGCCACTTTCCTCGAGCGTAATATTCTCGCGAACTTATGTTTGTCGTCCTGCACGACTTTCGAATTAACTCGAGCTAATTAGACCGCGGCTCCTCTTCTTCGAGACTGTTCGACATCAGTTTCAATTAATTCTGTACCGAACTGTTTGACTCCGACTCGGAATCGAGACGAAGTTTCTTCAGAAGCAATTTGAAGTTCCTCCTGTACGGGGTTGATTTAAATAGAAATTCGATTGATTCGATCGAAAGTTTGTTTTAAGCAATTCTATGTTCCACTCGACGAGGGAGTATTCGATTGATATCTTTTTACAGATATTCGACTGTAGAACAAAATCAAATATCGGTTAATCAACTTCGCTTTCATCGAGTGGAACACTCGATTCGGTTAGAATCTCCGCGGAGAGAATAAAACGGGATATCTGTAGAGGAGCTGCGATGATCGACAAAATTTGCTTGTATATTAATAAATTGTTTAATTTATTGTTTTTTCCTATAGTCAGAATTAATTTAGAATTGACTTTGATAACTTAACAATTTCTCTACTTCAACACCGTTGATCGTCCGCTCAATGGTCACAAAAATTACAAAAATCGAACTAATTTATTCAAAGAAACAACGAACTGAGAAGTTCAGTTTTCTGATTTTAATTATTGTTACAAACCTCTTACGTTTCGCAGATCGTAAGCAAGTTTAGTACACTCGATCTACCAATATGAAAATGAATTTTCAATTCTGTATAAATAATCCTATCACCCAGATACGAGTGAGACGGCGATCAAATTGTTAAAATGGTTTGACAATGATGATTTTTAAACGCAAGCTCAGAGTGCAATGTTGTTAATTTTTATTAAAACAAAGCGAGTAGAATTGCGGTCGAGTATGGTGGTTGAAATCCTTCGGAGAGACCTTGCTGCAGGACTTTGCCGAGAAAGCAAACTTTGTCGCGGCAAAGAGCATCGGCCTAAGCGGCTAATTAGACTGAAGGACTAATGTCGACTAGACGATTAGCGTTGCCCGGCAACGTGGTACAGTGTCCGCCGTTGAATTGACAGTGGTCCCCGTTTCTTTTCCCGTTGATGCGCAGAAACACCATTATGGCTGCTTCTGCAAATAGCACCGATCAAAAACGAACGGGACCTGGTGGTCCTGTTCCTGCTTACCTTCCGGGACATCACTGCCCTGAAGCAGCCGATCGAGACGGACGATACCAAGGGCGGCCTATCGAAGTTCGCGAAACTCGCCCGATCGGTTACCAGGTCCAGATCCGTTCTCGTCTCGCAGTTCAGCTCCCATCTGCCCGCCCTGAAGGACACCGCGTTGCCGACCACTGCGAAACAGTCGCACCTAGCTCACGTGAGTACAAAAAGGTCATTCGTGTATACTAACCTTCGACAATCATCGGTCCTCACGGTGTACCGAATAGTTTCAACAATACACTTACTGAGAAAAATGTTAACAACACACTTACTGAGAATAGTTTCAACAATACACTTACTGAAAATAGTTTCAACAATACACTTACTGAGAATAGTTTCAACAATACACTTATTGAGAAACATTTCAACAATACACTTCCTGAGAAAAGTTTCAACAACACACTTACTGAAAATAGTTTCAACAATACACTTACCAAGAATAGTTTCAACAATATAGTTACAGAGAAAAATGTCAACAATACACTTACTGAGAATAGTTTCAACAATACAATTATTGAGAAACATTTCAACAATACACTTACTGAGAAAAATGTCGACAATACACTTACTGAGAAAAGTTTCAACAACACACTTACTGAAAATAGTTTCAACAATACACTTACTGAGAATAGTTTCAACAATACACTTATTGAGAAACATTTCAACAATACACTTCCTGAGAAAAGTTTCAACAACACACTTACTGAAAATAGTTTCAACAATACACTTACCAAGAATAGTTTCAACAATATAGTTACAGAGAAAAATGTCAACAATACACTTACTGAGAATAGTTTCAACAATACAATTATTGAGAAACATTTCAACAATACACTTACTGAGAAAAATGTCGACAATACACTTACTGAGAAAAGTTTCAACAAAACACTTACTGAAAATAGTTTCAACAATACACTTACTGAGAATTGTTTCAACGATACACTTACTGAGAAAAAGGTCAACAATATACTTACTGAGAAAAGTTTCAACAATACACTTACCGAGAAAAGCTTCAACAATACACTTACGGAGAAATATTTCAACAATACACTTACTGAGAAAAATTAACAGACACCTTGCAAAAACGAATAACTTTTTTTAAAATTCGGCCAAACGAGTTCAATTTCTTTTTTGAGATATTAGAAACATAAGTTTACTAAATAATATGTGACAGAATTTATTTAACGTTACTGTTGGTCAGAGTTTTGAAAAAAATGTGGAGGCCACAGGATTTTAAACTTTTTTATCTGTGCGTACAAGCAAAATATAAAACATGTCTTTTGTAGATCTAAGTAAATTATATTAGCCGATGTTTTCAAAAGTGGTATAAGTCCCTTTTTTGACAAAATGAGTTAATAGTAGTTTTGAGTCAGGTATAGATATTCTATTTTTATACTTTTAACCACACAGTCAAGGGTGTGTAATACCCTCATAAATTAATCAATAGAAGAAAAATGTTTATGTTGATAGTGCAAAAAGTTCATTCGTAATAATTATAATTGAAACAACTTTCTAATCGCATTAATTATTAATTATTACGACTTCAATATGCACTGCTCTTAAAGTCTTTACAACATATGGTAGCTAATACCTTAGAGTGAATTTTATTTCCAAAATGGTGAGAACAGGACTTGCAAAAGAGTACGTTTATAATGCGAAAATATATGATCTACAAGAGGATTAATTTTTAGTGCAAAACCTGTACGTTTTATGATAGTCAGTAATTTGTAGGCCTCTCGCAAAAGCGAGGGTAATATAGCCTCCAAATTGAAATCGTACAAAATCATTATTTTTGGTAACAATTTGATATCGACGGTGGATAAAGTAATATAGATAAAATGTCAATATTAAGATATATTATTAAAAACTAGAAATGTTATCAAACAAACAGTTTATAACTTAAAAGTTATGCTTACAATACGTAAAGAGGAAAGTTTAAAGAATACTTCAGCGTACTTTCATTTTACGTGATTGATTCAAGCAAAAATTGCTGAAACGAAAAACCAAAAAAAAAGGGCCAACTTGACCCGGCTTTCTCTTAATAAATAAAATACAAAAATACTTGCTCTATGAATATCGATGAAACTTCGAAGCGAATGAGTTCTCTTTCTGGCTTAGATGTTGACCTTAAGCGGCGACGTGATGCCGCAGTACAGACAGGAGGCGCCGAAGACACCGCCGCACATTTTGTTACATTACTGCGCGTTCAAGGCGATCTGGGACTGGATCATTTTGTGTTTGACCTTTTACACGGCCATCATGGTACCCTACAACGTCGCGTTCAAGAACAAGACCAGCGAGGACGTATCGTTGCTGGTGGTCGACAGCATCGTCGACGTCATATTCTTCATCGACATTGTCCTCAACTTTCACACGACGTTCGTCGGCCCCGGCGGTGAGGTGGTGTCCGACCCGAAGGTACTTCGTCATCTAAAACATGGAATATTTATTGAAGTGCCTATTTTAATATGTAATCATCGACACGCGTCAAATTCTTGAAAACAGCAATGGGTAAAAATATGTATCGAATAGAAAGAAATTTGAACCCTTTGCACTCGAAGCAATTTTAATTCCAAAATATTTCCTTCCAACCTAAAACATTTTTATTGTATATATCTTTATTGCATTGTGCATTTAAAATTGAACCTGTTTTTTCATGCAACAGTTGAAGTTTTAACAATTTATAAAGTAGAGACGAATTAAATAATATGAAAATTGTTTTAAATAATGGTATGGCAGTTCTGGCTGAACTGTACTTTAGAGGACCAAAAATTTTCAAGTTTTCTGTATGAGAAAATGAGACGTGTAAGTTTTAGTACACGAAATTCAAGTTTTGGTTACCGGAGTTCAATGGTTGAGAAGTTATACACGTGTAAACATGAGCAATTTTCAGCATTTTTGACAGGTTAGAGCGTCGCCATATTGGATATTCGTTGGGTGGTCGAGTACTGCTGACGCATGGGCTAAGTAGTACTGAGCGGTATAGTCCAAGTTAGTTTGGGTTTAGTTAAAAGTGCTCAACGTTACACGCCTATAACTTCTGAACCAGTGAACTCCTCGCAATAAGACTTTCATTTTCTGTGTTTTCTCGTCGAAATCTATAGGACTGTATAAAAAGAAGTTTAAAAAAATTGGTCCTCCAAAGTACAGTTTAACTGAAATTTTTACTGATGACTCAGAGTCACCATTCGAGTGCAAAAGGTTAAGAATGAAATTTCGCTACGGAAATAAACGAGCCTGATTACTCATGATAAGTGACAGACAGCAAAGATTTGATATTGTATTAGTTTTCTGTCGGAACGAACCGTGCACGTTTGGAGGAAGATTGGCAAGGGTAAGGAGCGTGTTGTGGGTTCCAGGTGATCAGGATGAACTACCTGAAGTCGTGGTTCGTGATCGACCTGCTCAGCTGCCTTCCGTACGACGTGTTCAACGCGTTCGACCACGATGAGGACGGGATCGGCTCGTTGTTCTCCGCCTTGAAGGTGGTGCGTTTGCTCCGTCTAGGTCGCGTGGTCCGCAAACTAGACCGGTATCTGGAGTATGGAGCCGCGATGCTCATTCTTCTGCTCTGTTTCTACATGTTGGTTGCTCACTGGCTGGCCTGTGTCTGGTACGTCACTTTAAGGTGATTTTACCCTGCCCACACACTGAAAGGTAACACAGCTGCGGCAGGATTGACGGCTAACCTCGACGTCATTTACATAACACGATGTTTACGTGTCCCGATCGAGCCGGATGGGACTCTCGAGAATCTCTGTCGACAACGAACGACAACGAACGACAACTAACGACGACGAACCGCAACGAACGACGACCGTCTATTTCCTACATAGCTTTTCGCAATTGTAATACTATAGATCTGTGTTAATTATATACATTTTCAACATTTTATCGATGAAAACAACGTTTAGTATTTTCTCTGCAATTTTTTTGAAATTTCGTTTTAACGTCGTGCAATAAACCAATTTTTCTAACTTCAAAAAAAAAATCCAAGTCGCAAGGTCCAAAATTAAAAATATCTTTTTTTTTTAAGACTGAGCAAATGTTATTGCGAGTGACCGTAGGTAGAACGTTGGTACTTTGGATAGAAATGGACCTAAGACATCAATATTATATTATGATCACTTCTTTTTTCGATTCGTCTCTTTTTAGGCCTGTTTCTTTGAAAAATTTATACAGAGTGGAAATTATAAAACGTTACAGACGAATATCTCCAAAAATATTTATATTCTACAAAAAAATGTTTCAGACGAAAGTTTTCCAGTACCGAGGAGGACATCATGTGGTGGGACATTTATTTTTCTTAATTTATTTTTCTCGGTAAAAACGATTACACCTTTTCTGCATTTCCCTGCAAGTTTGACCTTGAATGACCTTGAGCCATAGGTCATTGAACTCATCTTAAAACGCGCTATTTGATGGTGGATAAAAAATCGATTATACCTTTTCTGCATTTCCCTGCTTGACCTTGAATGACCTTGAGCCATAGGTCATTGAACCCATCTTAAAACGCGCTATTTGGTGGTGGATAAAAAATCACATCATTCCATTTAAAAAGAGAATGTTGACCTTCATCTCACCTTGGAGTGTCCACCGGGAAAAATAAATATCCCACCACATGATGATTTTTGGGTACCTGTAATCAATATTTTTGGAGATGTTCGCCTGTAACGCTTTATAATTTGCACCCTGTATTTTTGTTGAGCCTAATGTACTAGCTATTCAGCTAATTAGTATTTAACCACTAGAAAATTGCAATTAAAAGGAACGTTTGTAAAACCATTGTTGCGATCGCACGATAAACACAGTATCGGCCAAAATTATAAGTTACAATTCGAAACACCGGGATCCCAAGCCTGATCGGGACGCTTCCAATTAGAAACACACAGAGACACACGCACACACTACACACCGTGACGCATGAGCCGCTTTCCACGCTCGTTCCGTTCGGGGATTAATCAAATTTGATTTAAACAAGATTAATCGCTAACTACATCCATCGTTACCCGGCTATAATGCTGTACAAATTAGTCGTTCGCAGAACCTTTATTCGCTGTCTATCATTAATGTACTGCGGATTTTATGCATTTATGGTATTTCAAATCAAGGAACAGACTAAAAGAATTTTACAGTTTCAATGTACATATTAGCATCAGCTTACTAAAATTATTAACAATAGAACTCACGAGCACTGAACACCAATGATTTATTACTGCTTTATAAAAATACCAAATACCAAATACCAAAAATACGAAATATCAAAAATACCAAATACCAAAAATACGAAATACCATAAATACCAAATACCAAAAATACCAAATACCAAAAATAACAAATACCAAAAATACCAAACACCAAAAATACCAAACACCAAAAATACCAAATACGAAACACCAAAAATACCAAATACCACATACCAAAAATACCAAAAAATAAGGTTGCATTTATTCAGATTTCGTCCAATTTTTGTTTATATACCTACTTCAATAGAAAAGTTTACTAAGAAACTCCTGAAAACATATTTATAAATTCAATATTTTTGTAAAAGAAAAAATTAGGAACCAGTCATTTTGACTGGCTCGGTAGTTCTAGTGTAAAAGGAACAAAGAAATCTCTGTTCTTATTTTGCATAAAATCCGCAGTCTATTCATAACGTTACAAAAAAGAAATACACCGTTGCATTTTAACATTCTTGGACGGTTTTTCCGTGGGAAGAATTAATTTCCAAAGTGAGTTGAAAAATGTCTGAGAAAAATGGCGAAATCGTCGCACACTCTCAAGACAGCGATGAACACGCGCGAGAGTTTCGAGTGAAAAGTTGGCGAACGGGTATTGAAAGCTGCCCCGGTCTCCCCGATACGGAACGAGACTGCTACAGCTTTTAGAATGGTAACGACGCGTTTCCGTTGCCTAGTGAACCAGCTGCGCGAACAAGAAGCGAAAGAAACCCGGCGCAGCGTAATCACGCTGCCGCTCCGGCGATGAAACAAGAGGGAAAAAGAGGGAAAAACGAGAGTTGCATCCCTGGTTGCATCCCTGGCTGCATCTAGCTCGTTCCACGCGCTTCTTAATTACTTTCGCTTGTGCCACGCGAGCGGCCATTAGCGCTTCAACTAGTCCGACAGATAAAACAGATCTCGATTCGATATAATAGAGAAACGTAGCGACGAGTTAGCTCGTGTCCCGTTCTACCCCGATTAGCGGGCGAATTCGTCAGACGAGAATGGCCAAGCCACGCGTAAGCGACGCTGGCCGAAAAAGCGCATCGACGCAAGTCCATCGAAACCAGGAAAGTGCCTGGGTGATTCAATAATTGTCCGCGAGCTACGCCCGAAGTCTAAGAGTGGGGGAAGAACCTAAGCGGGAAAAGTGCCTCGAATCAGTGATGGGAATGTTGGCGCTTTTCACGCGCATGCGCGAGTTTCGGCAGCACCGAAGCTACGTCCGAAGTTTGTGGGGTACTATTGGGACGAAAGTAGTGGGTTTGTTATTATATATTTCGTTTAAAGATATTTTAGTACCCTTCCCTTCCTTATTCCCAAGATGATGAAGAAGAGTAAGTTATATTATATTGTACATAGATACATAAATATTATATATTTATATATTATATATTCTATGTATAATATAGTATATGTATTAATAGATATATGTATATATGTATATATATATATATATATATATATATATATTTCATAATAAATTTTGCGAAATTAGCGGGGCGACCAAGGTACCCGATTTTCGTGCTTAACTGAGGCTAAAATCGCCGCGCATGCGCGTGAAAAGCGCCAATATTCCCATCACTGGTTGGAACTGGCTGCTCTATGGTAACGGTGGATGCTGGTGGGGGCAGTGAGCGCTATGGTGGGGACGATTTGTCTCAATTGCGACAAAATGCCCATGCCTGCTGTAAATTTTAGAGTACACAAGACACGTTCTTGATGGATTTTATAATATTTCTAATTGATCAGCTGTTCTAGCCACATACGTCTACAATTAAATCTACAGCTAGACAGTTATTGAATCATTGAATGATTGAATCACCTAGGTAAGAAAACAAGAGAATAGCGACTAGAGAAAGCATGCCGTGAGGTTGCGTTGTCATAGTCGCTCGGCAATTGCCTGTCATTGCCGATGTACACTACCGTTCACAAATGCTTAGACGCTTGGAAGAATTCGATCGAAGCATTATTATCACGAATGTACTATATAGACGTTCCGTGAATTATATTATAACATAATTAAGTTCTTTACATCTGACCTTGACCGTTGCTATTTTATTAATAGCAACTATTTTATTATTAATAGCAGCTATTTTATTAATAGCAACTATTTTATTACTAATAGCACCTATTTTATCAATAATTTCCTTTAAATCGAAATAAAATTCTATTTTGTTGTTGTTAATGTAAAGCCATTGTAGAACATATAGACACACAATAGATATACATTTTCTAATTTTTCTAGGAAATTATAAACTGCAAAGAAATTCTAATCACTGAAACCATAAAATAAACTGTCAGGCAAGGGGGTTAAGAACAATCGAATGAAATTGCACCGAACTTATTCGTACACATAATGTTTCATACCTTCAGGAGCAGTCGCAAGCGTTTAAACGCATTTGGACGGTGGTGTGTAGGTAGAGTATTTCATCGATAATTGTCCACAACACTGGTCTGCGGAGGGACAATTATGCGCGAGGGATATCATTGTTTGACGTTTGCCGAGCGTAGAGAACGACAGCCGAGCTCGAGAGGCCTCGGTCACCGAGAAATGTAAACATACCTAATCCAAATTTCCAACTTCTTTATTAATCATTATTTTTTTATGACCACATTTGTGACCATATTTATGGCATTTTTCTAATAAAAATTCCACAAATATGGTCATCGAAGTCCCATAAAAAAATAATGAATAATAAAGAAGTTGGAAATTCGGATTAGGCCTCTCGAGCTTCACGGCCCCTCAAGGGGTTACACCCCGCAGTGGTGGGCATATCTCAGGGACAATTACCGATGGAATACTGTATCGCGTGGCCTTGCCCGACGGCGAGGTACGCGATGATCGGTGTTGTTCGTGATCATCCGTGTGAGAGAAGGTGTGTGTCGGTTGCGTTTTGAAGGTACTCGATCGGAAGATCGGACGCTGACAACGGTGTCCAGTACTCCTGGCTGTGGAAGCTGGCGAACGTGACACAGTCCCCGTACAGCTACCTATGGACCAACACCAGCACTGCACCTGAACTTGTCGCGGGTCCGTCCCGTAGGACCATGTACGTCACCGCGCTCTACTTCACGATGACCTGCATGACCTCGGTCGGGTTCGGGAACGTCGCCGCGGAGACTGACAACGAGAAGATCTTCACCATCTGCATGATGATCATCGCCGGTACGGATAACGCACATACACGCGCGCACAGGCACACCCTTTTGCACCACCGCATCCGACCGATAGTACTCTCTCAACCCGCTATAGTCTCGAGAATATTGATTAACGCGCCTCCGAGGACCTTGAAGGTCCCACGTATGCGTTCTGACCTAATTTCCCGCGGCGTAAGTCGCTCTCGTCGGGGAAATCATGCTACGCGATCGTGCCAGCGGATCGAGAGAGACTCCGTGGACACCGATGCTCGCGATAATGATCCAGAAATCACGATGGCGCCTGCAGTTGTTGGAAAGAAGTCCGGTAGCGGAACGGTAGACAGTGGCGAGAGGTGATCACACCTTTGCGTAACTCGATTCGCTGATATCGTCACTTCCAACAACAGCAAAATTATGTATAGTTCTCGTCCACGAGAAGATGACACAGAGAAACTTGCAGGCACATGTTATTGAAAAGAAGTGACTTGTAAGCGCTCAACAGTCCTACCTCTACCACCCAACGAATATCCAATATGGCGACGCCCTAATCTATCAGAAACGCTTAAAATTGCTCATATTTACACACGTACAACTTACAAACCAGTGAATTCCTAACAATAATATTTTCATTTTCGTAATGTTCTCATCGATATCTAAAGGATTACATAAAAAAAAGTTTAAAACATCTGGTCCTCCAAAAGAAAGAACAGCCAATATTATAATAGTTCTGTCGAGATTTGTGCCAGCTTCTCGTAGACGAGAAATACCTGATAACCATAAACAATCTGACTACTCTATCCCCTCTGCCACGCCCCGCAGCCCTGCTGTACGCCACAATCTTCGGTCACGTGACCACGATAATCCAACAAATGACCTCCGCGACCGCGAAGTATCACGACATGCTGAACAACGTGCGGGAGTTCATGAAGCTGCACGAGGTGCCGAAGGCGCTCAGCGAACGTGTGATGGACTACGTCGTGAGCACCTGGGCGATGACCAAGGGCCTAGACACCGACAAAGTGCTCAACTACTGCCCCAAGGACATGAAGGCGGACATCTGTGTTCATCTGAATCGAAAAGTCTTCAACGAACACCCGGCGTTCAGGTGAGAAACCGTGCGGCGTAGCTCTGAAATAATTTTTACAAATAAAATATTTCCGTAACTTCGCGAATTCTAAAAAAGAAAATCTGAGATCCGCCATTTTAACTCTTTGCGCTCGAACGGTAAATCTGAGTCACCAGTGAAAATTGCCATAGCATTATCCGAAACAGTTTTCATATTATTAAATTCGTCTCAATTCTATAAATTGGTAAAAATTCAACTATTGGATGAGAAAACAGGTTTAACTTCAGGTTCAGAATGTAAAAAGGACACGTTGAATAAAAATGTTCTAGGTTGAAAGAGATATCTTGATTTTGGAATTAAAATTGCTCCGAGCGCAAAGGGTTAAACGACTTCGGCAGTACCAGTGTTAATTGACAAAAATTTCGTTTCGTAACCGGCAGGTTGTTGATGTAATTTGCTTGTTTGTTGTTGCACAGGCTGGCCTCGGATGGTTGCTTGCGCGCGCTGGCGATGCACTTCACGATGTCGCACAGCGCTCCCGGTGACCTGTTGTACCACACCGGCGAGTCGATCGACTCTCTGTGCTTCATCATCACCGGAAGCCTGGAGGTGATCCAGGACGAGGAGGTGGTCGCGATCCTCGGCAAGGGGGACGTGTTCGGGGACAGTTTCTGGACGAACCAGTCCGTCGGACAAAGTGCGGCGAACGTGCGCGCCCTTACCTACTGCGACCTCCACACGATCAAGAGGGACCGGCTGTTGGAGGTCCTGGATTTTTATCAAGCGTTCGCCAACTCCTTCGCCAGGAACCTCATCCTCACGTACAACTTGAGCCATCGGGTGAGTCTCTGTTCCCCCACCCTCTTCTTCTAACTAGACCGCGGGTTTTCATGCAAAATAAAAATTTCCTACATTAATTTCAAGCTACTTCTTTGAAAAAGTCAACCCTTAGCGTACTGGAATTATTTTCCTTGCTGGGACGAATAAATTTTCCTTGTGAAACAAAAACGTATACTGAAGAGTTAAGTGTATGAATTAAATCAAAGGAAACGTGTTCAGTAAAAAATTGTTTGATATTTTTCGGGAGTAATAATTTCTTTTATTCGAAGTCGCAGAACAGTAAAATTGCGTGGGCCACTGTCAGGAGCAGTGATGCCAGAAGGGTTGACTCGAGGGGAATACAGTTTACCACCTCTCTGATGACCAGAGTGATATGTGATACGTTGCGCGGCGCGTCACGTGACCAGTCTACGGTCTTAGTGGGGGACGTTGGAGTGTGCTCAGATAGTGGAAGGGGAAAAAGAGGAGAGGGAAATCCACCTAGTTTTGGGTGGATCTGGCATCACTGGTCAGCAGACATGCGTCCGCAAAGGGTTAATAATTGTAATAAGTTGGAAATAATGCAACAGTCTGTTCATTCAATTACCTAGATGTGTTCACTGTCTTGCATTTGATCTGGCCATTTTCTTTTCAATGCATAAAATCCGCAGTCTACTCAGTAACACAGTACATCCTCGCGTAACACAAACCACTGTTTAAAAAGGGATGTCTCAGCTGAACAGGATCACCTAACTATGGGCCTTATGTTTTTAGAAAGCATCGCGTATTTTTCTTTCGATGTCCTTGTAGAGCGTGAAAAAAATATTCAACGACCTCCGTAAACATACCATTCTGATAATTTAGTAACGACATGTTTGTGTCTGAAAACATCATGCACCTTCAGACACAAGTATCTCGGGATTAAATGATCAGAATGGTTAACAGAGGTCATTGAATTTATTTTTTCACGCTCCTCTAGAACATGGAAAGAAAAATACAAAGTTAAAAAAAATTCCTGTGACCTTGAAATCTCGCAAACGAGTGACCTTGGGGAAAATCTTTCCCCGTTATTAAATGTACCCTTTGAAACAGTACAACTTTGACTTGAGAAGTTTTTTCCTGTAACCATGATGAAGGAAAATATTCGGAGAAAAGTCGAGTAGATGTGTTGAGGGCGTTTGAAGGTCAACTAAGTTTTTCCAAATAAAACGAAGACTATCTTTCTCATCGTCGTCAATGTAGAAGGCTGGGTTTGATTCGGAGAAAAGAGATCGTACATCCGCAAAGGTTTCAGCACAGTTTATTGACCCCCGAAAAGTCTGGAACAACAGAGTGCGGTGTTTTACTCTTTGGTTTCTGTTGACTCGCGATAGGAATAACACGCGCACGCACACACACACACACACAGTCTTATGTAACAATAGTATTATTAACCGACATTTATCGCGCGATGTTCACCGATAACGGGCGGCTATCAGCGTTACCGGCGCGTTCCGATTTCTAAACGACTCACGACAGTCGCGACAGTCCACCCAGGCACTAGAGAATAGGCATTCGAAAGACACGGCGACTCGTTTAGCTTGCTCTCCTCTCGATGATCGCGACACGATGGCTCGTTGAGTTAAGTAAATCGCGCCGGATGACGATCGGAAATGATTTCAGCGCGAAACAGAAATATATACAGGGTGGAACACGTACAACAATTCACCTAACTTGCTAGCAAAGACAGAAGAAAATGCACCGCACGAAACATGCTTGATCTCCAAGGATCTCCGTTACAGTCAACCGTCCTATAACACGATTAGTCGATTAATATCGAGAAACTCAGAATTGGTACAAATCAGATGAAATTGAATTAAATGTGGTACTGATCAAATCACAATTTTCCCTCCGCGTCATAGGAGGGTTCACTGCACTGACGTCACCGATTGTTTACAAGCGAAGCCACAGGGGACACACAGAGGTCAACGTTGTTGTTTCAACACGTTGAACGCCGCAGAGGTCAAACTTGTTGTTTCAACACGTTGAACGCCGCAGAGGTCAATCTTGTTGTTTCAACACGTTGAACGCCACAGAGGTCAACTTTGTTGTTTCAACACGTTGAACGCCGCAGAGGTCAACTTGTTTCAACACGTTAAACGCCACACAGGTCAACCTTGTTGATTCAACACTTTGAACGCCGCAGAGGTCAACCTTGTTGTTTCAACACGTTGAACGCCACCGAAGTCGAGCTTGTTGTTTCAACACGTTGAACACCGCAGAGGTCAACCTTGTTGTTTCAACACATTGAACGCCATAGAGGTCAACATTGTTGTTTCAACACGTTGAACGCCACAGAGGTCATCGGTGACCGAGTTTCATGAGATGCATTTTTTCCTATCTGTTTTCCTCATGTGACCTGTTTATAATGCTTCACCCTGTACACGTGTATATCAGGCCGTTTACAGAGACATGAGAATTTCTTGAACGAACGGAGCAGTGAATGGAAACGGCTTGTTGACTCCTTAAACGATTGATACGACCGCGAAACCCGCCGTTTATTTCCTCGCTCGTCGCGAGATCGTACAGATACGGTTTTACAATCATCTCTCTCTGTTCTAAGAAGCTGTTTACATTTTAAGTAGCCTGATACAGATTCGTCGATACTCATAGCCAGGGATCGAAGTAGTTACAAAACATTTTCATAAGTACTATCTACGGACCGTGAAACTTTTTCAAAAAATGTTCTCACATTGCAAGTTATAGGCGTCAAGAAATGTCCTTGAACTCGTGAAATATAGAAATTAAAATTAAAACATTCCAACAAATCAATATTGTTAAACGAATATTAATATAACGATATTAAACAGTCATCGTTGCACTGCTAATCTTTACGCAATCTTCGATTGTTATTAAAATCGGCAGTATAGTTATTACAGTGAAATCAATACTCTGTTATTTTTTTGGAATATTTACGCCGGTAATTTGCACCTTCGTTCCTGAAATCTATGAGAACATTTTTGGGAAAAGTTCTTACAAAACAAACCATAAATCCAAACGTAATTTTCTAGTCACTTGCATTATGATTTCTTAAGACGCTACAATAATTACAACATTGCTCGACGTCGCTAGTTTCCTACAAGAAAAAGGAACTGTAAATTCACCGTTGTGAAAGGAACTAATAAAACTTTGTGTGTGACCAACGTGGCAGTCAACAGGTTACTAAATTCTGATATGGCTCGTTTGACAGAACAAGGGGTTACAAAGAAAAGACAATGGTCTATTTCGATCCCTGCTCGCAACACGCGAATGACACTGGTGCATCACTCTTTCTTCTCTCTCTGTCCATCGCTATACATTTTGCGGCCGGACATTTCCAGTATCGCTTTCGAGGTGTTGTCCTGGTCCAGTACCGACCTAGAGTCTCGCACGTTTTCCTCCGGGTCTGGTAACGGGCCGACGCCCCACACCTCGCAGTGTTTGATCTTGAAGTTCTCCTTGCCGCTGAGCTGCACGTAGTTTTGGAAGGTGGTGCAGGTCAGGCTGGACTTTCCTGTCCCGTACTCGCCGTCCAGCCACAGTCCAGGATAATTCAGCTGCCCTCCCATCAGTAAACCGTTAGGCATAGTCTGTTGATAAAGATTCAGATATTGATAGTGCTTGTTGTAACCGGTGGGCGAGAACGTCAGTATGTCCGGCTCGAGTTTGAACAGAAACGACGAATGATTCCCTATGAAATTGGGTCCTAGGGCCCAGCTGTCCGAGGCGAATCCGCCAAACACATGATTATCGGTGTCCTGGAGTATGATGATCGTAGAACCTTGCATGGTGATTCTGCCAAGCATGGTCGAGAACGATTCCCCGTGCACCTGGCTGGAGAACAGGAATCTCCACTCGTTGCGAAGCTCGTGCGGCAAGCTCAGATTCAGAAATAGAACGTCGCCGAGTCCTAGAATGCTGGGGAAATGCGGTATGTTCTCCAGACCCTTGCAGACCGGCAGCAAGTTCAAGTCGTTTATTCTGCCGCTGGTACTCTTGTCCCCCTTCTTCTGGGACACTAGGAAAAGGCACTGGAAGACGTGCGATTGGATAGTCTTGAAGGTTGCAGCGGTGACGAACCAGTTCTCGATCTGGTCGACGGTCAACGTGTCTCCGTGTTTAAGGATGTCTTCGCACAGAGTCCTCGAACGCATCCCTATCCTCCTGGTGTTGACGGTGCAGCCGATGCTGCTCCAGGTCAGGTAATGCGCGTTACCAGAGTTCTTCTGCAGCCTCAGGTAGGAGTTGATAGTCGCTTGAACGTACTGTAGAAAAATCTCCGTCGGTATCTCTTGCTTCTGCTCCTCCTCCGAGTACCCGTTAAACACCAAGCTCGTCCTCTCCTCTGGGCTGCCTCGAACGGCGTACACGTACAAACGGCCAAAGTTCTCTCCGTTGATGGCGGAGACCTTCTTCCCTGGCTCGTGACAGAGGAACCGCACCACGAACTGTAACAATGTGTCGTCCAGATGGATGGACCAGTGCTTGAAGATATCCTCGCGCTTTATGGAACCTGAGCTGCGGAACATCGACTTGAACAGGTTCTCCACCAACGTCAGCTCGTCCGCGGATAGGATATTCGCGGAGGAGGATGTACGGCTCCATGCGTGACCCATCTGGAACAGTTTGTATTCGTTAAATCTTGAGATAAGATTGGGAAGCTGTTCTTCGTTCGGATAGAAATATATCATGTGACAAATGAACAGCCTGTGGAAATACAGACTCGTGTGCACAGGCTTTTCAGAAAGCTAGAAGCATTAGTTTTTGCTAAATGATGTGTAAAAAACTTTCTGTAGAAAATTGCATTCAGTTGGAAACTTAGCGAGTCACTGTAGGCATCGATCAAGCTTTATCGAATTAACGTTACTGTTGGATACTTAAGTTCCAGTTATTACACAGGACGTTGTGGCTGTCTTGAATATGTACTAAGTGGTACAATACACCAGACATGAAATTTAAATGGTGTTGAAGGGCGCATCTTGTAAGCCACGTGCTATTACATATCACACATATCTAGATAATTTTTTCTACCGTGCTTTTAGGTACATTCTACTTCTCATTTACTGCACGGTAACTTATTATCACAGTTCAAAACAATGAAATAACAACCCCATAGAAAACTTCTTACGTTTTCAATACTTTTCTACTACTTCATATAAGATCTTACTTCTCCATATCCTCAATTGTTACTGAAAAGTTTGTTTTGGATCATTGCGTGTGAGCATGAGCTGTGCACGACGTTTGTGTACATTTCTTACTAAAAAAACTTGTTAACACATTCTCACCGTGTAACGCATACATGAATTTTCACATTCTGTGTTCAAACAAATCGATAAGATATTCTCGTCAGACTTGCTTCGATAGATATTTCACTAATTGGGCATAATAACTACGCAGTATCGCTTAAGAATGATTATCATAAAATTGATGGTATTGAACATCAATTTATTACTACCAAAATTAAATATCCACTAAAATTATCCATTAACAATTGTCCTTAGTAACGCTGATCGCCTCTACGAACAGAATAAATAAAACTTGTGTGAAGCATACAAAATTCGCGCGGCATTCAACATGTTGACTAGCTAAAACATGAATAGTATTTTTTAACATGACATTGCAAAATTCCGTGGCCTCGATCGACAGAAACAGGTGCAAATGTATTAAAATATATAACAGTAACGTTAACTCGATAAAATTCAATTGATACCTATTTCCACTGAATTTCGTTCCTGATGACAGCTTTGTCCGAACAGCAACCGCCTATTCTACTTGACCACGACGTGTCACTTTCTCTTCGTTGGCATTCGTAGCTTGTCGACGTGTCGTTAATCGTGTACGTAACAGGAGACCGAAGAAACGATAGTTTCTTTTCCCCGTTGAAAAATTGAGATAAGACGTCCTGTCGACGGAGAAATATCGAGAGCACAGTGATATCTGCACGCACCTCTTCGTGGTTTTTCCACCGGGTTAATTAAGATCGGTGGGAAGTAACGATGGTGAAAGTACGCGCGAGGCTGCGCACTTTTCGTCCGAATCAGGTTCGATGCATCCGAGACGAAGTTCCGAGACGGAACTCGTCGACGGAACGGTCCGCGACCTTACCCGTTCCGACGCGATAAATAAAGTATTTTGAGGTTAGCCGAGTACGGGCAGTCTGCTACTTGTGCGCCTATTGACTCTCGTCACCGCGCATGCGCCGTGTCCGAATGTGGGCGTGCGAACCACCTCGCGTCCCTCTCGCTCGCGATTGTTCATCCGGAAAAACAATACAAGAACCTGTTTTTCCGGTGTCAAACGAATGTCCGAATGAATTCGATCGAATCTCAACGACTGACTGTTGCACGCTCCGACCGAGATCAACTCATCGAAGAATCAACTCGTATTAACAATTAACCCATTCTACCTCTGAACCACTGTTTAACCCTTCCTACGTCAAATTGGCAATGACAGTAAGAATTATCGAAGAACGAACCGCTTGATATGAATCAATTTTTTCGGACATCGTAATTGTAAGTTTCCATGTCAATCATTTGATTAGAAAGTTCGGAAAATTTAAATTTTGTGTTTACTTCGGGGAACAGTCGCTCGCGGGCTTTTTGAATTTTCCAAAATGGGATTGACGTTTAGGTTGGTCGGTCGAGGTTGTCGCCTATATTGATCCCATTTGTGTGTAATTAATAAATGTAAACGGGAACTAATGAACAAAGTATAAAGCACAGTGAAGGGTATTTTAAAAAGTAGGAGTTAGAAACATGGTATCGCAGTATTATTTTTAGGGATTGAAAGAGTTGTGGAACTTTTTAATAGTTGCTATTTAAATCGTGGACCGGAGACCTTTTTTGAAAAGCGTCCTCGCATTATAAGCTCCGATGGGAACGGATACAGAAAAATTTATAGTGTGAATAAAATTTAACAAAGTATAAATAGAAACGGTTCTGTACCAGATATGTCGTTCATCGATATTAAACAAGCTTTCGATCGCTGTAACAAACACTTAATACTATTCGTTGGTTAGTACTACGTCATCAAACAACTTTTTCGATTAAAACGATATTATATTTTATTTATTTATAGATCACACGTTTAAAATTTTTCACTAAAATTTGTGTAATGGGTATAATTTGTTTTAATATTAATGCGTTAATGATGATCATTGTTTATTTTAATGACTGATTATTTTAGTAGGCGAATAGAACGATTTCGATGGACGAATTGGCAAGTGCTGTTGGAAATCTAATTTTGAACGGAACAATGCGGTCCGTATCGATGATGGACCATGATAATTATTAATACTGAATAATTAACCGAATAATCGTCACCTACATAGTAAGGGGCGGAAAACCGATAAAGGGTCCGCCGCGTTGCAGAACATTAATAATAGCAATGGAGATTCGCGCGAGCAGAAATAATTATTCTGGGAACCATAAATAATACCCGGTCTTCCACAATTGCAATCTCGCTATATATTCGTTGATTCAATAACAATTCATTATAAACGACCGATGCGTTGACCAACAAAACATTTCGAAATAATTATTTATATATAATAATTACAATTATAATTATATATATATAATTATTTAATTATTCCTCTCGTTCGCTACAAAAAGAAAGATCTCAATTCGATTTGCTATTCAACCATCATCATGCGAACGCATTCACGCCGCTACACCATCCATTATGCAACAAAGGGATCACTTGTGCATGAATAAATCGAATCGAGTTAACCCGTTAACCGTAGAAGACGAATCCGAACATCATTTCTGCTCGATTTCGTTTCTGAAGGATCTTTTTATTTTCTTGTTTGGAATTTCGACTCGATACAACTATCAGCTTCGTTTAACAAATCAATCTTTAAAATAGAATCTCGATTATGCAGTTGACTTTAGAACGAGTCGCACATAGCACGATTTATCGTACAGCTTAAAAGACATTTATTTTAACATATTTCGCCAAAAACATCCTAGATTGTTATAATATAAATCAAGATTAATTTGTTTGTATTCTACGCTCAAAATACTCATACAGTTACAATTCTCAGTTATTGAGAAAGATGTTGAAAAAAAAAATTCAACTTTCAGAATTTTCTCTGCTTCAGCCGAAAAAGCAAAACGAATGATTCTTACGTAGAAAAATTCGGTAGACTCTCCCAATTATGACTGTATTTTTTTTATAACATTATAAACATTTAAACATGTGTAAAAAATTTTTACACATTTCGCACGAATTTTTGGGAAGGTTTGTCGATGTCATATAAAAAATAATGGTCCAGCCTGGAATCGAACCACATCACGCGGTAATCGAGACTTCCACCTTTCAGAATCAGCCTTTAGAGTTTGAAAAATATTTTTAATTTTTGAGATACAAAGCAAAATAGGTCCGCGTGTAACGGGGTTCGATCAGTGATACTGATCGACGATGCTCATTGGCATTTTTTACACATGTTTAAATGTTTACAATGTTATAAAAAAAATACAGTCATAATTGGGAGAGTCTATCGAATTTTTCTACGTAAGAATCATACGTCTAGCTTTTTCGGCTGGAGCAGAAGAAATTCTGAAAGTTGAATTTTCTTTTCAACATCAAATTTCCCAATAACTGAGACTAATAACGACAAAGGGTTCTCGGATTCGTGTTCTGCAGAACGAAAGTCTATAAGGAGGTACATAAATGTTCTCTGCGACAAAAATGTTGTTGACCAGTATTTATTATCTGTATTCTTCGTAATGGCCAGTTTGTTTTACCGCCGTAAATTGTGGAGATCGCAACGATTTATTTTCTGTGCAGCTGATATTCCGGAAGGTGGCCGACGTCCGACGAGAAAAGGAGCTGGCCGAGAGGAGGAAAAACGAGCCGCAGTTGGATCAAGCGCAAGATCACCTGGTGCGCAAAATTTTCTCGAGGTAGGGACAGATTTGTTGCCATTGAGCTCGAATGGATACCGATCGCGAATCCATTCCGCGCGAAACGACGGCCGCTGCTTCGCTCGAGACGGTCCATCGTCCTTCCAGCTTCATCAAACTGGATTTCTCTTCGCAGAAAACTACTTGTTCTCTACCATCAGACCGATATTTTATGCTCGCACAGCCTCAACATGACAAAAGTGAATAGATGTATTTTAAAACAGTAAAATCATTAGAAGAATATAAAGACACTTTTACATTATTTTCAACCCATTAAACATAGTAAGAAAGAAGTTTAATTGTTATTTTACCCCAGTTTATTGGAATTCAGGTAGAAAGTTTTTATTTTGCATAAAGTTCCGGCAGTCTAGTTATTACATTATTTTCCGCAATGATCGAAAGAAGGAGTAGATTTTCATTGAACATTTTGTTCTCTGCAATCGATTTGGAAACTTTTCACTGCACGAGCATAAAGGACGACGGAAGATGGAACGCGTAAGCCTTTAAAGGGGGTATTGCATCGAACGGCTGGAATCCGGACATCGCTGTAGATCCTGAAACAGTGAATGTCGAACAAAAAAATAAAAAAAGAGACGAAAAGGAGCTCTCGAGCGAATCGCGGCGGGCGTCTTCGACGAAAATACGTATTGAAAGGCGCGTGCGTTCTCTCGCCGTTGTTCGATCGATGTTTTGCCGTTCGAAGCGGAAAGTGTTTCGTGTTTGACGAGACAGGAGACACGCGTCCTGGTCCTGGTAATCGAGACTTGTGTCCTCTCAGGCTGGACACGAGGTCCTCAGAATGCGTCGAAACAGTGGGGAACGCGCGTGCGCTCGCATCGATTGTTCGGCGGCGGCGGCGGCGGCGGCGGCTATAGGCGGACTGAACCGAACGGTATTTTCTATGTATACATGTGTATGTATATGAGATTACGAACGAACGAACGACGAGATAATGAAAAGGATTCGTTAACGAATTTAACGGAAGGAAGGGAAGAGCTTTTGCGAGAATGGGAGAGCGCGTGTGCTTGCGTGCGTCTGCGTAGATGGGAGCGAGCGAATGTGTGCGTGAAGGAAAGGGAAGTAATCGGAAGTAATGAAAAGTAATGAAAATACGCGGATTTAAATGGAAGCAGAGGTGTGTCGTCAGCGGGCGATCCACGTTTCATTACCGCTACTAAAAACTGCTACTCTGCTACTACTACTATTACTACTACTATTACTACTACTACTACTATTACTACTACTACTACTCTACTACTATTACTACTACTATTACTACTACTACTCTACTACTACTACTATTACTACTACTACTCTACTACTATTCCAATCCGTATCTCTCTGTGGTAAATTGTTGTTGATTGTTGATCGTTGCTTGGCTGGCCTGTTGTCCGAAAAGGTTCAAGACCGACGGGGAAGCCCAGATTGGCGTGACCAGGGCCGCAAACGGACGGTCCCAGCAGGATTCCGACGAGGAGCTCACCGTGAACGTCCTGCCGCCCTGGCCCAGTTTTAGGCAATTTCATTTCTTACGTATTTATTTCTCTTCTTCATTCTTTTTTATTGCCATCTTTGCTACTTCTTACGTACCAATCTCTAATTAAGAAACTTTTTGCGTCGACACCGTCGATCGATATTATACTGTAAAAGAAAGACAGATATCAATGACCAAAATGATGAAATAACAATAAAACAATAACGAGAACACACTCTCGAGTTGAACGACTTGATTGAATATATTATACCGTTCGATTGATCCGATTTTTATTATTCTTCTTCTCATTATGATTATATTTACCATCGTTATTATTATTGTATATTATTATTATTATTATTTTATTATTATTATTATTATTATTATTATTACTGTACACACTCAACTGTGACTTTTCTATCGCTATGATATATACAGACACACATACATATATGTATATGTACATATAATGTATAATAAAAAATATATATGTATATATATGTATGTGCGTGCATGCGTGTCTGCGGCTGTGGGCAAGGACGACGCGTGTAATTTTTGAGAAATTTCAATTGACGCGTTAATCAAGTGAAAGGGAACTTTTTAGGTTCCATAAAAATAATACTAATATTTCATTTGTAGGAGCTAGACAAGATGATGTTGGTCCGTAAAATTTGGGGTTAGGACGACGATCACTCGTATCTTTCCCGTTTGATGTCCCTCTATTTTCTATTTATATATTAGTGTACTGCGGATTTTTATGCAAAATATAAATGATCTACGTCGATTGTATGAATTGGAGAGATTCATATAAATTTATAGAAAATTTAATATTTTCAGTTAATTTATATGAATTGGGAAGATTTATATAAATTTATAGAAAATTTAATATTTTCAGTTAATGTATATGAATTGGGGAGATTTATATAAATTTATAGAAAATTTAATATTTTCAGTCAATGTATATGCATTGGGGAGATTTATATAAATTTATAGAAAATTTAATATTTTCAGTTAATTTATATGAATTGGGGAGATTTATATAAATTTATAGAAAATTTAATATTTTCAGTTAATGTATATGAATTGGGGAGATTTATATAAATTTATAGAAAATTTAATATTTTCAGTTAATTTATATGAATTGGGGAGATTTATGTTGAACGACAATATCTCTTCTTTTAATAATTTTGATACGCCGAGAATGGTATGGCGGCATTCTTATAGTATTGTACCGCGTACAATCACGTTCGCCATGAATGCAAAACATCCGCAGTCTGTATATTAGTTTGCTTGTGCTATAACTCCTTTAGCATCGAATAAACCGACCAGCATTACATTCTGTATGTTTAATTTACTGGGTAAAAACAGTTTCAGTATATACAAAACACACAGAACATAAAAAGTAAGTAGAAGAAAGAGAAATAATCGTTTCTCTCCTATTCCCCTTAGCGCCATCTTGAATCTCCAGTAAATCCAACAATAAGTCAGGATCGGCGCTTCGTATACTATCTTTTATGCTCCTAAGTTGCTACAAAATCACCTAACATCAGGATCGATAAGCGACGTAATAAATTCATTTACTCTTTTACGTTTACTTTCGCAACAATTCTATTATACAACAACTTTAATGTTTCGCTAAGACGTCCGTTTCATTCTTCTTTCTACGATACAAATTTGATCATTGTTACCATTCCCCTTGGGGAAACCATAATTTTGATGCTATCCCAGTAATCACACTACAATTTTATTTATTAATTCTCAAATGAACCAAACGAGCACACAATAAACTAAACGTATTAAACGTAAAAATTAAATCATGTCTCGCACGATTAACCGCAATTATAACTTACTTTTCAATTTACTTTTTACCGCAAGATTGTTTGCAAGAGTTGAACCCTTTTCGTCGTTCATGATGGAACAACAAAATTGAAACAAAGACAGGAATTAATTTGTACACCTACAGCTGTGTCCACGCTGAACCAACATCGAGCCATTTTTTATTCTGCAAAAAAAAACAATAAAAGGAGCCCAAAAAGTTGCTCGACTTAACAAGAATATTTCGAATCGTTATAAATCTGAATATTTACATAACGCTACCAAGATAGCTGATAGTTAATATTTCCAAAGTAGGATCGCGTGACACGCGACGTTTCGCCTAACAGCCCCAGACACGTATGCTTCTCTACACTCACACGGACAATACCGTACACGTGACCACGTGCGAGACTCGTACACGTCCGATTCGCATCAATTTTTGTTTCTATTTTTGACCGTCCGGAGAGAGAGAGAATATTATTATCCGGACAGGTTGATCCTGATTTTTTGGCGGACACGGGACCCCGCGGTATTACGGAGCGACCACATGATCAAGAGATAAAAGAAAAGTATGATTTTTTTTCTGTCGGAGAACAAAAAAACTCTGTGCTCTCTCGATATAAGCGCGCGCACGGTCCCGTCCGCGCTCGGAGACGCTCGTTCACGTTTCCGGAGTCAAGGGTATCACGGATGTGCAATCGCTGTACACATGCTTGAAAGAGACAATTCAATCCATTCTATATATACATATTTATATACATATATATGTAGATATATACATATGTATACGCGTGTGCACGGTATACGTATGTATGCATATATATATATATATATATATATATATATATATGTATATATATGTTTATTCTATTTTCACAGCACGTCCACGAAACACCACGCCTGGCCGAATCGAGGCTCGAGGACTCTCTTCGTAGATAAGCGCACGTTTTCAGTAGACGTTTTCAGTATGCATAGACGCCCGCAGAAAACACGACGAATCTCGTTAATCCGGACGAGTGATCGATAAGGACGGCTCGAGACAGGCTCTGTCTTATCGTTCGATCCTCGAAACGGAGAATCGAAAGCCTCCGTTCGCACGGAAACACGTCCCCGATAGAACGACACTTTTCTTTTTCTTCTTCACGCCCCTGAGCGTACGCCACTGGCTATACTAAGTTTTGCATTCGCGTGTCTGTATTCTTGCCAGAAAATATTCGATCAGCCGTTTAACGAATTATCTGGATCCTCTTTCTTTCGTCAAACATAAAATAACGAAATCTATAAAGTTTCTCAAGCGTTATTTTGTCTCTATATTCTTACTCAAAGGATCACTATAACAGTTAATTTTTATTAAATTAATTTAAACTTCAATGTTCTGAGGACACTGCAGCTAGCAGGGTGCAAGCTCTATTTTTACCAAATTCGAGTAAATTAGAGAAAACTGTTTCATAAAATTATTACTCTGACTTAACGTTGAAATGAGAACATTGAAAAATGTATAACTTTTTAACCAATGAATTCCTCGCAATAAAATTTTCATTTTCGGTGTTTACTCGTCGAAATTTATAGGATTGTATAAAAAAAATTTGAAAAAAAAAGAGTTCTCCAAAATGCAGTTGAACCTACCTTTTTACACAATAAGCAATAGTTATTCAGATAAGTTTCTATTTCTATCTTCGGCGAAGTTTTCAAATCTGTAGCTGCATTCTTCTTGCTACAATGTCTTCGATTTTTTCATTCTTCCGAGAAAGTATGTTCAACATTTTCGAAAATTCTCCTGCGCGGCTTAAAAATAGTTGATTGAATATGCTACAATATCTACCCTCGCGCGGAAGGTTGAGAATAGTTAATTTAAACTTGCGTACGGCTTCAGCAGCCCTAACAGCACGCTCAAGGGTTGACACTGCTGGTGGAAACTATAACAACCTAACGTAATTGTTTGTAGTTGCTCGTCCTTATAAATTCGCGCAACGATCGCAAACTTTTTGGCCGGTGATGTACGCTCTGCCTCAAACTTACGAGGTAAATCTCTGCTTATCTTGTAATTAGACTGTGAATTTACATCTGCATACACGCACGAATATCTGTTTGCCCTGGTACGTCGAAGATTCGTCTTGAAAATATTTTTACAATTTCTCTTGAAACATTTTTCAGAACGTGCACCGTTTTTATATGCTTCAAAGAAATTTTTTTAATCCTTATCTCAGTCTACTTTCAATTTGTCTTGGAATTTTTTCTGCATGTTCTTGTAGACAGACAGCAAAATTGCTATAAATTTCTACTTCTATAAATCTCTACTTGCTATTAATTAATTTACGTTGAAGACAATCAATAAAAATATACTCCGTATACTATGAAGTCCGACGACTACGATGTTATTCAACATGCGTAGAGAATGTTAACTGTTAAGACTTTGTCTACTGAGAAATATCAATAATTCCTAAAAATTTATAGTTTCAGTAACAAGTGTGTAATTTCTTAACAGCTATAAAAAAATTCACTCGTGATCCAACAGATTCCACTGAACAATAGAATCCAATTTCTTTTGGGGTTACCAGTTTGAAAAAAGATTTCGCAGCCTCTTCGTGTCGTAGCACATTGCATCAGAAACCTATTAACACTTTAAGAACGAATGTCGATATATTAAAATCAGGATTATAAATTTCTGAAGTCGCAAACGTGCAATTCAATTGCACAGTATTCAAAATTTCGTTCTCCAAGTTCTCCAAGTAAAACAAATTCTCAGTACTTGAAAATGTCCTCGTCCGCAAAGTGTTAACAGGTTTCCGGCAGATAAAGTATTAATCAAAAGTTCGAACAAATTGTCGACAATGATTTTGTCGAGGCTACGATGATCTCGTTCTCATCGGGGACTGTTTCCCTGTGTAAGTATGCGACAGATTCGTTCGTCTCTCGTTTGAGCCTTTCCACGCGAAACGCGATTCACGTATCGCGAAAAACATCGCGAATCGCGAGCTACGTTCGCGATACATAAAACACACACTAGGAAATGCAACGTTGATAATTACTTCCATGTATCTCATAAACACGTATCTCACGATACCGGAAATCCGCGACTCGTGTGTCTCCTTCGCGGAAAGGCTCTAAAGCTGCAAATACACTAGCAAAGAATATGCGACATTTTCTTGCGAGATCAACTCTCGGATACTTGTCCACAAATATAAATACAGATTGTCCCAAAAATGTACATCCTCCAAAGGAGCGATTCCTGAGATAATTTCAAGTAACTTTTTCCTTCGCGAAAATGTTCTCCGCGGCTTCGTTGAGGAGTTATCAACGAAAAGCGTGGACCAATCGGAGCGCGGCTGCAGTGATCCTTGTTTTTCGTTAATAACTCCTGAACAAAACCACGGAGAACATTTTCGCAAATGAAAAAGTTACTTCGAATGACCTCAGGAATTACTTCTTTCAAGGGAGTACACTTCTGGATCACCCTGTATATTTTCACGCTCTCTGAGAGCATCGGTCGCTAGTTCAACATAATGGCCGCTTTCTTAAAGGCGTTTACACGTGTCGCGGGAGTCACGTCGCAAATTATATTTTGCCAGTGTATTGGCACTTTAAGTTACGCGAGAAACGCAGCGGCGATTGCGACAGCCAGAGGCTAGAGGTAGTCTACAGCTTCCGTGTTGTATTCGTAGATGCTCTGTAGAAGGTCCAGGCATTGAACTCGTAAAACTGCTCTCACCCCCATGCGGCTCCTTATTCTCTCAGGTGCGACTCGGGCAGCTCGGCTCGGCCAGGTGTCGCATCCCTCGGGATGCGTCTGTATACACACTATCACTACCCGATGCCATATATATATATATATATATATATATATATATATGTATATACATATACATATATAATACGATGGCGATCACTGCAGTTCTGACGAATGCTAGAGTGCTGTAAGATATACGGCTTTAGAGGGTTATGCGCATCTTTCTCACACCGTATGTAATACATGTATATATATATATATATATATATATATATATATATATATATATATAGCGTGCATACATGTGTATATGTATATAATTTTTAGCGAAAACCAGGATTGTATAGTGCGGACCCAAGGGCGCCGTAACTCTTTCGCCCGACGTTCTTAATCCTGAAATCAAAATGGCCGCCCGTTAACCCGTTGCCTCACGAGACTCTCCAGATCGAAATTTAATAAACCAGGGATCTCTTTCGATAATTCAGATGTTTTGTTCAGCACCGACTTTTATCTCAGCCTTTATAATTGCAATACTCTATGTTAACACTTTAACCATCGGAAGACTATTCATTTAGGATAACAACGGATAGTTCATTCACGAAACAATGAAAATATTTAAAGCATTTGAAAATGCTTGTTGTACTATGTCGAACTCATTAATATTATTATGGAAAGAAATTTTGTATATAGCTTCTGTATTTTGCAACTAATTGAGACAATTTTTATCTTGCATTAAGATTCGCAGTCTATCGATAACTTTCTTTATTTGAGAAATTTTGAGATTAGACGATATAATTTGTAAAAATTGGAAATACTGCGTCGTTTCTGAAAAAATTTATGCAGAAACCCGCTGTTATCTATCTTTGATTTTCGAAATATTATTAAAAGATTGCCGGTAGATAAAGTGTTGCCGTATCCTCTTGTAAAATATGGGAAAAGTTATTTGTCATCGGAAATTCTCAGAACAACCATGCGTTAGAATTATAAACAACGATACAGAGAAATGGCGACGCGCATACTCGACCAAATCCAACGCACTTCCTGCGTGAAATTGTTCGTATATTCGTTAATGTAATTTATAGAATTGATTAGGTTGTTACATGAATACGTTCGATTATCTTCTATAGTTTTGTTTCATTTATTAACAAAGTAGAATCGTTCGATGAGTTCGCGATCAAAGGGTAAAACTCACAGGCAAAATCGAGTTACGGTCAATCGAGTATAAAATCGTTGACGAACGAGCTTATGAAATAGAATGGCTTCCATGTAATCGCTAGCTTGAGGATTATATGCATTTACGGCGAAGACGACCGCAAGCGAAACGTAACTATGCAGACGTTACAACATTTCAATAATGCTGTAACACTATTACCGACTTATTAAAATCATTAACAGAATTAACTATCATATTTTTACGTTACATAAAACCCGCAGTCTAGTAATCGCATGTACCTACAACGAGTCGTATTTAAATAACGTATTTACGTAACAACCTAACAACATTTCATTCACAAAACAATAAAAACGCTAGTGGGAACGACAAATGTTAAAGATCACGTGAAAGCATCTATATTTTCATTGCAACGGGGACATTGTTGAAAGTCTCTAGCGCTAATTGCAAATGAAATTTGATTTTGATAAAGCTACAAGAGAAAAGAGACAGAACGTCTCCGCCGAGGGAAATAAATTGTTCATCAGAAATCGAAACAATGTGATTCTCGTGCGAGCAGGGAACATTGTGGAGGGAAATAAAATTCGCGGAGGACAGGGTTTCGCGTCTTGGAGAATTTGATCTTGTCGGAGATGGAACATAGATCGCAAGGCAACTGGTTAAAGTGGAGACGGTGGTCGCGCGACGCGAAACGAAATTTCATTCGAAATTCGCAGCCCCGCGGAGCGAAAGAAGTGGCGAAGTCCTCGCTGCGCCTCGAGCATCCGATCCTTTTACGATTTTATGCAACGCCGAATGCATGTGACGTACACACTCTAGGATTCAAGTTTCTCTTCTTCTCTCTTCTCTCTCTTCTATTCTACTCTATCTTTCTCTCTCTCTCTCTACTTTCTTCTACCTCTGTACTATCTAACTATACCTCTGTTCTATCTTTCCCTCTCTGTCACCTGTACTTATATATTTCTATATACATACACGGACACACTGACACACAAGGAGACGTACATAATATATATGTATGTATATATATACATGTATAAATATACATATATAAATATACCGGTGGCGAGTGTAGCTGCTTGAAAGACTGCCAGAACGCCGCGAGGGCCGAAAACAGTCGCAGAACCATTTAAAAGAATATTATTATTATTATTATTATGGTTGTACCTCGATCGCGGCATGGTTCTATGCATGATAGATACTTAGAGTACCTAGAGTAATTTTCAAAGAGGTGGTCGAGGATCCTCGCGAAGATAACCTGTGGTTCTATCGTCGACAGCCGATCGGCCAACAGCCAACCGGAAGTCCTCCGAGCAGCTCGCCGCACCCTCAGCAACGTATCATCGGACTTCGCGCGTCGATCAAACTGAATCGTGACTCTGTTCGACGAAAACGATTTATCATCCACAAAATATATCGATACCGATCCCGCGGGAGTATCGAAACACACTGCCCAAACGCTGTTTCTACAATATCCGCTCGCTGGTCCTCGAGCTTCTTGCCCCTAAACGCTTAGCAGAGTTGCTCTGCTGCATTTGAAATTGAAATGCTCCTAAGATTACTCCTAACTGAGCGACTTTTCGATCATGAAACACGATTACAGTTTATCTATTGAACAGTCTTTTCAATTTTTGTTGTCCGACAGTATTAAGCATTAGATCGCGGATCATTATGAGAAATTAGAATTGTCTGTATCGATTTCGAGAAATTGGCGTTGCATAGAAATTGATTTCTTGTCTCGGTGGTGGACTGCGGATCTTTCTGCAAATGGTTTATTTTATAAATACCAGGATGAAGAACAAGCTCAATTTCTTAACTAGAAAATTCCTTGTGATAAGAATAGAGTTGAAATGTCGTTAATGTTTGTTTTTTATCATTACTAGTTTACTGAAATGTATCTGGATTAACCCTTAGCACTCCAGTGGTGACTCTGAGGCACCACTAAAAATTACTATACCATTATTCAAAATATTGTTTACATTATTAAATTGATATTCAATAAATTCGTTGCCAAACATTTAAGTATTCTATGAAGTATTATATCAGTTCCATTTCTTCAAAATGATAAAAATCATATAGAATGGAAATATTCTTCATCGAAAAAAAAAGTTTGGTTATGGAATTAAAATACTTTGGAGCGCGAAGGGTTAATAATACATTAATGTTTGTTAATATTATATTACAGATCCGCAGTCTACTCAGTCATTTTAACAGGTTGTTTCTTCTAGTTTGAATTTCATCTACTCACTGTTGCGACGAATGCATAAAATCCGACTATTAAGGAAATAGATACTGAATGGATAAGGTTGAGCATCGATCGAGTGCTTTGTCGTCGAACTACACGATGAATGCGACAAGTAGAAACGGTCAGCCATGAACAGACATCTCAGCGTGCGAAAGTAATATTTTCTTATGTCGGTACTTTCTTGATTGTAACTACTTAAAAATAGTTACAAAATCATTGATGAATTTGACTAAACTTTGGGCATCACATTTTTCATCAATAAATACAAATTAAAAGATTAAAATCTTTATTAAAATTATTACAGCAAGAAATAGAGATAATTGTACAGTTGCTTGACTATTTTATTACAATTTATTTAACACTAGAACTACCGGACCAGTCAAAATGACTGGTTTCTAATTTTTTCTTTTACATATATTGAAATTATAAATACGTTTCCAGGAGTAACTTTTTAGTAAACTTCTCTATCGAAGTACGTATTTTAATAAAAAGTGTACAAAATTTGAATAAATACAATATTGTTATTATCATAAGACAATATACGCCAATCGTGTTTAGTGCTTGGTAGTTCTAGTATTAATTTGAGTTAATCGATTAATTAACTTCTCGTTCTCATTTCTCATTTTAGTGATAAAACTAAGTTATTTAATATAACCAAAATCGAGGAGAGCCAATTTAATGTTTTACCACTTGCAATAATCGATACAGACTATTTCTATATTCTAAATAAATAAATTGCGGATTTTATGCATTCATGATAAAAATTAAATGATTCGAAGAATTCAAGAATGTCGATATAATATTATCAACATATTCTAATTATCGATGAGGGAGATAAATGTTTTCTTAGCTCGTGTATCTTGTACTTCACAGCCTATACGGTAAAGGTCCTCCAGTTAGAACAGTAGACATCTTTGATCGAATACTTTCAGCCGGATTTGAAACAAAAGCGCCGATTCGCGTGATCTAATCAGAAAACAAAGGAGATCGAGAAGAGACGCAGCCTGGCGGATATTGCGGAGGTTAATTTAGTGGATAGTGGGTCGAGATAACCGGGCATCCTAATATTTATCCGTCCGCTCTGATTTGTTATTCCGTTCGAGTGGCCACGGAGCAGCGAATAATTCAAAGTTCGATAAAGAGAGTGAATGAGAGAGAGAGAGAGAGTGAGTGAGTGAGTGAGAGAGAGAAAGTGAGAGAGAGACAGAGAGAGCGAACAGCACTGATATACAGTGGCTCACGAAAGTATTCGAACGCCCTTTAAATCAGAATAATTTGTTTAAAATTGCACAACTCAACTTGACATTTTTTTTTGCAATTAGGAGCATTGATTTACTAAATGACGGGCAAAAGAGATTTTGAAAAAATTGCAATACGTGGGCATTACATAAAAAAATGACAATGGCACTTTTTAAAACTTTTTTATTCCAGCCCGTAATGATAATTTAAAATATTCGTCTTGTAGACCTATGTTAGTAATACAGATGCTGAAAATTTCATCGAAATCGATTAACGTATACACGAGCTACAAGCGGTTCAAACTGATAAAAATCGCGGTTTTTCACGACTTTTGGTCAAATTTTGCTTAAACTCCACAAATTCTTTCGATGCGTGTCGTTTTTTTCTGCGTCAACCAATTTCGATGAAATTTTCGGCATGTGCATAACTAACATAGATCTATAAAACGCGTATTTTAAATTTTCATTGCGAACTGAAATAAAAACGTTTTAAAAAGTGCCATTTTTTTACTTTTTCATGTAATTCCTATCAACTGTAATATTTTCAAATTTCTTTTTGCATCCCACTTAGTAAATCAGTGCTTGTAGTTGCTAAAGAAAATGTCAAATCATTTGGTTCAATTTTAAAAAAGTTATTCCAATTTAAAGTGCGTACGAATACTTTCGTGAGCCACCGTATATACTATGGATACGGTATTGCCATAAGCCAGCTACACAGCTTTTTGTTCCGAATTGAACGTAGACTTGGATGCCAGTCGTATGTACTGTACCCCTCGTACTCCTCTTCACCTACGTGATCCTCTATACTTCGTCATGTGTTTGTGTCCCTCTAGATGGCGCCGCTTTCAATCGAGTTGATTGGACGCCATTGGACGTGTCCTACGAGTCACAAAATATACACAAACACACATGTTATACATTCATTTTTCAGAATCAAATCATACTAATTTTTTAAAATTCTGCTGGGTGCTCAAGGTACCCCATTTTATCGAGAATCTTACTTTACTGAGGCCGAAATCGCCGCGCATGCGCGAGAAAAGATGGACCATATCTCAACACTGTACAGTAGACCGGTCGAACGATAGCGGCGCTGGCATCCAAATCTACTGTTCAATTCGGGACACTTCCAGAATCCGAATCCCGTATCCATAGTATAGAGATCAGTGGCCAGCAGCAGTGATGCCAGAATCGTGGAACCGAGGAACTTGCCCCTCCGGTGGATCCTCCGGCTGGACCCCCCACTCTGACGTACCGTCGTCGCCTTACGCTGTTTCTTACTGCGCACGCGCTACACACAAGCGTACCTCGACGCCGTCGAGTCGAATAGGCAGCTCACACGGACAGACTAGAGGTACGCTTGTGTGTAGCGCGTGCGCAGTAAGAAACAACGTAAGGCGACGACGGTACGTCAGAGTGGGGGGTCCAGCCGGAGGATCCACCGGAGGGGCAAGTTCCTCGGTTCCACGATTCTGGCATCACTGGCCAGCAGTCTAATTACAGCGCTGTCCGAGGCTCTCGAGTTCGCAAGTCGGTCGCGATTCAGCGTGCGCCAAATCGTCGCCCGTTGAAACGTGTTCTGGACTTTTAGCTGGAAGCTGCACGCGAACTACTAGCGAAATCTCGAATATGTATATACGTTAAACGAGAATCGACTGTAAGAACCGAGAGTCACGATCGACCGTTGATCGACGGTCGCGATCGTCCCGCCCCGTATGTTTTATCGGCATCTTTTATCACCACTGCGACTATTGTCTTTCGAATCCCGTAGGCACACCAAAGTAGGTTGCTCGTGAACACACCGCTGGAGCTGTCTCCCCTTTTTCTAGCCTCAGTAGAAACGATCTTGACTCATATATATATATTATCTTGTTTGCCACCAAGTGAATAAAAAAAAAAAACAGAACCTCTTCTTCACCCCGTCCGAATGAAACGCAAAAAGAAATGTTTGAAAAAAAAAATGAATAATAGTTGATGAGAACGAGATACATAAATAAATATATATGAATATATATTTATTTATTTATTTATATACGCCTCTCTATCTCTCTCGCGCTATCTGATATGCCAAGCGAGAGAACGAACGGAGGGGAACAAAAGTTTCACGGATAACCAAAGAGAGAGAGACAATGTGAAACACACCTCTCCCACCCGCACCCTCCCGCCCCTTTCACAACCCCCACCCCTCGTCCCAGGGGACCAAAAAAAACAGAGTAATTTCTCTCTCTATATATATATATTGTATACAATATACGATCCGATCTTCTTCTTCTTCTTCTTCTTCTTCTTCTCTTCTCCCATTCTCCACCGACTTTTGTACACCATGTATTTTATTATTACAACCCTTTACTTAATTGAATCGCCTAGTGAACTACTGGCCTCTTTGACCCCCGTAACAATTGTAAATAGCCCCAGCAACGGGTTGGTCTCTCGCCGCGGATTTACTAAACTCGAGCGTTTCTCGCTCTCTACTTTTTTTCGATCCAGGTTCCGCAGGGAGAGGCACACCGCCGACGTCGAGAAGGGCGACGGAAAGGACGGCAAGGACGGGAAGGAGGGTGAGTCCTCGCACTCGAGGAAACTCTCCACAACGGACGAGAACACTGTCGCTAAACCGCGGACCGGCAAGTGGGGACGGTTGTTAGGTAACTGATGAAATCTCCTCCGGGAAAACTAACGTCGTTGTTCTCCAAAAATCTTCGACTCGAATCGACCGCCATTTTCCTTCGAACCCTCTTCGCACCAGCGTCCTTCTTGTCCCCCCAAAAATGCTGCTTGTATTTGTTTTTTCATTTGAAACTTATATACACATGGTGAGTCATTTAACTGAACCACCGGAATTTACCCTGTAACCTATTCGTTGCATAACATAACCTATAAATACTAGATGAGCTCTTATTCCCCTCCCTTACAGGTATCTCGAGATGAAACGTTAAACGAGATTCAGCTAACAGAGACTCGATAATGATTTCACCTATCTCAACGAACAGCAGAGCCTGCTCTAATAAAAGCAACGCGGCACGATTACGATTTCCGTGGCCCCTACTTTGAAGGTTAAATTTGTGTTCTTGGGGTCATTTTAAGAAAAAAACTGTATATGTTATAGGTACCAAATCAGCCTGGCTTAGCCGGTAAAGTAGATTTCCTGTTTTTTATAAACCTGCAAATATCTCGGAAACTATGCGAGATATGGCAAAATATATACAGACCTTTTTTGTAGGAAATTGAATTTCCTATAAAAAACTTTAAAATGAAATACATAACCTAACCTAACCTAACGTCAATAATATTCACTGTTAATTGAGTTTTAATACATAGACATTTCTTGAGTCTCGTATAAGCAGTTGTGAACGAACCCTTTATAAATATAAATATACTCGGAAACTGCACAGCTGATAAAAAAATGTCATAGGACATAAATTTTTGGAAATTTAATTTTCTACAAAAAAGGTCTGTTGATATTTTGCCATATTTCGCATAGTTACCGAGATCTTTGCAAATTTATAAAAGACAAGAAATCTACTTTACCGGCTAAACCAGGCTCATTCGATACCTGTGACATACACATTTTTTTCTTAAAATGATCCCAAGAACACAAATTTAACCTCTAAACAAGGTGCCATGGAAATCGTAATCTCCCCAGCATCGCGGACAAAGAAAATGTTCTACCGTAACAATTTTGCATTTGCACCGCAGGAAGCGCGAGCCTGGATTCGGGCAGTGAGACAGGATCGGGTCCGGACACGTTCAAACGATCGTTGAGCGCTCGAGACGCCCGTCCAAGTTCCAGCGGCGGTAGCAACAAAGTGTTCCCAAAGTTCGGGAAGCTGGCAGGGACGATAGAGGAGTCCGGGGACGGAGAGAGCGGCAAGGAGAGCAGCCAACAACAGCAACAACCGGCGCAGCCGAGCGCGGCGGACTCGAAACAGCTTCAGCTTCGTCGTTTGGAGAGCTACGACGATGGTTTGATCACACAGCCGAGCCACGACCGCGAGATACTTGCAGCGGTGTTGGAGGTTAAGGTGGACCTGAAGCTGGAGGTGCAGCGGGTGAATCAGAGGCTGGCGAAGATCGAGGACATGCTGCAGGTCAGAGTTCTGTAGAATTACTTCACGAACTACTTCATGAATTGTAATTATGTATCGAATTCTTTTGTAATTCATAGTTCAGCTCCTTCGCTCAATCACAATGTAATTCGCAACTCAGGTCTCTCATTCTATTAACCCTTTCGGTACTACCTTAGACCATATATACTTATAGACCCGGCATAGGTATAGTGTGTGCATTGAATGCAATGTTCCAAGATTAAAGAGTATCTGGTGGCCTCTTAGATGATTCAAAATGGTGGATAGCGCATGAGACGATGCACGTACTGCAGTAGAAGCGTCACCAGCAATAAAGAGAGAAGAGCAGCTACGCACATAAAAGCGAGATAAACGATTATATTTGTTCAAGTATTTCTTAAAAATTTAGAAAAATAGTGCACACTTGTTGAATAAAAAATTGTAGAGAACGACGAAACCGTGATACAAATATATCTTTTCACAAGTAAGTATTTTATACTTAATATTATTGTTGTTTTATATTACCTTGCGTACATTATATATAATATTATGTATTGTATATAGAGTTGAGCCAAATTTACATCTAAATAAAAATTTTGAATAACGAATGAAGATAAAGTATTTTTTATTCGCGAATCGTTATTTGAATAATTATTTATCTAAATAATGCCCAACTCTAATTGTATTCGACATATACATGTACCTATATTGTTCTTACTAGTATTTTTTAAAATAAAGTTGTGAGGAAATAAATACAGATTTCATATTATCAACTTCTACATTAAAATTTATCTTTTTCCCAATTATAATCAACAAAATGAGTTAGGCATATTTAAAATAACTAGAGTAAAGTAAGAATGAACGAATAATAAAATAAATGTATGTATATTACAGTTACAGTTTCCATAAATATCTATACAGAATCAGATGCGATGACAATTCCCCTTTCCCCTCTAGCACTTTACCACCAAGATACTGCGATTTCTCAACAGACTATAGCACTTGGCCTCCTACGTCATCTTTTAATCTTGGAACATAGGACGTTATCTGAAGCCGGGTCTATAAGTATATATGGTCTAAGGGTACTACCGCCGCCTGTTGGTGGTATCCACTAAACATTCTCTGGGTACTACCGCCGTCTATTGGCAGCATCCACTAAACATTCTCTGGGTCCTACCGCCGCCAATTGGCGGCATCCTTAGAAAGTTATGTGGGTGCTACCGCTGCCCGCTAGCGGCACCCACGGAAAGTTATGTGGGTATGTTTTTTAAACACGTTAAATTCCGCAAAACACGTTTTCGCGGCTTACGCTGCCGTAGAGTGCAACCACTCTCGAGGAAAACTTCCCCGTCCCACGATTGTATAACCGCGGCCATCTTCTCCGTACCGAAAGGGTTAAATCATTAATCGTCTTCGCTATTGAATTACAAGTAAGAAGCATGTTCAGAGTAGCGTAGATTTTGTGCAATCTTTTTGTCGCACAGTTCACGGAATTCAAATACAATGTAATTAAATTACTAGATTCCGTTATAAGGTATTTGAATTAGCACAAAACTCTGTCGCAGGTGTTGATGACCCGGCTGCCGACGGTCAGTCCCCAGCAACAGAAGTCGGGTGGTTTTTCATCGGGCGGTGGTGGGTCGGGTGGGACCCAACCGTCCAGTCAGGCTGCTTCGAGCTCGACGAGTTGCCAGCAAGGTTCTCAAGCGACACAGACGACCGGCGGGAATGGTATCGGCGAGCAGAAGGTGTCTATAGCGACCGCGTCAACGTCTACGATGGCCGGGGAGGGCTACAGGGAGCAGGGGACGACGACCGAGCGGATCTCGAAGTCGCAGGAGCACCATCATCATCACCATCACCATCATCAGCAGTCGTCGGACCGGCTGAAGGAGTCGGACTACAAGAGCTCGTCGAGGGAGGTCAGCAAGGAGCTGTTGGAGAGGCTCGCGCAGGCCTCGACGTCACGGTCGGACGACGCCGCGCCCCTAGGGCCGTTGATCCTGAGGAAACGCAGGAGCAAATCGAGGAACAAGGGTGCGGCGCCGCTCGCGCCGCTCGCCAGCCAACCGATCAGCCCGTCCGAGGCCACGGAGACCACGCAGATGCTCGAGTGCACCGACGACAGGGATCAGCAAACGACCTCCACCGCCGCGGAGAGGAGCGACAGGAAGAGGCCTCCGCCCAGGCCAAGAGAGTACTTGTGAAAGTTCTTGTGGCTCCGGTCGGTTGTCTCGAGGCTCCTGCTCTAATCCTTCGGAATTCCCGGGACTCTGGGAAAATATAAACTCTGAGAGAGCCGTTGCGCCTCCTCCGCGAAACTCGCGCGGAGGAGCAGACGACTGGCCGCCGATACATTTGACGAGGGCTCGACACACGAAGAGCCCCGACGACGACAAACGGTGTGTTCAGGGATACCGGTCCCCAACGCTCGTTTCGTGACCGATGGGGACCATCGTTCCTTACGCGGTTTAGGTTAGATCGTGGTATACCTATTGTTTTTGTAGTCGATCGTGTGGAGCTCGAGGACAGCCGTAACACACACGCCGGCGGACACTTCGTTTTTTTGGTTATCTTTTTTGGTCTCTGTTTTCTTTTTCTCGACGTTCAACGAACTATCTAAACGCGAGGAGGCGCTACCAACGCGCGTTGTTTACACCATTAAAGCCGCGCGCGCATTGTCTGTAACTTTCACCGCCCCGCGCCCGTGCCACGGCGCCACCGCAAATTATACGCTAAAAATCCGCTTCGCGAACAAATCATCCTCAGCGAGCTTCACCGAGGATCGTCGGAGCACACGCGAGAAACGAACCTACGGACAGGAGGAAAAGTACTAGTGTAATTAAGTATACATATGTTTATGCAGGGGCGGATCTGCCGCAGCGGTCGATTTTTCAAAAAACTGAGACAAAAATCTTCTTTCTTTCTTTGAGGTTAGAGTTCATGTTATCGGATTCATTTTACCACTTTAAAGTCACATTTTCAGATTTTTAAAGTATTCGGTACACATTCGGTTCCGTAGAAGAGAGACATGATTATTAGAATTCTAAATGATATTAACCCTTTGCACTCGAAGCAATTTTAATTCCACAGTTAAGTCTATTATGTCAACCTAGAACATTTTCATTTGACATGACCTTCTTTATATTGTGCACATGAAATTAAACCTGTTTTCTCATAGAACAATTGAATGGTTAGCAATTTGTAGAATACAGACGAATTTAATAATATAAAAACTATTTTGAATAATAGTATGGCAATTTTGAGTGGTGCCTCAGAGTCACCATTCGAGTGCAAAGGGTTAAACCGAGAAGAACCTAAAGCTGTACATATTAAACATTGGTACGTCAAATTATATTACAGTTCTCGACTTCTAAGATATTATTCTTTTTTTATTTTTGTCTCATTTGTCATACTTATCGACCACTGTGGTCCGGTGACTGGGTCCCACCTGTAATTCTGTTTGTTATCGCGAATATGAAAAATTGCGCTATTTTGCATTGTGCATCGTCGAATAGCTTAAATTCCTAGGGAACTGCTTCGGTACGGTGGTAAAGCGTAGAACATTAACCCTTTCGGCATTACGTCCCAAAACTTGTTTGTTCTAAACGACACCGTGTATGAAATAGTGTGAAGTGCAACTGTACTTTGCAACTGCACCGATGCAATACCTCGAGGACACAGCTCGATAAACAGCGCACAATTGTCCCGGTTATTTTCTACCTGCGATGGAAAACAGTCACAGCTCGGCCCAGTTGCTAGATTCTCTCTGTGTAGGATGAGCCTGGTGAAACGACGGCTTTGAACAACGAATAAATTAATTGTTGTATAAAAAAAGCATTTCGAGCAGGACTTGCATGTTATCCAGGGACATTTCTGTGATCCATACTGCGTTGCTCTTTTATCAGAGTGCAAAGATCGCGTTGAGTTTCTAAAACTCAATATATTTTAACACTGTATAATATTTTAGCACTGCGAACAATTCCCGTCTGTTGATCAACGTTTCAACAAAGACAGTACCTTTCGCAAAATAATTTTCATATTTATCTCATGACGCTCAACATCTACCAAAAGCCAAATGATTGTTATAAATAGACTGCGGATCTTTATGCAAAATAAGAAATGTTCGTATCGATTACAAGATACAGGACCCAAGTAAAAATTTCTTTCTTCTAATTATCTTATTAACCTAAAACAAATACACTGATGTCCTTAAATTAATATGTTCACTGTTTTAAATTGTGCGTACACATTTTTATCATAAATGCATAAAATCCGCAGTCCAGTTATAAGAATATCTCTTTAATTATTCGAGAAGAGACATTGGCTGTTTTATTTAAAAAAAAAAAATTGTACTACTCGCGGCTCGATAACAAAAGCAAACAAACTGGAAAACTGGAAGCAAACTGGATCTCGCGCAAACAATTTGCCAGTTGTTCGGAGTTGTCGCTTCGCGAGCCTCACCCTGTATATATATCATAATTCTCCCTCGTTAGCGTCGCGCGCGCGCGCTATCAAACAGCGGGCGCTAACGGGGGAAAGCCTGTAGACGATTATCGAATGTAAAAAATTTGAATCGATAGGTAAACGATTCCGGGATGGGTGGGGGGTTAAGGGGACGTTCGTGCCGACGAGACGCTCCCGCTGCTAACAAGTTGGCATATTTTTGCATGGCCAAAAAAAATAAATAAAACAAACAAACAAAGCAAAAAGAAAATAATAATAATAATGCGATAACAGAGAGAGAGAGAGGGGGGGAGAGAAAATCAGAGTGAGAGTGAGAGTAAGAGTGAAAGTGAGAATGAAAGTGAGAGTTAGAAAGAGAGTGAGAGAGAGAGAGAGATATTATAATCGAGTTTCAATTGCTTGCGCGACGGCTTCTTCGAGACATCGAACCACGTGTGTAGAATGAAAAATCCGTGGGAGGGGAGAAGAAAAATCGAAGAAAACTGTTTTTTCCAAGTACTCGCGTTCTACGTGAAACCACACAAATACAAAAACACATGTGAACACTATACACACGTACACACGTAAAGAGGGAGGCACGTACAGGGGTTTACACGCGCAGGACACACGAACACCGTAATCGTAGATCTCTACACGCATTTTAGGGGAATTTCAGAGCTAGAGTCGTGGAGGCGCGCGAACGCGAATAGATTTTAAGCGACAATTTTATCGAAGAGAAAGAACAGGGATGAGACTCTTGCAAGCGATTTTATTCGTACAGGTATTCTTCCTTCGAAAGGATTGCTGGATCACGTCGGGATGGTTTAGCGCACGAGCTTGTGCCGCAAGCTCGATCGATCATCTGTCGTAGTTGTTAAGAAACAAATCGGTATCTTATAATTATTATTAGACTGCGGATTATACGCGTTTATTATAAAAATGTGTAGATGAACTTTAAAATTGTAGTCAAATTAGAAGAATTTCAAAAGTCGGTAGATTACTTTCGACTTCTTAAAATCTTAAAAGAAAGAAAAGCATTTTTATGTAACCACAGTTAGTCGCAGTCGAGATAGATTATTTTTATTTTGCACAAAAATCCGCAAGTCTAATTATTATGCTCCCATAATTCGTGTATCAAATGAACACCAATATGGAAGAAATACTTAAAGCTTCAACGAGTACGATTTTACATTTAAAAAATGGACTGGTCTTTGTACTATTCTTTATTTACAGCATTTAAAAATTATCCCAGTCGTTCGAAGCGTCCTAGAAAATAAATATTGGAAAGAAATGAATATAAATTAATGATTGCTTGTTCTTGTTTTTAAAATAATTTTAGAGTTAAAATCGAGCCTCGAATTAGCATAAATTGTCACAAACAAGGGACTAATGACTCCCGGCACAAGCTTGCGCGTCGATCCAGTGCTCGGAGCGATTAGGGCACAGTGTGACACAAAGACAGAGATTTCATGGTCCCCTAATCGCTCTTAGGTCTACGTGTTATCGAGGAAGGGGTTGGAAAGTTAGGGGTGGTATCGACATTCGACATTGGAGAATCGAGAACCGATCTGTCGCCATTTTACACGATCCTTGAAGAGATTGTTCAACAACGCCGATCGGACTCGACTTCTGACAGTCTGGAAACGCTGGAACTTGTTGGTGTTCTTTGCTTCGAGGGAGAATCCTGCAATCGTTCACCCTGAGAGAATTCTTCTTGGTTTCTGTTATAGAAAAGTCCAATTAATTAACTTCCTGGTAAAGATTGTACTTGAAGGCTGCACGAGAAAGAGGGTGAAAATAATTGGGAAAATGTATTAAGTTTCCAGAAAAGAAAAACTGATTTTTCAAGCTGTGTGATTTCACACTGTTACCTTAAGAAATTTTTCATTTACAATACGACAGGGATGGGCACGGTAGGAGGCCCTCAAACGCCTGCTTCTCCCACCAACCTCTCTTTCATGCGCCAGGCCTGCGCAATGGTGACGGTGGATGCTGGTGGGGGACAGTGAGCGCTATGGTGGGGACGGTTTTGTCTCAATTGAGACAAAAATGCCCATCCCAGCATCATTAGACTGCGGATTTGATCCATCTACGGAGAAAATGAGTAACGGCAATTTAAAGCAGTGAAAAGATTAAAAGAAATTCAAAATATCAATGCATTCTTTTAAGCTGATTAAAATCAGGAATGAAAAAATGTCATTTCTATTTGGCTCTTATGCTGTACAATGTACGCAGACAATTTTTATTTTGCATAAAGATCCGCAGTCGAAACAGTATTAACACTAGGTTCTCTATTTAGGTTCTAATATTTTTCATTTATTGAGATTGTAATTATTATTAAGAAAATTGCTAAAAACTTTCCTAGACACTTTCTTGTTACATGCATAAAGTAGTATAAACTCAAATTGACTCTTTGCGAATGAGAACTTTTTCTATGGACCAAATTCACCTATTTTCTCTGCGAAACAAGATTATCAACCGGAAAGCTAAACACCAGACTCAAACGAAAGGTAAAATGTTGTGTTTGGTCAACGTTAGATATTATTTGAGAATATTAAATTGATACAGTCTCAGTCTAAAATTTATAACATTCTAGCTCGACCTAGAAAATAGCTGGGGAGGTTCTCTCAGAGCGAACAAACTCGTCGCATTTCTTCAAGTATGCTGGAACCTCGTTTATGCGAATTTATCAAGAGACAAGCCCATCCCCATCAGCCTTGCTAATCGTTTCGATGATGATAAGAATTGAGACGGCTGATGTTAAACAACAATTTCGACGGAACTTCTGTAATTCTAAATAATTGAAATTCGGATAATAGAGACTAGTGTACAGGTTTCACGTGATCTCTTGCACGTATAAACGAAGTTCTACCGTGCTCTTTCTCAGAAAGTATTCTCATCGATCTTCGCGAAGAGAAATGAAACATGGCCGGTTCGACAGCCATTGTAAACGCGTGTATCCTCCGAAGCGAAAATTTCAGAAGAAGATTTGTCAGAAGAAAACCACCGATCCCACGAATTTTGAACAAACGTGGTTTTCGTTCGGCGCTGAGATTGTCGTTGGCGAAAAAGAGGTGTACATTCTTTGTTAAATAAAAAAAGATAGGCAGACATTCTGCGAGCAACGGGAAACGCAAGGTACAAGAATCCGGAGATGCCTAGGAGTCAGCTTTATTTTTTTAAACGGATCCACGCGCCCGTTGCCGGCAGAATCTCTCTCGGGTCTTGACGACCGACGTTCACGATGATTGTCGGACCGTTCTACGTTGTAGAATATTGTTAGAAGTCAATTTGGCCGCGCTTTGGAAGCGTTCCCGTGACTCGCGAGTGGAACGAGCTTTTCGTTCAACCTCGAGAAAGCTCCGTTCTCTTTCGCGAGCTTGTATCGTGTCCCGTGGACGTCGCATTTCCACACAGTGGTCCCTATATCGAGAAAGTTAATAACATATATCTGCCCGGAAAATCAATTTTCTCATTTCAACACGCGTTGAATTTATTTTCTGAATATTCATCAAAAAATGAGCGGAAGTCGATCGTGTAGCACTTAGAAATGATTTTATATTTTAACTGCATTTTTTAAACAAAGAGCAACGCTTTAAATTAAGTATAAATACCGTCAATTAAAAACTGCTGTTCATAATCTATTAAAAACTAGCTGCGAGGGCGTGCCGAAGGCCCTCCGGGCGGCGCATAATGCGCGCACCAATGACATCACAACTTTTGAACGACTGGACTCTAGCAATTAATATCAATGCCTCGTTGTGAGTTTCCTCGCTCAGTTGCAAATCTGGATTGTTATCTTTGTATTTTGCGATCAGTATCCGCGTCCGCTACGCATAGTAATACCGCCCGCGCAACACTTTAATTGCGAGAAACTCGCTACGTCGCGTTGGCCATCTGGCGGTGGCCGCGGTAAATGACGCCGTCGTGGCCCTCTGGCGGCAGTCGCGGTGTGGGCAGTCTCATTTTTTCCCGAATCTTCCAATTTCCGGCCAACTTTTCCAAACTTTCTTTGCGTAAAAACCTGATTCGGATTACAACGAACATTTAAAAAACAAAATTAGCCAAATCGGTCCAGCCGTTCTCAAGTGATGTCGTGACCAACGAACAGCATTTGATTTTTATCATATAGATTCGGTGCTCGACACGATCAAGAAATTTTCCAAAATTCTTTTAACCCTTTGTACTCGAAGCAATTTTAATTCCACAGTAAAGACATTTCTTTCAACCTGTAACAGTTTCATTTTATATAATCTTTTTTTATATTATGAACATGAAATTAAACCTGTTTCTCATACAACAGTTTTTAACAATTTATAGAATACAGACGAATATAATGATACAATCTAAACGAAGATAACATCAAGAACGTTCTCCTCTTCTTTAAAACCATCGACATATATAAATTATTATAAGCATATTTTATTTTCTTCCATCCAAGTTCCAATATTAACTTTAAACAGTTGCAAATTATTATACATGCTATTTGTACTTTAACAAATTGTAATCTGTAAACCATGTGGTCGCTAATGACCTTGCTGTTAATGCGACCACATTAAAATAAAATACTACTAACTAACTAACTAAAAACTAATTTGACTTAATGGTACAATTTTTACTAGTGCCTCAAAGTGCGAAGGGTTAATATTTCACAAGATATATCTGTCTAGTCTCAAAAAATCATGGAATTTTACCGAACGGATTATTTTTCTGTACACGTTCTCCTGCACAACTGTGCAAGAAACATTTTCTATCTACTTTATAAATTCGTTCTACTTCAGAAGTTATTGTTGTTCGATAAGAACCTCTAGACGACAATTATCCAGCAGATCGTTCTTGCTATCTCGCGTAGGCGATTCTGCGAAAAAAATTATTTTAAAAGTACAATTATATACAAACTTGCATTATTTTATTCCAAATCTTTTCGTTCAAACGTCACTTTGATATTCGACTAGGGACCACTGTGAACTGTTCTCGAGTTGGACTCCGGATGTTTTCTCGTCCGCCATCGTTTGCCATTCGATCAAGCGAAGACGTGTCTGATGCTTTCTATTCGATCTCTTCTGAAATCGGCAGATTTGTTGATCGAACGCTCGAATCAACGTCAAGCCTACCGAGCACTAAAAGTGTTAACGAAATGTTTGATAAAAAACGTTTCAATGTACAGTTTCAATTCTGAATTCTCTGACTTTATCTCGAGATATTCTAAAATTGTCTGCGGTCCTTAATTTTCGGAAGAATTCAGACGAAACCGGAGCGCCGATCTCGAGGAGGATTGCGATCGCCGCCGATCGAGGGACACGTGTCTCGATCCTGGATCCCGAGTAGCCGATCACGCGACTCGCCAGGAGTTTCTTAACTTTGTTACGTCGCGAACCATGACCTAATAACCGCGTACATATGGCATTCACGAAGCCGAACAGCAATATTAGGTGTATATATACATTGTAAAACTAACGACGTCTGTATATATTATATGATACATGTATCGTGCGTACGATTACGGCGCATCGCGTCCGTGACAGCGCGTTCGTCGTGATTCAGAATGTCGTAGGACGTCGTGAAGTCGGCCATCATCGACGGCGTTCCTCGACTTCCGGTTCGCAGACCGGAAGACGCCGCGCGAACGGTGCGACTTTTCGTAAAATATATCAATGCGAGCCGTTCACCGGGTCGTATCGATTAATGTTTAGTTAATTAGTTATATTTTGCATCTTAATGATTAACTTTTCGAGTTTGTTCGACGCTTTATTGCCCGGAAGTATTCGATCGATCCTCAACTTTAATTCTAGGCTTATAAAACGTTTACGTTCAAAAAGACTGGTTCTTAATTTACGATTAACAAGATTGTGAAGATGCATGCGATTATTCAACAAATTTATTTCATCGGGTATACGATTATTTGAAAATTGACTAAACAGTTGGGACATCCTTGTTATTTTTATAAAGTAACGCGAGTTATAAATCCGGTGTTAATCTTGAGTTTTCTGCAACTTTAATCATTTAAATATTCCTTTCATAAGTTTTATAGTAGTTTCTACGATTTTAAACAAATTCGTATCGGTGAGAGATACCACAATTTTTGTGAATCTCCCTTTTGCTAATTTTCTTTCGAATTATTTCGGAAACGTTTAAAAATGATCACGATACTATTCCGATAAATTTTCCATTGACGAGAACATAAAGACGCATGGCGATTATTCAACAAATTTATTTCCAACATTTGGGACATCCTTGTTATTTTTATAACGTAACGCGAGTTATAAATCTGGTGTTAATCTTGAATTTTCTGCAACTTTAATCATTTAAATATTCCTTTCATAAGTTTTATAGTAGTTTCTACGATTTTAAACAAATTTGTGACCGTTTCTGTAATCGATGAGAGATACCACAATTTTTGTTAATCTCCCTTTTGCTAATTTTCTTTCGAATTATTTCGAAAACGTTTAAAAATGATCGCAACACGATGTCCGATAAATTTTCCATTGACGAATTTATTTATTCGCTTTATAAATTCGCTTGGTTTTTAATATACCGAGTTGATCGATTCTGGCGAGGGAGAACGGCTCCCATGATTCTCTGACAGCGATCGCCTTGGGGGTTGGGGCTAAGAAACACGACACACACCGGTTCTCGCAAACTTCGTTGCCGCTGCCTTTTTCCAGATAGACAATTGCTGCGAAACAATTCTGAAGGACAATCAAAGATGGAAAGTACTGATCTCACACTCTCCGTAGAACGAAGCGATTAATTCACTAAGGCTAGATGTATTTCGTTAGCTTAAGCTAAGACACTGCGGCGATTCACCGAGCAGACTGCTTCAGGAACTGTATATCGTTTCCAACTCGAGGCAATCCTGTCGAAAACTTCTGTCGTAGATTTCCATAGGACTCTTTGTCAACTGCTCCACCGAGAAATGTACGGACCCCGTCGCCCATAAATATTAGGACATCATTTAACACTAAACTTACCACGACTGGTCAAAATCACCAGTTCTTTAGATTTTTTTTTTTACGTTCCAATTATTGAAATTGTAAAGATGTTTTCGTGGAAAATGATTAAATATTTTGTAGAGCATACGAATTCCATAAAGTTTAAATATACTCGAGCTTGTCATTTTTATAAAGCTACGTATACCAGTTATTTTGAAATAACGGCAGGTTTAGTGTTAAAAGCGAATAAATTTTTCCAAATTTGTCCAAGCGACCAACATTTCTGAGATGTTAGGACTCGTCTACAGGATGATATGTTAAACACATTTTTTAATATTGCTATTGGTCTGAATTGTGAAGAAGAAAGTGGAGGTCATGATTTTTAACTTTTTTTTAACTTTTTTGTCATTTTTATAAAGCTACGTATACCGGTTATTTTTAAATAACGGCAGGTTTAGTGTTAAAAGCGAATAAACTTTTCCAAATTTGTCCAAGCTACTTCAACATTTCTGAGATGTTAGGACTGGTCTACAGGATCATATGTTAAACACATTTTTTAACACTTTGTCTGCCAATCGAACAACCTCAAAAATTTCCTAAAATCAAAATAATTTATTTAATGAAGTAAGAATTGAAGAATTAAATTGTATAATACTGAGTAGTCCTTCAGCCTTGTTGCATTTGTTACGTCCTAACCAAAATTGATACAATGAATTATTAGAGTAGAAATTAATTTTTACATCTGGACAAATAATTCCATTACCCATATATGGGTGACACGGCAGTCAACATGTTAATATTGCTATTGGTCTGAATTGTGAAATAGAAACTGGAGGTGATAATTTTTAACTTTTTTTAACTTTTTTGTCATTTTTATAAAGCTACGTATACCAGTTGTTTTTAAATAACGGCAGGTTTAGTGTTAAAAGCGAATAAATTTTTCCAAATTTGTCCAAGCGACCAACATTTCTGAGATGTTAGGACTGATCTACAAGATAATATGTTAAACACATTTTTTAATATTGCTATTAGTCTGAATTGTGAAGAAGAAAGTGTAGGTCATGATTTTTAACTTTTTTATCCGAGCGGATAACAAAAATTTCAAACATACATTTTATAAATCTGTGCGAGTCGTATAAGTGTACAAGATTTCATCGAAATCGGATGACGCGCGCATATAAAATTGGAAATTAATCTACGGCTGTTGTTTTCGAGATTGTCGCGGACTGACCACCATTTTTATTTATTATTTTCTCGTGGAAGCGGTCGAGGAAAGTCCCGTTCAAGTCCACGAGGGAATTTTCGACGAGTTTCGACTTAATTCGAGTGCGAAGGCAGAAACAAATCTGGGACAAAATAATCGAATGCAATAATTGTAACGGAGGACGAAAGCGTGTATAATGGCGGACTCCTCTCGGCTAACCCTTCAGGGACGACTTCTGTGCACCGTACTGATTCCGAACAGTGTCCCAAAATTGATTACACGAGGCCAAATCGTTGGGCACGATACTCTTTCGTCCATTGCTGTTTGATTCCGCGAGATGTAGGATGGATATTGAAAATATGGAAAACAGTGTAATTAATCGACCTATTTCGGTGCGTTTAGACGAATCCGTTCGCCCCACACTCCAACAAATTCGTGCACATTTAAATGACGAACGCGGGCGACTGTATTAACACTAGAACTACCGAGCACTAAACTAAATGGCATTTTACCTTATAATAATTAGCGGATCTCTATGCATTTATAATATATGTGCATAAAATTTGATAGAATTAGTACGAATTTTCTTTATTTTCGTCTAAATGGCGTATATTAGCTTATAATAACTAGCCTGCAGTTCTTTATGCATTTACAATATATGTGCATAAAATTTGATAGAATTAGTACGAATTTTCTTTATTTTAGTCTAAATGGCGTATATTAACTTATAATAACTAGCCTGCGGTTCTTTATGCATTTATAATATATAAAATTGGATAGAATTAGTACGAATTTTCTTTATTTTAGTCTAAATGGCGTATATTACCTTATAATAACTAGCCTGCGGATCTCTATGCATTTATAATATATAAAATTTGATAGAATTTAATACGAATTTTCTCTATTTTAGTTTCACAAAAGTTATTACCACTGAAAATAAGATTTTATTTAGTTCCACTGTTTTAAAACTTATCTACAAAGATTGAATATTGCATAAACATCCTATTAATATACCGACAACATTAAATTTATTCAGATTTCGTACAATTTTTGTTTAAACATGTACTCCGAAAGAGAATTTTTTCCTAAAAAGTTACTCCCGACCATACATATTACTTATTTCGATATCTGTAAAATAAAAAGTTAGGAACCAATCATTTTGAGTGGTCCGGTAGTTCTAGTGTTAATATAATATAATTCTAATATTATAATAAACGTTCGCCGCCGTATTCGCCGTATGTCAAAATGATGTGTGAACATTTGGCGAGAACGTAGCATTCGTTTGAATTTAAAAAATCGATGAAGCACTCTTCGAGCATTCTGAACGTTCGGCGAATAGTTTGACGAGCATAGACGAATGCTCGTTTGAATTTGAATTTTGTCGGAGTGGGGGCCGAACGTGTATTTATTCGATTGTTCTAAAGGCGCCATTACGTAAATCAGTGGTGGGCAAGGGTGGAGCCCCTCAAACGCCTGCTTCTCCCACCAACCTCTCTTTCATGCAGCGCGCACATTCGTTGCGCACGCTGATGTCTCGTGTCTTCGTTGCCCCGTTGTACCGCGCTTGATGGAAGGGGACAGAGGGCGCTACAGTGTGGACGGTTTTGCCTCGATTGGAATCATATCGTGTTTGGTCTTTTTTTAACACTAGAAAGACTGAAACTTAGTATATACCTATATTGCCCAAAAGCAGTCAAAATGACTGCATTGTGAAAGAATAACTAATGTGTAAAGAAAGTTTAAAATTAATTTTTAATATTTTTTATATTATTTACAGTTATATAACAAGTTATTAGTAAATATTAACAAGAAAAAAAATTTACTTTTCCTGGGCATATTGATGACACTTTCATTTTCATCATTGGTGATCGACTCTTCTTCTAATTGAAATTAAAAAGCAATCAAAATGACTTCCTTGGGCAATCTAGTGTTAAGCAGAAAAATGCCACGAATATATCGATGAAAGTTTCATAAAAAAATAAGTAATAATAAAAGAAATTAAATATTGGTGTTACATTGTCATGGCGCACGGGCCTTTGGATCGTGCCGGCGACTGCGACTCTCCGCGTCTCTTTCTTTCCCATACGCCACTGGTGGACACGGGTGGAGCCCCTCAAACGCCTGCTTCTCCCACCAACCTCTCTTTCATGCAGCGCGCACATTCGTTGCGCACGCTGATGTCTCGTGTCTTCGTTGCCCCGTTGTACCGCGCTTGATGGAAGGAGACAGAGGGCGCTACGGTGTGGACGGTTTTGCCTCGATTGAGGCAAAATTGCCCATCACTGACGTAAATGATCGCGAGGCACTGGACAGCTCGATCGAATGGAATCGAGTGACTCGATTCAAAAACAAAACTAGAAACAAAAAAGAAATCGAGAATGGGGCGTGTGCCGTTCCTGAAGGGTTGAAACACCGTTGACCAAACAACCCGTCGAGGCCCGAGAACGTCGACACACCACTCCCACACACAAACTAACACACACACGTATTTTGTATATTCTTTTCTACGTAACTATACCGCTTTGAAATCGAGGCGTTGATCGACGATCAGAAAAAGCTTCGTTCAGCCGTGATCCCCGATCGTAGATCTCCGACAACGGAAATCTGAACAGAACGAAACAAAGTGAGAAAGGAAGAGAGAGAGGGGCGAACGCGCTGACAGGGATTGCCGTGCGTGTAAATATTATAAATAATCTAGGAGGAGAATGAACAAAATAAAAAAACAAACTGCGCGAGTCGGAGAGAGAAAGAGAGAGAGAGAGTATGCGTGTGTGTTTGCGTGAATGCGATGGGCGATACAATTGTAATCCCTCGTAAACGGGGGGAGAGAGAAAATGAAAGAAAGAGAGAAAGAGTTATTAAAGAGTTACCGAGGACTTTGTTAATTAGGTTTTAGCGGCGGAGACGATATAGCTGGCTCTATCGTAGTTTCTATACTTAACGAACGCGCGAAAGTTTAACGGGAATGGTGCGAGGGAAACGGTTCTTCTTTTTTTTTCTTCTAGCAGCTCAAGCCACCAAGTCGATCGAGCAAATAAAAACCGAAAAAAAAGAAAAACAATGCGAAACAATGCGGCGGCTCTTTTTTTAAGCTGATCACAGGATCGAAGCTTGCGGTTCCGAGACGCACGGTGGGGTTGTCTTTTATTCTTGGAATTGAATTAATTGAACAGGTCTCGACTGCACTGGTCATTGGCTATTTTATTCTTAGAGAGAATGAATCGTTCGAAATTCTGTCGTTGCCATCATTGGCGTGGGTGAGGGGGATGGAGGATGATGATCGTCGGTGGTTATGGGTTGTTTATGGTGCTCGGAATCGCAAGGAGGTCCCTCGCGCTCGGTTCGCAATCCGAGAGCTTCTCCCATCGCGCACGTTTCCGTGTACCCGTCAAACGAACTCGTATCGCAAACGATCGTATGCCACCGCTCATCTACGAAGAAACCTTCAAAACATCGTGAACCATCGATCTCTTCTCTGAACGATCTAGCGAACGTTCGATCGTGGTGGCGAAGGAGGGTGGAAGATGCTGAGGAGGAGAAATACAGGATTATTTTGAACCCCTTGTACTTTATGATTTATTTGACTTTTAGAACAGCATGGTTGTTCATAATTTCTGAGAAGTATGAAGTTCATATACAGGGTGTCCCACGTAATAGTTTCCACGATTTTTTAAGTACTTGCGATAATCTGACGAAAAATATTTTCAACAAAAGTTGATCAGTTTTCGATTGGCTATACATTGCAAGAAAAAGAGTTCGGAAAACATTAATTTTTATAGTATTGTCAAGGTCACCTTCATTTTTTTAAATGACACTTTTGTATTTTTGACTTAACATTATTATAGCCCGTGACGAGACGAATTTAACGACCTAGCATACCATGACCTTGGGATGACCTTGAAGGCGAAGAAATGACAATTTCAACAAAGCATGACAATCTGCTTGAATGGCACAGGATCGTGAATGGTAACGCAGAAAATGGAACGGGGTTGAAAACATCGCGAAGAATAGCTGGGTAGCATAAAAGGTTGCGCAGGAAGTGAGGGAGAGGCAGCAGGAGATCGGACGCAACGACAAAAATGTTGCGAAGTAGAAAATAAAAATTGGGGCAAAAGGGGGAAATTCGTAGGACGCGACAACAAAAATTGTGAGGAATAGAAAATAAAATGGGGTCAACGGGGAAGAATGTTGAGACGCAACGACAAAAATGTTGCGAAGTAGAAAATAAAATTGGGGCAAAAGGGGGAAATTCGTAGGACGCGACAACAAAAATTGTGAGGAAAAGAAAATAAAATGGGGGCAACGGGGAAAGAATGTTGGGACGCAACGACAAAAATGTTGCGAAGTAGAAAATAAAATTGGGGCAAAAGGGGAAGAATCTCAGAACGCAACGACAAAAATATTGGGCAGTAGACAATAATATGAGGGGAAAAAATTGTAGAATGTAATCAGCTAAAATGGTGCAAAGTTGCATAGAAAATGGAGTCAAAGGGGAAAGAATCATAGGACGCAACAAAAGAAATATTGGGTGCTAGAAAATAAAATGGGGGCAAAGGGGGAAGAACACAACACTAAATAGTAGCGAAGAAAACGAGGGTTTGCGGTTCGTGAAGAGAAGTAGACGATGGTGTGGAAAGGAGCAAGAGATCTCAAAGATCTCGACGATCTTGACGATCTCTTGATTCATGGTTTCCGGGAAGCGCGGTGGTCGCGATCGGTCCGATTCGAGTGTCGACGGAAACATGGCCAACGGAACTCCGTCTACGCGGTGCTCCTTGTTGCCAGACGACGGAACGACGAACCTTGTCTGTGTTTCCCATGGGCGATCGGCACAAAAGATCGGCACGAACGAGAGCGATTTGTTCGGAAGAACAGCGCGCAACACGATTCAGAATCGGCGATTTCGAACCGGAAACACACGCGGAAGCGGAAGCGTAAGCGAACAAAACGATGGATAAACATGTGATATTACCGATTTTTTATATCAGCTACTTCGCAATAATTATCAGCCGTACTCGAGGGGGATAGAGCGTCGCGACGCACGAGTCGTCGTCTTCAATTAACGAGGAAAGCGCTAAACAATGAGAGAGAAAGCTGAAGAAAGGAAGAGAGAGGGAGAGGGGAAAGAAGTCAAGGAACAGAACAGAATTCGTTTTCGAACGCGTGTCACACAGTTACACATTTGCGACGACGACAGTGATATCGCTGCGACGATCGAAGAAGCCGTGATCGTACCGAATTTTCATGAGAATGGTTAAGAAACAAAACAAAACAAAAAAAAAAAGAAAACAAAACAGTCTATAATAGTAGCTATCGAGCGGAATAACAAAGAAATAAAGAAAAAAATATATATATATTATTATGATTATTATTATGATTATTATGAATATGATTAGAAGGGGGTGGGGAATTTTTGCTATAACTAAACACTTCGTCCATTTTTCTATATGGGCAATTCGTTGCACTGTAATCAATCCTCGGCCTTGTAAATTCTGTCCTTGTCATTTCCGGAAACGCTGCCCGATGAACGAATGCCGCGGAGGATCCATCGATCCTTCGTTGATCGAACAAAAAAAAAAAAAAAAAAAGAAAGAACAGTTTTTTCCGAATTTTTCGGGAATCGACGCGCGGCATTCGTGGATCGGTGTCGGCCCGAGCTCTTTGCGGACCTCTCGTGTAAAAAGAATACCGATCGCGCGATCTCGACGCGAGCCGGCGAACGAAACGCGACGAACAAAACGAATGAAAACGAACAGCGTGTCTCTCTCGCCGTGTCGCCGCGTTTCCTGTTGTTTGTTGTTGTTTCTCGGTCAGGAGCGATCGTCGACGATTCGTCCGTGGACACACACGGCTGCTCGATCCTCGAGGAATCGGCTCAATCGGCCCACAGACAGATACAGAGCGAAAAAGAGAAAGAGAGAGAGAGAGAGAGAGAGAGAGAGAGAGAGAGAACAGTCACTGGGGAACAGAAGAAAGCGTTGTCGAGTGGCCGTGCCTCGGGAACGATCAACGATTCAACCGATCTTGCGATCTTTTTGATCTTTTTGATCGGTACCGGAAGCTCGGACGCTACTGAATCGACCCTCGTCCGTCCCTCGTTCTCCAAACTTAACGCGTTGACTGCCACGTCGATCGTACATTATTATTATTTATTATTAGACTGCGGATTCGATGCATTTACGATCAATTTGGGTAGATGTTATTCAACGGATGTTATCAACATAATTTCAGAATATCATTATCAACTTATTGAAATGATTAAATACAAAACGGTCCTTATATTTGGCTCCTACCTCTTGCATCGAATGCAGGCGATTTTTATTTTGCATAAAGATCCGCAATCTATTTATTAGAATAATAAAATCTCGTTACAATCTGCCGCCATTGTCTTTCAGGCAACTCTTTATCCCTGCTGCACTTCTCCTGTGCTGTGGTTCTCCTCCAATTCTTGCTTCCTTTCTTACCTGAATTGCGAGAAACTGGAGTGAAATCAAAAATCATTTTTTTTTTTGAACGTGTTTAATAGGCTGGAAATAGTACAGTGGCATTTTTAAATTCTTCTAATGTCTATGCTGTTTTAAATGACGCCTACTCGTTCTTGTCGTAAATACATAAAATCCGCAATCTATCAACGTCTTCGGATTAATGGTGGAAGAATGCGAAGAGCGATTCGTTGCGCGATTATGGTCCTGCGAAAGCCGAGGCACGGCCACCAAACGGTGTACATAACAAAACGTGCGTTTTCGATACCGACACCGTAGAATTCTAAGCGTTCGAATGGCCAACACGCTCGACCAACGAAAAACGAGAGTGAGAGAGAGAGAGAGAGAGAGATTTCTTGGGGATGACCCACTTGGACGCTATCCGATTGGACGCGTTCCTTTTGGACGCCGTGCCGATTGGACTCGTCGTTCGGACGCCATTGCGGTTGGATTTCTGACATTTGGGCGCCATGTCGTTTAGAATCGTGACATTTGGGTGCCGTAAATTTTATAATCATTGCTTTTCGAATTCTAAATATGGTGATATTTTATTGTGAAATGTACGGTTCGGTCTGGGTTAGTTCTGGGTTAGTTCTGGGTTAGTTCTGGGTTAGGTCTGGGTTAGTTCTGGGTTAGGTCTGGGTTATGTCCAACCGGTACGGAGTCCAATCGGCACGAAGTCCAAACGGCACGGCGTTAAAACGACACGAGTCCAATCGGCACGCAGTCCAAAAGGAACGCGTCCAATCGGATGGCGTCCAAACGGGGGTGTCCCGATTTCTTCACCGTTTCGCTAGTCTTCCCAACACGTTGTTCGCTCGAAATCGGTATTTGGGACCGCACGCGATCGAACGGCCCGAGAAAACGATCGAGAAGCGTCATTGTTACGAATCGTCATTGCGAATCGTCATTACGAATCGTCGTCAACGACCGCGCGACGCACCGTATCGTCGAGAGATCAAATTGTAGCATCGAACGAAGCCTGGCTAGAATACTCAAAAGAAAGCTGCTTTCGAACTTATAATAAAAAAACCATTAAAACTTGACGAGGACGATTTTCTCTGCGTTACGTAACACCCTACAATTCTATTCCGCTTGAAAACTCTGTTCGTCTTTATTCACCATTCGCTTTATTCATCATTCGCAGTGTCTACATATAAATCATAGAGCATACAAAACGTCGTACGTGCGAAACAACGATCGAAGATACATCAAAATCATGATCGCGGAACGTGATCTCGTTTTACCTACCAACAATCATTACTGCGGATCTTTATTTGCAAAACAAATATTGTCCGCATCAATTTGCAAGAAACAAGAGTCACATAAAAATATGGTTTCTTCTCTGATGAATAATTTTAACAGGTTCTAAATAATGTAATGTTAAATTCATTTGATGTTTCTTCTATTTTCTATCCCACCTACACATTTTGGTCATAAATGCATAAAACACGCATATGGTCCGCTTATTAAAACAGTTATTGTCTTTTCAAAAATGTCCGAATATTACCGTGAGTCACTGGACATGCGCATAAACACTTGGAAATATTATTATTATGTAAAAGATGTAAAATTCCGAGAAAATTTCTATGATGCCACCCCCACCCCTCTCTTCTTCGGATGTTCCAAGCACGCGCTTAATTTGTTTATTGGTTGATCCGAACACTGATCAAAAAAACGAGTAATCAAACTTAAATGATATGTATATCGTAAAGTAAGAAGACATATCGGTTCATCCCGTAGCGCGGGCGCGTGTCCAATCTTTCAAACCCGTTTCTCCATTACGTGGATGTAGAAGCCAGGATTCTTGACGTCATCCAGCTGCTTGAAGTCCCCGTAGATTGTGTGTTTTCCCCGGAAGTGGAACGCCTCGTCCAGCATGTTCCTGAAGATGGTAAGCCTGTGAGGATAATACGAGAGCCTGAACTCGCTGATCGACTCCTGAGCGTCCTCGTCGACGTCGTCCAGAGTGATCATGTAGTCCAGTGTCACGATCGATGGCCTACCCGAGACAAACAGCACCGACGCCTTGATGTTCGTCATGTGTTGGCTCTGGAAAAAAATGACCTGGTTCAGATCTTTCAGTTCGAATCGTTCTGAATTATTTTCCAAATTTTTCTAGCTCAGACCCTTCCACATTCTTTTTAGAGCGTTCGTATCGTCGACGTTCCTGTTAATCGTTAGAACTTCATACTATAAAATTTTAATTGTAATTTAAATTAATAATTTAGTGACAGTAAAATTGTATAGAATGAAAATTTTTATTTATAAATTTAGGGGATTATTTAGATAAAAATTAGATTATTATGAAATTTTGATTATATTAATTTTATAATTCTGATTATCTTTGTGCAAAATCAAAATTGTCTGGCTCAAAATTGCGAGAAACGGGTTTCGAGTAGAAGTGTCTTTCTTTTTGTGACACTAACCGTACAGAAACACAAAATGCAACCGGTATACGGTGTTGTTTTGTAAAAATTACGAGATTGAATTTATTTAGATTTGTCGCAATTTTTGTGATAACATGATTAGCTTTTCTCATTAAAATGGTTTATGAAATACCTAAATAATTTTTGCAGAAGAAAATCGCGAGAACTCTCAAAAGTGTATGAAATTAATTTTACTATTTCAGTATTAAACTGCAAAATTTTGTTAAGTTCCACCGTGTCACTTTTGTCATAAGTGCATAAAATTCGCAGTCTAGTAATCAACCTTTACAAATATTAGAGCATTCTTGAACCACCTCTGGTTCAACACTTTCGAAATGATTCTTGAACCGTGTCCGTTCGATCTTGAGAAACAAAAAGAGAATGAAGCAAAAATGTGAATGCTCCCTGGATCTAGAGGATCTAAAACGACGTGGTCCACAGATCTTTCAGTTCGAATCGTTCTGAATTATTTTCCAAATTTTCTAGCTCAGTCCCTTCCACATCTTTTTAGAGCGTTCGTATCGTCAACGTTCCTGTTAATCGTTAGAACTTCATACAATAGATCTTTGTGCAAAATCAAAATTGTCTGTCTCAAAATTTCGAGAAACAGGTTTCAAGTAGAAGAGTCTTTCTTTCTGCGACATTAACCGTACAGAAACACAAAATTCAACCGGTATAGAAATTTACAAATATTACATCATTCTTCAACCACCTCTGGTTCGACCCTTATGAAATGATTCTTCTCCGTTCGATCTTGACAAATAAAAAAAGAATGAAGCAAAAATGAGAATGCTCCCTGGATCTAGAGGATCTAAAGCATAATCGCTTTAGACACATGCTAGTGTCGATCGCAACGATTATCTAATAACCGGCGACATTTGACATTCCTCTATCGCTCACCGATAAGGGAAGCATAATCAATAACTATTTAGCAATCAATTCTATTTTCCATACTTTTTCCTTGTTTGTTTCTGCGCAAATAAGATTAAAGGAGTACTCGTGTTCTTGACAATATTGGAGATGTTACCGTTATCGGGACTTACGTTATAGTATATGCATTTAGGTGGTATGTTCCCGGTCTCGATGATGTAATCGTAATTCCTGTGATCGATCAGCAACAGTCCTCCTGGTTTCACGCAACGCTCGAAGTTCAGCAACGCGTGCCTGCAGAAGAATCCCCGGAGGAATTAGAAAAAGCAATGAACAGTGCTATAATCCTTTCGAGGAATGTATTAGGTCAGCGCAAGAGTTCTTGAACCATCTCTAGTTGTACTTGAATAAAATATCGACCACGAACTTTTACAATGACCTAACTAACTTTACAATAAGTTTTATTTATTCGCTACCTCTGCTCCCGTTGGTCGCCGAACGTGTCCGGCATGTGCGCGAAACTATTTCCCAAGCAGATCACGGCGTCGAAACCCTCCCCTACCAGGTGGCGAATGTCCTTGGGCAAGGTCAACCAATTAGCCTCCTCGATCACTGGAAAATAATATTGACATGCTCTTGAATCTAGGGGATGAAGAACGTGGATTTCTTCTCGTAAATAGTAAGTGTGATATTGGACTATGGGGTTATTAAATAAAATGTCCTTTCAATTATTAAACAATTCGGAAAGAACGTCTTTAACACTAGATTTACGGGGCCAGTCAAAATGACGGATTCAAAAATTTTTAATTTACGATTATTAAAAGTGTCAGGAAGCATTCGTGAGGAATTATTAAATAGATTCATTTTTTTGTGTACATATTACAATAAAAATCGCTGAAGATCTAAGTAAATACTATTTTATTATTTTTATAAAGCAATGTAAAATAATGAATTTTAGTGCTCCGTAAACCTAGTGTTAACACTAGGTTTATGAAACACTAAAAGTGACTAATTTGCATTACAATAAAGTAAGTACCAGGTAAATATCATTAACAATACAGCTACCGAGCGCTAAAACGCGATTGACGTGTATTGCATTATAATAACGATAAGATTGCATTCATTCAGATTTCGTACAATTTCGGGACGCGTCAAAATGGCGCGTTCTGATATCTTTAATCATTTTTATTCATAAAAATAACGAGAATCTGCCTATACAAAAAAATATATTTGCTGATTAATTCCTCATTTATGCATCTGTACGATCTCAATAATGGTAAACTAAAAATATTAGAACGAATTATTTTGGCGCGTCCCGTACACCTAGTGTTAAACAAAAATTGTGCGAAATCTGAATAAATGCAATCTTGTTATTATAAGGCAACATACCCAAGTCGCGTTTAGTGCTCGCTAGTTTATTTAAACTGCAGATGCATTTATGGCTTCTGAAAATTTTCGAAAAATGCTAGAATACAAAATTCGATAGAATTTGGTACGAATTTATTTATTTAAGATCTATAAAGGCCACTACCACAGAACATAAGATTTTATTTGATTCCATTTTCTTAAAATTTGCCAACAAAAATTGAAAATTGCAAAAACTTCCGCAGTCTATTAGTGATATTTAGTTAAAATAAAATAGGAGAATTATTTACCCCAATTGTCGAACGCCGGTTCTTTTCGCCGTTCCCATCTAGCTTTCAGAGCGTATTTCAGCATCTTATCGGAAGCATCCACGCTGACCACATCGAAACCTTCTTCGAGTAGCATAATGGAGTCGACGCCGGTTCCACAGGCGACGTCCAGGATCCTTTGGCAGCCTTTATCCCGCAGGAGACCAACCAGGAAGTCTCGGTAATTCTGCGTCCTCTGTTTCTTGTCGCCGATGAACACCTCCCAAACTTTCGCAGCCCTGCCATCGGCATACTGATCGCGGACGCCCTCGGCTGCTGTGCCGAGAGATCGGGTACGGAATACTGAGTCCATCATATCTGAAAATAACGTTCATTTTAAAAGGGTTATAAAACTTAAATCGTTTAAAAACAGATGTTTTTCTGTTGAGAGGATTTTTTAACACTAGGTTTACGGAGCACCAAAATTGATTATTTTACATTGCTTTATAAAAATAATAAAATTGTATTTACTTAGATCTTCAGCGATTTTTATTGTAATATGTACAGAAAGAAAGAAATCTATTTAATAATTCCTCACGAATGCCTCCTTATACTCTTAATAATTGTAAATTAAACATGTTTGTATCCGTCATTTTGACGGGCCCCGTAAATATAGTGTTAATCATACAACTGGATTGTTTTTACCGAAGAAACGTTATTATCCGAAAAGAGTATCTGCGAGCTATAATTCGTTGAAGATAAAATATTCATAAATATAAGCGTAATGATGATTTTAATGCACGTCTCCGAGAGAAAAAAACAGAAAATTGTGTTTTAATTTTGTGACTGAAAGTCACTTTTTAAAGTCGATTCAAATGGCCACCCTCCAGGCCAGTGAACATCTATCTTGGGATCTCGATGCGAATGCTGAAATCCTCAATATCACCACAGCCCCTCATCGAGCTCGAGAACATGATCGCGCAAACAGCTTTCCTCGTATCGGCTGTTATGGTTCAGAAACGTGCGAAACAATAGACACTCGCTATCCAAGAGCCCGATAAACCCCTGTTGCACATAAACCTTATCACTCGAGAACGAGCAATCGAAGAGAGGAATGTCGAAGGTCTTGAAATTGAACACTAAACCTACTGAGCCTTACAAGTGTAACTGATATAAAGACTGCGGATTGTATCTGTTTATGACAAAAATTGGTCGGTGCAATTTAAACCGGGAGAAAATGTTTAATAATTCAAGAGTAACAGATATAATATTTTCGACGTATTCAAATTACTCGAGAAAGAATTTAATGTGTATCTGGCTTCCATAAGAAAAATTGGTCGGTGCAGTTTAAACAGGGAGAAAATGTTTAATAATTCAAAAGTAACAAACATACTATTTTCAACGTATTCAAATTACTCGAGAAAGAATTTAATGTGTATCTGGCTTCCATAAGAAAAATTGGTCGGTGCAATTTAAACCGGGAGAAAATGTTTAATAATTCAAGAGTAACAAATATACTATTTTCAACGTATTCGAATTACTCGAGAAAGAATTTAATGTGTATCTGGCTTCCATAAGAAAAATTGGTAGGTGCAATTTAAACCGGGAGAAAATGTTTATTAATTCAAGACTAACAAATATACAATTTTCAACGTATTCAAATTATTAAAGAAAGAATTTAATGTGTATCTGACTTCCATAAGAAAAATTGGTAGGTGCAATTTAAACCGGGAGAAAATGTTTAATAATTCAAAAGTACCAAATATACTATTTTCAATGTATTCAAATTACTCGAGAAAGAATTTAATGTGTATCTGGCTTCCATAAAAAAAATTGGTCGGTGCAATTTGAACCGGAAGAAAATGTTTAATAATTCAAGTCAAATAAATATACAATTTTCAACGTATTCGAATTACTCGAGAAAGAATTTAATGTGTATCTGGCTTCCATAAGAAAAATTGATCGGTGCAATTTAACACTTTGACTGCCAAAGCAGCGACCTCAAAAATTTCATAAAATCGAAGCAATATATTGAATAAAATAATGATTACAGAATTAAAATGTGTGACACTGAGTAACGTTTTAACCTTCTTGCATTTTCCAGATGTTAACCAAATTTGATACAATGATTACATCAGCGTAATAATTAATTTTTAAATATGGACAAATAATTCCGTCACCCATATATGGGTGACACGACAGTCAACGTGTTAAAACGGGAGAAAATGTTTAATAATTCAAGAGTAACAAATATACTTTTTTCAATTTTATGTTGCCTTATCGAAATGAATTTATCTAAATTTTTTGCGATTTTTATTATAACGTTTGATTGAATAAAGAAGTGTCTATAGTCATTTCCAGTGTAAGCATCTTTATAACTTCAACAATTGTGCAATAAAAAATCTGAAACCGGTGATTTGACCGGAAGTGGTAGATTCAGTGTTAAAACGAGTAACTTCATGGTACTTTTTAATAGGTTCTGTTTACGTGCCATGAAACATTTTAAAAAACGATCTCACATTATAAATTCCGATGAAAATAGATAGAACTTTTAGTTTGAACAAAACTTATGAAATATAAAAATAACAGCAGCAGATATTTTCTTCAGAATTTTGTCAAAAAATCGTTAAGAAAATTGTTTAGCGACTGGGTGGAATGGCACTGCTTCGATAGGAATTTATATGTAATTGAAAGAGATTCAGAAAGGAGAAACACGAACAAACAAATCGAACATTTAAATTCTTGCGCTACAGATAACGAAGTCACATCGTTCGAATTGACAACAGGAAGTTCGTCATTTTTATCGTAGCTTTGTATCAGTGGAAATTTTGTAAAAAACGAATGGGCATCGACAATGGAAAGTAGGATTAAACTAGAAAACAACCGGACTGGGATTAATATATCTTATCTCCTATTGAAATGATCCACAAATGGTTACGATAAGATTGTGGGAAGACCTGTTACGAAATATCCATGAATTAAAATTAACGGAAACCGTGAGCGCTGGTCACTCTGGATTCATGGAGATGCGTGAAATTGTTGCATCATATGGCATTTACACTGTAACGTTCCATATCGATTCTCCGAGAATTGCAGTTCGAATAAAAATTCTACAAAATTATCGAACACTCTATATTAAACAACAATATTGTTCCATTGTACACACCAATCCCCGGTAGTAAATACACGAGTATTTTATATTTTTTAAATTCTTTCCAAGACTAATTTGTTCACGAATGCAATCAAACAACTTTGAAAATGAATAAAAATAATATCGGAACAGTTTAAAATAAATGATCGAAATAGATTGCCCGGGGCCGAGTTTTTGTTAGAAAATAATCGGTAAGAAGTAGCTTTTAAATTAGTTTTGAAAATATTGTGCCGCAGGAAGACTTCCGGAAATGAAAATTGTAACGTACCCTTTGAGATAATTCGTCTATGATTTCCTGGAGAGCACTAAGACTATTTCTTGTTATTTATCGACTGTAAAATAGCAAGAGGAAGCTGTGTGGTCGAGGTCGTGTTCAGTTCGCACGGTGTGTCAAAATGCTACTAACGCGTTGAGACTCGCACCCGAACGTATATATAAGGTTCCCGGGTCTACGCAGCATGATGTAATTTCCATCATGGTTGGAGTGTAATAGTTGACAAACAGTCATGACGCTGCAACCCTCGATGAAAATAAGTGTGGTAATGATTACTGGTCGATTTCATGGTGTCGGCAATTTTCCTTGCGATAATCGCGGTATCGTTATCGATGCATCTAGCTGTATATTTATTCTTTTATCGCCTGGAGAATTGCTTATGCTCGTAGGCCGGCGCAGGAAGTTGCACCGTAACGGTGCGCAAGGGGCCGACTCCGAAAAACGCGGAATCAATCTGTTCTATATTATTTGAAAAAATTGGTTGCTGATTGATGAATATTTTACATTTTACCGTCAAAAATGCCTGATCTATGCTTGGCTATATTTATAATAATTTTCCTTAATAATTCGAAAAAGAATTTTGCCTCTTTAAGTAGTTCGATATAATTTTGAAAATACACGTCAAAAGTGTAGTAAAATCGAAAGCTTAGTCCGTTGAATATAATATGTAATCTTGCACTTACCATTAAATGCACCAGCCAAAAACAGAACCTCTTTTCGAAGGATCGAGTCACCAATCGATTGATCCTTTGACTCGAATCATTGGAGGGATAGGTTAAAAGTAATCGGCAACGATTGCTGGTCGGTCGATTAAAGAATTAAGTCATCGAGTCGTTCTGGTTGGGTAACAACATATAATTACAAGTTCTGGTGTAAAATTCTATGATAATTATCCTCTGTCGAAACAAATTACATAATTCACGAACTTATTCCTAAGCTAGGTACACGCTAGAAATTCCTAAAAATTTTATCAGTTTTCGGTCACTGATAAATGCATTTCTAAACGCAGGATTGCGTTGTGTTGTGCAGCGTAGGTTCGTCTCGGTGTATGGAAGCGAATGTACAGTGCAATAGTCGTAATGTACGTATCTCGTTTAAATCTAGACGGATCAAAGGAAACACTCGATTATTCGTCGGTACAAAAGAGCATTCAAGTACTAAGCGTCAGTTTCAACCATGTAAAAAGCTAACAATGGATAAAATTTGTTAAGCTCAGGAACAAGAGAAACCAATGTTCAAACGTGTACTCAGTTAAACTTAATCGATACAATATGTTCGGTTGTAACGTTCTTATTCGATAGAATAAATCGGTAAGAAATACAGTCGAATGGCAGTTCCCTGTTCCTTATAAAATATCTTTAGTACTATTCACAATTTTTTTTCGATACTCGCAAACTACGTAATACGAACAAAATTTTCATCGATAGATTTTAATGAAGAAACCGAACTACATAAACGGTTACTTCTCCGTTCGAAGAAGCGCAGTGTAACGAAACGATCCGGAGTCCACGGAGCATAGTGTTCTCCATCAATAGTTTTCTTCGTCTTTTCTTTTCGCCGCTCGCGTTCTTGTCTTATTCGTAGAAAAACGAGGTAACTGCTTTACTACCTGCATCGTTAAAGTACATATAAATATTTGGAATCATTCTGCTAAATCGATTTACTTTATTTCTTAGCAATGTACATGTTCAATTACGTTAACGGTTAAGTGAGACCTCAGTGATCGTGCTGGACATCTTTGGAAGAAAACGAAACGATTTTGTTCTCCGATCAAGTCGTCGGTACAGCGTTACAGCAATTTGGGGCGTGTGTGCACGGAAATTCATTTCTCGAATGTGCAATTGTTCACTCGAAACGCGCTAACAATGTTTAATTGAATTCTCATTAATTGGAACTATGTGTAATGATCAGTTGAACTGTATCACTCTTTTATTATTCGCGGTAGTTTCTTCCTCTTTATGTTCCCTGTCCCTTCGGCTGTTACGAGGGATCCTACCCTCATATATTCTTCAAGTCCTCTGGCAGATCGTTCTTCGGGTGCTTGTTCTCGAAGTGTTGTTTATACGTCTTTGGGTCTGGCATTTGTGCCTGGAAAAGCGAATATCGTACATTAGTCGATGTTAAGCTTACGGATACAACAATGCGTTTAACACTTTCGTGAATCACAGTTTCTGGGACCTGACATCGATACACCATACTGACTCTGAGAAATATTTCACAAGTCGTTACAGAAGATTAGATTATTAGATGCGATGTGTTTTCATATATTTCTGCATGGTTCTTGGAATTTGAAGATAGGTAGGAAAAATATTAAAAAGTTTAAATCATCAAGAGACTATTGTAATATCATTACAGAAGCAAATTGACAATCCATTATCGTCCTTAAAGGGTTAACAATTTTCTTCCAGATAATGATCTTAAGCTTAATGGAAGATCTCCTAATAAACTTACCTTGCATACCATGCATACGTGTACTAGAGCCTTCTGCGCTGCCTTTTTCTGGTCATTGGCACTGTGTCCCTGTTGCTTTTTCACTTTTGCTGCCTTTTCTGCCGCCTTAGCTTGCGATTGGATTCTTTGTTGTCCACGAGCCATTCTGAAACAAATCGTCCCAATTGTCTTAATAACAGTTTCCTTAAAAAATAAACACTCTCCAAATTCCATTCGATATTTTCTTTAATTTTCTATTCTTCGTTGATCGACGTGCACAAGAAAAATCTCGACAAACAGACATGAAAGAAAAAGGGGTATATACGTGGAAAGATTTATTTATTTATTATTATGTAAGTATAGGTACAATAATTTGTGTTTCGCTTACAAATATTTCTACGAACATGTTAACAATGTTTTCTCTTGGCAAAGGCGCACATACATCGTTTACAAACTGAGAGCTACGAATGTTCAACGCAGAACAAGTCGTATACGCTGCAACCCATGGATATCGTGAACACAGTATCTCGTTCGAAATGTTCACAAAAAGTTCACTCGAAAGCGACCGGATCGGAACTGTGCATCTTCGTTCGTCCGAGCAGAGTCCGTTCCTTTCTCTTTGACAAACTATTATTACGTACTTTCTCTTGATCCGAGATTACTCAGCACGTACAGCCAACCTATAAAACGCGGTGCGAACCGCAATACACGGTGAACACCGTTCGCGTGTTATCGCGGGATCCGTATTTCGATTAAAAAGTCGGAATCGGAGACCGTTCGAATAGAGAAGCATATATTTAGTACGCGAGCCAAAGGGAAAAATCGTTGAAAGAAGAATGAGAGATTGGTGCGGGGAAATCGCACACGCGCCTGAAAATAAATAGATCGCTCACCTGTCCGAGGATGAACGTGTTGCGAAAGCAAGACTCTCCGGCCACCACGATGATCCGGGGCACGATTTTCGGCAGCCACGAACCCAGCTATTTTTCCTCGATTTTTTCGTTCCGTCGCGCGAGACCGAGCAATCGCCTCGAAAAGTGAAACACACGCACGAATGATTCGCGAGAAACGAAACGGGGACACGTTGGTTCAAAAGCAGCACCCACGGCACATCTGTCGGGACCAGTGGTCTTCGATCATCCGCACGTGAACTACTACCGACTACCGCCCGACGGAGAATCGTCTCATGCGGAAGCTAAAAAAAAAAACACAGGACACTCAAAATCGCACAGTGTCCCGACGGGTAGCGCGGTCGATCTTAAATTTTCTCCTGCTACGCGGTGGGTTTCTTACGTTCGAATCCCGGTAGTCTCCACGAGAACGTGAAATTGTTTTCAATCGATATTTAAATATTAAGGTTCGCAGATTCAGTGTCCGCGTCCCTAGATTCGCCGGAGCTTTCCGTACGAGGTTTTACGTTCGCTCAGGAACATGTTTCCTTCCAATAGAAAATGTTGCTTTCCAATAGCTCCTGCACACCATTGGTGCGTGAATCGTTCCGGAGTCGTTCAGAGCTTATATTGCGATTTAATTCTGGAGTTTCACGGATTAAAATGTACGATTTGGTACGGTTTTAACGCTCTACATGCGCAGCGTTGAAAAAGGCAATCATTTGTATTGCTTTATGATCAACGTGAAACGGATAGATTTGTAACGAGAGGTTAAAATAATCGAGGCGTCATTTCCAAGCAAGGGGTTAACATGTCTTACCATAGGCAGTCTTACACTACTGATAAGGACTTTAAGGGGAAATCTGAATTTTTACAAATATTGTAACAATGTTAATCGATAGAAAAGACGGTCATTTCATCCTGATTTTACTATCGGCCTGTCCGTCCTTCTCTCTTAATCTGTGATATTCAGTAGGGCACAGTTCGTTGCAATTATAAGCGTGTGTATGAAAGAACTGATAAATGATTGAGTTATCATTTCCCTGGATTGACATTATTGTGCATCGGCAATCGTTATTAATTATCGCATTGGTTTTCACCGAAGTTATAATAATGATTGTAAATATGAGACAGACATCCCAACTAATCGTATTCTAGATGATCAGTGGGCTTAATAAACGTAACCTTATTTTGAGAATTATTCGAATTACAATACGGGCTTCTGTTTTAATTTTTCATTGACATAATTAGCACGAAAGTTTGCTAATTCTGCTAATTGTACGAGGTGGCGCCGTACGTGGCGAAATCTCGAAGCTTATTGCTAATCATTTTCGGCGAAAGTTCCGAAAATCTGTCAAACCGGATTGAGCACAAATTTTGGACATAGGAAAATTAGGAAAATTTGGAAAAACATTAATTACGGAAAATCTAGGGCAATGTTTGTTACTGTTTCTGTTGGTAACGACTGGCTAACAGTTTGAGCATTTTGCCGCTACGTCAAGGTGCGCTGTACGAACCTTTTGACGGATGAAATGATACTTGCCGGATTATGCATTGTCTTTTATGAGAAAACCGGCAAGAATCATTTGATTTGCATTAAAAATGAATTTCAATACTTTCCCATAAATACTTGTTGATGTGTGATAGCTCAAATTAAAGCTGAAAGAATTCACCTTACGCCGGTTGGGTTACAATTAAAAAATAATTACAAATCGAAATGAAACATCACTTTCTACTTGCCATCAGGTGACACTGCTTTACTTTTCGGCGCGCAATTTATTCCATTGTAATTATTTAATTATCATGCATCTTCTGAAGGGATTCGTTTCCCGATGTCATTGTACAAGAATTCGATGGTCTCTTTAGTATTCGTATAGTGTATTATGCATTGCAAATTGCCCAATATTTTGACGTGCTTGCATAGATATCGTCAGATATCGTGTTATACGTATGTAGATAGGATGGCCAGTAGTGGGGCGAACACTTGTGTATGTTTATTGGTGTGCGTGGCAAAAATATGGCTACAACTTGGTTCCATTCAAATAGAATATGTTTCGCAGGAAACGCTTTCCTTTCGGCTTCATATACATCATTTGATAAACATAGATTCCTTTCATGTATTGTTTAAGTGTCAATTACTCCTTTGCATTGCTACATGTAAGTAAATGAATCACGTTTCATACATAAGTATTCCTTAGAATACCCTCGATGGCAATAACGTTGTAATTATATGAATAAGTGTTGTATTGTATTGTATTGTATTGTATTGTATTGTATTGTATTGTATTATAATGCTGTATATAATAATGAGTACTTAATTCGTGTTGTCCTGTTGTATATGTAGGAACCGTTGAATCATTTTGACCAGTACAAATTACCAAAGAAACATGCAGAAGTTCAGACGTGCCCAAGCACAAAATAAAATAGCGATTAACAAGCATTTAGAGGCAAATGCTTATTTGGAATCGTCCAGCGAGGACGAGGATGATATAAATACAGAAGACATAGAAAATGTAGTCGGTAAAGTGTTGTCTGCCTATCAAGGAGGAGAGGTAGACACAGAAAAGACTTTATCTTACTTAGTTAATCTATTTCAATCTGGCAGCGCGGTGTGTTTAATATGCATCTCGACCGTAAAGAAAGCAGACGCGGTACGATCAATTACATGACTCCTATAATCGATACACCGTTTAACACATGTATCGAATAATCTGTGGAAATATTACAGATCTGGAACTGCAGCAAGTGTTTCGCTTTTTTACATTTATCCTGCATTCTGCATTGGATACGAGATAGTCTAAACGTAAAACGTGAGAGAGGAGCTGCTCCTATTTGGGCATGGTAGGAGATATATTTAAACATAAAATTTACACGATACAATTTTTGCTATATAAACGAATTTGTTTCAGCCCAAAATGTCGTATGGAATATGGGCAAGACGAAGTTCCTCGTAACTATAAATGTTTCTGTAAGAAAGTTATAGACCCTGCCTTCCAACCATGGAGTATACCGCATTCCTGCGGAGATATATGTGGCCAACTTTTGCAACCAGAGTGTGGTCACAAATGTGTCCTACTTTGTCATCCTGGGCCATGCCCACCATGCGCGAAGACAGTATCGATCCAATGCTTTTGTGGTAAACAGGCTCCCGAACAACGGAGATGCAATGCCAAGAACTGGAGTTGCGGCACGGCGTGTAACAAAAAGTACAAATCATGCTCTCACAGCTGCATGCAACTATGCCATGCAGGAGATTGCCCTCCTTGCTCGGAATCGTTGTCGCTCGAATGTCGTTGTAAAAGTAGCACAGAAATAAGGAAATGCTCCGAAGGTGCGTGGACTTGCGAGAAAGCTTGTCGCCGGCCTCTGTCCTGCAACGTTCACGTTTGCCAGAGCACATGCCATTTGCCTGGAGACTGTGGTCCGTGCGCTTTAGAAAAAAATAGAACATGTCCCTGCGGCAAGAAGCGTTACGCGGTTTCTTGCAGCCAGGAACAGTTGCCCACGTGCGGAGACACGTGCGGCAAGCTGCTGGATTGCGGTTCGCATTATTGCAATATGAGATGTCATATGGACCAATGCGGACAATGCTTGGAAGTGGTAACAAAGTCCTGTCGATGCGGGAGCTACAAGAAAGAAGTCGCTTGCGGCAAAGAGTTCCACTGCAACAAGAAATGTATGCAGATGCGCCTCTGCGGCAGACACATGTGCAACAGAAAATGTTGCGATTGCTTGATCAAGAACACGTTCAACGCATGCGAGAAAATTTGCGAGAACACATTGAATTGCCGCAAGCACAAATGCTCGGGCCCGTGCCATAGCGGTCCATGTTATCCTTGCGAGCGTACGGATATCATCCAATGCAGATGCGGATACAATAAAATAACGGTACCGTGCGGCACAACGAAGAGGGTGAAGCCTCCGCCGTGCAATAAACCGTGCAAGGTGCCGCCGATCTGCCATCATCCTAAAAGGGAAACGCATAAATGCCACCAGGGCCCGTGTCCACCCTGTAAAAAGATCTGCAATTTAGTGTACAAACGATGCGGCCATTCTTGCGTTGCCGTTTGCCACACAAAAGTCTGGGTGAAAGTGAACAAAAACGACGCGAACGCGCATCCCGCAGGACCATGGGAGATACAGAAAGAAACGAAGCAGCTGAAAACGTTACCGTGTCCGCCGTGCGAGGTGTCGGTACAAGTCACATGTTTGGGAGGCCACGAAACACGTCCGTGGCCTTGTCACATGGCACGACCTACGTCTTGCGGAAGACTTTGCGGGAAAATGTTGCTCTGCACCAATCATACTTGCGAGCTAGTTTGCCACAAGGTATTATCCGCCGAGAACACCAAGAATGCTACACCATGCACGGATTGCGAGAAACCGTGCGAGTTCCCGCGTCCACAAGGTTGCACGCATACCTGTCCGAAGTCGTGTCACCCGGCACCCTGTAACCCTTGCAAGCAGCTAGTTAAAATTCCATGTCATTGCAGTATAATCACTTTGTACAGAAGATGCGCCGAATTGACATCGGCCACCACTGAACAACGCAACGACTTGCTCAAATGTGGGAATCAGTGCCCTAAAAATGTAAATATGGTATCTAGAATTGTGGGAGAATTCGAAGATATTGGGTACCCGATGGTCGGGACGGGTCGAGACGACTCGGGTTCTCGAAAATTTCGGGATTCCCAAGAATTCTTGAGAACCCGTGCCGACCTGACATTTTCGAGTTCTCGCACACCTTTAATAATGTAATAAATATGATATCTAGAGTTGTGGGAGAATCCGAAGATATTGGGTACCCAATGGTCGGGACGGGTCGAGACGACTCGGGTTCTCAAAAATTTCGGGATTCCCAAGAATTCTTGAGAACCCGTGCCGACCTGACATTTTTGAGATCTCGCACACCTCTAATAATGTAATTCGTGTATTTATTAAATTTGGTATACGGTATTATCTGATCGGTTCTGTTACAGTATCCATGCGGTCACAGATGTATGTATGATTGCCATCCCGGCGTATGCAAGAACGAGAATGAATGCAATAAGAAGGTGAAGTTATTCTGCCCGTGTAAACGTATCAAGAAGGATTTTGTGTGTTCGATGGTACAAAACGAACAAATTCGATTGCAATGCGATGATGTTTGCAAGAAGTTGAAGATGGAGAAGAGCCTGGCAGAAGCAGCTATGCTAGAACAAAAACGACAGGCCGAAGAGATACGTAATCAAGAAGAGATCGAGAAATTCGAGAGGAAATTCAAACCTCGTCGGAAAGGAAGGGACAAGTTCGATAAAAAACAATCGCGAAAAGAAGCGAATAGTCATTACTGGAAATATTGGATTTTAGCGATTTTACTGTGTATAGTAGGTATAGCGATATATTACGCGAACGTTCAAAGAACGTGAGCAATTTCGTTTGAAATACCAATGTTTTTAACATGGTTTTATTTGTTACGTTCTACTCTAGACTATGTAATATTCTAAAACACCAAACGTCTATTTTTATAATCCTTGAGTATAATCATTATTTTATGGATTTCGTGCCATCAAATTGAGAATGCCCAAAGAAAATTATTTTAGCCTTACACGTGTAAAGAGTCATTAAACTATTGAATATAACATTAAATTGTTTTATTTTACATAAAGCGTTTTATTTAGTTTAATCTATAGGAAATATTTATATATAAAATATACACATGTATCTCACTAATCACATTAATACGAAAATTACATGAACCAGATGGAGTAATATATATTGTTCTCAGGGAAGGTGACGTAACAATACAACATGTTATGGAAGAGAATAGGTTTGATATGTTTACAGATATTTCTTTAAAAAATTCTTTATTGAAAATCATTTAATACAATTGTTCTTACATCTAGCTTATTCTAGGAGTGCAGCTATTAGCTCGATATTATCAACTAATTGTAAAATACTACACATTGTAGTGTTTTGCAAATAGTGTATAATACCGATTGCCCAGGTCTCACCACGAGGAGGTTGCTGCACAAGAGACCCGAGAGGGAGTCAGAACGAAGTCTCCCTTCGTTCTGTCTCCCTTTCTTACAACGACGGTTCTTAACAATTAAGTTCGCAGATCGCTAAATGGAAAAGTAGTCTTTTTCATTGAAAAGACTTCTTTTCCATTTAGCGTATGTCGAGTAATTATTGCGGGGCAAAGTGTGAATCGGAGAAGAAGTCTCCGATCCACGAGGGACCAAAGGCGAATCAGGCGGAAGGCTCTGATTCTTTCAAAGAGAGTAAAAAGATCGAACCAGAGCAGAAGGCTCTGCTTCGAGGGTGACGCGACGCGTTCAGTGCTTACAAGTCCTGAGCCGACCAGCCCGATACCCGCCACTCCATCACCAAGAAAGATGGCAAAGAGATGCGCTCAAACGGTTTCTGGCGCTACTGGGTGACATGAGAACATGGCGTGTCCAGGATTACGTTAACACAGAGGATCGTCAGAAGACGAGTGAACGAGTCTCTTAGACATCCCTCTCAATGACTTCACGCCGGATACCGAAACTGGACCGGCTCAGAACCTGCAAGCAAGGCCGACACAGCAGAAGGCTGTGTCGGAGTCGGAAAACGGAGCGAGCAAAGTTAAGTTACGGCAATAATTACTCGACATAATTACAACGACGATTGACAATCTTAATAACTAACGCACGCACTAAAACTAACTTAAGAATAATCTGGAGTCTTCGTTCGACGAATCCTCTTCTTTCGATGAATTTTCTTCTTTCGATGAATTTTCTTCGCAAGATGAATTTTCTTGAACAGAATCCATAACCAGCTGAAACAAAATTGACTCCAAATGGAAAAGCTTTTGGAAAAAATATCGAAACTGAATCGAAAACCAGTTGAAACAAAATCGAAACAGAATCGAGAACCAGTTGATACGAAATCGACACCAAATGAAAAAACAGTCGAAACAGAATCGAAACCATGTCGAGCCCAAATCTAATGATTTGTGGACGCAACGATCTATAGGCGATTCGGGTGGCCCCGGGGACGCGAGTCCCCGTACTCACTCACGGGCCCCATCCCGTGAGTGAGCCCCTGAGGGAACTCCGATCGGAGGAATATCAATTTCAAGAGAAAAATATCAATTTGAGAAAGTTGAACTTTGAAAGTTCAGGAGTACATTCCAATTACGAAACCAAAAATTAATAATGGAGGTGTTTGTTGAAGGTACAGGTATTCTGAAATTGAAATTTCGTATTTCTATTATTAATTGAAAAAAATGCTGAAGCTGGAATACTTGAACAAAGGAAAACGAAGAAATTATTAAGTCTTAAATTCTAGTATAAAATACATATTTACTCAAACTTTAAATGTGCAGCTATTAGCTCGATATTATCCACTACATGCAAGATACTACAATTTATAAGTTATAATATCTTGCGAATTGTGGATAATATCGATTGCCCAGGTCTCACCACGAGGAGGTTGCTGCACAAGAGACCCGAAAAGGAGTCAGAACGAATTCTCCCTTCGTTCTGTCTCCCTTTCTTACAACGAAGATTCTTAGAAACTAAGTTTCGCAGGTCGCTAAATGGAAAAGTAGTCTTTTTCATGGAAAAGACTTCTTTTCCATTTAGCGTATGTAGAGTAATTATTGCGGGGCAAAGAGTGAATCGGAGAAGAAGTCTCCGATCCACGAGGGACCAAGGGCGAATCAGGCGGAAGGCTCTGATTCTTTCAAAGAGAGTAAAAAGATCGAACCAGAGCAGAAGGCTCTGCTTCGAGGGTGACGCGACGCGTTCAGTGCTTACAAGTCCTGAGCCGACCAGCCCGATACCCGCCACTCCATCACCAAGAAAGATGGCAAAGAGATGCGCTCAAACGGTTTCTGGCGCTACTGGGTGACATGAGAACATGGCGTGTCCAGGATTACGTTAACACAGAGGATCGTCAGAAGACGAGTGAACGAGTCTCTTAGACATCCCTCTCAATGACTTCACGCCGGATACCGAAACTGGACCGGCTCAGAACCTGCAAGCAAGGCCGACACAGCAGAAGGCTGTGTCGGAGTCGGGAAACGGAGCGAGCAAAGTTAAGTTACGGCAATAATTACTCGACATAATTACAACGACGATATACAATCTTAATAACTAACGCACGCACTAAAATTAATTTATAAATAATCTGGAGTCTCCGTTCGATGATTCCTCTTCGATCGATGAATTTTCTTCTTTCGATGAATTTTCTTCTTTCGATGAATTTTCTTCTTTCGATGAATTTTCTTCCTTCGATGAATTTTCTTCTTTCGATGAATTTTCTTCCTTCGATGAATTTTCTTCTTTCGATGAATTTTCTTCGTTCGTTGTGACTAACAAGAGCAAGATGAACGACCCAAATCGAAACAGAATCCAAAAACCAATTGAAAGAAAATCGAAACAGAATCGAAAACCAGTTGAAGCAAAATGGAAACAGAATCGAAAACCAGTTGAAACAGAATCGAAAACCAGTTGAAACAGAATCAAAAAACAGTCGAAACAAAGTCGAAACAAAATAGAAACCACATCGAGCCCAAATCTAATGATTTGTGGACGCAACGACCTATAGGCGATTCGGGTGCCCCCGGGGACGCGAGTCCCCGTACCCACTCACGGGCCCCATCCCGTGAGTGAGTCCCTGAGGGAACTCCGTTCCGATCAATATTGATTTCAAGATAAAAATATCAATTTCCAGAAATAAATATCCATCTCCAGAAATAAATATCAATTTCCAGAAATAAATATAAATTTCCAGAAATAAATATCAATTTTCTGATATAAATATCAATTTCCTCAAATAAGTATCAATTTTCGGAAGTATCAATTGTCTGAAATAAATATCAATTTCCTGAAATAAATATCAATTTCGTGAAATAAATAATTTCCTGAAATAAATAACAATTTCCTGAAATAAATAACAAATTTCCTGAAATAAATAACAAATATCCTGAAATAAATAACAAATATCCTGAAATAAATAACAATTTCCTGAAATAAATAACAATTTACTGAAATAAATAACAATTTCCTGAAATAAATAACAATTTCCTGAAATAAATAACAACTTCCTGAAATAAATAACAATTTCCTGAAATATATAACAATTTCCTGAAATATATAACAATTTCCTGAAATATATAACAATTTCCAGAAATAAATAACAATTTCCTGAAATAAATAACAATTTCCTCAAGTAAGTATCAATTTTCTGAAATAAGTATCAATTTTCTGAAATAAATATCAATTTTCTGAAATAAATATCAATTTTCTGAAATAAATATCAATTTCCTGAAATAAATATCAATTTCCTGAAATAAATATCAATTTCCTAAAATAAATATCAATTTCCTGAAATAAATAACAATTTTCTGAAATAAATATCAATTTCCTGAAATAAATAACAATTTCCTGAAATAAATAACAATTTCCTGAAATAAATAACAATTTCCTGAAATAAATAACAATTTACTGAAATAAATAACAATTTACTGAAATAAATAACAATTTCCTGAAATAAATAACAATTTCCTGAAATAAATAACAATTTCCTGAAATAAATAACAATTTCCAGAAATAAATAACAATTTCCTGAAATAAATATCAATTTCCTCAAATAAGTATCAATTTTCTGAAATAAGTATCAATTTTCTGAAATAAATATCAATTTTCTGAAATAAATATCAATTTTCTGAAATAAATATCAATTTCCTGAAATAAATATCAATTTCCTGAAATAAATATCAATTTCCTGAAATAAATATCAATTTCCTGAAATAAATAACAATTTCCTGAAATAAATAACAAATATCCTGAAATAAATAAGAATTTCCTGAACTAAATATTAATTTCAAGACAAATATCAATTTCTTGAGAAATATCAATTTCCTGAAAAATATCAATTTCTAGACAAAAATATTGTATCAATTTGGTAAAGTTGAACTTTGAAAGTCTTACAAAATTAAGTATTACCATTATTACAAATTACATAAGAAATTTAAAACTCTAAGGTCTAAAATTCTAGATCGGTACTTCTAAAACTACTTTAAATCGCGGCTATTTATTCGCAACATTAACTAGACATTAAGTCAACTTTGAAAATTTATACTATTATAACGCGTGTTACAATTTGTTTCGCAACGCTACTTAAAATCGCGAATGTTCTTATCTCACAGTTGATCGTTGCAACTGGAGCATGGGCGCCTGAAATATCGAATCATTCTAATACAAACGCGATCCTTTTGATGCGCAACGCTAATTCAACAAATCGAAATTCAAAATACTATTTAAATAAGAAAATAACTCTGACGTCTAAAATTCTATATCGGTATCTCTAGAATTACTTTAAATCGCGACTATTTATTCGCAACATTAACTAGGCATTTGATCAACTTTAAAAATTGATGCTAGTACAACGCGTGTGACAATTTGTTTCGCAACGCTACTCGAAATCGCGGATGAGCCCATCTCACAGTTGATCGTTGCAGCTCGAGCATGGGCGCCTGAAATGTCGAAAGACTCGAAAGCAAACGCGAACTTTTGGTGCGCAACGCTAATTCAACGAACAGAGATCCAAAAAAGATTACTCTAATTCAACAAATCGAAATTCAAATTGCTATTTAAATAAGAAATTTAAAATTCCAACGTTAAGATTGTACATCTGTATGTCTAGATTTACTTTAAATCGCAACATTTACTACGCATTTAATCAAGTTTTAAAATTGATAGTAGTACAACGCGTGTGACAATTTGTTTCGCAACACTACTCGAAATCGCGGATGTGCCCATCTCACAGCTGATCGTTGCAGCTCGAGCATGGGAGCCTGAAAAGTCGAAAGACTCGAAAGCAAACGCGAACTTTTGGTACGCAACGCTAATTCAATGAACAGAGATCCAAAAAAGATTACTCTACAGTTTCTGCAAAGCGAATCGCGATTATTTGTTTCGCAACACTATAGTTTAAACAAGCTATATCGCTGATAGAGACTACTATTATATTTAGAAGAAAGGCTAACTTGGATCTCTGTTCAAAATCGACTAACGCAACGCGTACTTTTTTCGCAACGCTAGTGCAAATCGCGGACGTTCCCATCTCGGCTGATCGTTGGGGCGGCGAGGCCTGCCCATGCATGCAACTAACTACTTTTACATTCTACTACAACTCTATTTCTACAGACGAGTATAACGACAAGGTAGTGATAAAATGACTCACTCGAAGATGCGAAGACGTTGCAATGATTGTCCTTTTGAATGACAGTTTGTCCGGCAACTTTGGCATAAAACCTCGTCTGCCCCATCGGCCTCATCCCGACAATTTGTTTTGCACCGCTACTCGATATCGCGGAAGTACCCATCTCACAGTTGATCGTTGCAACTGGAGCATGGGCGCCTGAAATATCGAAAGATTCTATTCTATTGCGCAACGCTAATTCAACAAATCGAATTTAAAATGCTATTTAAATAAGAAATTTAAAACTCTAACGTCTAAAATTCTAAACAGGTATCTTTAGAACTACTTTAAATTACGACTATTTATTTGCAACATTAACTAGACATTTCATCAACTTTAAAAATTGATACTAATACAACGCGTGTAACAATTTGTTTCGCAACACTACTTGATATCGCGGATGTGCCCATCTCACAGTTGATCGTTGCAGCTCGAGCATGGGAGCCTGAAAAGTCGAAACACTCTAAAGCAAACGCGAACTTTTGGTGCGCAACGCTAATTCAACGAACAGAGATCCAAAAAATGACTACTTTAATTATATGTAAAACAACAACAATATGAACTTTAAAAGCGCAGTCATCAAAATGAAATGTAATTTCGAACCGCGTCTATTTTTGATTCGCAACGCTACGCTCTAAATAATCTATATCGCAATATTAACTTTAATCTCTGTTCAAAATCGACTAATGCAACGCGTGATTTTCTCGCAACGCTAGTGCAAATCGCGGACGTTCCCATCTCGGCTGATCGTTGGGGCGGCGAGGCCTGCCCATGCATGCAACTAACTACTTTCACAACTACTCTATTTCTACTATATTTCTACAGACGAATACAGTGATAAGATAGTGACGAAATGACTCACTCAAAGATGCGAAGTCAGCAATGATTAGCCTCTTGAATGATAGTACTCGTCACTCCATCACGAAGAGCGATGGCCAAGAAACGCGTTCAAACGATCCCCAACTGCGCGCCACGAGCAGCGCAAGCGTTGACATGACCTCTGCGTTGTATGAAGTTGGCAGTGGCCGTAGAACATCCTCAGTATTGTAGGTGATTGAAGAGACCATGGCCCCCCCCGAGCCAGCTTAGAGTAGGCCAAGGAAGTTTTAAATAACCCTTGGCCTACCCTAAGCTAGCTAAGGGTAGACCATGGTAAACAATAGTAGGCCACTGGTGGAGGACCCTTAATCACGCTTAATCCAGCTGAAGGTAGGCAAGGGTGGTCAGGGTAGCTCTGGAGGACCACTGGTCAGCCTCAGGGTAAGCAGGGGGAGGCCTGAGTAGCTCTGGATGACCACTGGATGGTCACTGGTCAACCTCGGGGTAAGCAAGGATAGGCCTGAGTAGCTCTGGATGACCACTGGATGGTCACTGGTCAGCCTCGGTGTAGGCAAGGGTAGACCAAGGTAGGCCACTGGTAGAGGACCCATGGTCAACCTTCAGCCAGCTCAAGGTAAGCAGGGGTAGCTCCGGATGGCCACTGGTGGAGGACCCTTGGTCCACTCTAAGCCCGCTGAAGGTAGGCAAGGGTAGGGCTGGGTGGCTCTGGAGGACCACTGGTCATCCCCAAGGTAGGCAGGATAGGCCAGAGTACCGCTGCAGGACCCCTGGTCAGCCCAAGGTAGCCGAAGACCCTCCTGGTCCCGGAGCCCGTCCGCTCCTGCCGGAGGGCCCGGCCCGACTGACTGACTGAGCGCGCACCGCGGGCTTAGGTAGGCAGTGATGCGCAACGCTCCCCACCCCAACTAATTTCGGTAGATTTCGATCGCCGTGATATTAATTATTGATAACTGTATTATTTCTGGCTGTACAATGTTTATAACAATTCCTTTTGCCAACCGTGTCGACAAGCATCCCCTTGACTATCTACCATCTTATTTTTTAGTAAAAATTGCTAATAGTATTCGAGATACAGAGCAACTTTTAACACATGAATATTACCAATGAATATTATATCAAGCAAATGTAATTCATAAGGTTACTACCTCTGGCTGTTTAATGTTTATAACAATTCCTTTTGCTAATTATGTCGATAAGCACTCCCTCGACAATCTGACCATCTAATTTTTTAGTAAATATATATACTGGAAATCGAGATATTGAATAACTTTTAACACATGAATATTCGCGCGCATTAATTTATCGAACACAATTCACTGATAAATTTATTATGTCTAGCTGGATAACATTTGTAACAATTCTTGAACATATTGCCATTTAATTTTTTAGTAAAAGTAGGTAATAGAACTCGGGATACAGGATAATTTATGATACATGAATATTACTAAGCATACTTATATCGAGAAAATGTAATTAATGAATTTATTATCTCTGCTTGTTTAACGATTATAATTATTATATAATTGGTTACCTCAGCACCAAATTTTTTAGTAAAAATGGATAATAGTACTCGAGATACAGAGTAACTTTAATGCATGAACATTTGGAGTATACAAGATATTCAATTCTCACTAGTATGCACATTTTCATTAAGGCAAGAGTTACAAAAATTATTTATAACTAATTAACCTCTTCCAGAATCGAACTGAAAACTATACATGAATGTTGCCGAAGGTCCATTCTATATTCTTCGAGAGCTAACATTTATAAAAATTCCTTGATTAACTATTTATGAATAATTTTTGAGGACGTAACTTCCATCTTCTATGCCCGCAATGTGTAAGACAAGGAGAGTCCGACTATTTGTCAAAGGTAAACACACAAACCGTTACGTCACCTGTTTAGAAATTGTAAATAACTAATTAATCAGGCGTCGAATCTACATAAAAGTGCAACGGAAATGTAGCTGAGACATCATTCTAGATCCTCCGATCGCAAAAGTGCGTAAATAAAATCTCTAAATTTGGAAGATTATTTTTTAACGGAGATCTGTTAAATTATTTGAGTTTATTTTAGAACACGACTTAGAATAATTGTTTATATCTGTTTAAGCAGAAATAAAATGTGACGACAAACTATATGTGAAAGTAGCTGAAGGTCTATTCTATATTTCCCATCTGAAAATATTTATAAACAATTCCTCACAAGTGCGTTATTCATCAATTTTCTATCGAGTATATGCACATTATTCAGCAGCTCTGTGTCTGTCTTTCTTTCTCTCTCTTCGTAAATGTATATAAGTTCGTCCTTGTCGGATACCAACTTCGTTGTCATGTTCGCCAAATTTTTACGGTGGGATTCGAAGTCCTGTAAAACAGTAGGAAGTATTATGTGTATATTTGCAACATTTGGATATATGTAATGCTGCGTATATCGGTTTTCGTCGAAAAAATTGGTTTTTATTTTTTTAATGAATAATAGCCGTAGCTAAAAATATGAAAAAAATTGGAGATCGTGTTGATAATAATACCTCATTATTAAACTAATGTTCAGGATGTGTTTTTTTCGAAATTTCTCGGGTTCTTCATTTTTCGTCATTATAATTAATATTATATTAAATTTATTATTAGTTGCCTATTAGTTAACTATTTTATATAAAACAATTAAACTATAGGTTTTGATGCAGGCCAAAGATGATGTAGGTTCTGAGATGTACGATACATATTGCACATTGATTCGTTATTAAAACATTATTTTATATTCAAATTGAATAATTGTTTGAAGCTAGTTCTGATTCATACGTTAGAGGAGGTAAAAAGATGAGGTGGGATCTGTTCCAGGCTAGACTTAGACTAGTGGGCAGCACTGTACCGGGCACGGCAAAACCCCGGGCGCGAGCACTCTCATTCCTCTCTGTCTATCTATACTCCATTTGCAATATCACCGACACCGACGTGATACAGTGTACAGTATCTCCAAGTATCTTGTCGGTGACAATATGACGCAGTTGTTGTTGTTGTGAAAGTGTTCCTTACAGCAGTTCCTTTCCACAAATATTATGCAGGATGCTTCCCATAGTAATTCTCCGAGGATCTACTTCTACATACACTTGTTTAAAATTTTAGTGGATACAAGGTACTTTCAATTTTTTCAATTTTATAATCTCAGGGCAAATTTTCATAGACAATGATGCGTACACTTTGAAAAGAAAAGGAAACGAGAACAACAATTTCGTTAATTCTTTATACAATCAGTTACAATGGTCATGGGACAGATAGAGAGACAAAGTACAATTTTTCGGTACAGAATTTCACGACGGATGAACATTATCCTTGATCTTGCCCTTCAGTTTTGGCAGAACTGGTTTTATAAACACAAGTTTGTGTTTGTAAGCGTCAGGTACAAGATTGTTTAGAACCAGGTGTGTGACTACTGCAGTGAAACCCCACACGCGGTGTTTCCCGCTCAAATAAACCGGCGTAGTGTAATTGTTTCCAAATTGAGTATATCGACACAGGGATAGGTCGCACAGACTCTTCAAGCTCAGAAAAAATGCCTCCTCCACCTCGTTGGTATTGATCTGAAGATTTTTCGGATCGATCTCGCCAATGTATCCAAACACGGGCAGCACGTGGAGGTTATTCATGTTGATTATGTTGCCGCAAGTCCATACGTCGATCTTCTCCTTCGGAATATTGAGCTCTTCCCAAGTCTCGCGAATCGCAGTCTGTTCGAGGTTACCATCGTCATCATCGTACATGCCGCCAGGAAACGAGACCTGACCCCGATTCGAGCTCAGTTTTATGGACCTCAGAGTGTACAGGAAGCCCAGCTCGCCCTCGTGCTTGCATAATGGGACTAGAACAGCGGCCCGGTTTACTTTCTTCTCAAAATCCTCTGTAGATTTGCGAGTTTTGAACTTCGCGATGAACGACCGTCGACTCTGCTCGCTGAGGACTACTTCCGGTTTCAGGTACTCGAGCGTGCTCGCGTTCAGGCCCCGTTGCGATTCTACCGGCTTTGCCGCAAAGAACAAATGTTTAATTGCAATATTACAGTGACAGCTGCAAGGCAAATGGATCAATCGATTTCGCATTTTCCGAGAGAGGAAAATTCGACCTAACCACGAGCAAACGTGACTTCTTTTTTTACATTTTTAACCCCTTGAACAAGTTAGGCTTGTGATACAGATTTCGAGTAGGATCTATTGAAAATGTGTAGTATTAATTTCCTTTAATTCGAAATAAAATTCTGTTGTCTCTATATAACCATTGGAGAACACGTTCATTCTTCTTCTATGAAATTATGAACGATAAAGAAGTTATAATCACTGCATTCGTACAAATAAATAGTAGATCAAGGGGTTAGTTTCGTTTTTAGAAATGGGGGTTTTCAGATTTCCCGGTTAACCGGCATCGTTTGAATACCACCACAGACGAGGTATAGAAGTAGACCGATCACCTTATGGGGTTCCGTGTCGTACGACCTAACCTAGACCTTGTCTGTAGTGTAAGGTATAACTGTAATGGATTAACGGTAAAGTATCGCCACCTGGTGTGCGCAGCGCACGAAACGCAACAGCTGTGGTGACGTCTTTCACGGTAGGTGAAAATACTTACGAGAACTCGCTGAAGACAGCGTAAAGGCAAGGAATACAGTTTCATCGATGCGCAATTCGTTCTCCGCAAAAGATGTTTGCCCAATGCTAAAGCGAAGCCTTCTCGCTGTCGACTATTCTGGCTTTCTTTCGTCACTCGATTTATTGGGAATCCTTGGCACTATGCTTATCTTCATGACAGTTGCTAGCGCCGGTGTCAGATGTCAGTTCGATCGGCTTCGAGCGATTCATTATTCAAAGAAAAATCGGTTATTAATTTACTCGTCCTTCCGCAACTCTACTTTCGCCTCTGCTCTGGAAAAAATATATCTTTTTCGCGGTAATTACTGAAGGGAATGGCAATCAATCCCTTGGCCGTACAATTCTTGTTTCGCAGCTGCAATAGATCTTTGTTCTTAACAACTTCCTAGGAGGAAACGAAAATATACTCGATTGGGAAATAATTCTACACGCAAAAGTGAGGCGACTAGAAAGAATAACGTTTTTTCGTTTGACGATTCGTTTCCGATTAATTTGAGTTTGAAAAGTCAGCGAATATGCGTACCATTTGATATTTAGGTATCGGCTTACGCGTCTAATCGTGACCAACCAATTCTACTTTCTGCATATACCAAAGCAAGCGAACCCGATCTGATCTGCAAATTTGATTTTCTCGGAAGCGAAACTTCGAGTGAAAACATTTTATTCTTTCTTTTCGATTCACTTTTGCGTGCAGAGTTTCTTCCTTATATTTAGTTCAAATGTCGATTACGAAAGAGTAGAATTTGATTTCAACCTATAAGGAAAAGAATAACATTCGTATTTAGTAGGAGATTGTTTGAAATCTTGAGGTCCGACTTATTATTATACGGGAAAAGGTTAAGAACCGTGATCTCTGTGACGAGTAATTAAGACGCATTCACCGAATCACGCTCCGTACGCTCGGATCGTCGCGGATAATGAAATTATTAACACTGATTACACGGATGTGGCTTTTCCTTGGATGGATCGAAAACATGGAAAACAAAACAGGAAGAGGTTAAGTGGCACCTTTCACGGATCCGCGACGGGTTACGTGAAGCTAGATACGGACGAGCAAAACGCACCACCTGCTTATTGAACAAATTAACGTTTATTTGAACGATGCCAAATTGCCGTTGTTTTCCGTTGCGTGAACTGACGCGGTACGCCATCTCGATTTCTTGCAAATTTTCAACAAACTTCTACTACTATTTAATTTTGAAGAGGCTTATACATAACAAATTTTCTACCATTTAACATCCTGTTTCGTCCTCGCGAGCTAATTCCTACTGTAGAACGAAAATGGATGAGATCCTATCATACAACTATTTCTGAGAAACATACGGGAGTTAAATGTGCCTCCTATCGTTCCACAGTTAATATTCTGATTAATGAGCCGTGCTTGATCATGCATATCTTCCTTCCTGCCGCGTCACTTTCTTATCTCGCAAAAATTGTGAGAACTGCGTGACTAATAAAGCGAACACCCCATATACAGTCTGGTTCGTGACCGTGACCTAGTTTATGGCCGAGCATGATCAAACTGTTCATCAATCTCGGTTAATTTTCCTTGTTTCTTGATTTCCATCTAGACTCCGACAATGTGATCTCTTCTGACAATACTGATTTCTTTATTCGTGTTGTATATAGACGTTTTCCGAGGACCTTGAACGATTTCACTGCCTAAGGCAATACAATCTAGGGGCTAGATTGAATTTTATATACGGGCAGAGTTTATAAAGATAGAAGACTTTTTAAATTCTCTCGACGAGTGATTCTATTGTAGCCACGGAAAAATGCATACGTACAGTCAGAGGTTTTATTGAAGTCGTTATCTTGCCGCGATTACAGGTTAAGATATGTTATATTGCGTTCAATGGAATATTGAAGTAAACCACGGGGAAGTTACATGATGTGTACGGCCCTGTCCAATGCAAAGACAGACCAATCAGTGGCCATCGCATGCTCGAACTATCAACATTATTGTTTTGCTTGGTTGATAACCTGTTAATCAAAGAAAACATTTCTGCACCTGTATACTTCCACATTTAATTACTTAATTTTTTTAAAGACCTCCTGTTTATCGCCGTGTGTTTGTATTATAGTGTACGAGGATTCGTGCGGACGGACAATGAATGCAACAAATGTGCAATCCGATAATATCGCGTCGACGATTATAGTTGGTTATCTTTGCGTAAGCTCATTGACCCCGAGGCTGGATAAATGATATAACAAGAATAGAGAAATAACTGGCTCTTGCAGGTCCGTTGATCGATGAGGTAGTTCGAAAATAAAACGGAAACGATCGCTTTACGTAGTCGGAAAATAAATGGCGCGGACCCGTCAAGGTTTTGAGAATTTCTGTCCCTCGTCGCGTCGCGACGCATAGATCCCTTGGTAAGATTGGGAAATCATCTTGCCGCCAAGGCTGGAATACATTCGAATACGTTCGAATTTTAATGCATCGCTGTCTCGTAAGCCGATCCATCCGGAAGAAAAAGAAATCTAGAGTCATTGGTGTCACATGTTCGATTATGAAATCCGGGGTGTATGCAAACAGCGCTGCTTGTTACGCAAGACCGACAATTATTGTAATTATAGACGGCCATTAATTAACGGCTAGTCCTACGTATCGTTATCGATTCACAGTACTTTATCGAAACTCGAACACCTGCGAGCCGCCTCGACACTCGAGCAATCGACGAGAAAAAGGAAACAATCGTCATCGCTATCGTGTGATAATATTTGTTCGCGTTAGTCGGCTTCGGAGATACATAAATCCTATTTAGGTTCAGGTGGTACTTACGAATACACACTAACAAAATGACTCAGCTCCTACGAGATAAGCCGAAGAACAAGCATGCGAAATATGTCAGTTACGTGTGCATACAATGTGGTGTGACCGACCGGGCGCTTATCGATAAATCGAACGATTGCAAACGTAGAGATTGTCGTTCGATTTCTCGTAGCCGTATCGTCTAATCGCTAGTATCGATTAGAATCGTAGATCGCTTCAGGGAAGAATTTTTCGGAATGTCCGAAACGATTGGAATCGGTAATTGTACGGTTGAAAGGGAATATTTAAACTGTGGTTGATCTTAGAAGATACACCCTGCATACGTTCAGTTTCCTCGAAGTGGTTAAACTCGTTTCGTACAATAGTGCGTAGTACCTGGTAGTATATTTCTTTCGAATTTAAATGTTAAATCACAACCGTTCGCATTTCGTTGTTCTGTTCCAGATCGTTCGAGAGATCGGCTCCCAAATTTCAAATCCGCCGAAATCTGAAAATAAAGAGGCTCGCACACGTTACGATGTATTGTACGATGAATTATGCAACTCCGTCCGTCGCGTTAAGAGCGAATGGTAATACTTATTAGATTAGTTTAATGGAGTAGGGATTGATTAATTGGCTGATAGGAAAAAAATACAAGTATGGCTGCGCAGAGGTGTATAGGTAGGTGCATGAGACAATTTTGGTTAAATCTTGAATGAAAACTTGTAACTTGATCAACTAGCCAATGTTCACGGTTAACAAAATTAATCGTCGAAATTATTTTATCGGTTAATCGTAACGATCGGCGATTGAACTAACTCTTGTTTAATCGTCAGCCGGATCGATGAGTCATCTCGAACGGTGATTTTTATAGCGGATTAATGAATATATAATATCTACTGGAACTAGGATTGCCAATTTTTTCGGGAGAATATAATATTTTACGGCGAAATGTGATGGAAAATATAGTACACTGTGAAAAATTATAGTACTTTCCAGAGGAAAGTGATACAAAATAATTTATATATTTTTTCGTGCATTAATTTGTTGTCTTTAAGAAATACATCAAAAACTTAATTTCCCATGTATTCATATTTCTATAAAAGATGCACGCCTCATTCAATTTGCATATTCAATTTTCACATCAAAACGTTCGAGAAATGTTATAGACGCTGTTTGAAAAAAAAAATTGACAATTCATCTTTCTGTAGTTGTACAGGTGATCCGCCGTCGTAAAATGAACGTTAGCGATCATTACGTATACGTGCAAAACAAATACAGCATTTCTCGAGCATCGACGAGCCGTTCAAATTCAATGTAATCATCGCACGATGAATCGTAATGTGCCGGGGCCCCTTGAGTTTCAGGTTCCCGGTGAAAAGCGCTTGCGTAGTCGGCGTCGAGCGAAGCCGGGGACAACCGAACGACACTGAATCATAACCGACGACGCTTTGCGTCTCAGTACGGGATGCCAGTCGGTGGGTGAAGCACGCTCGTTCATCGCTGTCGTGTGTTGTTGGTTGGACGGAGAAGAAGAAGAATCACGGCGGTATTCGTTGTTCACGTGTGCATGCGATAAGCAACAACAGGATTGTTCGCAATAACAGTGGATCCCGGGATAGGAAAGAGGAAACGTAGAAGAACAGAACCTGTACAACTGATCAGCGTCGTTGTAACGGGCTATGCGTTGGTTCGATGTGTCGCCTCGAGGTCATAGTCGGACTTTGACAGAAGCCAGTATGTCGCGCGTGAACACAATGTTGTTGGCGCTGAGTGTCTGTTGGCTCGTCACGGCCGTAAGTACTTTCTCTTTTGTTTCACGGAATGTTTTCTTGTTCGGCGTCCCCACGGTACCATTTTTCGTATTCGATCGCGACGATCCCCGAATACACACGGACGACGCACACACCACACCCTCTCCCGCCGTGAAACGTCTCGCATTTTCGTGACGTCACCTCGGCCGATCCTCGTGAAAGCCTATAGCCGTTGACGCGCGTCGTACTGTCGCCGCTTCGGGGACCGAGGAAATCTATTCAATTAAATTATACCTTTTTGCCTTATCCCGGCGAAAGGAGACACCGACCGATAAAAGCTTAGCTACTTAGCCTCCTCTTTAATCCAATTTCCCTTTCGCGGCCACAGAAACATCTTGCGAGGCGAGATCCACTAACGTGCCAAATCGCTGATAGAAATTTACACTATTTACAGTCAGTCTGGAGAGTGTACACAATAACAACAACTAAGAATACATGATCGCACGCGTGAATTTTAGTTCACAGGCCAGAATATTTATCGGTCATCATTTTTTTTAAAAAGCAGTGATTACCTTTTTTATTTGTAGCTCCCATAAATAAGAAACCGATACTACGACCAAGTAACAACAAATTTTATTTAGCGTATAAATATTTGCTATTTTATTATTTATTAAAATGTATTAAAATATGATAAATATAGTTGGATTTATGATGACAAATAATAGGATCTAAAAAAAGAAACAAAGTTATATTGTAAAATAAAAGCAAATATAGCGTATTAAATTGTTCCTTATCTATTGGAGTTGAATAACCAAACGATTAGCATTTTATTGTCTTCAAAGAATTTTTTAGCAATATGTCGACACTGCTGTGAAAAACGAAAACCATAAATCGTGAATAAACTTTACGAGTACGTCGTATAACGATAAAATGTTATCAACTTTTGATGGGAAACGTGAATAAGACTTGAAAAAGTATCGATGTATGGGTGTGCGACTTATAAGTCACACGTTGTAGAGGGTTAAGCTCTATTTGTTCCGGGCGAGGTCAACAGTGATTAACATAAGCGTTTCTTAATAATGTCGATCGCCGCCGCGGAAAAGAATCCTTGGAATTTCCTTTCGTATCTTCGTCCGGTCGGCGCGTCAGTTCCTGGATTCGCGTTGCTCACTTTCTGTTTACGCTCTCCACGGTCGATTTATCGCTATAATTTTAGAATTTATTCTGAGTCACCGAAACGTTGATAATTCACGAAAGAAACATGAAAATAAAACGAACGAAGTTGGGAACAACATTGCGCGTCGGTGGCGAGTATCTTCCAAAACATGAGCCGAGGTTTTTTTTTTCCACGTTCGAACAGATAGAGAGAGTATTTTTTGTTAATTGTCCTAGTGGACGAATTTCAAGCAGGATCGCGCGTGTTCAAAGTTCAATGAGGCAGATACAATAGAGCCTGTTATCCTTTGTACCCTCGAGACAAAGCTGATTAATTTAATTTATAGCAATGAGTTCATTTAATATCAATCTCCCATGCTCGCATTAAATGACTCAACAATAAGGAATGCTTATTCTTTATCCCTACTGTCTCTCACAATGCTGAGCAGTGACTCATAATGCCCAAAGATTGTATAATTGATACAATAATACACGGTTATCCCCTATTTCAACTATAAATTGATCTATTTCATGTTTTATTCAGAAGTAGTTGCAGTAACGTTTCTTTTATTTCTATTAACAGGTGTCCGCGGCTGGCGAGGGCCAGTGTGTCTGGTACGGAGAGTGCTACACAGATTCATTCATGCATAAAAAGAACTGTCCGTACAGTGGACCACCCAAACCATTGGATTTCGATGGGCAGAAGTTGCTCGCTAAGAATTGCCCACATTTAGTCCAGGATTCTGGGAATGGAATCAGAACCTGTTGTAACACAACTCAACTGGAAACGATGGACGCCAATGTCAAATTAGCAGCGAATTTTATAAGCAGATGTCCTAGCTGCTTAGACAATTTAGTAAAGCATTTTTGTGAATTCACATGTAGTCCAAATCAGAGTTCATTCATTAATGTTACAGAGATTCTAAGTGATAAGGGTAATTATAAAGGTTTCTTACAAATCTGCATGATCTCAGCGTGAAAACTAAGCGGAACATTGCTTGCTTTTCCCTTTAGGTGTTGACTATATTAATAGGATAGACGTTTACATAACAAATAAATATCTGGAAGGCACGTTTAAATCCTGCAGCAAAGTATCGGTACCCAGTACCGGACAATTAGCTATGGATATAATGTGCGGAGAATGGGGTGCCAGTAGATGCACACCGTTGAAATGGTTCCATTACATGGGCGATGCGGAGAACAATAATTACGTACCTTTTCAAATAACGTACATAAACACCGACAATCCGGTCGAGTCGTTCACACCTGTAGATCCTAAAATCACGCCTTGCAACAAGGCGTTGAACGTAAGTGCCTAACGAGCATGCGAATGTTAATTAGTTACTAATATATCGAAGTTGGTCAGTCGAACACCTTTTTCTTTTGGCACGCGCACGTTAATTGTCGGCGCGAACCGATCGTAATTAACAGTCCGCCATTAATTTTCGATAACTACTACAACCCCTGGGAATACGATCAAAGCGATCATTGAACTGCGGATCTTTATGCAAAATAAAATTGTTAATCATTAATCGCAAGCTACAGAAGCTAAGCACAAGTTTATTTTCCTCATTAATAATAATCATAGTTATAGCATATTGCTCGATAGCAATTTGTTTTTCAAAATTTCGTTGACCCGTTATTTAGTAAACCAATTTACTCAACACTTTCAGAAAATCATGCAATTTTTAAATGTGGTTGAATACTTTTTGCCAGAGGTTGTAGTAGGCGAGATAGTTTAATTTCCGAGTCAATAACAAAATCTGATTGGATTTGTTGATTTTAGAAAAACACACCGGCATGCAGTTGCGTGGACTGCGAGGAGAGCTGCCCGGTACCGCCACCGATGCCTCCTCTGCCAGAACCCTTCACCATTTTCGGCTACGATGGTATCGCGGTGACAATGATAATTGTCTATATCTGTGGTTCGGTCCTCTTCATCCTTTCGATAGTGTGCTTCAGTAATAGGAAACAGATTGGTAAGCGACTTGCACCCATAATCGTCTCTTTCAAATCTACTCAAGAGATTTTCCATATATTTTTTTTTTTTGGTACAAGGAAACTTCTAAATTTCACTATACCGTACACGTTTGCAACACTTTTTTCCTCCGAACTTTACGCCATATCTGATTCAATCAATGATTTGCATATTTTTTTTTCTTTTATTTCGCATCGGTGACTAATTTTCGACCGGATACAGTTTTAATAATACAAATTACTGATCCGTGCCATTGATTTTTACCGCCTTGGTTACAGGATGGTTTGTTTTTTTTTTACTTTTGTGTTACCCTTTTTTATTCTATCGTTTGGTTGTGGTTGAAGAATTAATTTCACCAACTCTGCACCGTCGTGGTTCGACGAACGTGTTTTTTCAGAGATTAACTGATCTAATCACCCATAATTACTGCGAGTTACGAACGACTGTGTTGCAGTGATCATTAGGGATGGAACCCTGTCGAACAACAAAATTCTTTATCACACGATCTTATTTATGATTGAAAACCATATGTTTTTAAAAAAAAATTTTCCATTCTGCATCCTCCAGTTCCCAAAATGCTAACACATTGATCGCCGCGTGAATTTGTAGTGGTTTAGTGTTACACTATAGTTTAGTACATTCCAAAACGTATAAGAGACACTAATTAAAATTATTCAAAAGATTTTTAACATTACTAAATTTGTGTTTAATAAATTCCTAAAAACTTACGTGTGGTATGAGTAGAGGTGTTTATAAAATGAAAAAAACATATAGAATGGAAATATTCCAGGTCGGCAAAAATGTTTTCTGTAATTAATCCTTAATACTCGAATGGTGAATCGGAGGCGCCGCTAAAAATTGCTATATTTTTTATATTGCTAAGTAATGTACGAGTAAATTGCATCAGTTTCATGAAATGGAAGAAATTATGCAGAATGGAAATATTCTAGATCGGAAGGAATGTTTGGTTTCCGAGTTGAAATAGTTCCGTATGCAAACGGTTAAACTATTTTTGAGTGCAAGGGGTTAACTATCTAATGCTATCTCGGTGTTCCATCCTTAATGATCCTAGAGTGTCAGGGAGAGTATTAACTGTGTACAGTTTCTGTTTGCGTAACCGAGTTTAAAAAAAACCCTCGAAGAAGACTTTGATCTAATACCATCAGTTGTATCTATGGTGTGCATATATATGTATAGTCGCACGAGGGGAGGAGGTAGGAAGGCAGGTGGGTAGACGCCTAGCCGCAGGGTTACATCACCCAGGAGATGGTGCTCGTATTGCTCTCGCCGCAGACCAGGAAGACAGCCCACTACAGTCTAAGCGTTCCAGTAGGTTCCTACCAAGTGTATCTTCAATATATGGACTTCTGCTTGACCCTAAACTATTTCTTTTCGTAGTACGCATTCCCTCTTGCTTGATCAGTCGTGTGTCAGCTTTGCTTATCCGGATCACGTATCGTTTTCTTCTCTATGCAGCATGAACAGTGCAGTATACCTCACACTCTCTCACCACGAAACCTTTATACATTTTTCAGGACTCTCGATGCATCTCGAATCGTATGCAATAAATCATGATTATATCTTAACGAAGAAAAAATAAAAAAAAAGAAAAGAAAGAGTGTATAATTCGTGTGTCATTTTGGTAATAGATATACATACATGCTGCAATCGACTTGTTAAGAACATCGTTATTATGATTAATATATCTCTTCTAAGAACGTGCAAAAAGCATCTTGGTTTTTCATTTTTTTGAGTCTGTAACGTTTTTGTGTTAATGATTTCTCATTAATGTTTCATTTCGCACCGTTAATGTCTTGTATTCTTTTCTGTAAACACGCATAGCACAATACTACGATTCACATTTGTGAAGCTTAATGAAACATTGTTAAACCATATAGAGTGCCAGATTTACGTTTCCAGTTATTGTTTGTTCTTAGAGAACGTTCGCTTCGTACCAAAAATGTTTGTGTTGCTTCGATATCGTTTTTCTTTTACTACAGCTCTCTTACTTTTTCTCTTTTGCTCTCTCTCTCTCTCTTTCTCTGTCTTTTTTTTCGTTTTACCAGGACGATTCTTTGAATTTAGTCGTTTTTGTACAACGCTTGATGTATGTGTTTACAGCAGCACACTTTCTACAATGTTTGTCTCATATTTGCCGGCAGCACGTTCTGGTCATGTTCATATACTTCTCCGTTCGTAACACAGACACTTTTATAGGTGTGATATCTGCAGATGACTTGCCGAGCGGTTTCGACGACGAACAACAATCCACCTTTATTGAAAGATTGGGCGCAGGCACCGATAAACTGCTGGCAGAATTCTTTTGCTGGTGGGGCACAGGTACGGGATCATCAGCGTTTCTTGTTATCAGACACCGTTCTTTGGTTTCGTCTTACTATAAATGCTTTTTGTTTCATTTTTCCAGCGTGTGCCTCGCGACCGTGGTTTGTGCTATTCGTTGGTTTCCTATTTATCGTTGCCATGGGACACGGTATCAAATACATACATGTGACCACCGATCCCGTGGAATTGTGGGCTGCGCCCCAATCTCGCTCGCGAGTCGAAAGGAAGTACTTTGATCAACACTTTGAACCATTCTATAGAACCGAACAGATCATTCTGACGTCCAAGGGCTTGCCCAATGTAAGTGCAACGCGAGAGTTAGACACGCTATGATCTACACGTGATTATTTATTATACAGGGTGGAAATTATAAAGCTCCTTAAATCTCCAAAAATATTGATTATACGCAAAAATCAGATGAAAATTGTTCAGTACCGAGGGAGGCATCATGTGGTGGAACTTTTATTTCCATTTCTGTACAAGTATCGAAGATAGAAGAAAATGTTTTGGATAAAAGTTATGTGGGGACAAAAGAAACAGCAATAAAAAGTATAGAGTTCCATTAATTTAAAATTTAAATTAGACCTTCAGAGGACGCACCAACACCTCATTTCAAGATCAAACAATTATCATCACATGTCCCCCATGATACCATATAACTTTCATCTGGAACATTTTTTTATATCTCTGATACTTATCGAAATAATCTTGTCCCTCTTTCTAATCATTGCGATCAGTTGATAATAAAATCATCAGTCTACGATTAATAAGTACTCTCGTTAAATTAAATATGTATAAATTTGTTCAGATCGTCCACGAGACGTCAAACGGTCCAATAACGTTTGGCCCGGTGTTCGACGACACCTTCTTGAGGACAGTTTATCAGCTCCAAGAGAAGATCAAGGAGATTATCACTCCGAACAATTATACCTTGGCAGACATTTGTTTCGCCCCGTTGACTGGTCCGTTCACAGGACCTCCAACAGTCTCGCAATGCGTCATTCAAAGCATATGGGGATACTATCAAGACAGCATGTCGACCTTCAACGCGACATCCAACGAGAACAATTACACAGTCAATTACTTGGACCATTTCAGAGTTTGTACTCAGTAAGTAGGCTGATAACGAAGGAAATGACAGGTTCTTGCTCATTGCACACGTTCAATAGAATAGACTGCGAATTTTACGCATTTACAGCAGTAATTAATTAACCAAATGGAAAACAGTAGTAAAAACACTTACAGAATTTTTATACGCATACCGTTGCATTATTTCCAGCGTTTTACTGTTATTTAAAAAAGAATTAAATATCTATACAGCTCCTGTAGCTTAAGAATAATGTAAAGAATTTTTATTTTGCATAAAAATCCGTAGTCTAACCAGGAATGTAGATCTCAGTGGAAATAGTAATTTCGCGACTGTTTCTGTATATGTGTTTTTATATGTACAAATCGTTGTGCAACGACCGCGAGTACTTAGTATAGATATGATGTAATTTTGTAAAAAAAGTAGCATTTATTATCATCTGTTTTGCTCGTAGAAACGCGTACAATCCGGAATGTCTGGCGTCGTACGGTGGTCCCGTAGAGCCAGCGGTTGCGGTTGGAGGTTTCTTGAAGCCAGGTCAAGATCTTCACAATCCCTCATACGAGAAGGCGACAGCCATTATTTTGACGCTGCTGGTGAACAATTATCATGACAAGTCGAAACTTGGCCCTGCCATGGAGTGGGAGAAAAGGTGATTGATAGAATTCGCGCATCGACGAAGCAAAGAAAAATAGTGAAAAGCATTCTGAACGTTTTTAACGATTCCAGTTACATCGAGTTCATGAAAAATTGGACAGCAACGGAGAAGCCGGATTACATGGACATTGCGTTCACCTCTGAACGGTCGATCGAGGACGAGTTGAACCGCGAGTCCCAATCCGACGTTCTAACCATACTCGTGTCGTACGTGATCATGTTCGCGTACATCGCGATTTCACTGGGTCAGATGAAAAGCTGCAGTCGGCTTCTGGTAAGCGTCGCGACGAGCGGAAAGCACAATCGTCGCTTTTCCGAAAGCGCGGAGCAGAGCTCGGCGTGCACCGATCATTGTTTACATTCGAATCTTAATTTTAGGTCGACTCTAAAATTACTCTCGGCCTCGGTGGCGTGTTGATCGTGTTGGCTTCTGTCGTCTGTTCCGTGGGTTTGTTTGGCTTCGTCGGAATTCCCGCCACGCTCATTATTATTGAAGTCATACCGTTCCTCGTCCTTGCCGTCGGCGTCGACAACATTTTCATTCTAGTCCAGACCCATCAAAGAGAAGGTCGCCGACCAAACGAGTCGATACCGGAGCACATTGGTCGTACCCTTGGCCAAGTAGGGCCGAGCATGCTACTGACTAGTGTGTCCGAGAGCTGTTGCTTCTTCCTTGGTTCGCGTCAAAGCATCACACAGTCAGTCACACAATTGACGGCGCACAAATCGACCATACGACTTGAGCTTTTCTGCCAAACTTAGAAGGATTAGTTTATTAGACGAGGTGTATTGAAAGTTTTGGAAAAAATTCGTCTAGTCGGAATTACAAAAAAAGAATGGTATAAAGTTGCTTTTCACAACTTTTGGATTTGGTCAAATCAAATTTTCTAGCAACGGAAAATTTATAAAATGTATTTTATAGATTCATATGAATGATACACACGCGGAAAGTTTCATTGAAATTGGTCAATTAAAAATAGTCTAGCTTGACGGAAGAACTAAAGTCGTTTGTTTACACTAAAGCGTGTGCCATCTATTATGTGATTGAATGTACATCTTACGTACGATGGATCAAAGGAGGAATATTTATTGAATAATGAATATGTATTTTCAGGCGGGTTGTCCGACATGCCCGCGGTCAGAGCTTTCGCTCTTTACGCTGGCATGGCGTTATTGGTAGACTTTTTGCTGCAAGTAACGTGCTTCGTCAGCTTATTAGCATTGGACACTATTCGCCAAACAGTACGTATTGCGATTAATAGTTGCTGTCACATGTGCGTGCGTCACGATGACAGATCTTTTATCTTAATCCTATCGAATTGCAGAACAACAGGCTGGACGTGTGCTGCTTCATGCACGGTTCAAAAAAAGACAACGGTGAGGAAGCGATCAATGGAATCTTGTACAAAATCTTCAAAGTCGCCTACGTCCCGTTGTTGTTGAAGAAATGGGTGCGAGCGTTGGTTATGCTGGTATTTTTCGGCTGGCTCTGTTCGAGCATAGCTGTAGTCCCGCACATCGAGATCGGTCTGGACCAAGAATTGTCCATGCCTGAAGACAGTTTCGTTCTAAAATATTTCAAAGTATGTATCCATGTCGCTGATACTGGATAGTGTGATGAACCGACCGTAAAGAGAAATGACCGTTTGCTTTTCTTTCTAGTATTTAAATAGCTATTTATCGATTGGACCGCCGATGTACTTCGTCGTGAAGGACGGCCTAAACTATTCCGATCCGAGACATCAGAATCTCGTTTGCGGTGGTCAGTATTGCAACAGCGATTCGGTGTCCACGCAAATATTTATAGCGTCGAAGCAGTCGAACAGGTATACACCGTTGAGAATAAGTTACAGTAAACCATCGTATAACACGAAGCAAAAATTGCAATTCGAGTTGTATTAGATTTAATTTAATTTGTCTTGAATTGTACTAATTTTGAGTTTCTTCTAATGCGGTACGAATCAGTCGCATTATAGGAGGGCTACTGTGTCGCCGTAAATTCGATCCTACAAGAGTACTCAAAGTAATCGTGCCATTTGATATTTTTAGGACGTACATAGCGAAACCTGCGTCGTCGTGGCTAGACGATTACATCGACTGGACCCAACTGTCTTCTTGCTGTAAATATTTCGTCGCGAACAACTCGTTCTGTCCACACTCGGGTATGAGAATGTTTTTATCGCAGATTGTTTGTTAAATGTTTTGGGCCGTCGTCTATATTTTTTACATTTTGCAACGGTTTTCAGAGTTCTCGAATCGGTGTGCTTCGTGCAACATCAACACGGTAAACGGGCGACCAACGGCGACCGATTTCGAGAAGTACGTGTCCTTCTTCTTGCAAGACAACCCTGACGAAACCTGTGCCAAAGCAGGCCACGCTGCTTATGGCCACGGTGTGAATTATGTAACCGATTCGAAAACAGGCCTATCGCAGGTCGGGGCCTCCTACTTTATGGCTTACCATACGATTTTGAAATCATCCGCCGATTATTACGAATCGATGAGGGCCGCCAGAGCCGTCTCCGCGAACATCACGGATATGATCAACACCAACCTGATTAAAAACCATGGAACCGGCGGCGTCGAAGTGTTCCCGTACAGCGTGTTCTACGTTTTCTACGAACAATACCTGACCATGTGGCCGGACACGCTGTACAGCATAGGCATATCCTTGTTCGCCATTTTTGTGGTGACTTTCCTCTTGATGGGGCTGGACATATTTTCCTCTGTGGTGGTTATAATAACCATCACGATGATCGTCGTCAACATCGGTGGTTTAATGTACTGGTGGCACATCACGTTGAACGCTGTATCTTTGGTCAACCTCGTTATGGTAAATTAATGGACAGTTAAATGTACCCCGGTGATCATGAAAATGGTGTAAGTCGTATATATCTTATTTCGAGGTTTTTAGAATTTCGCATTTGAATATATTTCAAAATATCTTTCCATTATAAAATATGTGATCCTCTAACTTGTAATTTATGTATCGTAGTACAATTTTATGAATAACTTGTTCGAAAATTTTTCTGTTAAACATTTAGGCCGAATTACACCATTTTCAAAATTAATAGTATTAATATTACCTGTACAAATCTCCGATGGGCAAGCGAAAGATATGTTAGAACTATTAGCCGATCTGTACTTTGTTGCCTGACCACCGGAAAAATATTCTTTTATTTTGACTGGCTATTCTATGAAGTAACGAATGATTACTTTTTTAGGCCGTAGGTATTGCCGTTGAATTTTGCAGTCACTTGGTACATTCGTTCTCGATGTCGGTGAAGACTACGAGAATCGATCGTGTAGCCGATGCGTTGACCAACATGGGAAGCTCGATTTTCAGCGGCATCACGCTCACCAAGTTTGGCGGAATCGTGGTACTTGGGTTCGCCAAGAGTCAGATCTTTCAGGTATGTAACATGAATTTATTTCTCATATGTTTTCCGAGAACTGTTGCTCGCATAAATTCAATTAAAATCGGTGTATCTTGGTTTGGTACCACTTATCTACCGGAAGTCTATCAATAGGATTTTCAATAATTATGCTATGACTAAAATAAAGTTTAAAAATCACCTTCCGTACAATAATCGCGAATAAAATGATATTATATTATGTTACTGAGAACTAGTTGCCGGTAATTAATGTATTATGTTACTTTGTTAGTTGACTCTGAATTTTCTTCCAGGTCTTTTACTTCCGAATGTACTTGGGCATCGTACTGTTTGGTGCTGCGCACGGTTTAATATTCTTGCCAGTGTTACTCAGCTACATCGGTAAGATAAAACACTCGCGATCATGCTTGCCAAAGAAACATTGCAAACGGTAGACCTTCATGCCATTCACAAATCACTGACCAATTACTTTGATTCATTTATTGACGCCAGAACTATCGGGCAGATCGAAGTGACTCAATTCAAACATTTACAATTACAAATTTTACAAGTAGGTCGTGGACTTTCAGAGCAATGTGTTAATTTTTCACGTGATACAACAGCATACAGGGTGACCCAAACTTCGTACACTTGAGCTACAAGCAAGGAAAATAATTAATAGTTTATTTAGCAGCAATTAAGAAAAAGGGGACCCTTCGACCGTTCAGTGGTTCTAGCGTTGACACGTAGACACCAGTGTCGCAATAATAAATGAATTTGATTTTCATATCCCTGTCCATTGTAACGGGCAACGAACACGTGAAAAGGTTTGTTCGTGAGACTTTTCCGGTATGTGTTTGTACATGCTTTTGTGCCAGTTTCGTTGTAAAACAAGCCCCGTGAAACACTGACCGGCCTTAACGAACGTAGTTCGCTCTCAGAAAACAAAGCAAAACAGAGAAGGATCGAGTAAGATCAAACTATTATGGCTCCCGGTGGTTCCAGGCACACCAATGAACAGAGAGAAGCTAGCAAATCACAAGAGAGCGATGCAAGGAAATCTGGACAACGTGCAGGAGACTTCCTTGAATCATCGTGTAAGCAAACTCAATTCTCCTCCCACACCCACTACAAGCACACCCACCTTCAGAGTGCTCGAGTACGAAAGATAGGTACGCAGGATACCCAAAATTTTTCTACAATTTCTTTGCCAAAGTTTTTTTTACCTTTTTTTTTCTCTCTCTCTCTCTTTCTGTCTCTCTGAATTGTGTCTCGTGAAAACCGTATTTTTTATCTCATTTCGATGTTCCACCACACGACATTGCTTGACCACGATATATATAATCGCTTCCCGGCTCCGTGTCGGCCATTCGACGCCCCGAAAAATGGCGGCACGAACGGAAGAGAGAAAACGTGTACTTATTTGTGAATACTTAGAGCACATCCGGTGGAAACACTGTCACATTCCATCGTCGCTTGCTTTTAGCATCTAGGAGAAAAAGTATCCGCATATACGAACGCTAGTTCCAGCTTCCTCTCGCAAAACTAGCTTCTTTTCCATACCACTTTGACAACGAGAGACTTGCGCACTAGAAAAGGATCCGTGTGTGTATTTGTCGATGAGTGTGGGATGGGATCTCCAATTCCGCAAACCCACGCTTTTTTTTTCTCACGCTCTCCTACGTTCGAATTCACAATCTTTTTTTTTTTCAATGCATTTTCATTGTTTGGACATGTTGTGACATAGTTGTAAAATGTGTTTTATGTTTTGGTTATGTGTTGTAAACGTGTGCTCTTGTGGTTAGTTGGCCCTCGTGAAAGTAACCCAGCCAATTCTGTACTTTCATTAACGTAATCGCGTGAATGTAAGCTATGAAATTTATAATTATATTATATTATATTATATTATATTATATTATATAGGTGCGCTGTGTGCATAGTTATTGAAGGGATATGGAAAAGTGAATAGCCACTGGTGAATAGAACTCATATGCTCTTTTTCTTTTTTAACATGATTCTTTCCTTTTTAGTTTAGAGCACTGTTATCGCACCATTAGCATTATTCTGTCTTCGATCGACAAGCAGAGTACGTCCAAAGTGTCATCGTACCAATGTTCTTTCGCGTATCTGCGAAGAAATGGACCTACTTTACTTGCAGATTGCGCTTCACCTCTTTGATCGCACCACTAGCTGCAACCTGCATCTTGTATTTAGCGAGTTCTGACAAGGGAACATCTTCAAGCGGCAGCTCTGGATCTTGGTTAAACTTTAGGAGGATGTAATACTTGCGAAAATATTAGACGCAGATCCAAGAGGTGAAAACAGACCAAAAATCTCATCCTGTACTTTGAGGACTGTTTTCACTCGTTCGATATGAACAAAGGCCACTAAAAAAAATATTTGCAACAATCACGTCCTCCCAAAGTTTCACCAAAATCTGGAGACTTCCCTTCGGAATGTTCCCTTGTAAATAGACTGCGGATTTTCGGGCGCATTTTAATTAAACACTAGACTTGCGCAGAACCGAAATGACTGTTTTGCATTATTTTATAAAAATAACAGGAATGCATCTATCTAAAGTTTTAGCCATTTTTTAAAATAGTATACAGTGTGTGTGTGTAATTTATCTGGAAACGTGTAAATATCTCGGGAAAGACTATATACGAAACAAGTTTTCAGTTGAATGTCGGGTTTTGAGGGGCAAATATGATGCTAATATTCGTTTGACCTTGCGATGACCTTGACAAGATTTATAAGCATATAAAGTCTGTAAATCTAGCGTTAAAATAACATTGTAAGAATTTGAGAATGTTTGCAAGTGTCGTAACACATAGAAATCCGCAGTCTAATTATAGTAGCAACTGTGAGTGTCGAAGCTGGCATAATCGGCAAGTCTTGTAATTGTAATTATTAATGATTACAGGCGTGATGTCGCGCCGAGGGCGCAACAGGGCCCGTTACTGTGCCAGCAGGGCTAGAAACGAATTTAGAAGTGAAGAACGCGGGCCTCACTCTCCTCTACTCCAAGATGACAACACTCAGTTCCCAACCACTTCCTACGCCAGTGTGAACTACATAGACGCGGCGGATTATCGTGTGACATTCTAGCGTTAATCGTCAGAACCATAGGAACTTTTCTATTTTAGAGAGAGACTGACAAAAAATATCAACTCTCGTCGAGCACACACACACATATACACACATACACACTTTCAAACACACGATGCATACTAAATTCAAAACGCCGACGACGTGTAAAAATTTCTTTTTCTTTTTCTACCTGATTCTGAAACAAACAGGTTGTACGATTCACCTATTCGAACGAAAGGGAAAACGAAAACAAAGAGTATACAAGTGATCTTTGAAATCGACACGCTGAACTATGAAGTTCGTGTCTGGTATTTTTTTGTAACTAGGAAGAAGGATTTTTGTATATTATTAATATTATTACGATTACCGTAAGATCGCGATATACACAACTATATATACATACACATAAATGTTTAGGGTATTTATTGTTTGTGGATGAACAGTTTTAGAAAAAAAAATCTCTTAATTACCGCGTTACTTTATCGCTCTCGGATGCTTTACGAATTTGTATTCACGTAATCTTTAATTCGCGCGTGCGATCGATCGAGATCGATCACGGTTAGGGTATGCAGCTTAGTTTTTAACGTATGTCAATTCGTTTTCTTCTGGTATTTTTTCTTTTATTTCTGTCTTCTTTTTGTGAAGAGCGCGTGAATTGGTGTATCGCTTTAGCGACCCGCGAAAAAAACAAACAAACAAACTAACAAACGAAAATAGTATTTGCATTTCTGTCGCGCTTCATCGGCGCGCGCGTGCATTTTTCTTTATCGTCGCGTAAGGTAGGACACAGTCTCTCCGGATACGTTGATATCGCGTGTAACAATTTTGATTCGTCGTCCAGTGACTAACAACTCCATAGAAACGAATCGTCAACGTATCATTGTCAGCATTCGACTTTTTTCCAAGGTGTTTCGCGCGACGAGAATCTCCGGCCTGCCGTTTCAATCGAGCGTTAACCGTCCTTAGTCGAGATTAAGCAACAAATGGAAACGGCTCGAGATCTTCCTCGCTCGTAATCGACCTAGCAAAGAACACAAAGTACACATCCGCCACGTGCTTTATTTTCTCCGGGATGCGACACGATTCAAGGAAAACTATCCCTCGAGATATACCGAACTTCGAAAAAAAAAACGTTTTCACGACACGTTACCTACCGGAAATACCTGTTAGCAGACTTTCTAACGCGATCGCGATGCGTTAAGAATTAACAAAAATCTTTTTCAACCCTCTAGAACCCATTTGCTTTTCGAGTCCGATCGAAAACGTCTACAACAACGAATGTGTGTGACGTGTCAAAGTTGTACTGGGTTGTAGAGGGTTAGCCTTGGAACAGCCGGTCGAAAATAACGATGCAGCAGACCAATAAACTATTTACATTTGTCTTTTCTTTAGTAGTCTAACGATGATTATAGTAAAATAGATGGAAAGACTTTGTTAATAATACTGAAGCCACATGTATCTTTGGTATAACCAAGACACGGGTCTCGAGTGGACCTGGACTCGGTTGGGCGAGGGCCTAAAAGATAAACCCACGAGAAATTATTAGACGATATACAGGGTGAGTCACATAACGTTTGCACCTCAAATATCTTTATTGTTTCTAAAGATACGTAAAATACGGTAAGGACAAAGTTGTATGGTTCAGTGGGGCTCACACAATACCAAAAAAAAATTTTGTTTTTGTCATTTTTTTTTAGAGATATCAAGGTCACCTTGACTTTTTTTAAATGGTACCACCCCTTTTTAAACACCTACAATGATAGTCCCTTTCATTACGAATTCAGTGACAATAATTACTCAAGGTCATTCAAGGTCGCAGAGATAACGTATAAGATTGAACATCGATACATGCCTGTAAACAGGCTTTGAAGGAATGTAGAACTCTGTTCGTGACCTTGAATGACCTTGAGTAATTATGGTCACTGAATTCGTAATGAAAGGGACTATCATTGTAGGTGTTTAACACGTTGACTGCCATGGGGGTCACCGGTGACCGGCGACGCAGCAAATAATAAAAGTACATAATTAGAGTAAATATGGATACTCATAAATTTTTCAATAATACCATTGTTACTATAATGGTTTCACTTCAAGCATGATTTTATAACTCACTTTATTCGCTGCAAATAATATTTCAACATAATATGCATCGCATAATGAAAAATTTACATTGGCGCCTTGGGCAAACCATGGAAAATGCGCCTGGCAGTCAAACTGTTAAAAAAGGGTGGTTCCATTTAAAAAAAAAGTCAAGGTGACCTTGATATCTCTAAAAAAAATGACAAAAACAAAATTTTTTTGGCATCGTGTCAGCCCCATTGTACAATCCACCTTTGTCCTTCCCATATTTTACGTATCTTTAGAAACAGCAAAGATATTTGAGGTGCAAACGTTAGGCAACTCACCCTGTATATTACCCTTGCTGGCTCAAGCTAACAGAAATCCTGAGCCGCGTGAATCTCAGATTTTGAGCAGGTATCCCCACCGCGGTAGGTAACGTGTTCCAATTATCCGGGGGGTTCGACTGAACCTCGATTCGCGAGTGTGTTCGGGAAAAAAAAGGTGTAGAAAGAACATTGTAGAAAAAAAAAAAATGAAAATAGGAGAGAGACGCGAGTCGCTGCTTGGTGTTTGTGTATGTTTGTCAGGAGAGAAACTCCGCGTGTTTAACGAGCCGGGATATGTGGGGGAGGTGCAGTGTGTGAAAGGTAGTTAGCCGAATTATTGAAAGTGATTAACGTGTTTAGAGGCGTGTAGCTGTTTCTAGAGTTCCGTTGCGTGCTTTGTCGGTGTGAAGTTGTCTCGTAAAGGAAGCGTAGGCGCTTTCTGCTCGGTGTCTGCGACCGATCGATTTATCTGAACCAGTATTCTTCATTGTCCTGTCGCGTCCTCTCCGTTGGGCGTGTATATCGGCGGCGAGTTAGGAACTCGCGCGTACCGTTTCCCTCGCGAAATTCATTTGTATACAAAGAACGATTTTTATACTGACCGCGGTTAGAAAATCCAGTGACAGAAGACAGGTAATTCTAGACTAAACAAAAAAAAAAGAAAGAAAAGTGCGAAGTGGATCAAAGATAAAACAAGAAACAAGCCCGTATGTATAAATGTGGCGTGCGCGTACACACAAATACACGTACATGTAAACATACGTACATTCAGGCATACACAACAGACAGAGGCACCCACACACGCACGGGATGCCGTTCATTCGGATTGATTCGCGCGTCACGGCGATGCAATGTGCAAAACAGTGTTTACTAGTAGACTGCATATCAGAGTAGAAATTCTCAGTATTAAATTCTCGAGACAAGGGAGCAGAGCACGGCGGTACTACCAAAGAGGTGTCCGAGCAACGCGAAACCGTGTTAAACACGTGAAATTTATGAATAAATGTTTTTTTTTCTGTTTGTACGACACAACTTGTCTCGTAGTCTCATTCTATCTTTTTCTATCTCTCTCTCTCCCTCTCTCTCTCTCTTTCTCTTTCCTAGTGTCGTTATTTAAGATCCGTCTGGCGGTTGCGAAACGACCGCGTTCTAAACACGTGTTCCTGAGACGCGTTACTCGGTGCCAAACGAGATTCTGTTTCACTGGAACAGTTCCCCGACCGGGGACGTGGCCATCTAGTCGGTCTACGATAAAATATGCGTTTTATTGCGTCGTCTTACAGAAATTAAATAACAATTATATTAAATAGGATAGTGTTGTCTTTTGTACGTGCACAAGAGGATCCGTCGTCGACCGCGACAACTGGTCCCCCCTGTCAACCCATGGCGTGTAGGGGGCCGAACAGGTGGACCGCCGCGCAATTCTCGTCGGGATCACCGAGGAATTGCGCGTACAATTCCTGGTAGCGTGACAGGGTCAACCCGCCGCGTCTCCTGTCGTCGTCCTGCGAACAGAATACGTTAAAATCCCAATCGCTGATTCGCGCAGTGGGCCGATTCCATAAAACAGACGGACTTCATCCAATATTCTTTGCTAACTAATGTTGCAGCATTTGTATTTTTCTGCAAAATTGTATGTGCGATCTAAGATAAGGGATGCGGGAAGTAGCCTAGACTTTGAGGGCTGTTTTCACCCATAACAAATGGTATCCACTTCTTAGAGTGTGCTGCTAAACGCTATTTCCCCTGATTTTTAACCGTAACATTTTTTTGTTTTTTGGGAGAATAAGGAAAAGTTTAATAAAAAATTTATTTAGCTATCTTCATTATGCATGTCTCGAAGTGCACAAAAATATTTTTTACACCTTGGTTTTTCGCTCCAGATTAACTTCTGCGCCTGTTAGTTGTCAATGCTACCTTTAAAAAAGTCCCCGTACTCAAGAGCGTCTACCGTCGCCATTTGTATCACACAAATGCCATAAAATAATGATTTTCTTCACTTCGAGACACGCGTAACAAAAATCTCTAACAGAATTTTTAATTAATCTCTTTCCCCTGCCCCTTCAAAAAATTTTTAAATTATGGGTTTAAAATCGGGCGGTTGTAGAGGAAGCAAAATTTTGATGCTTTATATTGAAGCACCCCTTGCAATATGGTAACTTTGTGGGGATAGTCTCCTCCCACGCTACCAAATGGGTAATACCAGGATCAGATTCCGATACAGAGCAAAGATAGTAATATTGTCCATCTGTTTTTTTTTTTTTATTATTTTGGCCCACCGTGCGTCGGATCGTTCGATTTCTCGTGATCGACGGTATTCGTCCCGCCGTTTGACGCAAAGCAGCGCACTTTATATCATTTGTACGGGCGTGTACGTCCGTTCGGTTTATATTAAACGTGCGAGCGCGTTCTTGTTAAATCGCACCTCGATCCATAAACATTTTTAGTCGCTAGGCGGACCGGTGTTTCGGCACCACGCGAGCCACACCAGTTGGCAAACGGTCAAACCATTGTTTCCAAAGCGTCGAACGCGCAGAATTAGTCCGGTCACTGTCGCGTTTTCGTTACTCGGCTCTGTTTGGCCGCGCCGCGCCCGTGAACGGCTCCGTAAACTACACGAGCAAACTGGCTGCGTCTTCCGATTGCTATGCGAAACTAGGCTAGCGTACACGCGCGCGGAATTTCATCTTGAAACGGCCCGCGAGTCGCTGCTTCAGGGGGGAATCCCTTGAACCGTACACTTAGAAGCGGTAGAATCTTCACGCGCCGGTATTCAACGTTGAACAGCTGTTGCGATTCGAGAACAAGTCCCATTAACTGTACTTTTCGAATTAGTTAAACACGCGACATCTAAAGGTCGATTTAGGGTCTCTGCACACCAATCCGGGACGGGCCCCGGAGAGTTTTTTTTATATAGCTTTGGTATAGGGAGGGCTCTCCGAGATTTCTGATCCGGTGTGGTACCGATTCTTTTCTCGCGCGACCGAAGGGCCATAATTCTTGCATTTTCGAGCGCGCGTTGACAGTTCTCTCTGTGCATGGCACAAAAAAAAAATGTTTTCAGGGCCTCCACAGCTCCTTCAAGTAAACTATCTAAACTAATTAGCTAAATCCCGGTCCGGCCCGTCCCGGATGGGTGTGCAGAGACCCTTATACAGACGACTTTGTCGGATCAGACAGAAAAATTTGTTTGTGTCACGCGCAGCAGAGAGTCGTCACCCGCTCGAAATTTATGACCTCTCCGACTCGAAGAAAAAGTATCGTTGAGACGTCGATCTCCGATATCGGCTTGCGAACACTCTCATTTAAACCTGGGTAAATATTTCTGTCCGATCCGACAAAGTCGTCGGTATAAATCGACCTTTAAGCTGCGTCTACACTGAACCAACACCGGGCAACTATTTGTCGTGGAAAAACGAAGGAGACGATAAAAAGTTGCTCGTTGTTGCTTCGGTGTGGACGTAGCTTAATATTAAAGGGTTCGGAATAGCGACACCCACGCCGCTGATCTTCATGCATTTGTGGGATATAGAAATTTCGAAAATACAAGAACACGATATGGCGAATCTTTTACACAATTAGTGTATTGTACACTACCGGCCATACGTGTTTACCCACACCTTCAAATTTCGTTACTATTCAAATAATAGGTATTTTATTGTTATGAAAATGTCCGTAGCATTAAATCCTAATTATAAGGCTAATAAAAAACATCCAGAATATTCTGTACATACACAATCAGGTACTGTAAATGAGTTTACAGCTTTTTATGAAAAAACGACAATTTTGGAGTTCAGGTAAAGAAACCCATTTTTCTGAAATTTTTATAACGGTCAGTAGGGAATATGAACGCAGGTAATGCAGGTATCTTAGTCTTCTCAAGTTTCATACTGCATTTCATAGTGCATTAAGCTTTCATACGGTAAACAGTTGATTTTCACGTGCTTAAAGAATTTTGCGAAAATTTCAAATGATGTCAGGGAGAAAAGAATTATCGATTGAAACGCGCGCTCTAATAGTGTCACGTCATAGCATCGGAAAAAGTAACAGAGAAATAGCAAAGTTATTGAAGCTGAACCGTAGAACCGTGGACTACAATGTTAACAAATATGAAGATACTGGCAGTTTATCCAACAAAAAGCGATCAGGGCGGCGAAAAATAACCACACCAGCAGAAGATCGAGCAATTACAATAATAAGCGAACGTAATAGAAGAAAAACGGCACCGGAGATTACAGCTGAAATAAATGCATCTCGCCCTGAACCAGTAAGTTCGACAACAGTCAAAAGACGCTTACGGACAGCAGGTCTGCATGGACGAATTGCCATGCGAAAACCCCTTCTACGCAAACAAAATAAAGCAAAACGGTTAGCCTGGGCAAGATCGCGTAAAGATTGGGTATTGGAAGACTGGAAAAAAGTGCTCTGGACCGACGAGTCTAAGTTTGAGGTATTCGGCTCAAAACGGAGACAGTTTGTCCGAAGATCGGCGGGAGAACGAGCCATTGAATCCTGCGTATCACCCACGGTAAAACACGGAGGAGGATCGGTTATGGTTTGGGGTTGTTTTGGGAGCACATCTGTGGGCGGCTTGGTCAAAATAGATGGCATATGGAATAAAGAACGTTACAAAGGAATTTTGGAGACGAATGCCCCTCCATCTGGAACGCGACTAATCGGAGAAAACTTCGTGTTCCAACAAGATAACGACCCCAAACACACCACCAAATTATGCCGTGGGTATTTAGAACAATTGGAACGAGAAGAAAAAATTGTGATTATGACCTGGCCTCCTCAAAGACCCGACCTGAATCCTATTGAGCTTTCATGGGAAGAACTAGATCGACAGGTACGAAAAGCGGCCCCAACATCTACACGAACCCTCTGGCAACAATTACAAGATGCATGGTCCAGAATAGAACCACTCACACTCGCAAAATTATTAAACAGGATACCGAAATTATGCAAAGCAGTAATAAAAGCTCTTGGTGGAAATATCGACGAAACTAAAATTTAGATATAATTGTAATAATTTTTGTAAAAAAATTGGAAAAAACATTGTTTTTAGATATACATGTTGCACTATTAAAAAATAAATGAAAAAAAATTGTTGTTTGGTTAATATTTCTCTTGTTTTTGTGTTATTTTGGGGGTGGGTAAACACTTATGGCCGGTAGTGTATACGCTCTATTTTCCTGTCCAGAACAGTTACTTCGTTGTTACAGTATTTCATCGTTAATTGTCGCGAACTTCTGAACGGTAATTGTCGCAAAGCAATCCCTCCTTCCGCGGGGTATACCCCGTGAGGGGCCGTGAAGTTCGAGAGGCCTCGATCGCCGAGAAGTGTAACATAATACGGGTCGAGTATATCGGTGAGACCACTACTAATCCAATAACAAAACTTCTTTATTTTTTATTATTTTTCGATGGAACTTTCACCAACATATTCGTGGTATTTTTCTAATGAAAATGATAGCAGATAAGATATAATTGCGATGGTATTTACTTGAGTAATGGACGACGAAAGTTTCGGCCGCAAGGAAGGACAGCGCATGGGAAAGAAAGAGACGCGGAGAGTCGCAGTCGGCGGCACAGTTCAAAGGCCCACGTGTCCTCGCAGTGTAATGCCAATAAAAGAAACTTTGTTATTATTACTAATTTTTTTATGAGACTTTGTCCAATGTATTTGTGGCATTTTTCTGATTAAAATAATACCAAACACTTTCATCGTCCATTACTGAAGCAAATACCATCGGAATTATATCTTATTTGTTATCATTTTCATTAGAAAAATGCCACGAATATGTTGATGAAAGTTCCATCAAAAAATAATAAAAAATAAAAAAGTTTTGTTACTGGGTTAGGTGTTGTTTTCATACTTCTCGGCGACCGAGGTCTCTCGAGCTTCGCTGTCCTTTCCTACGTTCGTCACAAGTCAGAGAATAGTATTATCTGAACGTTAATTGTCGCCGGTCGGACCCGTGATGGCGACGATTATCGATGAAATACTGTATTATGAATAATTCATATATACGTAACAATACGTACAAATTATGAAAATACGAAGTGGTCCTGTACTTTTCGACATTTCTCTACCGTGAGATAATAAAAACGAGTGGTAGGAACATTATTTTTAACCCTTAGCACTCCAGTGGTGACTCTGAGGCACCACTAAAAATTGCTATACCATTATTAAAAATATTGTTTACATTATTAAATTGATATTCAATAAATGCATTACCAAATATTTAAATATTCTATGAAGTATTATATCAGTTCCATTTCTTCAAAATGATAAAAATCATATAGATTGGAAATATTCTTGATCGAAAAAAAAAAGTTTGGTTATGCAGTTAAAATACTTCGGAGCGCAAAGGGTTAATTTCCTCTTACGACGTAGTTTAGCAAATTTAATTTTCTAATTGATGGAATCAATGCTTGTCCGGAATTCGCATAAAGATCTGCAGTCTAACGAGGAATTCCAACATTGAACAGTTTTAAACTCTAACCACATTTTACTGAAATGCCAAGTCAGATGGAATCAAATTTTCACGTTCGAAATTTGATGATTTGTTTTTCTGAACTCTTTCCTCTCGTTCGCTCCTCAAAGGGCAAACTATGGAGAGCCCTGTCCAGAGACCGTAACGAAAGCGTTTCGAGCCTTTTGATTGGTAAGGTCAGAAGTAGTTCTATCTATAGACAAGTAACAAGGAAAGGTTGCATAGCAAACTTGGGTGTTCTAATCGCGTCGCTTTAAACCCATTGCAAAAGCTTGGAACTTGTGGTCTTACGGTGAGCAGGTTCTGGTACGCTTCGTCCAGGATATTTATGTTGTCGACGGGGATCCTGGACACGCAGTTGTAACGGAACTCGTCGGCGGCGATCACTCCGTCGTCTAGGTGCGTGTAATGCATTCAAATGGTCGTCCATTATTTATAATAACTAGGGGTGTGCGGGTACTCGAAATTTCAGGTTCGGGTCGGGTCGGGAAAGTTGTTCGGGTTCGAGTCGGGATTCCGAAAGTTTTTAAAGTTCGGGTACCCGAAATGGTAATCGGGTCGGATCGAGTCGGGGCCCCGAAAGTTTGCAATATTCAGGTACTGGAAGTTAAAGTTGGGGTAAGTCTGATCAAATCAGCGATAAATAATTCTGTGCATATTAAGACGTCTATATACGTCGGTTGTAATAATATTTCGATTTGTGCTTTTTGCACAATTATGCTTCCTGGACACGAATTTAGAATAAAATCAGGGTCCGCTTTAGGGGCGCCATTTTGGCTTTTTGTACGGGGCGACGTAACCATTAGAGCGGGCGCTGAATAAAATACTCTTATTTCACATAATGTATTCTAAAATATTTTTCTTCCTCGGGAAGTTTGATAACCGATTACACTAAAAATACAAAAATCAATCTGAACCTGCCAGTGAAAATAAATAATTAATTATTATTATTTAATAATTATTATAATTATATAAATACAACTTTAACTTCGAGTACCCGAATATTGCAAACTTTTGGGACCCCAACACGACCCGAGTGATGCCATATCGGTTAAATCGAGGAGAATACAATTTTCCACCTCTCTAGTGACCAGAGTAATATGTGACACGTCACGTGACCAGTCTACGGTCTTAGTGGGGGACGTTGAAGTGTACTCAGTGGAAGGGGAAAAGGAGGAGAGGAAAATCCACTCAGTTTTGGGTGTTTCTGGTGTTTCTCCTCATTGACCCGAGGCTCCTCGGGTACCCGCACACCCCTAATAATAGCACAACGTCTGAATGACATCGAACCAACATCAACAATTCGCGAATAGGAAAAGTATAATTGTCGAACTGGTCTCTGGTGTCGTTCGAGCATTGTGCAGCATTGTTCAAGTTAAAGAGCGATCGTTTCGCTTACCGTTAAGGTCCACAAGCTTGAAGTGGCTGTCGATGAACATCTTCATCGCCTGCGGGAAGTCTCTGTACTGTCGTCCCACGCAGCTTCTTTGCACCGCCTCCTTGAACTCCTCGATGGTCACTATACCGTCCTGAATTCGAGATTTCATTGAACTGCGATATTCTCGACACGTCAACAAATATTAGGTTGTTGCAAATTGTAATCTCGGATTTTAAAAATATATCTTATTCAGTAAAGTAAGCACCATTGCAATCAACATATTCCATAAACGAATCACAGGTTAAATCATTGCATTTCGGTAGAAATTGAATTTCTTGGATTTAGGAGCTTTTCTACCACCGCACTTTGATCACAAATTGTGTAATGATATCGTCGATATGTTTACCTTCTCGCTCGTATAAAAAGTATAAACGACAACTATGTTAATTGGCATCTGGAAATATATTTCATTCCAAAGTAAAGTTAGATATCTAAATAAAAGACTGAAGATACGTCTTTAGAGATCAGCTTCGCTATAATATAGTATTTCCTGATCAAAACGCTTCATTTCATATGCAACAACCTAATAGTATTGAATTATTGTTAAAATTACCAAATAAATTCTTGCGAATCATATTTTTGAAAGTAACCATATTTCAAGTATTTTCGCGCGTGAAATATATACAGGGTGACCCATATAACTCTTAACAGGTCAATATCTCGAAAACTATGCCATCGATTTTAAAGTTCTTGGTCTTAAATTGCACGGATCTGAAGGGTCTTTCTAACTACATAGACGTGAAGTGCCCCCCCCCCTTCCCCTTTAAGGGAGGGCGAGGGTACCTTTATAATTTTAAATGGAACCCCCTATAAAACGTTACATATTTAAATTCTTCAGGAAAAAACAAGTAAATTTTGTCTGAAACCTTTTTTTGTCATATATTTCCATGTTGAGATATAACAGTTTGAAGTTTCGACTTGCAGGTACTTATAACTGTTATATCTCAACATGATAATATCTGACAAAAAAATGTTTCGGACAAAATTTACTTGTTTTTTCCTGTAGAATTTAAATATGTAACGTTTTATAGGGGGTTCCATTTAAAATTATAAAGGTACCCCAGCCCCCCTCCCTTAAAGGGGAAGAGGGGGGGGGACACTTCACGTTTATGTAGTTAGAAAGGCCCTTTTCAGATCCATGCAATTTAAGACCAAGAACTTTAAAATCGATGTCATAGTTTTCGAGATATTGTGTTAAGAGTTATGTGGGCCACCTTGTATATAGTTGCACCCGTATAAATTGTACGACGAAATACTTGTTCCAGGTGTGTCCAGCTTCGAAAAACCTACGATCCTTGCCGAAACGATCCTTACCTTGTTGAAGTCCGCCAGTTCCGCGATCTCGTCCCACAAGGAGAGCATGATGTGCAGGTTCTCCTGGTACCGATTGTAGCTGAACTCGCCTTTCCCCTCGATCAAGGTCATCTTGAGCGCCATGCACTCGAAGTCATGCTTCTCCACCATGCCATTGTTATCCGTGTCTATAAAACATGTCGGAAAACGGCATTTTAACGGGAAATCGACCCTGTTCCTCGGTATGTACCACCCCAAAAACAAGACGGGGCCAATTAATCGATCGATTCGCGCCAATTTATGCTCCGAGGAAATTGCTTGTCGTTCGGACAGGTCTGGACCGACTCCAAACATTTCGTTTTCTGGCAGAAATCGCCGCTCGTCACCAAGTACACGACCCCTAAGCGTCAATCCGGTCCGAATGGTATTTTCAAACCGCTGAGAGTCATCGATTCCGACGCTGTCTCATCAGCGAACTCGATCAGTGTCACAATCAACGACTTTGGCACCAATTTCCTCTTCTACAAACCCTCAAGCTACCAGCCATTTTTGTTTAAACTCTGCCTACGAATTTCTTTTAAACTTCATCGGTTCCCCATTCCCTCGAATCAATTTCTCAGGCTGTCTTTCCGAAAACAATGATAAATGTTGTGCTTGAACAATCATTGGCACAATTAACAACTTTGGCACCAATTTCCTCTCATTCACTATCCAAACGCACTCCCAAATGACCCGTTTAAATTCTACCGCGATTTCTTCCAAGTTTGACGTACTCCCCTTTTTTTCTAATTTAATGTCTTTGGCCTGGCTGTCTTTCCGAAAAACAGTGATTAAGAAAACATATTTATTACGGGCGGCGCACAATGCACGCACCAATGACATCACAACTTTCGAACGGCTGGACTTTAGCAATTAATATCAATGCCTCATTGTGAATTTCCTCGCTTAGTTACAAATCTGGATTGTTATCTTTGTATTTTGCGATCAGTATCCGCGTCCGCTACGCATATTAATACCGCCCGCGCAACACTTTAATTGCGAGAAACTCGCTACGTCGCGTTGGCCATCTGGCGGTGGCCGCGGTAGGTGACGCCGTCGTGGCCCTCTGGCGGCGATCGCGGTGTGGGTAGTCTCATTTTTTCCTGAATTTTCCAATTTCCGGCCAACTTTTCCAAACTTTCTTTGCGTAAAAAACCTGATTCGGATTACAACGAACATTAAAAAAAAAAATGAGCCAAATCGGTCCAGCCGTTCTCACGTGATGTCGTGACCAACGAACAGTATTTGATTTTTATTATATAGATAGAGATCCGCAGTCTAGTCATAAAACAAAAAACAAATATACAGTGTGGAAATCATAAAGCAAAAATGTTTCAGATGAAAGTTGTTCAGTCATCACACCTTTTCTGCATTTCCCTGCAAGTTTGACCTTGAATGACCTTCAGTCATAGGTAGTTGAACTGAACTTAAAACACACTATTTGATGGTGGATAAAAAAATATATCATTCCATTTAAAAAAAGATGGTTGACCTTCACCTCACCTTGGAGAGTCCACCGGGAAAAATAAAAATTCCATCACACAATGCCCCCCTAGGTACTGAACAATATTCATCTGAAACATTCTTGCGTATAATCAATATTTATGAAGATATTTGTCTGTGACGATTTATACAATAATTTCCACCCTGTATATCCATTGACAATTGTCGATTAACTTTTATACAATAGTTTATACAATAGTTGCAGCATTCCTGCAAATACTTGTGCAGCCTAGTTTAATAGTTTAGGAGGGCGAATCTCGGTCACTATTTGCGAGGGCAGTTTAGCTACATTTCTTGTTTTATTTTTTCCTGGACAGTTACGCGGCTCTAAAGTTAGCCTCGCTTCGTTATTTTCAAGCCGGAACGCGCATCATTCTCCGAAACGGACAGCTCTCTCGAATGCGTATATCGAGTAACATTGGAGACCAAATGAACGTACCGCAGCCTAACAAACTCGTCCGATGAAAAAGGCCGCGAGCGTTCCATGGAACAAATTAGAGCCAAGCCGAATCTTGGCAGCGACCTATTGCGGGCGTTCCGACGATGCCGCGGTTCTCTTCGTACGGTCAACCTAAATCCTAAACAAGCATGACGATCTTGATGCCACGAGGACCAATGTCCCAATCTCAGATCCCTGTTCCTCAGGTTTGTATCGTACTACTAACATACTTCTCTTGCTTCTGTCTTTAATTTCCACTGCAACACTGTTAGCATGCTTTTTCACTTTCTAGGAAAGGATGTCTGGACCAAGCACTTAAATAGAAGGACACTCTTCTTAAAGCGGGACTTGCATTCTGCTGGAATTATTCACGGGACCATCAATCGAGACGAGAAGAATTTTCTCTTGAAAATCCTTGCAAGCATTGCTTTATAACTAAAATACACACAAGCGGAATTTGATCTTGAAGTATTGATCAGAGTCTTTTAATTATAATTAAACCGCGGATTTTCTGCACTCATAAATGAACAGATGAAATATGAAACTCTGGAGATGCAGGAAGAATTGTTATATTCTCGACTGGTTAAAATTGTTAAAGTATTCATTTTGATTTCAAGTCTGTTTCGTACGATAGATATATAAACATTTTTATTTAAAGATCCGCAGTCTAGTTATAATTCTAGCTGGAGTTGAGAATAATGTTTCCTCGGCATTTTCCATCTTACAAGGTTCGGGAGATCCTTAGTCCTTGAGGACGTTAGGCCCGGCCTTTCTAGGATCAACGGAAAATTTTCTCTTGAAAATCCTTGCAAGCATTGCTTTATAACTAAAATACATACAAGCGGAATTTGTTCATGAAGTATTGATCAGAGTTTTTTAATTAAAATTAGACCGCGGATTTCCTGCACTCATAAATGAATAGATGAAATATGAAACTCTGGAGATGCAGGAAGAATTGTTATATTCTCGACTGGTTAAAATTGTTAAAGTATTCATTTTGATTTCAAGTCTGTTTCGTACGATAGATATATAAACATTTTTATTTAAAGATCCGCAGTCTAGTTATAATTCTAGCTGGAGTTGAGAATAATGTTTCCTCGACATTTTCCATCTTACAGGGTTCGGGAGGTCCTTAGTCCTTGAGGACATTAGGCCCGACCTTTCTAGGATCAACGGAAAATTTTCTCTTGAAAATCCTTGCAAGCATTGCTTTATAACTAAAATACTCCACACAAGATTTGATCTTCAAGTATTGATCAGAGTTTTTTAATTAAAATTAGACCGCGGATTTTCTGCACTCATAAATGAACAGATGAAATATGAAACTCTGGAGATGCAGGAAGAATTGTTATATTCACGACTGGTTAAAATTGTTAAAGTATTCATTTTGATTTCAAGTCTGTTTCGTACGATAGATATATAAACATTTTTATTTAAAGATCCGCAGTCTAGTTATAATTCTAGCTGGAGTTGAGAATAATGTTTCCTCGACATTTTCCATCTTACAGGGTTCGGGAGGTCCTTAGTCCTCGACGTTAGGCCCGATCTTTCTAGGATCAACGGAAGCAAGATGCGGATGTCTTTGCGGTACTCACGTGGTCAGCATAGCAGGATAATCCGTGCAAGAGGGGAGCATACTAAGCACACGCTCGCGGAAAGCATATCGAACGTGTCACACCGTGCGCTTCGGAGTTCTACTAACCGTAGAGAAACCTTACAATGAAATCGACCCGATTGTCCCAGCTGTAGGCCATTCTCCGAGGTATCTTTCAACGGACACCTTGCTCCCAATATTCCCGAATATTCTTCGCGAATCTTCTGCTTTTGTTTTCCCGTTGGCCCCGGGAAAAATAAAGATAAAGTGAAGCGCAACGATGCGAGTGGTTGCCGCGACCACCAGTCTCGCTTTGGGAGAGAAAAGATCTCCGGTGGAGACGCTGGTAGGAGACCGCGCAGAAACGGAGAAAGTCGCTCGAGAGGACGGTGATTCCACACTGAACTCGAGTCGAGTCTCCTCGAGGCGTCTGCTAAGTTTAGAGTACCCCGCCGAAAGGGAAGGACACGTTGCTCGCGGCTCAAGGGAAGGGGATCCTCTCTCAGGTGTGTCACCGTGACACAGTCACCGAACCCGCCGCTGAAAGCGAATCGCTTTCGCCCGCTTTCATCGGTGGTCACTCTCTTTCGAGGACTCCTCGTCCGCCTTTCTTCCATTCACCCTTCGATCGACACCTGTTCGCGCATTCGACGGTAGGATCGACAAAAGGCGAGGACAAGAATCCTTTACGCTACAGAAAGACACATCTTTCTACTATCAATGAACTTGCAGAATTACACAGTACACAGTACTGTCGGTCTTTTTTACATTCTTTTGATCGTTTTGCTGATATAAATGTATAAAATTCCTCAGGCTACTTGTCAGTCTATATTTGTCCTTTGTGTGAGCAAAAACATATAAATAATTTTAAAACTCTGCTATTTAACTCGTTCGCTACCAATATCAGCTTCGCTGTGTTACCTGCCTCGTTAAAATATTGTACAGTATTTCATCGTTAATTGTCGTAAACTTCTCTACGATAATTGTCGCAAAACAATCCCTCCTTCCGCGGGGTATTCCCCGTGAGGGGCCATCCTTCCGTTCGCCGGAGGTCGAACAATAGTATCTTCTACACGATAATTGACGCCGGCCGAACCCGTGGTGGCGACAATTAACAATGAAATACTATATTAAGTGCAATGCCCCACCCTTATTAAATATTAAAACAATTTAGAAGTATTTAATGGATTTTCTGAATATTATTCTGCGTACTAGAATTCTTTCTACTATCAATCTTGCAGAGTTACACATCACACAATACTATCGGTCTTTTTTACATTCTTTTGATCCTTTGGCTGATATAAATAAAATCCGCAGGCTACTTGTCAGTCTATAGTTTTTATTTAGTCCTTTATGTGAGCAAATACATATAAATAATTTTAAAGCTCTGCTATTTAACTCGTTCGCTACCAATATTAGCTTCGGGGTTTACCTACCTCGTTAAGATATTGTACAGTATTTCATCGCTAATTGTCGTAAACTTCTCTACGATAATTGTCGCAAACCAATCCCTCCTTCCGCGGGGTATTTCCCGTGAGGGGCCATCCTTCCGTTCGCCGGAGGTCGAAAAATAGTATCTTTTACACGATAATTGACGCCGGCCGGACCCGTGGTGGCGACAATTAACGATGAAATACTATATTAAGTGCAATGCCCCACCCTTATTAAATATTAAAACAATTTAGCAGAAGGATTTAATGGATTTTCTGAATATTATTCTGCGTACTAGAATTCAAAACGACAAAGTGTATAGATGGATAATTTGACTATCTTCAAGTAAACTGCAAGATTGGGAACGTCATATATATGCCTGACGTCCAGAACGGTTGTGCGATGTTTTTGAAACAGAAAAATTTATGACAGACAAATATAGTAAATGGTATCCGTGTACAACTGGTTGCGTACACAAGGGTGGTAGAAAGTTCGATTCGCGCGCGTTGGTTCCACACGAATAATTTTACGATTTCATAACAATCGACGATCGAAGACCAAACTCAGTCAACTATGAATATCTTTTTACTCTGCCGTGGTCGCGTTTCACCTTCGTCGTCGTTCAGGTGAAAAGGTATTCTCAGTCAAAGTCAAGGTACCGTAACAACCCGGGTGTAGTCTTATCTGGAACCTTTTCTTGTCTTCAAGTGGCATCGGTTTGATAGGCTTTACTAATGCACTGTAAACTGTTACTTCAACGAATTAGTAGTATAGTTGCTACACGCATCTTATATATGCTCCGTGCGCAGCCTGGGTCGTTTATGTCCGGAAAGCATATCTTTCTTTTCAATATTGGTGTTCCAACGATTATACAGGGTGTCCCACGTAACAGTTTTCACGAATTTTTAAGTACATGAGATAATCTGACAAAAAATATTTTCAAAAAATGTTGATCAGTTTTCGATTGTCTATATATTCCAATAAAAAAAGTTCGAAAAACATTTTTTTTTTTATAGTATTGTCAAGGTCACTTTCATTTTTTTAAATGGTATTTTGTATTTTTAACTTAACAGTATTATAGCCCCTGTTAAGACGAATTCAACGACCTAATATACCATGACCTTGGGATGACCTTGAAGGAGAAGAAATGAAAATTTCAACAAAACACGACAATCTGCTTGAATGGGTGATAATAACTTGTGAAATTTTCATTTCTTCGCCTCGTATATAGGAAATTCTAATCGAAATTTTAAAAACGGTCATTTGACCGGTCGTGGTAGAAATAGTGTTACTATTATTGTACTTTTAACGCGTTCATTTAAAATGATATTTACACAGCTTAAAAAGTGTTGAAGAGGACGAAATAAATGGTAATCCGATGGCACATCCTCTCTGTGAACAGCACACAACATTTCTCTTGCTTGCACTGCATTTTCACCCTAGCGGTAATGAAACAGCAAAATGCGTCGGATATGCTCACCTTGATTTTCCATATTTGATGCGGTGACAAAAAAAAATGCTCGAAACATTATAAAGTTCTATAAAGCCTCTATAAAGTCGTGGTAGGAATAGTGTTAACGCATCGTCGCTGTTGCAAAGACCGCCCCATGCTCTTTGGTGAACCTATTTCGCAGCGGCCCGGTCGGCCTTGGATACTCGATTCGCGGAATCAATGTCATGGTCGACGCGACTCTGGTTTTCTTGGTCGTTCGAGACCATTCCCAAAAATAATCGCTACGCGTTGGAGCCGGTAACTTTTTCCTGCGAGATACGATACCCCTCCTCTGCTTCAACCCCTTGCAGGCTGTTCCGCATACCTAACTGACGGTTTTGGTTTAGGGCAAGTCGCGTAAAGCAACTCGAAACATTGATTATTAACACCTTCGCTTACAATATCGTCTGAGAGACGCGATGAAGATTCTGAACAAAAGTTTAATAAAGACGTATGTTATTAATTTCTTTTAAACCGAAATATAATTCTATTTTGTTGTTGTTAATGTGTAGCCATTGTATTGAAGTGGATAAGGTAGTATAAAATAATAAATAAGATTGTCCTCGCTTCGTTTATTACAATATCGGTAAGCGCGAATGTTATTAAAATTAAAATCGACTGGCGACTCTCGTTGCATTCTTAAACAAGTCGAAGTTGGAAAAGGCAAAAAGATAGGAGAGAGAAAGAAAAGAGAATAGAAAAGGAAAACTTGAGAAGACAGTGACAGCGATAGGGACAGCGGAAGAGAGTCATAAACAGAGAAAGCTAAGAGGTAGGCGAAGGACCGAGACTAACGAAAACCAGAACTCTGGCGACGTTCTCAAGAATGCGTTTGAAATACGTGAAGGGCTGGACACCAAATGTGCGACTAGCAGACAGGAAATAGAGAATAATAGAATAACAGAGTTGGAAAGGAAAAAGAAATTCTTAGAAAAAATATATGCATTGGCGTACGTGGTGATATCGTCACCACAGTATAACATATAGACATGCAATAGATATACATTTTCTCCTTTTCCCTAAGAAATTATGAACTACAAAGAAATTCTAATCACGAAAACCGTAAAATAAATCGTAAGGCAAGTGGTTAAATTGAACGTAATGCGTAGAAATTGTATCGAATTTCTTTGCGCGAAATAAAAAGATCGCGCATGACGGCTCTAGCACGGCTCTGCTAATACGTACTCGCCTACGTTTAATCAAAATTCGTAGCAACGTTGTAAAATGTAGCACGCGCGAGCGTTTTCTAATAATACTTTTGATATCGTTAGCGGCAAGAAGACGCGTCGTTGACTGAATAATTAGGCGAGCGAGTCGCGGCGGATGTTGGTCAGGACGGGGCGACGACAGCACCGGTTAATTAACCGACGTCGAAGAACGACTCGTTCTCCTGGTCGGATGGATAGCGTACGCGTACATTTGTCTCGAGGGCGTGGTTTCGCGTTACTTTTGCGTTTCTTCAGTGATCGAGGCTGAAGCAGGCGGCCGGCCAAGTGAACGCGAGTGGCCCGAAAGGCCATTAGCATCTCTCTTCCCGTGGCCGGGAAATGAACGTTCTCGGGTTCCTGAAAGGATCAAAATTAGAATGAAGCGACGAGGAAAAATATGGGAGCGCTTACCCGCCCCGAAATACACTTGCGAACCAAAGGACACCGAGGACGTCGAGGACCCGTCGCTGAAATCAGCGAGACGACATTCAACGAAGGAACAAGCACGGTGGAGACTTTATAGTGAGAACTAAAAGGATTTTCAAAGACCACCTACCCTCTCAGATATTAACGCTATTTCTACCGCGACCGGTCAAATGATCGTTTTTAACCCCTTCGCTTACTATATCGTCTGAGAGGCGTGATGAAGATTCTGAACTGTGTCTACTAAAGATTTATGTTATTAATTTCCTTTAAACCGAAATATAATTCTATTTTGTTGTTGTTAATGTACAGCCATTGGAGAACATATAGACATGCAATAGATATACATTTTCTCCTTTTTCTAAGAAATTATGAACTACAAAGAAATTCTAATCACTAAATAAATAAATAACAATATTACATTCTAAAGAATCTTTCACGATCTCTTCCAATAAATCTTGCAAAATAACTTCTATAGATTCGAATGTGCGTCGTTACTGTTCCAGGTTTCAGAAATGTCTTAAAAAATTCTGAAACACGTACCGAATTTGTTGTTTGAATATACAGGGTGTCCCACGTAACAGTTTTACACGCAATAATCTGACAAAAAATATTTTCAACAAAAGTTGATCAGTTTTCGATTGACTATATATTGCAATAAAAAAGTTCGAAAAACACTTTTTTTTTATAGTATTGTCAATGTCACCTTCATTTTTTTAAATGGCATTTTGTATTTTTAACTTAACAGTATTATAGCCCGTGTTAAGACGAATTCAACGACCTAATATACCATGACCTTGGGATGACCTTGAAGGCGAAGAAATGAAAATTTCACAAGTTATTATCACCCATTCAAGCAGATTGTCATGTTTTGTTGAAATTTTCATTTCTTCGCCTTCAAGGTCATCCCAAGGTCATGGTATACTGGTCGTTGAATTCGTCTTGACACGGGCTATAATACTGTTAAGTCAAAAATACAAAGTGTCATTTAAGAAAATGAAGGTGACCTTGACAATGCTATAAAAAAACGGTATTTTGAACTTTTTTTATTGGAATATATAGCCAATCGAAAACTGATCAACATTTATTGAAAATATTTTTTGTCAGATTATCGCAAGTACTTAAAAAATCGTGAAAACTGTTATGTGCAACACCCTGTATAATCGTTAGAACACCAATATTGAAATGAAACATATGCTCTCCAGACATAAACGACCCAGGCTATTATTGTCAAGGTCACCTTCATTTTTTTAAATGGCATTTTGTATTTTTGACTTAACGGTATTATAGCCCCTGTTAAGACGAATTCAACGACCTAATATACCATGACCTTGGGCTGACCTTGAAGGCGAAGAAATGAAAATTTCACAAGTTATTATCACCTATTCAAGCAGATTGTCATGTTTTGTTGAAATTTTCATTTCTTCGCCTTCAAGGTCATCCCAAGGTCATGGTATACTTAGTCGTTGAATTCGTCTTAACACGGGCTATAATACTATTAAGTCAAAAATACAAAGTGCCATTTAAAAAAATGAAGGTGTCCTTGACAATACTATAAAAAAAATGTTTTTTGAACTTTTTTATTGGAATATATAGCCAATCGAAAACGGATCAACTTTTGTTGAAAATATTTTAGTCAGATTATCGCAAGTACTTAAAAAATCGTGAAAACTGTTATGTGCAACACCCTGTATAATCGTTAGAACACCAATATTGAAATGAAACATATGCTCTCCAGACATAAACGACCCAGGCTATTATTGTCAAGGTCACCTTCATTTTTTTAAATGGCATTTTGTATTTTTGACTTAACGGTATTATAGCCCCTGTTAAGACGAATTCAACGACCTAATATACCACGACCTTGGGCTGACCTTGAAGGCGAAGAAATGAAAATTTCAACAAAACATGACAATCTGCTTGAATGGGTGATAATAACCTGTGTTTATTATTTTTAGTCATTTGACCGGTCGCGGTAGGAATAGGTTATACGTGAAGTGTCGGTAGGAATAGCGTTAAATATACATATCTCTGTGAACTGCGCGGCGCGGTTTCTCATCTGGAAACGATTTAACTTCCGTCGACGTGCGTTGCGTTCGCAGCAGCCCCCGACCTTCTGAAATTCCCGGTCGCAATTTCTCGAACAGAACTCATCTAAACAGAGACACCGGTACAAACAGTTATTCTATTGTAAAATACCAATTTTACGCGATTGCATCAGCCGCGGACGGTTTGGCTCCGACGAAGACAGCGGCTCATGGTCGTCGTCTCGCGAACAGCACCGTTTTCCACGCGAAAACGAAAGACAAGACACCCAGGTGTCTGTCCTGCTCCCGCTGCCAGCACCGCGTCACGCGGAAAACTTTCCTTGACGAAGCGGGACAGGTTACCGAACAACCGGGTGCGGAATGTTGTGTCGTTAAAAATTCCACCACTTCCGGTTACGTGTTACATATCGTAATTATCCTCGTTGCAAGAACAAGCCGACCACTGGCCCCGTTTTAGCGGCTCCTCGGGGCTTTTATTTGATTATCTAGTTGCCGGAAACCGGAGCCAACCCTTTCGTAAGCAACCGGATGCGCGTTCCTACGTCCGCTTCAACCCTGATGCGTTCTTTGCTTCTTGCTTTGCCGTTTGCTGTTTCGTTTCTCGGACGCTATCATGGTTCTACATTATTTCTTTAGCTCGCCTAACAACCGCACGATTAGCAACGATCAGGTCCACTCAAGTTTCTATTTAACCCCTTCGCTTACAATATCGTCTGAGAGACGCGACGAAGATTCTGAACAGAGTCTAATAAAGATGTATGTTATTAATTTCCTTTAAACAGAAATATAATTCTATTTTGTTGTTGTTAATGTACAGCCATTGGAGAACATATAGACATGCAATAGATATACATTTTCTCCTTTTTCTAAGAAATTATGAACTACAAAAAAATTCTAATCACTAAAACCGTAAAATAAATCGTAAGGGAAGGGGTTAAGAATTTTTATTAAAGTAACATGTAACGCGTTCATTAGCGTTGATACACAACGCCAATAATCTCACAGTGTACTCTTAAATACAAGTTAAATTAAATTGTTATACTTGGTTGTTTAAAACCACAGCGCACAGCATTAAACCTTTGCACTCCAAATTAATTCCATAACCAAACTTTTTTTTTCGATCAAGAATATTTCCATTTTATATGATTTTTATCATTTTGAAGAAATGGAACTGATATAATACTTCATAGAATACTTAAATGTTTGGTAACGAATTTATTGAATATCAATTTAATAATGTAAACAATATTTTGAATAATGGTATAGTAATTTTTAGTGGTGCCTCAGAGTCACCACTGGAGTGCTAAGGGTTAATATACAGACAGTTGACGACTTAAATTAATAAAATTATGCTGTTAAAGTATAATAATCATCCAATAGAAGAAATAATATTTCAACAATAGTAGCTTCTATTAAATTGTTTTAATATTTCATGAAGTAGGTAAACAGTGAAATAAATGCTGGTAGCGAACGTGTTCAAGGGAAAGGTCACCTTGATTGTTTAAAAACATTGCAATTCTCTGCGAACGTACAAATATTATTTATTATTCAGAGTGTCTCATTTAACTCTGTCATTCCTAATATCTTTGTTATTTATACAGATGAAAAAAATTTTTTGGGGAGACAGTTATTGTATTTGGACGAGAATATAAGTCTCTGTGGGTGAAGGTCATCTCAAGGTTATATTTTCCGGGATTTTACAAATAGTAATGTTTTTTTTTTTTAAATGGAATCACTTATTTTTTATGCTCGATTTCGATAGAATGGTAAATATTGAAAAAAATGAGTGAAGTATATTTGTCCTAAGAATCACCGTTTTTTGAGCTAATTGGACTTTATTCACCCTATTGCGTTTTTTTGGTATAAATGTTATGAAACATGTTCGAGGTGTCATCTTTCAATGAAACGATGTACCACAGAAATATCTCTGACCACATTGGTAATTTTGATGAATTGTTGCTAACCGGGCGTTGTGGTATCGGTCAGCCAGAAACTAGAGAACGTCAACGTCCGTTTAATTACAGACGCGTAAGGAATTAGAGAATCGTGTCAGAGAAAGTAAAGGATAAAATTAATTTTTCCTCGAATGGTAAAAGCTCGGATAGCAACGTTAAGAAAGGATGGGAAATTCACAAGCTTTTCAAGTCCAATCGAAAATCGACGCGGCTCGATGCACATTTCCCCCGATCGGCGGTCAGTGAAAATAAGCGGTGCGGAAGATAGTAAGGCAAAGCGAATACTCATCATATAAGGCTCGGTTCTGGAGAGGGAGGTGTCAGTTGGAAAGTGCGAGCTCTCGTACGAGGAACGAGAAGCGGACCGTTTCGCTCGGCCATTCGATCGAACATGGGACCGATGCTGCGCTCGCTTCTCTTCGCCGCGTTCGCCGTTTCCGGTGAGTTTTGCGCGGACCCTCGATCATTTAGTGCAAATATCCTTATTAACTCGTCCTAGGTCGCGTGGATCGCGTCGATAGACTCTCGCGAGGTTAAACTGCGAGAAATTCAGTTCAGTGATTTGTGGCGCGCGGCGCCGAAGAACCGGAAGTCATCCACCATGGAGAGGATGGTTCGCTGTTTCCTCGATAGCGTCGCGTGACGGAAACGTCGCTCGTTTCTTTTTGCCACCCGGAGAAAACGGGGCGAATAGATTTCTCTCGAGTGCGAAGGGGATCCTCGTGAAAGTTCTCACTGGGAAGTCCGCGAGCCTATCTTTCGAGGCGAACGATTTTTCGGCTCTGTTTGATCTCCTAGAAGTTAGCCCCCCACTTGTTGAAATAAATAATTTCAGCAGTCTTATTTTTTATATTATATATATATTATATTCGCATAAATATATATAATATATATATAAATATATATATTATATTCGCATAAATATATATAATATATGTATAAATATATATATTATATTCGCATAAATATATATATATAATATATATATAAATATATATATATTATATTCGCATAAATATATATATATAATATATATATAAATATATATATATTATATTCGCATAAATATATATAATATATATAAATATATATATTATATTCGCATAAATATATATATATAAATATATATATTATATTCGCATATATATATATAATATATATATATATAAATATATATATTATATTCGCATAAATATATATAATATATTCGCATAAATATATATAATATATTCGCATAAATATATATAATATATTCGCATAAATATATATAATATATTCGCATAAATATATATAATATATATATAAATATACATATATTATATTCGCATAAATATATATATATATATATATTATATTCGCATGAATATATATAATATATATATAAATATATATATTATATTCGCATAAATATATATAATATATATATTATATTCGCATAAATATATATAATATATATATTATATATATATATATTTATATATTTTATATTATATTCGAGCACAATCTTAGCACAACCTAGCACAACTTGGCACAATTGAGAAAATTGAAAAAAACGAAAAGTGGGGGGCTACTAAACAAAATCGTTTTTCTCAATTTTTAGGCTTACTGTTTATATTATTGTTATAATATGCGAGAACAATGCAGGACAAACTTAGCACAACTCGGCACAACTGTTGAAATTATTTATTTCAATAAGTGGGAGGCTAACTTCTAGGAGGCCTCTGTTTGTGAACGCGCGAAGATATTGCTGAAATGTTTGGAGGGGAGACTCGAAGATCGATTTTATTGTTTTCTGTGTTTCAGCGGGCGCATCTCGGAGCGAGGGGAACACGGAAGGAACACCTTGTATCGACGACCAAAAATTCTATCGGAACCCGAACGCCCCGGCCCGCGACGTTTGGACGCCAGCCGAGTGCGCCAAGTATTATCTTTGCTTAGGTAATTGCCTCGCAATCACGCTCCACTTTCGTCGCGATCGATTCCTCCGTACCCTCCTCTTAACCCCTCTTGCGCTATGATCTTCTTCGCATCTGCAACGAACGGAACTTCTTCGTCTACGAACGGTTAACAGGATATTCTGATTTCTCATATTTACAAAATCGATTTTTTATCGTTTATATCTTTCTTAATTGCTAGTGTTGTAGAATATGTGAGCGAAAGATTTTGTTTGTTACAACAATGCAACTTGCGTTGCGAGATGTTGACAATTGAACCTTTAAACGCATTTTTTTCGAAACCAATTCTTTTTTAAACAGTTGCCACGATATCTCAAGCTCTAGTTGCGCGTTGATTTGAAATTTAGAGAGAATCTTCAACATATACCCTGTTATCGCATTATAACTAATATTTTTTAAATCCGTAAATTTTTTCTTATTTTTTTTTATTGAGTTAAAGGTCGGAAAATATTTAAAAAATTGGCAATTTAATTTCAAAATGCCGCCATTTTAAGGATAATAAAGATTTTTAATATTTTTTACTTCCAGTTTTTTTCCGATGAGTAGAAAGACTAAAATCATCAAACCAAAATATACTGTATAAAAAATATTATAATAATTCGAATAATTTTGATTATTTTACATGAAAAAAATCACACTTGTACATCGAATACCAATTAATACGTGTGCAAAATCCCAATGTAGGAGGTTGAACAGTTTTTCTGAAAAAAATTCGTATCCACAGACAAAGAGGTGTTCGAGTTCAGGTGCTCGCAGGGCCTGCTATTTGACGTCGCCAGGCAGATCTGCGACTTCAAGGCGAACGTGGACAACTGCGACGTCACCTCAGGTACAGCACGATCTTACAAGGAGAAGACGCGGTGATCGGGTCTTACATTTTATCGAAACTTTGCATACTGGTGGATTTCGTTCTCCTGTTTATGGAAATGTAGCATTACAGGCGTCGATACTCAATAATTTTTGAGATATTTACAATTTAAATTTCATTATCCTCGTTAAGCCGTTAAGTACAGTTTTGGTTGAAGTTTTTGTCAAATGCCAAACGGCGTGATGGTAACTTTCTAGATTCATTACAGGGAATGCCAGTTACCGGGAATCCCCTTTTCCTTTTTTTCCATTTTTTTCTCTTTTTTCTGTTCAGTTTATCTATTTTAATTAATTGTATTTTGCACATGAAAAATACACTCATGATATCTATAGGAAACAAAATATAAAAATTTTATCAAAAAGGAACACTAACTTCATCAATCTTAACGTATATCAAAAATTATTGAGTATCGATGCCTATAATGCTACATTTTCATAAACAGGAGAACGAAATCTACCAATATGCAATGTTCCGATTAAATCTGAGACCCCATGACCGTGTCTTCTCCTTGTTAGTAAACCGTGGTCCGAGCCAGTGTCGCCAGACCAACCCAAAGCTGGGTTGATTTTCCTCTCCTCCTTTATCCCTTCCACTATCCCATTCCACTACCTGAGCACGCTCCAACGTCCCCCACTAAGACCGTAGACTAGTCACGTGACGTGCCGCGCACCGTCTTACATATTACTCTGGTCATCAGAGAGGTGGTAAATTGTATTCCCCTCGATTTAACCGATCTGACGACACTGGTCCGAGGTGAAGCAACAGCTGGGCTTGGTCGTTTACGTCGAATGGTGATTCGAAAATTCTCAAGCTTTGCAGAGACGCAGCCACCGAGACCCCTTCTTCAGAATGGCAACTGCGAGGAGAAGCACTTCGCCTGCGGAGATGGCACTTGTTTCCCGGCTGCGTACTTCTGCGACGGAAGCGTCGATTGTTCTGATGGCTCCGACGAAGGCTGGTGTGGTAAGACGCCTGTTAGCACTAAACCTACCAACCATTAAAACTACTAGCGAATGTTACCTTATAAAAAATGGCAACACTAGATTTATTCAGATTGTCCGTAATTTCCAATATAATAAATGCTTGGACAAGGAAGTTTATTCCATTATTTCTCATAAACGAATTTTCATAATTTCAATTATTGAAAAATATAAAACCGGTCATTTGACCGTGGTAGGTTAGGTGTTAATATTAGTCTGTTGAATGTGAAATGTACGATCAAGAAATACTACTACAGTATTTCATCGATAATTCTGCACAACACGGGTCTGCGGAGGGATATCATTGTTTGAGGTTTGCCGGACGTAGAGAAGGACAGCCGAGCTCGAGAGGCCTCGGTCACCGAGAAATGTAAACATACCTAATCCGAATTTCCAACTTCTTTATTATTCATTATTTTTTTATGGGACTTCGATGACCATATTTGTGGCATTTTTCTAATAAAAATGATACCAAAAATGATATAATTCCGATGATATTTACTTGTGTAATCGACGATTAAAGTTTCGGGCGCGAGGAAGTATCCTTTACTCGAAAATTTAATCGTCGATTACACAAGTAAATATCAACGGAATTATATCATATTTGGTATGGTTTTTATTAGAAAAATGCCACAAATATGGTCATCGAAGTCCCATAAAAAATAATGAATAATAAAGAAGTTGGAAATTCGGATTAGTGTGGTCTCACCGATATACCCGAGCTGCATGGTGTCATATTTCTCGGCGACCGAGGCCGCTCGAGCTTCACGGCCCCTCAAGGGGGTACACCCCGCACTAGTGGGGATATCTCAGGGACAATTCTGTCGGAGACATTTTGGGGCAATTACCGATGAAAAACTGTATTTGTTTACCACTTATCAGCTTATTGTGTACTACAAAGTCCTGTCAAAGGCATTTCAAGGTTACAGTGACATGTTTACTTGTAAATAATTAAATCTTAAATCTTTTTTGCAATTTTGGATGAAATTGCCAGCCAAATTCCAGAAGAGGTACATACCCGGCATTGTATGCTTTTTGAGTTTCACAAGTGGATCTTCAATTGTAAGAAACAGAAACTGAATAAAAAGTTACTTTTTCTCTTAATAATTTTAGTGAACCGGAAACAGCGTAATAGTGCTCTTGATGTCTTCACGATATTGTATTTTATAAAAGTAGCAGAGCTCTTGGGCTAACAAATAAGTTTTACCATTCAATATCCACAGACGTCCGGAACGATCTAAACGGAGCATCAGCCTGCGATCCAAAGAGATGTCACCTGCCGGATTGCTGGTGTTCCGAGGACGGTACACAGGTGCCAGGTAATCTGACGGCGTCGACAATCCCGCAGATGATAACCATCACGTTCGACGACGCGGTAGACGCCAACAATTTCGGGCTGTATAACAGTAAGCGACGTTTTACCAAAGTAAACGGTCGAATTTCTCTCTCGAGATAAGGATCCAGACGGCTCTCGTTCGGGCCAGTAAATTTCTTTAATTATTTGAAATTCGACCGTCTCCTTTGCGACGCGCTCTCAGAGAAAGTTGATCCGTTATCTGATCTGCCGGCTCGTTGCTCGCAGTGATATTTTCGGGGGACAAAAAAAATCCCAATGGGTGCCCCATCCGGGGCACTTTCTACATCAGCCATCAGTACACGGATTACAGGGAGGTGCAGTACTTGTGGAATATTGGACACGAGATCGCTGCGCACTCTGTCACGTGAGAATCCTTTTTTCAGTGTATTGGCTATTTTTGTATGGCTTCGATTCTTTTCTTATAGGCTCTACAGTGTCTTGAGTTAGGGTAAACAATAATTGATTTTAAATGTACAGGCATCGGGGACCAGAAGATTGGTGGTCCAAGAATGCAACTATAGAGGACTGGTTCGACGAAATGGTTGGCGTGTCGAATATCATTAACAAATATGCTGCAGTTAGACTGGCAGACATTAGAGGTATGCAACCCTCACTCCGCTCTTCTATCTTTTATATTGTATAGAGCACAGTCGGTACATTGGTGAGGTCGTAGAAAGCTGTGCAAGTGCATATAATGACGGACAGAAATAAATTGTAACTATACTTTATTATCGCTGCGCCTGTTGGTTGATTTTCTCGTATACAGCAATGCTCAAATACATAATTGCCATTAACAGGCGTTGCCTAAAAACGAGCTATCTTCGCTGTCCAATGAAACCAGAGTTTAACATTCAAAAGGCGGACAGTTGTCACGATTATACAAATGGCAATGTTTACTCCCGTTTAGACAGCTATTTATTAATTTTCTTAAACATATTTCCACAGGTCTGAGAGCCCCGTTCCTACGCGTCGGTTGGAACCGGCAATTTCTGATGATGTCGGAGTTCGGTTTTCTCTACGACTCGTCGATGATAGCTCCTTTCTCTGATCCACCGTTCTGGCCGTACACGCTAGACCACAAGCCACCTCATGATTGCGTGGGTGCCGACCAGCTCTGTCCAACCCGTTCTTACCCAGGTCTCTGGGAGCTCCCATTAAATCAGCTTTTGGCAGGTGTAGGTAGTAATAAACAGGCATTGCCTAACAATCTTGTTTGCAATATTTCGGAATATTGTGAACCGCCAAACGTCGCGACGCAATAACAATACAATACAGATGATTGTCTATTGCGGGACAATAGGGATACAATTGCACAAGATTGGATGCATGCTCGACGGAGTTGTCCGGTGAGGAGATGTACAAGATATTGATGCTGAACTTCAAGAGGCACTATCTTAGCAACCGAGCTCCACTGGGCCTCCATCTTCACTCGTCCTGGTTCCGGAATCGTGTGTACTTCGACGCGTTAACGGTAAGCAGTTTGTTTCTCAGGTACTATAGCTTTCACTGTTAAGGAGTTCGGTGTAAGCCGTGTCCTTTTGGAACGATTTTCTCAACGTTTCGCAGCATCTACCTTCATTAACGGCTAGCTATGTGCAATGCTTGTGAAACTTGGGAAAATCATCCCAAAAGGACAAATTCGTGATTTCCATTAGATTGGTGGAAAAGTTTGTACTCGACTCCTTATTGTATTTTAATACAAAATCAGGCACGTACTTTTGCACTGATTTAATACATCTGCTTCTATTCCCAGAAATTTGTGGACGACGTGCTTAAGTTGAAAGACGTGTACTTCGTGACCAGCCACCAAGTGGTAGAGTGGATGCGCACCCCGACTCCCTTAAGCGAGATCGAGAGGTTCGTTCCTTGGCAGTGCGGCGCTCGTCAACTTCAGCCGTTCGAGATCGCCTGCGATTCACCGAACAGTTGTAAATTGCCGAGCAGAGTACTCAAGTCGTACCGCTACCTGTATACCTGCTTCGAATGTCCCAAAGAGTATCCATGGTTAAGGAACGAGTTCGGTTCGGATTGAGCCACGTGCTTCCGACTGCCGCAATGCCATTGTTCAAATTACACGCATGTAGGAGAGAATGGAATTATTTATTTGTGGAAGACTTGCACACGTATCTTTTAAGAAAATCATATCTATTTACCGTATAAGCTTACTTACATAGTTCACATGTAAAATAAATTACACCCATTTCTGTTACAAAAAGGTTCTTAAGCTTAAACTTAAGCTAAAATTATTTATGGAAAAATAGGATTAGCCTTCCTGCTGTATGAAGGGGTTCTGAATAGACTCCATTCCATCCACCGGACAGATTAGCACCACAGAGGTGCCTCTGCATACGACCAGCCCTAGCATGCGAGTATCTTGGTTCAGCTTGTAGGGATCGTCAGGATCTAGTGACAGAGATACCGTGATAAATATGGATATAGCCAATGCACAGTATTTATGGATGACGGCAGCCAAGTTATTTTGATGCGTCGCTCAGTATTGTATTTCGTTATATTTTAATAGGAAATTGGGAACGAACTTTTGCGCTGGCCTCATAGTATGTTGCGTGTTCAGCTATATTACCTCGAAGATATTCGGTGGTGTTATCCAGCACCAAATTCAGAAGGGGATCGTACCCTTTGAGTATCCCAGCGGCTTCCCTTCCGCCCGCGAATTTCACCCTAATATTTTTTTCCAAGTATTTCGATAGATCGAGGATGCTCTCCTTTTTCTTTTTCTCTTTGGGCTCTCCGTGGGCATTTTGTTGCTACAAGAAAGAGTCGATTGAAACATCAATTTGGAGGTTATGTTGTCACCGTAATAAACCTTTACCTGTTTCGGCGCCTGTAAAAAGAAAGGTACCGGTCAGACCAATCGAATCGCTCTCGAACGTCAGTGTTCAAGTGGAAAAATTGCATTTTATACTTACAGACATCGTTTATCTGTAAGGAACCAGAAACTACACGTTACCGAGCTTCTACGCAGACAGGACGCACTTTAATTCAGTTTGGAGGTTAGATGCGTTTTCAGGGTTTCAAAATATCGATTCTCGATTCTTTCGCGCGCTTTAGATTATCGTTCGATGCAACGATGGAAAACTGTCGATAGTTGTCGATAGTCTTCGATATCCATTACTAATTTCAGCTAATTTGAAATTCGGTGCAGTGTTTCGTGAAATATTTGAAGAAAAGTGAAGGAAAATTGTGCGCAAGATATAAAGATATGTCCAACATCTTTATTGATAACGTCGGTCGTTGGAACGAGCCGCAACGACGGGTTTACACAGTAACAGGTGCAACGATCTCGTAAAAGCTTGGACTTTTTATTTCGTATTTTGATTTATAAAAAAATACACGTTAATACATGGTGTGTACGTGAAATGACGCGGTACAGTATTTTTTGTTCTCCGGAGTGACGAAGTTATCCCGTTCGGTCTTTAAGAATAAAGTCTGTGATCGGTTGTAACAAATGTTCTGTTTAAACCTTATGATTATGAATTGGGGATCTGTATCGATTCTCTTCACACGGCTAATCAATACTTGTCTCGCGATTAAAATTACTTAGAACGACGCTGTAATCGTTGTGCTCACGATAAGTCTCCGGTTTACAATGAAATCTCTGCTGTCCTACCTCGCTCGACGGAATTGATATTGTACGTTTAACACGTCGAAACAATTACTTCTTGTTTTTCCGTTTTCTTCGTTTCTTTTTTTCTTTTTTTATCGTTTTCGTGTGTCGCTGTTCCATTCACACACTCGCGTAGTTTTAACTCACACACTCTCTCTCTCGCTCTCTCTCTTTTTCTCCCACGTACATATTGTCCTCAACATTATACTGGCTGGCTGCTTTTGGATGGACACTGTATTATTGTGTACGACAACTAAGATATTTTCACTCCTTAAACTGATCGCCTTATCGACACCCGAAGCGCTGTAACGGTCAATGTCGCCGTTGCACAAATTGGATTCTCTGATCAGAGCATCTAAAACATTTCCGGGCAAATACGCAGCTTTTATCGAGAAATATTCTTCGAGCCAAGAGCATCGATGTCCTAGGCCGAAATGCTTTATTCAAGGCCGTATATTCCGCAACTACAAGGCCATCGTGACTTACGATGAATTCTATGACCTTCAAACGACTTTGAACGTGTACCCTCTCGGATCGAACAATTTTCTCTTTTGCTCGTTCAGTGAATAGAACTATAAGACAACTTGTGTGCAGTCACTGGAATAAAGATTTTTGAACGCTCAGATTTTTGGCCGTAATTTCGCGTAAACAAGTGGCATATTAATGTATAATACGTGCACTTGTTTACAGGAAATTACACTTAAAGAAACTGGCTCAATGTTATATGTTCCGCGCCATGGCACGGCCGATAAGGCGTGGCGATATACGGTTTCGATTAACAGTTACGCGAGAAAATGAAATTCGATGTATCAAATGCACGATTCGATCGAGATCGAGAACAAGCCAGGCTCGAAGATCGTCTACGTAAGATCTATATCGTCGGTAACGTTTCGTTAAAAGTTAAAACATGTCTTCTGGTAGAAGGTGTTTGTCAAATGTTAAGTTAAACTGCAAGCTATACCACAGAGCTTAAGAAGTATGTACGCCGTTATCAATTATTATCGCTATCCGGTTCGGTTCGCAAAGGGAGACTCGCTAGAAAATAGAACGTGTACTAATGGCGGTGGCTGTAGACGCGCGTTCGCGCGAATAATAACAGAAATCACAGCATCGAGTAGTTTCTTTTAACCTTGTTCTCTTTTTGTTTTCCTAGGAGCGGTAGAGGCGGTGTCTGTTGTTCGTTGGACGAAATTAATTGCCGAACGTTACGCTCCCATTCGCTTGTAACCGCGACGAGGAGTTGGCCAGCCATGTTTAAAACCACAGTAGTCTCGATATACAGAGTGTTGTCGTTTCTCCTGGATTCCTTATATTTCCGTTATTTCTACGAATACAAAGAATCATCCCAAGACGAAGTTGTTCGGTTCGGAACGACGGATATTGTGATACATGAATTTGTTTAATATCACCATCATTTTATCCGTGTTGATATCGATTTTTGTCATACACGAGTTTTGAAGCCAGTAGAATATATAATAAAAAATATATAGTTTCATTTAAAAATTTAAACGCGTCCTTCGCAGGACTCTCCAAGGTCTTCGCAAGGTCAGATAATTATCGTCACGATATGTCTTCCTTGATACCGTACAACATTCATCTGAAACATTTCTTTGCGTTTCTAATGCTCAGGGATATAGTCGCGTGTATACATTTCAACCTGGCATACTATATATCGAGACATTACTGTATACTGATTACTTGAAGGAGGTGGGGGGACAACGATATCTGACGTTGGATCCTTAATGATTAATTAATCGTTTCTTGATACGCTTAGACGATTTGTCATGTTTGCTGCGGGTCCTCCTCTTGCTCGGACAGCAACGGGATGCCGTTCAGCTGATCCACGTTATTGTTCTCCGTCTCGTCCTGCTCGGAGAGCAGCGGCACCACTTGCTGATTATTGTTGTCCGTTTCGGATGGTCGCCTGCTCTGTACGGACAAAAACGACATCGGTATCGTGCCCGATGGCGTCGTCGGCGCCGATCGCGACAACCATCGTTTTGTTTTGTTCCTTGAACTTGGAAGTCCTAGCGGCATGTACATCTTTCCTCTTGTTCTCCGGTCTCGGTGGGAACCGGTCACGTCGCCTGGACTTAGAGGCCGTTGCGTAGAGCCGTTCCCGTTCGTCGTGCACAAAACTTGCGGTCGGTTCTGATAACAAGGCAAAACGGTGCTATGCCCACTGGGTAGCTGTGGCAGCTGCTGAATTTTATCTAGAAGTTCGCGTAACTACCAAACAAACCAGCGTGTTAGAGGACATTCAAAGCACAAGGTCTACAACGATATATAATTTTTGTATTCGCCATCTGTAGATTACACGGTACACCAAATTTCAATCATCACGCGATAGACCTCCTTATCGAAACGCAAATAGTTGAAATTTGTTGGACAGTGTAAGGGTGCGAATACATTAGCAAGTAGCCTGTGACATTTTCTTGCGAGTGGAACTTGCGGAAGCGTGTGTACCCGTTTGCAAACATTGTTTACACATTGTCTCGCTCTCTGAGAGCAATTGTCGCATGTGAGCTCAACTTGCCGGTTTTCAAAAAATGTCCCAAGTTATTTGCCAGCGTATTGTAACCTTTCAATTAATGAATGGATCAGCACCTCTATCGTTGGACTAGTAGCCCGTGGCGGTGAACACGGAGATTGAGCAGCTAAACTCGATATGTCAGACGTTGTCCTATGATTAGCCAATGAAACAACAGACCCCACGTCCATGTTCTCCATCCTCTCGCATTCCACTGCCGAGAGTTCGTCGGCGCTGTTGTTACAAGAATACGGTGGTGGAATTATGGTGTTCATTTCGTTCACCAAGGAATCCAGTGTGCTGGCCTGGGAGAGCGACCTGAAGTACCGCATTACGAATCCCGAAGTTCCTTTGCCATTCCCCTCGTCGTATCCAATAACTAAGGGATACAGATCTGGCTTGGCTGTGACCTTGAATGTACAAAATACATTAGCAAGCGAATTCACGCGTAAGTGTATTAGAATGAGCCATTAGTTCATGGATTATATTATACTGTACGAAGCGTACCTCATTGTACGGAGGAGGCAGGGCTTGAACGAAGGAACTGCAGTGACTGTAATGCGGGGATGGATACCAAGGACCGGTGGAAGCTCTATCGGAAGAAGCACAGTCTTCCACCATGACCGAACGATGGCGTCTCCATAGCCAGCAACCGCATGCTGCTGCTATCGCCAATCCTATAAGTACTGCTGCCCTGCAGAATAAACAGGCATGATTTTAACACAGCTGTCGAGATACATTGGATACGTGTAGACTTAAAACACAGACCATAAGTACCAGTAAGTCCAAATCAAGAAATTGAACATGTCTGATGCAGAGTGCAGCTGGAATACACCGTAACAACAGCCGAAGGAACAGCACTCTTTTGGAGGCGAGCAGCTGAAAAGTATGAACACCAAGGGTATAGTTAATACGCTTCAATAGCAATGTAACATGTTCAATGGTAAGATATGTCGATTCTACTTACACATGCCCCCCATTGCACAGCCTAGAAGAGACCTTCGAATCAAAGAAGAAACATCAGGGATACGATATAGACTAAGCTCATCGAATTTCAAACATGGTCTATGAAAATGAAGCAGACACAATTACATGCTGTTACGATTAGATTGTGGATTTTGTGCGTTTATGCAAAAGCTGGGTGGAATGCAAAACAGGAGAAAGATTAGAAGAAGAGTGCAATCTTACGGCTCATTGAATTGAACTGTTTCTTACAATTGATCGATGCAGAACATTTTTATTTCACACGAAAATCCACAGTCAATTTATTATCTTCCAGACGGGGGTCGAATGAAAAACGGAACGAAACTCGCTGGTAAAAATTCGGAAACGTCCCGAGGATCGTTGCAAAAAAGTCCGTGGATGCTGCTGTGTCTTGTCGAGGAGCATCCGACTTTGGAAAGGATTGTTTTCGTCGCACGGTAACGAGATACGAGGAGATACGGGAGAGGACGAAAATTGAAAGCCAGCTCGGCCGTGAATGAAACGTGACTGCGGCGAGCTTATCGTGAAAATAAGTGGATGTGATGAAAGACTTACGCATGAACGAGAAATACAGCGGACAGGGGTTCATTGTCTAGACACGGGCGAACCGTGCGTAAAACCGACGTATTGATCGGCCTCGAGCCGAGCAGAATAGAACAAGGAGACACTGGTACACGAGATATGCGCTAACATTCTACGGGGCTATAGCATGCTGCAGCGGTACACACGACGGCTGCATCATTCGAGAAGCCGAGTTGTTCCTCGTTGCCGTCCTTACTTGATCGACGAACAGCAGCGTCAGGAGTGCGGTCAGCACGAGCACATCGAACGCGCGGCCTACAGCTTGCACCATAATTCTACCACGGAGTGCATGCCACCGCGCCACCTTATATATGCATTTCGTTTATCATATATGTATCTAGCGAAGGCTGCGGAACAACCCGCCTTCCTTCCTAGTACAACTCGCTCTTCCGAGACTCGCGCTTTTCGTGATTATAATCCATAATTAACCACCATGTATATTTCCACAGAGTCAAAATCCACACAATTTCTAGTTTTAGGTATCGTACAATCTTTTATTTATTTCAACATAACTACACGTATAATTCAACAAGATACATTGTTCGTTAGATCTGACTAATTTCACAATTTGAATGAGTAAAACAAGTTTGAAACATAGGCAAAAATGAGTTGACGCGTTTGCTAAAATCAACTAAAACAAGTTTGTTAAATAGTTTTCAGATAATTCGACAGTTTTTAAAAATCAAAGTTTATCTATTACTTCGTATTTGCAAGACTACAAATACATATCATAATAAAATGGTATCATATGTCAGGGATGAATATATATAATTTATGATAAAAATATGAGCAGATCGAATGCAAAACAGCAAAAGCATTTTTGCTATTGCACTGTTTTCAAGCTGTTCAGATTATTAAGAAATCAAATAAATGTCTATGTCGATCCTGTGTCATGCAATTAATCCAGGCAATTTTTATTTTGCATAAAAATCTGAAATCTAATGATTACAGGAGGAGAGAATACTTTTTCCCGCGCATTTTTGTCCGGCTACCCCCATCGTGCATCAATCGATAAATTCATTTCTCGATTGCCCGCGGTCGGTATGCTAGGTGGTGGTACGGCCGGCGAAGGGATGATGGCGCGACGATCTGATTGGGCCGCGGGGCAGCCGTTGCTCGGCGATTGGTCGCCGCGGGTTGTGTACACAGTCGGCATGGGGCCGGCGTATCTCGTGCTCGCGATCATTCGGAGTTCGCGCGTCGTGAAGCGCGGGAGTGTCGACGCGCGATAGTCACGCGCCTTTCTACACGTTGTGTGTTGTGCCGTGTCGCCGAGTGGAAAACGCGGGCTCGATCAAAATGTGACAGCTCGAACGGGTCTCTCTGGTGCATGCTAAACAATTGACATATCGTTCAACGGAGAACGAACTTGACCCGGACCGTGGACGTGTGCCGGTAACCGCGAAAATACTTCCGAGGAGCATGAGTTTGACGAGTGCGTGAAGCTTGGCCAAAGGTGAGTCGATTGTCTCATTAATATTGCATGCGTACTTTGCGTCGTTCGCGAACGTTGTTCCTACCGGAAGTTCGTCCCCGGTTAAGACAACGTTTGGTTACATTATTTGGTTGTTCACCGGATTATACCGTGGTGTAATCTCCCGTACGAAATATAACTCGTACGTAACGCGATAGTGTAACGCACTGACATTGCGCACGATAATTTGCGGTATGAGTAATGTGTTCCCACGCGGGATCTGTGTCGAAATTGATAAACGAACTGCCGGATGTTTATGCGGTATTTAATTGTTGCATTCAGGTTTCTGTTCGGTCAGTTTTGTTGTCGAGTATTGTCAGATTTTGTATAACGTAGAAAGTAGATATCCGGTCGAATACCTGCATGTTTTTGATCGATTATTTCGACCTCTCGATATCGATCGATAGATTTCTTGAAGTTAGTTCGAAATAGTACATTTTATGAAACTCTTATGTAAATACTTTTGGGAAGGATAATAGGATGAACGATTTAATTGCGAATAATTAATGAGAAAATTCGCATGATTTTAATTGCTCCAACGAAACAAATTTTTACCGCGCATCGGCTTTCAGCTTCCTGCCACTGCATGCGTTCTACGAAACCAGTACTCAATTTCTCTTCCTCGTAACTTTGCCTTGTTCTCTTATTATGTATTATGATTTCATAATATGTCGAGCACATATAGTGAGGGTTCAAATCAATCAATTATTAAAAATTATAATTAACATTAGTACACTATAATTATTAGACTTACTAAGATTATTGAAAGAAAAAAATATATTTTTTCCGAATTCCATTTCTTACGATCGACTTGGAAAAGTTTTTTTTTATAAAGATCCGCATTCTTGTTATAATTTATTATCCAGTGTAAATTAGGAACAGAGTCAGAAGTTACGGAAGTTTTGCGTATAGAACCGTGGTTAATATATAGTATGTAAAAAAACTCTGGATAAATAACTGAATAAATAACAGGAGAAAATAACAATTTGTTGCGAGAATTAGTAGCAAGGATAAATAGTAAGAATTAGTAGCAAGAATTAGTAGTAAGCTATAATAGCAAGAATTAAAAATGAAAATAAATAGCAAGGATAAATAGTAAGAATTAGTAGCAAGAATTAGTAGTAAGCTATAATAGCAAGAATTAAAAATGAAAATAGATAGCAAGGATAAATAGTAAGAATAAGTAGCAAGCCATAATAGCAAGAATTAAAACTGAAAATAAATAGCAAGGATAAATAGTAAGAATAAGTAACTCGAATAAGTAGCAAGAATTAGTAGTAATAGTAAAGATCAAGAATTGCTAGCTTAAAGTATTAGTAATAGCAAGAATTATAATAGCAAGAATTAGAAGTGAAAATAAATAGCCAAGGATAAATAGAAAGAATTACTAGCTAGAATTAGTAATAAGAGTAAATAGCAAGAATTAGTAGTGAGGATTACTAGCTAGAATTAGTAATAAGAGTAAGTAGCAAGAATTAGTAGTGAGGATTACTAGCTAGAATTAGTAGTAAGAATAAATAGCAGGAATTAGTAGTGAGGATAAAAATAGTAAGAATAGATAACACGAACAGTAGTAAGAATAGAAACCAAGAATAAATATCAAAGGATGGAAATCAAGAATAAATAACAGAGTAAGACGAAGAGTAAATAACAAGATTTTCGATCGAGTACAAATTCGCGCAGCAATGTTGACGGTAGGAATGTTGACAAAAATCAGTATCGGCGTGTGTTCCGATGTCAGTTCAAACAGAGCGTTATCAAACGAAGTTGTACAACTTGTACGATAAACGCGCGTGACGACGTACGGTTGTATATGTATGTGTGTATATGTGTGTGTGTGGGGTCCTATTAAACGATAGTGTGCGTTTCATTGATTCGCAACGGGCACTCGATTCACGTTTCGCTCGGGAACGTTAATCTCGACGGCCGCTTCCGGGAAACGGAAGGCGCTTCCAGCGAGTTCCTCGTACCGGAAAGGGTCGCGTACAGCCAACTGAAAAGTCTTCCACGATTTGCTCGTCAAAAGTACCAAGGCCGCTCGAACTAAAATTTATATATATCCCTATACACACATATATATTTCCATTGTCACTGCGTTCCGGAAACATTGTCGTCGATTTCGGACCGTTACGGGCATTACGCGAGGGGGAGAGAGAAAAAAAAAAAGAAAGAAAAAGTTTCTATTTACCGTCGATCCCACGAACGATTATTTTATCGAGGTATGCATGCTACCGCTAGCGAACTGGCACGGCTTATGCATATTGCATGCGTGTTCGCGTACTATCGCTGGGAAGAGGGTTTAGACTGTCCTGGCCATCGAGTTTTCCCGCGCTTCTTTGTTTTCACGAGTCTCTTCGACACGCTTCGAGTCCGATTCGCGATGATAACGGACCCCGGTTGACGCTGACCATGCTCGCAACGAATCGATAGCCGATGCTAGTCACCTCGATTTCCCACAGTCCCTATAAATCCGTTGTGATTCGTCCGAAATAGATCAAGAACCAATACGTACGTTAACTGTAAACCTTCCTCCAACGCGAAAGCCAGACACCATGCTTAACTTATTTTCGCTGGGCAAATTCATCGAAGAGCATCATTTTCAACACTCCAACCTGATGACCAAACACCTATTTTAGTATTTTCAATAGATTCTAGTATGATTAAGGAATGAAAGGGATATATACAGTGGCTTGCAAAAGTATTCGGACACTCTTTAAAAACGAATAACTTTTTGCGCGCCACTGTATGTGACTCATTTATCTTGCACTTAACCAGTTAGTTGTTTTCGACGAGTATACTCGTCATGAAAAAAGTGCAAAATTTTGTGCTATGACGAGTATACTCGTCATGAAAAAAGTGCAAAATTTTGTGCTATGACGAGTATACTCGTCATGAAAAAAAGTGCAAAATTTTGTGCTATGACGAGTATACTCGTCATGGAAAAAATGAAAAATTTTGTGCTATGACGAGTATACTCGTCATGAAAAAAAGTGCAAAATTTTATGCTATGACGAGTATACTCGTCATGAAAATAGTGTAAAATTTTGTGCTATGACGAGTATACTCGTCATGAAAAAAAAGTGCAAAATTTTGTGCTATGACGAGTATACTCGTCATGAAAGAAAGTGCAAAATTTTGTGCTATGACGAGTATACTCGTCATGAAAAAAAGTGCAAAATTTTGTGCTATGACGAATATATTCATCACGAGTAATAAGTAGCGACAATTTGCAGTTTAAATTGCAGTTTAAATTGCAGTTTTAGTGAAAACTAAAATATATTCGTGAACTTCAAGATGTTTGAAATATTTTGAGAGCTGTCGAAATAAAAGGAACAAATAAAAGTTTATAAATAATTAATATAAAAAAACCGCATATAGTATGAATTATTTTTCGTAAATGTATCGTTATCTTTTATTAGTCATCACAGAAGCAATTACGGATTTATGTATTGTTTTAGACTACGCAATAAGTGGCGCGCCTGGTAATAAAAAACAGGATGAGGATACTTTAGTTTCCTTTTTACATGCATTCAAGGTGCGGCGTTTTTTATAGCTCCTGTGCAGGATTCGAGTTGTAAGGATCATCCAAATTGAGTTGTGGACTACCTACCTGCTAAGATATTTCCCTGAACATTTTTGTTTATATTTTATCATCTTGTCGGGGATTCATTTACATAAATATCGTACTGTAATGTTGCGACAAATTTGCGATAAATTTGAGTAATGAAATAAAAAAATAAAAGTCATTTTATTTAACCCAATTTCATATTACACATACTCTATGACAAATTTGTGCGACGCAATTTAGATACGCATTTTCCAAAGAGGTCGAAACATTTAACTGGTTAATGCAGACAATTTTTGTTTCGCATAAAATTCGGCAGTCTATTAATAACTCTTCAATATGGCGGCTAAAGGGTTTGAATTTAAATCTTCAATAATATTCATCGAAACGCAACGTTAAAAGCGGAAGCTATCGATTCGACGCTATTTGAATCCCGTTCTAAATTCGGTTGGTCCCCAATCGGGAATAAAACGCGGTTCAGAACCGTGATGCACCCGGTTCTTCTCGGAGAAAGAAAAAGCGAAAGAGAGAGAGAAAGAGAGAGAGAGAAGCAAGCCATTAATATCGAATCGATCGTCGCGCAACTATGGTCGATCGGAGCTGTTGCAAAAGGGAACTCTCTCCATTCTTGGCCGAACAAAGAAGTTCGTTCATAGTTGGCGAACGATGTGCACTCGAGCGCCTGAAGTACATCCAACGCGGCGATGCACTCGCGCCAGCCTTTGAAAAATTCGGCGCGAGCAGGCGCCGACATTCCTCTTCCGGACGTTCCGCGTTCATCCCGCGGGAAAAATCAACGAAATAACAAACCACGAGTGTTTGGTAACACGTCTCGAACGAGATACCCCTTCGCGTTTCATTACGTGGAAGTTTGCAGTTGCGAACATTAAGTGCAATGTTCGCAACTCTGCGTTCGGAAGATTTTCTCGGATCGTTGGTTACCAACTCGAACGCCTTTCTTATTATTAATCATTTTCATGTAATCTTTGCTGAAACAAGTAAGTTTTAAACTTTCAAATTTTATCCGCTCCAACATGATTATTCTTCCTCAAGGTCATTTCAAGGTCAAAAAGGTGGTTTCCACTAAATTCAGTATTTTATTGTCTATCATGCTATCGTAAAAAAATACACTATTCCATTTAACACTAGAACTACCGAGCGCTAAACGCGACTGGTGTATATTGCATTCTAATAACGACATGAATGTATTTATTCAACTTCCGTACAACTTTTGTTTAAATATGTACTCTAATAGAGAAGTTGACTAAAACATTACTCCGGAATACATTTTTATAATTTCAATATTTGTAAAAGAAAAATTTAGTGTTAAAACAACATCGGTGACCTTGAAATTTCATTATAAAACACGGCATAAAAAATTTTTTTCTTTACCATTATATTTGCCATCTGCAATAGTGTCACTTTGTTCTTTGAAGTTTTCTGATAGGACTGTAAATACGACAGATATTTAGGTGTTCCTATTTATGTGGGACACCCTGTATATCAGCGAGAAAAATGATAATAAAATGGAAATGATAATAAAATGGAAATGATAATAAAATGGAAATAATTGGTCTTCGGACAAATTACATCGAAGAGTGTACTACGAGGGTTGGGTGCGTGTAGTTTTAGGGGTTGAGAGATAGGGAACACGGGTCGAGCAGGTGAGAATCGGCTCGCAGTGCTCTTCCGTAGCTAGTCGAGGTAGGCTACTGGGAACTTTTCCTGGATTCGGCCGACTGACGCCGCCTATTTATACCTCGTCAGTTGTAACCGGCTGCAATATAGTCGGGTAACTCGGTTCAAAGTTTGCCTAGCCTCGGTGGCGGGTCAGAAAGGGGCACGTGCACTGGTCTCCGAGCCTAATCGATTTCATCGCCGCCTTCCGGCTTCTTCTTCTTACCCGAAATCTCTCGGCCTCGACTTGCGTAAGCGATCAGCCTAGAAAAATCCACCTCTGAACGTGTCCGGAAAAATCCAGACGTATCTTCGTACGTGTAAAGAAAATTGTTATTTGTAAGGTTTCAACCCCTTATTTTACTATTTCATAGCTAGTTATTAGTCCGATTTCGATCTTGATAAAATTTTTGTGGAACGATGCATTTCAGGGGCCGCCCACTTCCGGTCTGGAAAACCGTGCGAGATCCACCAGAGATCATCGTTTTAAATTATTTAGTTCTAAAGTTAAAATAATTCCGAGTACGAAGGGTTAATCAGTTTTAGGTTACTATTCGAATACGATCATTATATCAATTATATTGGTAAGATGGAGTAGGGTAAACTGTACTATTGCTGGTACTGCATTAGTTATTGGTACTTTTGATTTAAACGGCAAATATTAAGAATTCCTGGTATAGAACATCATTTTTTTTATTGCTTCTTATTTATATTTTAAAGCAACGTTGTAAGCTTTCATAACAGAGTTCCACATATGCAACGCTCTGGAGGACATCCGGTAAGACCGACGGATGACCATAGATTTTTACTATGATTTTGGCTTAGGGTTTGGCTCATACGCTCCTCATAAAAGATCGTAGTATAATAAATTCATACATTTTATTTTACACTTTAACACGGCGCTGTTTTCTTTAATTTTGCTCCATTAGGTGGCGTCGTGCTCAAAATTTTGTTAAACAAAATAACAGGCTCAGCAGGACAAATTTACTCTTACTATGCATTTATTAGGGCATGCTATTAATATAGTATAGCTTGTATTCAAACTGCTTTTATTTTAGTTATTTATCTTCGCGATACAAAAACCACCACGTATACCACCGGTGGTACACGTCGGCGTGAACGTGTTAAATCATCAAATTCTGTTTCATTTAAAGCATCACATTTTGAATAGATACGTCTTACAACATCAACAGAAAGTGATCAGTCGTTTTACAGTATGCAAATGCAGTAAATGGTTTAATAGATTGTGTTGGAGAAATTTCAACTGCGAAGTACGACTCGATATTACAAACCAAAGGAGTATACGCGTTTAGTTCAGAGTTCATTGTATAGTGTGGATTTCATTCATCGAAACTCCATTTATCTGAACTCCATTTATCTGAACTCCATTTATCTGAACCATCGCTCTCAGAATACCCAATTTACCGAACTGGTTACAGAGCTGCTATTATACGAACTGCTCGCAGCCCGTAACGTATCGTTTAACCAAACTAGTGATATTCGTTGGAACAATCGTAACGCTTCTCCCGTTAATGCTTGAGAAACACAGAAACCCTACTGTCTACGTATTCAAATAGGTGAGCAGAAATCCAGTTATGCGAACGAAGAAACGATAGCGGTGGGGAGAGTTAGAAACATCGGAACCAAATAGGAGAATCGTGTTTTCTTTTCTTTTTAACTGTTTTATTGTGTTTTTATTACTATACTAATTTCAAATTTTCGAGAGTTCTTTAAGGCCCCGTTTTAAAAATAATGTTTCTCATTCAACATTCACATACTTTCTTTACCTAAAAATGTTCGGATTATACAGGATAACATAATATAAAATTTTATTTTATTTGGCAGAATCTATAAAGAATACCAACATTTGTTGCAAGACAAAAGAAAACTGCCAAAAACCTTCCTTGTATCAAAAATAATAAATATATATTTTCTAATTATATAAATAAACAAGTAAATAAAAAATAACGTCCGTTATCTTCAAGTTCGTTTATGACAGTGCTAGGTCCCGGCAAGCTACCTAGACGTTTCTCTTTTTTGACGCGTATACGTTACTGGATTCCGCGCGCGCCGCAATACGCATGCGCGAAAAGCTGACATTTCTGGCATCACTGCGTTGGAGTGTGCTCAGGTAGCGGAAGGGGAAAAGTAGGAGAGGGAAAAACAACCAGTTCTGATTGTTTCTGGCAATCACCGGCTGCAACATCTATCGACAAAATCCGCAATCACTTAATTGCCAACTACATGGGGGAAAACTCATACAAAATGATGACGAATACTTCGCCGAAATTTTTTTAGATAAATTTTACCTCATAATTTTATACAAAATTAGCTTCGAAACATAATCGTGCGTATTTCCTTTCTGAATAAAAGCTAGACGCACCGAATTCATTTACACACGTAATAATTTGCGAAGACGTTACCAGCGAATGAAATAATTTCACGCATCAGGATCGTTGTTGATTGTCGTTGAACGTCGAAAAATGATGGTGTTGCGTTGGCATAAGCGTCGCGTGGCTTGTCTAGGTGTACCTCGAACGCTGCGCGGCAGGTGTAAATAAAAGCGAACGGGTATAACCAACCCTCCGGCAGCGAAGCGCGGCCAGCCGTGACCATTCTCTTCTGTCAGTTCCATTGTCAGCTGGTCTCTTCTCTCTGTTCTCGCCAACGCGATCCGCGCGCTCCGCTTTCTCGCATACTAATTCCCCATCGAGGAGTGCAGTCGGTGCTCCCGTTGATCCGACAGGATCGTGGAAAACTTTTTTCAAGCCGTAGTTCTCGCGCAGCACTCTTTTTACGGGGCCTCCTTAGAGCCGCCGCACAGAGAGAGATAGATAGATAGATAGATAGAGAGAGAGAGAGTGAGAGAGAGAGAGAGAGAGAGAGAGAGAGAGAGAGAGCCGGCTCGCGTGGAAACGAGTCCGGTGCGTCGACTGGTGACAGGAAATGATGAGGAGGGCAGCAATCATCGTCCATTGTAATACTTTCGAGACGGGAGGGAATGCGCCGCGAAAATTGTACCTCCTCGTCTCTCTCTCTCTCTCTCTCTCTCTCTCTCTCTCTCTCTCTCTCTCTCTCTCTCTCACTCTGGTTAAATGATAGAGTCGCCGTGGAAACTAGTTGCCAGTAGGTGATGGTGAAAACTTGTCGCTTCGAACCGCTTGCACGTGTCAAAATTGCAATATTAGGTGTACTAATGAAATCGTAGCCCTTCCTTCGTGTGCAAATTAAATTCAGTTCTGCTTCACGTGCAAACAGTTTAAATACATTCTACTCTGTAAAACAGTGTCCTGCACTGACTATGCTGCGTTACGTTGAGAGTAGGGTAAACTGTACAATTATTGGCCGAAGATCATTTAAGAGGAGCGTATGAGGGTTAGACTATTAACCCTTCGCATTCGAAGCAATTTTCTATTAACCCTCGTAAGTTCCTCAGGGTGACAAATTCACCCATTTACTAATTTTTCATACTGTAAAACGACTGATCACTTTCTGATGATGTTGTAAGACGTATCTCTTTAAAATGTGACGCTTTAAATGAAACAGAATTTGTTGATTTAAAGTGTAAAATAAAATGTATGAATTTATTGTACTACGATCTTTTTTATGAGGAGCGTATGAGGGTTAGACTATTAACCCTTCGCATTCAAAACAATTTTCTATTAACTCTCGTAAGTTCCTCAGGGTGACAAATTCACCCATTTACTAATTTTTCATACTGTAAAACGACTGATGACTTTCTGTTGATGTTGTAAGACGTATCTCTTTAAAATGTGACGTTTTCAGTGAAACAGAATTTGTTGATTTAAATTGTATAATAAAATGGATGAATTTATTATACTACGATCTTTCATGAGGAGCGTATGAGGCACCCTAAGCCAAAATCATAGTAAAAATTTATGGTCATCCGTCGGTCTTACCGGATGTCCTCCGGAGCGTTGCATATGTGGAACTCTGTTATGAAAGCTTACAACGTTGCTTTGAAATATAAATAGAAAGCAATAAAAAAATGATGTTCTAGACCAGGAATTCTTAATATTTGCCTTTTAAATCAAAAGTACCAATAACTAATGCAGTGCCAGCAATAGTACAGTTTATCCTACTCCATCTTACCAATACAATTGATACAATGATCGTATTCGAATTGTAACCTACAACTGATTAATCCTTCGTATTCAGAGCTATTTTAACTTTAGAACCAAACAATTTAAAACGATGATCTCTCGTGGATCTTGCACGGTTTTCCAGACCGGAAGTGGTCGGCCCCTGAAATGCATCGTTCCACAAAAATTGTATTAAAATCGAAATCGGACACTTGGGGTCCTTCCTTGCCAGAGTCGCCATTCGAGTGCAAAGGGTTAATGTATTCCTTAAAATTGTTATGAAAGCTTACAACGTTGCTTTGAAATATAAATAAGAAGCAATAAAAAAATGATGTTCTAGACCAGGAATTCTTAATATTTGCCGTTTAAATCAAAAGTACCAATAACTAATGCAGTGCCAGCAATAGTACAGTTTATCCTACTCCATCTTACCAATATAATTGATATAATGATCGTATTCGAATAGTAACCTAAAACTGATTAACCCTTCGTACTCGGAATTATTTTAACTTTAGAACTAAACAATTTAAAACGATGATCTCTCGTGGATCTTGCACGGTTTTCCAGACCGGAAGTGGTCGGCCCCTGAAATAGAAGCCATTAGTTCCGAAATTAGACCAGTGAACACGTTTTATGGAGGAAAAACAGTTGGCCTACCCTCTCGAGTCTCTCTTATCTGCCGATTAAGGGCATGGAAATAAAGAGAGCTCTTCTCTCTCTCTCTCTCTCTCTCTCTCTCTTCCCCTCATTCTCTGAAGAGAGAAAGAGAGAGAGAGTCAGGACGCAGACACGACGCGGTCAACAGTACTCTAGTTAATCCACGCCGGGTATTTATATCTTCGGCTGCGATCAAACGAGCTTTCTCGCGACTGCTGTCTTCGGCAAATCGCTGAAGTTGGCTCCCTGGTGCTGCCTGAACACGTGTAGAGTCTCGTGTCCCATATCTGTGCCATTATAATTCGAAAAAAGTTCGTGAATCACGCGTGATTGGGGGCAACTAGACAAATTAACCTGAGAGAGAAACAAATAAAACGATCCTATCAATGCTTCCTGACTCGATGCTCTCTAATTCAGTTTGAACAGATCACCGTGTATATTATATACTTCGTCGTGTGTGAAATTGTCAACAGAAAATTGTTAACAGTGACCAATCTGCTGCAAATGTTCTTGGAATAGAAAATTACATCCGCCATTATGTTACGAAACAAAAAAACAGTATTACTTTTTCCTTTGTCATTTTTTTCTAATATTTATTATTTGCAAGAAAAACGCTAGTGATAGCGTGAACACCCTGTATAGGGAAAAGTTGTTCAAAATGTTGCGTTTTACATATAACATATCCAAAAATCATCGAAATCGGAGAGAAAGCAACTGTTCTATCAGTTTGATCAATTTTCCAGTGTTCTATTTCCTTTTTCTTGGGAGAGGGTGACAAAGCCCCTTGGCCCCCCCCCCCCCCCCCTTGAGTGCGCCACTGGATAAACAAATATTGACATGCGCAGAAACGACATTACTTTCCGGTCCCCCTACTCGATTACACTTCACTATACCAGAATATAAACTTCAAATAACATAGTGTACGATATTAATTAGAACTGCAGCTCCTAAACGTCGCATATGTGTGTCGGTGGTGGGGAATTTGTTAACGGACTCGCGAACTGTGCGTTAATTTTTCTGCAAGACTCGAAGACATGGTGGAAATGCCAGGATGGTTAGGCTAGAAGCGAAAAGGAAGTTTTTAAGGGTCGTTTGCCCCGGAGCGGCGTTCGTCGGTGGGAGTAACTTTTGATCTAGAACTGGTAGCGCGCGTGGGGAATCTGTGCAGTTATAATAGCCGATGGTAGTTATGAACCCCCGTGGAATTTCTCGAGGTACGGGGTCGGGAAGCTCGAATCGTTGCGATCCCACGTAAGGAAACCGCGCGCGCTAATTGGCGCGATAATCTTGGCGCGCATTCCCTCGCGTAAACGCGAGGAAACGCTTAGGAAGCGCGAAGGAAACACGACGGACTCGTGATCGCGTGACTACGGGACGAAACCTGTTCCCTCGGATGCTCATGCGGGCCACCGGGCAACGAATCCGCTAAATAGATACCGCGGATCCGACTGATAATCCTTAACCCATTTCCTAAGCGATACGTCGCCGACCGACGGTGTTCCGATATCGATCGCGACGCTGCAACCGCGTCCGCAACCGACGAGATCACGATTCTTCGTTTTCGCGAGCTGGGGGATCGATGGTACGCGACGGGAGACGCTGAGGAACACGTGTGGAGAACTCCGAGAGGTACTGGGGGCCGCTGGGAAACTCGAGGAAACGCTACCGCGGTTGTTGAGAGATGGTAGAGGACACAGACAGGTGATAAGGGCTGTGGAAAAATTCAATAACCGCTTCAGATCCGGAGAGGAGACTCTCTGAGAAAATCTAAGACGATCTAGCATACGTTCAGAATATCTGGAAAAATGTAGAGGCAGTCTAAGAAGCTGGAGATAATTCTAAAAGTATGTAATGGGCTCTAAGAAAATTTAAGAGGCTTTAAAATATTTCGTTCTTTCCAACACTTTTTAAGCAGTGTAACTATCATTTGAAATGAAGGCGTCAAAAGTAATACAACTCAATTATTTGCTAATCAAAAACAGGAATTCTACGAACATCTCCAAGTTACTAGAAAGATGGCACAAGATCATAGAACAAAATTGCCACTACATCACCGAATAAATAAATAAATAGTGAAACATCGTCTTCATTTTCCCTTGGAAAAACGAGATTACTTTCCGAACAACCCAATATAAGGAACTCCAGCAAGCTCGAAGAAAATGGACCTCCAGGAAGATCCCTAAGACATTGAAAAGCCGAGGGACTTTCAGGAGCCGAGGGAAAGCGTTGTAGAATTCGAAGGCAGGTTTAACTGCGTTTTGGAGAACTCTTTTTTTTCAAGTTTTTTAATACAATATTATAGATTTCGACGAGAAAACATCGAAAATGAAAATCTTAATGCGCGGAAGTCATGAATGAAAAAGTTATACGCAAATATAAAATTGAACACTTTTAAGCCTTTTTGACAGGTTACAGCGCCGCCATATTGATATATCTGTGGTTGCAAGGAAAAACGACAGATGTCACAATTTCAAAAAATTTGAATTCATACATTAATTGAACTTTATAATGTAGGATGTATATATTTACCAGAAAAGAAGTCACGAAAACAAATTCGAAAGGCTCAAAAAAATAATGCCATTTAACCGACGTCCTATATCAAAGCATTAGTGATCAAATCTTTAAACGGCAATATCTCCAATGTGAAAGTATGTGACATGCGGCGTTCTTCCTGACAGCCACAGATATTTGCTAGGTAATACACACAAAATAGGCTAAATACTTCCGAAAAAATCCATTGGATGGCAGCACGAAAAAAAGTTAAGAACACGGAGTTCTCCAAAACGCAGTCGAGCCCGAAGGCGATTTATAGGAGATCGGTTTAAAGGCGACCGTATGAGAAGAGAAACCTGTTGTATGGTCAGGGTCACCAAAGTGGCCTAATCGCGGATTCTCGCGATAATCCGTAACCCATTTTCCGTGTCGTGTTGCGCCCCCGCTCCGATATCGACCCAGATAGAGCGCGCTTAGAGTCGCGAGATAGTCTCGCGAGCCTAACTCCTGTCGTTTCATTTGTTCGATGCACGGAGATAGTCGCGCGACAGCCGCGCGATCAATTGATAGACTAGAAGAGAAAGAGAGAGAGAGAGAGAGAGAGGGAGTGGGAGAGAAACGGCCGATTACCGCGATGATCGAGTCTAATTAGGCTCGCGAGACGAGCGCGTCGCGTCGACGGCGCCCATTTATCACTCGACCAGAGAGAGAAAGAGAGTTTGAAGAAGGAGTCTTTCAAGCGACGCGGAACAGTGCTCTCCTTTCAATTATTTATTTAACGGGCAATCGACCTCTGAATGCCGGCACTACTCACTGGTCGACGTAGTTCTCACTGGTCGAGCTTTTGACAATAATAATAATAACCGGTGGCTTCATTGGTCACGCTACGGCTGTGGCAAACATAAAAATGAACATGACCGAGCGTAAACATTATGTCGAAGACATTTGGGACAATTACCGATGAAATACTGTAACAATTATTTGTACAGGCGCTCGAAAGTCAAGCGATCGAATGCGCCTACTAAATACAGAAGATTATTTTTGTCAATTTGTTTCGTTGAATAAATTCCAACAATGAGAATCTCGCACGCGCTTCTTTTATTATCAATTACTTGATAATAATTGCGTGATAATAATAATTGATAATAATTTCCTTTAGCCAACAGAACGGGAAAACACCAGGTGGAGGGAATCGCGCGAAGGCAAAAGAAGAAGAAGGAGAGAAAGATTCCAAGAGAGTCCGACATGCGATAAAAGGATACGTAACAGCAAACGTAAGTAGTCCTTTCTTTCTCCGGCGTGTCCAACAGGTACGCGATAAATAAACGAGCGGCGGGAATGGTTTAAAAAGAAAAAGGAAAAAAAAAAAACAATTGCCCGTGTAGGTTCCCCTCGAAGAAAGGGTGATCCCGAGGGACGGGTTCCGACGGGTCGGGCGGGTCGGTACGCGCGTCACTCGATAACGAACTTTCTTTTTTTCATCGGCGGTTTCTCCGAGTCGGTGACGGCCAGTTATGAATTTTATGATTTATTCGTGTTGCTTGTGGCGAGGGGAGGACAAGGAGGAAGATGTGTGCTGGAGGAGAACGAGGACTGCGAAGGAGGATGAGAATGAGAAGAGGAGGTAGCCAGGGCCGAACCAGGGCCGGCCATTATAGCTGACCGTATGAGTTACGACTGTGTGCATGCCAGTGACGCGCAGTCATCGGGCCAAACGCTTGGTGTGTGCCGATGGCCCTGCGCTTTTCGACCCTATACTTAGCGGATAATCGACATATAGCGATATACTGCGCTTATTAGCGCGTATAATAAGCCGGTCGGCTTCTCCTTCGATTATAGTCCTCTCTTAGAGCCGGCTAGCCTCAACCCTTTTAGTCAACTTTTCTTTGATATTGCCATTCGGTTACTACGATCGAACGGATTCGGGATATATTAGGAAATTCAGTGATTTTAGCTTCCATTCGCAAAGGAAGCACACAAGATTATATCGTTGTAATTTCTTTCGATCGAAATTAAGTATATCAAAGGTCGGGTTATACACATCCGTCCGATATCGGACGCGTTTTTGTGGTGTTCATACATTTCCGTCCCAACTTCGAGGTAGCGATATACTGCGCTTATTAGCGGATATAATAAGCCGGTCGGCTTCTCCTTCGATTATAGTCCTCTCTTAGAGCCGGCTAGCCTCAACCCTTTTAGTCAACTTTCCTTTGATATTGCCATTCGGCTAGTACGATCGAACGGATTCGGGATATATGAGGAAATTCAGTGATTTTAGCTTCCATTCGCAAAGGAAGGACACAAGATTATATCGTTGTAATTTCTTTCGATCGAAATTAAGTATATCAAAGGTCGGGTTATACACATCCGTCCGATATCGGACGCGTTTTTGTGGTGTTCATACACATCCGTCCGATATCGGACGCGTTTTTGTGGTGTTCATACATTTCCGTCCGAACTTCGAGGTAGCGATATACTGCGCTTATTAGCGGATATAATAAGCCGGTCGGCTTCTCCTTCGATTATAGTCCTCTCTTAGAGCCGGCTAGCCTCAACCCTTTTAGTCAACTTTCCTTTGATATTGCCATTCGGCTAGTACGATCGAACGGATTCGGGATATATTAGGAAATTCAGTGATTTTAGCTTCCATTCGCAAAGGAAGCACACAAGATTATATCGTTGTAATTTCTTTCGATCGAAATTAAGTATATCAAAGGTCGGGTTATACACATCCGTCCGATATCGGACGCGTTTTTGTGGTGTTCATACACATCCGTCCGATATCGGACGCGTTTTTGTGGTGTTCATACATTTCCGTCCGAACTTCGAGGTAGCGATATACTGCGCTTATTAGCGGATATAATAAGCCGGTCGGCTTCTCCTTCGATTATAGTCCTCTCTTAGAGCCGGCTAGCCTCAACCCTTTTAGTCAACTTTTCTTTGATATTGCCATTCGGCTACTACGATCGAACGGATTCGAGATATATTAGGAAATTCAGTGATTTTAGCTTTCATTCGCAAAGGAAGCACACAAGAGTATGTTTTCGAAGTGTTCGCCATCATTTTGTAGTACCTTTTACGATCTAGTTGGTAAATTGTAAATGTATACGTCATTCAACAATTTTTCGAATTCAACAACGACTAACATGACTCTGAGTCACCAGTAAAAATTGTCAATTGTCATTATACAAAATAGTTCTCATATTATTAAATTCGTCTTTATTCTATAAATTGCTAAAAATTTAACTGTTGTATGAGAACACAGGTTTAATTTCAAAATGTTCTAGGTCGAAAGAAGTATCTTGATTTTGGCATTAAAATTGCTTCGAGTGCAAAAAATTAATAATTGTGCAAATGAATGCGGTGTCTAAATTTTATTCAGAAAGGAAGTACTTAAAATTATGTTTCTAAACCGAATTTACGAGTCGATCAGTTCGCGCAATGATATGAATAATATATTAATAAACTCATGAGAAATTTATTGACGAATAGATCCGATTTCTATAAATATTAATTAAAGTCCCGCAAAAGTCGGCTAACACCGTTACTTAACACTAGGTTTACGGAGTACTAAAATTGATTACTTTACATTGCTTTATAAAAATAATAAAATTGTATTTAGATCTTCAGCGATTTTTATTGTAATATGTACACAAAAATATAAATCTATTTAATAATTCCTCACGAATGCCTCCTTGCACTCTTAATAGTCGTAAATTAAAAATTTTGGATCCGTCATTTTGACGGGCCCCGTAAATCTAGTGTTAAATAATACTAGTTGTATTAATAATACTACCGTATAATAATAGTTTCCGAACTTTTGGTCCGAAGTATACAATATTCTTGTCTGGAATATTTCGCAAAGCAGTCGACTCGCGCCTCATTTTTCACCGTCGAATAAATAAACAAATAAATCAGCGGATAAGAATTTTACGAGCGCGAGTTATTTACGGTAGGTCGGGAGTGCATCTTGTCGCCTATAAATATCGGGAATTCTGCATGAATAAAAAATAAATTGGTTGTCGCGCGTAGTGGGTGGGTGTGTGAGACGTTTTAAAAAAAAAATTCACGTCGAAAAAAGTAGAAAAAAATATTTGGAGATGCCGGGGATCGAACCCGGGGCCTTTCACATGCAAAGCGAACGCTCTACCACTGAGCTACATCCCCTCTTGAAAGAGTCGGCTCAGATATCGTACACAAGCAGTCGGTGAGGAGCGACGCGTGCGTGCCGGTGCCACTTACTCTCCATTTTAGAGGCTAATCGATTATTATTCAAGTAATGATTCACTTGTTAATTGGCCGCGAAACATTGCACATTCATAGCCTATAAATATCTGTCGAAGGTAGTGAAACGTTTTGTGAAAAGAGTCAGTAATATCCGTGTGCGTTTAACGCGGGATAAACGTTTTTCTAAATTATTCCGCGAAGCCGTTATGTGCATGCCGTTTATGTATCTGGTTTTTTAATTGTCTGTGTCGATGGTTGTTAAATAAAAAATCGATATATTGTCATGGTTCCAAATTGTAAAATTGAATTTAGGATTTATAGTGAATTTACCGATTGGTAAGATGCTATGTAACATAGTAAAAAAATAGTAATAAATTCGCAAATTCATTTATAGAACTGTTAGAATTATTACAAAAAGAAAAGCATTTTCATTCAGTCTATACGGACAATTTTCATTTTGCATAAAGATCTACAGTGCAATGATACGAGTACCATGTTTTCTATAATTAATGTATAATTAACAGACTGCGGATCTTTATGCATTTATGGCTTCTGAAAATTTTCAAAAAAAGCTAGAGTAAAAAATTTGGCAGAATTTGGTACGATTTTTATTTGTTTCAGACTAATTGAGGTTACTACCATTAAAAATCAGATTTGATTTAATTCCACTTTCTTAAAATTTGAATACAAAAATTGCAAATTTTATAAACATTCGCAGTCTAATAATTAATGTCATCCGATCGAGATGTTTTTCACGATTCCGTTGAAGATACTTAGGCACATTTAGACAGTTGTTTGTTGTTTTTAAAGTTTTAGTCCTCACGATCATCCTGCAGATTTTTTTGTTCAGGAAAAATAACAATAAACGACATTCTCATAATCAACATCTTCTACGACATTCAATGACATTGCTCTGTGTAGTCCCAACTTTTATATAAATTAATCTATGATCATCTAAGGACAGAAAAATGTTTAATAATTTTGCCGTTTGTCAACGAAACTATTAAAAATATTTGAAAAAGAAATTTGAAAGTGAGTCCCCGGTTATTGACACAAGGATTAATACTTGGAATACTTTTATTACGAAAGTTCCCCAGCACCGGAATGGAGCGGGTACCTTTGATCCACGGATCCACGATCTGTCCTTCCTTAGATCGGCGATCTACGAATTAGCAAAGCAAATATGAGGCGAGCGGAGATAATAAGCGTTCCGCTGGGAACGCGGAATTAATGGCCGCGGCGTGGACCCGCTGCGAAACCGGGTACCGTCCGGGTAATCGCGATACCCGTCTTCAGAAAAATCGGGAGAGAGCCCCGGAGTCCAGAGAGTCGTGGCTAGGGCCACGCTTTCGTATAATGCGCCATTGTTGTTGTTGTTCCCTCGATATCACCGCTGCACACGAGAATGGAATAACAGCGGAGGAATCGGCGGGTATCATTGCCGAACAATCTCTCTCTTTCTCTCTCTATTTCTCCCCCCCCCCTCTCTTCAATCATTCCAAGGGTGTGACTCAACTGGACTTCCCCCCCCTTCCGTCTTTCTTCCTTTCTTTCTTTTCTGCTTGTTCAGCGAATAGGAAACGCGGGACCCCTCTTTGATCGATTAATAGAGAGTAAGGAATCTTTCTTTGATAGTTATCAACTTCCTTGGACCAGCCACTTTCTTTCTTTGTTTAATTTTATATGCAGGCCCCGCCCCCCTCATCCTTCGCTCGTTGTTTGATCTTGTGTCTTGCAATTTTCTGTAAAATTTCCAATTGTATTGGATGTGCAAATCTTTGCAGTAGGTTTGAACAATTGTACCTGCATTTAACACTAATCCTATCACCGCCGGTTAAATGACCGGTTTTACATGTTTTATTTCACAATTATTAACACTAGAACTACCGGGTAAGTCAAAATGACTGGTTTCTAAATTTTTCTTTTACAAATATTGAAATTATAAAAATGTTTTCCGGAGTAATGTTTTAGTCAACTTCTCTATTAGAGTACATATTTAAACGAAAGTTGTACGGAATTTGAATAAATGCATTCTTGTCGTTATTAGAAGGCAATATACACTAGTCGCGTTTAGCGGTCGGTAGTTCTAGTGTTAATGTTGTAAAGATGCTTTCATGAGAATTGATTCGATAGTTTTCTTTAATCAAGCATATATTATTATAATAATCGCACAAAATCTAAGAAAATTCAGTTATTTTTACAAGCTAATACATAATAAGCAATTTTAATTCTCGGTTAGTTTAAATTATATATAAAATTGTAACACAAAAAGAATATCGATGTCATACTCGGTTCTGTCGTGGTGACATTGTTTAAAAACGTAGCGTGTCGATGCATCGGGTCATGTGAAGCTATTAAACTCTTGCAGTCATGAATTTTAGTATGAAAACTACTTTCCTCGGAAGATTAAATCATACAGCCGAATTTTATATCCTAACAATACAGAAAAGCAATCTTTCATTATTATATTACTGATATTGTGTGATTCAGAGTCACCATGCGAGTGCAAAGGGTTAAAACCAGGGGTTGAAAACAGTTATGATATCGATTCCGGTTCTTAAAATAGTTACGAGAACCGAAAACATGTTATAACTGTTATGAGAACATCGATTCTCGCTTATATCGTTTACGGTCACGGTTTTTGAGAACCGATATTATAACGGTTCTGTAACTGTTATTTTTAGGTTCTGGATTTCGGTTTCGGTTTTTCGGACTACAGAACCTCTAATATGTACCGTAACGGTCTCATATCGGTTTTGCAATTCTGCAACTGATATGTTTTGGTTTTGTATCGACTATACAGGGTGTCTAAAAATTCCTTCAACATCCGGAAATGGAAGGTTCCTGAGATCATTTGAAGCAACATTTTCCTTTGCGAAAATGGCGTCCGCGGCGTGTGGATCATTTTCAAGAGGTTTTAATGCGTTTGCTGTGCAACGGGTACAATGAAACAAAAAAAAAAGAAAATTTTCTGCAATCCTGCTGCAAATTTGCTGCTTTTCAATAGGATCGAACCTTGCGCCGAAATCACAAGATTTATCAATATACTTCATTTCGATCGAAAGAAATTACACCGATATGATGTTGTAACTGTTATGAGAATATCGGTTCTCGCTTATATCGGTCACGGTTACGGTTCTTGAGAACCGATATTACAACGGTTCTGTAATTGTTATTTTTAGGTTCTGGATTTCAGTTTCGGTTTTTCGGACTTCAGAACCTCTAATATGTCCCGTATCGGTTTTGCAATTCTGCAACTGATATGTTTTGGTTCTGCATCGGCTATACAGGGTGTCTCAAAATTCCTTCAACATTTCCGGAAATGGGAGATTCCTGAGATCATTTGAAGCGACATTTTCCTTTGCGAAAATGGCGTCCGCGGCGTGCGGATCATTTTCAAGAGGTTTTAATGCGTTTGCTGTGCAACGGGTACAATGAAACAAAAAAGAAAAGAAAATTTTCTGCAATCCTGCTGCAAATTTGCTGCTTTTCAATAGGATCGAACCTTGCGCCGAAATCATAAGATTTATCAGTTACAACATCATTTCAGTTTTTCATAACTGTTTCAGTCAGAACCGATGCATAACTATTTCAAACATTTATTTTCAGAACCGTTTCAACCCCTGGTTAAAACACCGCAATAAAACAATAGAACAAACTCACCTGTTTCGCAAAACATCCGGAGAGTATAAAATTTGCATTTCTGGGAAATCGTGCAATTTTATCGGTAAAGCCCACCGCATAGAATATATCGAAAAATGATCGCGGTATGACAGGACAGAGTAAATTTTCATGAATCCTGTGCAACGGGATTGAATATTCGTATCGACGGTGAAGAATGGCGGCGGTGAAAGGCCGGACGCGTAAAAACCGGCGACGGTTCGCAATTCGCAAACGATCAGCGTAAAAATGCCCGGCTCGAGTCGCGAAACGCTCGATAACAACGTTGTCCGGTGCATCGATTGCGGGCGGACGATTGCGATACATCCCGGCCACGGGAACTGGAACGTGTTCCTAACGAACGGAAATTCTTTCGCTTGTCGATTGAAATCGAGGCGCGTTTTCCTTGTCCCACGGTGACGAGGAGGCCACGCCGCTAACGATACACGATGTCGTTTCAACAGGCGACTACTATCCGTTATGCGATCTACAACTCTGTCGGACCTAAGTTTCGAATCACCTGCGAACTATTCTGAAAATTCTCCCAGAGTCGGTCGCATTCGTTGAAACAGCTGTCGAAATTATTCATTCTCACCTGTTCGGAATTAATGCAACGCTGCTGTATACTCGGAAAAATTATCGTCGACAGTTTTCAAAATGATCACTGACATCTTTCATTCTCACCGTTTTCTAATTAACGCAGTGCTTCTGGTGATTTTTGGATACTCGGACAATTTTACATTGTCGTCTACAATTTTTAATACGAATATTAAACATTTTCATTCTCAGCTTTTCTAAATCAATTGCAGTGCTATTGGCGATTCTGGGTGTACTCGTATAAATTTTCTTTTGTAGTCGACATCTTTTGAAATGGCTGTTGAATCAACATATTCTCGGTTGTTCTAAATTATTGCAATAATTCTGGTGACTTCCGGATGCTCGAATAAATTCTCTGTTGTTATTAATATTTAATAAATTTTATAATTTCGGAGCAAGGTTTGATCATATTTTGAACTAGCAAATTTGCAAATTAATCATTATTCTCGACTATCAAAGAGACTCTTTGAAAATGATCCACATCAGGATCGAAACGTCGAGAATAATGGTTAATTAATTGCAAATTTGCTGGTTCTAAATATGATCGCACCTTGCGAAGAAATCATAAAATTTATTATATACTTCATTTTCGATCGAGAGGAATTTCACCGATATCAATATTGTTTGAAACGGATGTTGAAATGATTCTTTCCTATTGTAAATTTGTGAGTCGCTGCCGAACTCTCCATAAATATTATATTATTATTAACAATTTATAAAACAGTCGCAGAAGCTTCTCATCTTTCTCATATTAGCACAACGTTCCTCGGTAGATCCTCGGAAAAATTCTCCATTGCCATCGACATCTTTTAAAATTCATTGGATCGGAAAGAAATAAAATGCATCTCGTTAGAACATTGCTATATATGTATACAACGATGTCGAACCAACATATTCTCGGTTGTTCTAAATTATTGCAATAATTCTGGTGACTTCCGGATGCTCGAATAAATTCTCTGTTGTTATTAATATTTAATAAATTTTATAATTTCGGAGCAAGGTTTGATCATATTTTGAACTGGCAAATTTGCAAATTAATTAACCATTATTCTCGACTATCAAAGAGACTCTTTGAAAATGATCCACATCAGGATCGAAACGTCGAGAATAATGGTTAATTAATTGCAAATTTGCTGGTTCTAAATATGATCGCACCTTGCGAAGAAATCATAAAATTTATTATATACTTCATTTTCGATCGAGAGGAATTTCACCGATATCAATATTGTTTGAAACGGCTGTTGAAATGATTCTTTCCTGTTGTAAATTTGTGAGTCGCTGCTGAACTCTCCATAAATTTATATTATCATTAACAATTTATAAAACAGTCGCAGAAGCTTCTCATCTTTCTCATATTAGTACAACGTTCCTCGGTAGATCCTCGGAAAAATTCTCCATTGCCATCGACATCTTTTAAAATTCATTGGATCGGAAAGAAATAAAATGCATCTCGTTAGAACATTGCTATATATGTATACACAATGATTGTTAATTCTGTTTCTTCGTTTGGAACGATCTTTGATCGCATATGTTCGATCCAGAAATATGTTTGGTAAATGTATGTAATTAGCAAAGCGGTACGGGGGTTAGTCATTTATTCAATGTATTCAACATATTCGCGAACGGTATTCGTTATTCGATGGAGATCGCAATCACGCGAGTTTCTTTCACAAAAATTGCTACATATCGAGCGGGAGCGACATGCGATCGAGGCCGGCATCGATCATTCCTCCCTCGTCGAACAGTTCCCGCGGGAAAAAATTTGGAACAGCTCGTTAGAGGAGTTCCATTCCTCGCATAATTCGAAATTTAATAACCGCGTACCCGTTGCCGATCCCTTCGCGATCGGCTACTATTAACGACGCCGCAATTAAATCGGCAATCGTGTCGATTTAATCACGAGCACCAGAAAGTCCTTCGCTGCGAGATAAAACACCGCAAACCTGTTTCTCAAATGTTTTCCGATCGTTTAATAACCATAATTCACAACATACAATTTATACATCTAAAAGTTTCAAAGAAACAAGCGATAGCAAATTGCTATACAAGAGAGGATCAATAGAATGTTTATATTTTACAAATGCCAGACAGAAGGAGGTCCTAGAAAATTTGTCTAGTCTCAAACAATTCATTCTCAAAACGTAGAATACTTAATACATAGCAATCTCATGCATTTATGACAAAAACAAATTTGAAATAATGCTATACGAGAGGGGATCAATAGAACGTTTATATTTTACAAATGCCAGACAGAAGGAGGTCCTAGAAAATTTGTCTAGTCTCAAACAATTCATTCTCGAAACGTAGAATACTTAATACATAGCAATCTCATGCATTTATGACAAAAACAAATTTGAAATAATGCTATACGAGAGAGGATCAATAGAATGTTTATATTTTACAAATGCCAGACAGAAGGAGGTCCTAGAAAATTTGTTTAGTCTCAAACAATCCATTCTCAAAACGTAAAATACTTCATATATAGAAATTTTATGCATTTATGACAAAAACAAATTTGAAACCCTGCTGTACAAGAGAGGATCTTTAGAATGTTTATATTTTACAAATGTCGGACAGAAGGAGGACCTAGAAAATTTGTCTAGTCTCAAACAATTCCTTCTCGAAACGTAAAATACTTAATATAAGTTCGTGTCGTTTACTGTTTTACTATTTAAATTAATATTTGAAACGTACTTTCAAAGTCAACGAAATAATATAACCACCTCCTCTACAACCTCTTCCCACTTTTTTGTTAAAGATATTACACCGTCACTGTAAAATTTCTGTGGTTTTTCATTAAAATACTTTTCAATCCGCCGCACGAACTTATGTGACAACCTAATATATAGAAATTTCATGCATTTATGACAAAAACGAGTAATCGAAATGCGACACAGCAATAATACAGCTTCCGACAACATTTTAGTCAACTCAATTTTTATTCCAAACGCTCGTAATCGCGAAGAATTACCCAGCTGAAATCACTGTTATTTCTATCGCATGTGATACACAGAGAACCTCTTCTTCTTAATGGCGCCCTCTGTTTAATATAGTGTCTGCCGCTCAGCAAACTTTGACCTCGATATCCTGAGGACCGACACGCGATACAGAAAAAGTTGGCAGAGCTTTCGAAAAGTTCACGGGCGATGTTCACGTGGATATCAAAGATTGCGAGATTGCTTCTCGTTTCTGGTCGTACGAGGGGTCGAAACTCCCGAGGTGGAAGAATAATGGCGGCGCGCGAACGGTCGCGCAATTAGCGTCCGACGATCCATCGAACTGAAGTAAATGGCGGCGAAAAGGGGGTCCCTGCAAATTGAACGAAAGGCGAAACAGAGTGGTCGAGGGAGCGGAATTAAGTGTCTCGTTGGGGAGCGTCCCGAACGATTGTCGCAATTATCGCGACTTGACTCTCCGATTGATCCCGGGATAACGAAAGCGTGTCTGACGTCATCGCCTCGTGGATCCTCGGATCGCGATCCGCGCGATCAAGGGGAGAGGTTCTAACAAACCGGTAAAAATAACGCAATCTTTAGAAATTCCTCCTCGAACCTCGCACGCTCCACGAAAATAGTTGCGTGAAAGATTCTGGAACAATATGTTACCCATTTTTTTTCACTTTGACTGCCAAAATGGCGACTACAAAATTTCCACAAAATCAAAATCACTTATTCAATTAAATGAAAATTGACTCTGAGCAGCTCTTCAACGTTCTCGCATTTTCCAAATCTTAAACAAATTTGGCATAACGAACCTATTGACTTAACAAATCATTTTTAACACTATTGAGATCAGTTTCATTGATAAAAGTCATATTATAAATTTTCGTTACACAGATAAAGATATTAAAAATCATGACTTTCACCTTTTCCTTCAGAACTCCGATCAATAACAATTAAAAAAAAAAGGTTTTTTGCATATAGTCTGCTAAACTAATCCTTCTAATATCTCCCAAAAAAAACTCAAGTCGTTAGGATTAATTTTAAAAAATTTCCTGCTTTTGTAATGTCTCGGCGGAAGGGAAACCCTTCAGAACTCCGATCAATAAAAATTTAAAAAAAAAAAGTTTCTTGCATATAGTCTGCTAAACTAATCCTTCTAATATCTCCAAAAAAAAAAAATCAAGTCGTTAGGATTAATTTTAAAAAATTTCCTGCTTTTGTAATGTCTCGGCGAAAAGGAAACCCTTCAGAACTCCGACCAATAACAATTTAAAAAAATAAGTTTTTTGCATATAGTCTGCTAAACTAATCCTTCTAATATCTCCAAAAAAAAAAAAATCAAGTCGTTAGGATTAATTTTAAAAAATTTCCTGCTTTTGTAATGTCTCTGCGAAAAGGAAACGGTTGTTCAAATTCCTTTTCGCAAGACAAGTAGTAGAATCACGTCCTAAGATCTCCAAGAAGCGGAATTTCGTTTTGAAACTTCTAGTTTATATTCTCGTCGCGTCTTAATCATTCTAGTCTCGCGCATCCATCTGCTCTGAGTCAACCGCGGCTTCGATAGTGACGCATTCAACGAGGTATAACAGGATCGAGCGTCGTCGTTCGCAAGCTAACGAGGAACGCGGTTTTCCGGTGAAAACGATTCATCGATCGACGACGACGACGATGAAAATCCCGGTTGTCGAAGGACGAAGACGAGCATGACGCGCTCGGACACACGCGGAACAGCGACCGATGAGGGAATCTTTGATTTTAGAAAGGATTCGCTTGCTCCTCGGTGCCTAACAGGATTCCGACAATCGCCGATTAGATTCCAAGCGTTTCCGGATAGGATTAGAACTTTTTCGATAAATTCCAATTATTAAGTTCCCGCTACAGCAAGTATGAAAAAGTTCATTTCTCTTCTGAAATCAGCACACCTAGTGTTACACTAAATACGTTATTACAATTAAATTATGTTACAGACGCAAAAAATCTCATCTCTCGAGAAAGACCCACATCTGGGTCGAAACGTTGAGGTTCCTTAGAGGTTTATAATTTGCAAAATTGCTGTTTGTATTAATGATCCAACCTGTGCGCTGAAATTCAAAACACAAGTAGGATTAGAACTATCTAAATAATTTGATATCGGCGCAAGGTTCAATCTATTTGAAATGTTCAACAAATTTGCCTTTAATTTCAATTCCCAATTCTATTCACATTATGAACATCAATTGAAAATGTTCCAATTAAATAAGATTACGGTGTTAATATATGCGGGGAAAGCCAATTCTAAAATAATGTTCATTCTATGTCATTTCAAACTTACCGCCTAAATTGATTTCAAACTACCATCGATCGATATCGACCAATGAAATGATTAACGTGTCCGTCCTATATAATTAGCCTTCTCACAGGTTGCACTGACACATGGCTCAGTCACGTTTAGCCATGATGGCACGAACATCGTGCCAAAAACTTTTCTGTAATCATAATTTGTAAAAATAGATATTATTCTAGGCTTCATTGAAAATCCTCTACACAACATGTAAGTTTTCCTACAAAATATTCTTAAAATTGACTTCCTTGGTTTACCTGTGTTTATTGGCAAATATTAAATAGTACAATGTGATTATATTTAACTAATATATTTTTCAGACGCTTTTTTTCCCCTTGAAGAAGATCCACACATGGATTGGAACGTTGGGAATTTAAATTAAAGGCAAATTTGTTGAACATTTCAAATAGATCGAACCTTGCGCCGATATCAAATTATTTAGGTATATCTCATAATACGATCGATAGAAATTATAATTATAGGATTAGAACGATGGGATTTGTAATGTAACCGCCAATTCTATCGCGCGCGTTTTTAGGGTACATTTTGCGGTTGGAATACTGCGGCAGGAATGTTTAATTTAGATTAGGCTTTTGTGGAAAAAATTACTAGATGGGGGGCACACAAAAGGGTAAAGACGTCGGAAGAATTTAGGAGAACAGTTACGCCGTAGACTGTGCCGATCTTTTTGCAAAATAAAAATGATCTGCTTCGATCACAGCTGGGGCATTGAAACTAGTGATGGGCGCTATCGACTAATTTAAACTATCGACTAATTTAAACTATCGACTAATTTAAACTATCGACTAATTTAAACCATCGACTAATTCAAACCATCGACTAATTCAAACTATCGACTAATTTAAACCATCGACTAATTTAAACCATCGACTAATTTAAACCATCGACTAATTTAAACTATCGACTAATTTAAACTATCGACTAATTTAAACTATCGACTAATTCAAACTATCGACTAATTTAAACTATCGACTAATTTAAACTATCGACCAATTTAAACTATCGAGTAATGCAAACTATCGACTAATTTAAACTATCGACTAATTTAAACTATCGACTAATTTAAACTATCGAGTAATTCAAACTATCGACTAATTTAAACTATCGACTAATTTAAACTATCGACTAATTTAAACTATCGACTAATTTAAACCATCGACTAATTTAAACCATCGACTAATTTAAACTATCGATTAATTTAAACCATCGACTAATTCAAACTATCGACTAATTTAAACTATCGACTAATTTAAACTATCGATTAATTTAAACCATCGACTAATTCAAACTATCGACTAATTTTTATAAATTCAATAATTCTGAAAGAAAAAATTAGGAACCAGTCATTTTGAGCGGTGCAGTAATTCTAGTGTTGAGTGCCCGTGGAATGTCTCCACTGCTTATGAGCTCAGTGTGAAACGCGCAATAAGATGGTGGAAAGGAGATAGAAATAGTGTGTATATGTGTGTGAGGAAGAGAGACAGGGGACAGCGCGGCGGATAAAAGCGTGTCGCGTGCCAGAGGCAGAACAACAGGTCCCGACCGCGGACTATAGCATAGAAAGCTATACTACATACATCGATATATGTACCTGTGTCGACGGAGGACGCGAAGCCGGGCCACTGAGAATGAATGCGGAAACCGGCTGCGGCCGATGAAAAGATCGATCGACATTGGGCAGCAATGCGGGTCCGTGGAAGGTGCGCGCTGGTAGACCGGTTGTTTGCTCGCACGTGTCGCGCCATATGTCCGGTGCAATGGGTGCAATGGGTGCTATGGGTGGCCGAGGGCTAACGTTACGCACTTATCGGCGTCGATTACGTCACAGAGGCCCGGGCTCGAAACACCAGACATTCTTGCTTGGCTGAGTTTGCGAACACGCACGCAATGGTCCCAACTGGTCCCAGTTTCTCGTTCTACACTGGCCCACGATATTCTCTCTTTTTATTTAGCACCTCGAATCTTTCCTGAGATTCAATTTGGCTAACGAGAAAGTATGTACAATCTCAAATAATAATACATAGAGAATGATATGTATTATTACACCACGAAATTATTCGAACATCGCAATAACTTTTATGAAATTGGTCCAAACGACGACTTTTTAATAATATCGAAAAAATTAAAAATGGTAATGAAAAAAAAATACAGTATAAAATATTGTATAGTAAATGAAAAATTTGATATTTATAGTAAAATTTAATCAAAAATATTTTCCAATGGTTTTTATGATTTACGAAACGACGCGCAAAAAAGATTTTGCAAAAATTGCAATTGTTAGGCATAATTACATGAAAGAATAAAAAAGGCAATTTAACATATATTTGCTGAAATTTTCAAAATATATGCAATTACACACAGGTCTGCAAAACGTGATTTTTAAATTTTCAATATGGACGAAGAAAGTTGTAAAATATAACTTCTTTGTGTTTTCTCTGCAATTCTAACCAATTGCAATATTTTCAACATATTCTTTTCACCTCACGTAGTAAATCAATTGTTTTAATTTCTGAAAAAAATCCAAGTCGTGGGGTGCAATATTTAACCCTTTGCACTCGAATTGTGACTCCGAGTTCAAAACAATTTTCATATTATTAAATTCGTCTTCATTCCATACATTTCTAGAAATTCAACAGTTGTGTGAGAAAGCAGGTTTAATTACAGACGCATAATATAAAAAAGATACGTAGAATAAATATATTCTACGTTGAAATAAATATCTTGATTTAGCAATTAAAATTGCTTCGAGTGCAAAGGGTTGAACAGTTATCGTCTTTCTATCCGTTTCTTTTTATCGTTTGAATATTTATGCGAGTCGCTATACAACGGTTTAGCAAGTACAAAATTAAAAGAAAGAAAACACATCGCTAAGGGTCACGGATTAACAGAGAGAAGAATCGTTTCGGTCGTTTTTTTAACGAAGAAAGGGTAGATTGAAGAGTAAATAGAACCCAGCTGAAGAGGGAGAGATAGAGACGACGACGACGACGACGACGGTGTGCAAGAGCACCATGAAAGGAGGAAGCCGGAGGGATCGGTTTCCATCGAACGGACGCGCGAACGTTTGACCGTTTTCGACCGATCGAGCACCGGACACGAGCCAAGGGAAACAGAAGCGAAAAGGGTGGCGGTAATCGGTCGGTCGAGTACGAAGCTAATTGCTTCTCGTCCACGCTTCTAGGGCTGCCCTGTCTCTTCTTACTTTCCGCTCTGTTCTATTCAACGTGTACTCAATTAAAGGTTAACCAATTAGCGGCGCCGCGAAAGGATTCGGCGCAACTGACGCGTGCGCCACGGTTTCTGCGACTCCCGGGAGGGTTGCAATTGCGGAATAATTGAGGAATTGCCGCGGGTCTTCGACACGATAAACAACGTGGTTCTTCTGCCTCGCAATTGTCGAGACTATACAGGTTTTGCATTTCAAGTTCTCACCCCCTTTCCAGATCATATTCAGCTTCTTGCAAATTCACCCTTTTGCAGACGAAATTCTCACTGTTGCAAACCTACCAAAAATTAAAACTATCAGCAAATGTTAACTTATCAAAATGGAAACACTAGATTTATTCAGATTAACCGTAATTTCCAAAATAATAGATGCTTGGACAAGGAAGTTTATTCCATTATTTTTCATAAACGAATTTTTATAATTCCAATAATTGAAAAATATAAAACCGGTATTTGACCGTGGTAGGTTCAGTGTTAAGGCGAGAAACCTCGCGTTTCGATTCGAGACGAGCGGATAATCGAGTTCGAAACGAACGAGAAACGTTCGGCGCTTGTTCGGTGGCGAACGACTAGGGCGAAATCAGTTGATTATGGCGCCGATATTTGCATAAGCGATCCGTGATCCAACGTCGCACGCGTCTCCGCAACGTGACTAATTGCGCGCGCGCGCGCCCGGACCACTGCGTGATCGCACACGTGCGCCACCGTGTGCCGCCCCTAATTGTCGGTCGCGAGCCTAACCGTCGAAACGGGCCCTCGATTAATCACCGACCGAACCAATTACGACACACGCTGGACCGGAACGGAGCCGTCGAAGAAGAATCGGTATATCGGCACGCGCCGCACACGATTCTCCTGCGATCTGACAAATTGCTAAGAGCTCCTTCTTTTGCGTCCCTCTTCCGTCACTTCCGACAACTATACGAAACTGTTCGGAACCCCAATTCGTTGCCCCTTGTATAGTTCGAACACGTTATCCTTATCTGTCGACATGCGATTGCAATTAATTGACGAAACTGCCGAGTATCTGCGCACTGAAAATTATTAATCTTGTTAACCGTTAGATTTAGGACATGCGAAGGTCAAGACGTTTTTACGCAAAATACCCTATCGACTCACGATAAAGTGATAGGTCATTCCATTTGAAGAAATCAAGGTGACCTTGAAATCTCCGAAACGCCCTCACCCACATAACAAATATTTGCATTGTAATAATTTCTTCTGTATACCATGCAAGATTTATAATTTTCTCACATTATTACAAATAACGGAAATATTCAAGATGGCCAAATTTATTGTTCCACCATTTTACGCAAAATTGAATAGCCTATCGACTCACGATAAAGTGATAGGTCATTCCACTTGAAGAAATCAAGGTGACCTTGAAATGTCCTAAACGCCTTCACCCACATAATAAATATTTGCATTCTAATAATTTCTTCTGTATATCATGCAAGATTTATAATTTTCTCACATTATTACAAACAACGGAAATATTCAAGATGGCCAAATTTATTGTCCCACCATTTTACGCAAAATTGAATAGCCTATCGACTCACGATAAAGTGATAGGTCATTTCACTTGAAGAAATCAAGGTGACCTTGAAATTTCCGAAACGCCCTCACCCACATAACAAATATTTGTATTGTAATAATTTTTTCTTTACACTATGCAAGTTTTATACATACAATTTTCTCATATTATTACAAATAACGGAAATACTCAAGGTGGCCAAAGTTATTGTCCCACCATTTTACGCAAAATTGAATACCCTTTCGATTCACGATAAAATGATAGGTCATTCCACTTGAAGAAATCAAGGTGACCTTGAAATGTCCTAAACGCCTTCACCCACATAATAAATATTTGCATTCTAATAATTTCTTCTGTATATCATGCAAGATTTATAATTTTCTCACATTATTACAAATAACGGAAATATTCAAGGTGGCCAAAGTTATCGACCCATCCTTTTATGCAAAATTGAATACCCTATCGATTCACGATAAAGTGATAGGTCATTCCATTTGAAGAAATCAAAGTGACCTTGAAATTTCCAAAACGCCCTCACCCACATAACAAATATTTGTATTGTAATAATTTTTTCTTTACACTATGCAAGTTTTATACATACAATTTTCTCATATTATTACAAATAACGGAAATACTCAAGGTGGCCAAAGTTATTGTCCCACCATTTTACGCAAAATTGAATACCCTTTCGATTCACGATAAAATGATAGGTCATTCCACTTGAAGAAATCAAGGTGACCTTGAAATGTCCTAAACGCCTTCACCCACATAACAAATATTTGCATTCTAATAATTTCTTTTGTATACCATGCAAGATTTATAATTTTCTCACATTATTACAAATAACGGAAATATTCAAGGTGGCCAAAGTAATTGTCCCACCATTTTACGCAAAATTGAATAGCCTATCGACTCACGATAAAGTGATAGGTCATTTCACTTGAAGAAATCAAGGTGACCTTGAAATTTCCGAAACGCCCTCACCCACATAACAAATATTTGTATTGTAATAATTTTTTCTTTACACTATGCAAGTTTTATACATACAATTTTCTCATATTATTACAAATAACGGAAATACTCAAGGTGGCCAAAGTTATTGTCCCACCATTTTACGCAAAATTGAATACCCTTTCGATTCACGATAAAATGATAGATCATTCCATTTGAAGAAATCAAGGTGACCGTGAAATGTCCTAAACGCCCTCACCCACATAACAAATATTTGCATTCTAATAATTTCTTTTGTATACCATGCAAGATTTATAATTTTCTCACATTATTACAAATAACGGAAATATTCAAGGTGGCCAAAGTAATTGTCCCACCCTTTTACGCAAAATTGAATACCCTATCGATTCACGATAAAGTAATAGGTCATTCCATTTGAAGAAATCAAGGTGACCTTGAAATCTCCGAAACGCCTTCACCCACATAGCAATTATTTGCATTCTAATAATTTCTTCTGTATACCATGCAAGATTTATAATTTTCTCACATTATTACAAATAACGGAAATATTCAAGGTGGCCAAAATTATTATCCCACCCTTTATACACTGCTTCAACAATTTCAAAGACATTCGATCAAATGCGTCTATCTTTTCCAAATTTTAAATTCGCCTGTATCAGAATGTATCGGAATGATTGTGAAACGCATTTTTATTATTATTAAAATGTTATTGCAGTGGATTATTGATCAATGGTCACCGGATCAAGTGCCGGTGGTTTAAAGACCGATCGATTATTTGTCCGATCGACGGCCGATCGTCTCGATATCGATTCGTTTAAACGGTCATAAAGTGGGCTCTTGCGGTGTTCGGTGGTCGTGGGAGCGTCCAGCTTTTTCTCTACCCACATTCGATAAACGAATCGATAAACGAATCGGTCGGCCTCGTCGCTTCCTCGGGCCGGAGCCACACCGAGCGAGGAAAAAACGAGCCGGCGATCATCGTGGACACGATAATTGGCGAGGAGAAGAGGGCCGGCACCGGCCCACAAAACGCTTAATTATATCCACGAGGCAGCTCGCTTTTTTCCCCCTCTCTCTCTCTCTCTCTCATTCCCTACTCTTACCATGGGGAGCATAAACTGTCATGAATCGATCAAACTACTCGTCGAAGCACGCTACAAGCGAGACATCGTCGACCACGAGGACGACGCAGGTGGTCGACGCGGTGCGAACTCCTTGATCTTTGACCACCTCTTCCCCAGACCTCGCCATAAAAAACTCACTGTTGACATAGGAATCGTTTCCTTTTGCTCGTAGTTTCTATTAGAAATTGGTGGTTAAATAAACTGTACACGTCGTGTGCTGGTAAAACTCTAGTTTATTAACTGAGCTCGGAAGGACGTCGTATCGCATTGATGGCTATACACGAAGTGAAGAAGAAAACGAAAAGGCAACGTGAAAAGTCCGTTGTCCACTTGAGATAAAGGACTACGTCTGCGTCCTGTCTCTTTCCAAGGCAGTTAGGTATACGAAAACTCTAACAGGCCCATGAGTCCGCTGACATCTGGTTTATTGCCTTAACCAGTGATTCTCATTCGTAACTAAATTCATTTTTACCACGTTTTTATTAGCTCGCTTTCTTGTTTGTTTGTTTGTTCGGTACAAACCTTGCAATTGATTTTGAACTAACTTCCCGATGAGCTAGAGACTTGAAATTGGAAACGTAGCTCAAAACTGGATGACAATGCAGTATTCAAAAAAAAAAATTTTTAAAAGTCTATCCGTTTAAGAGAAATAATAATTAAATATTTTTACCGTTATTACCGTTACACCGCGGTCATCGCGTTCAGCGATCCCCACTCCGCGCGACATCGCTCTCTACTTTACTATGCGCACGCACTCTGACTCGTCCCCACTCCACGAACCCACTTCGCCCAGACGGAGCTCAGTATATGATAGACGATCGGTGGTACATCATCGCTTTGTTTACCAAGTGAAAGAACCGTTACACATTTCTGTTATAATTTCATCAAAATGTTTAAAATTGATTGAAATATACGTGCAAGAAGTAGGAGAGGAAGCCTTTTGACGTTGGGGAGCATGTATGATATAGGTAATAATAATATCGAGAAATTAACAAAAATCTGTGTTTGAAAGTGTCAGAAATAATGTCTACAAAAAAAAGGAGCAGTTCGTTAATAATGATTTTCACAGGGAAGGCCGCCAAATCACTAGGTATGTCATTGCATATTTTGCGTTAACTATTTTCTTGAAAAAGTTACAAAATTTGTTGAAAGTATTCTATCATCGACGCAGCCATCCATTTGAATATGTTTAAAAATTGAACTGTATCAGTTCTAGTCAACTGACACTTTGAGAATATTCGTAAAACGTTAGACTGAATTTTTTTAGTAGTAGTTGCATATTTATTATAAAAAATGTTTGAAATCGATTGAAAAATTTCACACACACAAGATTAAAAAGCAGAAAATAATTATTTAAATAAAAATAAATTTTTAAAAATACCACGTTTTTAGAACGGTCTAAAAAGTATCAAATAATAATAAATAAAAAAAAATAATTTGAAAAAAATAAAAAAATTGACTAAAGAGTATAAAATAATTTTTAAAAAACGGACTAAAAAGTATAAAATAATTTGAAAATAAAAACAAAAATTTGAAATTGTGAATTTTGAATAGCTGTGACAATACTTGTAAGATTTAAAACGAAAAACGTGAGGCGCAAGATAATAGTAAGGAGTATAGGGAGTAGCAGCCGTTGAGAAAACTCACACAACAGTTTATACCTTTATTAATTTATATAATTAATTTGCGAAGCAATACAATTTTTAGTGATTTAGGTGAACTGTTCATGCATCAATTATCTATTGCATGCGCCCCACGTTTTTCGTTTTAAATCTAACAAGTATTTTCACAGCTATTCAAAATTCACAATTTCAAATTTTTGTTTTTATTTTCAAATTATTTTATACCTTTTGTCCGTTTTTTAAAAATTATTTTATACTCTTTAGTCAATTTTTTTATTTTTTACAAATTATTTTCTTTCATTCATTATTATTTTATACTTTTCACCCATTTTCACCGTTTTAAAAACGTGGTATTTAAAAAATTTTTTTTTATTTAAATAATTTTGTTTTCTTACTGACACGTTGTTACTAACAATCCAACAGTTCCCTCGCGAACCCCAGAACTGCACCATGCTGCGCAGAACTATATCCGATGGCCGATGGATTTTTCTACCTAAGATTTGTTTTGGAATCCTTTCACCCAATCACCCTGAGTAATTGTCCTGTCCACCGGATCAGGAACACCCTGTACATCTCATACACATTTAGAACAGTCTCTGATCCCGGTTCCTCGGTTTCAGATGGAGAATCAAGGCTTCGAGGAGGAGCATCAGCCAGGTATCGTCCCATCCGAGCGATCCTTCCCCGCGTCGAGGATCGATTTCGCCGTGCGACACGCGTCCGCCTCGCACGTGGCCGACAACCACGTGTACGAGGACATTCTGCCAGGTGTCGAGCAGATCGACAGGATCTCTGGATCGTCGGATCGGCCGACGATCTCCCAGATAGAAGACGAGGAGAGGATCTCGCGAATCGGCGAGTCTTCGACTATACGCGAGCAGGAAGAGTCCCGCGACTTCCGTCGGAATCTGACGTTGCCGTTTCGTCGATCGAGCGGCCTCGATCCAGCGGGTGCTGGCAGTTCCGTCCGCGTGACGAGCCGGGAGAAGAAGAACAGCTGGCACGAGGAAGCGGAAAACGCGGAAACGATCGTGTCGATCGAGAAGAGTCGGGAGGGCAGACAATCTGGCGAGGCCAGGCCGAACAGGAGGCGCAGGAAGAAGGACTGCAAACACTGCAAGAGCAAGATCGCCTCGTACGATCGAGAATGCGAGATCGACGAGAGGGAGAACGAGGAGGAGACGGTGCTCAGGAAGAACAGAGACAACAAGCAGAGACAATTCTCGCCGATGATACCCAACGATCCCAGAACCATACTGGATCCTTGCGATCTGGCCAAGATCAGGACCTGCGCTCCCAACGGCGACGCGAACCCTGTCAGAGGAAACCAATCGCTCTGCGTCTTCACGATTTCCGAGAAATCCACCGGGTCCCCGAAAAGCCAAGCCAAGCTGATCCAGCTGGAGGACACCAGGAGCAAAGATGATAAGCCAGTCGTCGATGCGCAGGAGAAGAACAGGGCTGGCATGAGGGTGAACTCCATCTACTCGCAGGATAGATGGTACGCTAAAGAGGCTCCCATATTCTGCACCGATGTCAAGGAGCATGGATCCTTTCAGGTGAGCAAGCTTTATAGAGCAGTTTAGGTGTAATGTGTGTAATGCTTAGACAGCGGATTTTATGCATTTATAAAGAATTTGTAGGTATAGTTTGAAACAGTGTAAACATTAGCAGAATTTAAAAATACTGTTATATTATTTTCAACATATGAAGCATATTAACACTAGAACTACCGAGCGCTAAACGCGACTGGTGTATATTGCATTCTAATAACGACAAGAATGCATTTATTCAACATCCGTACAACTTTTGTTTAAATATGTATTCTAATAGAGAATTTGACTAAAACATTACTCCGGAAAACATTTTTATAATTTCAATATTTGTAAAAGAAAAATTTAGAAACCAGTCATTTTGACTTGTCCGGTAGTTCTAGTGTTAAGGAAGGAAATAAACTCCTATTTCTCTCCAATTTGTTGTAATTCAGGTAGACAATTCTTATTTTGCATAAAGATCCGCTATCTAGTAGTAACTTGATTGCGGATTTGATACATTTATAGCAAAAATGAATAGATACATTTTAACCCGTAGCACTCGAATGGTGAATCTTGCACTAAAATTTTACATAAACAAACTAAACCTACCAAGGATTAAAAGTATCTGGTAAATATTGCCTTGTAAAAATTACAACACTAGATTTATTGAAATTATCCGGAATATTCAATATAATAAATCCTTGGACAAGGGCATTTATTCTATTATTTTCCAATAAAATATCCTAAAATATAAAATCGGGCTTCTGACCGCGGTAGATTTAATGTTAATGTGTAAACAATAAGTCAGTCTTGTGTAAAAAAAAAAGTAAATGAGCTTGTACTAAAATTCGCAGTCTAATTTTCATTATTTATTGAACCATGTTCAGGAGAAAAGTTCAAATTTTTGTATGAAACGTGGGTTGGATCGTCGGTGTTGGTCTCTACAGAATGACCATAGAATGAGAACCGTTGCGCCAGCAGTAGGATGAGAACCCTTATAGGAGCAGTGGAATAGTACTCGAGTCGACCGCTACGCGGCGTCGCCGGGGAACGGTTTCTCGCAAGTAAAGATGTTCAACGGAGAGTATAAGTAGGAACCCGAAGCGAAGGAAAGCATACTTACCTGGCGCAGAGGTTACCGTGATCAAGAAGGCGGTTCCTCCAGGGCGAGGCTTTTCCATTGCACTACGGTTAGGCTGACCCTTGCGAATATCCCTAATGTGGATATCTCGGGCGTATAATTTTTGGTAGTCGGGACTGCGTTCGCGCTGTCCCGGACAAAGTAATTAAAAACAAACAATCTCTTTCTATTCCTCCACAGCCTATTTTAAAAATGTTTCTCTATATGATCATTTAGTTCTTCTTCTTCATTGTTAAATTGTTTAAGTATAATTTTGGTGGATTTTTCAATACCATTTTAATTAAATCGATACTCTTTCTTGCTCACTAATAATATCGAAATAAAGTATATCGATATCTACTTGTATCGAAAGTAACAATTACAAATCTAAGCTTTCCTTTTACAAATATTGTAATTATAAAAATGTTTTCCAGAGTAAAGTTTTAGTCAATTTGTCTATTAGGGTAAGTACATATTTAAACAAAAGTTGTCCGAAAGTTGAATGAATTCTCGTCGTTATTATAACGCAATATACACCAGTCGTTTTTAGCGCTCGGTAGTTCTAGTATTAAATGTGTGGTCGTTAATTATTGTTCGATTTATTCAGCATTGAAGTAAACGCGTTATCCTTTTAACTTTAACTGATTATTCAGTTTATTAACAGTACGTTGTGCGATATAAGATGGAGTGTGTATCGATGTGTCGCGATTTCGGTGTTCTGGACGGTATGCAATTTCAAAATGTTCTCTATGTTATGCAATTTCGAAGTGTTCTGTCCGAGTCTCGTCACGTTTCGTCCAACGTCACCTCGGTTTTTTCCTAATTGGTCGGTCGTATATGTAGGCGGTAGAATATTGCCTTTTTTTAATTGGTCGTGGGTGTGTCTTGAATATTTCGGCTACTGGAGTGGGAAACTGTTAGGAAGACTCGTCTAGCCTTATCTTGTCGATGTCGTAGTTTACATCGCTAGTCGTACACGGTACGCCAAGTAACCCGGTTAATCGTTTTGAGGAGTGTAGTTTGAACGAGTCCGAAGAGGGGGTTACCGATTCAAAATCTGTGCTTTCCTGGAGGCAGGGTTGTATCACGGGACATTCGACCCAGATTCGAACGGCGTCGACTCAAGGTTCCGACTTGAGAAGAATGGCAAAGAGTCGCTGGGAACGAAAGGATGGTCGGGAACAAATGAGACGAGTGTCTCGGCTCACTGTCTAGCTCGACAGGTGGGGTCTCTCGTCCCGACCAGCAGTCTCTTCTAGAATCTTCCTCTCTCCGTTCTATTTCGAACCGTAGACTGGCTCTAGTCTTCTCTCTCTCTCTCTCTCTCTCTCTCTCTCTCTCTCTCTCTCTCTCTCTCTCTCTCTCTCTCTCTCTCTCTCTCTCTGTCTCTCTGTTTTGGCTATTCCACGTGGAATGCTCGGTTCGTCGTCGACGTGATTTCTTTTCGGTCGGTCGGCTTCAAAGAAAGGGATCTCTTGGCTGTTCGTTCTCTCTCCTCCCCCCCCCCTTACTTCCTCTATCTTTCTGTCGACGCGTCGAAAAGACTCGCGGCCGACGGGAATATATTCGCGTAATTGATGCCTCGTTTGTCTGGAACCACGCTGAACCCCGCCACGAGCACGAGATCGTTGAACCACTCCGCGCTGAACTCCTTCGGCCGTTTAACACTAGAAAGACTGAAACTTAGTATATACCTATATTGCCCAAAAGCAGTCAAAATGACTGCACTGTGAAAGAATAACTAATGTGTAAAGAAAGTTTAAAATTAATTTTTAATATGTTTTATATTATTTACAGTTATATAACAAGTTATTACTAAATATTAACAAAAATAAAAATATTTACTTTTCCTGGGCATATTGATGACACTTTCATTTTCATCATTGGTGATCGACTCTTCTTCTAATTGAAATTAAAAAGCAGTCAAAATGACTTCCTTGGGCAATCTAGTGTTAACGTTGCGATGCTCTCCTTAGTAGCATTTATGGTTGGCATTTCGTTGCAGTATACGCCACCCGTTTCTATGCATAGTCTACAGCCGAGATTGTCTGGATATCCGAATACTAATTTGATTCGATGCTTCATCGATCTGCTCGACAGAAGATTGCTCCACGGATATTGGAACCCCTGCGCAAATCGCGCTTCTGGAAAACGCGAAACAGAGTTTCGACACCTTCCCGACTTTGGAAGAAAATGATTACACGCTTCTAAAAATGTAGCACGATGTTTAAAAATATTTACTCGTCGGTTAAGTTGGTGTAGTTTACTCGAAAAAAAAATCGGAGCTTCCCTTGGTGCCACCTGAATTGCACTATCTTGTTGGCCAACCGTTAGAAATGTCGTTAGTTTTTTCGTTGGGCCAACGAGCATACCCAACGTGGATCCTACGTCGCTATAATACGTTTGTTCTGATCTTCTCTTTTACGGTTGTTTTCGCAGAATATAATAAATAATACTTAAACAATGTATCTCCACGGTAAAAATTGGAACAAAGAAACAAAATTTCGTATCCTCGTCGAACTTGAACCTGGGATCCTCTGCGTAGTAAGTTGATACGCTATCGCCGTGACTATAGACATTTCGTGGTTGCATATGCTATGATTTGGGTTACCAGATACGTCGACAAATGTAAATCATAATACATAAAGGGTTTCGTTACGGTATACGAGCACTAAGACCTCCGCGTATTGTCGTTCTAAAAGCAACACCCGTACCTTCCCCTTGTCAAATGGAGAAACTTAAAGAAATAAATAAACTCCAAGGCTGCACACAATAAAACTTTGGTGCATCAACTATCGCGCAAAAATAACAAATTGCGAGTATATTTAAAAATATGAAAAAAAAAATGAATTTGGAATATAACGTGTTTTTGGTTGCAGCAACATTACATTTCCGGTGTCTGTTAGACGACATATTTCAATGTTGGCAGATTTTCGTTGTGCCAATGTAGTATCACCGTCGTAAATTTCACGTTATTTAAACGACCATAATATCTGTAGGCCCAACGTTGGATATTCATTGGCAAATTCACATAATTTTTCGTCGTCGGCCCTACGTTGGGAATCTGTAAGCAAAACCACTAACCATATCCCAACTAACTCCCAACCGTTGGCCACCGTTGGCCAACCATAAATGCTACTAGGGCTCGTTCCACGGGGTTCGAGCATGAGATCCGTTCGCCGAGAATCCCACAAAATCAAAGCGATTTATCATTAGAACCGCCCGGACCACTCAAAATGACTGGTTTCCTAATTATTTCATTCCAGATTACAGAAATTGTAAAAATCTTTTCATCAAGAATGAAAGTGTGTCACGATGCTCGAAATAACACATTAGATTAAAACAAAGCAAGTGAGTTGATTTTATAAACAATCTTCTACCAACAATATTTTCTCTACATCGATCAATTTACCGTAAAAAAAAGTTTTTTGAAAATTGTATAACATATTCATTCTTACAGACGCTTTTCAAAATTAATTTTTATAATGACCCAAACGTGGATTGAAACGTCGATTATTTGAATATTAGCAAAATTGCTTGGTAACATTAATTAACAAACGATCGAACCGTAGCGCCGTAAATCCTAACATTTTTCATTAAGAACATTACGATCGATACAAAGGACATATTAATCTGAATAAATCTAGTGTTGACATTTTTATAAGGTAACATTCGCTGATAGTTTTAATACTTTGTAGATTTAGTGTTAAAGAATTCGCGTGAGCTAGAAAGCGTAGCGATTTATACCGGGTGTCCATTTGTTTCCGTCTCGTTCCGAAATCGTTAATCTTGGATATGGGTGAAAAAAAATCGACACTGGTACTTATAAAATAAACGAAACTTTATTTCACGGCGTGGTAAGGAAGCTCTTTTCTCAACGATAACTTTATTTCGACCAGTGATGCCAGAATCGTGGAACCGAGGAACTTGCCCCTCCGGTGGATCCTCCGGCTGGACCCCCCACTCTGACGTACCGTCGTCGCCTTACGTTGTTTCTTACTGCGCACGCGCTACACACAAGCGTCACTCTAGTCTGTCCGTGTGAGCTGCCTATTCGACTCGACGCAACTCGACGGCGTCGAGGTACGCTTGTGTGTAGCGCGTGCGCAGTAAGAAACAACGTAAGGCGACGACGGTACGTCAGAGTGGGGGGTCCAGCCGGAGGATCCACCGTAGGGGCAAGTTCCTCGGTTCCACGATTCTGGCATCACTGATTTCGACTGAGGCCGAGGAGAAAACCGCTGGAACCCGAAGGCCTCCGCAGTTCCGGCTCTTGCAACAAAGTATCAACCGGAATACTTTGAGTTCATCGTTAAAAAACGATTCTGAGATCGTTGATACATTTTTGACAAACGAATAATAACTTCATAGTCCTGGTATCCAACAGTTAATTATTCAGGTGCGACGCAAGATCGCCGTTTTTATTATCGCGATGATTATTGCTAATGCTGAGTGCGTCATCGCGTCGGCCGTGGCGTCGTTATCGGTTCGGGCAAAGGGCGAATCGCTTCGGCCATTGGTCGGCAATACTTCGCGGCGATCGAGAAAAACGCGATTAACGGAAGAACCGTGGAGGGCAGCGTGTACGAGCTTAATTTAGTGGTGGCGAGCGGTTTCGAGCTGTCAACGTCGGCTTCCTCGGCGAACAGTCTGCCCGAGCAGACGGACGCGAGGAAATCGGCCGCTCTCGCGTTCTCCTTTCTCTTTCCCTCTTTCCTCTCCTCTAACGCTTGCTGTGTTTCTCTTTCTCTTCCTCTTTCTACGCGCCTCGTCCTCGTTCGCGTCGCCCCGACGTCTCCAAAGGAACAAAACGGAACGGAAGTGGAAAAGGTCTATCTATAGCCAGACACGATGAGCGTCTGCCGGTACCAAGCAGCTACGCTCAAGCCTCCCGTAAGTGAACACGCAGGAATTCCACCAGAAATCGCCTAAGATCCTCGGCTCGTCTCCATTTTCCGCGAATAGTCGCGTTTCGTCAGCTTGACTTCCATGTTGCAAACTTTCCACGCGAGATTCACCATTTTGCAGATCATGTTCACCTTCGATTAAACCCTTTGCAATATTTTAACGAATTAGTCTCGTGATGAAGATTTTAAACGAAATCAATAAATTATGAATGTTATGGCTTTCTTATGCGATTCTTAGTGATGGTGGCTTTCTTAGTATCGGTGTATTTTCTTTCGATCGAAATGACGTATATTGATAAATCTTATGATTACGGCGCAATTAGGATCCTAAATAGGATCGAACCTTCCGCCGAAATCCTAAGATTTATCAATTGGCTCTTTTAGTGATGACTGAGTGAACGAAATCAATAAATTATGAATGTTATGGCTTTCTTTTAAAACGAAATGTTGCAAACTTTCCACACGAGATTCGCCATTTTGCAGATCATGTTCACCTTCGATTAACCCTTTGCAATATTTTAACGAATTAGGCTCGTGATGAAGATTTTAAACAAAATCAATAAATTATGAATGTTATGGCTTTCTTATGCGATTCTTAGTGATGGTGGCTTTCTTAGTATCGGTGTATTTTCTTTCAATCGAAATGATGTATATTGATAAATCTTATGATTACGGCGCAATTAGGATCCTAAATAGGACCGAACCTTCCGCCGAAATCATAAGATTTATCAATTGGCTCTCTTAGTGATGAAGATTTGAAACGAAATCAATAAATTATGAATGTTATGGCTTTCGTTTAAAACGAAATGTTGCAAACTTTACACGCGAGATTCACCATTTTGCAGATCATGTTCACCTTCGATTAACCCTTTGCAATATTTTAACGAATTAGGCTCGTGATGAAGATTTTAAACGAAATCAATAAATTATGAATGTTATGGCTTTCTTACGTGATTCTTAGTGATGGTGGCCTTCTTAGTACCGGTGTATTTTCTTTCGATCGAAATGATGTATATTGATAAATCTTATGATTTCGGCGCAAGGTTCGATCCTATTTAGGATCCTGAATATGATCGAACCTTGCGCCGAAATCATATGATTTATCAATAGGCTTTCTTAGTGATGAAGATTTGAAACGAAATCAATTAATTATGAATGTTATGGCTTTCTTTTAAGACGAAATGTTGCAAACTTTCCACACGAGATTCGCCATTTTGCAGATCATGTTCACCTTCGATTAACCCTTTGCAATATTTTAACGAATTAGGTTCGTGATGAAGATTTTAAACGAAATCAATAAATTATGAATGTTATGGCTTTCTTACGTGATTCTTAGTGATGGTGGCCTTCTTAGTACCGGTGTATTTTCTTTCGATCGAAATGAAGTATATTGATAAATCTTATGATTACGACGCAATTAGGATCCTAAATATGATCGAACCTTCCGCCGAAATCATAAGATTTATCAATTGGCTCTCTTAGTGATGAAGATTTGGAACGAAATTAATAAATTATGAATATTATGGCTTTCTTTTAAGACGAAATGTTGCAAACTTTGTACGCGAGATTCACCATTTTGCAGATCATGTTCACCTTCGATTAAACCCTTGCAATATTTTAACGAATTAGGCTCATGATGAAGATTTTAAACGAAATCAAGAAATTATGAAAGTTATGGCTTTCTTTTAAGACGAAATAAAATTGTATTTTTTGTACTCAATACGGAAGAATTAACCTCTTAAGTGGCGCATGGGCTATGAAAGTCATGTTGTCGTGACGAATATATACGGGAAAATATCCGAGATATTTGCAGGTTTATAAAAAACAGGAAATCTACTTTACCGGCTAAACAATTTAGTACCTATAACAAATACATTTTTTTTCGTAAAATGACCCCAATAACGCAAATCTAACCTTCAAAGTAGGAGCCACGGAAATCTTAATCGTGCCAACATTTTATTAATTGAATATACCTAACCCAGACCTAACCCAAACCTCCTGCCCCCCCCCCCCATTTCCATTCCAAGTTTTTTGAAACTATTCTAAATCAAAATTCAACGAGTATACTCGCCGTGGTATAAAATTGACCGCTCGCTATCAATGTTAATACTTTATCTACCGGAAGCCTATTGATAGGATATTCAATAATTATACTATGCCAAAAGGAAGCTCACAAAATCTTCTTTTACATAATACTAGCAAAACGAAATCATTAGATCACGTTATTACGATGATTTCTGGCTGGTTTGAAGGTTTTATCAAAAAATCCTCGGTAATCGAAAATCAAAACAAATTCGTACTTTCTCAGCATTTTCGAATGCTTCGGGTCAAAGACGACAGAAAGAAAACAAATAAAGAAATCGAAGAGCGGTCGAAGCGCGATCGCGATAAAGTGTTTCAAAATTCTTGGCAGTCACTTATAAAAATCGCTTTATAAAAATCACCAACTAAAACAGTTTATCGAATAAGTTACTGTGTTCCATTGTACGAATTCTGTGATGTCCCTCGGTTCGGATAATCGAGGCTCCACTCGGACCCGAATGAAAATCCCTGGAAAAACACGTCGCGTTCGACGACGCTGAAACGTTTAGCAATCTTCGCTTTGTTACCGAGTCGGCGTGACGAAACGATTTGGCGAATCAGATGTCGACGCAGTTAGGGAGATAACGGAACCGCGGATCGAACGCCGATTTCCGCGCGGAAGGTGAAGCGCGCTCGCGAGAAACGGCGGTCAGTTCGACTCGAAGCATCGGCACGGCAAGTTTCCTCGCTCACGTTGGTTTCTCGCTCGGAACGTCTCGCCTCGACGATTGCCACGATCATAAGTTTACAACCCATCGGCTTGTCGCGTATGATTATCCTCAATGGTGAACATCCACGTGGTTCGAAGTGAAACGCTGTTCTATCGTCGAAGCTCGAGTTCCAAGTTGATCGGCGCGCAACCATCGGCGAACTGTTCCAGTGAATTTTAATTATCAGACTCGACAACAATTATGCAAAAATACTGGCCAGTATGTAAACTAGTACCGGAGTGTACGACTCCTCCACTGTAACGAGAAACGTGCAATCGTAAAATGAATTTGCATCGCGCTGTTAGGATGTTCAGAAGTATTTTGCATCGAGAGTTTCTTCTTAGAAATTGTGGATAGAGATTTTTGAAATTGACGACTATATATATTTTTAAAAAGAGAGGGAGAGAGAAAGAGAGAAATATATATGACGATTTTGTAAGAAACGTGTTTGCGGAGAACGATGACGATTCATAAATACGCATTTTCGCGCGCGCGTTAGATTCGCGAATGTTCGTCATCGGTGGTGACACCACGCCTCTCTAGTTTTCCGGTAATTGATTTTAAACCTCTATCGGAACACAGATAAGCGATTATCGAGGAACAACGAACGAGAATGGCCAGCTCGAAGAGAACGCGATGCCGATGGTCGAATTGCAGGTAAAGAGACCGAGACTTAACCCTTTGCACTCGGAAGTATTTTAACTCCATAATCAAAGTTTTTTTTTCGATCAAGAATATTTCCATTCTACATGATTTTTTTCGTTTTGAAGAAATAAAACTGATATAATACCTCATAGAAAACTTAAATGTTTGGTAACCGATTTATTGAATATCAATTTAATAATGTAAACAATATTTTGAATAATGGTATAGCAATTTTTAACCCTTAGCACTCGAATGGCGACTCTGAGGCGCCACTACAAATTTCTACACCATTATTCAGAATACTGTTTATATGATTAAATTTTTTTTATATGTAATAAATGACTAAACATTTGAATATTTTATGAGATACTACTTCAGTTTCGTACGCATATAATGAAAAAAATTATGTAGGATGGAAATATCTAGGTTAGAAGACATGTTTGGTTTTTTAGTTAAAATAGCTCCGTGTGCAAAGGGTTAAAGACGCGCGCAGTGCGTTGACAATGGACAGAAAAATTCAACTTTCATTGCTGGTATTTAAAATCTTCGTTGAAGTGTTCCTAGATATCTATCTCAAAGGTAAATAACGATATTAAAACCAACAAGTGTAATTATGATTGGATACCTCACCCGTGAGCGAAAAATTTCTGTTCGAACTCGTTTGCCAATTGCGCGCTAGTGTTTCCATTTTATAAGACTAACTACTTTTCTTCGTGATCTACAAAGGCGCTCAGTGCGTTGGCAATGGACAGAAAAATTCAACTTTCATTGCTGGTATTTAAAATCTTCGTCGAAGTGTTCCTAGATATCTATCGCAAAGGTAAATAACGATATTAACCCTTTGCGCTCCGAAGTATTTCAATTCCATAACCAAACTTTTTTTTTTCGATCAAGAATATTTCCATTCTATATGATTTTTATCATTTTGAAGAAATGGAACTGATATAATACTTCATAGAATACTTAAATGTTTGGTAACGAATTTATTGAATATCAATTTAATAATGTAAACAATATTTTGAATAATGGTATAGTAATTTTTAGTGGTGCCTCAGAGTCACCACTGGAGTGCTAAGGGTTAACACTAAACCTACCAACCACAAAACATGTAAAGATAAAACGCCTCACAGAATTGAAAAGATTGAATTTATTTAAACTTTGTACCGTTTCTATAAGAATATGTGTTTAAATAAAGAAGTCGATTCAGTAATATCCTATGAAATCGTTTTCTCGTTTCAATAATTGTAAAATAGAAAACCGGTCATTTTGACCGTAGCAGGTTCAGTGTTAAAACCAACAAGTGTAATTATGATTGGATACCTCACCCGTGAGCGAAAAGTTCGAATTCGTTTGCTAATTGCGCGCTAGTCTTTCCGTTTTATAAGACTGAAAACTTTTTTTCGTGATCTACGGTTCAGTGATGAGACGCGTTGAGAATTCCGACACGATGAGAAAGAACGAGGTGTAGGAGGTTAAACAAAGATCTGAGGAAGAAAAACAAAGATCTGAGGAAGCGGATACCGCCTTTGATTTCAGAGAGCCTACTCCCTCCCGGTACGAACGCAGACTCCGTCCTCGCAAAATCGTGCGAATCAACGAAGAAGCGTCAGGGCAGAGCCGCCACCGCATCCGGCCAGATTGCGAAAACATCGGCACGGCTGGACACTGCACTTGGCACGGCCGCTGAAGACTTCCGGTTGCTCGAGGTCCTTGGTCCTCCTGCTGATACTGATCCTGGCGCTCCTGGGAATCGGCGCTGTTGCTCTTTACATCGTCTTCGGTGAGTTTTGTCTTTCAATTTCGATAAACCTTTGTCAATTTTCTTGAATCAATATCGAATTCGTGCTTACTTCTTTATCTAATCGGCGGGCTGCAGGCTTGTGCAGTCTGAGCTGATAAAAATAAATGGCTGAAAACGATGACACACTCGATAGAACTTGATAGAAATTTTAATTATATTTTTATATACAAAGATCGTTAGGCTCTGTACTTCGAAGTCTGTAAAAGAACCTCGGCATTACTGATTCACTGATAAAATATCAAGCTTTGGATCGTTTCAGTATTATTTTGTCACAAAAATGGTCCGAATGCTCGAGGGTAATTAAGAGACTGCAAATTTGCAGCATTTGTAGCAAGATACAGGAGCTACATATAGATAGTTATCTCTTCTCGTAATCGTTTTTTTAGTCTTCTCAAAATAATACAAGAATATGTTTTGCATTCGATCCGTTCATTTTTGTTGGAAATACATAAAATCCGCAGTTTCGTTCTGTACATTGTGCAAAAACATATTTATATTAACACAGTCGCACCGGATGACGCATATATGCGTTCTCAGATTCTTCAAACTTGTTTTTTAAAAGAAATGAATGAAACTAATTTGATCGCGATCGATTAGATTTAGTATGTCGCAACAAACACGTGGCGCGGCGAAGCGTGCGGTCGCGCGCCGTTAACAAAGCGGTCCGGCAGTTCGGCCAATGGCGAAAACAAATGACCGAGGTTTTTTTTTAATACGTCAAAGCTAGGCAATTGCGACGGGCAAGATGAATTTAACCGGTGGGTCAACGGGAACGTTGTTGTTCTGCGCCGGATGGGCCGATCGAGTTGAAGCGGCGGCGTGCACGCTCTCGTTTGTGTACTCGAGGCGTTGACCGTTCGTTATTTTCCGAGCGACCAGTTATTTCTAGAAGACGAGAACCGACGAGTACACTCTTTCATATATTGAACTGCCACGTGTGTCTCGCAAACAGTATTTTCAAATAGATCGTCAATCCATTCGACCGACGAACAGAGATTTCAGCGATCGAGCACTATGTTGAGTCTCTGTCGGACACCTTCGTGAACGACCATGATCGTTTTAACCAAGTCCACCGTTGTTGCGTGTTGGTGGACAGAGTTCTGTAACAACTGTTCCATTTGGCGCTTTAAAACTATTTTCATGTTGTACTACCAACCACACAATGTTTTTACCAACACATTTTCGTCGAACGCATACACGGAAATTATATTGATTAACTTCTTCGAATTTTTTGAAGTCGTCTACCATTTTTGTAGACCCCCTACACTATTTGTATTGGCCATCTAGGGTCTCTGAAATTTTTAAAAATTTTTCTGGTCGCCCTAGAATTTTTTGAAGACGCTTACAATTTTTATAGATCGTCTACACTTTTTGCATTAACCATCTAGGGTCTCTGAAAGACCTACAATTTTTTTCTGGTCGCCCTAGAATTTTTTAATTACGCTTACGATTTTTGTAGATCGTCTACACTTTCTGTATTAGCCATCTAGGGTCTCTGAAAGATCTATAATTTTTTTCTGGTCGCCCTAGAATTTTTTGATGACGCTTACAATTTTTGTAGATCGTCTACACTTTCTGTATTAGCCATCTAGGGTCTCTGAAATTTTTAAAAATTTTTCTGGTCGCCTTAGAATTTTTTTGAAGTCGTCTACAATTTTTGCGTTAGCCATCTAGGGTCTTTGAAATTTTAAAAAATTTTTCTGGTCGCCCTAGAATTTTTTGAAGTCGTCTACAATTTTTGTAGATCGTCTACACTTTTTGCGTTAGCCATCTAGGGTCTTTGAAAGATCTACAATTTTTTTCTGGTCGCCCTCGAATTTTTCGAAGACATCTACAATTTTTTTTATTGCTCACACAGAGTCTTTGTAAGCTCTACAATTTATTTAAAGGTTCTAAAATTTTTGTGGAACCTCTACAATTCTTAAAAAAATTTGTTGTTTTACTACCGCCACACAATGTTTCGACTATTCTAATAATTGTGACGGATTGGCAGAGCCGGAGAAGCTGCAGATTATTCAACAGTACCTGAAGTCGTCGGCGAACGACACGTCGACGGTCGGAACGACAACCGCGGGAACGTTGTTGACGAACGCGTCGACGACGACGCCGGCAAGCAGCACCCTGATCGCAAGCGTGCTTTTAAGCGGCGACCAGTCATTTCCGGATAGCGGGGCTCGTACCACCGCGGAACCGGAAGCGGAAGCGAGCAGTACACCGGCCGTCAACTCCACCAGATACTGCGACGACTGCTTGAACGGGGAGGTGTGCGTCGCCCTCGTCGACGAAGAGGTGCCGATCTGCAGGACCAGCCTGGATCTCGAGGACCCGACCGGATGCGCCGGCTTCTGTCTCGTCAACAAACAGAAGTGCCATCGCCTCGACGTCGACGCGTTCAGGTGCGAATTCAATTTTATTGTTAAATAGGAATATAATAGGAGGTGCGGAGTGGTAGGAAAGTCATCGGAGACAACAGTAAAACGAGAAGTGTATATTATAACAATTACATCAGTGCATCCGTGCGACACGATGTCTCGGCTAGAACGACTGTCGAGAGACTAAAATGAAAAAGACGCCTCGCGCGACGCTCGGCCGGTCGACTCCTCGAAGCAACGATCGGCCGCTTGTGATCTAACGATCAAAGGATCCCGCATCGCGATATCGCACAGTGTCGGTCTCCTTTTACAACAAATTTCAACAACCAACCGAAATCTGAGAAATTCTTCTCTGACCCCACGAGATTAGAAAACTATAGTCACTCCAAATAAACAAGTCGATGGTTCCTTTCTTAACTTGTTTCGCTTCGTAGGATCTATCAGCGTTGTTAACAATAAGTTTACGGAGCACTAAAAATGACTATTTTACATTATCTTGTAAAAATAACAAAAATCTGTATATCTAAATTTTTAGACATTCTTTTTATAATATGTACCACAAAAAAATTAATGTATTGAATAATTCCTCATGGGTGCGTCTTTTCAATCTCGATAATCGTAAATTAAAAATATTACAACCCGTCATTTTGACGGGTCCCGTAAACCTAGTGTTAATAACAACCGTTAGTTACTTGATAAAGAAGCTCTATCCTTATACTATAGTCTAGTTAATTACAATACTGTTCAACTCAATAGCATCAATCCATTCGAGTACTCTCTAAACTTCTATTTCCTGAGCCTAAGTAGCTAAACCAATTTGGCATAACTTTCGAGAAGATACGAGTACAAATTATATCTCTTTGGGACCAATACATATATGAACATATCTATCTTCTCTACTTGAGACATAGTGAAGCAAAAGTAAAATATAGTTTCATAAACAATATATATGTCAGTTCTAAGGAATTAATTTTATGACAATCTTTTAACCCTTTGCGGACGCGTGTCTGCCGACAGTCGTCCAAAACAATTTTACTGTTCTGCGACTGTGAATAATTTTTAAAGCAATTAATACTCCCGAAAAATATGAAACAAATTTTTACTGAACACATCACGTTTCCCTTCATTTAATTCATACACCAAAACTCCTCGGCAAACAATTTTATTTCACAAAGAAAATTGATTCGATCCATCAAAAAGTATGCTAAAAATAATCCCCGCCCGCTAAGGGTTAAATAATTCCATAGCACCGGTCATCGACGACCTTCAACGTGTTATCTATGTGAAACGTAGGTCTCCGACTCTGTCGCGCTCGTAGGAAGGAATATATCAAGGCCTAATGCTATTTTATTTAAGCCACGCCCCCTAAGTAGGCGTGGCTTAGTGGCTCTTGGGTGCCAGCAGAGCCAAACCAGCGCTCCAAGGGGGGATCTGTGTTTATCCATGATTTATACACAGAAATCCAATCCTAACAGGCGTGACATTTGTTGAAAGGTGCGTGGAGGTGGAGCATTACTGCCTGGACGACGAGTGGACGTGCGCAAACACCCTCTGCATCCCCTCGGAGAAGCGGTGCGACGGCCACATGAATTGCTACGACCATTCGGACGAGTTCAATTGCGGTATGCGTCTTCTTCGTTCTGATCCCATTGACCCACTTCTATTTTCTTTTAGCGACCCATAATTTCTCCGTGTATGATCGGCTTTGCCGCTTCGTCGCGGCTCGCGAGGCTTCAGTTTTCCAGCTTTCGCTGCAACCGTTGTCGCCACTAATCCGTCGGGTAAATACCTCGTCAACGGAACCGTCTCCGAGCTTTCTACGATTCCAATCCGTGTCTTCGTTTCGTTTCCTAGTCGATGAACTTCCTAACGTGGCACAGAAGCTTGCCAAACACCTGCAGTGACTTACTAGAACCTTTAGAATTTTTTCGAAGACTAGAATTTTGTTGAGGACTCTGCAATTGTTTTTACATAACAGATAGTGTTCGTGAGTCTTTAAAACACAGACGTAATGGAGTAATAAATGTATGATGGTTTCGGCGAAGAGGTTCGATCAGTAATACACTAATAGCAATTTTGCAAATTAAAAACTCGACGGTTCGATCCAGATATGGATCATTCTCAAGAGTGAGATTTTTATATATAAATTTATATAAATAATAATAAATAATAAAATAATAAATTTCGTTTATATTTAAATTTATTATTTTATTATTTATTATTTATTATTTACCATTTACCATTTACCATTTACCATTTACCATTTACCATTTACCATTTACCATTTACCATTTACCATTTACCATTTACCATTTACCATTTACCATTTACCATTTACCATTTACCATTTACCATTTACCATTTACCATTTACCATTTACCATTTACCATTTACCATTTACCACTTACCATTTACCATTTACCATTTACCATTTACCATTTATTATTTATTATTTATTATTTTATTATTCATTATTATTTATATAAATTTATATATAAAAATCTCACTCTTGAGAATGATCCACATCTGGATCGAAACGTCGAGTTTTTAATTTGCAAAATTGCTATTATTGTATTACCGATCGAACCTGTGCGCCGAAACCATAACACATTTATTCTAAAATTTCAATCGAAAAACACATCAAATTTATGTAATGGAGTAATGTCAATGAAACCTGAGTATGAGGTAACGATAACGCGTGGTTTGTTGCAGACTGCGATCCGGAGACGCATTTCCAGTGCGGTAATGAGACCTCCTGCCTTCCGTTGGAGAAGAGATGCGACGGCAAGATAGATTGCTGGGATGCAGCCGACGAGATTAATTGCACGCTCGGTAAGAAGGCCACTGGCGAGAAACGGGCGTCGTTGGCTCCAGTATCGTCGACTGGTCCAAAACACACCGCGAACCAATTGCAAATCAACTTGTTGACTCTATCACCTCTGATGGCAATTATCAGGTTCTCGGTTAAAAGATATCGTGGAAAGATTAATAATAATTAGACCGCGGATTTTTATGCAAACTAAAGATTGTCGAAGTCAATTGTAAGATACAGAAGTTATTAATACATTTATATAATACATTTTCTCTTTTAATGCTTTAAATAAGCTGAGAATAACAATAACAACGTTGTTCAATCCTTATGATATTTTTACAGTTCTGTATTTGACATTTTTCGATTAAATGCATAAAATCCGCAGTCTAATAAGAATATAGTGACATCATCGAACGCTTTTCCTACGGGAGAAATCGTTTTAGAAAAGCCCACAATAATTGCTTCGCGAGAGACTGGCCTAGTAGCATTTATGGTTGGCCAACGGTGGCCAACGGTGGCCAACGGTGGCCAACGGTGGCCAACGGTTGGGAGCAGTGTCGCTAGATCAAACCAAAACTGGGTTGATTTTCTTCTCCTCCTTTTCCCCTTCCACTATCCCATTCCACTACATGAGCACACTCCAACGTCCCCCACTAAGACCGTAGACTGTTCACGTGACGCGCCGCGCACCGTCTTGCATATTACTCTGGTCATCAGAGAGGAGGTAAACTGTATTCCCCTCGATTTAACCGATCTGACGACACTGCAACCAATACTGCAACGTAGGCCCAACGAAATGACAACCACAAATGCTACTAGGGCGAGTCTCATTGGTCAGTCGACATATTTACAAATCACGGTGTTTGACTCCTTTTCTCTCTATATATTTTTGTTCTCTATCCCTTTCTTCTCTCTCTCTCTCTCTCTGTCTCTCCGTCACTGGCTCTCTTCTCTGAACTTTCGTTATTTTTTCTGTTCTCCCTCGTAGGTGGTAAACTCGGTAGGTGTGAGTACATTATCCGTTCATTTTTGGCTGCGTCGGTACAGCCGCATGCAACAACACCACGCTTTTGCTCCTGATCACCTACCACTCTTCCCTCCTGTCCAAGACAGTACAACGATTCCTTTGATTTTGCCCGTGCACACAATGGCCGCTTTTCATTGCACTCTTCGAGCACGTACACGGAATGATCTTGCACTAGAGGAGAACCCGGTGCACACGTGTCAAGTGTGATTAATAACCATTAATCTCTTCAAGGACGTGTCAGCTCTCATCGAGACACGTTGCAGCTGAATGGTCGGGTTTGTGGGAACGTTTCGCTTTTCGGAGTTGTTTTTTTAACATAACCTAGATTCCTTTGTAGATTGTCCTTGACGAGAGTCGAATCAATGTCAAACGTTTGACCGGAACCAATTACGATCCCAGTCCATACCCATCCAGCTTTAATGTCTCCGCTTTACTCGGCTTTGCTCCGCTTGATACGCTTTGACTAAACCGATCTCAGACGTTCACGGAAACGGCGATTACTATGTCTGTTGACAACTGTCCAGCCTGTCCCTCGGAGAACGAGTTCCCGTGCAGCAACGGACAGTGCATATCGGAGGCCCGTTTCTGCGACGGCCTGCCGGATTGCGAAGACGAGTCCGACGAACCGTCCGGTTGCCAAGGACGATGCAACAAGCAGGAGTTCACGTGCCAGTAAGTCCCGAGAGATCGCGGTGATGGGATCGAGAGCGTAGCTTTGTCTCCTGGACAATGTCAACGACGATAGCAGGCTCTGGCCCAGTGATGCCAGAATCGTGGAACCGAGGAACTTGCCCCTCCGGTGGATCCTCCGGCTGGACCCCCCACTCTGACGTACCGTCGTCGCCTTACGTTGTTTCTTACTGCGCACGCGCTACACACAAGCGTACCTCGACGCTATCGAGTCGAATAGGCAGCTCACACGGACGGACTAGAGGTACGGTTGTATGTAGCGCGTGCGCAGTAAGAAACAACGTAAGGCGACGACGGTACGTCAGAGTGGGGGGTCCAGCCGGAGGATCCACCGGAGGGGCAAGTTCCTCGGTTCCTCGGTTCCACGATTCTGGCATCACTGCTCTGGCCTCAGGTTGCATCATGGGACATTGTCCCGCCCAGATAGCACTCGGACGTCCAATCAGTGATGGTATATGGTCTCGGTTTCCTCGCGCATGCGCGACGATTTTAGCGTCAGTAAAGTACAAAGTTGGGCTCAAACGGGGTACCTTGGTCAACCCGCATAGTTTCGCAATATTTTTTTTCGATTTTAAAATATAAATGTTTAACATGCGTATGTATATTAAAATTTCATGTGTATGTACATATAATATATAAATATATCTTGCACTCTTCTGTCCTGTTTCCCGCCAATAACAGTTCTCCCCTACTTTCCCCACAAACATGAGACGTACATACGTTCCTGCATTTAGTTGCGCATGCGCGAAAAAACCGAGACCATATACAATCACTGCGTCCAATGTACGTCCGTACCGGATATCGTACGTCCCTGGGACGGACATTGGACGTATCGGACGTATATAAAACGGACGTCGAATATCACTGCCATCTCCTGATGGACGGACGGTATGTAAATCAGTGAAGAGAGCAACTGTCCCCCAACCATGGATTACCCTGTACACAACATAACAAGATGATCTCGATCCCATCTCGAAACAGATATTGCCTCACGATGCTAAATATTCTTGGTCACGCGAAAACGTTTGAATTGCACACAGAAACAATAGATGCATCACAAAGGGGATGAAGTGCAACGGGGTCGACGACTGCGGCGACGGAACCGATGAGAGACACTGCAAGCACCGATTCCCCTGATCCGTCGTGCCGGGTCGAGTCTATATCACAGTATTTTTCTTACGGGAAGAGAGCGACGAATGTAATTAATGTATATATTTATACATATACCATTGTGCCGTATAGATATGCAGCCGATGCATAATAAATTGTTTACAAGCGGTACACACGGTGGACTGCAATTAGGAAATGTCATAGTTTATTGATGTATCATAGAGTCGATTACAAGTGCCGTATTTTGTACCGCGACGTCTTTTTTTCAATGGAACATTATACATATAATAGTTCTTCTTAATTTTTTTTTTCTCTCCACGGTGCTACAGATACACATCACGTACGCACATACACATATATATTCTCGCGCTCTCTCGTTGCATCACCGTCAACAAATGAAACCGCTCTCGTAGCATTTGTACACGTCCGAGAAACGCGCGAGCCTTCCAGAAGCCGAGCTGACCAATTTATATATTTTACACGAATGGATATATTTGAACACACTTCTCGGTAGACTGTCAATTCAACGCATTGCACATCGGCTTCGTTCTAAACCGCTAGAAATACACTATTAACACTAAACCTACCAAACATGAAAAGTGAGTGGTATATATTGCTTTCTAAAATTAGTAAGATTGAATTTATTCCGGTTCTGCGCAATTTCTATTGAAATGTATACTTCAACAAAGAAGGCTCTTCAATCATTTTTCATGAAAGCGTTTTGATAATTGTATTAATTCTAAAATAAGAAACCGGTCATTCGACCATGGTAGGTTTAGTGTTAAGTCGAATTTTATGGAAAAAGAAAAAAAGCTATATAGCTATGTCCACGCAGGAGCAACAACATCCAGCAACTTTTTGTTGCATCTTGTTGCATTCTTCTTCTTCTTTTACCGATAACAAGTTGCTCGATGTTGCTCCAGTATATTCACTAGCTTAAGAGTCGCTCAACGAAATTGATCAGCTTGGCTATTGAGAGACTCGCGGTATACCATACATATTTTTGTATACAGTGGATTTCCTCGCTCCTGTATAAAAATGTCGAACGTTCGCGAAACGCGAGTGTAGTTTCACTACACGAAACAAGAAGTGTTCGATCGCGTTAAATATATACAGGTATACAGGCTGTCGCCGAAATAGTTGATCAAAACTCTTGAGGGCGCGTACTACTTTTATGACAAGAATAGAAAAAGGTCGGAGACGCGCGCGCGTCTGCGACGAGTCTTCCACTTCTGGACCAGAAATGGTTGAGCGATTGAAAAGTCGCCTCACGGTCGTTGCTACTTTTGACTACGTATATTTTGAAATTCATTTTGATTAAGGAGCAAGTCTGGCCTATTCCCGGCCTGGACGCGGTCCTCGCGACGAACGGTGTACGTAGAGCATGGTCGTCTATTTCAAGAGCGTCCTGTGAATCTAACGCAGGTCCCGGGGTTAACAGTTAGCCTTAGAGGAACGGGGTTTGCGTCGTCCGTTCACCCGAGATCACAAGCCGGTTTTCCATGGATCCTCTCGAGCGTGCCTCGAGGCAGCGTTTTAGAGGAATTCGTCCGGCTCTCTCGGTGCGTCGAGATCGCGATAATGAATGACTGGTCGGAAGTCTCCTCCGCCGCCGCTGTAACGTTGAACAACAATTAAAAACTGTGGTGTTTCGAGCTCGCAGGCTGGCGTAGACAACAAACAATAGTTGAAACATGGTGGGGGGCGAGAACGCGCGCGAGCGAGAGACCTCGTGAAGCCGATCAACGTAATCGCGTGCGCGACCAAATTGGACATAGGAATTCGAACGGAGGCATGGGATGAAAGAAAATAAAAGCACACGTGTAAGCAGTAACAAATAAGTTTATTTGTTAGTCCCCTTCTCTGGTACGGTTACACAGTATTTGCCGATCTTTTCTCGACCCTCCTCTCTCGTTCCCTTTTTCCTCTATCGACAAGGAACGTGACACGAGAAGTCTCCTCGTTAGCACATTATCTACCGGCGATAGTTTCCTAATTTCTTTCAAAGCCCATGGATCCACGGCTAAGGATTTTTTCATAGCGATTTCAATCGTGAAACTATAGCACACCCCCGGTAGCGTAATCTAATAGCTTTGCTTAAAATTATTATATAAAATACGACTTTTATACAGCGCAATTATTGACAATTCGATTAATACGCTCCCGGTAGATAAAGTGTTCGAATTACACCTGACAAATTTCGGAACGAAATGTTTCATTCTGTTCGTCGGAGTCTCTAGAACGTGAGCCGTGAAAAGCCGTGCGGAGTCCCGGTGTGTCAAGAGTCGATAGCATTGGAAACCGTGTTGATTTTGTAACACAGTTCTCGTTCTCTGTATTTCTTTGAAACGCTCGGCGATCACGTGCGTGTGTTACATAATTCAGATTAAAAAAATCTGCTAGCACAGAGGCGAGTCCGACATGTCGCTTCTGATTTTTTCCCGTTTGTGTTTGTTTGTTTGTTTTTTTTTTGTTTTGTTTTTGCCGTTTAAAGGCTGTCCGCGCAAATTGACACAAGGGTGCCGGTCAAACTCGATTAAACTTAGAACATGTCCATGTCTGGCTGGTCCAAGTCATTATAACTAACAATAGGCCTCGAGGTTGAGTCCGGAGCAGCCCTGTAAAACAGTGGATCACACCACGTTCAATACACGTCGCCGAGATACGAGAAAGAAATGAGAACAGAAGAACTTCCGAGATGGTACTTGTTCGCGATCGACACGGGATTTATTGTTGATCGTTCTTTAATTAGTCGCTTGGGTACATCTCAAGACACGCATCGACCGCATGCCAGAGATTGCGTACAACATGCGAGTCGCATGCGACTAAGAAAAAGAGAATGGATTCCTTACCGTCCTCTATTGAAACCGCCGCGACTTGGACGCGGCATTCCAAATCCTCCGCCGAATCCTCCGCCGTAACTGGACCCGTAACCTCCTCTGCTGCTACCATAACCGCCACTCCCGTAATTTCCAAATCTGTAGAAATAAAGTTACATACATAAAACGAAAGAATTTCTAGTGTTACAACAAGAGGTTCAAATGCGAGCTGAAAATGTCGCTTGGACACTTACGTGGAACACCCATATGGGGTGAATCCCTCGCGCATACCCTCCCTGACTGGCGCCTTGTTGCCAGGATGCTCCGGCAACTGCGGCCTTTTCGGGTCCCTCAAATAGTTGTTGAAATACTCCGCCTCCGCCTTGACCTCGGCCACTTTCTCAGCGTGTTTATTGAAGATGTGTTTCCGGATGAAGTCCGGACCTTTGAACTTCTTCCCGCTGAGCGGACACAGCCACTTGTCCTTCGACAACTCCTGCGTGTTCGCCTGAACGAACTTCTCCACCTCACTGATTCGAAAGAGTCAAGGAAACCGTATAGGACAACGTTGCAAAGACTGGCAAGGAGAGGTCACAGTCGTTGGGTCGTAGATCTTGGTAAAACTCTGTCCTACGTTTTTCGTAAAAAAGTTTCCGTCACTAGTTAGACTGATGCATAAAGTCCGCAGTTTATCGATGATCTGACGACTGTGACCACTCCTCGCAAGATTTTTCTATTATCTGAGAAGGATACGTTTCCGCGTTCTTGGCGCCGAGCTTATCGAACTCTTCCTGGGATAGAGTAGCGACTGGCTGCAGGAAAGCGGCCATTTTGCTCTCAAAGTTGCGACAGTACTCTGACAACTCGGTACTGGAGACTTTGGCGGCTGGAGGCGATCCTCTGACGTGCATTATACCGCATCTGTTAGGCATCTCGTCCTCGTTAGGGTACTCGCAGTGGTTGTAGTAGTCGACCGAGTGCACTACTCGCAGGTAAAGAATCAGTCTGTCCAGTACCTGAGGAACGAAGAGGATTTAGAGGATTTGATGGAGGTCGGTAGACAAACGGCGATGGTACCTTGACCAGGGTCGGATCTCTCTCGATGGGACCATCCCCGTCGCCTCCCAACTGTCCTTCCTCTTGATCACCAGACATGCCCAGCAACTCTTCTTCCTCGGCAGACGCCTCCTCTATCAAGTAGTCGGTTATGTTCTTCAACACCGGATTTTTCGAGGACAATCCGAACGCCTGTGGGTATAAGGATGTTTTTAGACATTTTTTTCTGTTTTTTTTCTGAGAGGCATATATATTCAACGAACATCGACTTACAGCTTGCTCGACTTCATGAGCATTTTGCGCACCCTTAGCCTCTTTGTTATCCTCTTCCGGCTTGGCCGCACTGTTCTCCTTCTTCTCCTCGTTCCACAGACCGACCCTGTTGTCCAAATTGTGCACGATCTTGGCGCTCAGTTTGATGTCGTGTCGTACTATTTGCTTGTGGGACGTCAGACCATTCACCGCGCGGATACGGCGTGAGAGATCTCTGTTCACTATTGCACCCAACTCGCAGTCCCTCAGCTATAGTAATTAACGGTAAGGTACAATTAACAATGAGGTTGATAATCAAAAGTTGTAGATTGTTAATAAGGTCTGGGTTAGTTGTACAACTTACTCGAATGTTATTCAGACTCCAGCATATCTCCTTTATGTTGACTTGTCGTTCGAAGGAGACCCATCCTCTTCTGAACCATCTCCTTTCCGGCTGAGGATCCGCTATGGCAACTCGTAAAAATCCAGGGAATCGTTTGCACATCTGCTTGAACAAAGGCAAGTTTATTAAGAGAAATGCAACCGCGTTTGGATATGTCAAATTGTTAACTGACCGCCTCCACTTCCGCCTTCGTGATGGTAGGCGCCAAATTACGAAGGAAGATACTACTAGTTTTGTGTAAAGCTCTAGGCTCTTTCTCCTTATCCTCGCTGGCCAGGTCGATCACAGCTTCCGGTTCTATCGCGGGCTTTTTGGGTTCCGGTGGCTCACCGTCGGACTGTTTGGCTTCCCCTTCCTCTTCTTTTCCTTCTGCAACGTCTGCGTTCTCGTTGCTCACGTCTGCTTTCTCGCCGGCAGCTGCGAGACAACAGGTACGTAAGTTTGACGAGTCTCTTCTTGTGAAACGCGGACAGTGCGCTATGAAATTTATCGACACTCACGAGCTTCTTCCTTCGGCGTCTCAGGCTTGTTGCTGTCGCTGCCAGAAGAACTACTGCTACTGCTGCTGCTGCTACTGCTGCTGTTACTGTCGGTACGCTTCCTCTTTTTGGTGTTCATGTCATCTACTTTACCTGTAGCACCGAAACAAAATTTATAGAACAGCAGAAAATGTTAATTTTATGCTCGCGGGCAGGAAGAAATACCGTTTCCTTCCAACTCCTCGTCTTTCTTCGGTTCCTCAGCGTTCTCTTCGGGTTTCTCGGGTTTCTCGACCAAGTTCTCCTCCTTCTCGGCACTCTTCATTTCCACGTCCGTGCTCTGTCCGTTCTTACACGTTTTCTCTGCGCGCGAAGCCTCTTCCGGTTTACTCGCTTCACTACAGAACAAAAGAAGATGAATCCAGTTCCTGGATTTCAATGGTTTCAGGTGCTAGGGTCTTCTCACCTGTTGTCCGTTTTCTTTTCAACCGTGGGTTTAGCTTTCGCGTCCTCTTTTTCTTTAGGGACCTCTTTTGAAATGATTGGGTTCATCGGTTTCACCTCGAGTACTTGCAAATCTTCTTCGGTGCCGCCTTCCAGTTTAATTACCACCGCGTCCAACAAATGAAGCAGAGCGTCCGCCTGGTCAGCGTCTACCGAGACTTTGTCGATTTCTCCAACGTCGAGCATTTCTAAGAAAACTTCGACGCGTTTCTACGAAAGAAAATCACAATGAGAAAGACGAATGGTGTGTCGGTGAAAATTCTCTTAAAATCGAGAAACAGATACCTTGAGAGCAGACACTTGTTCCTCCTTTCTCTTCACCGACTCTTCGGGGTGGTACTTAATTTTGAACCTGGCAAAATCAACAGAAAGGCTAATATCAGTCACGTTTCTCCGGGCAGACTTTTTCGTCGATAGGAAATCAAACAGACGTACAATTTTGCGGACTCTTTATGGTTCTAGTTCGTTACGTTCGGAAAAATAACATTGAAATCAAATATATATGTAAATATTAGTTAGTTTCAGACATCCCGACAGAATAATCTCTACACGCTTCTGCGGAAGCACAACGTGTGTGTATATATGTACATATATATATACTTATCGATCAAGATCATCCGCGATCGTGAACGATCACTATCATGTATAGACAATAGAAAGAGAATGGATCTGACAAGTGACCGAGTTATCACGGTCTCCCTCCTCCGCGCTCGGAACGAAACTGTTCCTCTCGTGATCGAGCATCGAACTCATTACAATCCTCAGTTTCGCTCGAGGCACGATTACTTTACACAATTAATCAGTTTTACTGTCAACATTGGTCAGTTACAGAATGAAGCCTCACCTGTAGGTGTTATTATAACTCGCATTCGGTTTTCTCGTCGACTCAGAGATCTATTTGCGAACGATTACGTTCTCATCGTTTCGAATTTCAGTGAGAATGATTTATAAACGGGTTTAGAGCGCGGCCTACCGCGAGCAGAATTTGGGCTTTGCGCGCCCAGCTCGCATTTCTCATTAGCTAGCCTAAACAGTACACTTTCGTTCGAATCTTCTGCGATGCGCGTCACGCGTTATGGCATAAAATGTACCGGAAAAAATAAACGAGCGAGACGAGACCTGTGCCCAAGACAAGGCGTTGCTGGCTGTATGGCTGTAGGGATAGACAGAGAGAGCTGGTCATATTGGCTTGAATATTACCGATAAAATGGTGTCTGCAATTTAGCAAAAATTATAAAGCCCGCTAAACACCCTCATCCCCATTTCTGGCCAATCGTGTATGCTATCCTTGATGCACACACGCTAGGCCAGAAATTCCTTGATAACACTGATTAGGATCCAACGATTATTTTCTACAGTGGACGAGATACGGTATATCCGCGGCACGGCAACAGGCACAGAGAAACTGCTTATTTTCGTCTCATGCGAGTTTTAGTGGTACATTTAGTGTTTTAGTGTGGTGAACGCGTGAATCGGACCACTGTAGAAATTAATTGCTCTTTTTTCTTTTTTTTTTGGTATCCGCGTTACAAAGCACAGGGTTGAGCTGCATGTATTACGTTAGAAGTGAATAATTGCGAGCAGACGACGAAACGAAATATACCATTCCTCGTCCTTGTGAGCGACGAAGAATTCGTTCAATTGTTGCCGCCTGAACTCCAGCTTGTACTCGTTGTAACGTTTGATGGCCTCCTCGTCGGTGATCGTGTCCTCCTGTGTCCCGAGGAACGCTTTGAACGACATCATCGGCGGCTGAGTCTCCACGTTCGAATTGCTGAAGTTGCCGGCCACCTCCCGACTGCGTTCAACCAACGAACAGAAATTAGAATCGTTTAACACGCGAGTACGCCGCCGGTCGATGCTACCTCAAACGAGCCAGCAGGCGCGGAGTGAATCTACTCCGTTTTTGCATGATCACTATGCAACCTCTCTTTTTCATGACAAGTCGTCGCGACGTGCTCAGAATCAACTTCCAAAAAAGAAAACAAAATCGTTATAAACACAACAGAAGAAACACAAACCTGCTGCTGTTACCATGGTTTCCATAGTGATGATTGCCATGATGCGGAGGTGGATAATGATCCGGACCCCAAGATGCAGCCCCACCTCCCCCTCCACCACCATAATAATCGTGCCCCCCGTATCTGGGACGATCGTCCCAGTCCGTTCTCATTCTCTTCATCGGAGGAGCCATTTCCTGCGATCTGGCTGGACTATATCTATCCCGTCCTCCGCCTCCTCCACCACGATACTCTCTGTAGTCCGGACGTTGCCTAGGTCGACTGGACCACTCTCGAGAATAGTTGCTGACATTACAACGAGAGATAGCGTTGAAAGGCAGAATATCATAATAATTCAGAAACCATGCAAGACCGAATATCTTAATTACCTGTCGACCCAGTCATCTCTTCTCCTATCGTCTCTGCGACCTTCCCTCGAATAAGACTCTGTCCGTTCCCCTTTGAACTTGTCTCTCCTCTTCCTGTCGTACTCATCGTCCGAGTCACCCATGGTAAAAAAATGTTACGTCACTTCTGAAACGCGTAACAAGTAGAAAGAAATTTGAAAAGTATTTCGGTGATCGACGCGAGCCACCGATCTTGAACCGCAGCATACCAGATGGGGGTTAAGTGGACAATTGGAGCACATAGGTTCCTTGACGCTAATTCGCGCTACTATTTCCGAGCGTTCTTCGCCCGAAACTAGATTCGGAAGGAAATGCGCAGCTAGGAAAGCGTTTGGCCAGAAGCCAGTGCTGTGAAGAAATTTTCGAACGAAATATTCGAATAACGCGCGAATACGAGTACACGGAACGACCGAATTCTGTTGCATCTCTTCAGATAATGGACTCGTTCGCGAAGGAATCGGACGAATAACGCGACCGGTTGGAATGTAACAAATTGAAATGCAGTACTTACAATATATCAGGTACACCGTTGAAGGAAATTAAAGTCCAGGCATAGAGGATTTTTGCCACCCGTTACCATGCGTCACCAAAGTTGACCAAAGTACCCCTCTTACTTCGCTTACTTCTTACCGCGAGCCGTGAGGTGGTGAGGTGCGAGGTGCGGCGTCAGTCGTCGCTATCGAGGTTCCGTCCCCTATCGATCTCTCTCCGCGTTCGAGACCCGCGAAATTCAAACGTAAGAATCGAATATAACGTCCAGTAACACTCGTCGTCGTTTAAAAATCATTCAACCGCTCAATTGAATTGAAAATATTAATCGACCTTAATTCGGACAAACGGGAATGCAAATATATTTTTAATACATCGAATGCGGATTAGTAATCAATCATCTTTATTTACAAAGTAAATTTATTAATGTATATATCATCCACTACGCAGAATATAGCACGGGAGAAGCTACAACTTTTCCTTTCTTTTCGTAAGTTATATACCGTGTGAATAAGTTTTCTATAACAAAAGGGAAACTACGCATGCTTCGAACGAGTAATTTCATGAAATTACAGAGATTCATAAAACTTACGTGGTATTGTCTATTCCGCTACAATACTACAGCTTTGGAAATGCGTACGGTGTTAAATTATTTTTATTGCGTAATATGTAGGACGTTTTTTTATAAAATGGTTATCAGTAGACTGCTGATGTTAATAGGAATATTAACTTTTACTATCTAGTTCACAGACGGCGATGTTAAATTGTTGATTCTGCACCCCACCGTGGCCTCAACCAGCTCCCAAATAAAACAAAATAAAAGTTTCATTGAACATTGTTGAACTTATTACTGCTGTGAGCTTTAGACATCGGTATATGATATATTAATGTATACAGTCCGCAATCGTGTTGTCTAAATATTTGTTGTTGCACATATTATTGCCCTTAGTGCTAACAGGGGTGCGTAGAACTCTTCAAGCAAATAGACGTTGCTATTCAAAAACCTATCATACGGTGCTTTGAGTTTAACTTTTTTTTGTCGTATAGTATATTAATTGTTTAGAGACAATAACTCCTGCATTACAACGTCGGTCAAGTTACAAAAGATCTACATCATTCGTGTCGTAGTATCATTTTAATTACAATTTCAGAAATGATGTATACAATATGCTTACACGATTAAATAAATAAATAAATCTTTACAGACGCGATGAGAAAAAAATTGTTTCGTTTCCAGAGTATCGATAATATTCTACGTTCATGCCGACTTTTCCAGATTACAAAGAAGCGTGTCAGTCTCAAACGTAATATAATAGAATGTAACAAATATAAACAACGAAATAAACTTTTCAAATACGTGGTCAACAAACATTCTCACACACTTGTTCGCTTCTTCAACGGGTCAATCGCGTGTCCACCGAGACGGCGTTTAACGAAGCTTAATAAAATTAGCTCTGCGAATTATCAGTTTCCAAAGGACAAGGCCGCGTTTTTAGTTGTTCCTCCGATCGCACAATAACATTATTATTAAATGATACGAGTATAGTTCGGTAGTACATAGTTCGGTTGGATATAAACCTGAATATCATTGACGCCAACGCTTTAGAAATAGATTTACACGTTTACATTGTCAAGCGGATCGTATCGTTACATCATCTGTGTGTAAACAACATAGTATTACTATCAAGAGAAATAGTTATCGCTCACGTAGGAACGGACGAATAAATTTCTGTTTACTCATCGATTGACAAAGTAGAATTAACATATGCATATAGCTCTATATACCAATATATGTAAATGTATACAAACAACTTATTCGTGGAAGATTACATACAATAGTAAATTCTACACCTTACATACTTCTAATTCCTGCGACTTTTTTTCCCTACTGAAAACAGACCGTTCGCCTAATCTTTTTACAATTTCAATCACTTCTCCGAATGAAAAAAATTGTAAATGATAAATCATGTGCATTGCAAGTTCCGTTCCCGTTGCATTCGAATTGTAATTTTTAGTCCTACTTAGCAATGGAACCTTTTTTTTTTTATGCATATGTATATCTGATGAATATATGTATTCTGAGAATGAAACCAGTTATAATTACAAGGTGATGTAATAAAGTCACGAGTAACAGTGGATAAATTAACATAATATAAATTAGATTCGGGTGCAACATTTCAAAGGCTTTGTTCATCTCTAATGTGAACTACATTATATCTAGTTCCGAGTACAAACATATATTGGTGAAATAAACATTTAACGTTAATATAAACGTATCTTAGTAGCGTAAAATATTATTATTTTTACTTAAATGCGTACTATGATCGTGGTCTCTTGTTCTTTCCCAATAAACGATTCGATAACACCTTTTTAAAAATTACGTAATACAAAAGAAAACGTTACCAATTGATTGCGTGCACACAAATTCATATAAGATCAATTAAAAAACAATGCACACTTCACATTCATTACGTTGATACTCTGGCAGTGCAAAGATAACGGCTAACAATTTATCATGTAATTGAAACTCCGAAAGCGATACTTCTAAAAAATAATGTTGAATTACATTATAATTCATAGTAAGCATGGCCTGCGTTCATTTATTCAGTAACCAGATGATCTTATTGTTAATAATTAATCCGAATCACTAGTTAATAATAAATAGTAACAATGTTAAAAATATTACACATACGTAAGATTGTACCACATCTACCGAAGTCGCTCAACTTACGAAAAAACAATTTTTTTTGTTTTCGGAATGATAATTCGCCGCGATCGCATGCGCTGATATTAAATTGCGCAAGCTATCGCTTTTTTTTGGCAAGCTATTTATATATTTATAAGTATAAGTATAAGTACCAGCAGAGTTCCAATATTATTTAGTTCTATATTTATTTGTATGCCCTATTATAACGGCACATTGAACTAGTATATCCCATAGAATACTTGACGTTCATTCTGCATACTCTTTGATGATGATCTTCTATGAATAAATAGTTAATGAATCGATGAGAGTGTAACAGTTGCCTAGTGTGCAAGGAGGTGTTATGAAAAATATATTTGGATATAAAAAACGAAACTACTTTACAAGTTCCACTGAAAGCAGGGTATGACTTAAAAAAGAATACACATAGACTTGGATTAATATTATCGACAGGAAATAGCACGAAGACGGACCAACCAATCAGCGTAGATCCGGATTATCGTTAACTTGTTTTTTAATGCGTAATAATACTGTCGTGTACCATTGATCCAATCGTGAAATAGAATCATATTCCTTTACCGCCTCTGTGAATCCTTCGAGATGTTGTTCCTCTAGGTGTTCTATCAATGTCTGAAATTCAAATCGAATGATCCATTGTATGAAAACGCGGGAGAAAATTTCAGCGCGTTCCGGCCTCGTACTTAAGTGAACCGTATTAATCAACGAAATAGGTACTTAATCTTTATACCTTTATTAATTTATATTCCCTAGAATCTTGGAATGCAGGATATTGTTCTTGGTAACGTTCGATCGCGTGCTGCGCGTTTAACACGTCGACGCATAAATGACATAGTGCCGCTCGGAAGAAATACTCTTTCGCGCTGTACTTCAATAAAGAACTTTCTAAAGATGAAGCAGCAACCTGTAACAAAAAAAAAGAAAGTTACACGATTTCTTAATCAATAGAAAGCGTGTTAAACAGCATTGATCTAAATCGTGTTACCTGTTCATAAATTTGAATAGCTTTATCATAGTTTTCAAGTTGTGCAGCGTACTGTGCAACTTTCAAAAGACACTTATTGGCAGAAGAATTACTTTCCTCCCCACGGAAGTAGTCGGCAGCTTGTTCGTAATGATGAACAGCTCTTTCGAGATCTACTGCCTCGCTTTCGTACATTTCGGCAATGTTTTGGTGATGTTTAGCTGCCATTGTAAATCTACCCATGTCCGTGTAAATTTCAATTGATTTCAACAGACAGCTAATGGCCTCTGCAAGCGAATAAAAGATTAGATGTTTCTTTTACGAATAGAACAAATAGTCGTCTTGCGAGCATGACTTTACCATTTATATTCGACTTTTTGAAGCAATTAGCAGCATCTACGTAATTATTAGCAGCATCATGCCGGTTCCCTGCTTTCCCATGCAATTCTGCCGCTTCGTAGAAAGCACTGCCAGCTGAACTCCACTTCTTTGCCATCTTGAACATATTCGCAGCACGTTGGTAGCATTCTACAGCCTCTTCTACTTTCGATGAACTTCTGCAATAGACAAACATATTGGTAACGAAAATAATAAAAATTAAATTAAAAAAAGAGCTCAGACAAAGAAAACAGAAATTACAAATACGAAGAGGAAAAAAGCTAAAAGATCGAATGTTTCCGAAATATTTGGCACACTCGATTAGTTGGCACAAAAACTGTATAAAACAACAGGTCTTGTCTAATCTACCGAGTATTACAAACAGATTTAATTTAATGATGAATGGTATGCAGGAAAACAAGGTTCCTATACTGAATCACAGTTCATTATTTTTGCCAGACTAGCGATAGCCTCTCGTATTAATTTCATTGGGGGAGAATGCGTTAATTTAGTTTCGACACGCTATATCGCAACTGGACGAAGCTGTTACATATATCTATATAGATATATACATATGCATAGGTATATACGTGCATAGAAATGCACATACGAAGAAACAGTGCATCGAACGATTCGAAACGAACGAGAAGAGAAACGGCGACGAGACGGAGTACCGTTTAATAGGAAAAGAACGCGAGGCTCGTTACGTTGATGGACCACGATAAATAAATAACGAGAGGCCGAGAGACACTGCTGGATTCAGTGTCGGGCGAGTTCAAGTAAATCGATGTGGATAAACTTACCCGAACAGAGAGCCGAAGAATCCTTTCGAATTGAGCTTCTTCTCAGCCTCGGCCAGCAGTTGCATCGCCTTCTGTTCACTGTCAGCCATCGTCACTTTGAATCCTGACAAACAATCAGTCGAAATAAACGTCTCAAATCATGAACGTCGCACGAACAGTTCACCTCTTAGAAAAAGACGTCACTAAAGTCAATGAAAGTGAATCGAGTGTCATCCGCGGCAGGTTAGCCAACATTGGCCAACATTCAAGAAAATCGCTACCGGGGATTATGTCCCGTTCACAATAAGGCTGCGCACTTCTAGCTGCGCAATTGACGTTTTACATATTTGTAATTAATTATTCACAGTTTAACTACCGGAACACTTGAAAGGGGTAAATCCGGAGCTCATTTGAAGTAACTTTCCCCTTTGCAAAAATGTTCTCCGCGGCTTTCCGAGCACTGGAGCCGCGATATGATTGGTCCACTTGGTAAAGAAGTTATGGAACTGTATTGCTTCAGACAATTTGTTAGTGTCTATCGAACAATTTACTGACGAACCCGAACCCGGGATTATTTATCTGCAATGTATAGGGTCATTGTTTTTCCATGAAAAAATTAACATTTCAACGATCTGTCACGTGACTAAACCGATCTTTTCAGTGAAAAACGGACCAATCAGAAGTCCATCATGTGACCGAGTTAACCGCCATTACTATTGTGTCTCATTCTAATCTTTGAGTCAAACGGGCGTCGAATTCGAGATTCGAGTAACAGGTGGCAGAAACAGCGCCAAAAATTATTTTCCATTCATCCAGAGAATCCGAGATCAAAATTGGAGAAAGATAGTATTATCAATTTGTTGAGCGTATTTAAAATTAAAAGGAACACTCGAGGATGTCGGGCGTACACAGACAAGCTTTGAATTCGTTGCGGTCTGGCACGCAAAATGCGCTCGTTATCGGCATAATTATAAACAGTTTTAATATGAAAACGATCGATGTCACGCGAACGAGGTGTACGAATTTTATATACCCGTATCTTCCCAAAGGAAACTGATAATATTTTTCACGTGAACATCGGTGATTTCTGAACAAATTGACCTAACGTTTTCAGTTAACAACGGTGAACGTGGAGTATGGACATTCACGCTACGCGATTCCGAGGAGGATACAATAAACGTGACCGTATGGGGTAGCGTGCAATTTGTAAGAAAATTGTCCTCGGATTTCCACGTGGGCAGCGTAGGTTTGTATCGAGTTGAAATCGTTTCGTTATTGTTTCTGGATCTTTCGAATCGAAAGAATGTATATGTACAGGGTGATTCAAAAGTGCCGGGCCACAAGCTCCCGAATTACGCAGTTTTCGCTCCGAATTGTAATGCAATCAGGAATTCTTTTTAATTTCTGGATTTCCTTTAATGAAACTTTTACCATCATATTTGTGAAATTTTTCTGACGCACAGCTAGGATGACCTAATACATTGTTGCGCGATCGAGCGTCCGAGGGGGACTCCCCTAGTACATAATGAGGTCAGAATTGATCATTAAAATAGATCTTCCGATCGCTCTTGGAGCGAACGCTGTACCCTGCTTATGTATACGTGTATACACAAAGCTTTTTACTTGTGTTTGGAAATGCAATTTGAATAATTATTATTTCAAATTCACCATACAGTAGAGGTGATCAACCCGAAAGTGCAGGAACGTCGTCCAGAAGACAGAAACGAGCTGTTTGTTCCCCCTGTGTCCAGTCCTTGCAGTCTCACGGTCAACGAGGGCAATTCGCTGGTGCAAGCTCACGATGCACCAACACGTTCACAATATGAACACCTTTTGATGCTCCCGATTAAGAGCCTAACCTCAACGCGAACCCTGAACAATATTTTTGAGAATCTGGAGACACTACGCGGTCAATACGTCGACGTCTTAGCCGTAGTTACGTTCGTACGTTTCAATTCAGATAGATTGCACGTGGTAAAAAATTCGATGATTTCACATAAATAATCGCTATTCGCATATACGAAAATGTAGCGGCTGTTCGACTATCTACAAAGGGATAAGTCTACAGACAAAGATAAAACAATGACCAACTCAGACCAACTTCTGGCGATTGTTTACTTTAGAGCAGTGGTGGGCACGGGTGGAGCCCCTCAAACGCCTGCTTCTCCCACCAACCTCTCTTTCATGCAGCGCGCACGTTCGTTGCGTACGGTTATGTTTTCTGTCTTCGTTGCCTCATTGTACCGCGCTTGCTGGAAGGGGACAGAGGGCGCTTGGTGCGGACGGTTTTGCTTCGATTGAGGCAAAATTGCCCATCCCTGCTTTAGAGTATGCGGCCTCGATGACCTTGACCTTGGCGTATGTTGCCGAGGTCACTCTCCCGATTAACGTCAAAGAGGTTTCAGCCGTTGCTCGTTACTCCTTAAAATGTTATTATTATTATAGTGATAACGGGCAACGACGGAGACTACTTGCGGATTACTCGGGCGAGTGTCATTGGCAACATACGCGAAGGTCATGGTTATCACAGTGCCTACATTAATGTAAATAAGACGTCAAATACTAGTTTTGTCTTGTGTACTCGTCTCCACCTGTTGTCGAACGCCCTGTATTTGTAAACATTTGATCAAGGTCATTGGATCATTGCGAGCCGTACGCATAAGCAGCGCGCATTTGCTTTAAAAAAAAAATGCTCCAGGATCTTGCACATTGTCCAAAGATAAATGCTAGGTACTTCGTTAATTCCCTGTATAATCGATAGGTCAGCGATATCCGTAACATAATTACACGAGACGGAAGAAGCATTAGATTCCGGAATTTCGAGGCAGCGGACGGATCTGTCGATGAAGTGGCATCGTTGGTGCTGTGGGAGAACGAATGGATTGATAGGGCCGCATTTTGGGAACCCAAGAGGACTGTGCTATTCCTGACGGACGCCCAGATCCGTTACGATAATTTCAAGAAAAAAACAGTATTGTCGATAGGTCGTAACTGGGATATAATGGCTTAAGCAATTACGCAATCGATAACGATAACGAAATCATTGCCGCGTGCGTCAAAAGATGTCCACGAAATTTAGCATTCGTAAACTTTCAGTTAGGAAAACCCTGATCACCGAGAACCCCGATGCACCGCAAACAACGACTATCAGGAATTCCCTGCGATGTTACGATCTGGATGTAATGTCCGGGAACACGTTCGCGTCACCTAATCGTAAGGAAAAGAAAATTATACATATCCCATTTCCGCACCACGAAAATGAATGGTTGTTCTATTCCTTGAATTCTTTCCTGCCAGCGGATACAATTTCCACCGTGATGACTATACAGGAAATTTCGAACAGGTTGAATAAAGCGTCGAAGCCAGGGGATAGGCTGCAGTTCGCTGTAATCTTAAAGGCCTACGTAATGGACATAAACGTCAACAGCATAAATCCTGGAATCATATCTAGGAGATGGTCTCTCATTTGTCATCTCTTTTTTTTTTTTACCATGAATAGCGTTGCGCGAGCTGCTCGAATCGCACGACTTCACGCGTCCTTTCATTTTCCGCAGCGCATTATGCAAGAAAGTCGTCCTCGACGATAACGACTCCTGCATGAACCTCGAATGCCCGTCAGGAAACGGATCACGCGCTCCCATGAACGTAATGAGCCTTAACTTGAAGGTAAATCTAAAAGACGACACGGGGTATCTAATCGGCTGCAAGCTATCAGGAGACGCGGCCGAACGCGTCCTCGGTTGCACAGCTGCCGAGTTCCAGGTTACTATATAAAATATAAGACATGTAGATAAATATATAGTATTAACTCAGTCCAAAAGTTCGTGTCGGATTTCGTATTAAAATACAACAATGAATCGGGTACGAATTTTTGCACTGACCAAATATTTTCGAAATCCACCGCTTTTTAAAACCAAGCATATTCGTGGGCTTTAGGCGATGATAATCCCCCATCGTGAAGACTTGAAATGGAAATATGCATTGGAGAAATGCGACATCCGATTGCACATCCTTGGGCCAACGTCCACCTTTCCGAATGCAATTTACAATATTTTGTCAATCAGCAGCAACGAAGACGATGACAGAGACGGAGACACGGAGCTTCTCAACGAGTTCTCCAACTCGGACGATCTCTAAATGTTTAAATATCGCTCGTTTGTTGCAACAATGATTTGACAGAAAAATTTCTCGATGTTCAAACTCGAAAATTGTGATTTTTCAATAGTTTCACTGTTGCAGTATGTAATCGATATCGTGATCTTTTGTTGTAAAGTACTGCAGTATTTTATTTACTACGATGTAGTTAGTAACGTTTTGTTTCCACGATAGCGCGGTGTTGTTAAAGAATCATTTTCGCTAGAAATAAAACGAGTTTCAAACTTAATGCCGGTTTCGATCAGCTGATTGGTAAATACGCGGTTTGTGGTTATCTATAAACGCAGCGGAATGATTCTTACCAAACGTCATTGTTGACACGTGTGTTTCATTAATTATATTTATTCTATTTATATTCTTTTTATATTGTTTTCATAGTTTGAAGTTTAGGAAGACAAAATGGAAGTGGACGCTCCCGCGAAACCAAATGCTGTCGAGGTTATAAGAGAGTCTCTGAGAGAATTAAACTATGCGGAAAGGAAGGAGCAACGTATGAAGATATTGAATAAAAATCGTGTAGCTTTGGGCAACATTCCGTTGGACTCGGCTTTCACACCGGAATTTGTTGTCGAAAAGGCGAAAGCACTTAAAAAGAAACCATTACCGACAGAGGAGTACAAACAATTACAAAATGCTCTTATTCAGGTAAGTTAGTTTTAATTACTTGCAACTCTAAGCGAATCTATTCTAAGTTTTCCACTGTTAAACATGATTCTAGGATTTCCACTTAATGTCTGTTTTTCTTTCCATATCAGAGCAAGGAAAATGTGAAAGCATTTTTGAAGGTGGACAATATCATATATGCCTTGGTACGCGATTTCTCCAGTCACAATCCAGCGTTGCAACTATCTGCCATCAGTTGCTGTTGCAACATTGCCCTGGGAAATGACAAAGCTTGTACATCGTTGACAAAAAGTATCGCGCCATACCTTATTACAGAATTGGAGACTTTAAATTATCCTCTTTTGGTGAGTTACAAACTGTTCATTGAAAAAGATAATATGAATAATGGGTGTTTATTTTTCACAGGAAGTTTGCATATGGACAGTGGGTAATTTAGTAGTTGAAAGCGGCAAGGCCTTTGAAATTCTTCATGCTCAAGACTGTTTAAAGTACATTATGTCGCTAATATGCCATTGCGATAACACCATTTTGGCCTCTGTAGCGTATGCAGCTATGCATTACGTGCATATTGGTTTCCAACATATCCTGTAAGGACTATTGCTTCGTTTGAATATTTTCTGGAACTGTAATTAATAGTACACATGCTTTCAGTGAAAATGAAATGATCGAACTAGTTAAGACGTGTACACAGAGAAGTCTCTCTTTCGAGAATCCGTACTTTATTTGGCTGCTAGCTTTACTGTCTTCTCACGTTGTCTACAATACGTATTTGTATAATACGGTACCTTTGATAGTTGATTACTTACACCAGAACGCTACGAACAACATCACTGCTGTAACAGAGGCATGGTTTCTCTTATTTGTATCTTTCTACGTTCAAAGAAGTCTGTAATACAGAAATTCTCTCCATTTTATTTTAGATCACAGCATGTACACGGATATTAGCCAACACTGTTAGCGAAAGTTCCGGCCAGTTAGCGAGATTTCTTTTAGAAAATCCGAAGTACGCGGAATCGAGTTCGGAAATGTTAAACAGGCTACTCTCGTGTCAACACTTACACGTTAGGAAAGAAACTTTATGGTTGATAGGTAGTTATAAACAATTTATTATTAAACAAAACAACAAACATTAACGTTTCAATGGGAATAATAAATAATATTTCAGGCAACCTTTACAACCACAACTGCTCCGATATTAAACAAATCGTACAAGACATTATACCCAAATTGTCGTCTCTCAAACAAGCAGTCATCTCTACAACGCAACAAACAATGATAATGAATACCGATTTAACCGTTTGAGCAGGTATATCATGGTTAGCAACATATCGATCACAGCATTCGTGTGCATATGTACAGTGTGTTTCATTTGTCTTGCATTCCGAAATCTTTTAATCTTCCAAATCAAACTATACTTCATCCAGAGACAATTTTTTCGGCGAACACTTCGGAAATATTGTAAAATCCGAGAAAAACGAAATACCCTGTATATATCGTTAATGATTATTGCGAATGGTAAAACACCTTTCCAATCGTTTTGTCCCGAGCATACATGCATACGTCGTTTCGATACAAAAATATTAAAATTATTACTATACAATATATCAACTGTACTCTCTAACAATTAGAATCGTGTTCATCTTAATAATTCATTTTAACAGGGATAAATTGTCGCATTTCTATGGAAGAATGGTCGTCCCGCGTTACGTCTTCTATACAGGGTACTTTCACTAGATTGAAGTAAATGTGGCCCATAATGTCCGCCGTTCGATGGTTGCTCGTTTTTAAACAGCGATACAGCGCCTCGTCGCAGGTGCAGTGCGACCTGCAAAAGGTGAGAACAAGGCTCAACATGTTTTACAGTGGTCCGCAAACGATATGTGATAAAGACATTATGTTCAACAAATCAAATAAATTCTATTTTTCGTACTTAGTATACAAGGAGTAATTGGTGAGATTGTACCGCGTTCGCTGCGCCCGAACTTTAACAGGACAGAGATCATGGCTGCGACAGCACCTGGAACAAAGCGACGGTCCAATTAGAGCGATGAAAATTGGTCCAATTATAATCAGAGCGGATATAATTGAGATCGATTCGCGCTAACCTATCGATCTCTACTTCTTGACCAAGGTCGTGGTAGCCTTCCGCTATGTCCCCTGTCCCACACCATTTGGTCCCTGCAACAACAATGCACGCTGCATCTTCCAATTCACAATGAACGGACTGCGGATTTTATATATTTATAAAAGAAACGATTAGGTGAATTTTAAAACAGTGAGAAGATTAAAAAAATTTAAGAATGCTGATGTATTATTTTCGTCTGGTTGAAATCATTGGAGAAAGTATGAAATTTCTATTTGGCTCCCGTTTCTTACAATCTTCTACATTCAGATTATCTAACAGGAGGATTAAAGATTCACAAAGATCCGCAGTCTATGTGTAGTGCATATTTATGTTGGTAATTACCTGGAAGAATGCCTGAAAGAAGGGACAACGAGCTACTCACGACGCGTGTACCCCTGCTCAAGTTATTGGACATCGTGGATGTCAGAGTGTCCTGTTGTATTTTATCTAGTAGCTCGCACTGTTGCATAAGCTTCGTTATCTCGGGGAACGATACTTGCTGTGGAATCGTCGTCGCGGACAGGTTCCTCAAAACCTCGTTAGCCTCTTCTTGCTCGCTAAAATGATTTCGTTTGTATAGATCAGTATACAGGGCGTCCCATTTAAGTTGAGATTGTAAAAAATCTCGAAGACATGTGATTTAAAACAAACAAACTCAAATGACACTACTAGTTTTCAAATGCGTCGGAGTTTTCAAGGTTATTTCAAGGTCATTTTGTCTTTTTTATCATAAACCCATATTTTTTATTTTGGAATCATATTCTACGTAAAAAAATGCACAACTGTAAAGCTGGTGGCACACCTCTCATTTTAAAGTTGATAAAACTACTAAAAATAAAAATCGCATGAGTGCATCGCATTCTTAGCAATATCAATTTTTAAGGCATCGTTGTGCAGAGGAAGCTTCAATCTTTGCGTTGACCGGTCAAAGCGGGACCGGATAAGAGGGAGTCTACTACTGTATTACAGTCATTCCTCGATCTAAGTCCTTTTTCGGTTCCCTGCCGGGATATAGATCGCGAAGGGACACTATTCGGCTCCAATATAAATTTATAAATAAATTATGTGTATCTATTTCCCGCATGATTGCATTGCAAATTCGCGCAACTAGTATTTAAAGTTGCCCATAGATAGCGTTGGAATATAGTGCAAGATTTCACGCGCATGCGCGGCCAAAACAGTAATGTATCTATATTCTATATCATGACGAGGTAGTAGAGACCTAAGACAGTTATTTTGGCGGGAATGTCTCGAAACAATCTATTCCGGACAAAAAGACTTCAGCACGTGTCCTACGATTTACAAAATATACACAAATACACATGTTATACACTCATTTTTCAGAATCAAATCATACCAATTTTTTAAAATTCTGCTGGGTGCTCAAGGTACCCCATTTTATCGAGAATCTTACTTTACCGAGGTTGAAATCGCCGCGCATGCGCGTGAAATCTTGCACCATATCCCAACACTACCTATAGAGCGCACCACAGTGTTTGCTATCCAAGATGGCCGACAAGTTCCCTTCCGTTTTTCGCCTCACCCCCGCAGCATAATGCACGTGAGCTCCACAGCGGAAGGAGTATCCAAGGGACATAGATCGAGACGTTCCGTTGGACTTAGATCGCGGAATTATTGTACTATTGTTTTAGAACGCTAAGATTTCGAACAAAAGCCGTTCTGTGTATTGCAAGAAGCACTCACTAAACTTCGATCAGGTCGCAGTTGTGCAGCTCGTTGTTGGTCCCGATGTCGACCACCGCGATCGTCTGATCATGATAATAGACCGCCGTGATATCGCCCCTGACAGGTATCCTGGGCCTCGGCGTGGCTCCCGTCAGGCCCTTGAACACGTTCTTGAAGAAGATCGGCTGCTGCACGCTGCTGGAGCTTATCGCCACGAGCAAGAACAATACCCAGCCACGGAAGCACATCTCGAGCCCTTAGAGTACCACTACAGGCAAACAACACAACACTGCGCGTCTTTCCATTCGTGTGGCCGTTTTATTCGCATTCTGATGGTACCCGTATGCGAGTCCTGTATTAGATCATCTCCACAACGTTCCGGAAAAATGGTCCCAGGAAAACTTTGTTACATCAATGATGCGACCGCGAAATTCGTCAGACATAAGTGCGATCGATCGCCCCTCGGTTCTGACCCCGGGAAACTTCTTTCTTCTGTTTCTGACTTATTTAAACACTATAGTCAACGTTCGCGCTACCACAAAAACTCGATCGTCTTGGACTCTGTCGACGCAGCGTTTTTTCCACAGAATCTGAAAGAAACGTGGACTTTCAGTTAACCATGGGAGTCCTCCCCGTGTCTTCGGTACGTTTGTTTTTTTTTTTGTTTAAATGTACCGAGTGGTCCAGCTACTAAAATAGCCACTTAAGTGTCTTCTTCGATTTGCGATTTGTTATCAGTAGAGAAAATGCATGTATTTGTTATCAGTAGACTGTGGATCTTTATGCAAAATGAAAATTGTACAAATCAATTGTGAAACACAGAAGGTAGATGAGAACGTACTCCTTCGTTTAATAATTCTAATTTTCTTGAGATTTTAAGCTAAAAGATATTTATCTTAATTTAAATTACAAAAGTATAAAATGATTTAGTAATTTTCTCCAATTCTTCCAGTGTTTCATCTACTCATTCTTTACTTCATAAGTGCATCAAATCCGCGGTCTATTGATCAGCCATGAAATTTACATTAAAGGTGTGAAAGCAGCCCTCGACCTTGGGGATTAAAAAACACGTTTCAGAAACAGCGTAGTTGTCGAATAGAGAATTTAGTAACGCAAGAAAGCTTTCGCGAAAATCATTCATTCAAATAATATATTAAAAAATTGAATATTTATACAATATTTTTTACGACTTTTTGATCCATTTTTATTCAAACGTGTATTTTGATTTATCGTTTTTTGCCTTTCAGTAAAATTCTGAATATTTTTCCATCGCGCGCGCGCGATTCAAAAAAGAAATAGATAACAACACAAACTTTTACGAACTGTCGGTTTCGAATAACTTGTAAGTCCCGTTTCTTTTATCGTCTTGTTTTCTTGATTGTTTAAGATCCATCAGTCTCATCGGACTCTTTTCAACAATTAATCATTCTTCGCCCTTTATCACAGGTGAAATCTCCATTGCGTTTCTATCATCGAATAAAAATCAACATGCCCGGCGTTAGTTAAATTCGGCCTACACTGGACCATGAACAGTAGCATCCACCGCGGGTGCAAGCCACGCTTCATGGTCCCGCTGCGTTCATCATCCGCGTGTTCACGTCAAGGTTGCACAAGACACTTTTATTCGGACACCGATGGGACGGAGAACCATTTTAAGTTTCACATGAGGATGCAGTGGCTGGAAGAATTATAACAATCTAATATAAGATCTCTCCTACAGATCTATCATGCTACAGATTTAGGGGGTCTCCAGATAAGATGATGCTATTTTCTCCAAGCCACAAACTGCGCGCGAACGATCTCCCAAAATTGGCGGGCCGCGCGTACCGTACCTGGTAACAAACTTTCCTGGATTTGAGTCATCGTCGATCGGCGGACATGCCTCGCACCGGAGGAAAAACTTTGCGCACAAAACACTGGAGGTTCGGCAGAACTCGTCTCGCCGGAAACCGCTGTTCCTGTGAACGTTGCGGCTTGCGTATCTATAATGCACGCAAGCGCAAGCGTGTCAGGAAGCCGACACCGTCGCCGATCGAATCCAGGATGTGTATAGCCTGCCAAGTTTCAGAAGAGCCCGCCCCTCCCCAAAAGGAGCCACGGCTGGATCCAGCGGTGGGAATATCGTGCTAGCTGCGCCCCTCTCCCCACCCATCCGTCGCGGTAATCATTTTTAAAAGTTATCAAGCTGCACAGCTCCGAAGGCTACACACCTGTGCGTGCTTCCCCCTCCCCTCTTTACCGTCCCTTCTGCTCTCTCTCCCACTACCGGTTTTCGTCGCGATGTTACCGAGGTACATTTGGGAGAGGCCAGATACGTGTACCGGGGGGACCCACATTCAGGGAGACTAGGACAAAGAAAGTAGGACGAAAAGCGTAAGAAATTATGCGGCTAGCGAGTGGTCTACTCGGCGATCCCCGAGCATGATCTCTTCGAAAGAGAAATCCGTTGGAACGCGTCAGCTACGTTAGGAGAATTGAGTCGGCGCGATCGATACGTATTCGTGCGATGACCCGAGCCGTACGAATTGCCTGCCGGCGGAAATTTTAGAATTATTCAAAGCCTACGGTCCATAGTTCAATACTCGGATCAATGGATCTATCAAAAGCACAACAGTTTCGTTTTGTGAGCCTACAAGTCGCCCCCGGTCATCTAAGAATTTCATTTGGCATTGCAATGGAAAAGAAGATTTTTAAGCTTTCTTTTTGGTATACAGTAAATCCTCCATAAACGTATAAGCCTTAGGGGGGGGGGGGGGATAGTTATGCGTTTATCTGTGACGGGTAGCTATATTTTGTGCTTCTAAGGCCGAGCCGAACGTAGAGAAGGACAGCGCGTGTAAAGCGAGACCACGCGCCGGCCTTTGAACTGGGCCGGCGACTGCGACTCTCCGCGTCTCTTTCTCTTTCCCATACGTTATCCTTCCTTGCGCCCGAAACGTTCATCGTCATTTAAACCACTAAATACTACAACAGTGTTTACACAGTTAAAATCATATCGTGTTTGGTCTTTTTTTAATCAGAAAAATGCCACGAATATATCGATGAAAGTTTCATAAAAATATAAGTAATATTAAAAAAAAATTAAATATTGTCATGACGCACGGGCCTTTGGATTGTGCCGACGACTGCGACTCTCCGCGTCGCATTAGTAGCGGTTCACACCGATATACCCGAGCTGAGATAAGATTACTAGAGTGGAGGGGATATATTTTCTGCGTTTATCTGGTACAGCTTTTATGCGTTTATAGAGGATTTACTGTAGTACGATTATTGAAAATCCTATTAACACATTGTGGCAAATGCCTCGACGCCAATGTGTTAATAGGGTTCCGTTAATCGAAGTTCTGTCCGGATACCTGGTCAAGGTCACATCATCTATCGGTAGCGGCTTGATAGATCTTTCAGATGTTCAGATGCTTCACAGCTGAGAGGTTCTTCGTGAAATATCTTGGTAGCGATGAATAAATTATTTCTTGTTAGTTATTTGGCGATTATTATGTAAAAGATAATTTTTAATACTAGGTTTGCGGAACACGTGAAAATGACGAGTTTTAATATTTTTTAATTTACGATTATTGAGACTTTAAAAATTCTTTCGTGAAGAGTTATTCAACAAATTTGTTTCCTTGGGTTTGTATTATAACAAAATGACTAAAACCTTGGATAAATTCTCGTTATTTTTACAAGGCAATATAAAATAGCTATTTTTAGCGCTCCGCATGCCCAGTGTTAAGCTCGTGAATTATAAATGTTAAAATGGACAAGTCAGTCTTGAGTGCGAGACGGTCGATTTATTATTCTGAATTCGGACAGAAGTTTACAAACGAAGCAGACTTAGTTTTAGCGAGTCGAACGAAACGTTTACAAACAAGGTGGATTTGGTAGGGTAATCGTTTTACGCTGGACTGTACTTCGAGCACGTGTACTGTGAAATTTAGTCGGCCATCGTTTATGCGCATAAATATTCAGTTTGATAAAAGCCGGGCAATTTTCAAACCGGTAATCTTGCGATGATAATGGCGCGGTCAAAGTAAAACGGAACGGAATCACCTTTTTCGTTAAGACTGGCTCGATTTCAGGGGTTGCTGCTCGTGAGATGACGAAGTCGTCTTCGCGGCAGCGTTCACCGGATACTGGTTTCCAATCCGTGTTGTGCTCAGCGTGATGCTAATAGGCGTAGCATTCGAAAGTTGCTGGCGAACCGGGCATTGACGGTAGCCTGGAACGAGAAACTCCGTGAATATCGAAGTTCGTTTAGAGAAATATATTGTCGTTAGTATGCAGCTCGTTCGAGCTTCAAAGAATAGTTCAAGAGAAGAGCGACCTTCCTTTGACCTCTGACGAAGTCAACACTGCTGACGTTGCACTAGAATCGATCATACTTCGGTGCAAATATTTAACGCGTTGTTTATCGGTTGTAAGTAACAATTGAAACATAAAAGATGCAGTTCGTCTTCTCACATTCTCGCATTTGTTGTTAACCCTTTGCACTCGGAACTGCTTTAATTATAAAACCAAACATTCCTTCCAACCTAGAATATTTCATTTTATTCATATGAAACCGATCCAATTTACACATGAAATATTTATAAATGTTCGGTAATTTATTAAATATAAATTTAATAATGTAAATAATATTTCTAACAATGGTATAATAATTTTTAGTGACGCCTCGGAGTCGCCAGTCGAGTGCAAAGGATTAAAAATCGTGTGCGTGGAGTCCACGAGCGACAGAAGTGAAACTTCTTGCTTATTGGGTGTAGATAGAGAACAATTATTAGTATGCATATTATTAGTGCAACGGTTCTTTCGTAATGAATGCGAAATTGTCATAAAAAAAATTGTCTCAAACGAAAAATTCTGTCGCTGAAGCATTTTATTCTTTGCGATATATACCAAAATGTTGGCTGTGTTTCTAAAATCGTCGGTTGTCCAAGCGGTTAAGGAGTTGGACTACCAAGCGGTAGATCGGGGTTCGAATCCCGTCGGAGTTAAAAAAGTTTTTTTCTCCGTTAAAAATTTTCTTTACATTCGACTTCCGTAACGCTCGACTTCCGTAACGCTAGAAAATTGTAGCCCACTCAGTAAAGAAGTTTCACTTCAAAAACTTGCTAACAGACACCGCGCGGAACAATTAAGCGGAGGAACGTTTCCATTGAGTAGAGGGGGGGGGGGGGGGGGACTTCCCGTGACCTTTGGCAAAGTCAATGAACACGAAGATAGTGAATTAGGAGATTAAACTGCGGATCTTTACTTTCTATTAATATAAAATGTAATGAAAAAAAATCTTCTCGATTCAATGTTTCGAAAATCGGCTGTGGCAAATTGGAAAATTGCGTGAAGATTTGCAGTCTATTGAGGACAGTTGACGTAACTGGACCAGTGTCGCCAGATCGCTGAAATTGAGGGGAATACAGTTTACCACCTCTCCGATGACCAGAGTAATATGTACACGTTGCGCGGCACGTCACGTGACCAGTCTACGGTCTTAGTGAGGGACGACGTTGGAGTGTGCGCAGGAGTGGAATGGGATAGTGGAAGGGGAAAAGGAGGAGAGGAAAATCAACGCAGTTTTGGGTTGATCTGGCGACACTGGGGTAGTAGTCCAGTGATGGTATATGGTCTCGGTTTTTTCGCACATGCGCGACTAAATGCAGGAACGTACCGTACGTCTTATATTTGTGGAAAAAGCAGGGGAAAACTGTTATTGGCGGAAAACCAGACAGAAGAGTGCAAGACGACACGACGAGACGACGGTACTTCGAAATTTTGGTAAGTTAATGTTAATATATTCGATTTCATAATGGCAACTAGTATTGGAGAAGGAGCTACTTGTCAATTCATGTTTGCAAATCGAAAAAGAATTTGCGAAACTATGCGGTATGACTAAGCTACCCTATTTTAGCCCAACTTTGTACTTTACTGACGCTAAAATCGTCGCGCATGCGCGAGAAAACCGAGACCATATACCATCACTGGGGTAGTCTCGTTGTTTACCAGCGTGATGCGGCCCGGAACAGTGGCAGCAAATAGGGTTGTTCCGTGGTCTGGGGCAGAACTCGACGCTGTGCGGTTCTCCGCATCGAACGCAGCGCGGCAGGTGTCTGCAATTGGCAGCCATGTGCCAGAAGCCCTGGCAACGGTAGCATTGAAGGACTCCGTCCCCTGTTTGGAAGTTGGTCGCTTCTAGGAGATTATTCGCCATTCCCGAGCCTGGTTGCATCGGGCCACCTCCGTTTCCGGATCCTCCGCGCCACCAGCGTTCCGGAATCGCGTTGAATCGTGCCGCGCCGAAGAAATCCAAGCCCTGACGCAGCAGTAGCTCGTAATGTCCGGCGTCTAACACCTGAGAAGAATACTTAAACAGAGTCGAAGCCAATGACCGGATCATCAATCGCCCGTCAACGGTAATAGCATCATCAGGTATACAAAAGTCTTGACGACTTCTATCGATAGAATGCACGGCGTATGTTTACTTTATGACATTCTATAGTTCGAAAAACTACGGTACGACATCACACTTGTTCTGTCCCAACAAGCGACTATAGTAAGTTCTAAAGTTTGTCACGGAAATAGTGCCACTGGACTTTAAACTTGCTGTTAAACAATGTGTACACACGACTTGTCAATGGAAACACGTCGGTCAAAGACCACGAAATTGATAGGTTAGGAATAGGATCAGGATGGAAAGGTAGAATTCTATTTCCGTACAGTTAAACCGAATGACGTATCTAATCGTTTTGTAATAACAGGTCCGAAGAAAGTTGCCCGTAGCGGATATCTTAATGATGTGAACACTTTCACGGATCGAGGACAAGAGCTCCATTACACAGAGGTCGTTTCGAAGCGATACCGGAAGGTAACTCTCAGTCTCAGAATCGCTACTAAAAATTACTGTATCGTTACTCAAATTATTTTTCACATTATTATATTTGCTTATATTTAATGAATTACTAAACGGTTAAGTATTGTATGGGTAAATTGCATCATAAAATTAAAGAAATCCTGTAGAATGGAAATGTTTTAGTGTGGAAGAAATGTTTGGTTTCCGAGTTGAAACAGTTCCAAGCCCAAAGGGTTAAAGGGTGTACCTCGACGCGGACGTATTGACGCCAGCGTTCGACGCTTCCTGCAGCGACGCCCTGCTTCGACAGCGCGGAATTGATGTCCTGAAGAGGAATTGCCCAAGGAACGTCCCGCAACAACACCGCCTGCCTGTAGCGGGAGTCCTTTGCGGAGAACCGAGCTACCTACGTAACGCGACAATCGTTGTTTAATAAATCTTCGGTTGTCTGTTTCAGTTGGCAGTATCAGCGGAAAAAAGAAATTCCGCTGGAATTCTTTAAAAGTTGCGCGATCCAACGGGTCGTTGCGCAAGGTACATTCGTTGCGCAAGCGGGAGAGGAAAGCGAACCGTTGGAGGGACAACGAAAATGTTTACTGCTAGCAGAACCGTTTCAACATGGATACTTGTACGGGTCCTTCGAAGACACGTGCCAAATCCCCGCGTTGCAGAAGCTTCTCGGCGTCAGCTTCGCGGGCGAACGCCGCGATCAGGCCGCAAGGAGTCTCGGAAACGTGCCAACCTGCCAATGGGTCCGAGATGCGGATCACATCTTCCAGGTTCGAACGTAGCAGTTCCCCACCTGGCGTCCCAAATTTTCATGTGATACAGCGATGACGAAAAACGTATCGACACTTTGTCTACCGATAAGCAACGAGCTACTTTCATATCTTTTGGAATCGTTAAGCAAATTACTAAGCCTCCTATCTAAATAGGACACAGTCGTTAACACTAAAACTACCAACATCGGTCAAATGACCGGTCTGAAATTTTTAATTTATCAATTCTTGGAACTATAAAGATGCTTCCTGAAATGTTCCAAGTGAACTGAATTATTTAATTTTGATAAGACGACATAAACCAGCTGCTTTTAGCATTGGGCAGGTTTAGTGTTAAACGATCTACCAACAGGCTTTCGATAAATAAAGCGTCGACAAATATTCGAGTAGCGTTTTTCCCATTTGCAAGTAGTTCTGCACATGTTACGTGTCGAATGAACGTTGCAGAACAAGTTGCGGAGACGCTGGCGCAATAACCACCGATTGCATCAGTCCGTTGGACTCGTTATAGCAGTTGGAGCACGGCTTTTCGATTATGCTTGGCGAGCATTCGCAAAATGACTTTGCACCACTTTGAAATAATGTGGAAATTCAAATAGAAACGTGTTGGCAGCTGTTGGGTCTCGATGTGGGACAAGAATTGTCTGTGAAAGTTATACGAAACGTTCCAACAACCCCTAACGTGTTTGCATTATATAATTCAAAGTGTTCAGGAATTAGGAAAGTATGGCAGCCGTTTACGCAATGGTTTGTCGAGACGTAGAAACATTAGAAACGACTACCTTGCGTTCCTTGCACTTGGCCTTGCGGGCCAACGGCACGCGATATGTAGAGGGAACACGTGAATTCTTCTTGGCCGGAACCACGTGCCCGATCGTTGCAGAAATCAGACGCGTTCGGCTGCGGGATCGCGACTTGCAACGTCGCATCGTCCTTCTCCTTCTGAGGGGACTCTTCCTCCATCCTGTGCACCTCGTGCACCATCCAACGAGCTCCTAATCGACAAAAACATTTTTGCTATTTTTCATCGAGATTAGAAAGCTATCCAACGGTATTCGCTCCAAGGACAATCGAAAGATTTGCTCCGAGAGCGAACAGATTTTATCTCCCGGTACCAAGGTAAGTAAGACGAATTAAGACAAGGTGAGACACTTTACTTATTTCTTGGTAAAGCCTTCGCCGGGGTACTCGTGAGATTTTTTTCTAGCGATTGAATTTAACCGATTAACCGGTTACTATCTGGGTATACGGGTAATACGGTCACGGTTCATCGCATACGGGTTAACAGTTTTTTCGCTGTCGAGAACGTCAACTAGAGTCCGAGGTATTTCTATTAATCTCCGACATTCGATGAACGTTCGTTCGCGTGAAATCGGTGTAATCATGAAATTGGCGTACACGCCAATTTCCGGTTGTATGATAGAAGAACAACAACTTTGCTGACAGACTCGCGTGTTTCTTCGACGGAGTAAAGTATAGTCAGTATGGCTGATTTCGAGGTTAAGCTTATCGCCTAATCGCAAACAAAATTCAGATCCTTCTGCAGTACAGCTGCAGAAAGCGAGTGAACGGATGAGTATAATTTCCGAGGGTATTGTTCACATTGATCATGACAGTACGATACCGTGCGATTTCTATCGTGATGCGAAAACCATGATTTTGTAATTACGGTTGTCCGGTATCGATGCGATAGACGACGTACCGATTTCCCGTTGCTCTATTACTGATTCCCAGCCACTTTGTCTCGAGCCACTATGTCTGGCGATGATCGAATCACCCTAGACGTTTTCTCTGTTCGTTGTATTCACGGGAAAAAGAAGCCAGGGCCGAAAAACACATGGCCCAAATGCTGGAGCCATTAAGCGGCTTCTTTCACGATCGCAACAATATCCTTACTCTCTCTTTTTTTTCGAAATCGAAAATCTGATCACTTCGCTGGGGATAGTTGCGTCTGATAAAATATCTGCCGATGTTGTAGGCGAATACTATTGCTAATGCACCCCTTGCGGGTATACGGAAATACATTCTAAAATCGACTCAAATTTGAGTCCTCAAAAATCACAAAATTTCAACGGGAGTGTATTGAAATATAATTCTTTATTCGAGTGAAAATAATCCTTGCCGCTTTTGTCATAAATACTCGCAAATTCTGTCGGTACAATTACGTCCGTACAGCGCCACAACATGCAGCGGCAATACATTGAAACTGTTAGACAAATGTTACCAACAGTTGTCATGTACCGACCTGTCGGTAAGGTTTGACTAGAAGTTTGAGCGTTTTGCCGCTACGTCAAGTGGCGCTGTACATACATCGAATTAAGCTTCATTGTTTCACCACAAGCGACGCTATTGTCGTCTTCCTGCTCTGCACTATCGGCAATCTTCTGGCTAGCAGTTTGACCGTTTTGCCGCTACGTCTGGTGGCGCTGTACGCACCCCTCAACGGAGCAAATAATTCTTACCGCAATTTACATTGTGTCTTATGACGAAAGCGGTAAGAATCATTTGGGAAGACATACGATTCTCATAGTGAGGGGAGTGACAACCTGAGAACATGGCAACCTACGACCCATATAAAAGGGGCTACCGCTCAGGAGAACCTCAGTCATTGTCAGTCATCAGTCCCTTCCGAGCTTTCGGATTCGAAAGAGGTGTTTGGGAGGTTAGAGGTCTCAAGCTCGGAAACTTTGAAGAAACTACCGGGAGACTCTGATGGTCTTCCAAGACCTTCCGATGACCCTTCAGGGCCCAAGCATACCGTTCTGCTGTCTTCAGCGAGCATTGAGGCCCACCGCGAGTGCTTAGGAGGTCTTCGGTGTCACCTCAGACTCCATGGAAGACTCCTAGGCAGGACTCCGTGGATGTCTGTCAAGGATATGCAGTGGGTCTCCGTAGAATTTCGAATGATCTTCATAGACCCCTGGTATACAATGCTTCGTTCTATTCCTGTTGTAATCTTGTAACTGATTTGGTAAAGAATAAAGAATATTTGTTACAACAGAAAATGTGTTCTCTCTTCCCATTCTTTATAAGAAGTTCGATAATATGAAAACTACGTGCCACTTCTTCTGTTATTATATTCGCCTAATAGCAATCTAAAATTTTCGGCAATTTTTGGAAAAACTCGAAACTTGAATGTTGTATTAGTAGAACATGATAGCGATAGAGGTCGCACGAAAATCAGTAGTACAAGTCAACGACAAGTCAAACGACCAAAAATTTTGGAAATTTTCGAACACCCCGAAAAATAAACTTTGTATTAGGCGAACATGATAGAGAAAGAGGTCGCAGGAAAATCAGTAGTACAAGTCAACGACAAGTCGAACGGCCAAAAATTTCGGAAATTTTCGGACACCTCGAAAAATGAACTTTGTATTAGGCGAACATGATAGCGAAAGAGGTCGCACAAAATTCAGTAGTACAAGTCAACGACAAGTCGACCGGCCAAAAATTTCGGAAATTTTCGAACACCCTGAAAAATGAACTTTGTATTAGGCGAACATTATAGCGAAAGAGGTCGCACGAAAATTAGTAGTACAAGTCAACGACAAGTGAAACGGCCAAAAATTTCGGAAATTTTCGGACATCTCGAAAAATGAACTTTGTATTAGGCGAACATGATAGCGAAAGAAGTCGCACAAAATTCAGTAGTAGAAGTCAACGACAAGTCAGGCGGCCAAAAATTTCGAAAATTATTGAGAACCCCGAGAAGTGAGTTTTGTATTAGGCGAACATGATAGCGAAAGAGGTGGCACTATATAATAAGGGTATATGATGATAAAATTCGTTCATAATTCCACATCATCAGTAGTGCAACTCAGCGACAAGTCGGAGGTTTGGGGAAGATTGGTAGGTTAATAATTATACACACAGATAAGTATTTGTATCATATTGTCTTTATTCATTGTTGACTTATACATGTATTGAAGTGTCTAGATTGGATCGGAGACGCTCGGCGCAACTTGAGACTTCTGCTATACTGCGGGCAGCCGCCACAGGCGAGATAAATATTTGGAACAGTTATCGATAAAATACTGTATTAACACGAAGAAACAATGTTATACTCAATTCGCAATACGTGCACGTACGTGATGCTTCGGTTTGAATGTTGAATATGACGTTTATAAAGCCTCTTTATCCTATATATCGTTTGTGATAGGACTTTCATATTCTCCTAATAGAAATCAAAAGCTTCAGACAGTGGCGCCGTTTGTTGTGAAATTACGGAACTTCGTTTGGCGGTCCGTACAGGGACACTCCACGTAGTGGCGATACGCTCAAACTATTAGCCAAAGTTAGCGACAGATCGGTGCGTGACCAACAGTCGGTAACAGTTGGCTAATAGTTTCAGCGTTTTGTCGCTATGCAAATTGGCGCTGTTCGGACCCCAGAATGGAGCTTCTTATTCTTGCTGCTTGTGGCGCCACTATCGTCTCTGCGCAAATGATTCTTGCCGTCTATTACTTTGCGCTTTCCGGCAAAAACGGAACGATTCATTTGAACTTCATATATCACTTTTAATGTATATGATTGTTGCAAATAATTACATTTATAATGACTACAAAGCTTTGTTCTGTCATGCGATTCTTCCATTCTGTGTTACTCGGCGCGCTGACACAATTAATGCGTTCCAATATGATAATTTGTAATTCCCATGAAAAAAAGAGTGCTCTAATTGTACAATATATGACTTATTGAGCTACCGACAGGTTGGGAATGCGATAAACTTCGTTTCTTGTCGGAACAAAATTTTATTTATACCTGCACTCGTGTATTATCACATATTTTCTAATTTCAACCATGAAAATACAGTTTTCTCGGGATAGCACAAATGATCGTGTCTTTTTCATCGTGCGTTGCGTGCAACGATCATAAATCTTTATACAAAAATATCGTTTCGAAATTGTTGGGACCATCGTGGATTACTGTAAAACCGCACAATTCTCCGGCAAGGGGGGGGTGGGGCAAGTGTAATTATTCCGCGATCAAAACTATTTGCAATTACGATCGTCGACGGGGTTACATATATACATATACACAAGGATATACATATACATGGGAAGTGTACAGCGTGCACAGATTCCGCGTAAGAATCGTAACGCGATGAGTTCGGGTCGCTCGTTTCGCGTTCAACTTTGTACAATTAATCAGCGGCTACCGGATAAACGAGAGAATGACGGCGGTAGCGATCGGAGAAAGTGTGTGGAAGGCACTTCCTTGGCACGTGATCACAGAAGAACGCAGGTACTGTGCAACGGGTTCGCGTGGTCCTGAACGAGTCGTAGGCGTCGAGCGTCAAATAGGACGCTGCGAAGCTTCGTTTCATTACAGATCAGAAATTCAAAACAGAAACAAACTGATTCTTCATAATTGTCTCTGTGACCGACTGACTGGTCCATCTGTCTGTCTATGTACGGAAGAAAACAAAAAGAAGACACGAGTTGTGAACGGCGTTGGTTCTGTAGCAACGTAGTTGTTCGGTAACGACTCTAAGACTGATGTTCGTCGCGTGAAAAATGGTCGTGAGATCGATGATAACGATGATGATGACGATGAAGACAATGGATATGATGACATTATATGATGAAGTCGACGATGATGACAATTATAATAACAATAACAATAATAATAATAATTACGTAGTATTAATAATAATAGTGACAACAACAATTATAATTAAAAAAAAAAGAGAAAAATGCATTCCACTATGCAGGTGTAAATCGTTTCTTTCGAATGTTCTTTTCGTGGGCGTCCGACATGCGATTGCGGATCGGTTCGGATCAGATCGGATCGACGCGCCAGTTTCTTTTTTGTTCCTATATGTTTCCGTCTGCTTTGTACACGTCGTATAAATAAGTAGGAGCAATGATTCTTCTAACGGCTAATAACTTAGTAGAAAGATACGCGTGGAAATATCTACAAGTATGTATAAAACCATTGTTGTATTGCAACGTGTTGCTCCTGGAACGCTTTCGAAGCGAGGGGTGCTGCGCGAGAGATCGTGGATCGAGGATGGTTCTCGCAGATCGATAACCGGGCGGCTGTTTACGTACAATACAAAATGGCAGTTGTGTTGCGATAAAAACAGGCGGGCGCGCAACCAAAGAAGGCGTCGAACGCGAGGCTGATTTTTCTTTAATACTGCTGCTTTCCGAACGATCGAGCGATTTCTCGGGCTACCGGCCCGTCTGGTAGACGTTTACTCGCCCATAACCCGCGGCGCCCGACTTATAGTCTCGGAACAGACCCGTCTAAGCGAATTTTCGAAATTCGAGGAGACCTCGCGTATTTATACTTTTTAGTTTGGCTTCGTCGGTCGTAAGGCACGTAACGTATTTCGTTTAACGAAGAGGGACGCTATATAAAAATGTAAAATCTGCATTCGCTCGTCTCACTCGCTCGTCTCACTCGCTCGACTTTTCTGCTTCTCTATCTCGCACACTTTCTTCCTTTCTCTCTATCTCTTTCTCACCTACGGTATCTCTTTCTTTCTCATATCACACGCTCACACACACTGCGTTTACTCCTAACTCCATCTGAACATCGCGTAGAAATAAGACGTTCAGCTCGACTCGCCAGAACAGCTCCCCGCACGTCACGTTGATATTTTCGAGAGTCTATCATCTACAGGTTGTTCGGCAGCGGTTGAGAGAAAATACAACGGATTATTTTTCAATTCATCACGACACGAAAATCAAGAATTTCGTTTTTGAATTTGTAACAATCCAAATTAATCAATCAAACCCCAACCAGTTAGATTTCAAAGAGATCTTGAATCAATTGAAAACGAGACTATAATCATTATTTTTTTAAATCCGCATTTTCGCCTTACATTCTCCTGAAGAATCATCTAAGACTCTTTAAACTATTACTGAACAGCCTGTATATTTTCATAACTAGACTGCGGATCTTAATGCAAAATAAAAATTGTTCAGTTGTACGGAACAGAAGTTGAATATGCATTTCCTCTTCGAATAATTACTCGAAGATGACGTAACAACATTATTCAATCCTTCCGATGTCTTCACAGATCGGTATTCGATCGAGCCATTTTCGTCATACGTGCATAAAATCCGCTGTCTCATCATAGCTGTCCTGCGTTTGATATCACGCGAAGGATCAACGATCAAAACGTCAACGAGGATGGTCGCGGAGCTGTCCCGGTGAGTCGCTACAAAAATATTTGCGAAAGAGATCGCGCGTTTGATAATAAATATGTAGGAAGCGATGAACCGTGCACAGATCGCGAGCCTCTACGAAGCTGGTCATGCTCTGCGGGATTGGATAAATGGCACCGGAAAGCGCCGAGGACAACAAAGAGGATGTGGCTAAACTCCATTCACTTTGTCGCAAGATGTTTCTGAAGATGCACATATATCGTTTGGTAGATTGTTCGCAAACAACGAGCGTCCACAGAGCTTTTAAAACGCTTAACCGGTTGACAGTACCAAGAACGCGCCTGGCCAGTAAACAACCGGACCCACGTTCCTTCCGTGTCCCAACTTTCCAGCTTCGCATAGCGTCGCGACCCGTTCTGGCAACCGATTCGACTGTTTCGCGCGATCCACCGAGCACTGTAGAAACGGACGCGCTCGCCGATTCAAAAATAGTCTCTCGCGCGATCGAATTGGCGACAGAGAGGCTGAGGAGCCGCGAAACAGAGAGAGAACGAGAAAAGGAGCGAGCGAGCGTCCGTCGCGCGACCAGACGCGTCGTCAATGCTGCGTCTCCGATATTGTCTTCACGGGCTCCAACCCCTGCTTCTCGTGCCTCTCCTCGTCCTTGTCCGGGTTGTCCCACGACTGCCTCTGTCCGGACCCGAAGATTATGTAGAACACCGCGCACACGATGTAGACGCACGCCGAGATCATGAAGACCAGCCTCCACTTTGCCTGCGTTGGCTGCAAAAACAAAATCCTTTAGTTACGCTCGATCCGCAAGAATAATGTTGAGGAGATGCAACAGCTAGTATCCAAGGAACTAGAAACATTTGGATAAACAAGGTTCTACAGCACGTTCGATAAACCGGGTACGCGAAAGGGGTCCGCAAAGTTCGACAACCAAAGTGAGAGTCTTCCTGTAAATTTCATGAAATGTAACATTAGCCCTAGGTACCCATTCGATTAGTGGGCGTGGCTGCACCGGTGTAACCACGCCCACCGGGGAGGGAAGGGGGTCGGTCCTTAGGGTTTGAGCTCAGCTCCCCTAAGTAGGATCGGCCTTACCGTCGTTCCCCACCGGCGAGGTGGGGGGGAAGGACGTAGCCGGGGGCCGTCGGACAAGAGGGCCTATTACCCAATTGTCCAACGGGCGGTTCCAGGGAAGGAGGGGACACGGTGTCTACCGTCACCGGGTCCCAAATAGGTTGGCCGGAGGGGAGCTTCTCTCCTCTTCCGTGTGTGCATAATAGAGCGGTCCAATCCGGAGGTGATGCTTGGTGAACCTGGAATGGGCACAGGGGTCCAGGGCACGGTAGAATGTGGGGTTTAGTTGGTATGCCTGGCCCCTTGGCTATCTCTCTTCTACAGGCGAGGGGGGAGGGTGTATCCATAAGGCGGATTCCCCACATTTAAAAAAAAAAGTTAACCATTCGATTGACCGTCGCTAGGTAATACGTTAAAGCAGAAGACAGTAAAGTGTCGGTTGTAGCGCGACAGTTGTCGAGGCATCGTTCTACATAAGAGACTGTGTGTGTGCTCGAGCAGAAGCAAACGCTGATCAATGAGATCAACGACAGAGATAATTACCGTTCCGACGATAATGTATCCGGCGGTGATCGGAGCGAGAAGCCCGGCAAGATTCGCTAGGCAATTTGTGAAGGACATCAGCACCCCGGCGAACCTCGGCGATATGTCCAGGTGGTTCACTTTGAACCCGGAGTAGATACCACCGTTCAAGCCCACGCCAACCGTCAGGATCGTGACCGTCAGCCAGGAGTTGCAGCTGGTGTACGAGGCGCCGATCAGCGCGATCGCAGGCCCGAATTGACCTATGCTGTTGATGATCTTGCGCGTGTACGTGTGGTTGAACTTGCCCGTCGAGATCAGCCAATCGGCCACGTGGGAGATGAACATCGAGAAGATCCACATGGCTAGGTACGGGAGCGAGGAGATGCTGCCATTCTGATATTAATAAAATAAATACGTGAATCGTTAAGTACGGCAATAGATCCTGAGATCTGATGAGTACAAAGAACGAGGACTTACCGATTTAATGTCGAAGTGGAGTATTTGCTTCATGAAAGTGGGCAGCTCAGTCATCAGCGTCTCGTATCCGTAGTTCTGGCCCATGTGGGCGATCAGGATGGCCCAGAATGGCAGCGAGGTGACGATGGAGCGCCACGGCACTGGAGGAGACTGCGCAACAACGGAGAAACATGATTCGTAGCGTATTCAAACGATAGCGTAAAGGTTAGGGGTATAGCCCGCGCAGCGAGAGTTGGCACAGAGAAACTTGTGGGTACCACGTGATGCTCCTACTCAGTGATAGGAATGTTGGCGCTTTTCACGCGCATGCGCGGCGCTTTTAGCCTCGGTCAAGCACGAAAGTCGGGTACCTTGGTCGCCCCTCTAATTTCGCAAAATTTATTATGATTTGATTTTGAAAAATGAATGTACAACATGTGTACGTATATATATATATTTTATTATATATATATATATATATATATATATATATATATATATATATATATATTAAAATGTAATATATACATACGTACATAGAATATATAATATATAAATATATAATATTTATGTATCTATGTACAATATAATATAACTTACTCTTCTTCATCATCTTGGGAATAAGGAAGGGAAGGGTACTAAAATAACTTTCAACGAAATATATAATAACAAACCCACTACTTTCGCCCCAATAGTACCCCACAAACTTCGGACGTAGCTTCGGTGCTGCCGAAATTTGCGCATGCGCGTGAAAAGCGCCAACATTCCCATCATTGCTCCTACTACGCGCTACACGTCTTCCGCGATTGGCCGAATCGCTTGACGAAGACAGCAAACGAGCGTATTGAGTGTGACTGTAACAGAGAGATGTGGTGACCACGATGTAAGATGGTGGTGTCGCTGAGCACCTATGTCGACCGTTCCCGCCAAAACGTAAGCGTAAGAGTGGGATCCACTGATCAGTGGTGGGATCCGCAGCGTTGCGTCAAGAGTGGGGACCGCCGTTCTCCCTGCACCCCACTGATGAGATTTTGTGCCAACTCTCGCTGCGAGGACTATATCAGACACCAAGATTTTGATCAATACATAATATTGATACAGTAGAGTCCTTCTTAACCGTCCCAGGTGGGACTGGACCTCGGGAGCTGGTTAATCATCCGACTCATATATGCAGTGGGTCCAAAAATTATTTAAATATTACACTGCCGATTCACGAAAAATTGTCGAAACGTTACACAAAAGCGTTATTTAAAAAATTTAGAAATAAAGCAGGGAATGGTCCTAAACATCATCAATTATATATTTACAAGAATGATCAGTCGTCCGAGGATTGAAAACTAAAATGTGTATCTTGTATTCCTCTATAAGAAAATTATAAATAATAATCCTCTCCTCTGTAAGAAACATAGTCAGAGTACTATACTCACGGTAGCTCCGGCGCTGCCCCACAGAGCACTCAATATGTACTTCTTCTCATCCTCAGGGATACGGGGGTGGCTCTCAGGGTCCTCGAAGACCATCAGAAGGAACGCAACGCACCAGATGGTGCCGACCGTTCCGAACACGTAGAAGATCGATGGCCAGCCACCGGCGAAGCCGTATTCGGAGAGGATCCCGCTGAGCGGCATAGATATCACGGTGCCGAATTGAGCACCTGTACCGTAGCATGTGAAAAATATCATCGATTAGTGGCGCGCGTCACCGAGAAGGACGCAGATTACGATAGAAATAGAAAGAGAAGTGGACACGCAGAACAGGCATGTCCAAGCGACGCAAGCCAGGTACACCGGCCAAGGAACGCCCGCGAGCCTAGTCCACGCCCCTAGGAGAGCCACGATCGCGCGGTGGGGGGCTCCGGAAGCGAGCTTACTCGCTGGACCCCCTCCACGAGCCACCCTTGCTCCTCCCTAGGCTCGCAAGAGCCCTACCCAGTACAAGCCAGACAGGGGGACTGAGGGGAACAGAATTATCCTTTCTCTGTCGTTACGGGCTTAGTAGCGTGACATTGTGACACATGCACGACGGAGACGAAACGGAGTTGTAACGTATGTAGACTAAGTGCTGGATTAACAATTAAGCAAATTACGCACGTGCCTATGGCGAAGGCGGGCACCATAGGGATTTTCTGAATTTTATATCTTGTACATAGTGATGATATTACTAAGTGTTTGTGTTCATGTGCGTCCGAGTGGAAAGATGAGAATCAGTAGCAGGTGAGCAAAATTCTAACTTGTGTTGAAAATGATGGAGTGTACACCGAAATGCACTAGTGCAGCGGAAAGAGGAAGGTCTTTTTTGACCTGCGTTTTATTGCACGCCTGGTGCCACGTTTTCTGTTTCAGCGCTGAGAGGCCTAGGTAGCCATAGGGCAAATCGTTGTCAGTCGGTCCGAACTAACCTACCGAGCAGGTCACAGTCCGTGAACACTTTCTTTGCGTTTTTTATATAGAGTCACTTTGTGTTACGTGCAAGTATTATTCACACTTGATATACGTGTATTCCATGTGTTGTTTCAACTAATAAACTAACGTTTATTATAAAGGGTTGTCACATTCATTCGCGCAATACATACCTGAACCCAACAGAAAACACTTTTTTAGTAAAAGTATCGAAAATCCCTAAGAAATCGTACAGGTCCAGCCTACGTTGAGTTTAAGTGATCTTGTTTTAAGGGGGCCTCAAAATCTTTTAAGTGTTTAGGGCCTCTGAAGGTCTTAATTCGGCGCTGGGTAGAGTGGGAGAAAAAGTCCTGATCTGGCTTCACTAGTCCTTTACCTGGACATGCCTGACGTAACAGAAGAAGTAGAGGTAGACATAGAAGACGGAACGGGAAAGGAAGAAGCGTGTGTCGAGACCGGACGGTCGATCCGGTAGCCTTTGGGTACACGCTGAGGTCCATCGGTAGGCCGCGGGTAGCCAAGAGAATTGGCATTCGGAATTCGCGCGACGAAAGGAGGTCTAGGGCCTCGTAGAGCGGTATCGAGGAAGGCAGCGAACGAGCTTACCGGCGTAGACGAAGGCACCCATCCTGCTGCGTTCATTCGGCGGTATCCACTTGGCCAACATCGCGTGCGTGCAAGGCACAATTGGACCCTGCAATAGGGATAATCCATTCCTAGGGGGAGGAAATACACCCGAACGATCAAAAAGCGTTCACACATCACACGGCAATTTACGTCGTGTTAAGTTTCTCTTTTTGTTTTGTTCTCTTTTTAACCTGTTTACTGGGAGGGGGGGGGGGAGAGAATAAGTTTTCCCATCCGTTTACTACTTACGAATGCCGTTCGATTCTCGTTTCAGCGCTGAATCCTTTTCGTTTCTTTTTAACACATGCCAGACGGGCGTTACCGAACAAAAAACGTTAGCGATCGAGATCCATCGAGCTTTTTGGTTCCCGAGCTCTTGCCCCCTCTCTCTCTCTCTCCGTTGAACCGTTGGTTCGTTCCGATTGTTTTACACACGTGGTTCGAAAGGTTGCCCAGTGAACAGGTTAACGCGTTCATTTATACTCTTTCTTTTCTCGTTATTCGTTCGATGATCGTCACTTTATTTTGGTTTATCCGATCGTCGAGATAGAGAGACAGATAGAAATAGATAAATCAGGGGGGGGGAAAAGACAACTTACCTCGCCCAGGCCTTGAATGAATCGGACCACCATGAGCCAAAAGTACCCGGCATTGGCAGCTACCGGCACCAACAACCCGAACACCGAGTTGATCAGCATCCCGACCCCTAAGAAGTACTTGGACCCGTACCGTTTCGCAAGTATTCCGAACGGTATCTGCGTGATCACGTAGCCGTAGAAGAACGAGCTCAACAGGTAGCCCTGCTCGGTGCTGTCCCAGACGAGCTTGCCGTCGCTGTGAGTCTAAAACCGAACGACAAATTGCAAATCATGCTACCATCCAATAGATTCTAGTCCAGGCATGTAAAGAAGTAGCTCACTTGGAGGCAAATTCGAGGGAGACGCCCACTTCTCCCACCCGCGCGTCTCGCACCCCGTGGCGGCCGTAGTGCTCCGAGCTCCTCAGACCCGTGCCTACCGCTTGCGGCATGTACTGCCTGCGTGTGGCATTTTGGGGCTACTCTCGGACCCACGGTAGGCACGGGTCAGTGGAGCTCGGAGGACTACGGCCGGCAGGGGGAGCGAGACGCGCGGGCGGTTGAAGTAGGCGTCTCTGTAGATGCTTGTTGTAGCCCAGGCATGTCCAGAAGTAGCTCACTTGGACGCAAATTCGAGGGAGACGCCTACTTCTCCTACCCGCGCGTCTCGCACCCCGTGGCGGCCGTAGTGCTCCGAGCTCCTCAGACCCGTGCCTACCGCTTGCGGCATGTACTGCCTGCGTGTGGCATTTTGGGGCTACTCTCGGACCCACGGTAGGCACGGGTCAGTGGAGCTCGGAGGACTACGGCCGGCAGGGGGAGCGAGACGCGCTGGCGGTTGAAGTAGGCGTCTCTAAACATGTTTGTTGTAGCCCAGGTATGTCCAGAAGTAGCTCACTTGGACGCAAATTCGAGGGAGACGCCTACTTCTCCCACCCGCGCGTCTCGCACCCCGTGGCGGCCGTAGTGCTCCGAGCTCCTCAGACCCGTGCCTACCGCTTGCGGCATGTACTGCCTGCGTGTGGCATTTTGGAGCTACTCTCGGACCCACAGTAGGCACGGGTCAGTGGAGCTCGGAGGACTACGGCCGGCAGGGGGAGCGAGACGCGCGGGCGGTTGAAGTAGGCGTCTCTGTAGATGCTTGTTGTAGCCCAGGCATGTCCAGAAGTAGCTCACTTGGACGCAAATTCGAGGGAGACGCCTACTTCTCCTACCCGCGCGTCTCGCTCAACGTGGCGGCCGTAGTGCTCCGAGCTCCTCAGACCCGTGCCTACCGCTTGCGGCATGTACTGCCTGCGTGTGGCATTTTGGGGCTACTCTCGGACCCACGGTAGGCACGGGTCAGTGGAGCTCGGAGGACTACGGCCGGCAGGGGGAGCGAGACGCGCTGGCGGTTGAAGTAGGCGTCTCTAAACATGTTTGTTGTAGCCCAGGTATGTCCAGAAGTAGCTCACTTGGACGCAAATTCGAGGGAGACGCCTACTTCTCCCACCCGCGCGTCTCGCACCCCGTGGCGGCCGTAGTGCTCCGAGCTCCTCAGACCCGTGCCTACCGCTTGCGGCATGTACTGCCTGCGTGTGGCATTTTGGGGCTACTCTCGGACCCACAGTAGGCACGGGTCAGTGGAGCTCGGAGGACTACGGCCGGCAGGGGGAGCGAGACGCGCGGGCGGTTGAAGTAGGCGTCTCTGTAGATGCTTGTTGTAGCCCAGGCATGTCCAGAAGTAGCTCACTTGGACGCAAATTCGAGGGAGACGCCTACTTCTCCTACCCGCGCGTCTCGCTCAACGTGGCGGCCGTAGTGCTCCGAGCTACTCAGACCCGTGCCTACCGCTTGCGGCATGTACTGCCTGCGTGTGGCACTTTGGAGCGACTCTCGGACCCACGGTAGGCACGGGTCAGTGGAGCTCGGAGGACTACGGCCGCCACGGAGAGCAAGACGCGCGGGCGGGAGAAGTAGTCGTCTCCCTCGAATTTGCGTCCAAGTGAGCTACTTCTGGACATGCCTGTTCTAGCCCATCACCTCGCGTTCCCTCCGATTGTTTTCTTAAAACTAGACTCCGGATCTTTGTGCAAAATAAAAAATGGTCTACATTAATTGCAAGGAAACCGGCAGTACCAAGTAATAATTTCTTTTCTTCTCGAATAACTTCGAAAAGCTGGAAACAGTACATCGATATTCTTAAATCCTTTCGATCTTTGTACTTTTTCAAATTGCACCTACCGGTTTTTGCCATAAATGCATAAAATCCGTGGTTCAGTTATTAAGAAGCCTGGTAATGGGCGCTTCCGTTAGCTAGAGCTAGTTAAACCATTATCGAATGCTTACGGTCTCAGCGACGGTCGTGTTCTGGTCGTAGCCGCACTCGTAGGTCGGGACACCATGGTCCTCTTGGTCTCGGAGCGCCGTATGGTTCACCATAGCGACGATCGCCACGGACATGTTGGTCCTCATCACGTAGGCGTTCGCCATACCCAGAAACAGCATGAACGTGACCACATGGCGCGTCCCGATCCACCCTGAAACGATAAAGATACGGATACGGTCAATGGCAGCGTCACAACCCTTGCGTTACGTAATCGAATGATATCGTCGAGAAAATCTCATCGATAACGCCTATCGCAATCAACTTGCGCCAGTTGTTGCGACAACGCTCGGTACAGTCCGTTCCTCGAAAAGAAAAAATGGCGGACGGTTTTCCCTACCAATGTTAATTCTAGATAATCATTCATCTAACAATTTGAACAATTATCTACTTTTCTATTAAAAACTAATAATAGGACTCTTGAGTTGTGCTATATTGTCTAAACTAAATAAAGGGAATATATATATAGGGTGGTCCACCTAAATGTAGCCACATAAATATCTCCTTCCAGCAATGCGAAGGATAATGTTGCCTATAGTATTACTAAACATACATTTGCAATTTGCAACCACCAATGCTTGCTAATACTTCCAATACTCCTGTTATTATTTGGCTTTTACTTTGGCTTCGCTCCTCCCTCTCTTTTCCCTCTCTTGTCCACCTCATTTTCCCAATAAAGGAAATACAGGAGTACCGATCGTGTCCCCTGTTTCCGTAGGAGATGAGCGCACAGTGTCGCCAGATTAAGACTGGTCTCCCACTCTACCTTTCCCCTTCTACGACGCCGTTCCCCCATTTTCCGGAGGCGAGCTTCCCCACGCTCCCACCATGGTACGGTCACGTGACGCGTTACATCTCTGTCGTGCAATGTCACGTGACTAATCTGGTAATGACAGAGAGGGAGTAACTGCATTCCCCTCAATTTCTCCAGTATGGCGACGCCGCATAGGCAACTCCAGTTAACAAGCATCCCGAGTCCCAAAACGATCCATCGAATACAATGCTTGCTAATATTTCCAATACTCCTGTTATTATTTGGCTTCGCTCCGCCCTCTCTTTTCCCTCTCTTGTCCGCCTCATTTTCCCAATAAAGGAAATACAGGAGCACCGATCGTGTCCCCTGTTTCTGTAGGAGATGAGCGCACAGTGTCGCCAGATTAAGACTCGTCTCCCACTCTACCCTTCCCCTTCTACGACGCCGTTCCCCCATTTTCCGGAGGCGAGCTACCCCACGCTCCCGCCATGGCACGGTCACGTGGCGCGTTACATCTCTGTCGTGCGCGTGTCGTGCAATGTCACGTGACTAATCTGGTAATGACAGAGAGGGAGTAACTGCATTCCCCTCAATTTCTCCAGTATGGCGACGCCGCACGAGCAACTCCAGCTAACAAGCAACCGATCCATCGAATACTCGCAGAGAAGTCGGCGACGTATCGTTCTCAACGGCGGCGGCGCTTCCTCGAAAATTTATTATCAATTAACTGCGATCGACCGAACGACCCCGGCAGCACCCGGTTGCGTCACTTGGCGCGCAGACTACGTGCTCGCCGCTGCGAGCAACAAGTTAACGCGAGAGCAAAAGTGACCAACTGGGAAGAGAAAGATCTCTTCGCTGTCCGATTCAAGGGTACGATGATCGATAGAGCGGTTCGCCGAGAAGATCCCGAGATAGCGAAGCCCGCGGAGATCATTCAGAGCCGACTCCCAATGACGTCGAATGATCGACGACGCCGCGGAGCCGATTCATCGTTTCAACGGAATCGATTACGTGTGTCTCGGCTGCGGAAAGATAAGCCGACCGACGTGGTTCGACGACACCGACGTAGCCTGATTTCAGCTGTGACCTTTGCCAAACCATTATTCGATCGCTATCACCCTAGCTTTGGTTTACTTTTATTATTAATAATGGTAGCCAGTTAATATAATTTGTTAAAAAATCGAATGTCCTCTTAACCCCTTGCATTATGATTTATTGTACGGTTATAGTGATTATAACATGATTGTCGTCCATCATTTCTTAGAACAAAAAGAAAATCTAAATTTATTATATGCTTTTATATTCCCCAATGGCTATATATCGACAGCAACAAAATCAAATTTTATTTCAATTCAAAGGAAATTAATAAGTTACATATTTAATAGATGTTGTTTGAAATTCTTATCACGAGTCTGACTCTTTATTATAGTGCAAGGGGTTAGGTTTGCGGAGCAGTAAAATTGATTATTTTACATTACTTTATAAAAATAATAAAATTGTATTTACTTAGATCTTTAGCGATTTTTATTGCAATATCTACAGAAAAAAATAAATCTATTTAATAATTCCTCACGAATGCCTCCTTACACTCTTAATAAACGTAAATAAGAATATTTTAATCCGTCATTTTGACGGGCCCCGTAAATCTAGTGTTAAAAGCAAAAAGTTATTGTTTATAGCAAATAAAATATCTGCATTATACATAGTAAATTTCTTTTTTCTATTTTTTTCTTCTTCGTTCGAGACGAAAATTGTAAAATCTCAGACGGAGATTGAGACGTGAAAAGTTGTGGAAAAAGTTCAATTTATTGTACTAGTTGTGATTTTTGTGTTAAATTATATACATTTTTATATTTATCGTTTTTGATCCTACAATATGTACTTCGAGTACAGAATAGTTTACTACAAAAATTACACCTGAAAAGCTATTTATAATTTCGATATTTGTAAAAGAAAAAATTAGAAACCAGTCATTGTGACTGTTCCGGTAGTCCTCCTAGTGTTAACAATCGAGTTGGATCGCGATTCAACGGCCTCTTATCGGTTTCGTGCATCGATATCCTTTCGATTCGGCTAATCACGAAGATTCGCGATGGTCGTTGGCTAATTTGGTCGCTGGTGTGCGGAATTCGGGGCGGACTGCCGACGAGGCGGTTCTCGAGTCGCGGACAATGACGTTTTCTCGTTTGCGAAATTTCTTCCAAGAGGCAGGCCCCCTTCGACTAGATATTATTATCGTTTATTGTGTCGAGAGTAGCGAGGAACCGCGTGAAACGCGCGGAACATGCTGAACACGCGGAACACGCGGGATCGACGGTTCGTAGGGCGACCCGTGCGAAATAGAAACAACTTTTCGCACGCCGGTTATATTTATACATAATTTCCGGCCGATAAGACCGAGTAATAATGACGCGGCTTATTATTAGATCCGATGCAAGCTTTATTTTCGGCCCGCAACCTATCGCCGTATACTCGCGATCATTTTGCGCAGCTTGTCGCTTGCGCGTGCGAGACTCGTAAAGGTGTGGACACACTAGCAAGTAACTAGTGCAATTTTTTTTTTTGCTACAGCGATTCGATAATTGTAAACGCCTCTGAGATAGCGATCAGCAAGTTGAACTTGCGATAATTATTCTCAGAGAGCGGGCAACTCGGACATTTATCCGGGGCGCCATTTTGACTTTATTTAAAAAAATAATATAAATATTCTTAGAGGGCAGCAATTTGTCTTTTTGTCCGGGGCGACTTAACCGCTAGAGCGGGCGCTGAAGCCAGGCACCTAACTCGATCACTTCGAATAACTTCGAGCGAGACATAGGGGACATTTAACCGGGGCGCCAGAATTTAGGGGCGCCAGAATTTAGGGGCACCAGGATTTAGGGGCGCCAGAATTTAGGAGCGCCAGGATTTAGGGGCGCCAGAATTTAGGGGCGCCATTTTGACTTTATTTAAAAAAATGTAGATATTCTTCAGGGGCAGCAATTTGTCTTTTTGCCCGGGGCGACTTAACCACTAGAGCGGGCGCTGAAGCCAGGCACCTAACTTGATCACTTCGAATAACTTCGAGCGAGACATAGGGGACATTTAACCGAGGAGCCAGAATTTAGGGGCGCCAGAATTTAGGGGCGCCAGAATTTAGGGGCGCCATTTTGACTTTATTTAAAAAATGTAGATATTCTTAAGAGGCAGCAATTTGTCTTTTTGTCCGGGGCGACTTAGGGTCTCTGCACACCCATTCGGGACGGGCCCCGGAGAGTTTTTTTACATAGCTTTGGTATAGGCAGGGGTCTCTGGGATTCTGATCCGATGTGGTACCGATGCTTCCCTCGCGCGACCGAAGGGCCATAATTATTGCACTTTCGAGCGCGCGTTGACAGTCTCCTCTGTGCATAGCACAAAAACAATGTTTCCAGGGACTCCACACCTCCTTAAAGTAAACTATCTAAACTAACTAGCTAAATCCCGGTCCGGCCCGTCCCGGATGTGTGTGCAGAGACCCTTAACCGCTAGAGCGGGCGCTGAAACCAGGCGCCATTTTGGCTTTATTTAAAAAAATATATATATATTCTTAGGAGGCGGTAATTTGTCTTTTTGTCCGGGGCGACGTAACCGCTAGAGCGGGCGCTGCTTTCCTGTTTTGGCAAGCAATCGTCGTGCAAGCATGGAACTATTAACCTTCGCGCGTTCTTCACGATTCCACCATTTTGTGTATCCAGATGCTGTAAAATGTATGAACTCTTCTCCAATCGTATCTTAGATCGACAAAGAATGCGATTATCGTCAGCGTTTCGTGAGATCCCTCGAACATCTGTTTGCTAGGATTGAACAAATTAAAACGTGTAAAACAAATGCAAGTTACGTCTGACCCCGGTTCTCGATAAGAAGCTGCAAACCAGTTCGAACTGCTCGGCACACCCAACGATGTAACCGGCGAAAGAATAGATAAAGGGAGCAATATTTATAGTTGTAAACTATCGTGTGAGATAACACAAGCAACGATGGCGTTTCTCGATTTCGCGCCTGTGTCTTGCTCGGAGTTATTCGAAGTGATCAAGTTAGGTGCCTGGCCCCTAGAGCGGGCCCTGAGGGAAGTTTACAGTAACCGAATGTGCGACGCGCACGTTTGCGTTCAATTTATAATATCAAAGAGCACATGAATTTTGACCAATTTTAAACTAATTTACAAATCAAACAATTTTTAATTTTTCTAGACAAATATTAAAAAAGTGGAGTAGAATGAAATCTCAATTTCCCGTGGTACATAATGGTCTTTGTAGATCCAATATGAATATATTAGGTTGTCCCATAAATTCGTGCCGCGGATTGAAAAGTATTTTAATGAAAAACCACAGAAATTTTATAGTGGCGGTATAATATCTTTACCAAAAATGTGGGAAGAGGTTGTAGAGAAGGTGGTTATATTTTTTCGTTGACTTTGAAAGTACATTTCAAATATTAATTTAAATAATAAAACAGTAAACGGCACGAACTTATGGGACGACCTAATAAATTGCCCTAAATTCTATCGAATCAAATATTCAAATATTTCTTTTTGGAAATTTTTACAAGCCGTACAATGCGTCAAGATCTGCAGTTTACTGTTAACGCCTTAGGTATGTTTCTTCTGGCAGCTGTATGGAGACTCGAAGCATGATTCATCAAGATACTTGCTTGCACTGCGAATTTTATGCGTTCATCATAAAAATGTACAGGTGAAACATAAGATAGTGAAAATATTAGAAGAACTCGAGTGTATATGGGCACGTTAGTTTTATATTTATTAAGATTATTAACCAAAGAAATAAATTCCTATTTAACTTTCTTCTCTTGCAAACGGTATACAAATATTTTATTTTGCATAAAAATACGCAGTCTATACTTTGTTGATACAAACAAGAACGCTCTTCCTTGATTGTTAATTGATAGATCAATTCCATTTGATCGAGAAGTTTGAGGAAAAATTACGTCAACGAACGTTCGAAAACAACAATGCGTAACTCGATGGGAAAACCGCCAGATTGGAGACGCCGCTGTCCGGTGCAACATCGATGCAATCGACACAGCCCTATCGGCCTGCACGTGTCAAGTTCGAGGCTTGTTCATAGCTCTCGCGACGAAGCGGTGCCGGAGGACAAGAAGGCTCGTTGGCAGCTCGACGAGTTGTGCGTCAGGCGTCCCGACGTCGCGCGTCGTCGACGCCACCGACGACGACGTAGAGATGGCGTCGAGTTCCGTGCACACGAATCAATTTCGAAACGCAATACATAATTCTCTCCCCCACTCACTCCTTCGATCGGAATTCGAACTCGGAATTTCTGTGTTTCGAAGTACTCGCAGAAGGGAAATTAAATTTATCGTTTCAATGTACTTGGCAACTGGTTGTGCATTCTCAGCCACGCCCAATAACGAAACCACACCTATTCGTGATATGGGCCACGCCTATTTTATACAAAGCGAGCAACACTTGGGAGCAAGGATCTTCAAAGCTACATTGTTGGGAGGTGCAACAGAATGTAGACTGGACAAAGCAAAGATTGCTCTGGGTTGGGACTATCCCCGCTTCGTAGAAATTGGTGAGAAGCCACGCCCATCGAAGGCGTTTTGCGAAGGCGGAACCAAATGGATTATTTTCTATATCTTTCTATGTCTCTCTGAAACATTGCTCAAAGTAGATACGAATTGATACGATTACAAATTGTTTTTGGGGCCAATGTTTCAACTCCACTGAAATTGGGTGTGAAAAAGCCACGCCCATTTAAAACACTTTACTATCACGTTCATTGAAGGATCATTTAAAACATTTTACATAGAGATAGAGCAAGATGGATATTATTCTATAACATTCATTGAAGGATCACGAACACGAAGGATCATTGGAATTGAGAGTAAAGAAGCCACGCCCATTTAAAACATTTTACATAGAGATAGAGCAAGATGGACAGTATTCTATCACGTTCATTGATAGATCACGAACGCGAAGGATCACTGAAATTGAGAGCAAAGAAGCCACGCCCATTTAAAACACTTTACTATCACGTTCATTGAAGGATTACAAACACGAAGGATCACTGAAATTGAGAGCAAAGAAGCCACGCCCATTTAAAAAATTTTCCATAGAGATAGAGCAAGATGGATAGCATTCTATCACGTTCATTGAAGGATTACGAACACGAAGGTTCATTAAAGGATTACGAACACGAAGGTTCATTGAAATTGAGAGTAAAGAAGCCACGCCCATTTTAAACATTTTATGTAGAGATAGAGCAAGATGGATAGTATTCTATAACATTCATTGAAGGATCACTGAAATTGAGAGTAAAGAAGCCACGCCCATTTAAAACATTTTCCATAGAGATAGAGCACGATGGGCAGCAATCTATCACATTCATTGAAGGATCACGAACACGAAGGATCACTGAAATTGAAAGTAAAAAAGCCACGCCCATTTAAAACATTTTCCATAGAGATAGAGCAAGATGGACAGTATTCTATCACATTCATCGAAGGATCGTTGAGATTGAGAGTAAAGAAGCCACGCCCACTCGGAGCACCTTCCGCAAATGGAGCGGGTTAACGATATCTCACGAAGTGACATTTAAGTTCTGTTTAAACAGGAATCAACGAAGCCACGCCCACTTGAAGCTTTCTCAATAGAACGAGGGTGTGGATGTTGTCCCATCGGGTGCTTTCGGTTTCTCTTTCCAGGATAATTGCTCCGTGGCCTCTGAGAGGCAATCTAGGAGGTTCTCGGGGCAAGGAACGCTCGTGGCTCGTGATACTAAGGGTTCTGATGTAATCGATGATAGTTCGTACCTGCTTGCGAAGTACTCGAGCCCAACTCTGGCGGGGTGTCGCCGCCGAGCAGCTGACTAGCAGCCGACGAGCACGTGCTCGCGAGTCGAGTCGGTGGAAATAGCTAATAAGCCGCCTAAAGCCGTGGCACGCGCTCCACGGAATGCCCGTGTGTATCCGTTCGTGCAATCCTCGGTCCTCCGAGAGGTGAGAGGAGAGAAGAGGAGCGAAGAGGAGCAAAGAGGAGAGAAGAGGACCGATCTTTTCGACCGAATCGGTTTTCACGCGATCGAACGATCGACTAGGATTCGTCCGACGACCGAGAGCCGAGCGACCTTTGGCTCGAGTCGCGCCACGGTCGGAATTCGACTCGAGGAAATGGAATGGTCGCGTGATTAGGTATCGATACGGTGGCTTATCGCCTGCTCGAGATCTCGAGCAGGTCGATCCCACGACTGCCGATTCCCATAGAATATTCCGACAAATATTAGAATTTATATTGTTAATTAACATCATATTGTGTTATATGATATACAGGGTGGTCCACATAACTCTTAACAGCTCAATATCTCGAAAACTATGCCATCGATTTTAAAGTTCTTGGTCTTAAATTGCATGGATCTGAAGGGCCTTTCTAACTACATAAACGTGAAGTGGCGACCCCCTTCCCCTTTAAGGGGCGGGGGGCACTTCACGTTTATGAAGTTCAAGAGGCCACTTTTTATGGGACTTCGATGACCATATTTGTGGCACTTTTCTAATAAAAATGATACCAAATATGATATAATTCCGATAATATTTACTTGTGTAATCGACGATTAAAGTTTATTCTGTTTGTCTGTCACCAAAACTTACTCCATCGTCAATTAAAAGAATAGATATGTACGTATAATCAGAAAAATTTTGATCAGAGAAATATTACAAATATGATGGTAAAAGTCTCCTGAAAGATTAATTAGTACAAAATAAAAATCCCCAAAATTCCAGTGAATATTTTTTTAACGTTTTTTTATAGAAAATTCAATTTTCTACAAAAAAGGTCTCTTGATGTTTTACCATATCTCGCATAGTTTCCGAGATATTTGCAGTTTTATAAAAAACAATAAATCTACTTTACCGGCTAAATGGAGCCCATTGGATACTTGTTATATACACATTTTTTTCTTAAAATGATCCCAGGAACACAAATATAACCTTGAAAGTAGGGGCCACGGTTATCGTAATCGTGCCGAAAAATGCCACAAATATGGTCATCGAAGTCCCATAAAAAAATAATGAATAATGAAGAAGTCGAAAATTCGGATTAGTGTGGTCTCACCGATATACCCGTGCCGCACGGTGTCATATTCCTCGGCGACCGAGGCCTCTCGAGCTTCACGGCCCCTCAAGGGGGTACACCCCGCACTAGTGGGGATATCTCAGGGACAATTATGTCGGAGACATTTGGGACAATTACCGATGAAATACTGTATTAATGTTCCTCTTTGAATCTTCACACCGTTTCAAATTCCAGCTACTCATTTTTGCAATAAACACCTAAAATCCACAGTTTAATTCTGGTAAAGCTTCCGGTCAGATCAATTTCTCATATCGTACCGACCGATCGCGTATTTAATCGGATCGTCCCGAAAGTTTGTTCGGTTCTTATTTAACGCATACATCGCGAGGAAACGGCGCGGTTAAATAAGACAAATTGGAGTTGCTTAACAATGTTGGAGGTGTGCATTGTGGTGCGAGCAAATATACGTATATGCACATAAAGATTCGTACGATTTAAGCTTTGATGATTCGATGAGATCTTCGTCAACAAGCCTGGATACTTTAATGATCAGGTGTGATTACGCTGCGCTCGGAAACTTTTCCGAACGAAATGAATTTCGTTCTTGTAGACGGGCTGCTGTATTTTATTGATGATCAAAGTTTTAGCGCACGGTTCTGTCAATACAATTTCTCGAACAAAGATATTACGAAATTTTCTTTGATAACAGTTCAACGTACACGCACAGGATACTATGGCTTAATTACCGCTTAATTGGGTTTCGCAATCGTGAATGGAAAATCTAGGACACTTCAGCGATAATTTGTGAGGCAATCATTTTGTAGTAAAGATTCGCTGACGGGCTCGGTTGACGGATCGCATGCAAACGATGGACGAGCGTACTATCTCATCTTTCGGTTGCTCAAGGTCGAATTCTTTAGCAACGGACGAAGTCGGTTTTTCGGTTTCGATCGAACGAAGATGGACAAGAGCGTGGAAAGAGGAAGAATAATGTTCCGCGAGTGTAACGTTATCCTCGAACGTGTTAACTGTGCACGCGCGCGCGTGCGCGCCAAGAACGCTGGGAAAAAAATAATTTAACTAGAGAAACACAACAAATACAATCAATTACACTTTTTACGTCTCAATCTCCGTCTGAGATTTACAATTTAATTCGGCGAAATTCGGTACGGCATCACCCTACACTCCCTACATATACAGGGTGTCCCACATAAATGGGAACACCTAAAAATCTGTCGTATTTACAGTGCTATCAGAAAACTTCAAAGGACAAAATGACACTATTGCAGGGTGCAAATATAATGGTATAGAAAAAAATTTTTTATGTCGTGTTTTTTAATGAAATTTCAAGGTCACCAATGTTTTTTTAAATGGAATAGTATATTTTTTTATACGACAAATCCTGGCGTAAAAATGCAGCATACTTTATACCAGTAAGAGTTACTTGTATAAATTCGTTCGACGTTCAATTACGTCTCAGGAAATCGACAATGCCTACAGATCATTTAATGCAAGATTGCAATAATGCATAAATGAGGATGGTCAACATTTCGAACATTTATTATGGTATGTAAAGGTCAACCCGCCGTAAACAACGCGTAATCTTTGCTGAAACACGTAAATTTTAAACTTCCATATTTTATCCGCTCCAATATGATTATTCTTGCTCAAGGTCATTTCAAGGTCAAAAAGGTCGTATCCACTAAATTCAGTTTTTTATTGTCTATCATGCTATCGTGAAAAAAATATACTATTCTATTTATAAAAACATCGGTGACTTTGAAATTTCATTAAAAAACACGACATAACAAATTTTTTTCTTTACAATTATATTTGCCCCCTGCAATAGTGTCACTTTGTCCTCTGAAGTTTCCTGATAGGACTGTAAACACGACAGACATTTAGGTGTTCCCATTTATGTGGGACACCCTGTATATTTTTTAAATAAAGCCAAAAGGGCGCCCCTAAATTTTGGCGCCCCAGACAAATGTCCGAGTAGCCCGCCCCTAGAGCGGACCCTGAGGGAAGTTTACAGTAACCGAATGTGCGACGCGCACGTTTGCGTTCAATTTATAATACTAAAGAGCACATGAATTTTGACCAGTTTTAAACTAATTTACACATCCAACAATTTTTAATTTTTCTAGACAAATATTAAAAAAGTGGAGTCGAATGAAATCTCAATTCCCCGTGGTACATAATAGTCTTTGTAGATCCAATGTGAATATATTAGGTTGTCCCATAAATTCGTGCCGCGGATTGAAAAGTATTTTAATGAAAAACCACAGAAATTTTATAGTGGCGGTATAATATCTTTACCAAAAATGTGGGAAGAGGTTGTAGAGAAGGTGGTTATATTTTTTCGTTGACTTTGAAAGTACGTTTCAAAATATTAATTTAAATAATAAAACAGTAAACGGCACGAACTTATGGGACGACCTAATAAATTGCCCTAAATTCTATCGAATCAAATATTCAAATATTTCTTTTTGGAAATTTTTACAAGCCGTGCAATGCGTCAAGATCTGCAGTTTACTGTTAACGCATTAGGTATGTTCCTTCTCGCAGCTGTATGGAGACTCGTAGCATGATTCATCAAGATACTTGCTTGCACTGCGAATTTTATGCGTTCATCACAAAAATGTACAGGTGAAACATAAGATAGTGAAAATATTAGAAGAACTCGAGTGTATATGGGCACGTTAGTTTTATATAATTAAGATTATTAACCAAAGAAATAAATTCCGAATGAAGATGGACAAGAGCGTAGAAAGAGGAAGAATAATGTTCGCGAGTGTAACGTTATCCTCGAACGTGTTAAGTGTGCACGCGCGCGCGCGCGCGCCAAGAACGCTGGAAAAAAATCGATGGTTCGAGGACAATGCCAGTGGATACGCAGGTTCTTGCGCGAAACGTGTAATTATGTATAGTAATCCCGGAACAGCGTGGCGATAAGTTGCTGAACAGATTCTCGATTTCACGTTCCTCGGCCGCGATAACGCGTGCGGCCTTTGCTAACCAGCGATTCCCATGTCTTCGAAAAAGTTAGGTTAATTGTCCCGACCTACGTAAGAACCTTCAAACTTTTACGATAAATATGTTTCCTTCATTTTCATGTAGACAACCGTTTATATGAATAGTTTAAGAATAAATAACTACTCCCCCAAGTACCTCCCCTCACCGGCGATTCGTTTGCAAATTTTTGCAAATTCATGCAAAGCAGCGGCAACGAAGGCGTGCTGCGTCATCTAACGATAAGATACATCTTATTAATTAATAGTTAATCTTGTTGCAATATCTTATTCATCGAGAGCATTGAAAAAATCGCACCGGAGATAACGCACCGAGAAATGCATGTACAGGGTGTTATTACGATACGAACGCGTCATCGATTACTATTAATAAGTTTATCTCGGACGGAATCGTAGGTACGCGTTATCTGGCTCGGAGTTTCAAGTTTCGATAAATTTTGAATATTTTAAGACGCAGCCGAGGAAATTGAAGATGATTGTGATCGCTCCGAACGGCTGTTTCGCCCCCTGAGACTATGCTATAGCACGGAGAAAATGCTAGATCATGATGCGAATGTCTTGCTTTATCTGCACACGAAGGCTTGAAATTCTCCGAATTTTCTAATTTGAATTCGCGTCGATAATACGTTCTGTCGATAAAGGGCGCGTCGGTAAAGGATCTGTCGATAAAGAAGTTGTCGATGTAATGGTCGGTAATGGAGGGCTTTTCCATTTCCCTCTACCTCGAGGGTTGTTCTATTAAAAAAATATCTTTACACAATTATATACATAGACACGAGTTTCAAAACTACAAGAAAAATCTATGTAAAATAGTAACATCATTTTTGCGTTGATTTTTACGCAGCAGCTCGTCCAGAAACTTCGACATTCGGACGCAAAGATTTATTGTTCGTAAACAATCTAATTGACTCGAAGACGACAACACAATTGTGTAGCACTGCTACATAACTGTGCAACCTCGATTCTTTTCCAGCACTTTAAAGATATGCCAGTCAGCTTCCGGCTTCAAAGATATTGCTACGATTTCGACATCGGGTTTTTAGTCTCTTCTTCCGAGGAAACTGACCGTTCCAGACATAGACTCATCCTCAAACCCGTTCCCATTTATTCGCACGAGTCGTTACACCTATCACGGAGCTTTTCAATTACCACGCCCGCCGGCAACGCCGACGACGCGTGACCATCTCTTTTACATAAACGAAGTCAACTTAGTTGTATGCACGGTCGCCATTCAAAGCTACAATGCATAGCGTAACGTTCCGGGAATCCGTGACTGGACTTTGTTGAACTCTGTTTGCACGTTTCATTACATTTCGCAAAATTTCGTAACCACGAAGTTTCCTCAAACACAAGCGATCGGAAAACTGATGGGCGCTTTTGGGGTAACGTCAGTTCGAAAAATAGAATACCGATGGGATTGCATTTTTTTTTTTTTGGTATGCTATTAATAACTTATCATTATAAGATAGCACACGTCCCCGATGCAAATTCATTTACTAATGTTCTAACAACAATGCGTAATTAAAGTGCAACGATTTTCGTTGGCCGAGAACGTTCATTTAATTAAGAGAAACAATTACAAGATCGATAGAATGAAATTGGACGCATCTCGTCCTGTTATTAATTATTTTGATATTTTCTGGCCCCGCGTTTTAAATTAGTGCCAAGCGTCGTTGTCGTGCACGATTGTAAAGGAACTTTGTTCCATAAATAATTAATTAAAATGATTATATAAATGAACGAGTGAGATGCACAGCGCAGAGGGCGACAGAGCGAGAGCGAGAGTGAGAGAGAGAGAGAGAGAGAGAGAGAGAGAGAGAGAGAGAGAGAGAGAGAGAGAGAGAGAGAGAGCACACGGGAGAAAAGTTCGGCAACAGACAACAGAAGAAAAAAGTGGAGAGGAGATCGTGAACGTGAAAGTGGATGAGGAAAATGTTAGAACTACTTGACGCGGGTACACCCACGCGCGATTATTTTTGCGTGTACGCGGTTAACGCGAACTCGTCACAGCTTGCGCCTGCGAAATGCAACTGACGCTAGCGACAACCAACCATGGCAAAGAAAAAATAAATAAAAAGAACACAGCGGCACCAAATGCCTGAATGAACCTTTAAATTTGATGCTTCAACCCAATGCCCTACAATATCGAGTAAACAAATTACGTCAAATTGTCCGTATTTAATCCAACACCGCCTCACACGAGCTATCTTACACTGCTGGTACTAAATCAATATTCCTACTCGAACGAAGGAGTAACAATCAATATAGAATAGCAGAATATCAGTATAGAATTTGTTAAAAAATAAAAGATATTTGTATTCGACTCCCATTTCTTACAGTCGACGAAGAAAATTTTTATTCTGCAAAAAGATTCGCGGTCTAGTAATTACAAATGGATTGAATAGGTAAATAAAGAAAGAGAAGAGAGGGAGACTAAGTTAGAAGTCGATAGCGTGATTGTAAATAAATCCCGAGGGTTCTAATTGCGTCGCATTCACCGATCTATGCGTCTATTATTCTTGTTGACAACTATCGGGCGGTCGTTTACTTATCGATTCATGCTACACGCTTGAACTTTTGTCGAATCTTTTAACACTAAATATACCACGGTGAAATGACCGACTTTCTATTTTACAATTACTGAAATTACAGAGATGTCTTCGTGGGAAATTGTAAAAGTACATATTTCAATAAAAATGTCACGGAATAAATTCAATCTTGACATTTGAGAAAAAAATAGTGTTAAAGATTAGGAACTTCATGTGGTTGATGCTCCTTGCCTAAATCAATCTTTAATGGTTTATTCTATGTTCTTGCCGATGTTTATGTGATATTGATTTGTTCCGACTCCACTGTTCTGTTGTTTATCATTACACCATTCTGTTACATCGTCATCCCTTGTATCATACTATTATTTTCCTCACTGTTAATATAATAAACTTTATTATAACCACAATAGGTTATGGGCCCAGAAGTGCTGGTAAAATAGTAGTGTTGATCAATCAGTGTTAAGAAAATAGTAACTTTTTTTTTGAGAAAGGATTGTAATTATAAAAAGGAAATAAAGAGGAAAATGGCTGACAGGCTGCTAACAAATAGGCGCCATTTAATTTTAATAGTTGGTTATTTCAGTGTTAAACGGCACAAATCAAAGCCGAGTTCTCGAGCGTAAGCGTCGAAAAGAGATTAGCTCGATAAGAGCTCATAACACATCCTCGAGTTGGTCGAAAGGATTAAGTAGACACGAGCGCGAATATCTTGACGTGATAAATGGAATACGAGCGGGGTCGATTGTTCCTGATAAGAACAATGTTCGAAATTTTCGGCGAAACTTTGAACTCTCCGGAACCGTAACGACTTTCGAATAGATCTCTAATTAACGTTCCCGTGCGTTAGAACATCGGACGCGATCTATTGAAACCGTTCCAACTTCGAGCGGATCGAACCTGTCGAACAATTCGATTTCCAAGTAGATCGAGGAATTCGTTCGGATGTCAAACGACTAAAGTTCCTCTGTTACCGAAAGGTAATGTCGTATTGGAAATAGTTTGAGAGACAATTCTAACCGTACGGAGCCGCGTCGAGGGACGAAGACGCGGCCAGCCGAGAGAGCGAGAGCGAGAGCACGTGGTCGGAGACGCATTTACCGAGGCACACGCACGCAAGCAGCACGCGCACACATCCGCGTGCGCGCACGTCGAACGTTTCCAGGAGACCCAGGGGAGCAAAGTATCGTCCGTGTAAAAGTAGTCTAAAAACACAGTGACCGTTTCGCGAGACAACGATCGCGTTAGAGATGAAGGAGAGACATACTTCGTTTCCTCGGCGTGTTGTCCTCTTCTTCCAGGCCGGGTTGCTCCCATACAAGCACGTGGCCATTCCGTCCTCGGTTCTCGCCGTTGGCTCGGCCGTTGCCGTTCATCCCGCCTTTAGCGATTCGCTGGCTCTTTCTCTCTCTCTTTCTGTGCGCTCTCTAGCCACGGCCACGAGCGAAGCAGATATCCTCGGCGAGTCTAGCGTAACACGTTCGAACACGAATTCGGGAACGCGACTCGCTCGAACGATACAGAGACACGAAACGTCGCGGTACGGCGAACCTCGACGATTCTCGTTCCCGTCCGTGTACTCGCGATTATTCACGGAATTGTTTCGTTGGCCGACGACAGGCCGACGGTAGAGCGAGGAGCAAGCGCGACAGAGAACGACGGTGCAAGAACACGCTCCGGTATGACAGAGAGAGTGAGGGCTCCGAAGAGCTCGAGAGACACGACGCGACACGAGACACGAGACTACGACACTCCCGGGAAACGCGAGAACGTGCTCGGTCAGCACCGAACGGTCACACTGCGCGAACGGAATCGGCTTCTACGCGGCGAATCGGTTGACGGTTTCGTGTACGCCGATAACGATGATTAACAGCGATCTCGTGTGTGTGTGTCTGTGTCTGTGTGTGCTCGGGAGCGAACACGCACCTGCCTCCTCCTTCTCTCTCGCTCCTTCGGCCGAGTTCGGCCGGCGACGTTCGGCGCCCCGAGTTTCGGACGAGCCGAAGCGACGACGGGGGGGTGCGAGGGCAGCCGAGGCGCGAGTCCCGCCAACCAATGGCCGACCACTAGACGGTCAATCGGCGCGCGCAGACGCACACCGGGGTTAGAAGCGCCAAAACGTGGCCAAAAATCGAAGGAATACTTCGATTCGGTTAAAAATTAGTACTCTGGGGGTTTCCGGGTCGCTGATTAAGAATCTGATGTCAAAATTATAGATGTATTACTCAAAAAATTGTCAGGTTTCCTTGAAAATTACTATTTTAGCCATTATTAAATTGTATTAGCGTGACAATGCGTGATGACCGCTTTGTAATCGTTATTAAACAAAGGAAAAGACTTGACAATAGGTGTTTTGTAACAGACAATTATCAAGGTGTTAAAATATTATATATATATATATATATATGTGTGTGTGTGTGTGTGTGTGTACTCTTAAATGTTACACATGCACATGGTTGAGAGAACGCTTTTTAATGCTATATAGTTAGTTTTGCTGAAATCATTACCCATAAAAAAGTATGATGCGGCAAAGAACGTTAGTTTCAGGACGGTATACGACCATTCTAAAACTTGCAATTTTTGCTTGTTTTCAGACTTCTTTCAAAAAATAATGGGTGACTTATAGCATTTTATGTTCATGCTAAAACCAAATCTGTACATTTAGGGACCTATTGGCATAAATTTCTTTATCGTGTTATGACGAAGTTGAACAATTGCCTTTTGGCCACGTTTAGGTGATTCTAAACCATGTGAGACGTCGCGTCGACTCTTGGTTGGCCGCTCCCGCGCCATCTATGGTTTCCGACTCGATCCCACCAATCGCAGCGCAGCGCGCCAATCTAACCGCCGTGCGCGGCAAACGTTCGAATCGCTTCGCCCGTCGTAAATCGTAATATCTGAAACGTTGTCAGCAGTTTCCGTGAAATTCTTTTTCCATCCAACTTTGGACAGTTCAAGGCGTTCCTCGCAGCCTTCTGAATGATCTAAGCACCTTTTTGTTGGTCTTTTCTTCACTAAATCAACCTTTTATCGTTCGCAGTTTACCTAGCACATTTCGGAAGGCGGTGACAGGTTTATCATGATCACACAACTTTGATTCCTCGTTCTCTGTTCCTGTCTGCACGTGAGCTTTCAAATATGTCATGTCGAGAGATAACAATTACGGAGATTTCAGCTCCGACTCGAGAATAGAATACTAGTCAAATTGTAGTTTTATCGGAAAAAATCAAATGTAGGGGTCCGAAACGTTGAAGTCCGAAAATATGCATCTAGTCATTGAACGTTTGTTTTCGTAGGGTTCGAGTACCTCGGAGAATGCAATAGTGGAACGAATGATCGGGAAAATTTGCGACAATGACTAGAGGACAGTGAGAATGATTGCTAGAAAGCGAGCTTGTGGGCGGGTCGCTAGATTCGTCTCTGCCTCGCATTTAGAGATGTCGAGGCGAGATCTATTCTTCCGGAAGTTGCGCAACGAGCAACCGCGGCTCCGGAATCTGGCAGGATCGCGGGACCGCGTGTTATCGCGAGATAGGCTTAGCGGGACTAATCTCCCTGGAGTTATCAGATCATAGACGATAATTATCGTTGCGCGGCAAATCGCGTAATCGCGGCGTAGCCTAACGTCACGATCGTCGCCAAGGATTCAAGTTTCCTCCGATATGTAACGCGGCATTAGGGCGACGTGTTCCGCGGCTTCGCGGAATCTTTCGTAGCGCGTTATCGCGCTCCGCGAGATTTGCTCGGCTCGATCGCGCCGAAGCCGCGTCGAGCGATGAGTCATCCTCGTGATACGCGCGTAACGTTTGTTTAACCAGAGTCGCGCTCGCGTTTCGCAATTAACGCCGACAAGGACGCGACGAGACGCGACGAGACGCGACGAGACGCGACGAGACGAGACGAGACGCACAAGGGTCGATAAGTACGAAAACTGGGACGAAAATAAAAAAAAATTTCTTTATATTATAATTTGATTCATTGACACGTTGACTGCCATGGGGGTCACCGGTGACCGGCACTCGACTTGGCTACAGCGCCGTGGGGGCCACCAGTGACCGGCGACGCAGCAAATAATAAAAATACATAATTAAAATATTATTTAGATAATTGGAATATTTCTGTAGAACTTCTTTGGAGCCTACTAGAACCTCTTGTTTCTTATTGGGCATACTTCGGTACTCATTGCTGCAATTGCAGAATCGCTTTTTGCGGTATCTCGAGATTTATGGTCTGAAAGTCATAAAAAGGCTTAAGCACCTGATACCCAATAAATATAAAAGACTTTAAAAATACACTTTTAAGATAGTAAAATTCAATTTTCGACAAGTGTGAACATAGGAGATCTGTTTCCCATGCTCTGCATATTCTTCGGGTCTCGTTACAACAAACATGATGGGATTTTAAATGCAATTTCTTTCGATCGAAAATTGAAATTCAGTAAGATCGAACTTTTGCGCCGATAGCATTTTCATCAATATGATGGGATTTTCATTGGAAAAAATCCATGATGCTCTACGGCGATGTTAATTCGTCACTTGACAATTATCGCTATTACATGCCAATATATTAAATTTTCAAGTCAAGAAAAATCGTAACATAGAAACGGAGCAACGGGCGAAATATTTCTGAAATATTCGAGATCGATCGATCGACTCGGGAATATCGGTAGCGCGACCGGAAGAGGCTCGTGGACACGCATTTACGTTCGTATTAACCGCGCGTCGCCAAATTACGGTTTAAAATAAAGATGCCGCGGCGCGCCAATAATAGCTCGCGAGATTCGCGTGCCAAAAAACCGTCACATCTCGTCGCTAGCGCAACGATCACGTCTCCGCTTCTCCCCTCCGCCCTTTTCCATTTTCCTGTTCGATCCTCGACCGCGCGGAGATCCGCTCGCGATGACGCTGCGGAAATGCAACGCTCGCGAACAGATTCATCTCGACACGGCGAGTCATCGAGATCCCGTCGGCGGTTCGTGAATTATCACTATGGATCCTGACTTTGCAATAACCCGGCGACGATGACAGCGATAATTTGCTCAAGACAAACAATTGTTCCCGTAATAACGTTAATTTATGCGAAAGAAGCGGCTAAATGTAACTCTCGCGTTTATGTAATGACTTTTAACGCGAACGCATAATTGAAACGAATATCTGCGTGCGTTTAATTGAGGCATTAATTTATAACGCGTCCTTCCGGCTCGACTTTATCGAACGCAACTTCGACTATTTGTTCGAAAAGGACACATTTAACGGATCGTAACGAGCAGGGCGTTCTGGAATCGTTGCTACATCGTGACAAAAAAATTGCAAGTGAATAACAATGAGATGATCGTGATATCGTAAAGATAGTTTTCACGAGGGAGACATTCCTGTCTAATCTCGGAACGCGATTTCTCAACAGATAAATTAGTCGATAAGGCGCGTCTCGTTGTAGTCGTCGATCGATAAAGAAAGTCTCTGTTCCGACAGAGTTGTCGGTAACGTAGGTTGTGCGGCGTCCTCGGATGATAAAGAAGGTTCCTGGTTGATCGGTTGGGGGTACCGTCGGTAAAGTGCAGCTCACACTGATCGACGCTCGATAAATCTTGCATCGCGACGATAGACTGATGAACTTCTCGGCTCGTTTGCCGGACACGAGCGATCCATTCGAACGAAATGGATCGCGTTGCACGCGCGATTCGTCGCGGCGACGTTCCCGACCGGCACGACCTCGTTGTTCTTGGTCGATCTAGTCTCGGGGCATCGCGAACGACAACAGGAAACGGTTGGGCCCCTAAACGCATTATTCACTTGGCAAAGTGGAAAATAACGTCCATCGTGGGCGAGAACCGAAACGACCTGCACGCGATCCAACCGGAAACGCCTCCGGAACTCGAAATTTAAACCGAGCCGGTCGTCTCGCGCGAAATTACCCGCAACGAGAGCGCGGTCGCGGGTACGCGACCGACATCGCCTCGAACTTTCCTCACGATTCGTGTCAAGGTGTACACGGTTTTCGCGATGCCCTGTCGCGACAACGCCGTCCGCGGCATTCTACTCGGAGCAAACCATTATTCAGCGGTCGCGTTTTCGAAACCCGACTCCTACGTTGCTCGAATACAAAACGAAGCGTTCAGAGCCGAGTCGCGGTATTCCACGCGTGTATCATTCTTTCCTCTTCTTGGAGGACTGTGCGCAACTCGGAATCACGTAGCTCTCGCGTTACCGTTCCCCCGTCGAACGATGTCGTCGATCTACGGTCGCTGACGTTTTGTTTCACTTCGGTCGTTCGCTTCGTGGCACTGTAATTGGACGACACTCGAATTGGTCTTGTAGATTAACCCTTTGCACTACGACTTATTTTGTGCGATTACAACGATTGGTACTATTTTATATGTTTACAATCTACATATGTTTATATCCACGTGTTCCCTAATGGCTGAATATTGACCAGAGTAAAACGGAGGGAATTAAGAACATACATTACTTAGCAAATTCTGTTTGAAGTTTTCATCACGAATTTGACTCGATATTAGAGTGGTTAACCCTTTGTACTCGAAAAGCTTTTTTAACTTCAAATCTAAACATTTCTTCCGATCTGGAATATTTTCATTCTGCACTATTTCATCGATAATTGTCCACAACACGGGTCTGCGGAGGGACAATTATGCCGGAGGGATATCATTGTTTGAGGTTTGCCGAACGTGGAGGACAGCCGAGCTCGAGAGGCCTCGGTCACCGAGAAATGTAAACATAACTAATCCGAATTTCCAACTTCCTTATTAATCATTATTTTTTATGGGACAATATTTTGTATAATGATTCAGTCGCCATTCGAGTGCAAGGGGTTAAACGTATCTGGGTGAAGAGAAGTATTTGCAATGGTATTAATCGACGTTAATTGGAACATTAAGTCCAATCTAGAAGCAGGTTCAAATTCGGGAAGCCCCTCGTAACGATTCCAACAGGAATATTAATCATCTAATTAGCATCTCGGATGTCCGTTCCGAGTGGGCAGGAGAAGATTGCTAGCAGTATTATTAACACGTTGACTGCCAGGCGGATTTTCCATGGTTTGCCCAAGGCGCCAACGTGAACTTTTCATTATGCGATGCATATTATGTTGAAATATTATTTGCAGCAAATAAAGTGAGTTATAGAATCTTGCTTGAAGCATTTTTCGTGCATTAATTTCTTCAAACCATTATAGTAACAATGGTATTATTGAAAAATTTATCAGCGTCCATATTTACTCTAATTATGTATTTTTATTATTTGCTGCGTCGCCGGTCACCGCTGACCTCCACGGCGCTGTAGCCAAGTCGAGTGCCGGTCACCGGTGACCCCCATGGCAGTCAACGTGTTAAGATCAAATTTTTCTGTTTCAAATCATTATAAAATAAACATCTTGTCAAATCTCACGTTAGAGTAATTATTTTCGAAAATAATAAATAAATGCGAGGGATGGAAACTCCCTTACCGACACCGATTGCAATAGAAGTCCCATCGTTGCATAACGCAATCGATGCACCGATAAACGACGAGTGCGAGTAAAATAATGTACGGAGACGAAATAACACATAAAGTTAACGGTTTATGCTAGCCGTGCGCTGTCAGTCAAGGCCTGCGTCGGCGACTCGGCACAGAACTGCTAAGAAAGACTCGAGGAGAACGGATCCTCGGGTAGATGCAAACGCGAACCGAAGGAGATAGATCCCGAAAGAGAGAGAGGGAGAGAGGAGGACGTTGAAGTCTATCGTAAAAGACGATCGAGATGCTTCGATCAGGATCGAAGATTCATCGTGTTGGTGTGCGTGCGAATGATGGACGCGTCCGGCTGGGCCAAGCTGTCTCGGACATCGGGCCACCGGGCTGAAACGCTCCGGGGGACACTCGTAACACGTTCGCTCAAGACTTTCTACTTTCTTGGAGATTTCAACGTCACCGTGTGCTGATCAAGCCTTCCGGCATTCGGTCGAACACGCGGTGTCCATTAGCTACCCCGAAGTATTCTTTCTTTTTCTAGAACCAGACTCCTCTAGAGTCTCAACCGTATAACTTGAGGGTTATTCAGTATATATATATATATATATATATATATATATATATATATATAGAGAGAGAGAGAGAGAGAGAATTATATATATTATTATATATATATAGAATTATATATAAAATTATATATAAAATTATATATAGAACTATATATATAGAATTATATATAGAATTATATATATTATTATATATATAGAGATATATACATATATAGAATTATATATATAGAATTATATATAGAATTATATATATATAATTTTTATAATCTATTTATAAATGATAAATTTTTATAATCTATAGAAATGTGTTCCTATATTAATTATGTAAATACGTGTACATTGTCTAAACAATTATTTTAACAATAAACTATTGAAATAATTCAAATAGTGAATATAGAAACAAATTATGAAAATGTATTTCTTTTATCGGTTAACTGGAAACGAATCGAAGGTTCGGAAAAGTAACAGCCCTACTCTAAACACACGTCCGTATATTTTCAAAACAATTGTATTTACTGAATAATGTCTGTACTGAATTATGTTTTTCTATTGAATAGCATAACCTCGCATAAGTATCGCAAATGGGAATATGTAGAAGTACAATAGGGACAAAAAGACTCGTGTCGTGTTTTGCGCATTCGCGTGATCCTCTTTTGAAGTGTGCGAGGATAAAGATCGTTGCATGTGATCCTGTATCGGTGAGCGTGTAATAAACCTGAATGATTATCATCATTATTGTTATTATTACGTTCTATGGAGACCACGACGATTCTGGTCGCGATTACGCGGCCCATTGGAATTCTGTGGCGGGCCGCGCGTCGCCTTGCCGATAAATTATTTCCGCCTGGTTGGTCGGTTGCTCGCTCGCTCGCTCGTTCGTTCTATTGTCTCCCATCCCGATCGTTATTAGCTGCGCACGTTTTATCTATTCGATTCGAGCACGACGATTAATGACAACAAGAGGCGAGCAAGTTTCGCGCCATGCATTATTCAGAAAGAGCAGTGCGCGCGTAATCGTGCAGGTTGGAATTCCTCTAAGGTCGAGATCACGTCCTTGCGTGACCCAAAATTCCAACGGGAAACGATGCAGGCGCGTCCACGCCGAGGATCGAGGCTCGACGTCCAACTCTCGGTCGAAGCTGCTGGCAAATTGACCAGCTATCCGAGACGCTGCCCTCGGAGCACTCTGATCGCTCTCAGGGGCAATCTTTCGGGCCTACTCAGTGATGACAAGGTGCTTGACTGAGGCTAAAATCGCCGCGCATACGCGTGAAAAGCGCCAACATTCCCATCACTGCCTTAGTTCAGTAAATTTTGAATCCTCCAAGCGAAATGTTGTCGGAAGCGGAAAGGATTTCCGATTCTACAATTCTTGCGGTCTTCTTGCACAGAATTTTCTATCGCATAACGAAAGTTTTTTTTACAGTAGACAGAGGGTTAATTAAATAATGACTGCTAATATTGGAAAAGGAGCTACAGAGAGGTGTCAATTCGGTGAACTGAACAAAATCAAATCATAATAAATTTTGCGAAATTAGGGGGGCGACCAAGGCACCCGATTTTCGTGCTTGAACGAGGCTAAAATCGCCGCGCATGCGCGTGAAAAGCGCCAACATTCCCATCACTGCCTTAGTTCAGTAAATTTTGAATCCCCCAAGCGAAATGTTGTCGGAAACGGAAAGTATTTCCGATTCTACAATTCTTGCGGCCTTCTTGCACAGAATGGGCGTACTCTGTCCAGGTAGGCGTGGCGTCACGGCTCCCACCGGAGCCAGGAGGTTGCCCCAAAGTGCATTCGAATTTCGCATCATTTCCCGCGCCGTAGAGACACCAGTCGCTTCCGTGTGGCGCAGTTACTTATCGCCTCTGAACGATAAGAAACAGCTTCCGCACGCGGAAAAGCGTGATCGCGAACTGCAGTCGGCGAGATACCGTCTGGAACGATAGAATCTGCGAATCTAGTCCGGCAGTTCGCTTCAGAGCATCGTCGAGGAGCTGGCCGACCGGAAGCCGATCCCGCGACGAGTCTGTCACGCTTATCGGAAACAAATCGAACGAACGAGCAGCTGGCAACTGGTCGTCGATGCATATTTATGGGGCACCTAGGCTCGCGACGCGACGCGTCGTTTTTGTGTCGAACGAGTTTCAGCGTCGCGTCACCGATCGATCCGGTTTGTCCCTTATCGCGACACGGCGCGCTCGCGCGAACGCGGTCGATCTGTTCAACCATGTAGGTGGTGATTCAAAGCAGCTCTGTAAAAATCGGCTGCTCAAGGTAGACACAAAGGAATCGAATCGCCGGCTCGAGAAACCACTCCAAAGTCCGCGGACTAACTGTTTCCACCTTTGGAGTGGAGCTCGCTCTCGATACCTGCATTCTCGCAAACCGAGACCGTGTCTCGCGATACATTCGCGGCTCGGGAATTACTCTGTGCGAACAAAATATTTTCAACAGTGCCGGATCAAGACCTCCAGAGGCCCTGAGCGCTTGAAAGATTTTGAGGCCCCCTTATCGAGGCCGCTACTGAATTCTATTTATCCACTATTCTTTCTATCTAACATTTCGCAATATTATTACTATGTAAAAAATATAAAATTTAGGATATTTTAAAAGTGTTCACATCGTAGAACAAACGCAATACACGCGGAGTCCATGAGCTTATCTTTGCTAAATTATTGTAATATTTTGTAACGTAGATAAATCGAATTCATAAATGTTTTAACGTCGAAGATAAGCATTGAAAGAAATTATAGTCGCGGCAGAACGTCGCGAAAACCCATTCCCTCGCACGTTCCTCCGGAGTAACAATTTTATTCGACGAGTCCGTCGCATCGCTTTATACAAAGGTTGACGCATCTAATTGAGATGCAACTAGAGGACGGTGTATTTAATGAAAATTGTAGTTCGTAGAACGGAAGACAATGTAATCATGATACACACGGTGTGAGCTTGCAACTAATGAACATATTACCAGATTAGTAACGTAAACGCTAAAACCTCGCGTTCCTTTCCATCGAGTTGACAGTATTGCGCAGTGAAGATATAAATGGTATGTACAGTAATTCCTCGATCTAAGTCCTTTTTCGGTTCCCTGCCGGAACTTAGATCGTGAAGGGACACTATTCTTTTGTGACCGCGTCGACCGCGCCGAACGTAGAAGAGGACAGCATGCAAACACGGACCGCGCGGCCGAAGGCGCAACAAAAAATAGCGCATCGGTGAGACAATACTAGTACAATAATGAAACTTCTTTATTTTTTATTATTTTTTTATGGAACTTTCACGAAAATATTCGTGGATTTTTTCTAATGAAAATGATACCAAATATGATATAATTCCGACGATATTTACTTGTGTAATAAATAGACTGCGGATCTTTATACAAAATACAAATTTTCTTCGTCATTTACAGTACGCAGAAACAGTATAAAAAATTCTTTTTATCTTTAACAGTTTTAATAAACTGAGAATAATATATTGATGTTCGCAAATTGTCTTAATGTTTTTGCTGTCTTAAATTACGTCCAACCATTTTTGTCATAAACGCATAAAATCGGCAGTCTAGTAATAAACGATGAAAGTTTTGGACGTAAAGAAGGACAGCGTATAGGAAAGAAAGAGACGAAAAGAGTCGCGGCCACTGGCACAGTTCTAAGGCCGGCGTGTCCGTACAATGTAATGCCAATAAAAAACTTCCATCGTTCATTACACAAGTAAATATCATCGGAATTATATCATATTTGATATCATTTTCGTTAGAAAAATGCCACGAATATGTTGGTGAAAGTTCCATGAAAAAATAATAAAAAACAAATAAGTTTTGAAATTGGATTAGTGTGATTCACACCGATATACCCGACCCAGGATCAGATTACGCGCCATGTAAACACTGCTCGGCGACCGAGGCAGCTCGAGCTCCGCAGTGGAAGGGGTAACCAAGGGACATAGATCGAGACGTTCCGTTGTACTTAGATCGCGGAATTACTGTACATATATTCGGTCATCCCATAAATAGTAATAGAGATTCGCAATATTGAAATTAAAATATCTCCCAAGTTAATTTGGTTCCTCGATTTAAATAGTTTAATACATTTTCAATAAGAATATCGAGACGCATCGAACAGTGCATTAAAAAATGATAATATGATCCCATTAAAAAAAGAAAGACAGCCTTTATGCGTCCTTTATGCGTACAATTAAAACAAACATAACGGCACTGGATTATATCTCCATCGAAACAGAAAAAGTTTGGAGATAATCGCATCTCTGGAGATAATCGCAATTTATCGATTAGAATGGGACACCCTGTCTGTATACCGATTCGGATTCGGAGGACGCGACAGAATATATCGCGTGTCCGACGCCTCTTGTTACGCAAGCGTTCCGGGAGAAGAATCTCGGATAAGATAACGATTTTAATAAGGCCCATTCCACGCGTTTGTCCAGTCTATGCGACACGTCGCACAGTGCTCGATCCTATAGGGGGATCTGAGGAAAAAAATTAATAACTTTCAAATTAATAAATATTCGATCTAAGACCCTAATACCTTTTTAACCAGTTAGCTGTTGCGACCTCTTTGAAAAGTGTGTACCCAAAATGTGTCGCAAAACGTACACGAAAAAAGTTCTTTGTTCACACTATATACAGTTCTTCCATAATAATTATTTAATAAATAGTAAGAAGTAAATAGTAAATAGTAAGAAGTAAATAGTAAATAGTAAATATTAAATAATGCGCAATTAACACTATGCCGTCCAGTACACCACTGTGGTGTCGCCGGCCGTTGAGCAATACTTTGTGCGCGACGGCAAAGTGTTAATATTCTGCGATACAAGGGATTATTAGATCTCACATTTTTTTTGCTTTTATCCCATGCATCGAACACTGTGCGTCCTCGCGTTTCCGAGGAATCGCTGGTTCGAGATGCCACGGATAGCCGCGCAACGGAAATCGGATAATACCTCGACTCCCGATCCGGCCGAGATACGATCGCCTCCGGTGTCTATCGCTTAGCTGGCTCGTTGCGTCCGCTTCTACGTAAACCGAACACTCCGTTTCCGATCCGAACACCCCGTTTCCAATCGTAACATCACGTTTCCGATCGTAACATCCCGTTTTCGATCGTAACATCCCGTTTTCGATCGTAACATCCCGTTTCCGATCCGAACACCCCGTTTCCGATCCGAACACCCCGTTTCCGATCCGAACACCCCGTTTCCGATCCGAACACCCCGTTTCCTCTTCGAAGCTTCGAAGGATTCGAAGGCACCTTCGAAGGTGATGAAAATCGAAGGTTCGAACCTTCGCACCTTCGAACCTTCGAACCTTCGAACCTTCTAACCTTCTAACCTTCTAACCTTCTAACCTTCTAACCTTCTAACCTTCTAACCTTCTAACCTTCTAACCTTCTAACCTTCTAACCTTCTAACCTTCTAACCTTCTAACCTTCTAACTTTCTAACCTTCTAACCTTCGAACCTTCGAACCTTCAAACCTTCGATTTTCATCACCTTCAAAGTTTCTGCAATCGAAGCTTCGAAATCTTCGACCTTCGAAGGAAAGTAACAGCCCTAATCGTAACACCTCGTTTTTGATCCGATCAACCCCGTTCCCGCTCGTCGCGCTCCATCGATCTCGCGATCGAGAGATCGAGGGCCGCCGCCTGTCGGAAACGAGCCAAATTCGAAGACATTCCTAGAGGCTGACTGAATATTCTCGTTACATCATGAGAATTTCCATAAAACTACCATTAAATCAGCGATTATTGGCGTCCCGTGAAAATCGAAGGAATCTTCCGACCAAATATCATTAGTATATTGTATGTATCGACGCAACAATTAATTCTGAAATCCGCGTACGTAATTGCATCATGCACGCACGGGTGGCGCGACCATCAAAGCGTTGAACGACGTTGTCGCGAGGCCTGCGATGCTAGCACAATTAAAATAATTAATACTGGGACTCCTTGAAACCGGCATTCAAATTATAAAAGATAAGCACTGTTCGATGTTTCAAAATCACTGATAAAGCGACGCATTGGATACCTGAATCAACGTCGTATATCACCTACTCCGACAATCGATAATTATACCATTAATTACACGCGCACTTCCAATCGAAAATGAGTCGTTAAAATGTAAAACAGTGAAAACATCAAACCGAATTTAAGAATGCTGTTGTATCGTGTGTCATAACAAAATGGTTATCAGATACAGCATGGTTCTATCTTGCATGAAACATTTGCAATTTACCGATAACGGATAGATGATGTCATAATTCTTGCGTTTGCATACATTCTTCAACCGCGTTTCGCCACTTTCGTTTGTTATGCACCGCCGCCATTTTCTAGGTCAAAAGGACGAAGAACTGAAAACATAAGCTTGCAGATTATGACCTCCAGTCTGTAAATATTACCACAAACTAGAAAGCAACGCAATTTCTAATCGTAATATTGTTGTGTTAGCAAAAACGTTAATTTTTCCAGCTGCATTTCGAAAATTCCGTTTGTTATGCACCGCCGCCATTTTATAGGTCAAAAGGACATAAAACTGAATACACAAGCTTGCAGACTTTAATGTTTAGACTGTAAATATTACCACAAATTAGAAAATCAACAAATTCCTAACCGTAATATTGTAGTTCTAACAATAACGTTAATTTTCCCAGCTACAATTCCAAAATTCCGTTTGTTATGCACCGACGCCATTTTCAAGGTCAAAAGGACATAAAACTGAAGACACAAGCTTGCAGATTACGACCTCTAGACTGTAAATATTACCACAAACTAGAAAAACAACAAATTCCTAACCGTGATATTCTAGTTCTAGCAACAACGTCAATTTTTCAGCTGAAATTCGAATATTCCGTTAGTTATGCACCGCCGCCATTTTCTAGGTCAGAAGAACATAAAACTGAAGACGCAAGCTTGCAGATTTTAATGTTTAGACTGTAAATGTTACCAGAAACTAAAATGCAAAAAGAATATCAACTCTGACGCAGTAGTTCTATCGTCAAAGTCAAATTTACCAGCTTGCGTTAGCAGATTTCGTTTCCGCTGCAACGTCGCAATTTTCCAGGTGATCAGGACGCTAAACGAGAGCTCGAGCGGTATAGGCACAGGTAACGGACAGGTGAGAAAAGGTCGGGCAAAGGTCACGGGGCCGAAACTATTCCCGGCAAACGTGATATTCGCAAAGAGCCCCGTCTCCCCGGCGCGAAAGATAGAAAACGACCGGTAGGAAAAACTCGTTCCACGAAATCGAAACTTTCCGAGCGTGACCGCGAACACCGTGATCGTTTCGTGCCAGGTGCGACAAGGTGTTTTTCAGTCGTGTCCCTCGTCCAAATGATCGAGAATCGCGTAGAAACCAGCGCGCGCGACCGGAGACTTCTCCTTTGCAGTACCAATTAGCGGCTCGAACCATCCATTGTCACCGTTTATCGACCTTCTTAATGCGCCTTGTAAATCGGGTCCAACTAATTTCTTCTACAACGCGACCACTTGGAAAATCACGCGACGTGCTTCTCCTTTCCGAACGCAGACCTTCGACTTTTAAACATTTTTTCTACCTCGGTCGTTGAAGTTACGCAAAAGTTCAAATTATAGAACCATTTCTGTGCAGATTCCTGAATCCAATGGTATTTTTTAAATGATACTGACCCCAATATTACCGTCTTGCGACTGCTAATAATTTTTAAAGAATATTTTTAAAAATATGTTCACCTTGATTTTCCATATTTAATGCGGTGACAAAAAAAATGCTTGAAAGATTATAATGTTCTATAAGGCACGAAATGACTTCCGAAATGTCAGTTCTGAAAATATACAATGATTTTGCGACTTAGAATAATGTTAAGTAATAATAAATGGAAGCAATACTATCTCTACACGAAAAACGAAATTACTTTCCGAATAACCCAATATAGTTGACCCATCCAGAAGTATGTTAAAAATAGATCCCGTCCAATAGGGGTTAAAGACATGCAAAACTTGCAAATAGACTTCAAACTAATTTCTTCTCCAATATGGGCATTTTTGTCTCAATAGAGAAACCGTCCCCACCATAGCGCCCACAGTCCCCCCACCAGCATCTGCCGTTACCGTAGAGGAAGGGAGTGCTTCGCCCGTAGCGAACAGTGCGCAGGCGTCGCGCATGAAAGTGAGGTTGGTGGGAGAAGGAGGCGTTTGAGGGGCCCCTACCGTGCCCATTCTTAACTTAGAAGATTTCTAGACTTCGAGAATTTTTCTTGCAATTTCCGTGGAAACCACGCAGAAGTATTTAGCATAGGACGATTTCCGCGAACTCCCCCGTATAAAACAGTATAGTTTCTTAACGACATTAGCGGAATTCAAATCTGTTTGAACAACAAGAAATGTTTGGTTCTTCGGCGCTACGGTTCGATCGTTTATTAATTAATGTTACCAAGCAATTTTGCTAATAATCAAATAATCGACGTTTCAATCCATGTTTGGATCATTATCAAGATTAATTTCGAAAAGCGTCTCTAAGAATGAATATGTTATACAATTTTCAAAAAAACATTTTTCCTTTTTTAATTAACGGTAAATTGATTGATGTAGAAAAAAAGAAAACATTGTTGGTAGAAGATTGTTTATAAAATCAACTCACTTGCTTTGGTTTAATCTAATGTGTTATTTTGAGCATCGTGACGAACATTTCTTATTAAGAACATTACGATCGATACAAAGGACATATTTATTTGTTTGAACAACGTTTGAAACCGAGCGGTGTACTGAGAACGCGCCGATTCATGTGACATCGGCAATCTTTTCATCTGCTTTTCGAAAGATATGCAAAATCTAATCACAGTTTGCTACAGATTATCAAACGATCTAACGCCAGAATCTCCTCGAACGTTCAAAATGGCGGATCCCTTCGAGAACATCTCGTAAAATCGATAAAACTCGCGTCGAAGCGCGCGGAGCGTGTTTCTACGGTTTGTATTGCGATTAATCGAAAGCGCGTCGGTTTCGCGACTCGGTTTCAGGAAAGGACGAGGCAACAATACGAATTCCGTGAGTTTATCGGGTGCGGGCGACTATTTCGCTTTCCCTGGGACGCGATAACGCGTTGTAGCGAGAAACACGCAAACGCGTAGTCTCTGCTGGCAAGAAAAATTACCCGAACGACGATTTCATAGATTTTTCAAACGAGAAAGGGAGACCGTAGCGAGTTGATATACAGGGTGTCCCAAAAATGTCTGAGTTCCTTTAAATGGGAGGTTCCTGAGGCCATTTGAAGCGACATTTTCCTTTGCAAAAATGGCCGTTTCGGCTTTGTTAAGGAGTTATTAACGAAAAACACGGACCAATCAGAGCGCGACCTAGAGGCGTGTTGGCAGAGACGGCCGCGCGCATGAAAGAGTGGTTGGTGGGGGACGCAAGCGTTTGAGGGGCCCCTATCGCGCCCATCCCTGCTGTACATGTTTCTTTTTGCTCAACAGCACTAAAAGTGACTATTTCACATTACTTCATAAAATTGACAAGCATATACAGTGGCGTGCAAAAGTATCCGGACACTCTTTAAAAACGAATAACTTTTTCAAAATTAGTTCAAACGACTTTAGTTTTTTTGAGATGATAGATGCTTCGACCGTTGCAAACAATGCGCAGGCGGCCTCGCGCATGAAAGAGTGGTTGGTGGGGGAAGCAAGCGTTTGAGGGTCCCCCATCGTGCCCATCCCTGATGTACATGTTTCTTTGTTCAACAGCACTAAAAGTGACTATTTCACATTACTTCATAAAATTCACAAGCATATACAGTGTCGTGCAAAAGTATCCGGACACTCTTTAAAAATGAATAACTTTTTCAAAATTAGATCAAACGGCTTGAGTTTTTTTGAGATGATAGACGCATTAGTTTATTAGGTAGCGTGTAAATAATTTTTTCTAAAAATTGCTATTAGTCGGAATTGCGATAGTAAAGGTCACGATTCTTAACTTTTTAATCTGTGCCTGTAACAAAAATTTAAAAGACGCGTTTTATAGGTCTAAATAAATTATGTACATGTACAAAGTTCCATCGAAATCGGTTAACGTCGTTATGAGTTACAAACATTTAAAGGTGATTACATAAGGACAAAATTCGAAATCCGAAAATCTGCGACTTTCACCCTTAAGCTCCCATCTTGCAATGTTCGTAGTTTATAACAACATTAACCAACTTCGATGAAACTTTGCGCATGTATAATAACCTATGGAGATCTACAAAATGTATATTTTAAATTTTCATTACAGGCACAAAAAAAAAATTGCAGAAATGGAAAACTGGAAAATGTGTCAACTTGCCCCGGTCCAAAGATGGGCAAAATAATTATCCATAGAATAAACTTCGAATAACGCGTTTTATTCTGATCATAATAATTATATTGCCCATTTCTGCCCCGGTCTTTCCTATAAAATACAGATAGGCGTAAATAATCGCGAATCCGAGAAAAAAAGAATGGCGACGCACAAAGACGAGCGTTTAACGAGCAATCGAGCGAGTTACTTAACGCGCTCGATTTACGACCGATTCAGGTATATGGACACTGTGTACACGTATGACAATAATTTGTCGAATCACATTTTGTCAGGTGATCGATACGAAGAAAAGTTGCAGAAATGGAAAATTGAAAAATGTGTCAACTTGCCCCGGTCCAGAGATGGGCAAAATAATTATCCGTAGACTAAACTTCGAATAACGCGTTTTATTCTGACCATAATAATTTTTTTGCCCATTTCTGCCCCGGTCTTTCCTATAAAATACAGATAGGCGTAAATGATCGCGAATCCGAGAAAAAAAGAATGGCGACGCAAAAAGACGAGCGTTTAACGAGCCATCGAGCGAGTTACTTAACGCGCTCGATTTACGACCGATTCAGGTATATGGACACTGTGTACACGTATGACAATAATTTGTCGAATCACATTTTGTCAGGTGATCGATACGAAGAAAAGTTGCAGAAATGGAAAATTGAAAAATGTGTCAACTTGCCCCCGTCCAGAGATGGGCAAAATAATTATCCGTAGAAATAAACTTCGAATAACGCGTTTTATTCTGACCATAATAATTATTTTGCCCATTTCTGCCCCGGTCTTTCTTATAAAATACAGATAGGCGTAAATGATCGTGAAAAAGAAAAAAAAAAGAATGGCGACGCACAAAGACGAGCGTTTAACGAGCAATCGAGCGAATTACTTAACGCGCTCGATTTACGACCGATTCAGGGATCGCGCGCGATCTATGGGCGCGACGCCACGCGATCCAACACCCCCGCTCCTCCTTTAGAAACCCGTCGATTATCGAATGCAGCTAATGCCTGTTACCTGCTGCACTTTGTAAACGAATTCCATCCGGAGCACGGTTTATAAATGACGCACGTTCGAACAGTATCGTTCTCTATTATTTCTTAGCCGATACAATTTTTAGTCGCGGCCTCTGCGGCGCCATTTTCTTGTTTGTCTAAACCAGACGAGTATTTAAATATAGATTTGTAGACAGAGTAGGAACAATTTTTTTTAAAGAAATATTTGCAGCGTATCTTTCCGCGATTTGTTTCATTATTATTTATCGTTCTTTATTGTTCATGCCTGTTTGCTATTTTTACTGTGGTCTGCAACGACAAACAGAACGATATAAACATATTAGGTCGTCCCATAAGTTCGTGCCGTTTACTATTTTACTATTTCAATTAATATTTGAAATGTACTTTCAAAGTCAACGAAAAAATATAACCACCTTCTCTACAACATTTTCCCACTTTTTTGATAAAGATATTATACCGTTACTAAAAAATTTTTGTGGTTTTTCATTAAAATACTTTTCATTCCGCGGCACGAACTTATGGGACAACCTAATACATTTACGTGCAGCATGCGAACAATTTATGTACACTGAAATATTTGTCCCGTATCTTTCATAAATATCCATTGTTCTCTACTCTTCTTGCTGGTTTGCTGTTTTTAATGGCGCCCGCAACGACACCACTTTGTCGTCTGTTTAAATACTTCCTCGAGAATCATATCTGTGGTCGCAAGGAAAAACGCCGCATGTCGCAAATTCAAAAAATTTGAGTTTATGCAATTATAGTAAAGATTTATAGTATAGGATGTAAGTATTTACCAGACAAAAATTTATGAAAACAAATTCGGGAGGCTCAGAAAAATAATGCAATTTAAACGATGTCCTATGTCAAAGCGTTAGTGATCCAAACTTTAAACGGCAAGATCTCGAAAGTGAAAGTGCGTGACATGCGGCGTTCTTTCTGACAAACACAGGTATAATTATTCAATATTTATCCGTTCAGATATTATTGTCTTCGTGTGTTTCGCACGATCTATTATTCACGATTTGTTCATTAGATTTATTCATCGTTCTCTACTTTTCTCGCTCGTTTCCAAATTCTCCTCGGCTCAGCAAACAACGCGATTACAGAATTGAGAAGATTGAATTTATTTAAACTTTGTACCGTTTCCATAAGAATATGTGCTGAAATAAAAAAGTCAATTCAGTCATTTCCTATGAAATCGTTTTTCTAATTTCAATAATTGTAAAATAGAAAACCGGTCATTTTGACCGTGGTAGGTTCAGTGTTAAACACTCGCTCGAAACGATTATAAATATCGAATTAGTGCAGAGAAAGGTTCGATCGAACTTTGCGCCGTAATCAGATTTATCAATATAATTCATTTCGATCGAAAGAAATTACACTTAGTGCAGAGAAAGTTTGAAATTTATGCTATCATTTTATATCTATCATTCCGTTCGCGCGTTTCGCGATACGTTACACAATTATCGAAATCGCGGAGGCGCTTTTACGGGAGAGTATTAAGAAATGATTAAAGTGATTCAACCCGAGCGAACGTGACCACGGTATTTTTATTAGAAATGAAAAACCGTTTGGTCCGCGGCGGTCTTGTGCAAGAACGTGATAGTTCGCGCATGTAAATCGCGAATAAAGAGAAACGGCGGATAAAGAGAAACGATTTCTGTTTCACCGATTTGCTACCTTTCTTAGAACCGTGTGTTAAGATCGCGAATCCGAAGAAAACATAGAATTTATGGGAACGAGCAGCCGCAGCTCCGATAGTTCGTTTAGCATTGTTAAAATATTCCCGCGATTCATAAACGAACGTTTCGAAATCGTCGGTGATAGCCGCATTCGGGAATTTATCGGTGAACATAGGCATCGCTCCGATCGAAGGGGTCATAAGTGACCCGATATCGGTCTTCCGGGCAGTGATGGTATATGGTCTCGGTTTTCTCGCGCACGCGCGACGATTTTAGCGTCAGTAAAGTACAAAGTTGGGCTAAAATAGGGTACCTTAGTCACCCAGCATAGTTTCGCAAATTTCTTTATCGATTTTCGAAGTAGCTCCTTCTCCAATACTAGCTGCCATTATGAAATCGAATATATTAACATTAACTTGCCAAAATTTCGAAGTACGGTCGTCTCGTCGTGTCGTCTCGCACTCTTCTGTCTGGTTTTCCGCCAATAACAGTTTTCCCCTACTTTTTCCACAAATATAAGACGTACGGTACGTTCCTGCATTTAGTCGCGCATGCGCGAAAAAACCGAGACCATATACCATCACTGCTTCCGGGTCGATGCCGGACTGAACCTACCAAATATTTGAAGTATTCAAATTTATTGAGATTGTCCGTAATTTTCGATACAAGCTTGGACAGGATTTATTTATATCCCACAAATGAATTTTTGTAATTTCAATAATAGATATAATCGGAGGATATAGAATCAGTCATTTGACCGTGGTAGGTTTAGAGTTAATAAAACAGCTTAGGAAGATTTTTTTTTTTGAGGAGTCCCATAAAAAGTTTCAAAAATGTTCATAGTGGAGCTTGGTTTCCGAAATAAAGACTGGAAGAATTCTTTTTTTTAGGAATCCCATAAGAAATTTCGAAATGTTTATAGCGCAGCTTGGTTCCCGAAATTAATACCGGAAGCTTTAACCCTTCGCTATCGGCAAATTTGTCTGATGGGAGTACATACCAGATATTCGGAGCAAAGTTAGATTTTTCGGAGTTGTTTTCCTTCACAAAAAATGATTTAATGCATGGATTATTAAAAAACAGAATATGTTGAAGCTTATCTATTGTGTTTAACCCTTAGCACTCGAGCGGTGACTCTGAGGCACCAATAAAAATTGCTATACCATTATTCAAAATATTGTTCACATTACTAAATTTATATTTAATAAATTAGGTACCAAACATTTAAGTATTAAGTACGAGGTATTATATCAGAGTTGTATTGCTTCAAAATGAAAAAAATCGTATAGCATGGAAATATTCTTGATCGAAAAAAATTTTTGGTTTTGTAGTTAACATATCTTCGAAATATAAAAAATACCGAGTGAAAAGGGTTAATAGTACTCATAATACATAAAAAGCAGAAATTTTTGTAATTTTTCAGATGCTGTTGCAATTTTTTTAGAAATTCTGACGATCATGAATAAGAGCATGCCAAGAAGATGGCATCGCCGAATTCTACGACAATCTGAAAATGTCGCCATTGTGGCGGCACCGGTCGCAAAGGGTTAAAATTAAAACGTATCGCCGAAATGATTGGGGACTGGGGATTTCTGTAGGTTTATGGTATTTGTAAACTCGTAAAACACGATTAGGCGTTTACACGAACGTTAACGACAATTTGTCTCTGTAATATTTTGGTAGACCACCGTATAACGCGTTCAAACAACTATTTAGAAAAGACTGTACATACGTGTGTGTTTTATGTGGCAATAAATGTACATATAGTCAATGTGCAAGAAATTGTTTGAAAAGACTGTACATTTACTACCACAGAAGATAAATGTGTACAGTTATCTTTAAACAGTTTTTTCAACTACTTCAGTCCTTAATAAAATTACAAGTATAAAACATAGTTGATGCACGAAGAACTAACAATATTTCTACCATTTTCACAAACATATCCAAACACAGCAAAAATAATCTTTGATTTCGAAAAGACGATTAATACTTCAGTTTATAAACTTATTCGCACATTTTGTTTTTTCTTTTATTAAGAGGAAGTTTCGTAAATCATTTTTTTAATAACGATCCCAACAGAGATTGTTATATCACGGTTCTTGGAGTGAATCGTTGATTTACCATTAAAAATGGCGGCTTCTATTCAAAAATTGGATAATCAATTCCTAGTAATGAATAGAATTTTTATGAAAGTATAAAATCTTTAATTTAGCTTCCTCATTTTTTTATTATTTAGTGTTTTTAAAAAGTCAAATAAGTTGAGAGGATCTATATAAATTTATAGAAAATTCAATATTTTCAGTTAATTTATTAAGTTTCGAACGTAGAAAAGCGCGATCGCGTGCTTGCTATGGATCATGGCCTAGATCTAGAGGGTTTAACCATTTTCTATGCCTAATTACACAAGATTAAAGATTCTGCACATTCATAAAATCCACAATCGAGTTACGAAAGAGAAGTTTTCAAAAACAATTAGAGATCCTCAGTAGAGAAAGTGTTGCTAACCGTTTCTAACGAAGAAAAACATGATCGCGCAATCGATTGCGATCCAGATAATTGAACATTTTTCTATGCCTAATTGTACAGTATCAGATGAACTACAAATTCATAAAATCCACAGTCGAGTTACAAAATACAAGGTCTAAGAAATAATTAAAAAAAAGTTAGTAGCTAAAGTGTCGGGACACGAAGGGGACTTTAGATCACGCGCGCTATGGATCACGATCTAGAATCTAGAATCTACAAAATCAACCCCTTGTCCTACGATTTATTTTACGGTTTCAGTGATTAGAAATTTTTTGTAGTTCATAATTTCCTAGAAGAAGGAGAAAAATTATATCTATCGTATGCCCGTATGTTCTCCAATGGCTGTACATTAATAACAACAACAAAATATAATTTTATTTCAATTCAAAGGAAACTAATAATTACACATATTTATTAGGGTCAAATGAACTAAAAATTCATAAAATTTACAGTCCCATTGCGAATCGTAGTCTTTTAAAAATTTTGAAAGGCAAACTATCGGAGCACGAGCGATTTTGACGAAGTGAGGAGACGGTCGCGCGCGTTATGGATCATGATCTATAATCTAGAGGGTAAGACTCACCGGAGGGTGGCGGCACCTCTGCCTCGAAGACCTCTGGCCTCTTGATCTCGAGCTTGGTGTCCACTGTTCCGCCGTTCTTGTACATGATGTTGGTCACTGAAAAGTGCGATGACTACGATGATGGTTCGCGCGTGGTTCCTGCTCTCGAACAGGAAAAGAGAGAGAGAGACAGAGAGAACACGCGGTCTCGATCTCGATCTCGCGAACACTCGCGCTCAGTTCTCGCCGACACTGTCCAGAACGGTGCCGAACTCGCGACACTTATTGTTAGCGGCGAACACCTAGCGAACGTCGGCCAATTAGAACACGAGCTTGGAGCCCCACCGACGGCCCGACTCTTCCTCCTCCAGCCTCTCCTCTTACCCGCTCCGACCCGCCCCACCCGCGCCAACCCCTCCAGCTGACTACAAGCGCCGCGCGCCTACCGAATCGAACCGACTGGAATCGACGCACGAAATCCGGAAGGATCAAAGGATTTCGTGTCTAATCGTGACTTTCCTTTTAACCTACCCCTTCTATCTTACCCTACGCCCCACTCCGTGGCAGCCTGCTTCGCTCGATCCTTCGATCATCTGCAAACAGACTGACACGCTCTCGTCGATCACGACGATCCGCGAGGAAAGTTACCTGCGGATCTATTCGCGAGCGATCTAGACGCGCTGTTGCGAAATTCAAGGGTAAAGTTACGGCAAGAAAAACAAGTCGAATTTTGAGAGTTTACTATCGAGAATGTAACGAAAGAAATGAAAAGTCTACTCACAGGTGGTTGTTATAGAGATTTTGATGTGTGAAGAATTATTTTTGTATAATCACTATAACATTACGCTGCTACAGCTCTGCAAAGGTAAACGCTTCTAATTCTCGCGATGTTTCACTTTGGACGAAAAACCAACAATTTTTGAAAATTGACATTCCTAAAGACGATCCGCGAGGGAAGTTACCTGCGGATCTATTCGCGAGCGATCTAGACGCGCTGTTGCGAAATTCAAGGGTAAAGTTACGGCGTGAAAAACAAGTCGAATTTTGAGAGTTTACCACCGAGAATGTAACGAAAGAAATGAAAAGTCTACTCACAGGTGGTTGTTATAGAGATTTTGATGTGTGAAGAATGATTTTTGTATAATCACTATAACATTACGCTGCTACAGCTCTGCAAAGGTAAACGCTTCTAATTCTCGCGATGTTTCACTTTGGACGAAAAACCAACAATTTTTGAAAATTGACATTCCTAAAGACGATCCGCGAGGAAAGTTACCTGCGGATCTATTCGCGAGCGACCTAATCGCGCTGTTGCGAAATTTAAGAGTAAAGTTACGGCAAGAAAAACAAGTCGAATTTTGAGAGTTTACTATCGAGAATGTAACGAAAGAAATGAAAAGTCTACTCGCAGGTTGTTGTTATAGAGATTTTTATGTGTGAAGAATGATTTTTGTATAATCACTATAACATTACGCTGCTACGGCTCTGCAAAGGTAAACGCTTCGAATTCTCGCGATGTTTCACTTTGGACGAAAAACCAACAATTTTTGAAAATTGACATTCCTAAAGACGATCCGCGAGGGAAGTGACCTGCGGATCTGTTCGCGAGCGATCTAGACGCGCAGTTGCGAAATTCAAGGGTGAAGTTACGGCGTGAAAAACAAGTCGAATTTTGAGAGTACCACCGAGAATGTAACGAAAGAAATGAAAAGTCTACTCGCAGGTGGTTGTTATAGAGATTTTGATGTGTGAAGAATGATTTTTGTATAATCACTATAACATTACGTTGCTACGGCTCTGCAACGGTAAACGCTTCTAATTCTCGCGATGTTTCACCTCGGACGAAAAACCAAAAATTTTTGAAATATACAATTCCTAAAGCTGAAGAAGTACGTACTGGATTTCTTTTTGTGTTGCATACTTTGTTTCTTGTTGACGATTGTTGGTTACCTTTTTTCTGAAAATTTAATTTACTTCTCGAGCTTTTGGACTGTGGGTTTGAAAAATTTGTGGTGTTTTGTTGTAGGTCAAAAATTGTTATTAACACTAGGTTTACGGAGCACTAAAATTGATTATTTTACATTGCTTTATAAAAATAATAAAATTGTATTTTCTTAGATCTTCGGAGACTTTTACTGTAATATGTACACAAAAAAATAAATCTATTTAACCCCTTGCCTTATGATTTATTTTACGGGTTTAGCAATTAGAATTTCTTTGTAGTTCACAATTTCTTAGAAAAAGGAGAAAATGTAAATCTATTGCGTGTCTATATGTTCTCCAGTGGCTTTACATTAACAACAACAAAATAGAATTATATTTCGGTTTAAATGATATTAATAACATACATCTTTATTAGACTCTGTTCAGAATCTTCATCACGTCTCTCAGACGATATTGTAAGCGAAAGGGTTAATAATTCCTCACGAATGCCTCACACTCTTAATAATCGTAAATTACAAATTTTTGAATCCGTCATTTTGACGGGCCCCGTAAATCTAGTGTTAAACTGTGCTCCCGGCTGTGGAGCACACTTCACGAGATGAGCCGCCATTTTATAATAAAATTATTATTAAGATTTTCTTTTTTGGAACACTTCGAATGTACAACGAAAACCTCAAATAGATTTTTCATTTCTTTCATTACGATCGCATAAAAGAAATATTGAGAAAGGAGGCGAATGTTTATGTAGCTCCTGTATCTTGCAAATTAAGACAGACAATTTTTACTTTGCATTAAAAATTTGCATTCCAGTTATGACTGTAATATTTTTCCACTTGGAACATGTAACGGGTTAACTTTTACCAGATTCTAATTTCACAATGCGGCGAAAGTCTTTTTAATTAACCCTCTGGCGCCGTTCGACTGAATCCGACCATAAAGTTAACCTTCGCTGTTAATTGCGCTCCTCATTAAAGAGGCACCAGTAAGTTGGCACCACCAGTTTACACAGATTACAAGGTTTTGGAAAAATGTCGGCCTTTTATGGAATATCTGTTTTGATGCCCGTTAATGTGCAAGACAACTGTTTGAACGACACGAGGCGAGTTTAACAGGCTCTTTAACGACTGTACTTTATTTGAAAGAAGCTTGATAAGTTTCTTATGAACGATAATCTCTCTCGAGGGAGAAGATATCAGATTATATTGCCGGAGACAACTTATTGCTTTACGAATGGAATCACTGTGCCCATTGAACGATTCATTAAAAAAAACTTCAAATTCCGATAATCATCGATTTCCGAAGATTATAACGCGACTTCCGAGCGAACCGTTGGAAGATAAATATTAAGGGGCAGGCAGCTAAATGTTGCATAATTTTTTATTAGTTGCCGGAGACAACTTATTGCTTTACGAATGGAATCACTGTGCCCATTGAACGATTCATTAAAAAAAACTTCAAATTCCGATAATCATCGATTTCCGAATATTATAACGCGACTTCCGAACGAACCGTTGGAAGATAAATATTAAGGGGCAGGCAGCTAAATGTTGCATAATTTGTTATTAGTTGCCGGAGACAACTTATTGCTTTACGAATGGAATCACTGTGCCCATTGAATAATTCATTAAAAAAAACTTCAAATTAACTTATCATCGATTTCCGAAGATTATAAAGCGACTTCCGAGCGAATCGTTGGAAGATAAATATTAAGGGGCAGGTAGCTAAATGTTGCATAATTTTTTACAACATATATCTGCGCACATTTGCGCCATAAATCATGAAGGAGTTTTGTGGAGTATTTTTTAAGTAAAGTTTAAATTTACATTATTAATATGATCTCAAGAAAATGTAAAAAGAGACAAACCAACTAACACCATAATAACAAGTGCATACACACATCCAATAGCATACTCTATGTGGAAATAATGAAAAGTTCACATTTTTACAAAAGGAACACAATAGCACAATTCATTTGTAAGTGAAGTACCCAGGTATAGTTAATACTTGTATATTGGTTTTAATGTCTAGACTGCGGGTCTTTATGCAAAATAAAAATTGTCTGCATCGAAAAGTAATACTGTTTTTGATAAGTAACAAAATGGCGTATGTAATTTTCTTGTGTTTGCACTTTTTTCTTAGAAATGAAGGTGCCCTTCAATTTTTTAAATGAAATGCTATATATTTCTTTAAAAATTGTCTGCATCGAAAAGTAATACTGTTTTTGGTAAGTAACAAAATGGCGTATTTAATTTTCTTGCGTTTGCGCTATTTTCTTAAAAAATAAGGTAACCTTCAATTTTTTAAATGTAATGCTATATATTTCTTTAAAAATTGTCTGCATCGAAAAGTAATACTGTTTTTGGTAAGTAACAAAATGGCGTATTTAATTTTCTTGCGTTTGCGCTATTTTCTTAGAAATTAAGGTGACCTTTAATTTTTTAAATGAAATGCTATATACTTCTTTAAAAATTGTCTGCATCGAAAAGTAATACTGTTTTTGATAAGTAACAAAATGGCGTATGTAATTTTCTTGTGTTTGCGATATTTTCTTAGAAATGAAGGTGACCTTCAATTTTTTAAATGAAATGCTATATATTTTTTGATAAATTGTCTGCATCGATTGGAAGAAATAGGAACCACATACAATATTCTTTTGTTTTTCTAATGATCGTAATCGATTGAAAAGGATATATTGGAATTTTTAAATTATTTTAATTTCCGAGCCATTTTAAATTTAGCCCATTCAATTTTGTCATAAATGCAGTCTAGTCATCACATACCTTTGTGAAAGGTGTCCAGGAACACTTTTGTGAAAAGTGATATTTTTGTCCATTGTCAACGCACCGTGCGCGGCTCCGAAAACGAAATCTGTCGGTCTCACCAGCTCGGAATTACAGTTTCGAGCAAATACGAAGCGGTTCCGAATGTCGATGTTATCTAAGACGGGTGGCTTGCGACGCCATTTTGTCGAGCAGTATCAAATTTTCGAGGCGATTGACCCCTATTCGGGCGTTCTTTAGGTCGTGCCGCGTGATTAACACCCGCTGTCTCTTTCCACGTTGATCTAACGTCGCCTGGGAGGTCCGCGAAAGCGTTGCGACACCGGTTAGCGAAAGGTAGCGCAGGGAATCCCGGGTGTTCCACAAACTTCTCGAAGGAACGAGACTAGGCGCGAAAACTGCCGTATATTCGCAGCGATCCACGGTTCTTCCCCCTTTTGCGCTTTTGTCCCCACTATCCTGGCGTCACGGCCACGGGCTCTGCGAGATGGAATTGGGAAAAAAAGTGAAACGTTGAAAGCTTTCACTTTTTGTACAATTTTTATCGCGTCGTCCTTTAATCTCTCTGGTCATGTGACGTCATCTAGACAGCAAACAATAGCGAATAGCGCCCACTGCCCCATAACTATCTCTTCTAGCGGGCTAGCTTATTGGACCAATAGGAAATGGTGTCCACTACTCTATAACGTCGCGTAGTGATCCCAAATTTAGAACCATTTTATTCCCGCGCGTTAGTTTTCCGTCATTTTGCAGAGTTAGCCCATGACATCTTTAGTCTCTTGTAATGTGGCGTCACCGGCCAATAACGAGACAGCGCCCACTGCCCTATAGCGGCGCGTTGTGACGCCAAAATGACAGGAAATAGTATATTTCATTGGACGTTTTCTTTATTTTTTAATGTTCTCTGCATCTTCAAGCGGGCTAGTTTATTGGACCAATAGGAAATAGCGTCCACTGCCCCATAACGTCGCGTTGCGGCGCTGAACTGGCAATAAATAGTATATTTCATTGGACGTTTCCTTTTTCTCTATATCTTCTAGCGGGCTAGTTTATTGGACCAATAGGAAATAGCGTCCACTACTCTATAACGTCGCGTAGTGATCCCAAATTCAGAACGATCTATTCCCGCGCGATAGTTTTCCGTCATTTTGCAGAATCAGCTCATGACATCTTTAGTTTCTCGTTATGTGGCGTCACCGACCAATAACGAGACATCGCCCACTGCCCCATAGCGTCGCGTTGTGACGCCAAAATGACAGGAAACAGTATATTTCATTGAAAGTTTCTCCTTTCTTGCAATTTTCTCCCATCAACAGAACCAATTCTAGTCACCGATCAACAGAAAATAGCAATCACTGCTCCATAGCGTCAGTGCCATGATGGAATTCATCATAGAATCGCAACAGGCCGACGCGTTAGCGTTCGACAAGGCTCGAGTACAGCCTTGGCACCCCGTAACAGCCTCGCGAAAGGTCGCGATCAGTTTAGCGCGCGAGCGCACCTGCGCAAACAGTTTCGAGAGAGAACGAGAACGAACGCGGACACGGTCAAGGCGAGCTGGTTCCGCGAGATTATTCTCGATATTTCTCCTCGGGAAACGTCGAGTTGTCGAAAAGTCCCGAAGACAATGGGTCAGCGGAGTGAACAAGGAAAAGAGACAAAGCGGGAGAAAGAGGGAGAGAGAGAGAGAGAGAGAGAGCGAGAAGCAGGTCGGCTCGTCTTCCACGACGAATTATTCCGATCACGAACGGTCGCGCTTAACGAGACCGACGCTAATGGAAATCAACTGTATTCCCCGGAGTACCCCGCCCGACATCTTGTCGCGACCTCGTGGGTGGGTCGACAAACCGTTGATCGCCGAGCCACGGTCTTGAATAATTGTTATTTCCAACCGCCAAGAAACGGAAACCATACCCATCGATTTTATTTATTATTCGAATCTCTTGCCGTTCTCGGAACAAGCTTTTCCTCGTTAGCGGCGCGCGAGTCTACTGGACACTTTTTGGTGGACACTGTGGACCGTCTTGGTATTGGTTTACTAGTCGACGTGTCACCATGACTTGCAGTGCTATTGGCGGAGAGGTGGAGCCAAGGCAAAGGGGCGGCGCGAATATTGCAGTGGTGGGAGAACTTGTAGAAGAATGTACAATTTTCCTAGAGGATATTGAACAGATTCAAGGGGCACTTCCGGCTTATTTATTCCAACAATAGTCTCCACAATATACTATTGAACGTGATGTATCATCTTGCAAAGTATAAAGAAAGTGTCACAGAAAAGTTGCAAGTTTTTTGAACATCCTGCTATGCGTTAGAATTACGAATATCGCATATGCGCGACGTTGGTCGCGAACGTGGTAGTTTTAAGAATCGAAATGAATGTTACCACGATTTTCAAACCTTGCTACTTGCTATTCTTTGAAGACCGGTCACGTGTACGGGTACTATTGGACGCGTCACGTTATAGTGATTGGTAGACTGCGGATCCTTTATGCATTTCTGGTTTTTTGATACTCTTCCGAAAATATTAAAATATAAAATCTGATAGAATTTAGTACGATTTTTATTTACAAAGATTGATGCCATCGAAGACAGGTTTTGATTTAATTCTACTTCCTTAAAAACATCCGTAGTCTAGCGATTAGGACTTCTTTGTTGTTCACAATTTCGTAGAAGAAGAAAATTTGTATCCATTGAGTGACTACTTACAATTAAATATTAAGAAAAACAAATTTGGAATTTTATTTCAATTTGAAGGAAATTACTGACACGGATATGCAGTAGATTCTGTTTGAAATCTGCATCGCGAGTCTGACTCATTTCTACGATGCAAGGAGTTAATCGGGAGGATCCCTTATTCGATTTTTATTTACAAAGATTGATGCCATCGAAAGCAGGTTTTGATTTAATTCTACTTCCTTAAGAAAATCCGCAGTCCAGCGATTAGGACTTCTTTGTTCACAATTTCGTAGAACAAGAAAATTTGTATCCATTGAGTGACTACTTACAATTAAATATTAAGAAAAACAAATATGGAATTTTATTTCAATTTGAAGGAAATTACTGACACGGATATGCAGTAGATTCTGTTTGAAATCTGCATCGCGAGTTTGACTCGGTTCTACGATGCAAGGAGTTAATCGGGAGGATCCCTTGTGCGATTTTTATTTACAAAGATTAATGCCATCGAAAACAGGTTTTGATTTAATTCTACTTCCCTAAAAACATCCGCAGTCTAGCGATGAGAACTTCTTTGTTCACAATTTCGTAGAACAAGAAAATTTGTATCCATTGAGTGACTACTTACAATTAAATATTAAGAAAAACAAATATGGAATTTTATTTCAATTTGAAGGAAATTACTGACACGGATATGCAGTAGATTCTGTTTGAAATCTGCATCGCGAGTCTGACTCGGTTCTACGATGCAAGGAGTTAATCGGGAGGATTCCTTTCCGATCCTCGCAAACAATCGAATATCGACACGGTGTTTGTCGGCTGTGGTGGTTGTGTTTTTGACGGTTCGAGCAAACGAAACGGAGTCGATTTGTCACGCGGCCGTCGTCGGTTTGACGTCAGACGAGCGAATAAAATGTTTGATCCCGTTGTTCCGAACGAAAGTCGTTATTCGAAAGGGAATTTGCGTCGCATGCTCTCTCGCCGTGTCGGTTCCTCCTCTCTGGCATCGCGAGAAGGTGCGAGGAGAACGGGAGCAAAGTCTACGCCTCGCCTTTTCGCTCTCTGTTCACGGCGATATCGCGCACCGTTCCATTATTTGTCGTCCGCGATTGCAACGCTGCCTCGTGAACACCCGCGATCCAGCGATCCGGCTGTAAACTACCGGGCAAAAGTAAATTATGGTAATGGCACCCGGCCTACGGTGGCCTAAGATAAACGGCACCGCCAAGGTGATTGCCACGCGATAAACGCAGGATCAACGGCGAGAACCCCCGGCGAGAGATCTACGAGCCGGATCTACCAACGGATATCGATCGTCTCGGACAACGAGATAATCGAACGTCCCGCACCGATCGAATTCGAAATTCCCGCGCTTCGCGTCGTTCCCGAGCGAAACGCGCTTTATTTCGCATCTTTTTAACGTACCGGCGATTATTTCATAACTAGAATGCGGATGTCAATCGTTTATAACAAAAATGGAGACGAGTAGGGCAGTAACATGCGTTCTAAATCAGGAGCAATGAGGAGGGGAGGGGGGGCGTGGGGGGTTTCCGCGAGGCCGCCGGTTACGGCAGCGTCAGCGGGGAGGGGGGTCGCGTTTCGGCGGCGACAGCGCGGGGTGGAGGTCGCTTTTGAGAAAGGGAGAAAGAGACTACTTTATTTAGGGAGAGAAAAAGAGAGAGAGGGAGAAAGAGACTACTTTAATTAGGGAGAGAAAAGGAGAGGGAGGGAGAGTATTTTTTAGGCAAAAACATATGTTTTATGAAATAAGAAAAGTGCTGACTTAGCACTCTCAAGGAGAGAGAGAGGAAAAATATTTTAATTAGGGACAGAGAGTATATTTTAGGTAAAAACATATGTTTTATGAAATAAGAAAAGTGCTGACTTAGCACTCTCAAGGAGAGAGAGAGGGAGAATATTTTAATTAGGGAGAGAGAGTGTATTTTAGGTAAAAACATATGTTTTATGAAATATGATACCCCTTAGGAACGAACAGGTCTTGAAAAGTGCTGACCTAGCACTCGCAAGGAGAGAGAGAGAATATTTTAATTAGGGAGAGAGAGAGAGAGAGTATTATTTAGGCAAAAACCACCCCCCCCTTCATTGCTCCTGATTTAGAACCCGTGTTACTACCCTACCGATACGTGCAATTTAAAGAAGTGGACATATTCAAAAGATTCGAGGACATCGATATATCAGTTTTGGCTGAATAAGATAATTAGAAGAAGAAAGAAATTTCTATTTTAGGTCCAGTGTCTTGCGATCAATACAAACATTTTTTATTTTGCCTAAATATCCGCAGTCTATTTATAACTTCTAAAAGCCCGCGATCTAAAGAATTTTTAGTGGATCCTTCAACGGCAGCAACAATTTTAATCTGTGAACCAACAAGTTACTTTCAGTAATCGTCATCTAAGAATTTTGTTTCTGAGATTATACTGTAAAACATAATTCCTAAATCCTACTAATATGCTTCCGGTAGGTAAAGTGTTAACATTATTTGACAAGAGAAGTAGCTTGGAAATTTTGCTCTTTGTCTCGGCAGTGCTGTCCGGGGCCAACGAGTTGAATCGTATAGACTTTTTCACAGCCGTATCGCGCAGAAATGGGAGACGGAATTATCCAGATTTGTAAATTAATTTGGTTAAATATTGAGGATCTATAAAATGCGAGAAGTTCAAACAGTACTTTTAGTATCGTACATCCTCACTTTTCAATTCTTATCTCGTTAAATAAATGACTTTGATTATATGGAATTTATGAGGCTGCTCGGTGGGCGCTTAAAGTAGGCGTGGCCTCGCTGCCCCGGCTTGTGCCGCGCCGAGCAAACTGTCTAATTGCTTGGAGCATACGGGTACAATTTGTTATTCCTAAGCCGCTTGTTAAACTCCAGACATTATGTATATATAGCATTGACGATCGTCTAAAGTTGGCAGATGCTTAAAGAAGTTTAACCACGGAATGTGTGCATAGAAATGTTTAACGCAATGATTCTGCGTATTCCGACGTCGCGCTAGGATTATCGCCGGTACTACAGAATTCGTTAAAATTGCTTTGCAACGCTTCGGTTACCGGGAAACTATTATTAGGCGTTTCACCTCTAATGCGTGTAAAACAGACGTAATAATTGCTTTCTAAACGAGCGCTCGGTCACTGAATCGATTAACTTGACAAACAGAAATAAACAGGAAGCTGATTAGATAGTACACAGTCGCGTCAAAAAGTTACAATTTTTTTCAATTAGAGGTATCGAGCCAGATGATTAAGGAAATTATTTTAAACGGGACACGTACTCGACCCGTCTTCCAAGACACGATAGAATCGCCACGAACCTAACATCGTCGTCAAAAGAGCGTTTAAAATTGTTAGATTTCGTGTACAAAGATTAATTCAATAAAAGTACAAAATCCAATAAAAATCCAATAAAGTTTTATAAAAATACTGGCACGAATACGATTTCCGTGGACCCTCGTTTTGATCCGTCCCCTCCACGACCTAACCACAACTCATTCTATTCACATGATTTTTCCATTACTAGTTCAAATTCTGGATGAAAGCTACAATGGAAAAATTATGCGAATAAAATTTTATTTTCTACAAAAAAGGTCTCTTGACATTTCGCAATATTTCGCATAGTTACCGAGATATTTGCAAATTTATAAAAAACAGGAAATCTACTTTACCGGCTAAATAAGGCCAATTTGACACCATGTTATGTATACATTTTGTTCTTGAAATAACCCCAAGAACACAAATATAACCTCAAAACGAGGGGCCACGTAAAATCGTACTCTCCCCAAAATACTAAACAAGGGAATTCAGCAGGTGTCCGAAAATTGGAGACGCGCTGCGTTCGTTCAATAATAGGACGAGTACCTATATATTAAATTTAAATAATTTAGAATATAATCAATTGAGTAAAAATTAAATTTAAAAATAAATATAGATTCTTCGAAGACGTTTTCTTGTGAGAAAATAACCAAGTAAATTTGCTCAGGTGCGTACTCCGCTAAAAATCCGCGCAACTTCGGTGCAGTTTCCGGCGCGGGAGATCGAAGAGAGGAGACATCTGGAGGATCGCGGGATCGTGAAAACACCGCGCGAAAACGGGAGAGAAAGAGGAGTCATCGCGACAAGTTTCGCGCATATCCGGTAATCCTAAGCACGAGCTGCGGATCGGCAAGCCACACTCTCGGCTTTGACTCTTTGTCGACGGGCTGCGAGCCTCTCGCTCCTCCTCCACCGCGGACGAACGACCGACATCGACGATAAGACGTCGGTGGGCTCGACGCACGTGTCAATCACCAACTCGTCACGCGACACGCCGATGCGATGCTCGAGCAAGGTCGGATTCCCCCCTCCCCCATTGCTCGCTGGCTCCACGGTCGCACCTGTTTCGCGATTTTCTCCTCTTTTCTCATTCTCCCCTCTCTCTCTCTCTCTCACTCTTTACCTCTCTTTGCTCTTCTCTTCAAGCCGTTTTCCCGACGAAGCCAAATCTCGGGACTCGAGCGTGGCCAAGACAATAATCGTAACACGATATTATCCACGCGTTATCGCCACTGGAGCCGTCTCGAGACCAATTTGTACAGCTACGTAGCAACGCGATTGAAAATTACGGGAACCGATGGATCCGACTGCGTTAGGCTTTCACCAATTACTAGAGAAAATTGAAACAGTAGAAAGATTAGAGGGTTAACCAGTTAGCTCTGTTTGACGAGTATACTCGTCATGGAATAAAATTGATTGCTTGCTATTTATGTTAAAATTGTAGTGAAAATTAAAACGCATTATTGATTTGTTGACATTGTAGAATTTTTCGAGTCAAAGACGAAGTAAAGAAACGAAACAAAGAAATTGATTGCTTGCTATTTATGTTAAAATTGTAGTGAAAATTAAAACGCATTATTGATTTGTTGACATTGTAGAATTTTTCGAGTCAAAGACGAAGTAAAGAAACGAAACAAAGAAATTGACGAAAGGTCAATATGTGATAAATAAAGTTTTCAAACATTTTTAGTCGCCACGTACAAAATCGAGTTATACAGTTAACTGGTTAATTAATCTAACTCTAAAAAATGATTAATAGTAGGTTTACGGAGCACTAAAATTGATTATTTTGTTTTATAAAAATAATAAAATTGTGTTTACTTAGATCTTCAGCGATTTTTATTATATGTGCAGAAAAAAATAAATCTATTTTATAATTCCTCGCGAATACCTCCTTACACTCTTAATAATCGAAATTAAAAATGTTTGAATCCGTCATTTTGACGGGCACTGTGGTTTGCAATTTGATAAAGAGATTTTTATTTTGCGTAAAGATCCGCAGTTTATCTAATTACCGACGATGCGAGTGGAACAGTAATCATTAGACTCTGCGGGTCATTATGCAAAATAAAAATTTTGTCCAAATGAATTGTTAGAAAGAGGAGTTAAATAATAATGCATTGGCCTTATAACCCCTTTTGCAGATGACACTATTTTAACTACAAACATTATCTCCTAGATTATTTCTATTCTATGCGATATTCTTAATTTCATGCAGAGGTGGGCATTATTTCAGATACAATATTTTAAAACTTATTTGAAATATTACTTGAAATAAAAAGTTATTTCACAAAAATGTTTCACTATTTGAAATAAATTATATTATATTTTGTCCAACAAAATAATTTTAGGAAATGATTATCTATTCTTTTATTTCGTGAAATACATCAGTTCAAATAATAAAATAACAAGTTCTTTTCTTATCTGAGATAAGTATTTCAAATGTCAAATAACATGTTATTTTATTATTTCATACAATAAATATTAAAAATACATTATAAATGAAAATATGGTTCGAGTTCTTTTAAATCATTATTACTACTCATCAATCATTTATTTTCCAAACTAAACATAAATAAGGCGAAATTTCAACTCGCAATTAGTATCATACATTTCTCTTAATTATTTCAAATAAGTTTATTTCAAATGACTACACCGAAGTAAATTATAATAAAATTGTTATTTAAAATAAATGTGCTCAAATAAATTCCTCTCAAATAGTTATTTCATAGAGTTTATTTGAGATAATATTATTTTCAATAATTAACTTATCTTTATTTGAAATAAAATTTGTCCAGCTCTGATTTCATGTATATGGAACTGGTAGAATATCTCATGCAATACTTAAATGCGCAGTCATTTGTTGAATACAAATTTAATAATTTGAACAGTGCTTCGAATAATGGTATAGCAATTTTTAGTAGCGTCTGAGTGCCGTCGCTTGATTGCTAAGAGTTAACAATTATAATTAGATTGTGGATTGACAAAAATGGTTTTTATTTAAACGGTACTTCACCCAGTTCTACACCGATAAAAACGACAAGTGTAATTGCGGTTGTGCGATAATGAAACAATACTCGAGCACCGTCGAAAGTATGCAGATTTGTGCAACGTTATCGATGAGGTATAAACTTAGCGAGAGTGTTACAAAAATAATTCGTAAAACGCATCGGTGAACTTCGACCGGAGTCTCGGTTCAATTTTAACTTATCGAAAGCTTTAACGGAGTAGATAATCTGCGCCGACGATCGTGCTAATGAAACGATACCGGAAGATCTATATTCGCGCGAAGATGTGCTGTCTATTTACGACACTCTCGAGCGCAGGGGTTGAAAACAGTTATGATATCGATTTCGGTTGTTGAAACAGTTATGAGAACCGAAAAAATGTTATAACAGTTATGAGAATATCGGTTCTGTTCAGTTGAAAACAGTTATGATATCGATTTCGGTGCTTGAAACAGTTATGAGAACCGAAAAAATGTTATAACAGTTATGAGAATATCGGTTCTGTTCAGTTGAAAACAGTTATGATATCGATTTCGGTTCTTGAAACAGTTATGAGAACCGAAAAAATGTTATAACAGTTATGAGAATATCGGGTCTCGCTTGTATCGGTTACGGTTACGGTTCTTGAGAGCCGATATTATAACGGTTCTATAACTGTTACTTTTAGGTTCTGGATTTCGGTTTCGGTTCTTCAGACTTCAGAACCAATAATATGTCCCGTATCGGTCTTATATCGGTTTTGCAGTTCTGTAACTGATATTTTTTGGTTCTGTATCGGTTATACAGGGTGTCTCAAAATTCCTTCAACATCCGGAAATAAGAGGTTCCTGAGATCATTTGAAGCGACATTTTCCTTCGCAAAAATGGCGTCCGCTGCTTCGTTTAAGAGTTATTAACGAAAAACACGGACCAATCAGAGCGCAGCTACAGCGGATTGATTCTGGCTCGGCCAACGGCGACGCCACGCTAAGCGGGACCTGTCGCCGAGTCGGACTCCGTTCGCTGTAGCCGCGCTCTGATTGGTCCGTGTTTTTCGTTAATAACTCCTTAACAAAGCCGCGGACGCCATTTTTGCAAAGGAAAATGTCGCATCAAATGATCTCAGGAATCCCTTATTTCCGGATGTTGAAGGAATTTTGAGACACCCTGTATAGCCGATACGGAACCAAAAAATATCAGTTGCAGAACTGCAAAACCGATATGAGATCGATACGGGACATATTATAGGTTCTGCAGTCTGAAGAACCGAAACCGAAATCCAGAACTTAAAAGTAACAGTTATAGAACCGTTATAATATCGGTTCTCAAGAACCGTAACCGTAACTGATATAAGCGAGACCCGATATTCTCATAACTGTTTCAAACAATTATTTTCAGAACCGTTTCAACCCCTGCTTGAGCGTCCGTCGATTTTCCCAGCCAAAGAAAGCTTCCGAGAGAATCAATTAATGCAAACACACCCCCTTGTAAGTCGGCGTAAAACAATTCCAATTTTTCATTCTCACTGATTTGCAATTTAGTATGTCGAGAATATAGCACCGGAGTTTCAAAGTTCAATTCTCAAAAATTGTCAAAGATACACGCTCCGAAAGACAGCGGTGCTTCTTCAAATAAGCTCTCTCTTCGTAACGGCATAATTTTCCAGCGAGCAAATATTTTTTCACTTCCAAAAATTATCATACGTTCTTAAAACATTGTCGAATGTTTAGAAAATGTCTGCGAATCAATACTTTGCTTTCGATTAGCTAATTCTGTAATCCATCTTCATTAATCACGAACGATGCGAATAATCTTGTTTTTCATTGTCGGCGGATGAGTTTTGCGAAGTGAATTACTTACACATATATTCATCATATTAATCTTTTAGGGACGAATTAACCAAACGGCGATGACTCGCCAGTCTTTTAACAATCGAGCATTAATAATTGATGGCTTCTAGATCAATTCTTCAAACCGATAGGAATTCCATTCGCGAATCGGCAATAAGTTATCTCGAATAACGCGATCTAATCGTTTTGCTCTCGGGAAAAAAATTACCGAGTTGTCTTCAGACGTATATAACATGATTACTAAAAAAATCCAATTAACACTTTAATGAGATGTCCACGTTTCTATCAATAATATTAGACTCCACTGATTACTGTCCTATCGCTATTGTCTCGTGACTGAAATTACTTTTAAAAAATTGAAATCCTCAGCCCCGAATTGCAGACTCACGGAACTTGCAATCACCGACACGAAAATTGCTGGCAGTAAGAAATTGCTAGCAAAATTGCTAGAAAAGTAAGCAAAAGCTTGCCAGAGTCAATCAAAGATTCATGTTCCTTCAGGAACGACTCATTTTATCGATTGTTTTCGAAGGAGAGGTATCATCGGAGTTATTTCGAATACCGTTGATACGAGGAACTGGCTCGAGCGGACCGTTATTTTCGAAGGTGATAGTTTGCTGTCGGTTGTCAGACATCGGCTGGTAAATCATTCAGGATCTTCGTTCGTCGCGTGGGCGTGTCTCCGGCGACGTAACTTGCTCGTAAGAATCGAGTCGGATCGCCGAATCTGCGTTCGAGATGCGGCTCGTTCGGTGGTTGCTCGTCTGCTCGACGATTTTCCGGAGAACGGTGGCCTTCGACGAGGCGTTCGCTCGATTAATCGTCGATTCGATTGATCATCTCTTCCCACCGATAACAGTGTCGGCGCATCTCTGCCGCCTGGGACAAGGTAAGAGAACTGCCCGGACGAAATCGTGGGATTGCGCAACACGGCTGCTCGCTGCAAACACGCGATTGCGTAGGCGCTCCGGCTTAATAAGTCTCTGTCACTCTTTCTCTCTCGGAAGAGACTGAGCAAACGAGCTACCCTCGCCCGGAAACCGATTCGAAGAAACCAAGCTTCCCATAGCTGCCTCCTCGGTGCGTGATCAAATTGTTAGAGCCGCTTGCACGTTGCACTATCGAGGAAGCTAGTGCTCGATTTTCGGAGACGTTAAGGGGGGAAGCTTGTGTAAAATGAAATTTTTTAGCATTTTTCTTTTTTGCTTAAATCTATAGGAAAATTCCACAAGAATACGATAAAAAAGTTAGAATGCTATCAGACATGTTCTTGTATGTTATTTTTAAAATAAAGTGGTTTAAACCCTCGCCCGGAAACCGATTCGAGGAAACCAAGCTTCCTATAGCTGCCTCCTCGGTGCGTGATCAAATTGCTAGAGCCGCTTGCACGTTGCACAATTGAGGAAGCTCGTGCTCGATTTTCGGAGACGTTAATACGCTTGATAAATACCACCGTAGCGGATACGCGACATCCACAATCTTGCAGTTTATCTAAAAATAGTCAAATTCGTTACGCTTTCTTGTCTAAAGTCGTAGTACATAGTATAATATGTATTCAGCGATTCCATGAGTCTCTTTTGCTAGATCGTTTCAATATTTTATATAAAAGAGCTGCATTAGTGTTGCATTTAACACTAGGGATTAGGGCTGCTACTTTTCCGAAGATTCGACTCTTGGAAGCTTCGAAGGATTCGAAGGAACGAAGGGAACTACGAAGGTGATGAAAAGCGAAGTTTCGAAGGTTCGAAGGTTCGAAGCTTCGAAGGATTCGAAGGAACGAAGGGAACTACGAAGGTGATGAAAATGGAAGTTTCGAAGGTTCGAAAGGTTCGAAGCTTTGAAGGATTCGAAGGAACGAAGGGAACTACGAAGGTGATGAAAAGCGAAGTTTCGAAGGTTCGAAGGTTCGAAGGATTCGAAGGAACGAAGGGAACTACGAAGGTGATGAAAATGGAAGTTTCGAAGGTTCGAAGGTTCGAAGCTTCGAAGGATTCGAAGGAACGAAGGGAACTACGAAGGTGATGAAAATCGAAATGTCGAAGGTTCGAAAGGTTCGAAAGGTTCGAAGCTTCGAAGGATTCGAAGGAACGACGGGAACTACGAAGGTGATGTAAAGCGAAGGTTCGAAGGTTCGAAGGTTCGAAGGTTCGAAGTTTCGAAGGATTCGAAGGAACGAAGGGAACCACGAAGGTGATGAAAATCGAAATTTCGAAGGTTCGAAGGATTGGAAGGAGCGAAGGGAACTACGAAGGTGATGAAAAGCGAAGTTTCGAAGGTTCGAACCTTCGAAACTTCGATTTTCATCACCTTCGAAGTTTCTGAAATCGAAGCCTCGAAATCTTCGACGGTCGAAGGAAAGTAACAGCCCTAGTAGGGATGCGTCAAAGGGACGAGTCCTAATATTTTTCATTTACGATTATTGAGATTTTAATGATGCGTCCACGGGGGATATATGCTTGTTAGTTTTATGAAGTAATGTGAAATAGTCACTTTTAGTGCTGGTGAGCAAAGAAACATGTAGGGATCGGCACGATAGGGGCCCCTCAAATGCCTGTTTCTCCCACCAACCTCTCTTTCATGCGCGAGGCCTGCGCAGTGTTCGCGACGGGCGAAGCACTTCCCCTTCCTCGATGGTAACGGGGGATCCTGGTGGGAGACAGTGGGCGCTATGGTGAGGACGGTTTGTCTCGATAGAGACAAAAATGCGCATCCCTGATGTACAGTCACTCGCAATGATATTTGGACACTCTTAAAAAAACGATTATAATTGTTCGGACTTATACCAAGATCGAATATTGTTGCGAATGCTGATTCTTTGCAGTCGAACAGTGTTTCCCTCTCATAACTTGCTACAAAATGACATAGTTTAACCCTTTGCACTCGAAGTAATTTTAATTCCAAAGTGAAGACACTTCTTTCAACCGAGAACATTTTCATTTGATATAATCTTTTTTATATTATGCACATAAAATGAAACTTGTGTTCTCGTACAACACTTGAATGGTTAGTAATTTACGAAATATAGATGAATTTAATAATACAAAAACTATTTTGAATAACGGTATGGCAATTTTTACTGGTGCCTCACAGTCACCATTCGAGTGCAAAGGGTTAATTGTATTCCAATAGTCCAATCTCTTTAGAACGCGAATTATTATTTCGTGGATAAAACTGTTCTATATGCAGTCCCAAGTGCAAGAGGTTAAACGTTTCCAACATTCGGCCTTTATCACCGAGGAGAATAGTCATTGCAGCATCATCGGCTCAGACGAAGGTTCACAAATATTCATCATACTTTGTGTACAATTCGGTTTTATTTCAAGTTTCATAAAACTTTTATGGTTTTATGAAACTTACAGATAGCCGGGCTGCTTCTCATTGAACACAGAAAACGTACGTCAGAGATATAACTGAAGAGCGGGGAACAAGTCGATGGAGACGATAAATTCTCGCCACAGATAAAACAATACATTGTCGAGCGATATAGAAACGCTATGACTGCGGCGCACCGCGATGAAGTGCTCGAACACTTTCAGTCGTTAACAAAAGAGTCGGTGTCGATGGAACGATAAATGCTCTTGTCTACTCCTCGGAGAGATAAAATGACGAAAGATTGTGGACGAATTACGAGAGACTCTCAACCCTCGAACCCTTCAGAAATGACTATTTTTCATTGTCTTACAAGGAGGAATGAAATGAAGAAAAATTGTGTACGGATTAGAAGAAATTCTTAACCCACGTGAATTCCTCAGAAATGTCTATTTTTCATTGTTTTACACAGAGAGATAGGATAAAGGAAAATAATACAGGGTGCTCACGCTATTACTAGCCAGCGTCTTTTTTTTTGCAAATAATTAGAACAAAATGAAAGAGGGAAAAGTAATACTGTTTTTCGCAAGCAACGTAATGGCGTATGTAATTTTTCTTGTATTTGCACTATTTTCATGTAAATGTCGGTGACCTCCAATTTTTGTAAATGAAATGTTATATATTTTTTCATATGAAAGCGTGGGTGTCAAGAGAAATTCATTCGTACAGGACACAATGACCTTCAAGATCATACAAGGTCAGAAATGGAAGAAACATTTTGAACATTTCGTGCTTACGCGTTTACAAGTATACTTTATTGACGAGGCTATAGTAAATGTTCAATATAACTTCCCTGCGCATGATTACATATTTCTATTAATTACATTCTTGTTAGGTTCTTCTAACGTTGTCCGAAATATTAACGCACATGATTGCGTTAGTTTCCTTTGCAAGTCGTTTACATTTCTGGACGTTGCGTATCGTGAATGATACTTTATGAAATATTCCATATTTTGCTGGCATTTTTGACCTTGTATGACCTTCGAGGTCGTCGTGTTGTGTACGAATAAATTTGTCTTGACACACGCTTTCATATGAGATAAAAAAATATATAGCATTTCATTTAAAAAATTGAAGGTCACCTTCATTTCCAAGAAAATGGCGCAAACACAAGAAAATTACAGACGCCATTACGTTGCTTACCAAAGACAGTAATACTTTTTTCCTCTATCCTCTTTTTCTAATATTTATTATTTGCATGAAAAACGCTGGCTAGTGACAGCGCGAACACCCTGTATATTTTACAAGTTGTAAAATACACTTTTTACAATTTCTACATTTTTGTAAGAATTACAATTTTTCATTGAACAAATCCTATAACTGCGTATTCATTTCAGCATTCCTGTTCCACGCGACGATAAATAAGAGAGAAATCTAATGTTGCAATTAAAAATAGAAAAATCGGTGCAACAACGAGTTTGTAACACTTTACTTATCGATTTCCTATCGATAAAAGTTTAGATGACTCCGCGATACGAAGCAGGAACTTGAAAGGCCTCTTTCAAGCAATTATACCGAGAGCTATCATTAGATTACGTTAATGGAAGTGACTTGTTGGTTTACAAAAGAAATTGCTATTGCCACTGAAAAATTCGCTAATTGATCCATTGACGTGAATCACTCGATAACGAGTAAACCTCTCCCTATATTTCTTCGCAGGCGCAAGACAACTTGATTTTCTTAACGTGACTACAGAGAATCGAATTAAGCTTTCCAGTGAACAAAGAAGATGACGACAAATGTTGAAGAATTTTCCTCGCATACAGAGATGACTGAACGTTTCGAGGAACAAATAGATTCATTTTGTCATTCTATTTGCGTTGTTATACAAACGTCCCCTCCCGGTTTGTTCGCAAACATCAATCCTTAGATTCTAATGTATCGCGATTTTGTTTAGATCATGCGATCGAGTTATCTCGCGAGATGTCAAGAGCAGGATTGATCCATAAGATCTACAGAGACTCGGATGGATACGACGAGCGACTGCGCGATCTAGAGGATCATCGGATGTTACGAGTGCTGGACCTGGATTGCGATTACGCGGTTCCGATGTTGCTATCGGTACGATGGGAATGTTAAATCAGTGATGGTATATATGGTCTCGGTTTTTTCGCGCATGCGCGACTAAATGCAGAAACGTACCGTACGTCTTATGTTTGTGGGGAAAGTAGGGGAGAAATGTTATTGGCGGGAAACAGTGATGGGAATGTTGGCGCTCTTCACGCGCATGCGCGAGTTTCGGCAGCACCGAAACTACGTCCGAAGTTTGTGGGGTACTATTGAGGCAAAAGTAGTTGGTTTGTTATTATATATTTCGTTTAAAGTTATTTTAGTACCCTTCCCTTCCTCATTCCCAAGATGATGAAGAAGAGTAAATTATATTATATTGTACACAGATACATAAATATTATATATTTATATATTATTATAATCTATGTACGTATGTGTAATATGTATACATATACAGGGTGAGTCACCTAACGTTTGTACCTCAAATATCTTTGTTGTTTCTAAAGATACGTAAAATATGGTAAGGACAAAGTTGAATGGTACAATGGGGCTGACACGATGCAAAAAAAAATTTTGTTTTTATGTCATTTTTTTTAGAGATATCAAGGTCACCTTGACTTTTTTTAAATGGAACCATCCTTTTTTAAACACCTATAATGTTAGTCCCTTTCATTACGAATTCAGTGACTATAATTACTCAAGGTCATTCAAGGTCGAGGACAGAGATAACGTATAAGATTTAACACCGATATATGCCTGTAAACGGGCTTTGAAGGAATGTTGCACTCTGTCCCACACAAATGGGAACAACTAAATATCTGTCGTATTTACAGTCCTATCGGAAAACTTCAGAGGACAAAGTGACACTATTGCAGGGGGCAAATATAATGGTAAAGAAAAAAATTTTGTATGTCGTGTTTTTTAATGAAATTTCAAGGTCACCGATGTTTTTTTAAATGGAATAGTATATTTTTTTTACGATAGCATGATAGACAATAAAAAACTGAATTTAGTGGATACCACCTTTTTGACCTTGAAATGACCTTGAGCGAGAATAATCATGTTGGAGCGGATCAAATGTGGAAGTTTAAAAGTTACGTGTTTCAGCAAAGATTACGCGTTGTTTATGGCGGATTGACCTTTACGTATGATAATTACAATAATTGTTTTGTTAAATATATTGCTTTAATTTTGTGTAATTTTTACGATTGTTGAGCGAGGCCGATCAACGTGTTAAAACGCGATCGGTGCCATTGCATTGCTTGAGAATGGATATCATCAAATTAGTGGCATTCAACATTAATTTATTACTGCCGAAATTAACTAGATTATAGTGTAAGGTGAAACCTACATTATCCAGTAACTAACAATTGTCCTTAATAACGTAGATCGCTTCTACGAACGATAGAAATGAAACTTGTACGAAGCACACAAAATTCGCGCGGCATTCGACGCGTTAATATTTTCTACGTTTCCTATACATTGAAGTCGCCCACGAATGCACAATTGCTTATCATTGGACAGCTGATTGTATGCATTCATGACAAAAATCGGTGAACATAATTTTAAAAGAGACAGTAGAAATTCAAACATCGAACACTATCGTTGAAATTGTTGAAACTATCTATGACCTACTAAAATTATCGAAGAAAGAAAGAAACTCGTAAATCGTTTCTGTTGCTTGGGATGAAAATAGACAATTTTTATTCTGTACAAATATTCGCAGTCTACTTGTCATTCATGCTGCAGGTTCAAAAGTTCCATTGAGAAAGAGGCGAATGAAATAACTATAAACTGAAAGTTGAAACCTGCAGTTCTTGGCCAAAATATTAAGACCACTCATCATTTTCAATCATTCTCATACTTTTAGTGAATAGTATAAGCCTGAATGGTATTTAAAATTATATTTACATTTATACATTATTACTGTCAGATATATAATAACATTAATAGACTTAATTAAATCTCATGAAGGCCTGAAAATTTTTTCTAAAGGAACAGAAAATGTTGAAAATTCTGTTCCTAATTGTTTGTCCCGGGGCTATATGTATTACCATATTTCATGGTTAAATGTCGTGAAATTCTGAACGATAATTGTCGCAAAACAATCCCTCCTACCGCGAGGTATACCCCGTGAGGGGCCGTGAAGCTCGAGAGGCCTCGGTCGCCGAGGAGTGTAACATAATACGGGTCGAGTATATCGGTGAGACCACTACTAATCCAATGACAAAACTTTTTTATTTTTCATTATTTTTTTATGGAACTTTCACCAACATATTCGTGGCATTTTTTTAATGAAAATGATACCAAATAAGATATAATTGCGATGGTATTTACTTAAGTAATGGACGATGAAAGTTTCAGGCGCGAGGAAGGACAGCGCACGGGAAAAAAAGAGACGCGGAGAGTCGCGGTCGGCGGCACAGTTCAAAGGCCCACGTGTCCTCACAGTGTAATGCCAATAAAAAAACTTTTTTATTGTTACTTATTTTTTTACGGAACTTTCTCCAATATATATGTGGCATTTTTCTGATTAAAATAATACCAAACACGATATAATTCGGATCATATTTACAATAATTTTCCGAAACATTCATAGTCCATTACTCAAGTAAATACCATCGGAATTATATCTTATTTGGTATCATTTTCATTAGAAAAATACCACGAATATGTTGGTGAAAGTTCCATAAAAAAATAATAAAAAATAAAGAAGTTTTGTCACTGGGTTAGGTGTTGTTTTCACACCGACATATTCGACCCGTATTATGTTACACTTCTCGGCGACCGAGGCCTCTCGAGCTTCGCTGTCCTTTTCCACGTTCGGCACAAAATCAAAGAATAGTATTATCTGAACGTTAATTGCCGCCGGCCGGAACCCTGGTGGCGACGATTATCAATGAAATACTATATATGTATATGCTCAGAGTTACGTTGCTTCCAGGCGAACGAAACTGAGATGTTCAATTCCCCGAACCGATGGCTTCTGCTTCGAGATCGAAGATCGTCCGATCCCCCGGATCTCGCGTTGATCTTGTCGATCTTTGAAAACGCGAGAGTTCTGCCGGACAGCGAGGTGTTCCTGGCGGTTTCCCGTGCGAATTTCACGGAGATCCGGTCGATCTACAAACGAAGTCTCCTCAGCGAGCTGGTGATAGAGGATCGAGGGATCTGGACGGCGGATCGAGGCCTCGGTACAAGAGATCGGATCCCGACGTCGCGACGTCGATGGGATCTTCAGGGGACTCTGCTGAAATCGTGCATCGTGGTACCAAAAATCAATTACCTATGACGTGAACGCGCGAGTTCGATTCGATTCCGATCGTTCTCCCGTTTCGGTCGATCGGTTAACGGTGATGGATGGTTCGTAGCAGTGTGCGCCATTCTCGAGCTCCTCGATAAGATAGGAAATTTATCTTCTGTGATCAGATAACGCGCTCCTTCTTTTAGTCTCTGACGTTTCCACCGCTTTTCCGAACAAACACCAGTATGTATTTACATTATACAGTCTGTCCCACAAGACCGGGTCGGCGATATTTTCGTCAAAATTTATTTACACCCTTCAAAAACGAATAACTTTTCTAAAATTTCTACCGACGACTTGAGTTTTTTTTTTTGAAGTATTAGAAGGATTAGTTTACTAGTAATATGTAAAAGAATTTTTGTTGCTAGAGAAAATGTGAAGGTAACGATCTTTAACTTTTTCATCTATGCTTACAATGAAAATTTAAAATATACCTTTCGCAGATCTAAATAAATTATATACATACAAAAAGTTTCAACGAAATCGATTGAGGTTACTACGAGTAAAATTGATTAAAAATGCAATTTGGGCGTGCACGGCTTCGATGTTTCAAGTCAGGCAGTTCCGGAGTAGCTCCGGAGCTTCCCCCACTCTTCATCCTTATAATGTATAGTAGTGGGGAGCTCCCACCACGCCAGCCGCGCGGCGCGCGCAGCACTCGCTGACTCTACGGCTGTACGTAGTAGTGGGAAGAGGTTCGATAGTGGGGACAGTGATGGGAACGCCGTGGGCGCTCGGCGAAAATACTACCACCACTCTGACGTACCGTCTTCCCCTACTTTGCTTCTACCGCGTACGCGCTACACACAAGCGTACCTCTACTCTGTCCGTGTAGAGTAGACGTACGCTTGTGTGTAGCGCGTTCGCGATAGAAGCAAAGTAGGGGAAGATGGTACGTCAGAGTGGTGGTAGTATTTTCGCCGAGCGCCCACGGAGTTCCCATCACTGAGTGGGGACTTTGCAGTTCTCGGAGGGGAATACGTTGGAACTCTCTGTTTCAAGTCATTATTATTTTACAAAATCCATTTGCTCCCAGTTTTATTAATCCAGTGTCGGGGAGCATTAATATTTGAAATGTACTTTCGCTTCGTATCGCATTGTTTGGAAATACATTAATTTTTACAGTGGTATCGCCAACATGTTCTTGTGGGACAGACTGTACGAATCGAATCGAATAGCACCGCGTACATATCTGCATATTTAGTTTTAGCATCGTCGGAATCGACGGTTGATTTACGAGCGTGCGTAGACCACCGATAAATCAGCCCGGTGCATTTGCGTTCGTAGGTGACCGATCCTGATACGCTCGACCACTTAACCGATTACGAAAATAAGCATATAGATGCACAAACGAAGTCCAATTATGCCTGGCTGCTGACCATGGTGGCAAGAATGAACGCGACGTGAGTAAATATCCTTTCAGCGTTTTTCCGTGTCCTCTGTTCAGTGTCTTTGTTAGTGGAATACGCGAAATTGCTTATGGGACAGCTGAACTAGAGCGAGAAAACCGTCTGGGGCATGGTCGCGATGACGCAACGTGCTAGACCAGGCGTGGGCACGGGTAGAGCCCTTCAAACGCCTGCTTCTCCCACCAACCTCTCTTTCATGCGCGACGCCTGCGCACGGTAACGGCGGATGTTGGTGGGGGACAGTGGGCGCTTTGGTGGGGACGGGTTTGTCTCAATTGAGACGAAAATGCCCATCCCTGTGCTAGACTGACCAAAAAGTTCTCCCGTTCTTCTTATCTTTTTGAATTTTATTAATTTTATTAAACTTTTAATTCTATTTCATTAAATTTTATTTTATTAAACTTTTGTTCCAAAAATTGTCCATGTTCAAAGTGTTGTAACTTCGTGAAAAAACATCGTGAAATATTCTTTCTGGCCTTATTTTAAAGCTTGCACCTTCTGCTTTCGAAATCCATCGTTCGTTTTTCTCGACAAATTTTTTCGCATTATGTAACAAGTAAGGAACTGAACACTATTTTGTTTCGAAAATGTTGCAAATTCAAACGTTCGCACAGACGTAAAAAAATTTGTTTAACGAATGAAACCATCGTAGATCTGGAGATTGTACTCTCGCCTTAAAAATAATCCTTCCATGGTCGTTGTACGATTTATTTTGAACAAGATATTGAATATTGAATGAAAAGTGTACTGCCGGTACTAAGTGCTCTTAGCTAATAATAATAGACGCGCTATTCGCCGAGCTTAATTCAAATAGAATTTGTTTTGAAATATTCAAATACAACCGATGGAAAAATAAAAAGGTTTATGAAGAAGAGACGCGAGATACAGTTTTACCTCGTTAATGTCGCGCGATGCTGTTCCCCATTGGCTGGCGTCACGGTGACGCCAGAGACCACGTGATCAGACTGTGACCGTGATGGGGGCGCACAGTTGTTGCGATTGGCTGCGCAATGTACTGCGCGGAGACGGAAAGATGGATCGACAGAGGAGAACCAGACAGAATCCTCTGTACTGTCCTGTCGATTTTCCTGTCTCTGACAAACAGGAAAATAGGCTAAACAATGTCTCGATATACGTGAAAATGTCGGCTTTGAAAGGTCACTTGTATGTCGTTCTAGTGGGGATACATTTTTCACAGACATCGCGTACACATTTTCGCATTTATCGAGGCATTACTGTAGTTGACAATGCTTACTTTTTAGCATAGATGTCTGCATTACGGACACGTGGGGTTATCTAAACGAAAACGGTTCGTGGAACGGAATGATGGAGATGCTGCGGAGTCGGGAGATAGACATAGGAGGCACAAGCTTGTTCCTCGTCCAGGAACGACTGGGCGTAGTGGAGTATGTCCAGCTGTACACGCGAATACGGTAAGGGATCGTGTTTCTAGAAGTTCTGCAATGGAAGATGCCCAACCCGGAAATTCAATTCCTTCGCCAATCTGTAGATCCCCGCTGAAAAAGCTAACTCTTCTCTGAAAATAATTTTCCTATCTCTCACACAGTTTGCTAGTTAGCAAGATAAGATTGAAAAATAGCCGAATCTTCGGAGCTAATTTTAGCCGCTCGGAGGAGGAATTCAGACAGCAAAGAAACATTGTACGATACATACCTATGACTGCTCTATGTATCTTCAACGTTTCGTAACTTCCTGAATATCCGAGACGGGAATCGTTCCATTGTTAGTCGTAACTAGTGACCTCGCAGATGGGCTTTCATATTCCGTCAACCCCTGCTGTCGTCGCTGAGAAACATCTTCACGTTGCCGTTCCACCGGTCTGTCTGGTACGCGATCGGTGGGATGCTGCTGGTGGTCCTGGTGATGCTGTACTTGGCGACCCAATGGGAATATTATCGGGGAACGAACGACTACTGGGAATCGTTGAACCCGGCGAAGCAAACTATCAGCGATAACCTGATGGTCCTGATGGGCGCCGTGGCCCAGCAAGGTAGCCCAGCTTCAACTACAAGCTAGCCTTGCCTCGATAATTCTCGCAGATTTGTCGGGATCTCGCGTCGACAATCTAAGACAGAGCCATCTAAAGCTGACTGAAGTGCGACAGTTACCGAGGCGTCACTGTAAAGGCCGCCACACGCGCTCCATCCTGTCGTCCCTTTTGCTTGTCCAGTCATAAACACACTCCGGATTGTATGCATTTGTGGCAGAAACGAGTTGGTGCAACTTGAAATAGTAGAAACTCTAAAAAAATGTAAGAATGTCAATATATTGCCTTCAATGTATAAAGATTGTCAAAGAAGAAAAGATAAGTCTATATGGTTACTGTTTCTTGCAATTGATGCCAACAATTTTTACTTTGCATAAAGAGCCGCAGTCCAGTCATAAGTTGCAATTCAAGACGGAACAAATCAACGTCGTGGTGATAGGCGTTCATGCCAGACAATTGATGGAACGCACACGACAAATCGGATAATTTCACCACATACACACGGTCCGTGTTGCGTTAGAACTTATGACTGCACGAGCAAAAGGGATGACAAGACCGCGCGTGTGTGCCGGCCTTGGTACGCATTCAGGAGATGCAGCACTCTAAAATCGAGACTCGATCCCGAATCCGACAGGCTACTACTACGAGCCGTACAGAGTACCGCCCCGTATCGTCACCCTGATGCTGTTGTTCGCTGCGATGAGCCTGTACGCCTCCTACACGGCTAACATCGTGACCCTGCTGCAGTCATCCTCCGACATGATCAAGACCCCGGCCGACCTACTGGCCAGTCCGCTGAAGTGTGGCGCGCATGACATCGTCATGCCCCGTTACTACTTCTCGGTACGCGTGGAACTAAAGATTATGCAACTGGTCGGCATAATTGTAGGATCTTAGGAAAAAGAGGGAACTGACCACAGCAGAACTCGAACCCGGACCTTGCGATTAGTAGCTGATCAACTCCAGACTATGTGGTCTGGGGAGTCCTGATCCCGCATAATATTTAAAACTAGGAATTCATTTGACAAAAGAACACTCGCGAATGGACACTGTATCGAGACGCACTCTCAAGTCACTCGAGAGTGACTCTTAACACTGTGTCCACTCGCGAGAAATACTATCGAGAGCGCTATCTTTGTAATCGTGCTCTGACCGCGCAGCAATTCCGAGATCCGGTGAAAAAGACGCTGGTAGAACAGAAACTCGAGCCGAAGGACGGCAAACATAACTGGATGGGGAACCTGTCCGAGGGGATACATCGCATGAGGACCGAGATGTTCGCGATGCACGCCGACGTGAGTGCTGCCTACAAACTGGTGCAGGACACGTTCCTGGAGGACGAGAAGTGCGGCATCGAGGAGATCGACGTTCTGAACGGGCAGGCGCCGTTGATGGTGATACAATTAGGGTCGCCGTACAGGGAGCACATAAGGAACGCGTAAGGTTCCTAGGTTGCGCAGCTGAGAGGAGAAGTCCCGTTGCATAGAGTCGGCCGGTGAATCGCTTTGAATGATTTTTCAGAGCATTTCGGATAACAGAGACCGGGCTGAAGCAAAGGGATGAACGTCTGCTGTTCACAGAGAGGCCCACGTGCCAGGGCCAAACGAACTTTATTAGTATCGGAATCACCGAGAGCTACTTCGCGTTGGTCTCAGTGGGATACGGAGCGCTTTTGAGTCTGTTCGTGTTCGTGCTCGAGATGCTGTGGTACAAATGGTAGAGCCAACAATGAACATCTAGTTTGTTCTCTTTGTCTAATCTCTGCTCGCCGAATCTCCCTCCTGACGTTCCGTAGGCGACACCGGCCGACGAACGAGACTCATTGGAGGCTGGAAGAACCGGTGTTCAATATCGCTGTAGAACAACGCCCGGATACAGGCAAAGGATTCGAGCCGGTATAGTGAACAAATAGAGATTGCAATAAATAGAAAACCTTTCTATGCACAAGGTATGTACAACAGCGGGGGTTAAACTCGGGCCGGTAGAAAGTGCCGATAGTAGTTCTTCGTGAATTCCAGCATCAGGTCGAGGGTGCAGTGGGGCAGATCGTCGACGCATCTCGCTGGATTACCGGCGACTCGCGAAAACGGCGGAACTATGGTCTCTGGAGGAACCACTGCGCCGTCCTCGATGTAGCAGCAGTCCTTCAGGATGCTTCTCCTTCCCTGTACAATGAAATCAAATTACTTAGTCGTCCTGTCCACAGCTTTAAATAAAACGATCCCGTATGTACGTACTATCACTGCATCTTTTCCTATGTATATGTAAGAACCGACCATCGCTGCATTCACCACAGCACGTTCTCCCACAAAGACATGGTCTCCCATCGTCAGGGGGAAAAAGGCAACCCTGAACGAACAGAAGACACGATGTAGTAGATTGTCTTTTCGAAAGCAAGGGCAAAGTACCATCTGCATGTTAAATGATGGTTACGCACAGTGTATACGTTTAACTCTAAGACGATTCTTTAGCCAATAGCAACAATGCGTGCAATCCGCAATCATGGCATGCATAGTTGTTCTTGAATGAAGAATTGTCTTAGAGTTAAAACATATACACTTTGCATAGCCTTCATATGACGCGTGAATGGCACAGCTGTGTCAAGAACATAGTAAATAAAATTAAAATAATGTAAAAAGTGGTGATACCTAAAGATCATAAAAATAGAATACCACCGACAAAATTCAGCTATAGCAACAAAAAAATCAGTACGAACCCTCGGCTGAACTTTTTGAACGGTGGCCTAATGATGGCGTTCTTGCTGATGATGCAGTAACGACCCGTCCGCACATTCGCCAGGTCGCCACGAATTATAGCATCCGACTGTACGATCACTTTCCCATGCAGAACAATATTTTGCGAGCCGCAAAGAACGGTCTGTCGGCTAACCTTGTTTCCCGATGCCTGGAACACCGAAATGCGAGGTTATGCGTACCGTGTTTCTCTTAAGCAGTCATCTCTCTGTCGCAATTCTTTTCCGCTTACCGTCTCGACGTACTCCGCCTTGCTGTAATAAACGTCCTGCGGCTCCATGGTCTCAATTTCAATCCCAATCGAATCACCAAAAAAGAAACTTCGAATTGACTGCTCCTCCTGTCACTGCGACATTTCTAATATGGCGACGAGTCTCGCGTCGCGCATGCGCTTCATGGCGGTTGATTTGAATTCTGTAAATCGCAGTGAAAGAGAGTTATTCATCATGTGTCTATTTTTTGGACTCTGCGCAACAAATCTTGACTTAATCGCTGTGATATTTCAATATTTATGTTCTCGTGCACATACTAAACGTTAACTTACCGAATATTTGCGAGAAACGATTATGTAATGATTTTGAATTGCATTGTCGCGGGGGCCGCCACAAATTTAAACTCCACCACCGTCTGACGTCCGTGACTCGAACCGTAACTTCAGATTTGAATCCGACGGGTTTTCGCGCGTTTCTTTATTATGACATCTATTCATAATTTTAATCGTTCGTGCGTTCTAAACGAAATACAAATTCGTACTTTTCGTATAGCTGTTCACCCTTCGCATAACGATTCGAATAAAACATACTTTGTCTTTATTCGTTATTCGAAGGTTCGAATAAATATTTTTATTCGACGAGAACTTATCCGACTTTGAATAATCCTTTGAATAATTTTTGCCAGCTCGAATAAACGCACTGCAGAGAACTAAATTTTGATTAAAATAAACATTTTACCAAACTCTGCTTGCAACGCAGGAGCGTAGTGGAACATTGTTATAGCTACAAATTACAGGCTTCTCGTTTCAAAACACAACATTCGAATTACTGTGAGTCCTCAAGGCCATCGAATGCGCATCCGTACTGAATGAATAATGCTCGCTCGGCAAAGCATGTTTTGGCGTCGCGGCGCCATGGAAACGAAACGTAGGAGCATGCAACCCAACCGACGTTGACGTCGATCGTCGACGCGGGTGTCCGGGGCTACTAGACTCACCTGTCAAGACCTCGCCTCTCAGCGGAAGTGATGTCGTTGTTCAAGACGAAGGAATGGTGGAGAACCGCGTGTGGTGCGAACGAGACCTTCGATAGACGATGTCTGCTGGTGACACCGTTGTTCGGCGAGGAAAAGAAAGACGTGCTCGTGGTGGGCAGCCACGACGGTTACCTGAGGATCTACAGTCCCTCCTCGCAGTGGATCGAGGAGACCAAGTCTCCGAGCAACTACAAGTCCACAGACTCGATGATCGAGACGAGGATCGGCGACTGCATTGTCGATATTCAAACCGGGAAGTTCGTCTCGTGAGTATCGACGCGGGAAATTTAAAAATCGTGGAACAAGAAATGAAAGTGACTGGTTGCAGGGGCTCACAGGATCTTCGACTGGCGGTGCTGACCTCGACGAAGTTGACAGTCTACAATGTCACTCTGGCGGATTGTTCTACGGAATACGGTTTGCTACTTAACATACACACTGTGGAGCCTGGGTCCATTTTGAATCAATGCTTCCTAACCATTTTTATAGAAACATGGCCGACTGAATTGATAAGACCAGAATCTTAGATGGACCTATCGATAATCGTAGAGTAGTCTCTTAACATTGTTAACCCTAAATAACTAATCTATCACGCGGAATAGCCCGTTAATAAGAACAATATTTAAATAACAAAATAAAAATAAAATAAAAATTTGTATAGGCACACCTTGCAGAGAAATGAGACATATGAAATGAAATGGTTACATTTGATATTGGACTGAATCATTTGGTGGATCGTTTAGTATCACGAGATTCGGATGTTCCTATCGTCATTTGTATAAGAGGTTAGTTATGTAGGGTTAATGCCTGAGTCAACTTATCATGCTTTTTGTGGCTGCGTTTATTTGCCACTAGCGTAACGAGTGGGTTGCCTAGCCGGAGGGGCACGAAAGAGCCAGATGGGTTATCTATCACAAGGGGCGCGAGGGAAGCAAGCAGGTTGTCTAGCTAAAGGGGCGCGAAGAAGTGATGCCGGTTGCTCGCTGTAGGCGGCTTCTACGAGACAATGCTTCAAGCTGACTAAACTAACGTTAGCGACGGGTTCGAAGATCGGTACGGTTGCGTTCGTCGAGGATAATTCTTGGTCGCGTCAGCGCGAACCTTTCTTTTCTCCGGCCGAGGAACGACCGTCTCGGTTCGACCCGTCGGCACAGATTCGTTCCATGAACGCTCAGTAGGGTGGACCTTAGTTATACTTGGTGAAAATTATTTTGTCGAATTTTTTTCGGGACACCCTCTAGAATTGTGACACTTGAATCAAAAATAATGTGTGCAAAATTTGAAATCGATCGGATAACGGGAAGATAAAAAAAAATGTCTTAGACAAAAGTTGTATTGTTTATTAAATTAAATATAATGCAAAAAAAAAAATTTTTTGAAAAGTCAATTTTTCAGATTTCAAGGTCACGAATTTTTTTTTTTTAAATTAATGCTACATTTTGTTTCTACATTATTACAGTGCGTAAAATGACAAATTCAACGATATATAAAAATATATACTAATGATATACTACAGTGGAGAAAATCGAGTTACAAAATTAAAAAATTTTCAAATTCGATGCGACAGCACTTCCCGTTATCCGATCGATTTCAAATTTTGCACACATTATTATTGCGTCAAGTGTCACAATTCTAGGGGGTGTCCCGAAAAAAATTCAAAAGTCGAAAAATAAGGTCCACCCTAATGCTCAGTCTCATCCAACAGGGGATCGCTGCGACTTGAAAGTCGCCTACGAGCACTCGCTGCCGCAGTACCCGGTGTCTCTGACTACGGGTCCTTTCGGAGGCGTCCGCGGAAGGGACTTCCTCTGCGTGCAGTGCCTCGACGGCTCGCTCTTCTTCTACGAGCAAGAGATGTTCGCGTTCAAGCAAGTCCTCAGGAGCCGGCTGCTGCCCGAGCCCATCGTCTACGTCGCGCGGAACGATTTGTTCGTTACCTCGAGCACCTCGTGGTTGCTCGAGTGCTACAGGCACGTTCCCTACTCTCTTAAGGGTCTCTGCACACCCATCCGGGACGGGCCGGACCGGGATTTAGCTAGTTAGTTTAGATAGTTTACTTTAAAGAGCTGTGGAGCCCCTGAAAACATTTTTTTTGTGCCATGCACAGAGAGAACTGTCAACGCGCGCTCGAAAATGCAAGAATTATGGCCCTTCGGTCGCGCGAGGAAAGAATCGGAACCACACCGGATCAGAAATCTCGGAGAGCCCTCCCTATACCAAAGCTATGTAAAAAAAAACTCTCCGGGGCCCGTCCCGGATGGGTGTGCAGAGACCCTAAAGGTCGAGTTATACAGACGACTTTGTCGGATCAGACAGAAAATTTTTTTTGTGCCACGCGCAGCACGGAGTCGTCACCCGCTCGAAATTTATGACCTCCCAGACTCGAAGAAAAAGTATCGTTGAGAAATATTTCTGATGAGTAAATATTTCTGTCTGATCCGACAAAGTCGTCTGTATTAAGGTCGGGTTATACACACCCGTCCGATATCGGACGCGTTTTTAGGGTGTTTATACATTTCCCTCCGAACTTTGACGTAACTTGTGATGCGTTCGAGATGTTGTAAAGTGGAGCTACCGATACTTTAGCTAAAGGAGTTGTGGAGCCCATATGGCCTCCCAGACTCGAAGAAAAAGGAATCGTTTAGAAGTCGGACGCCGATTTCCGATTGCGAACACTCTCATTTAAACCTGGGTAACAATATTCGGTCTGATCCGAACTTCGGACATGTATAACCCGACCTTAACTCGACCTTTAGGCTGTTGTCCACACTGAAGCAACATCGAGCGACTTTTCGGTTCCTCTTATTGCTTTCTTCTTCTTCTTCTTTTCCTCGGCAGAAGCTGGGACTTTCTCAATATCGATTAAAAGATACTCGTTGTTGCTTCAGTGTGGATATGCTACTATTTCTAAACGGGGTCGAAACCATTCGCGATTAGTCCATGATTATGACTAGACCGCAGATCTTTATGCAAAATAAAAATGGTCGGCATAAGTCCCAAGTGACAGGAGTCCAATGGAAATACTTTTGTTCCATTAATAATTTTCTTACGCTAGAAATAATATAATCGTATCCTTAAATTATGTTAATGTTTCTATTATCTAAAATTTTAGCGATTCAAATGCTCTCATAAATACATAAAGATCCGCAGTTTAATTATAACTGACAGAGAGAAGGTGTCCGTTGCGTTTGGTCTTCTCATATATCTACGAAGCTTCTACAGGTACCAAAGCATGGCGGAATGGGTGCGAAGCGACGCGAGACGCGGCAGCGACGAATCCGTCAACGACAGCGACGACGACCTTCAACCAAAGGGACAAGGTCGCGTCGAGGCGGACCAACTCGAGCCGGACTGGACGTTCAACATCGGGGAGGCGGTCCTGGACATCCAGGCGGTCACACTGACCAGCTTCGAGATGGGGTTCGTGGTCCTCGGCGAACGACACCTCTACTGTTTGAAGGACAACTACGCGACGGTTAAGTACGCCAAGAGGCTCGAGTACAGGCCACTCTGCTGTCGAGCTTACGTTATCGGTAAAAGTTCAACTACGCTGTCCAAACAAATTGACATTCTCTTAGCTGCAGAAAGTCTAACCGCCGAGTGCGCAGAAATTACATTAGTACAGAAATTGGTGTTTAATACTATTCGCTCTATAAAATTACAATTGAATCAGTTTTAACGCTTTAATATATTTTTATAGAGAAGTCCATTTTTTTGTCAGATACTTCCATGATGAGATATAACAGTTTGAAGTTTCGAGTTGTAGGTACTTGAAGCGCTCGGAAATAGCGTTATGGAATTATACGCGCTTGAGTGTAGTCATGGAAGTATCTGACAAAAGAATGTTTCAGACAAAATTGACTTGTTTTTTCCGGTAGAATCTAAATATGTAACATTTTATAGGGGGTTCCATTTAAAATTACAAAGGTACCTCCCCTCCCCCGTTAAAGGGGAAGGGAGGCCACTTCGCGTTTATGTAGTCAGAAAGGCCCTTCAGTTCCATGCAATTTAAGACTAAGAACTTTAAAATCGATGGCATAGTTTTCGAGATATATAGCTGTTCAGAGTTATGTGGGCCACCCTGTATACTTCTGAATAAAAGAAACTATATTTTTATACTATCAAATTGGCTATTATCTTCATTCTATATTAAAAAATAAAAGTTGTGCTAAAGACCGGTCATTTAACGTGTTAAAAACTGAATGGTTTAAGCACGAGACGTAAAAGTGAACCATTATAGTGTCATGTTGTTCAGAAAGATGGCTCCGAGGGGAACCACTATAGCGGCGTATTGTTTTCAGAGCCGGACGGAAGGCTGATGGTGATCGTGGTCGCCGACACGAGCACGCTAATGATCTACGAGGGCACCACGCTCAAATGGACGGCGCAGCTACCCTTTGCTCCGGTGACCATCGCTAGGGCGCACCTCCAGGTAAAAATGCGGGCGTACGAACGTAGCGAAAGGGTAAGAGAGACGAGGCTCGAACACGGACGAACGACGCCGGGGCAGTTATCGTTCCGACGTTATCTGCCGGTTATCGCCGCGCGCAGCGTCGAGCAAGGTTGCCCCGTCGTCGTTTTTCCGGAAGATACTAACTGCCGGTTATTAATTGGCTCGATACCGAGAAACGGCGACGGTTCGTCTGCGGTACGAGCGAGCGGCCTGCTCCGGTTACGAGTTACGATCCTCTTCGATGCTCCGGTTTCAGCACCTGCAAGGTGCGATCGTCGCGTTGTCGGATGACGGCAGACTGGAGGCTTGCTATTTGGGAGCAGAGCCGGGTTTGTTCGTCGCGCCACCCTTGCACTCGAGAGGGTACGATTACGCGAACGCGGAGAACCAGCTCGCGGAGCTCAGGGCGATCCTGAAGAGAACAAAGTCCACCGGTGAGTCGCCCGGCAGGCTACACCACGAGGCGATCAAGCATTGATCTCTATAAAGGTGCACGAGATCCAGAAAATGACGGATTTATGATATCGGGGCGGGTCGCGAAGGTATTCGGTTGCGACGAGTCCGGTTCTCGAAAATTTCGGGATTCTCGAATTTATCCGAACTCCCGAGAATAATTTCGAAAATTTTCGAGAATTCGAATCTCTATAGTCTTGACAATCCCGAAGTTTTCGAGAACCCTAATATTCTCGGGAATATCCATATTCGAAAAAACGAATATTCTCGAAAATCTCAAAAATTTCGGGGGAGATTCCCGATCCCGTATGGCGAAATTCTCGAGCCGTTTCGCACCAACATTTTTGGATTCTCGCACACTTCTGTATCTTATATAATTAGACTGCGGATCGGTATGCAGAATAAAAAAGTGTATGCATCGTTTGCAAACCCTTCTTGCACTCTCCGAATGCTTTCACTGTTTTATGTTCCACCATTTCCGCCGTAAGTGCATAAAATCCGCAGTCTATGATTAACACGTTGATCGCCTACTCGACAATCGTAAAAATTACATAAAATCAAAGCAATATATTTAACAAAAAAAAAACACTAAGATGTTTAGTTCTGTGATCTTAATTACTGCTTCAAACCTCTTCTATACCTCAGATCGTAAGAAAATTTTGTACACACAATCAACCAATGTAAAAATTAATTTTAAATCATGTATAAATAATTCCGTCACCCAGATATGGGTGACATGGCGATGAAAGTGTTAATTTGTAAGGAGAGCCAGCTATACGACGTGGTACATACGTAAACCATGTAACGGTTAGAGAAAATTATCCACTTGGCTGTAATTACAAATTAATTGCCAATGAACAGCCACAAGTGTGCACATCAAAATCGCATGTATCAAGGAGTCCCGTTGCCTCGAGATAAAAATGATGAAGGTGATTCTTTCGCACAGTAGTATAACAGTCGAATGCGTTCAAATAGAGGATCGATCTAAGGATCCGACGACGGACGCAGAGCTGATCGTCGCACTTAACGTTTCGCCGGATCTGGAGGTTCTGCAACGATCGATCAAAGACGTCGTCGACAGCAAAGACAAGGATGATCGTCCGCTGGCCTGCAAGGTTACCATAGAATTGTCTTCCTACGCAAGCCTTCTCGACGTCCAAATCTGCGTGGAGGTTTGCAAGCCGCTGATGGTCACGCACGATTTCCAAACCATCCCGAACCTGCGTAAGCAGATTTCATGTATTTTTCACAAAAACTGGTGCAATTTCAAATAGTACAAAAATTAAATGAATTTAAAGACCCTAATATTTCTTCTCCAAACCCTACTTCTATCTGACCTTTGCTCCTTGCAATTCATGCAGACAATTTTGATTGTGCTTAAAGATTCGCAGTTGCAGAATACGCCTGATAGGTTGAAAAGAATATATTAAGTATTTGTTTTCTCTACATCAATCAATTTACAGTAAAAAAAGTTTTTTGAAAATTGTATAACATATTCATTCTTACAGACGCTTTTCAAAATTAATCTCGATAATGATCCAAACGTGGATTGAAACGTCGATTATTTGATTATTAGCAAAATTGCTTGGTAACATTAATTAACAAACGATCGAACCGTAGCGCCGTAAATCCCAACATTTCTCAATGTATTAAGAAGTTCTTCAAACATGTTTACTACTTAATTTACTAATATACTACTTAATTTAATGTGAAGGCGGCCCGCACATCCTAGAAACAAAAGTCTACGCGATCGGGGATCTACCGCCGATATCGTGCGAGATCGGCGTGATCATCACTTATCGAACGGATACCGAGGACGGAGGTCTGCGAACGGTTAGGAGGACCGGTCAGCTGCCGCTGAAGATGATGCTGAAGAACTGCCCGCCCGAGAACGCGACAACCTTTACGACCGTTATTAAACGCAACGACCCGCTCGTCGGCCTGAACCATCTGTTTCCCGGTAACTCGCCGAGATCTCCCCGATCCTGGTTCCTCGAAGAGTTTGGGCGGCGAACACCGACAGCCCGGGATCCCCTACGGTGTTCGGAAAATTACGATCGGAATCGAGTGGTTCCGGGCCGCAGCCTAATACGATAATGGCTGCCCCGAAATGACTATATTCGGCGTTCTCTTTTTTCGGTCGGTCGGTGTTCACAAGGGCCAGTTTAAACTGTAATCCCTATACTTCGAGAGAACAGGATGTCTAAACTATCCTCGACGAGTGGTCCGTTCGCACGGGGTCAAAAAAACCGTTTAGTTCCTTTTACCTTGACCCTGCAACAGGGTAACAGCAGGCAGAAGCTGGGACCACTCTTAGGGTCTCTGCACACCCATCCGGGACGGGCCCCGGAAATTGACTTTTCAAAAAATTTTTTTTTTTTGCATTATATTTAATTTAATAAACAATACAACTTTTGTCTAAGAAATTTTTTTTTATTTTTATAAATAGCGAAAATAAATAGCGTTGATAAATACCATAAATGGTTACAAAATTTTCACAGGAACTGTATGTATACCGTTCTACTGACGAAAAAATAAGTTCTACACTTCTACGGTGTGGACGGTTTTGCCTCAATTGAGGCAAAATTGCCCATCGCTGCTGTACGACAATGGTTGGCACGGGTGGAGCCTCTCAAACGCCTACTTCTCCCACCAACCTCTCTTTCATGCAGCGTAAACGTTCGTTGCGCACGCTGATCGCACGCTGATGTCTCGTGTCTTCGTTGCCCCATTGTAACCGCGCTTGCTGGAAGGGGACAGAGCGCGCTACGGTGTGGATGATTTTGCCTCAATTGGAATCCCAAACATTTTTGGGAAACCCGAAAGTTTTAAGATTCCGTCCCGATCCCGAACATCTTTCCCGTTCCCGTCCCGGTCTCGCACACCTCTAAAATTTTCTTTTCCCCAATTCGATAACTATCACTTTGACTCTGAGGAATTCCTCGAGGGGTCGCGATTCGGCGGTTAACATATTGCTAAACTTAGCAAAAATCCTGAATAAAACATTGTTGCTATTCACAGAGCTAACAGGAGACCGGACTCAGGGGCAGAGGCAAAATTTCAACGCGTTGGGGGTGCAGCACACGAGGAACGACCACGTTGTCACGATCGTTTCCGGTAACGCGAGCAATCGGTATCGTGTGCAGTCGAACGACGGTCTGTCGACGACCTTGGTGGTCCAACAGCTGATCGACAGACTGGAGGAGAAGACGCCGGGAGGTCTGTCGACGACCATCGGACAGAACCACCTTCGGCTGACCCAATCCCGGATAGAGGCTCACTTTCTCGCTCGCCGAAAAATCGAGAGGATCACGGTGGGATTGCGATCCTTCTCGCTACCAGGCTTGTCGCATCCGGAAGCTCACGGTTTTCGTTTTCTGTATTTAGGACGAGATCGGGCTGCTCACCGTTCAGTTGAGGAACATCGAGAAGAAGATCCTGCGCGCCGTGCGCGAGAGAACCACCGGATCCCTCGCCGACACTAAGCTGCCGTTCCTTTTCGAAGCGACCTGCGCCTCCATTTTCGCACGTCTCGAGGACCTCGTCGCTGCCAGAGCGGTAAACTCGCGGCACAATGCCTGCAAGATCGTAATTGATATAAGTAAATGACTAAACTGCAGATTTCATGCAAAAAGGAGTTGGTGCAATTTGAAACAATGAAAAGATTCAAATACTCCAACGACGTCGATAAACATATATACATTATTTGAAATTGATTAAGATCATCAAAGAGAAAAAGAAATTTTAACCTATCTTCTGTTTGTTGCAATTGATCCGTACAACTTTCATTTGGCACAAAGATCCGCAGTCTATAGATTACACAGAATCGCGAAGACAGTGTAAATAAATGGTCAGGGTGTTTTCACAATCGGTGCAGTGCTTGGATTGTCTGGATAGGATCAATACTACATAGTAAAGAGACTAGCAATGAAAATTGTAAAATGTGAGAACGCTCTTAGACGAGCTACGTAAGACAATCTTACAGTTCTGCAAAGAAACAAAAATGGTCGAAGCAAATTTGTTTAAGAGACTCGACGACACGTATAGTTCAAGCGCTTTATGAACTTGCTTCGAATGTAGGTGTTACTCGAGCTTCAAGGATCTAATGCAGGCATGTCCAGAAGTAGCTCACTTGGAGGCAAATTCGAGAGAGACGCCATATATATATATATATATATATATATATATATATATATATATATATATATATATGTTGGGGCTTTTCACGCGCATGCGCGGCGATTATGTATATATATATATATATATATATATATATATATATATTGGGGCTTTTCACGCGCATGCGCGGCGATTATGTATATATATATATATATATATATATATATATATATATATATGTATATTGGTACTAAAATAACTTTAAACGAAATATATAATAACAAACCCACTACTTTCGCCCCAATAGTACCCCACAAACTTCGGACGTATCTTCGGTGCTGCCGAAACTCGCGCATGCGCGGGAAAAGCGCCAACATTCCCATCACTGCCTCGAAGTGAGCTACTTCTGGACATGTCTGATCTAATGAGTCCAATGCCGCCTTGCATACTGGAACCGTCCGGATGTCCGAGAGTTTAAGATAATAAATAAATAAAAAAATAATACTCGAGCTTCGGATAAACTGCGTTTCGCGTTGCAGGAACGGGACCGAACCGGCCACGAGCTGAGCTGCAGCTGCAAGCTGCTGCTGCTGCTGTTGCGTTTGAACGCGAGCCCGGAGAAGTACGCGGCGATCGAGGCAGCGATCGGCTTCGATCCCAGTCCCTGCGACCGAATCGTAAGTAGAATCCTCTGTCCAGGGAGTTCTCGAGAATCTGGCTTTTCCTCGAACGTTCTTCGCCACCTGTCGATTCGTTGCACGCCAGGACTGGGAAGAGATCGCCGACGCTGCACTGACCACCGTTCTCAGGTCCGTTTCCAAGAAGCCCGCCCTCCCGGAGACGAAACCGACCGTGTGGAACGCGATGGCGCCCATCGCATCCGTCAAGGAGCTGGCCAGGCTCAAGAAACGCTTGGCGCACGCGATCGAGCGCGTGGACGACACGAACGGATCCGACATCGCCGAGATCGAACCAGGCGAACAAAACGACCCTGCGATCTCTTAACCTTGCTGTGGGGTCTCGCGCGACCCCGACAACGTTTCATGTACACCGACTTCCGCTGTACAGTCTTTGCAAATACACGAAGTTTATGTGAATTGTACTTTTTTATTTTCGCCGGGTGCGCGCGGCTACAATGCGGTCGTGAGTTCAAATCCCACCGCCGTCACCAATGGAAATATTCTTCTATGTGATATTTTACTGCGTCGTTGACCATGGTGGTTCGGAACCCACCGTAATAAACAGTAGGCCCCGCTGCACATTGGCGTTAGGCGGGAGTGTACAAAGTGGAAGAAGGGGGAAAGTGGAAGAAGGGGAAGAATGGTAAAATGGATTTCTGAAACCTTGAGGGGATCAAATATTATCAGTACCTATCCTACTTTTCTATTTTCTAGACCCAACATCCCTCAGAGATCAGCGAAAACGACCCAGGCCTCTGTTAACTCTGCTGTGGGTGCTCTTGTGAGGGACACCCCCGTTTGGACGCCATCCGATTGGACGTCATCCGATTGGACGCCATCCGATTGGACGCTATCCGATTGGACGCGTTCCTTTTGGACTCCGTGCTGATTGGACTCGTGTCGTTTGAACGCCGTGTCGTTTGAACTCCGTGCCGATTGGACTCCGTAAAGGTTGGGCCTAACCCAGATCTAACCCAGAACTAACCATATATTTCACAATAAAATATCACCATATGTAGAATTCGAAAAGTAATGATTATAAAATTTGCGGCACCCAAATGTCACGAATTCAAACGGCAGGGCGTTCAAATCTCACAAATCCAAACAGCATGGCGTCCAAACGGCGAGTCCAATCGGCACGGCGTCCAAAAGGAACGCGTCAAATCGGGACGCGTCCAATCGGATAGCGTCCAAGTGGGACACCCCCTCTTGTGACACCGGCAACATTTTCTGGCCTCCTAGAAGTTAGCCCTCCACTTGTTGAAATAAATAATTTCATGTACATGCACAGCTCTAATCGCATAATCGCTCCATAGTCGTAGCTAGACTACAAATTTTTATGTAAATTAAAAATTGTCGGCATCATTAGGTGGCAAAAAAAGCCAAATAAAAATGTATTTTTTTCTTTAATAATTGGAATAAGTTGAATATATTATGCAGATACTTTTAAATTCCTTGAATATTGATATTGATTCCAATTCCACTATATTTTCATTATAAATGCATACAATCAGCGGTCTAGTCATAACGGCCCGTCGTACGCGCGAATGACTGTAGTCAATTTTGTTGGTTTATTAGCTACACTAGTATAGCCTATGCCTATGTGATGTAGGTATTATGAAAACATCGTAGCAGACTCTATAGTGTGCTGCTGCAGTCGTGCGAAGTAGACGCTTCTCTCGATTTTTCTCTACGCATCGTCTCTCGATTAAAAATAATGACATCAAGGTCGCAGACGTTGTTCGTTCAAGGCTGGTGGAAGATGCTGCGCCAGCTAGAACGCACGAAAAATCGATGCAACGATCGCGCGATGCGAAAGCTTAATACGTTTCCTACCATCGCTTGCTCCGCTGCCTACCTTCGCTATTAAAATGTTTCGTTGAATGCAACACACGTTCTTTAAAAAAGAATAACAGTCATGGATTCTGAATATTATATACTTTGTACTAGGACTCTGAACAGTGAAGTGTATAAAATGAATCTCACCATTTTTATGTAAATTGCGAGAATGCAAACGTCACATATTTGTAACGATGTTAGCATTAAAGTTACCAAGTATTAAAGGCGCATATTGCTTTTTGAAAATAACGTATCTACTGAAGTATATACTGTGAACGATGATTGTTTATATTGTATGTGAGAGTTCAGAATGAATGGTACAGATGGAAGAGTGAGCGCTAGAGTGAGTGAGAGTCCAGAATGTGAGGAAGAGAGATTGTTTTGAGGTTAGATATGCACGATGCACGGCGAGCATGTGTGAGAGCTAATAGTGTTTCATATCTAGTTATAAGTGTTATATTATTAAAGTATATTAGTAAATATGTGTTTCCAATCGTTTATTCACCACATATACTTGAACAATTTCCCATAAAAGCATCTCTGTAATTTCAGTAATCGTGAAATAAGAAACCGGTCATTTGGCCGTGGTAGGTTTAGTGTTAAAGAGCGCCGAGCGGTTCACTATAATAAAATGATTGTAGGATTAAAACGCGCCACGGCGGAGACCGATCGCAGGGGACGGTAAGTTTTATGTAACAGCTCGTGCGTCGCGAACGATCGGATAATTTTGTTCCGAAGAATATTCAGCGGAGAAACCCGAGGAAACGCGCGGATCGGCTCGGATCACCACCGGTGATTCATTCGGCAGCGAGACGCGAGGCGCCGCGATTCTGCTTTTCCGAGGTTAATTAATCGAAGGAACGCGAGCCGAGAGGTCTACGCTCGACAAGGAGCCGGCCTCCACAGTGCCAGCTTTGTCCGCGGATTTTCTTCTGGCCGAATAATGAGCGCGGAACCACCGCCGCCGCCGTCTGCTTGAAATTTTGTAACCCGGTCGGACTCCACCATACTCGATCGCTGATGATTCTATGATATTATGCGCTTACACGGTTCAATCAAATTCTTTAAAACACGTCTATGTCAACGCGTAAATTCTCGAACATTCCCACACTTTAAAAAGATATGGATCTTCTCACTCGTATCGCAAGTTACCGATGAATTTTTTCGCATCGTCAATTTACCAAGCAAACTTCAAGAAAATACTGGTGGCAGGATAATTCGCGAGTAAACGAATAAATAAAAATCAACGAGTACAAATTTGTGTTGAGATAATATAAGGAAGCACAAACATTTAATTGCTGATTCTCTATATTTTTAGGTTAGTACAACACGTGGGAAGCATGCAATAAAATATTTATTCTGTAATTAATAATAAAACTCTATATTTTTAGACGAATCAACCTTGTGTTTTTTATATGTAATAAATTACTAAACATTTAAATATTGTATGAGGTACTATATCAGTTTCGTACGCGTATAATGAAAAAAGTCATGTACAATGGAAATATTCTAGGTTAGAAGGAATGTTTGATTTTTTAGTTCAAATAGCTCCGAGTGCAAAGCGTTATTGTAAAAAATCTAAGACCTGCGCTGGTAGGTTTATTGTTCAATAAAGTAGTTATTTCTGCGAATAATGAACAAATAGAAATGTCCGAGCTGGTCGCTGTCTCCAAATGCAAATAGTCGAACATCGAAAAGCGAACGTTCGTTTGCTCGATCGAGATCTGTCTAGATCAAACGAACAGCTACCGATTGAACGTCTCATGGAACGGATCTGATCGATCGATGTCTCGTTTCGTATGAAATCAAACGCGCAGAGCTCCGCAGCTTGTTGCCAAGAAAAATTCGCTGCGAGGACGCGATTACGTCTCAGCGAATTCGCAACGGTAATCGTTCCCGCGACGGCTCGTTCTTCGACTTCCGGGAATACCGATCGCGAAGCTGCGGTCCGAGTTTCCGCGTAATTCGTGCGCTTCTTTCGCAGGCGGAAACACGTTCGCAGCGAACGAGAGCGACGCGGCGTGAAGAATCATCCGCGGAGAGAAAGAAGGTGAGAAAGAGAGACAGAGAGAGAGAGAGAGAGAGAGAGAGAGAGAGAGCGTAAGAAAGTGAGAGGGGGGGAGAGACAGAGGAGAACGAGTCGGAGAGAAGAAAGAAAGAAGAAGACTCTCGCGCGACCGTTCGTCACCGGTGGATGTCTCATCGAGGATGCGGTATTTCCTCTAACGCGCCGCGCCGCGCTGCGCCGCACCGTTTCCGACGATGAACGAGTGTTCGTCGAATCGGCCTCGGACAAAAGCCACCGCGCGATAGAACGGCTCGCGATCGCCGCCGAGGCACGCGCGTTTTTCGCGAACCAAACTCGAAATGCGACTGTCGCGATTCCGAGTCATTATAATATCCGAGAACGCGTCGAATGCAACGTCCTGCAGTTCAGAATCTTCGAGAGAAACGAGATTGTCTCGGTACAATTGGCAAAGGCCCGAACAGAAACCTAAATATCATTGGAATTCTCGTATACTCGACGGAAATGCATAGAATTCACTGCAATTACGCGTATCTGTGTATAATCGATAATCATAGCAATTGTTGCGTTTTAATCGACGAATTTCGAATCTCCGCGCGTTTGCATCTTTGTAATAGAAACAGTAGAATACAAAGTTTAACGAAACCCCATTTTTTTTTTATTCAGAAAATCTCATAAGAGATTTATTACAACATTAGGTACAGACAAAACCAAAGTGTTTTAAGCGTGCAGGAGTGGAGGGTAGTTCTTTATTAACGAGAAACAAACGGTTGGACACTATTTTATACTCGCGTTTAACCACTTAACCTACAACTACGGGCATGGCCCGTAGTAGATGATCGGGCCAAATATAAATATTACGGGCATAGCCCGTAGTAGATGATCGGGCCAAAAGTAAATATTACGGGCCCGTAATATTTACGATTGGCCCGATCGTCGTACTAAACAAGACGTGCGAATGGCTCGAAGGCTGCGCGAGCTTGTTTACGTTTTCGGCCGAAAATTCTCGAACGTAAATCGTAGGTTAAGGGGTTAATAAACGAGATACTTTACAAGTACGAGCGCGTTGTTTAATTCACCTTTTTGTATCGCAAGTGAAACTTATACTCAGAATGTATTTCCGAATTATCGCCTTTTCTCTCTCTTACTCTCTCTCTCTCGGTTGCCGGTTACAGAACGACTGAGTCAGTGGCGCAGGAGAGAGAAAGAGAGCGCGCGAGAGCCCCGCGTGGCTAAATAGTCTAATATTTCGCGCAATACCGAACTCGCCCGGTATTATAGTGCCGTCCCGCAACACGAAGTGTACAGAGAAAGTAACCTCTACAAACTAAAAGCTAGGGTACATCATTAACACTAGAACTATCGAACCAATAAAAATGACCGTTTCCTAAATTTTTCTTTCACAATTACTGAAATTATAAAAATGTTTTCATCGACCCATGTTTTTACGACCCAAAGAACCCATAAAATCGTTCAGTTTGTAATTATTAGACTGCGGATCTTTATTCAAAATAAAAATTGTCTACCTGACTTGCGACAAATTGGAGTGAAATAGAAAGTTATTTTTTTTTAATATGTTTTATGTACTGAAAATAATAAAATAGCATTTTAAAATTCTTCTGATGTATTTACTGTTTTAAATTACGCCTACTCATTTTTGTCATAAATGCATGAAGTCCGCAGTCTAGTAATTAATAAAAAAAGAAAAACACGAATTTTGTCCAGCTTCGTGCGATCCCCGCTCACTGTACAGCGTGGTCTCTGGACCCCCGGTGGTTCTCGGAAAAGCGTTCTGCGTCCCCTGGCCCATTTTTCGCGACGAGAATCGGGTTCACCGTCCGGAAGCAATTGATTGCGAGAGCAACACAGCAGCAACGGCCGCTAATTAGTTTCGAGCCGAGAGCGGGCCGATAAAGGCTCTGGCTCTTTGCCTCGTTCGGTCTGAGCTCCTTCTCCGCTCTCTTTCTCGCGCGCGTTTCCTCTGTCCTCGCCAGTTTCTCGCCTCGTCCGCGCCACGGCAGGATACGTCGCTTCCGGAAACCCGATCAAGATTACAAGCGGCGTACCGTACACGCCGCAACCTTCTTCCTTTTACGCTCCCGATTGCGTCGTTCGGAATCGCGTCCGAACGACCTCGAAAACCCCGCCGCGCGTCTGCAACGCGGATTCAACGCGGATTCAACGCGGATTCAACGCGCGGACGCGCTACAACAACAACACGCGTTCGCTCTACTCGCAACAGAGCTGTGTTTTGAATGTCGTTTAGGGTTGCGTGGCCTCAGACTATTGGGATCTGACATTTTGAGTGGCGCCGTCTGCTGCCGAAAAGTAGAAATACTCCAACCTGGGCTTATAGCAGCTTACAGTGTTAACAGGCGTTGATTTTTTTTCTTTTTTTTAATTGAATGTTTTAGGTCACATGCCCCTTCTCAGGTTATTAATGACCACATTGTATTTGTTTTAAATTAGATGACGAAGTCCAATATCCTTCAGGAATGTTAGTATTTGTACGCAGGAATTTTTTTCTTGTAGCATGTTTTTTAGGTTTGTTATTCCATATTGTGTTCTTTTTATTTGATATTTGGGACATTGTATTAGAATATGTTCGATGGATATTTCAATATTGCATGTATCGCAAATCGTTGGGGTGGAATTGGTTATAAGATAAGAATGGGTTAGGTGTTGGTGTGACCTATTCTTAGCCTAGTTACAGTTACTTGATCTCTTCTATTCATAAATATTGCAGGCGTTGATTACAGTATAAACTTACAGTGTTAAAACAGGTATTAATTAAAAATAACGTTATGGAAGCTCCAATTTATCCACCGCGTAGCAAAAAATATTTTGATTACTGTACAATGAAAGATTGTGATAGTAGAGCGAGCAAAAATTTGTTGTTCCGTCTCCATACTTTGAGATGAAGTATGTAAAATGAACTGCTTGAAATTTATAAAGCCTTCGTTTCTAAAATTTTTAGTAAAGGACAGTCTATTTTAACAGCTAAAATAGCTAAAGCTAGAGTGCATATTGAAAGATCTAACCAGCGTATAAAGACTTTAAAAATTCTTGGTTCAGTGATGCCTGTGGCATTGGTACCTCTAATAGAAGATATTTGTACAATTATTTGTGAAGTAATTAATATGTCCTCACCAATTCTAAGCGGTTAGAAATTTATGAAATTATAATTGTAAATTTAGAAGGTATATTAAAAAACAAATTTATTTTTGTAAAATGAATTATTTGATAAAATATACTTTAAAAAGCCGCTTTCCTTCAACAAACTTTCTTTCTGCAGGGTTTGTACTCGCCCACTTACAAGTTTCACCCATACTTGCAAACATGTTAAGGTAAAACAAAAAAGTAGATATCCATACAATGCCAAGACCAAGCACTTCGTCGCCATATTGGATAGCTATATATATTGTCCACGCCCCCATGTCAGATCCCAATTCGTCCGCCTTCGCTTTCGAGAGATAATCCCGCGAGTCGCTACCATGGTGGATAAAACTGTTTAAAACTTCTGCTCTCTCTGCGCGAGATGCGCGCAACGGGCGCTCTTTACCCCCGCAGTTCCGGGTTTGCTCCCGGGAGAAAACGGCGCCGCAAACGAAGACTGGAGACCTTCTATTGTACTCTTACCTGGCCTCTTGTTGCCTTGCTCTTTTCTTGCCATATTGTTCTCTCATCTGTCCTCTTGTTGTTCCGCTCTTCGTCCGATCGCCAACACTCTGCGTCCGAGAAAAATCTAGAAAAACATGGAGACTCTTTAAATTGTTATTGCGTCTCTTTTTGGCTGAAGTTATGACCAATCAATTTTTCAATGGAACCCGTAACCGATAATTCAAAATTTATAATAGTCACTGCTATTTCGAATTTCTTATTACTTCGTAGGTTCTAACTAAATTGTTATTTGCTCTGCCTACCAGCGTATAATATACATAATTAACGTCGTAATCGAGTGAAATAATGGTATCGGTCACATATGACCGACGTGGCAATCAACGTGTTAATCTATCGTATTAATGCTTCGAAGAGTAGGCGTGGCCTGTTCTTTGTATGGGCGTGGCTTCACTGCTCCGAATTTCGACGTATCTCGAACATATTGCCCGGCAGGTCAGTCTCCACCTGTGTCCAGCCAAGTCCCTGCATCTTGAAAAGTCAAACAACAAAGGTCATGATCTGTGTTGACATAGGTTCTTGTTAAAACTCTGTCGTGGAAAGCTTCTATTGGACTTGTTATCGCCGGGTAGGATGAGGACGGTTCGCTGGTTTCGCCGGGCATTCTGTGACATCGAGAATTCAGACGTAGAACGAAGAAACAAGTCCCGCGGGGTTCCACTAGAAGATTCCTCTGTTCCGAGAGCAGCGATCGCGGTAATAGTACTTTGGCAGAGGGAAAGAGGAGTGGAGGTATCTTGTCGGCACGCATGATTTAAGAGCGGACCACCTTGCCGAATTCTCCATATCACCGTGAACCGGACCACCAATGGAGCTCCACCGACGAGGACTAAGTCACCGTGAGAGCGGTAATCGGGGATAACGAGGGGCCGGAGGGCCCGCGCGGTTAGAAGAATCCTCTCAGGACTTCGTTCCGACCAATTACCTTGCTCCTCGACTCCTACCCTAAATACCTATTGCCTCTCTACTTCGGAGGTCGATACCCGTGCGGGCCGGGGTCCTGGCAGGCCCGCGGTCGGTTTTCGGGGCCCTTATCCTCGGACCCCTGGGAACCCTCACGCTTTTCTTCGAGCGAGTGTGCGGTCCTCTTCTACGGCGTGCAGAACGATTGCGCAGAAATTACGTGGTCGCGAAAAAAAAGCGCTCGGTTCGACCGGATCGCGTGAATCATCGCGAGAACGCGTCGGTCGGCACCGATTCGGAGAAAATCGCCTACGAGCGGGTCCTGCAGATCAATGGAAAGATAGAAGAGCGAAAAAAAAGAGAGAGAGAGAGAGAGTCATGCTAATGACTCGTTTCCGCTACCCTCGCAAAATTTATAGCCTGACCTTGGCTCGAGACCTAAACACCGGTCATTCTCGACGAGGTACGCGTCGAGGCGTAGGATCGCGCCGGAAATAGATTTGCGACTCCGTTTAGCGCGTAGTTACCGACTCCGTAGATCGTACGCGACCGAACCAACCGGACCCACGTCCGCGTCCGTGTCTGTTCAGCATTCGGCGGCCGGTTTATTTTCCCAATTCAAACAAACGTTTGAATTGGGAAAGCGCGGAGCGCCTGGAACCTGTCCGTCGTTGCACGTATGGTTCTTCTCCGTCGCGTCTAATTGTGACCGAGAAGAAACGCGTCCTGCGTCGTCGTCCTACGGCCCGTCGCGTCGGTCGCGGAACACCAAGCCCGGGGCCCGGTGTAGCCCGACGCGCAAAAAGAAGACCAACGAGTCCCGGAAAGAAACAAGGACCACCGTCGCAGCGGCGGCGTCTTCTAATCGTTGTCTTCGCCCTGGAGGCGGAGACAACGGAAGGCGGGATCATCGCTCCGAGGATAGTCCATAAACAGAACCAAGCGATTAGATAGTTAGATTTTTAGAAGATGCAGAAGTTTGGGTAAATATAGCTATGAGGGGACCCATCTCGGATCACCTTGACCTTGACATATGTTGTCCGTCTCTCGGACTTAGTTTCTGAGAAAATTGCAAAAAGCTATTGCTAGTACTGAATTGAATTTTCCGTATTGCGTGCGCATATTTCCGATTTTCGTATGCATGGTCGGAGCGGCCTTATGGCCGGCCCTCTTCGGCTCCTCCACGAACCTAACCACAACTCATTCTATTCGCATAATCTTTGCATTGCAGATGTCATTCAGAATTTGATCTAGTAATTAAAACTAACCTAAACCAATCCCAACCTAACCTTACCTAACCACACCACAACTCATTCTATTCGCATGATTTTTCCATTACCAGATCAAATTCTGAATGACTGCTACAATGCAAAGATTATGTGAATAGAATGGGTTGTGGTTAGGTTAGGATTAGGTTAGGTTAGTCTTAATTACTAGATCAAATTTTAGATGACAGCTACAATGGAAAGATTATGTGAATAGAATGAGTTGTGGTTAGGTTAGGATTAGGTTAGGTTAGTCTTAATTACTAGATCAAATTCTAGATGACAGCTACAATGGAAAGATTATGTGAATAGAATGAGTTGTGGTTAGGTCGTGGAGGGGATGGAGATGGCCGACCCGATCACGCATACGAAAATCGGAAATATGCGTACGCAATACGGAGAATTCAATTCAGTAATAGTTTTTTGCAATTTTCTGAGAAACTATTGACTATATATTGACAAAAATTATTCAGAATGTTGTCCTTGACAACATATGTCAAGGTCAAGGTGATCCTAGATGGGTCCCCTCATAGCAATATTTACCGAAGCTTGTTTGGCACGGTCAGAAGGTGCCCGATGGCGTAATATCCTGAACTGTTGACAGCAACGTAGCTAGGCCTATCGAACACGGGAAGTACGAGGTGGATAGTCTTCTATTAGTAGAGTTCCATAGGGACTCAAGCGTTTAGAAAGTTAGAGGTTTTTGGAAGATGTAGAAGCTAAGCTAAACACTAATCAGCAGACTACAGTGTCCCGAATAATATGGACGAATAACGATTGAGGAACCGTGGCCGATTAACGAATAATATTTCATTCGAATAATGACCGGCTCTGCAGGCCGATGAGCGAAAGAATGAGCGAGAGAGCGACAGACAAAATGGTTGGAGGACGCGCGTTGAATTCCGGCGGCCTTGCGCTCGTTACGCGAAAGCAAAAGCGAACGTGTCCGCACAGTTGGCGAACCCTGGAGGATTCGCCCCCCGCGGCGAGGAACCGCTGCGATCGCCAGCGATCGCAAGACGATCGATCGCGACGTCCGCGTCGTTTCTCGGGATCGACGGTGGTACGCGACGGGTCGTAGCCGCGATAATAAGCGAACCCCGAGAGCGGCGAGACACAGAGGCGCAGAGGCACATAAGCACATCGGCTTCTTCTTGCCTTGTCCCTGCTTCGCGACCGGTCGCGCGCGCGCGCTTCCACGAACCGGACAGGACCTAACGAGCGGCAGGTACGCGCTCTGCGAGCCGCTGCAACGCTGCGACCGCTTCGACTCGACGAAAGGCCAGGCGGAAAACAGAAGTGGACGACGAAGAAGAAAGGACCGAGAGTAGCCCGTCGATAAGCATCTCGGGTACAAACCGGGAGGACCTATTTCACCTATTCTCTTTCCCCGTGGTACTACTCGCCCAGCGAACACAATTGCTTTTCCTTTTTTCTTTTCACGTCGGGGACAAGGACCGTGCTGCATTGTCTCCGTTTCGTTCCAGCTGAAGCTACATAGTGTAGAGTAAGGGTCTCCAAAGATCGAAAAATGTCTAAATTAAACATGGATACCTATCTCAGTAGAAATCGAGAGCAACGAAACCACGCATATTCTAATGTACTCGTATCCTAACTTTATTCTGAAATTCAGAGCATCAAAGTCACGTCTACTCGGAGTACCATAGGCAAACAAGAAGAGAGAGCGAAATAAACGGTGCTCTATCCCCTAGTTTAACACGGTACATCCGAAACGTTTCGCGCGAACATGCGGATTCGTGGGCAGCGAGCGTGACATGCTCGTGCTCTGAGTGCAGAGGGACAATGGTCCCGCGGCCGGCGGTGTAGATCGGTGTCGAAACGATAATTGAATTAGTCCGGGCCGCGGTGTGGCGAGGTGAAGAGCGTACAGTAGCACGACCGAGTTCGGCGATTGTCCCTCTCGGTCGTTCGAAATCTCTCTGCTAGAGTTTCTCTCCAGCGCCGTTCTCTTCTCCGGTTCCGAGAGCGTACTACTCTCCCAGCCTCTCGCTGGTTCTCCTCCTCCGGCGTCTCCTCTCGCGTCCACTCTGTCCTCTCCGGCTCCTCCAGTTTCTCCTGGTGTGTAGATATCGGCGGCTCGCGCGCTTCCACCACCACCGCGACCACCACCATCGAGCATCGGCATCGCCACCACCGCAACCAGCTATTGCTGTTGCCTCGACCGCTACGACCGCTCCGACCGTCTGGACACGACCATCTCCGCCGTAGCCACCACTCTCGGACGCTGTGCGCCTCGGCTCGCCTTTCCCCGCCGTGCCCCCGGCGGCTCCACTGTCCACGACGGGACGGGAACCTCGTTACTCTGGCGGGGCACGGTGGTGGAAGTCCGCAACGGAACTTTGGTGCAGCTGCGACGAGCAGCTGACGCGGAATCCTCGGTTAGTCGGTGTTCGGACTCGAGTCGCGAACCAACGCGGCCCGATTTCGTGCTCGTTCGCGAGATACCGCTCGCTCTCTCGCGCGCGCGTTCGACGCGTACTCCCGGAGAGGCAAACGCAAACGTCGCAAACTCTCTGTGCGTGTACCGTCCGTCCGCCGGCCCTCTCACGGCGAGCAACCACCGGTGTTTCGTCGCGCAGCGTTGCGCTCCGGTGTCTGTGTCGAGATACGTTCGTCGGTTTTCGAATATTGTGATCGGATCCGAGATCGCCGTTACAAGCGGTGATCGAATTTGCGATAAATACAGAGTGAGAGTGGGAGAGGGATAGAGACAGACGGACAGACAGATAGACAGAGCAAGAAGAGAAGATACAGAGGCGTGCGCGTTCGGACGCGTCTCGGGACCTGTGTGCAAGGAGAGCGGGAAACGCTCGTCAAATGAACGGACCAGCCTCGGACGGTCGCGGGCAAGAGAAAGCAGCCTCGTCGACGCGTCGACGCCGAGTGTTGACGATCCGCGACGACCCGTCGTGTCCATCCAGTGGTCGTCGGCCGCGCGGACTCGCCCCGGCGGTGCTCGAGCGAGCGAGTTCTCGCTCGCGCGAGCGCGAGCGCCGCGAGACTCGTGCAGCCGCCATCGTCCTCGTCACCGTACCCGCGACAAGTTCTCCTCGCCGCGGCAAACAGCCCGCGCGTCGTCATCGGCTCTTCTGGTGAGTGGAAGATCGAATCGAAGCGGATCTCGCGCGATCGAGGAGCGACCCGATCGAGGACCCGAGGCGGCGCGGACCCGTCTGACAGCGGAGCACGACCAGACAGATGTCGCGAGCGGCGCGCGATCGAGCCGAGTCGGGCCGAACCGGCCCGAGCCGATCCGAGACACATTCTCCGTCTCGTTCGCTCGACTCGGCCGCGCTGCTCGCCCACGTCGCCTCGTAAAGTAGGCGTCCGTGTAAATACAGTGGCTCACGAAAGTATTCGAACGCTCGCTATTAAAAGTTTAAACAGTAAAAATATACATGTTAGCCTTAAGTTCTGAAAGTAATGCTCCTAGTACTACAAGGCGCAGGTGTCCAGATCGTATACACAAAAGCTCGACCGTGTCGGATAATGTTTGTAGAAGTTGCGTGGAACGTTGCAAACATGTACCGGAACGGAGTAACAAAAGTATACGAGTGGCGTTAATTATGCGCGCTTATTTTTCTATCTACGCATTACGTACCGACAATTATTTCATGGCTTGTCAAAATCTACGTTTTACAATCTAGATACTCGTGTATTCTATTAGTCGCAGCATTGCTGCCAGAACTTAAGTCTAGCTTTTATATTTTTATTGCTTAAACTTTCAACGTTGAGGGTTCAAATACTTTCCTGAATCACTGTACGAGCGCGTACTCTTAAGCTACGTTTTCACGAGATAGTCCGCGATTGTCTTGGCTTTTGTTTATGTTCATTTCACCGGTTTTTTAAGCGCTCGCGGGTCACCCCGTGGATCATAGCGCCCGTGCTCCGGGAAACAATAGTGTTTTTGTCGAAACGAAGCTGAAGCATCGGTGGAACTTGTCGCTTACAATGCTGACCGTCGCGGGTTTTCTTCCTCCTCGTCGCTGGTGAGCACCATTAACCCCAAGAGATAGAGAGAGAGAGAGAGAGAGAGAGAGAGAGAGAGAGAGAGAGAATATCAAGTCATTTGAAATAGTGTTCCTAGGACTGTGTGTAACATTGAACTCATTTTTGCGCGTTGTATACGGAAAACTGGTAACCCTGTTGAACTCTCCTTTTCCTACACTGGAAGGTGTTTTCGTCTTCTCACCATGGCAACGCCGTGCATTCGGATTGTCAGCGGCAACAATAACAGTGTCGATGACAACACGTCTTTGCTTCTAATTATATTCGCACTCGTAAACAACCGTGTAAGACGGCGGTCAGTCAACCTTTGAATGACGATGACCGAGTCCAATTCGACCCGGTATTTCGGAGGAATCATCCGGCTATTAATCCGGTGATTAATACTCTCGGGATAGTTCAGCGTTCCTCGAGGCTGGAGTCAAGGTGTCAGTGTAGTTCGAGAACCTGCTGATTCAACCTGCTTGGGCCTTCGCGATCGTATCAGCCGAGGGTGTATATCTTCTGTTAGTCATAGCTATTTTTCTCTCGCTGAAAGGGTGACGCACGTTCGATCGATCGTTACCTAAAAAGTTCAGATTTCAGTTAAACGAACTACACTATCTTCTAATCTTACACTATTCCCTAAGGCTAAACATAGGGTTGCCACAACAGCGAAGCGATGATACAAAATTGATAAACAACCCGTGTACTGTCATTGCTAGGACCGTCGGAATCGTCTACTCGTCGATGGTAGATGTCTTGGGACACTCTCCTGATATACAGGGTGATCCAGCTAAGTCTGCCATCTGAATTACATGTAAACTATTTGCTATATGAAGAAATGGTTCAAAGGAAAGTTGTACAGTTTCAAGAGTAGCATACAATGTAGTAATTACTTTATTTTTTATCTTGCTTTTTTATAATTTTAATAAATATTAATTTTATGGTAGAAAGCAGAATTGAATCCCGAATAAATAACCATAAACTAATACTTTCCGAGCTGTTCACTATAAATGATTTTGAATGCAAGTATTATTTTATTTTTTATCTTGTTTTTTTATAATTTTAATAAACATTAATTTTATGGTAGAAAGCAGAATTGAATCCCGAATAAATAACTGTAAACTAATACTTTCCGAGCTGTTCACTATAAATGATTTTGAATGCAAGTATTATTTTATTTTTTATCAAGCTTTTTTATAATTTTAATAAACATTAATTTTATGGTAGAAAGCAGAATTGAATCCCGAATAAATAACTGTAAACTAATACTTTCCGAGCTGTTCACTATAAATGATTTTAAATGCAAATATTATTTTATCTTTTATCTTGCTTTTTTATAATTTTAATAAATATTAATTTTATGGTAGAAAGCAGAATTGAATCCCGAATAAATAACTATAAACTAATACTTTCCGAGCTGTTCATTATAAATGATTTTGAATGCACGTAATGCTCAAAATGTTCTCCATTGTAACTCGTACGTTTACTTGTTTAAACGACAAGTAGAATGCACACAAATTATGTGGCACAGTTAGCTGAATCAGCCTGTAGAATTCCAATAAATCTGAAGAGAATCGATGGACGCTGCGTAGTCGGACGAGCGAAGAGCTTTCTGAAACATCGTTGAAAAGAGCATGAGCGCGAGAAGACGTAGTTGTTGCAAAATCCTCTGCGACAAAAACGCCGCGGGACGACCTTAGCGATAATGTCACGTGAAAACGTAGCTTTACGGGCTCGCATACCGACGCAAACACGCGGCCAGGTTGCGCGCAAGCCCTTCTCGCTGCACGCACCTGTTCCGTTGTTGTCGTTCCGGCGCGCGGCGTGCTTGCACGCGACAGCTCGTGCCCGTGCCACTTGCCCGCAGTTGCTGTTGACGAGCAACGTTGCTCGTCTCTCGACGAAGAAACGGCCCGACGGAAAACCTCGTCTTCTCATCTTCGTCGTCGTCGACGCTGTTTTTTTTTCTCCCGAGGGAATCGTCCTCGCGGATCTCGAGGAACGCGATATCGGCCGCAGATCCGCGTGTGTCCCTCTTGCTCTCTCCCTCTCCCTTTCTCGCTCTCTCTTTCTCCCTCGTTCTTTCTCTTCCTCTCTGTCTCTTTTTCTCGAACGCTCCGAGTCGCTCGCGAGTGCTCCGGTAAACTCGCCGGTGCTCTCGGCTCGAGCACGCGAGGTCGCAGCCTTCCCTCTCCCTCTCTCCCTTTCTCCGTTGACGCGTCTCTTTGTCTTTCGACTTCCTCGGCTTCCCACCCATACGTACACACCTTCTCTCGTATACACACTCTCGCTTCTTCTCGCGGTCTCGCTCCCTCGCGTTTCCCTTTCTCTATGGGCGCGTGCCACCACCGATTCCGCCCGGAAAAATCAGGGACCGCGCGCACGCCAATTGCGGACTACGAATTGCTGTCGGGACGAGGTAAACGCGAACAACAGATGTGAATTAGAACAGTTCCGTGCGTCTTCTTCGATTCGCAGTCTCCTTTTCTAGTAATGTATCTATATCATGATGACAGAGGTAGTGGAGCCCTGAGACAGTTATATTGGCGGGAATGTCTCGAAACAATCTATTCCGGACAAAAAGACTTCAGGACGTGTCCTACGAGTTACAAAATATACACAAATACACATGTTATACACTCATTTTTCAGAATCAAATCATACCAATTTTTGAAAATTCTGCTGTGTGCTCAAGGTACTCTATTTTATCAAGAATCTTATTTTACTGAGGCTGAAATCGCCGCGCATGCGCGTGAAATATTGCACCATATCCCAACGCTGCCTATAGAGCGCACCACAGTTTTTGCCATCCAAGATGGCCGACAAGTTGATACCCCTTCCGTCTTTCGTCTCACCCCGGCAGCATAATGCACAGTTCTCTACAAATTGCTACACCATTATTCAGAATATTGTTTACATGATTAAATTTGTTCATATGTAATAAAAATTACTAAACATTTAAATATTGTATGAGGTACTATATCAGTTTCGTACGCATATAATGATAAAAACTTATGTAAGATGGAAATATTTTAGGTTAGAAGAAATGTTTGGTTTTTTAGTTGAAATAGCTCCGAGTGCAAAGGGTTAACAGCAAAAGAAACTTTGCTATTAACGTCATATGATCATTTCGTTTGGGATTATTCTGTGAATGAAGATTTTTAAGCTTTCATTTGGTGCAGCTGAATTATTGTAAAACGTATGATAGGCTTCTGGTAGATGGCGTGCTAAGAGTAATACAAGCGGACTCTCTTCGTGGTCAAAACAGTAAAACGTTCACCGGTAAGACAATCGTTCAAGGAAAATATCTACAAAAGTTGTTTGGTTCCCTTTTACCTTTCAGAAAATGGAAGTTTCTAGCAAGTGGTTCTGCACAATTGTTTCCGTACAATTGGTTAAGACTAGGATCATTCTAACATTCACCAATCTTTCCGCCATGTTATTTTTTCTAGTAGCCTCGACCTTTTCATTGCACCTAGTTGGACACGCACCAATTGAACCCCTACCATATAATTGTTCCCCCAGAGAAATATAATATTGTCGCGTCAGAAGCGACTCAATTGTTTCAAGGAAATACGATATTGCTACGTCAGAAGTAATCTCAAAGCGCAAATGGTTAAACTGTTCGCCAAGTAGTCGAATAACATTTCCAAAGCTCCTAGTCAAAACAGATAAAAATCAATTTGTATCAAAATGTGTGTGTTGCAACTATACTCAATAAAACAGTGTCGCTGTTGAAGCTCGCGGAATATTGAACTCGATTCTGCGATCTGATGAGGGTTGATCCACCGGGGGAGCGTTCACCGCGAAGCAGGTTCGAAGGCGCCGTGCAGTCTTGCGTTTCGCGCAACTCCGAAATCTCGCTGGCCGAGCGGTTCTCTTTTATCCTTGTTCCTCTTCTGGTCCATCAGCCGCATTCTTCCAACAACTCGCGTGCCCTGCACTTCGAAAAGAATTGGTGCTGGTAACACAGGACGAAACACAAGCATTTTCTCGGTTATTCTAAACGCTTAGACCCTAAACGGCACGTCTATGTTAATCCTTCTGTAGCCGAGTATATTGTCTTATAATAATAACAAGATTGTATTCATTCAGATTTCGGACTATTTTTGTGTACTTCAATAGAGAAATTCAAGAAAAAATTTGTAAAAGAAAAATTTAAAAACCAGTAGGGGTGTGCGAGAACCCGAAAATGTATGGATCGCAATGATCGAGACGAGTCGGGTTGGGTCGAGTTCTCGAAAATTTCAGTTCATCAAAAATTTTGGTTCACCAAAATTCATAGATTCAAATAAATGATTCAAATAAAAATGATTCAAAATTCAAATAAATGATTCAAATGTTGAATACTTTGGTATTCAACATTTTTTACAGAAATTCTTATGTTGGGACTTTAGATCGATATAATGGTAAAGAAAGAATGGACATTCAGAGCAGTTTTGTAATATTCTTTATAGGTTCATTAACGCTAGAACTACCGGGCCAGACAAAATGGCTGGTTTCTAGGGATGTGCGAGAACTCGAAGATGTTGAGTCGAGACGAGAATTTTTTTCGAGATCGGAACAAGTTCCCGAAAATTTCGGGATTCTCGATTATGTCGTGATTTTCGATGGTACCGGGATTCTCAAAAGTCTCGGGGTTCTCGAAAATTTTAGGGTCTTCAGTACACGATCACCGTTGTGAGACTCGCTTTCGGAAACTCCTCAAATATCCGAAATCTCATACCGCGATCGATTTTAAAGCGAGTCTCATAACGGTAATCGAGTACCGAGCACCTTAAAATTTTCGAGAATCCTGAAACTTTCGAGAATCTCGACGTAACCGAGAATCCCGAAGTTTTCTAGAATCTCGAACATTTTCGAGAATCTCGACGTAATCGAAAATCCCGAAATTTTCGAGAACTTGTTCCGATCTTGAAAAAAATTCTCGTCTCGTCTCGACTCAACATCTTCGAGTTCTCGCACACTCCTAGAAACCAGCCATTTTGTCAGGCCCGGTAGTTCTAGCGTTAATGAACCTATAAAAAATATTACAAAACTGCTCTGAATGTCCATTCTTTCTTTACCATTATATCGATCTAAAGACCCAACATAAGAATTTCTGTAAAAAATGTTGAATACCAAAGTATTCAACATTTGAATCATTTATTTGAATTTTGAATCATTTTTATTTGAATCTATGAATTTTGGTCGGCCGTGGGATAAATCTGCTATTAGATCGTCGATCAGAGATGCTCGAAAATATCTTTCTTTAGTAGATTTTACAATAGAGCAGTAATAATGATAATTACTGATAAACTGCAGATTTTTATACAATATTAAAAATTGTCTGCATTAATTGCGACATGCAAGAACTACATAGACGATTATTTCTTTTCTTAATCAACTTAACACTGAACCTACCAAGCACAAAACATATAAAAGTTGAAACGCCTTATAAAAGTGAGAAGATTGAACTTATTCAAACTTTGCATGGCTTTAACACTAGATTGCCCAAGGAAGTCATTTTGACTGCTTTTTAATTTCAACTAGAAGAAGAGTCGATCACCAATGATGAAAATGAAAGTGTCATCAATATGCCCAGGAAAAGTAAATTTTTTTTCTTCTTAATATTTACTAATAACTTGTTATATAACTGTAAATAATATAAAAAATATTAAAAATTAATTTTAAACTTTCTTTACAAATTAGTTATTCTTTCACAATGCAGTCATTTTGACTGCTTCTGGGCAATATAGGTATATACTAAGTTTCAGTCTTTCTAGTGTTAATCATAATGTGTGCTTACATAAAGAAGCCACTTCAGTCATTTCCTATGAAAATGTTTTTATAATTTCAATAATTGCGAGATGGATAACCGGTCATTTGACCGTGGTAGGTTTAGTTTAAGTTATTTTAATAAATCCTAGAAATATTTGTACTGTTTCACATTTGATCTACTCACTATTTTTGTGTAAAGCATAAAAATCCGCAGTCTACTTATTAATTTCTCAACATCCATCTCGCGTAAAGGTGCGATTCAATTAATGAGAACAGCGAGAATAGCAAAGGGAGCAGTAAAATTTGCCTCGCCGTGCCGGTCATCCAATACACTCTGGCCGCAGCTACACCATAAACGATTCTATTCCAGAACAATGGACCGTATTTCTTCATTTATCGCAAGCTCGAACATGGCGTACCCTTAGACCGAAGACCGCCGGTCTACGATCCTACGGTCGAAATCGTAGATAAACGAAACTGGTCCGGTCCATTAGGCCGTAGAAATAGGAGGAGGATGGCGATGCTCGTTGTCGCGTCACGATGGTCGGAGGCGCCGCGAGAGGAAGATGGCCAGGGCCGAGAGAATCGATCCGGGGGCCGAGTGGAAAATTTCGCTGGACTTTCTAGGCTCGGTGTTGCGCTCGTAGGATTGGCCGCATTCGCGTCCGCTGCGGCCGTAGGAGAGATTCGATCCGCGAGACGTGGATTATATGCAAATCCTGCACGGTGAACACGCTCGGTGCTCGCCGGTTGGGCGCTTAGCGCCCCCGGAGACCGCGAGAGGATCCTTGAGCGCTGAAAATCTCGGCGCCTAGGCCTGCTTGCAGCGATCGAGAGAGCCGAGCCGAGTCGAGCCGAGCACCGAGTACCGTGACGGAGCGGCGCGCGAGACCATGGAAACGCGCGAACGAGAGAGCGAGAGACAATGGCCAAGGGAAAATTCCGTGAATCGCGGTCGAGAGCGTTAGAGCTCGGATCGATCGCGCTCGAACGATTGCGAAACCGAACGCCTATCGATCGCGCTCGCGCACGCCGTTTGCGAGCCGTTTGTAAGTCGCTTACACGAGCCTCGCCCGCCGATTTCCTTATCCTCCGACTACAAACTCTCCTATAACGCGGAGCAAAAATTGTGATTCGCATCACATTTCATTTCATTTGGTCCGATTTGAGCTAATTCCGAGTTGTCCATAACATGGCGCAAAAATTGGGATTTTTATCACATGTAATTTCATTTCATCCGGTTTGGATCAATTCTGATTGTGAGTGTCCCATAACGCGGAGCAAAAGTTGCAATTTTTATCAGATTTAATTTCGTTCGGCCCAATTTGAAATGATTCTAAGTTGCCTATAACACGGTGCAAAGATTGTGATTTGCATCAGACTTAATTTCATTTGGTCCGATTTGAACTAATTCTGTGTTGTATATAACACGGTGAAAAAATTGTGATCTGTATCACATTTAATTTCATTTTATCCGATTTGTACTAATTCGGATTGTGAGTGTCCAAATAACACGGTGCAAAAATTGTGATTTGCATCCGATTTAATTTTCTTTGGTCCGATTTGAACTAATTCCGGGTTGCCTATAACACGGAGCAAAAATTGTAATCTGTATCACAGTTAATTTCATTTTATCCGATTTCTACTAATTCGGATTGTGAGCGTCCCATAGCGCGGAGCAAAAATTGCAATTTTCATCAGAGGTAATTTCATTTGAAACGACTTGAACTAATTCGGAGTTGCCTATAACACGGTGCAAAAATTGTGACCTGTATCACATTTAATTTCATTTTATCCGATTTGCACTAATTCGGATTGTGAGTGTCCCATAGCGCGGAGCAAAAATTGCAATTTTTATCAGAGGTAATTTCATTTGATCCGATTTGAACTAATTCCGAGTTGCCTATAACACGGAGCAAAAATTGTGATCTGTATCACAGTTAATTTCATTTTATCCGATTTCTACTAATTCGGATTGTGAGTGTCTCATAACACGGAGCAAAAATTGCGATTTTTATCAGAGGTAATTCCGTTTGATCCGGTTTGTACCAATTCGGATTGTGAGTGTCCAATAACGCGGAGTAAAAATTGCGATTTACATCAGATTTAATTTCATTTGGTCCGATCTGAAATGATTCTGAGTTTCTTAAAACGCAGTGGGAATTAATCGTATTATAGGAGGGGTGGACTGTGCTTATTCTAGATCGGTTTCCGCGGATCTATCTGCGCTGCCGTGCAGCGCGAAACTCTCTCTCCCTCTCTCCTCCTCTCCCTCTCCCTCTCTCTCTCTCTCTCTCTCTCTCTCTCTCTCTGTCTCTGCGAAGGGCAAGTCTTTCTCGGAAACGATACATGCCGCCGAGACACCGCGCAGTTATGGCTTTTTCGAAGAAAGATTCCGCGAGCCGCGCGTCACTTGACAAAATATACAGCGATCCGGTGCAAACACGCGCCCACAGACGAAAAGTTACGACGCCGAGCATCGTCGTCGCAACGGGAGCGAGCCGATTCTTCGTTCCGGTTCTCCGAGCGTGGACGCAGGGGTGGCTACCCCGAGGGTGCACTGTGAAACAGTTTTGATCGTTATTCGTTGATGTACCAGGCGAGTGAAACGCATTTCAACGTACAGACGAGAAAATCAAATTGTGCTTCACCTACAAAATCGAGACATTTCTTCTGGTCTAAAATATTTTCATTGCAAATGAGTTATTTCCTCTTATGCATATAAAGATTATTACTGGTACTCCTATTTACAACACTCCAATTTTTATCAATTTCTTAGATACGAACACAATGATAAAAAATTGTTTTAAATAATAGTATGGCCATTTATGACTTTTATACATATGAAGATTATTACTGTTACTCCTATTTACAATACTACAATTTTTATCAACTTCTTAGATACGAACACAGTGATGAAAAGTTGTTTTTAATAATAGTATGGCCATTTATGCCTTTGATGCATATGAAGATTATTACTGTTACTCCTATTTACAATACTACAATTTTTATCAACTTCTTAGATACGAACACAGTGATGAAAAATTGTTTTAAATAATAGTATGGCCATTTTTAGTGTTGCCTTATTAGAGTCGCCTTATAAAATTTTAAAAATCCTCGAATAATCGCCAGCAGATAATATGTTAAAAGATATATGTAGAAACGTTTGTGGCTGTGCTTACCGCAGAAAGAACCCTCGCGCATCGTCGTCGTCGTTGTCACTTCCGTTTCTACGTGTGCGCCAAGCCTGTGAAGTGGAGTAGTTCATTTATTATTTATCGATACGCACATGGATGGGGACACCCTACGATACCAGGACGATGAAATGATATAATAAAATAGGTATAGTGCTTAGTTGTTCTCAGTGCCGGCTTAAGACCTTCAGGGACCCTAAGAACTCAAAAGATTTAGAGGTCCCCTTACAAAGGATCACATGAACACAATATAAAACCTGTACGATTTCTTCGATGATTTAACAAAATAACTATTTGTAACAAAAATTGGAGTTTCGATCGCTAGCTACTAATTCTCATTTTTCTACTATTTCTTCGTTCTTTTCACTTGCGTACACGAGGTGCAAAAGCACTTAGCAATATTATTACTAGTCTGCGGATCTTTATGTAAAATAAAAATGTTCTACGGTAATCATAAAAAGCAAAAGTTAAATGCAGTTCTTCTCTTAATAATTGTAATGTGTCGAAAATAATGCAAGAAAATTCTTAAATTCACGTCACGTTTTCACAGTCTTATTTTTCTTTCAATTACTGTTGTCGTAAATGCATAAAATCCGCAGTCTAATTATTACCACGTAAAAGATGTCAAATTCGGAGAATATCTATAGTGCCCCCTTTCTCTCGATGCTTTGAGCACGTGGTTACATTCCGTCTTGGTTAATCTCCAGCACTGGATCTGCTCACCGTTGAGAGGACATTCGCGTCGTTGCTTCCGCTTCGTCTTGACACTGTAAAATGTTAATTTGTTAATGTACGAAGAAAAGTTGCACAACCGTTTGGTATATGTGTTCAGAGGATCGTCGCCGGCGAGAACGAAGGACGAACGGGTTGCGTCCAACGCAGACGAGGATGGAGTCGAGGACGTCGTTGGTCCTAGCTCTGACCCTGGCCTTGCTGTCGTTGCTCGCAAGGTGCAACGCCTCGGAGAGCATAATAGGTGAGTCTGATATAAATACGATTTCGCACGATCGATTCGATGGCGGGCCGATCCGCGCGGCCCGCACTCCGGCCCGATCGCGTTCTCCGATCGCGAGCGCGTCACGCTCCATTTGCGGGTTTTCAACGCTCTATTCTTAGTCTATCACCATTATCTCTGCATCTATTTGCGTCTGGGCAGGCCGAGTAGAGCGGAGTAGCTTGGAATCGTATTAAAACCGAATAGAGTGAAAAAGAGGCGAGTAGTTATAGAATAGAGTGGAGCAGAGTAAAATAGAGCAGAACGGAGGACGGTAGAATAGAACTGAACAGAATATAGTAGACCAGAGTTGCAATCGTATTAAAACTGAATAGAGTGAAAAAGATGCGAGTAGTCCTAGAATAGAGTGAGGCAGAGTAAAATAGAGTAAAACGGAGGACGGTAGAATAGAACAGAACAGAGTACAGTAGACTAGCGTTGAGTGAACGAAGTTGAGTAAAATAGAGCCGAGTAGAATGGATTGGAACAAGGTCGAGTATAGTAGAGTAGATTGGAGTAGAATCAAGTAGAGTAGAATAGAGTAGAATAGAGTAAAATAAAGTAGAATAAAGTAGAGTAGAATAGAGTAGAATAAAGTAGAGTAGAATAGAGTAGAATAAAGTAGAGTAGAATAGAGTAGAATAAAGTAGAGTGGAATAGTGTAGAATAAAGTAGAGTGGAATAGTGTAGAGTAGAATAGAGTAGAATAGTCTAAGAAAGTAGAGTAGAATAGAGTAGAATAAAGTAGAGTAGAATAGAGTAGAATAAAGTAGAGTGGAATAGTGTAGAATAGTGTAGAATAGAGTAGAATAAGAAGAAAAGTAGAGTAGAATAGAGTAGAATAGTCTAAGAAAGTAGAGTAGAATATAGTGAAATAAAGTAGAATAAAGTAGAGTAGAATAGAGTAGAGTAAAGTAGAGTAGAATAGAGTAGAATAAAGTAGAGTGGAGAGGTATAGAGGAATGAATTACAGTAGAGTCGGATCGGGACGAGTATAATCAAGTCCGGGGGGCAGGTCTCGGACCGAAGAGCGATCGGATTGGTCCGAGACGTTTGGGAGATCGGGGGGGGGGGGGTCGTTCGCTGCCGGTTCCGGGTCGCGCGGGTCGCGTATCGTGGGTTTCGCGAGGGAAAGAGGCCTCTCGCGTTTCCAGCGCGCAGCGAAACCGATCAAAGAGACGCGTAGAAGAGAGAAAGAGAAAAGAAGGCGAAGAAAAAGGCCGTGAACACCAACGCCGCGTCCTTTCTCGCACGCATTCCTGCGCGCTTCGACCGATCCGCTGAGATTCTCGCGACGCGGCTCGGGCGCTTTCGATCTCGATCGCAGCATCGAAACGCGTCGGCGATGGAGTCGCGGAAACCGACGAGGACAGGTGCTCTCGTCTCGAAACAACACGACCGACTCGTGTGTATTTCTGTTCTTTCTTTCTGCAGTGTTTTCGCGTTGTTCCTAAATGATTGTTACCGAGTCAAAAATAAGCGAAGAACGTAACAGCGAAACTCGCGGGCATATCAGCGTTTACAGATTTCTGTTAGGTTCCTGGAAAAATTCGCGCGAATTGATTATTCTCTGACACTCTGGCGGTCTGGTTTATCCAACGAGTAAACTTTTTGCATTCTTATCGTGAAGTTATTGCGCTGGAACAGCACAGCGGCATCAGCACATTTTTTTTCGCGCAGATTTCAATCCGTAATTCCACATAATCGATTGCACAAGTACGAAGAATACGATGTTTGAATAAAACAAGGAGAGGAAAACTTCCAGCTAGGAAAACACTGATGAAAAAAAAAGGAATAAAGAACAGACTGGATGATCCGTGACTTCTAACGCAATTATTTTCTGGCATCTAGTGTGTAGTCCGTAAGTAGAAACGGTGGGCAATAAGCAGACGCGTTAGACGAGTTCGATGCGGTGACACAATTATGTCAAACCGAGGATCACTGTATCTTCTCTTACTTTTGCGCAAAGTATTGCGCTTCCTCGTAAAAGTCAATATCACAAAAATTTCAATCTTTGAAAATTCTTGAGGAACCAGAGCAATTAAACAGACAATGTTTAGTTTGTATATTTGTAACAAACGTGCTCCAAGAATGAATTGAGTGAACAGTAGGATCACTTGCGAAGGAATTAACACCTTCAATTTTGAGTCTTGACCTGCTAATGTGCACTCTTAGAGGCGCTATACGATCAAGGGAGAAGGGAGAGGGTCCAGCATCGACTTAGACCGTTTACATTCTACACCCCGACGGCAAAGACGGCAAAGACGTCGGAGTTGACTCGCGAGAGCGAACACCACGCTCGCCGGTTCACGTGGAACGCGAAGGTCGGCCGTCTGAAACGGTCGACGTCGTTGCGGATCGCGGTGCCAAGGTATGGCGTGGATTATCTCTTGAAGAAATCGATATCGTGCGACCGCGAAGCGCGCTGCGCCGTATCGCACCGATTCGATTCGATTCGATCCGATCCGTTTCCACGACGGACTGCCGCGCCGGATTCAATTCGCTCGTGGGTGATGTTGAATCACTGGTTACTCGCAGTCTCGGTAATCTGCGTTTAGCAATACACTCTCCGGCTCGAAACATTTTACCGCGGGCCTTCGCGTCCTAAACGAACCCTAAACTGCGACAAATAAAAATCTCGGTTTAACTGCGTTTTGGAGAACTCTTTTTTTTCAAGTATTTTTTATACAATCTTATAGATTTCGACGAGAAAACATCGAAAATGAAAATTTTAATGCGCGCAATTCATTAGTTACAAAGTTATACGTATATACAGTTGAACATTTTTAAGCCTTTTTGACAGGTTACAGCGCCGCCATATTGATATATTTGCTAGGTAATACAATGTTAAATACATTGCTTTAATTTTTTGTAATTTTTACGATTGCCGAGTGGGGGCAACTTTGCTTGAGAATGGATATCATCAAATTAGTGGCATTCAACATTAATTTATCACTGCCGAAATTAACTAGACTATAGAGGTGAAACCTTCATTATCCAGTAACTAACAATTGTCCTTAATAACGTAGATCACTTCTACGAACGATAGAAATGAAACTTGTACGAAGCACACAAAATCCATGCGGCATTGGACGCGTTAATTGTTTATCATTAGACAACTGATTTTATGCATTTAAGACAAAAATATGTTTATATAATTTTTAAAAAAACCGTAGAAATTCAAACATCAAACGCGGTCGTTGAAATTGTTGGAACTATCTATGACCTACTAAAATTATCGAAGAAAGAAAGAAACTCTTACATTCACAAAAGAATAGTGTCCCTTCGCGATCTAAGTCCCGGCAGGGAACCGAAAAAGGACTTAGATCAGCCATGTCCAGAAGTAGCTCACTTGAACGCAAATTCGAGGGAGACGCCTACTTCCCCTTCCCGCGCGTCTCGCTCCCCGTGGCGGTCGTAATGCTCCAAGCTCCTCAGACCCGTGCCTACCGTGGGTCCGAGAGTCGCCCCAACGCACCACACGCGGTACATATTGCAAGCGGTATATATATACATATGTATATATATATATATATATATATATATATATATATATATATACGTACACATGTTGTACATTTATTTTTCAAAATCAAATCATAATAAATTTTGCGAAATTAGCGGGGCGACCAAGGTACCCGATTTTCATGCTTGACTGAGGTTAAAATCGCCGCGCATGCGCGTGAAAAGCGCCAACATTCCCATCACTGCGCGGGATGCCGTAAGGACAGTTTAGGACGGTATATATAGAAACAGAGGAAGATTCAGGTAGTAGCGGGAAGGGTGTTGTCGTAATGTCCCTCTGTTGACGAGCATAGGAAGTAGCCGGCACATTAGCGTTGTGAATTTGCTTTCAGGGAGCCGGGAGACGTGCGACGTCGAGGGAGAAGATTTCACCGTCGACAAGATCCCGAACACCAAATGCTTCAACTGCATATGCAAGGTAACATTGCGATCCATCGGCTCAGCCGTTAGTGTTTTCGCCTCGGCGACGCGCTATCTGTAGACCTATCGGTCGCAAAAATGCTTTCGAGTATCGTCCGCGGCTCGGCTCGGCTCGGCCACGATGGCAGCTTGAACTGTCGGCGAACCGGCAATTATCAGCGCGTTTGGTTCGTTGACTCGCGACGAGAATCTCTTGCTCTCGGTCGATCGGGTCGCGAGCGCGGACTCGATTGTCCGCGGACTTCCTCGTGTTTCCCACCCCGTGTCCAAATCCTTCGGGAATCCTCACTTCACCTTTAACAATTTTCGCGCGAGTCCCGCTGCGGAGCTAGAACAGAACCCGTTTACAATGGAAGGACCCCACCACTGTCCCACTTTGATTCTAACGAGCTCTTGTAGAACGATAGCGCACAGGTCAATGATGCCACACATGAAATATTAGCCGTACTTACTTGATAGTTTCAAAGATTATAAACAATCGAAGTCACAGACTCCTTTATATACACTATACACGCATTAGGTCATCCCATAAGTCGTGTCGCTTCTTATCGCTCTCTGCATATATAAACGTGTTTTGTTTATGTCGTATTCTTGCTATATCAACTTCTTTTTAGGCAGCTTATATATCCTACCGACATGCGACAGTATAAAATATATATTCCGGATACTTTCTATTTAAATAAGTAAAATAACGAGTGTCTGGGTGTCAACAATGAGTGTCAACAATGCCACTTTTTTTCTGAGGAATACGCAGACATCGACACAAAGATCACAGTCGGACAGTTCCTTCGTTTGTTCGTCCTGGTAACCTCGCCGCGCTCGTCCTTATTCGAGAGAAAAACCTAAAGGTCCGTTCTCATCCGGTTGTCCGCTCGTCCGCTAGTTTACCGGCCGCGAGCGGCGTAATCTTTGTTATTTTCGAAAGCGCGACCTTCTCGCACTCGCTGCGCGGCTAACCGGCGTGACCCGCGTTCAATTGCCGCTTTACGCAATTCGGCCGCGAGATAAATCCCAAGGGTTTAATTATAGGTCGCGATAACGCGTCGACCGCGAGACGGCGAGAAGCAATTGTGCACCGGGAGAATCTCGGCGATAGTCCGGGCCCGATAGTGTTCTCCGTCGAGAACCGACTCTTCGGCCGCTGCTGCGCCGCGCCGTCCTCTCGAAGCACGGAATTCTTCTCGCCCCCGGAAGGAGCTTTCCGTCAACATTTCTATTTTCTCCTCCCTCTCCCTCTCTTTCTTTCTCTCTCTCTCTCTCTCTTTCTCTCTCTCTCTCTGTGTCGCAGAACGGCTTCGTCGAGTGCAGGAAACAACACGAGTGCCCCAGCATCGAGGGCTGCTACACGCTCCTGGAGCCAAGGGAGGACGAGTGCTGCCACAGGTGCAAAGGTATAAACAATCGGATCGAGATTATCGCCCGACGGTAACCGCTGATCCGTTCGACGAAAACACGGTGACTCATAGGTCGGATCTTGGTCCCTAGAAAACCGTAACGAGACACGTCGTTGTCGATTTTTTCTGTAAAGTGGGTCACAAATAGGAATGGGAAAAACTGCTACTTCCGAATCACTCGTGATTCGATCACGTTCGTCTGAAATCACGGTGATTTTTTGTGAACGCTTCTGATTGGTGGAGAGCATAGGAACATAATTGTTCTTGGTCACTCTATATAGAAGCCTGTGTTCTGGGGACATGTTACATAACAAAAAATAAAAATAAAAATATAAGTTATATCGCATAAATAAAGTTGCAATTTTTCTCGATTTTCGGCCTATAACTGCCATTTTTATCACATTTGATTTTTTATAACTCGTAAACCAATAAACCAATTTCGATGAAATTTGCAGCATGCATATAACTTATACGAATCTACAAAACAAATTTTTTAAATTTTCGTTATTGGCCCAGATAAAAAAGTTGTAATAATCACTTTTATTTTTTTTTCACAATTCCGACCAAATGCATTTCTTCAACTTGTTTGTTAGACGTCAATTACCAAACTAGTCCTTCTAGCCTTACGGAGAAACTGAAGTCGTTTGGTCCATTTATAAAAACGTTATACTGATATAAACTGTACGTGATCAATAGACTGCGAATCTTTATGCAAAATAAAAATTTTGTGCATCGATTTTGAGAAACAGAAGCCAAGTAAAAAGTTCTTCCCTTCTTCAATAATTTTAGAAAGATGAAAGTGACACATTAATGCTTCCAAATTCTTTTAATTTGATCACTATTTTAAATAGTACCTATCCACTTTCCTTATACATGCATAAAATCCGCAGTATAGTGATCAATTATTTGAGTAACTGTACATGTGAAACAGGGACCTCTACTTTCCACCACCTTTCCGAGAAATTCGCGTTAGGGTGACCTCTGCTCTCCGAGTCTAAATTGTCATTATACCCGGTGGGTGCACGGTGGGACCACGGTCATCCGGGCATCCGGCGTCAGGTTCAAGTGTGTCCCCGCTTTCACTGGGCCTTGGATACGCTTTAGACCATCTCTTAACACGTTGACTGTCAGGCGCATTTTCCATGGTTTGCCCAAGGCGCCAACGTGAATTTTTCATTATGCGATGCATATTATGTTGAAATATTATTTACAGCAAATAAAGTGAGTTATAAAATCATGCTTGAAGCATTTTTCGTGCATTAATTTCTTCAAACCATTATAGTGACAATGGTATTATTGACAAATTTATCAGTATCCATATTTACTCTAATTATGTACTTTTATTATTTGCTGCTTCGCCGGTCACCGGTGGCCCCCACAGCGCTGTAGCCAAGTCGAGTGCCGGTCACCGGTGACCCCCATGGCAGTCAACGTGTTAAACAAAATCTCCTCCACTCTAGAGTATTCTTATCGTTCCTCGCGAGCGTTCCCGTCGTTCCGAATCGCTCCAATTGCCTCGGAGCTCGCGCGAACGAGGGTCACGAGCGTTCGCGCTCTCCGCGATCCGCGATCCACGAAAACGAGCAACATGGAGGAGTTTCGGCCGAGAGGAATGCCCCGGGGGCGCGGAGCATTGTTCTCGCGGCACAAAGCCGCTTCTGTTCGCCGATACGGCCGATAAACCCGAGGAACTTCGGCATCGCCGCCGTCCTCCGAGCAGCGTGTTTACACCGGCCTGTCGTCGACGGACGGGTCGACAGATGCGCTCTCGGCTCTCGGCCGTGCTGCGACCGCGGCCGCGGCCTCCTTATCTCCAGCTCTATTAATTGGGCGACGCTCTGACGCAAAACAACCGTTCCAGTTCGCGCGACCCGCCAACGCGGCTCTTCCTCGTCGAAAAACCCTATAGCTGCTGGGCCGTTCACGGAACTCGGACAGTTTTGTCTCCAGATATTAAATGCTAGATATACTGCATCAGGATACGTACTGGTACGTTAACTGATTCTCCAGCGCAATTTCATACTCTGCCTCGTCGAAGCAGCCTCCGGACCAGTCTCCCCGATTATCAGAAGCTGCAACAATAATGAATTTCGACACTAGATCCACAGTAATGCAAAATAGCATACGCTTAGCATACGTACTGGTGCGTCGACAGATTTCGCGATCCCCGGTTAGCGGGTTGACCGCCGAGAATCTTCCTACTCCGGTGCTCTCGCGATCTGGAACGTCCTCGGTACTTTTCCGCGCAGCTCGCTCGCGCGCTGTTTGTTTGGCCAAGAATCCCGAGCAGATCCCAGAGTCGATTTTTGTTCGTCGTAACGCAACGATCCTCTTGTGGACAGGATGCTTGAGGAACGGCGTGTACCATGAGTCCGAGACCGAGTGGACGGAAGGGAACGACCCGTGCCGGGTGTTCACCTGCAAGGCTGGCGTCGTCACGGAATCTCGGCTGCACTGTTACACCCCCTGCTCGAAGCCGATACCCGCTCCACCTGGCCAGTGTTGTCCTGTCTGCGCCGGTAAGTGTCGTACACATTGATCTCGTCCTCTTGACCAGGTTTGTTTACCTATCCTCCAATGATTTTTGGAGATGTTCTATAATGAACCAATTTCCCTTAATTTTTCTCTGCTCGCTACGCCTTCCACAGGATGCCACGTGAACGGGCAGGTGGTGACCGCGGACAGGTCCGTCACGACCACCGAGGACCCGTGCGTGACTTGCAGGTGCAACGCGGGTCGGTTGATCTGCGCGAAACGGGCCTGCCCGGTGTTGCACTGTCCTTCCTCGAGGATCGTCCGCGATCCTGGCGAGTGTTGTCCTCGATGCAAAGGTAGGTGGTCGGAACTAACTTCTTCAGAAGGACCTGCAAGAAAATTTTGACGAGTTTAAGCATGTTTAACAAAGCACAAGATTATATTATATTACATAGGATTACATATGTAGGATCTTAGGAAAAATGAGGAATTCCGCGCCGGGAATCGAACCCGAGACCCTCGAGGTTGTTGCTGATCAACTCTTACGCATACCCACGGAACCCTCCTACTTTTCCTAATCTCCATACAGTATTTGGTCTGAGGAGTCCTGATCCCACACATATTGTGTTATATAAAATTGCATAAGAGCGAAAAGGGGAGTCTAAGCTTCTAGTAATAATGTAGAGGAGTATAATAATATAAGCATGTTTAACGCGCGAACAGGTAGCGGAAGATACATGTCGCCGCCGAAAGGTGCGTGCATGCTCGGTACCAACATCTACAACACCGGGAAGCAGTTCTTCGCGGACCAGTGCACCCGGTGTAGCTGCTCGAACTCGGCGGTGACGTGCGTCAGGGAGACGTGCCCGGTCCACGACTGTCCCAGCGAGCATCAAATCGTCCTCCCGGGTCGCTGCTGTCCCCAGTGTCCCGAGATCGAGGAGGTCAGGCCGTCGTGCACTTACGCCGGCAAAACCTACGGGGCGAGTATTTTCAAAGTTACTCCAGGGTTGTTAGAATCAGCATAAACACCTGTGGGACTGTTCTAATATTCGAACAGCCATGTTTCCCCTGTTTAGTTTGGATAATCGAAGTTCTACAGTAGTAGAGAACATTAGAAAGTTAACGTTGAAGTAGTTAACATCCTGATCGTTAGTTCAAACGTCCCTATTTGCCCTAGGCAGGATGGCGAGACTTGGAAGCTTGACTCGTGCAAAGCTTGCGCGTGCACGCAGGGCAAGGTGCGTTGCGTGATGCCGATGTGTCCGCCGCTGAATCTACCCTGCCCGCCGAACTCGAGGCTGGAACATCCGGAGGGCCAGTGTTGTCCACGCTGCGTCGAAAGTAATCAGTTCGATCGACGTACAACTGGTTTTGCATTTCAAGTTTATCCTTCTGCAGATCGTGTTCACCTTTTTACAAATCAAATTCACCCTTCCACAGATCACATTCATCTTTTTGTAAATCAAATTCACCCTTTTACGGCTACAGTTTTTCTACAAACTTGCTTTCTTAAACCACTTTGACGCTGAAAGCTACCGAGCATTGAAATCAGCTGTACGAATATGTACTGCAGGAATGGGCAATTTTGCCTCAATTGAGGCAAAACCGTCCACACCGTAGCGCCCTCTGCCCCCCTTCCAGCAAGCGCGGTACAATGGGGCAACGAAGACACGAGACATCAGCGTACGCAACGAAAGAGAAGTTGGTGGAAGAAGCAGGCGTTTGAGGGGCTCCACCCGTGCCCACCACTGATGTACTCTGATTTGATTATACGAAAAGGTGAATTTGATTCACAGAAGGGTGAATAACACCTGCAAAAGACTTAATTAGAATGCGAAAAGGTGAACATGTTCTACAAGATGATTCATTTGGAGTGCAAAACCTGTGGTAACGTACCCGTCGTTCCACTAACGCGTGGAATCAGCCTCTAGACTCTTCGGATCATGATACTATCCCTCTTTTTGCACAGGCGACGGGGTCTGCACGGTCTTCGGTGATCCGCACTATCGCACGTTCGACGGCAAGTTCTACAGTTTCAAGGGCGCCTGTAAGTATCAATTAGCCAGCGACTGTGCCGGCCACACGTTCAGCGTCCGGGTGACCAACGATGCCAGGTCGACGAGGTTTTCAGCGTGGACCAAGACGATTGCTATAAAGGTGCTTGCGTCGATCGAATAGATTTGTTCTCGTTGACGATATTCGAGGCGTGACCTGCTGACCAATCCGTGATCCGTAGGTCGGTGACCTGAAGGTGAATCTCGGGCAGAAGATGCGCGTCAAGGTAAATGGAAAAAAGGTGGAGGTGCCGTACCGAGTGGCGAACCGTTTGGAGGTGAACCGAACGGCGGACAGCATAGTGGTGTCCACGCAGATCGGGATCAAGGTGTTGTGGGACGGCATCAGCTTTCTGGAGGTGTCTGCGCCGACGTCGTATAGGGGCCGGTTGTGCGGTCTCTGCGGCAACTTCAATTCCCTGCCGAAAGACGACTTCGAGAACCGGAAGGGACGGCTGATGCAGGACCCTCAACAGTTCGGTCAATCGTGGGCGGTTGGGGCTAAGAAGAGCTGCGTCCGGCCGAGACCTGCGGCCAATCTGGATCGCGAGAGACGCTGCAGAGGCCGCAAGGATCACCGGTAAGTTCATCTTCCTCCTTTCTTTCCTTTTATCAAAACATTGCGATTCTTTTCAACAAACACACACCTTTCATCTCGTCTAATGCTTGTGGTGTTAAGCTAATCTAGCAGAAATAGGCAGAAGATACGTTAACGCAGAAATGAATGTATGAATCTACACAAACAGTTTCATCTCCCATTTCTGAAAGACGTGGCCCTGAAAATGTTAAATGAAACGCAGAGATTGGTAAACGCATAACTGCTGGATGTTTTATCGCAGGTTGTGCAACCGGCTGAGATCGCAGATCTTCGACGCGTGCCACAAGAAGGTGAACCCGACCATGTACTACAAAGCTTGCCTGCAAGACATGTGCGAGTGTCCCGGGGAGAATTGCTACTGTGAGTCGTTCACCGCGTATGCGCACGAGTGCAAGAGACTGGGCATTCAGTTACCACACTGGCGGAAGTCGACCAGGTGTCGTACAGGCTGGGACCAGGTCGCCGCGGGTACCTCATTACTCGGCCCGCGATTCTCTTGAGAATTTTGCATCGAGTCGCGTCGAGCCGCGTCGCGTGGTCGTCAGGTTCACCGTCTCCGCAGTCTCGAACGCGAATCCTCTCGGCTTCGGTCCTCGAGAGAGAGATAGAGAAAGAGAGAGAGAGAGAAACATGGAGAAGTTACGGTTACAGAAATTGCTTCTGAAACGGCATCCTACGGAAGGTGTGACACACGGTGTAGCAAAGTCCATAAAAACTTGGACCCATTGCGATTAAAGTCAATGGGAATTTTGTAATACTTAGACTGCGGATTTTATTCACCTAGAACAGAAACGAATAGGCACAGTTAGAACATCAATGTATTACAGGTTCAGCTTATTAAAATGATAAAAAGAAGAATGCATAAAGATCCGCAGTCTGAATATACGTGTAAGTGTACACTACCTCCGTCTATTGTTCCACGAATGATTTTTGAGACCGGTCCATCCCGTTGTGAGTCGCAGGTACCTGTTCCCCGTACCCTGTCGACCCTCCATGAGCCGAAGCGCGAGAAGTTCGCTCGCCGAGAGTGTCCGTTCTACTAGTCACCCGTTCCCCTGGGAAGATCGAGATATCGCGGGCAAAAGATCAACGACGACCGTCGATCGTCGACCGCCCACGGGAACGGGAATCATCCCGGGAACCCGACCCGCGACCTTCTTCGACGCCCGAACGGTTCCGGAGCACCGTGCAGTATTTCGGCCGATGAGCAGGCTCGCGGCATAGCATCTACCTAACGAACCTCCGTTTCGTCCCCCTTCTAGACTTACGAGAAGTGCCCCCCCCCCCCCTCCCCAACGTCCTCGTACAGGGTATTCCGTGTGTATTCCGAGCGAGCGAATCCAGAACGATCGATCGGAGCCTCGAACTACGCTTTCCGGTCCATGATCGTCGAACAATCTGAAGATAGAATCACTTTTCGTTAATTCCAATAGAACGAAATTAATAGCATAAACATATTTAACGCTAGGTTTACAGAACACTAAAATTGTCCATTTTACATTACTTTATAAAAATAACGAGATTGTGCCTATTAAAATTTTTAGACACTTTTTTTAAATATGTATCCGAAGAAATAAATTTGTTGAATAATTTCTTATGCATGCGTTTTTACAATCTCAATAATCGTACATGAAAAATATTAGAAGGTGCCATTTTGGATTGGTCCCGTAAACCTAATGTTAATAAATTCTCCTGAAATGGATTAATCACGGCCTTGTAACAATGATTACAGTCTGTGCATTAACGGAAACGAGCATACGCACCGTAAAGATTGGTTTCCGTTGCAATATATCGTTGAGTTCTTTTCTCACGATCGTTTGTGCTACATTCTGTATATAAAATATTTTATTGCATCGATATCGTTGTGAGAGAAAGATCAGTGAAATTAGGAACCAATGAACGAAACTGTTATTTTTTTTCACTTAATTCTTGGCGAGAGGTTAAATTCCAATATGGCCACGTAAAGGACCGCAAAGCGTTACCCTTTGACGAAGCGTCTTACCGATCGCGTGTACATAGACAATCGGGACTCGGCGAGAAAAATTCGCGTCCCTTTTCTACGATTAGAATCCACGTTCGATCGCGCTCGCCATTTTCCACCTTTCTTCGCTTCGCTTTTCCAACCATCCTCTTCCTTCCCCGAGTCTCGTCCTTGACATTTCTTCGTTCCTTTCTTTCTTCCGGCGTTTTCCAGATTTATCTTATCTGTTCCCTCTTAGAGTACAGAGCGCGAGAATCGACGCACACACCCTCGCGTCCATGTGTGTCCGATTCTGTCTTCGTGTGTATGTATATATGTATGTGTGTGCGTGTGTGTGCACCGTGTCGATGTAACCGGCAACGTTACGCGGAAGAACCGCAAATATACTGGATAGTCCAAAGCTTTAGCCAATTTTTAACGACTATACATAATAGCGTAGAGATACTCTGGTACGGACCGAAACACGAGCAAAATAAACGACGTATATATTCGTAAGAATGATTCTCGTTTGATTCCATCACCGAAACCCGTCGAATCGAAAGATTACTTATCTATCACCTTCTTCCACTCCGGTTTTGACACAGGTAAGTCCGCTCGAAGCATTTCGATAATCGACGATCTGCAGGAATGATTTAAATATTAAAAGACCGTTTCGGAGAACAATCGCGGGACCAGCGTGCTTGTTGACTATCGGTTACGCGCGAAATACGAATTGATTTAGAGTCGAGATGCACAGCGACATCTATTCCACGGCAGATCAACCATTCTACAGTTAAGTCACAGATTTAAGATAACTACAGACATTGCATGCATTTTTCTGTCTACAGTTCTGAATTACCGACTCTGTAGAAAATGTCCTAGTACGATAGCGGACTCTATCGAAATGGAACGGTCAGGTGGTGAACTACATGAGGTTGCAACACATAAAGCGTGTGTCTGAGGAGGCTCGATTTTACAGCGTTGTCAGCTTTAAAACGCAATTGTATTCGTACAAAAATACTCCACGTATTATTCACTTGTGCCGCCTATTTTTTACAGGACTTCGAACACCCTGGTAAAAATTTGGCGAACATGATAAAGAAGTTTGTATCCGAAAAGGACGAACTTATGCACATTTAAGAAGAGAAAGAAAGACAGACACAGAGCTGCTGAATACTGTGCACACTCGACAGAAAATTGATTACTAACACACTTGTGAGGAATTGTTTAAAAATATTTGCAGTTAGGAAATATAGAATAGAACTTCAGCTACTTTCACATATAGTTTATCGTCACATTTTATTTCTAACTAAATAGTTATAAACAATTATTCTAAGTCTCGTTCTAAAATAAACTCAAATAATTTAACAGATCTCTGGTAAAAAATAATCTTCCTTGTGATCGGAGGATCTAGAATGATGTCTCAGCTACATTTCTGTTGCAGTTATATGTAGATTCGACGCCTAGTTAATTAGTTATTTACGATTTCCAGAGAGGTGACACAACGATTTGTGTATTTACCTTTGACAAATACTCGGACTCTCCTTGTCTTACTCATCGCGGGCATAGAAGATAGAAGTTACCTGCACAAAAATTGTTGATAAATTACATCAGGTAATTCTTATAAATATTAACTCTCGAAGAATATAGAATGGACCTTCGGCAACATTCATGTATAGTTTTCAATTCGATTCTAGAAGAGGTTAATTAGTTATAAATAATTTTTGGAATTCTTGTTCTAATGAAACTGTGCATACTAGTGAGAATTGAATATCTTGTACACTCCAAATGTTCATGCATAAAAGTTAATCTGTATCTCGAGTACTATTAGCTATTTTTACTAAAAAATTGGGTGGTGAGGTAACCAAACATGTAATCGTTGTAATCGTTAAACAAACAGAGATAACAAATTCATTAATTACATTTTTTCAATATAATTATGCTTAGTAATATTCATGTATCATAAATTATGCTGGATCTCGAGTTTTATTACTTACTTCTACTAAAAAATTAGATGGCAAGATGGTCAACGGAGTGCTCGTCGACATCATCGACAAAAGGAATTGTTTCAAATATTAACCAGCTAGAGATGATAAATTTATGAGTGAATTGTGTTCGATAAATTAATGCACGCGAATATTCATGTGTCAGAAGATATTCAATATCTCGAGTTCCATTACATATTTTTACTAAAAAATTAGATGGTCAGATAGTCGAGGGAGTGCTTATCGTCATAATTAGCAAAAGGAATTGTTATAAACGTTAAACAGCCACAGATAGTAACTTTATTAATTACATTTGCTTGATATAATATTGTTTGGTAATATTCATGTGTTAAAAGTTACTCTGTATCTCGAGTACTATTAGCAATTTTTACTTAAAAATAAGATGGTAGATAGTAAAGAGGATGCTTGTCGGCATCATTAGCAAAAAGATTGTTATAAATATTAACTAGCTAGAAACAATACATTTTTCAGTGAGTTGTGTTGAAGAAATTAATGCGTATGAATATACATGGTTTAAAAGTTGTTCTGTACCTCGAGTACGATTAGCAATTTTTACTAAAAAATTAGTTGGTAGATAGACAAGGGGATGCTTGTCGACATCGTTGGCAAAAGGAATTGTTATAAACATTAAACAGCCAGAAATAATAGATTTATCAATAATTATTATCACGGCAATCGAGATCTACCGAAATTAGTTGGGGTGGGGAGCGTTGCGCTTCGCTGCGCGCTGCGCATCACTGGCTACCTAAGATCGCGGAGCGCGCTCAGTCAATCAGTCGGGCCGGGCCCTCCGGCAGGAGCGGATGGGCTCCGGGACCAGGAGGCGTCCTCCAGCGGTACCCTGGCCTCTCCTGCCTACATTGGGGATGACCAGTGGTCCTCCAGAGCTACCCTTGCCTACCTTCAGCTGGCTTAGGATGGACCAAGGGTCCTTCACCAGTGGTCCTCCAGAGCTACTCTGGCCTACCCTGAGGCTGACCAGGGGTCCTCCAGAGCTACCCATGCCTACCTTCAGCTGGCTTAGGGTGGACCAAGGGTCCTCCACCAGTGGTCATCCAGTGGACATCCAGTGGACATCCAGTGGACATCCAGTGGTCATCCAGTGGTTGACCAGTGATTGACCAGTGATTGACCAGTGGATGACCAGTGGTTGACCAGTGGATGACCAGTGGATGACCAGTGGTTGACCAGTGGATGACCAGTGGTTGACCAGTGGCTGACCACTGGTTGACCAGTGGATGACCAGTGGATGACCAGTGGTTGACCAGTGGTTGACCAGTGGTTGACCAGTGGTCATCCAGTGGACATCCAGTGGTCATCCAGTGGTCATCCAGTGGTCATCCAGTGGTCATCAAGTGGTCATCAAGTGGTCATCCAGTGGTCAACCACTGGTCATCCACTGGTCATCCACTGGTCATCCACTGGTCATCCACTGGTTGACCACTGGATGACCACTTGATGACCACTTGATGACCACTGGATGACCACTGGATGACCACTGGATGTCCACTGGATGACCACTGGTCAACCACTGGTCAACCACTGGTCATCCACTGGTCAACCAGTGGTCATCAAGTGGTCATCAAGTGGTCATCCAGTGGTCAACCACTGGTCATCCACTGGTCATCCACTGGTCATCCACTGGTCATCCACTGGTCATCCAGTGGTCATCCAGTGGTCATCCAGTGGTCATCCAGTGGTTGACCAGTGGATGACCACTGGATGACCAGTGGATGACCAGTGGATGACCAGTGGATGACCAGTGGATGACCAGTGGATGACCAGTGGATGACCAGTGGTTGACCACTGGTTGACCACTGGTTGACCACTGGATGACCACTTGATGACCACTGGATGACCACTGGATGACCACTGGATGTCCACTGGATGACCACTGGTCAACCACTGGTCAACCACTGGTCAACCACTGGTCATCCACTGGTCAACCAGTGGTCATCCACTGGTCATCCAGTGGTCATCCACTGGTCATCCAGCGGTCATCCAGCGGTCATCCAGCGGTCATCCAGCGGTCATCCACTGGTCATCCACTGGTCATCCACTGGTCAACCACTGGTCATTCAGTGGTCATCCAGTGGTCATCCAGTGGTTGACCAGTGGTTGACCAGTGGATGACCAGTGGATGACCAGTGGTTGACCAGTGGATGACCAGTGGATGACCAGTGGATGACCACTGGATGACCAGTGGATGACCAGTGGATGACCATTGGATGACCGCTGGATGACCGCTGGATGACCGCTGGATGACCAGTGGATGACCACTGGATGACCAGTGGATGACCAGTGGATGACCACTGGTTGACCACTGGTTGACCAGTGGTCATCCAGTGGTTGACCAGTGGTCATCCAGTGGTCATCCAGTGGTCATCCAGTGGTCATCCAGTGGACATCCAGTGGTCATCCAGTGGTCATCCAGTGGTCATCCAGTGGACATCCAGTGGTCAACCACTGGTCAACCACTGGTCAACCACTGGTCAACCACTGGTCATCCAGTGGTCAATCACTGGTCAACCACTGGTCATCTACTGGTCATCTACTGGTCATCCAGTGGTCATCCAGAGCTACCCTAGCCTATCCCTGCTAACCTTCAGCTGGCGTAGGGTTGACCATGGGTCCTCCACCAATGGCCTGTAATGGTTTATCATGGCCTACCTTTAGCTAGCTTAGGATAGTCCAAGGGTTATTTAAAACCTCCTTGGCCTACTTATTTCAAAAACAAGAAAACACAAGCATAGTTAATATATGTGTAATGTGTACGCATTCATCAACTGCATAGAATTTGTATTGATTTTAAGTGTAAAGAAAGTAAACTATTGGTTTAAAGTGTATAAAACTATTATAATATACATTCATTAGTGACACGAGTAATAAAAATAATATTACGTATAGAAACCAAATTAGTTTTACGACAATTCGTATTTTTGTAATATATTCTTCATAAATATTATTTTCACCGTTCAAATACATGCGCCGTATGCATTAGTAGCCTTGAAAACACCCGTAGTAAAAATAAAGTATACGAAATATCTAGTTCTGGCTAATACGGCTAAATTCGTGAACTATCGGTAATATTGAGCGCGACACCGAAATGGTACGGGGGCCACTGTGGCCCCCCGAGGCCTAGACAGAAAAGCCCATAAGATGCAATGTCTGTAGTAGTCTTAAGTCTGTGGTAGTAGTCTTAAATCTGTGGTTAAGTATAGAAATGAACCTTTTTATACCACCGTCGGTATTGCAGCTAGCTTTTGCCGTAGATGGCGTTGCGATGTGTGTACTAATTTAATATTTTTTTAAAAGACCACAAACATCATTTGTTAAATCATTATTGGTCAACAAATGATCTGACAGAAGACAACTTTTTATCATATTTTTCATGGTCTCATACATCTCTACGCGTACGTCTATGCGCACATGCACACATGCACACATACTAGGTTTTCGAACACTGTCACGTTGTGTAAATACAGTTATCCACGTGTACTAAATATATATAAAGATGCATTTGTGTTGGAAGTAAAATTATTTTCTTAAGGATACATTTCATTAATTCGTAATAATATTTTTCGTCTATCACGATAATCAGTAGGAATTTTTTGATAAATTCTCTGCATTTATCGAAGTCGGTAACCTATTGCTAGTTCAAATAGCATGCAGTATTGAAAGACAATATGGCCGCGGATAAGATCAGTCAGTTTTTCGGTGTGAAAGACAACTTTCTCATCGGTAATTATCAAGAATGCATCAAGGAGGCGCAGAAGATAAAGGTTTGTGTTACATTACAAAATATTTTGAATATTATTCTCTTTGTATGTTGTCCGATTCAACAGTTGTGTTGATGACGTGTGCTTCGTGTCAGCCAAGTGTCTGTCATTAACGAAACAACTGGTTGTTTAACGATATGATTTCTTGTTGCAGCCATCTACGCCAGAAATGGCGATAGAACGAGACGGATATCTTTACCGCGCCTATATAGCACAAAAGAAGTACCGCGTTGTGCTGGATGAAATTAACAGTTCGTCACCAGCGGCACTTCAACCTTTAAAAACTTTAGCCGATTACTTTGCCAATCCTGATCATAGAGATACGATACTCGCGCAACTGCAAGAAGGTGATTTCACGAATAGCAACTTCCTGATCGCTGCAGCCACCATTTATTATCACGAGAATAATCCAGAGGCAGCTCTTTTGATGCTCAAGGATACAGAGCATTTGGAGTGCCTGGCGTTGAAATTAGCAATTCTATTGAAAATGCACAGAGTAGACCTTGGAAAAGAGGTACTGAAAAGTATGCAAGCGATAGACGAAGATTCCACCGTGACTCAACTTGGTCAAGCATGGCTGAACATCAGTGGAGCAGACAAATTACACGACGCTTATTACATACTACAAGTATGTATAGAAAATTTTTTCATCAAATATCCATATTTTCCATGAGTGAGGTTTTTTATTTGTTCATTTTATTGTTGCAGGAAATGACAGATAAATATTCTCGTACCAGTACAATGCTGAATGGACAAGCTAGCTGTTTTATAGGGCAAGGTAAATACGATGAAGCGGAAACAGCTTTACAAGAAGCACTTGAGAAGGATAACAATAATCCAGTCACTCTGATCAACATGGTTGTTCTTTCCCATCATTTAGGAAAGCAACCAGAAATTATTAACCGTTATCTGAGTCAATTAAACGAGTCTCATGCGGACCACCCATTTGTTAAAGAATATTCCCAAAAGGCTTCAGAATTTCAAAGGCTAGTGATGACTATGAATTCCGCATATTTTTCTTAAGTTAATTTTCATAAAAAGACGGAAAATTGTTAAAAGATATACACAATGTTTGTAACAACTTTAAAAGAAAGGAAACAAAATGTAAGTGTATGTGTTAGTAAGTTCCTCGACCTGATATTTATGTCGAGTACACTCGTCGTGAAAAGATAAATTTAAAATTCTGTAAATAATAAGAATGAATCTTTAAACAATAAAGACATAAATTTGAAAAAAAATAACTAGAAAAATTTGTCATTTTGTTGTAATCTATTTCAATTACACAGCAGTTGCAATCGGAAGACGGATACGAATGCAAACTTTACGAATGGTAAAGTTTTCATAAAAAAAACAATGAAAAATTAGAAAAGTTGCAATCTTATGCTTCTATTGCATTAATGTTAGTCTCACCGATTCTCGACACCTGGCTGGCTTCATCACTGATTCGAAGGGGGATTCCCTCGAGAGGTAGGGATAACATTTGAACAGTTACCCTAGAGATCTTTTTCAAAGTTACAGCAAGGATACCGCTGATCTATATAACAATTATTGTAGATCAGTGAAGAATACTGTATGAAGTGATTTGAAATGTGAAACGATCGGCGAATGTTCTCGCGGTTCATTCGGTAAATTTCGTATTTCGGTCGCGCGTCTCGCCATCTGACGTCGGGTTCCGTAAGCGTCTAGTGTCAAGCCGAGGAACGTCTATTACGTCGGAGGAATTCGAAAATTTAAACGGACAAGTTTCGTAGTTGCTCCGGACGCGTTAAAAGTGTCAAGAGCCTCGCGGAAATCCCAAGGACGTGTGTTCGTCGCGGAAATAATAGACTCGACAGAAAGGATCGCGAGACACCGGTGGTCCATCCAATTCCGGCGGGAGATACGACTGCAGCCAGCCAACAATTCGAAACATCTTCCTCTTGGTAATAGCGTGGAAGCGACACGCGAAATCTATAGTAACTATTTTGGCAAATTACCGAGCGATAGATCAAACGAACACAGATCCTCGCAACATGGCGACACGAATTTGGTAGACGATCACACGACGTTAACCACACTTCGAAGCTACGATGAAATCCGTGACGATTATTTCTGCATCGTTGATCTATCGAGATTTTTCTGTTATTTCACGATCTCCTCGTTCCGTTCGGCCAGAACTCCGATTTTTTTCGACTTATTTATGAACTTTGGCGTAAACGTAATCGCCTCGACAGGTAGATTTTTTTCTTGCACTCAACACCTTTCGAACGTAACCGATCATTGTTCCCCACGTATGTTTACAATGTCGCTCTCGACGCGTGAGCAATAAGTTCGAAATAATTTTCTAATTATACGACGTTACGATGTTAGTTTCACGTAACCTTAACACATTCACGCGCGCACACCGATTTCTATGGTACACACAACCCACGTATATTCTAACAATTGGCTTGGTCTGAAATTGTGTTCATAATTTGTTGTATTTTGTTGTTGCAGGATCGGAATTTGCAAATTGTAGAACATTGGAGAACACTCCGAGACCTTGGGAAATAAAAAGTTTTAACGTAGTACTTCGGCTCTTGAATAAAAGCATTATCTACTATTTGGGATTATACGGCGATAAGCAAGACGCAATCTGAAAAACGAGCCTATGTATATTCAAAGTAATTTATAGTTGCGGAAGGAATGAGATGCATTGAGAAAAGAGATACATGGTTCATATTTAGTTTTTCAAGAACATTATCAATTTATACATTATTTATTTAGTAGCTAGCAAGATATATACGTATATATATTTAATAATTTATTTTCTTTACTATTGCTCATTGAAAACAAACAAACAAACAAAAAAAAAAGACTACATCGTATCTGCACCTAAAGGAACTTATAGGAGAGGCAGAAATATTTATATACACGATTAATTTTGTTTCGTGCCTTTCAACACGGTGTAAATTAACGTAACTAACACTCGATACATATATATATATATAGATGATTCTCTGTTGCGTATTGTGACAGCTGCACCGTTAAAGATACAAAGTATTTTTTATAGATTTAAGTAGTATTTTTAATACCATTCTGTACATTCACATTGACTATGTATCACACTATGTACCCGCCGCAAATAATGGTGCAGATAATGGGTGGCCAACAGGCAAATGGACAGTGTCCACCGGTTCAAACGCACGCAATGCACATTCATGGTACAAGTGCGTTCCATCAAGCTGAGTACACAAAGTATCGGCCGGATGCTTGTGCGCAGAACAGACATCAGTTGGTGCAGGTATTTCCTTGCGCGAATATCGTTGACGGTCAATTACCTTACGGAGTACAAGCAGTATTCTTGCAGACAGGATCTTACCCATTGGAATTACTGCAACTGATGGGCGTTGAAATACCTTCTCTGCGACGCATAGAATATGTGCAGTCAAACAGTGGCACACCTTTGGGAAATTGGCAGAGACGCGTAAATGCATCGAACAATTCGCCTATTATACCGTCTCCTCATGTCGCTTTTAGACCAACCAACGACGGTTTGGTAAAGAAGTCAAATTGGTATAGTAAACCCGGTAAAAGAACTTCGTTCAGAGAAACGTTCGGAAACAACGAGAAATATGGTAGCGATAGCGGCTTTAGTTCACGTTCACCTACACCAAATAAACATCAAATTGATAATAGTTTAACAGAAAGCTCAGATGAACGGGATTCTGTAGTTTCTTCTGTTGAACATAATACGAAGTAAGTATTTTATTTTCGGTGAGAACAGGGTAGGTTGCCTAGCAGGAATAACTCTCAAGTATCATGAATTAGGAAATCTTTTTCTTTTACAGGAAACCACAGAAACCTCAATCGAATAACACTACAAATAATAATAGAGCAATGCAGTATGGTGTAAATTCAAACGCCTCTACCCATCAATTTTATCAAAATCAAAGACACGTTAATTGTTATCCTCCTGCGATGTCAACATCTAGGTCTCAAGTACAGAATTATCAAAATAAAAGGAGATACCACTCGGGTACGTTTGTGTTTACAACAGCGGTCGTGTACCCTATTCGCATTTATCCAATGAACAATCGTATTTGCAGGAAGGAACAGTCCACCTCCTCAAAGACTACAGCGAAGCAAAAAGTACATAGGATTAGTGTCGCCGAGTTATAGCACGTTCCCTAGACACGGAATTGCTCCGGACCGATTCCTTGCTAGATCGCACTTGGTCGAAGTCACTCGCACGCCGGACGACCTGCTGAACGGATCAATTTGGGATAATCTCTCGGAAGATATTTGGTCAAAGTTTATGTTGAATCAACAAACTGAAACCGTTTACAGAAACAAAATGATGCTGTGGAGATACCTTTATATTTATATTAAAGTAATAGAAACATTATTTCACTTTATTGCTAATGCTTACTGCGACCGATCTATCAACATTGAAATGTTTTACGTTTAGACTGCATTTCCAAAGTACGGTTTATTTTTGGTTGGATCCACGATGAATGGATTTGGATCAGATAATAGTGATGTTGACATGTGCCTGTTAGTGAGGCATACAGAGATGGATCAAAGAATCGAAGCTATTGGGCATTTGGAACAAATATTGAAATGTTTGAAGAGATGCGGTATGTCCATTTGAACGATGCAATTTTAAATGTTATCGGTACACGTTTCAGCTAAATAACGCAATGTATTTCGTACTGACAGATTTTATAGAACAACTGGAACTTATACAAGCAAAAGTACCGATCCTGAAGTTCCACGATTCGATACAAAATTTAGAAGTAGATTTAAACTGCAACAATGCCGTAGGCATTCGGAACACTCATCTGCTCTATTGTTACTCTCGAAGTAAGTCTCCTATACATAGCGAAATACTTGATTGAACGCGAGATTAATCATTTAATATTTTCACAGTTGATTGGAGAGTGAGACCATTGGTACTTGTTGTGAAACTTTGGGCTCAGTCGCAGGATATTAATGACGCGAAAAACATGACCATATCAAGTTATTCCTTGGTTCTCATGGTTATTCATTTTCTACAGTGTACGTAAAACATTTCGCATTTCGTAGCGTCAAGTTCGATGCATAGTTGACATTATATATTCGTTTATTATTTCAGGCGGTGTCAGTCCTCCAGTATTACCTTGCTTGCACTCTCTTTTCGAAGGTAAATTCACACCGCACACCGATATCCATTGCATCGATATGCAAGAAGAAATAGACATTCCAACTGCCTTACTACGGCCCAAGAATCGGCAGTCGTTAGGGGAACTTCTAGTTGAATTTTTTCGATATTACGTTACATTCGAGTGAGTGTGAACAAGTCGATATTATGAAATTGATAAATAAAATTTGGCAGTGTCAAGTACAATATTAATCCAATGAAATTTGAACAGCTTCAACCAGTACGCGATATCTGTGCGGCTGGCTAATAAGATTCCCATCGAAGAATGTCGAAGAGCGAGGTCCTACAAAAATGATCCACATCAATGGAAATATTTGTGCATTGAAGGTAATTGACTGTCAGCTAACTGACTAGGGATTATTTTCTCTGCCCAATAATTTCTTACGAGACTCTTGTATTTTTCCAGAGCCATTTGATCTAACCAACACGGCAAGATCTGTGTACGACCCAGATGTGTTCGCGATGATCAAACGCGTGTTCGATCGCACGTACCAGAACTTGAAGGAGCGCCACGACCTGGCCAGGATATTCGTCAAGGTGGATTCAGCTGCTTCCTATATCGTTACGTAACTGTCGTTTGCAGGCTAGTACAGAAATTTGTCTTAGTTAGGGTAATATTCTATAGGGAAGCAGTTTATTTTTGCAACGGGCCTCGACCAATGTAACCACGGGGCAGCCAAACTGATATCCTTGCCACAATGAGATGTCGAGTACACAGAATGTGGTAGTTCTCTACGCTTACCTCGAGCTAACACGCTCGTACCTTGTGATAGTAACCAGCGCTTGCGTGCAATGGCTCACCTGTTGCGTTTTCCATCGTCGAATTTTTGCTTTTGTTTCGTTTCCGTTTTTGAATTACTTTTTCCTGTTTTCTTCAATGTGCAATGCCACTTACATTACGCACGTTTATTGTATAAACGAAGCGAAACAAAAATCTATCGATCGCGATCATTATTTATATATTCGTGAAGATTACTCGACAAATATTCTTGTTCAAATGAAACGTGCAATAGTCTAGAGAAATACCTTGAATTCGATCGAGGATTTGACAGCGCGTTCTTCTCGCACGAACATCATTTCTTTTTCTTGAAGTTGATTTTCTGATGTATTCTTCGCAATCAAATTTCTGTTATTTTCGAATACTTATATAAGAACATGGTGCCTTACGATTATCAAAATACTAAATTCGATCGTTGAATACATTTAGCTTCATACTGAACACGATGAACTATTTCAGTTTTTAATGATGATTATTCACAGCGAAGAAATGAATATTGTTAGCTTAATGTGTCGGGAAAAAAAAGATTTACATTGAAATATTCAAAAACGACACGACAATGAATTTTCGTCTTTATCAGAGATATTCATATACACAAGAAGAGGTACTTAGTCTCGATCAAAACTACTAATATAATCGTAAATTTATATTTAAAAAAGTAACGAAAAAAAAATTTAAAAGAGAAAAAAGACAAAAAATTATTGTTCGAAGGAAATAATAAGAGAAAATTAAGAAAAAAAGTTTAAATATAAATCGACAACATCGAAATTCTCTTCAATCAACGTATCGTATTTAATTGTTAAAAAAAAAAATTAAATTTACTAAATGAATAATAATAATTACGTACGTACATCTTATCGTGATCAACTTTTGATCGTTTAAACTATGTGCCAAAGAAAGAAATTGATTTCGTCTTTCGTAGGTGAAGAGACATTTCACAATTTAAATATCCAACTCGACGCGTATTTTCTTAAAAAAAAAAAGAGGCACGCCAATCAAGTATGCATTTCGGAATTTAAGAAATAGACTGAAAAGTACTCAACTACCATAGAAGTAATTCAAATTTCATCGTTACCTTCGAAACTCGTTATGTAGTAACCGAAGTTCCTATTTTCGATGTAAATGTGAACACTGTCTTTTGATTCCGTTTCTAGTCTGCTGTTCACGTTAAAGTATAATGTAACTTGTTGAATGATACTTAGAAAACGGAAGGCTGTGTTGACAGTATAAACATTAGTAACCGAGATATCCGATTGCTGGGCCTGTGCGAACGAATCTCAACGAAACTTGATTGTACTCAAACGTGAAATCGATGCCTCGTTAACGATTATTTTTCAAAATTACTTTTGTCGGATTCGTTCCTTGAGAAGCGATACGCGATACAATTGTTATCTTCAGGCAGGCCCAGCAAATTTTTCTAATCAATAATTTACTTATTTTTGTACGAAATGTAAAAGATCTAACAGACAGAAATACCTTGTTATCCCACCTCCCCCCCCCCCCCCCATCCAACCGTCAATTCTACGCACATCCAACGCCAAAGTTTAAAAGTAATAGTATATCAGACTTTTGTAACTTTCATTTTGCTGTTAAATAAAAGAAATATTTATATACGTTTAAAAGTATCGCGTCTTAATCGACTAGTGCTCCTTAAATCATCGGTGTGCGACGTCCTTCGGTTGGAAGATAGAACCACCCCAGTTCCTTCGAATTAAATTTATTCGTTCCATAAGATTTCACAATGAATTTCCATATATTCTGCAGTTAGCGGTGCGCTGTTGGTCGGAAAGGAAAAAAGAAAACAATTTTAGGTTTGCATAATGCATTTTTACATTTGATTTTTTTTTTCATTTTCTGTTTATAATCATCTCAAATTTATTTATCTCTGTGATCAATTCAATTACCGCGAGAAGCCAACACAGACAGAAAAGTAGAAAATTAAAGTAGCAGGGGTATTCGTGCGTGTGGATACAAATGAACGAAACAAAAAGAAAGCGTGTCAGAATTCAAAATCAGTAGATACGATGATATTTTGGTCAGTACGTTAGAACGAGTAAAATACGTTGAACGCTAAAATGGACTTATTCATCACACCGTTCACGGGCAATGAATGAAGCGTTCCTCGAAATTTTGCAGACGCGATTTGTAAGAACTGAATCCACTGCGTTTTGTCGGGTGTTGATACGAGACTCTGTGTATGTTATGTATCATCGTGATAGCTATACGGGAACCGATCTTCGCCCGTTGCTCGGTGAAGAAGCCACAGTAATTCCTCTCCGCGTTTTAAATACGTACGTTATTGCCATATTTCCTTTTCTTTCACTTCTTTTTTTTAATAATGTTCGACTGTCATAGTCCTAGCAAAAAAAAAAGAAACATAAAATACGTACATATATATCGAGAATGAAATATACTCGTTTCGCCATAATCGCGCTCTGTCGACCCCTGCAGTAAATAAAATAATATACACGTGTGTACGCGCGGTCTAACTAGAAAAAAATAGAAACTAATTAACATGATCGGAATTAGGTCAGTATAGGATTTCCTTGTTCGGTCAATATAATCATCAACATCACGCCCCAAGCCTGCGAGAAGGACTCCATCTTCGTGATGATATTTTTTTTTTAGGTGTCGGCCTCGTACTGTTCGACGACCAATTCAAAAGTTCGGCGACTTTCGATCGACCGATGTTCTCCGTCGGTAAAAACATGTTCCTCTGTCCGAGTTCCCCGGCGTGTACACGCGTTATTGTCACTCCCATCAACGGTTTACGATCTAGGCGAGGGTGGAAAACAGATGGTACCAGCCACCAAGGACGACGCCAACATCTCCTGGCTTTGGAATCTCTTTTTTTTTTCGAGCCGTTTTCTTTCGTCTACGTTCGTTCCCAATTCTGTTCCCGACTCGGGCAGGCAGTTTCCGCGCGCGCGTTAGGTCATGAAGACATTCGAACGCTCGCAACAGCAATCACGAAACCTCAACGAACACAGAAATAACACTCCGATCGTTCTGAAAAAACTTCCGAACACGATTTCTTTTCAGACGCGATACGATTCGAATCAGCGGAATTGCACTGTTAAAGATTAAAGGTCAACCGATCGAGTCCGCGAACGGTTACGAAACATTTACTATAAACAGACGTTGTCCAAAGGTCACGGAAGAGAGTGTACGCGCGTGCGGACGGCCCGGAATAAGAGATTTACCTTTTTGCGACACCGTATTGAGAGTCCTCGTAACAACCTGTGCTTATAGTATATGTTTCTTAACGTGTCTACAAAGCATTCGCGCCCGAACTACGCTCTCGACAACTCGACTATACCCGCTGAAACATGTCCCGATACGATGCTTCTTATGCGCGTCGTTCCTTCACCGGAAGTATTCGAACAGTTTCGTGACCCATCTCGTTGCGTAGCACCCCCCTCCCCCTCCCCCTCCCCCCGGAGATCGGTAAGACACGTAACGCGCGCATTGATATTTCGATATACATATTATCTCCAATTCATCTCATTCCCATTCGATTTCCGTGAACTATTAATATTCGCGTCGTTACGTCTTGTCCTCCCCTTCGTCGTGCAGAGAGATTCGTGCGTTGTCGTACGTTGAACTTACTATATTGGCACACTTTGTCGTAATCTGGTCGAGTCACGAAGCGTTACACGTCCCGTCGTTATCCTCTTTTCTCTTTATTATTTATTAGCATTATTATTATTATTATTGCTGCTTTATTTTTTATTTTTCATTATTTTGACGTTTTTTGTTTTCGTTTGCTTGTTGGTTCGGTTGCTGTTGTTGTTGTTGTTCCTTGTTGTAATTCTAGCGTCACTCGATCCCCGCGATAAAACGGTCCGTTCACGATAAGCGCGTGTCACGGTGAGTTGATGGTTTTTCTTTCTTTTTTTTTTCTTGGTGGTGAATTGTGTGTCGTCTCCCAGTCTGAACCCCCTTTTATTTTTGTTACCGTTTGGCGTGTCGCCGTACACTGTTCCATCCTCCGACGATGTTTTGCCATTCGTTTTTGTTTTTCTTTTCGCTCCCCGGTCTTCAATGTTTTTCTTTCTTTTGTTCGCATCGACGGTTCGCTTGTCCGGTTCTTTTTTTCCCCATTTTCGTTTGTTTCATTTCCATTTTTTTTTGTTCTTTTTCTTTTCGCGACGAACTCCTCTCTGTTGTTGTTTGCTGTTGCTTTTTTTTTTTTGATGGTTGTAGATTTGAAAACCCTCTTTAACGCCGACGACTGCGTGCATAATAATCGTACTCGATCGCCTCGAGCCGTTTTACCGTTTTGCGCAGTTAGTGATTTGTGGTTGGTTGGTCGAAGAAGAATTTGTCGAACGAGCCTTCAGTCGCTCCCGCGACGCTGCATAGCAATTGCGTTGCTCAGCCGTACGGTCTCGGCTCAGTATGGCTGGGAGAACTGTCCCCCGGCTTGTGACTGTCCTGACTGATAAAAACCACTTCGGTCACCCTGGTAGGTCGAGTCCTGCGACAACAAGCCGTCCATCTGCGACTGGAACTCGCCAACCGCAAACGAGTCCTGTGAGAGCTCCGCCTGGCTCAGCCCGGGCTGAGAAAGGCTGAAGCCTGGTTGAGACATGCCCTGAGTCGTGCCCTGGGTCAACGGCAGACCCGGTTGGCTATACGGTTGGGTGTTTTGATCCGGTTGACTCAGTTTGCCCATACGAGGTCCCTGCTTGTTCTTGGACAGGGTGGTTCCACGACGGTTCCGTTGGTTCTGCCTGGCTTGCAGCGCTTGCTGATGCTGATTGTAGAATCTCGGTGGCACGTGAGCCATGTTCATGAACATACCCACCGGAACCGGCACGTTGTTCATAGCCGCCTGTGCTCTCTCCGGACTGATGTAACTGATCGTGTCGTGAGTCCTACTGAATATGTCCAGCGGTACGTTTCTCTGATAATACGGGTTATGGTTCTGCGTCCCATTCACCTGGGTGCCGGACCTGTCGTACACCGATCCCGGAATCAGTGCCTCCCTGGCGTCGTACATAGACGTTGACATGAAATGCGAGCCCGGATTCGCAGCGTTGACGAGTTTCTTTGGCTTGGCGAACTGGATCATCGACTCCTTCAGATTGTTCAACGGTCCCTCGACCAGCACTTTCTGTTCCTTGTAGAAGCTCAACAGGTGATTCCACAGTGGTTGCTTCGACAACACTTTTGGGTTTCCTACAATGATTATCCCATACTTGGCACGCGTCAGGGCGACGTTCAAGCGTCTCGGATCGTTCAAGAACCCGATGCCTTGGTGCTCGTTCGATCTCACACAGGACATAATTATTATATCCTTCTCTCGACCCTGGAACGCGTCCACGCTGGCTACCTCGATCTCTTGGTAGAGCTTCGAGTGCAGCGAGCCTTGGTACTGCATGTATTGCACCAGATAGGCTCTTTGTCCCTCGTAAGGGGTTATCACGCCGATCTGTTCGGGTTTTACGCCGCAACGTAGGAAACGCGTTGCTATTTTCTCGACGTTCGACGCCTCGGTTCGATTCAAGTAGGATGTTCCGCTGCCAGCGATTTCCTCTTGTCCTTGGGTGACGTAGAAGAACATAGGCTTGTCTGGCGCTGGCCAGGGAAAGTCGATCTTTAGCAACTTTCTCTCGTCGGCGCACACGCCGTTCTGCAGAGAACCCTCGTAGAAGAAGTTCGACGGGAAGCGCGACAAATCTGGGTGCATACGGTACTGCACCTCCAAACGGAAGGGTCTGATTCCAAGGACGACCAGCCTCTCGAACAGAGACTGCGACAAGCCCGCTCTCGCGGCCTTCTTGCACATAACTACCGGTCCTAATTGGCAATGGTCGCCAACGAGGATCAGCTGCTTGGCTCCGAGCACGACCGGCACCATGCACTCGGGCTCCGTTGCCTGCATACTCTCGTCGATCAGGATCGAATGGAACTTCAATCTGTGCAGCCTCGGATCACCTGCCCCGACGCAGGTGCAGCAAATCACATCGGCTGCTTCCAGCAGTTCCTTCTCCGCTGCTTTCTTCAGCAGCCTGTAGCGTTTCTCGTCGACGCTCGACAACTCTCCCGTCTCGTCCTTCAATTGTTGTAGCTTCTGCAACTCAGTGTTCGTCTCCATGTTTTTGATCTGATTGTGCAGGGCCAGGAAGCTCACGGGAGAATCAATCGCTTCTCTCGATTTTGCGCAAAGTCGCACCACCTTCAGATTTGACTTGTGTATCTTCTCCGTGAGTTGGTCGACGGCTGTATTTGAAGGGGCGCATACCAATACGGGTCCACCGTTCTGTTTCACCAGTTGGTAAACTATGGTCGCGCTGGTCACGGTTTTCCCTGTACCAGGTGGTCCTTGGATCAACGACAACGGTCTCTGAACCGCGTGCTTCACGGCGTACACCTGAGACCGATTCAAGTCGGGTAAATTCGGTGCGCTGAAGTGCTTAGGCAAATGACAACGGAATAAAACCTCCTCCACCTCGTGGCCCAATAATCTGTGGTAGATATAAGCAGACACGGAAGTGTCATCGACGGCGAATTTCCGCAATGCCAACTGCATGCTACAATGGAAAAGCGTTTGTACATTATACGATCAAACGGAAGAATCTAGATCTTTTGGTATTACTTACCGGTCGAAGCTCGTACTCTTCCAAATAAAGTCCACGACAAAATTACTGATACATTCCGTTGGAGCCCCGGAATTGTTTTTCAACTCTATACCAACTTCCTCGCCGTAATTGTCAGGGATTTTAATCACGTGCCCAATGCCCGACCAGGGCTTGTGCAGCTCGCCCAAGTAACGAAGTCTCAATTCATCCCCGTGCATCAGTTTCATGTCACCGTCGGTTTTGGCCAACATAAAATACGCTATGGTCTTCTTGTTCAGACCAACGTCCCATCGAACTTCGATGTTCTCCTGCGTTTGAGACTCCTTCAAGCGTTTATCGTAGTCTGCTTCCAGCTTTACAAGAGGACCGAATATATTCTGGTATTGGTAGCCGTCCTCGTACCGCAGCAGCACTTGCTGCGGCTCCTCATCCACTCCGGGTTTCTCTAGATCTTGGAAGGTGGCATCAACGTTGTCGCGCCACAATTCTTCCAATTTGTTGATCTGCTGTGCAGAAATCTGTCGAGCGCGCAGCTGTTCTTGTTCGGATGGAATTTTCACCAGCCACGCAAGAAAGCTGCGGTCTTCGATCAAAGGTTTCCATTGTTCCTGATCCCTGAAAAGTACAATGAATATTCAGAATCGCAACAATATCGTTGCACGGTGACTCACCTAATCGACCAAACACTCTCTAAAACAGGATAACTTTTTTCAAATTCGAACGAACGCCTTGAGTGTTTTTTTTTTTAGAAGCTAGAAAAATTAGTTCACTAGATGACGTGTACAAAATTTGATCGATATTTTCTTTGCACATCATCTGGTAAACTGTCGTTCTATGTTTTGAATTTTTTTCCTCAAATCAACAATTACCAGTTCATGTCCTTCAAGGAACTTTGAGCCGCACATGGTTGTCTACAGAGTAGGACAACAACAGAGTCTGCCTTTGCAGGGATGAAGCCAAGAACAAACACATTTCTAACAGCGCAAGAGTAGCATTCCAGAACTGTTTCTCCCAGGGGACCATCCCTAAATTAAAAAAAAAAGAAACATGATAATATAAATGTAAAAATGTCAATCCATCGATCTACACAGAGTAAAAGACAGTACCTGTGCAATGTGACTTCCTTGTGCTTTGCTCTGACAAGATGATTGATGATGTGCGATCCAGATGTATTTCCGCGTCCATTGCAAAACCATTTGCGGCAGACGTTACACATAACAACGCAAGATGCTTCATGAATTCCACAATATTTACAAGCATGTTCAGGTAAATCGCGATTGTAATATGCTTCCTCCTCTTCCTCTTCGAACTGTAATTCAGCGAGGCTCTGCGCAGCTCCAGAAATCTTCAAATCTAAGGAAGACCCACCACTCGTTCCGTTAACCTGAAAAGAATGATAAATTACTTTCAAATATTAATTCCCCTTCTCTTTATTCAATATATATGTACTAGAGCTTGATTCTACTCCAATTTCCAGAGACACATTAATAGAAGTCTATTCTGTTCGTTCAATGTGATATCAACCAACAGGATTACATATACCAGGGGTGCTTAACACTGACTCTTGGAACAGATTCTTGCCAGAGAGAGACTCGCCAAGCAGGCGAAGAGGAGAAGCAGCAGCCTCTATCCCGACAGCCAGCGTTAGGCACCCCTGATATATACAATCATTATCATTAGACTGCGGATCATTCTGCAAAATAAAACTTGTAAGAAACGGAAGTTAAATGAAGATATAAAAACGAAAAACTCAAGAATAATGTAAAACTCATCATTCGATTCTTCTAATGCCTTCAACAGTATTCGACCAACTCTGTCATAAATGCATAAAATTCGCCGTGTAATTATCATGCTTGACGCAAGTGACACAGCTGAAACACATACATTTCATTTTGCATAACAATGTGAAAGAAGGTTCCTCGCGGAGTGTAACATAACCTCTCAATCCCGAGAAAGTTATTCTTAAAAATCCGTCTCCGAAATGGAACCACGTTATCGAGTGATCACGGCATGATTGGCGGACGTTGGCCCGACGGTGCGACACCGGATTCGAGCGAAAAGATTCGGAAAGAACCGTTTTGGAAATGAACGCGAGGCGTGAACGTGTGCTCACTCACTCACTCGGTGCGTGCACGTTCAAATTTAAAGAGTCAACGAAACGCGAACCGGACCGGATAGGTCGAGTTCGCGTTTACCGCGAGGAAACGGCTGGATCTCGACTCTAAATTGATCTCGCGGATAGGTTAGAGGGTTGAACTTGAGAAACATATGACGAACCAGAAAACCAACCTGTACGGGCTGGCTAGGTTGACTCTGACCAACATCGTGCTGCGAGGCCTGCGTCTGACTCGGCGACGGTAGGGTGAAATCGGTGAAGTCGAACTCGCTACCCTGTGTGTCTGCTCCGATCAGGTCCGCTTCCTCTGGGTCGAGGAACGTGAGGGTTTGACTGCTCGGACCGTACGCGTCGACGCTCATGCTGCTGCGATACGCGACGTCCTTTTCGTGTCCCTGCGATAAATGGACTGTCTCTCGCACGGTTTGGTGAACACCAGAGAACACCGTTGTCGCGCGCGACAACGTTGCGCTGCCGAAGAGACGCTCCCGGAATAAATGTTTCTCACGGATAAGAAGAAAGACACGACCGTGGTTCCTGCGCGAATCAACGGTTCAACACTTTCGACGAAACTGGCCCAGAGAGAATATCCTACGCCATACTTTGTCTCGCGCAAGTCTCGCGCCCACCAACACCGACACCAGTCGCACACACAACTAACTTTTCTTCTTTGGGCCTCGCTTGTCGCGTGTTACGTCATCAGCTGATCTCGAACGCAAGCTGTCCGAGGACACGGTGAAAGAACGTACGGGAATTCGACGATTTCGTTAATTCGGTGGCCGACGTACCCGTGATTTTCTCGCGATTGGATCGTTCCTGTCGATTTTTCTTGAATTCTTTTTATCGGTTAGACTCGTCCGATAAGGTGCAGATTGTGCAGCGTTCTCACAGATGGCGGTACCCGACCGCTTCGACTCGTGGCGGCCTCGCACAGATAAATTTAAATTTCCCGCGCACCACTCAACTAGTAGTTACACGTACCGCAAGATCGTGCGAATAGAAAAACCGATCGAGTTACACGACCCTGCTCCTTTACAACGCGACAATTCCAAGAAAATGTATGAGAAACGAATTGCTGAGATCGATGGGATACATTATGATGTATGTACATCACTTTTTATAATATCGTTCTAATTACTTCATTTCACGGACGCAAGAAATATGTCCAAAAAAGGCGCGTTCAAGGTATCCCAAAATTGCCCAATCAGCTTTCTCTCGTTTCTATTGAGACGAAGTTATGCATCGTTCTGTGTCTTTTATTTTTATATCCTATGGATTGAACTATTAGATCTAAATACCTGGATCTATGTACTAGTCGTAAGATTCGAAAAATCAGGATCAGGTTCAATGAAAACGTTCGAGAGTATGGATGCATTTTCGTATGTATTTTACCGAGTAATTAGGAAATCATATTTTTGTATATTTTCAAAGTCACTTTCATTGATTTGTTTATTGTCAAACTTGCCTGTTTACGTACATACACGAACGCAACAGTGATCGTAATCTATGCTATAGCTACGATATAAAATAATAAATACAAAGCTTAATATATATATTTATATATAATATATACAAAACACTTGTTCTCGTGGGTTTACCGATAAGCAAACGTTTGTTACACGTTCGCGTCTTGATAAGTCGCTTTCTTAATATTTCTATCAAATGCCAACGTACATCTTTGTAAATGATACGGCTCTAGTATACAAGATATATCGTAAAGTTTGCGGCCTCATTCAACCGAGGTTGCTAAACACTATAAACTGTCCTATGATATTCTCTAATGACGATCGTCCGATGCGTATGACTACTGCCAGTGTATAAAAAGGTAATTGATCTATTCAACAAAATGATTGTGCGAGATCAGTCTTATGACAATGCACCGTTTACAAATCTAGTCAGACTGAATCGTTGATCCAGTTACCATCTTTCGATCGAGTCGGCTAAACCAAATTATTTCATTGCAATTCGAATCACGATCGCAATTTTAAATCGACCGTACGTTAGCCATCTTGGAAGACACGTAACGACTTCTCTCGCATTCACATTTCAAATCTCCCGCGCGAATTCAGGCGGGAAACGTTCCGTTGGCGTTCGTGAACCGAAATTGATTATTCAACGCGTTGACTGCCGAACAATCATCACGAAGTCAAAGTAATTTAGTTGACAAGCCCCTTGCCTTATCTTATCGAGTCAGACTCGTGCTAAAGAAATTCAATTTTCGTTTTTTTTTTTAAGAAATTATGAATGACGAAGATGTCGGCAGTCAACGTGTCAAGGATCGAAGAGAGGATAGTTCGGCCGACTCGAGCAAAGAATAATCGTAAAGTATTGCCTTCCAATTTCGCGTGTAATCGCGACGAATCTCAATGGGATAGATGTTTATGGTAAACTTTTGGTTTCAGGACCAAAGCGATCGACACGAAGAACAGCGACGAATCACCGTTCTAAAGTGGCCAAAAGTTCCCGTGTGCGAAACATTGTCAAACATATTCGGAGCGGTCGCCACTAGATGTCCTCAGCGTTCCGACATGTTCCAACGGGTAAGGATATACAGTAATGTCTCGATGTTTGCAAAAACCTCGGAACCGAAATGTCGCTTGTATCATGTATACAAACACTCACACACACACACTCTCAGTCTCACTTCTTTATTCGTAGGCCCCACACCATGAGCGAACGTCTTCAGCCCCGAGGTTGGTCCACTCTGGGATCGAATACTGTACTTCCTTTCTCTCATCACATATAGAAAAATGGCACACGTGGATGCTTCTTAGCAAGGCTTTGACCCGATGCGAACAAGCATCCAGCTGATCCGCTCATCTTGTCATTGCGACCATTTGCGATCGCAAGGTCCGGATCCGCCTCATCAATCAACGCCTCATCGGCTGCCAGTCTCAGTTAGTTCACCGATAAGGTCGCGTTTATAGTCAGTACTGCGGATTCGGCGAGTTCCTTTGGAAGTTCTGTTGGCTCTGCTGCAATGGTCCAGCAGGGCTGGGTCTGCCTTGGTCCCGGTATTGCGGGGGGCCTGAGGGTCCACTGGGTGGGCACGGTGGGCCCGGCGGGCCTGGAGGGCCGGGTACTTTCCCGTAGTTCCCTCTGGTGGAGCCTTGGTAACTGCCATAGGCGGAATCGTCGCTGCGCCTAGAAATGTGACCATACATGCTTTCCGGTCTCCTAGAATTCGTTGTGTTTTCAGAATTGGTCAACTGCGGCAGCTGCTGTTGTTGCTGTTGTTGTTGTTGTTGTTGCTGTTGCTGCTGTTGGTGATGATTTTGTCCCGAGTTCTGTCCACTCGGGCCGGATGGGGAGCTCTGACTGGCTGGAGGAGGGGCAGGAGCGCGCCCGTATATACTAGACCCGGTGGACACGCCGTAGATCCCGTTCTCCCGGGTGCTCAGGCTGGTCGAGATCCCTCTGATCCCGTAGATGCTCTGAGTGCATTGTTGCAGCTGGTTTTGCATATTCTGATTGGTGCTGTTGTGGTTCTGGGTGGTCTGAGCCGGAGCACCGGGCGCGCCCTGCGGTGGCTGGCCCTCTCTCGAGTTTTGGGAGGCCGTCTGCCCTATCCTGATCGGGTAAAGGCTCTGAGCTGGCACCAGCGGACCCGGCTTCGGAATCATCAGCCCGTCCTTGGTCCCCGTAGTCGATTTCGCGTACACGCTCTGCGAACGATTCAAGTTGGCCCGGGTCAACGGCGGCGACTTGCAGTACAAGGACTTGGTGCCACCGTAAATCGATTCAACGCGTTCCAAAGCTGTGGGCGGTGCGCTATATATGGACGAAGAAGCGGCCCCTGCCACGGGACGGTAGGTGGCGTACACGCTAGGGAACTTGGGACCCGTGGGTGGCTTGTCCAGGTCATCGTAAGTGTCCTCGTCGGATCTCATCGACGAATTGTCCCCGTCGTCCATGTCCCGCGAGTCTCTCGACCGTTTAGCGTTCAGCACGTACTCGTGCAGCAACGCGGCAACTGCGCTGCCAGACAATGGACCCACCCAGTAGACCCAGTGGTTGTCCCAGCGGTTGCTGACGAACGCCGGGCCCAAGGCTCTGGCTGGATTCAGGAACGGGCTCTGAAACAGAACGGGTCGAATGAATACCCAATTCGGACTTTCAGCATACTGTTTTTAGTTTAAGCACTGTTTGTGCTTAAGAGACTAATCTTAAAGGACTAATCTGCAACTCTTTGCACTCGACTATCTCTACCGAGACACCACTGAAAACTACTTCAAAGTACTTCAAACTAATTCAAAGTAAGTCCTGCATTACTGAACGTCTTCGTATTTAATAAATTTTGAGCATGGACAACATGGGAAAGATCTTACTATTCTAGATCGAATGAAATGTTCGGATCCTGAAGTCAAAATAACTTCAAGTGCAGAGGGTTTGTACCTTTAGAATTGTACTCGGATATGCTTCACTATTTTGTCAACCCTAGTTTCTAAATGATCTTCGTAATGTTAGCATGCACAGTCATGTGCATGCTGCTAATAATCCCGTGTGGGGTTTTATAGCTTAAAAAAAAAGCTTGTCTCATGATACGAAAATTTTCAGATGAAATCCACCTATTCTAAAATGTCACAAGGTGTCGTCCCGATCAATGAAGCGACCGCAACGTCTTCGGTTACCAGGAAGAGGTGAAAAAAACGGATTGACTAGTTGCCTGATTGGTTTCGAATGGATTAGGGAGATCCCCGTTTACCCTGCTGGCTAACGATCAAGGAACCGAGCCGCGATTCCTGGTTACACGATCGGTTAATCGATGTCACCGGGTTTAGGTGGGTTAGATACTCCGACGGGTCGGAAGTCGACATCGGATACTCCGAGGACACCGAAGAGCGTTTCGGCGCAGTAGTTTCGCGCTTCTTTTTACGGTTTGCATTGTACACACACTTTCCGGAGCAGGTGGCATCGAGATCGAGTTCTTTCTTCTTTTCTCTCTCTCTCTCTCTCTCCACAGTCTTTCTCTACCCGCTCTTGCCCCCCAATCGCCCCCCACTCGTCTGGCCTGTTCGTAGAGCGCAGGTGCTCTTTAAAGACGCGGACGTGGGTCCGATTCGAAAGAGATCGAGAGAGAGACGCCTTGGATAGACCGGTTAGTCCAGAGGAACGGGGGAAAGGTGGCCACTATCACGGGATTCCGATGGGGAGCTCGTGGTTTCGGGCTCCAGAAAGATAACCCTGGGCCTCGTTAGCCCTTGCAGCAATAGCCGGGTCTCCGAGCGCCGACTTTCAATTGACTTTCTATCCAATTAATACGTATAACATCTAAAACACCTACGCTATTCATTAGGAGGGTATTCCCGGATTTTCATCTTCACGACTTTTTTCTTTTTGCGTTCTCTTTAACCCCATGCACAATATTATCGAATCACACTCGCGATGAACATTTCGTACAAAATTCACCGCACATGCATGTTACTGTTTTTGATCTCGTTTCAAACACGGACTTAAGGACTATGCATTATGCTGCGAGGGTGAAGCGAAAGACGGAAGGGGTATCAACTTGTCGGCCATCTTTGATGGAAAACACTGTGGTGCGCTCTATAGGCAGTGTTGGGATATGGTGCAAGATTTCACGCGCATGCGCGGAGATTTCAGCCTCAGTAAAGTAAGATTCTCGATAAAATGGGGTACCTTGTGCACCCAGCAGAATTTGAAAAAATTGGTATGATTTGATTCTGAAAAATGAGTGTATAACATGTGTATTTGTGTATATTTTGTAACTCGTAGGACACGCACTGAAGTCTTTTTGTCCGAAACAGATTGTTTCGAGACATTCCCGCCAATATAACTGTCTCAGGGCTCCACTACCTCTGTCATCATGATATAGATACATTACTGTTTTGGCCGCGCATGCGCGTGAAATCTTGCACCATATCCCAACGCTATCTATAGGCAACTTTAAATACTAGTTGCGCGAATTTGCAATGCAATCATGCGGGAAATAGATACACATAATTTATTTATAAATTTATATTGGAGACATATATAAAGATATATATACAAATACACTTGTTATGCATTCATTTTTCAGAATCAAATCATATCAATGTTCCCGCAACGTTATATAGATGGCAACACTAGTTTCGCCATCCAACGTGGCCGCAGTCTACCATCCCTCCCCGCTCGCGGCACGACCCCTCTCACTCATAAACCCACTTTATGCTCAGTCCTTTCAGTCCGTGGTTTCAAAGTCTTGTCGTTGGTATAAAACAGAGCGAAGTAGACGCGCCTCCGGTATCTACATATAAAGTCTTAAATCTAGCTGAACAAACTATTCGCGGCGAACAACTCCTCGTTGAATACTATTTAAGGCGAAACACGATTTCTTTTCAGTGGAACGCGTTCGAGACGAGGTTTCACTCACCGAAACTAAGGTGGCCGCCGTGTATGCTGCGGCCAACACGCCAGCTGGTTTCGAGGAGACGGACATCGGCAGAGTTTTCGCAGACTCCGAGGTGAAATGAGCGAGAACGATCAGCACGGACAACGCTAGCTCCACGAGGAGCCTCTCGATGGCTCCGTTCAATCGGCCGGGGGATGTCAAGGTTTGAGTATTCGATGGCGTGGTTACCCTGTAACAGAAATAACCTGTATATTAGTAACAGTTTATTTGGCATACTCCTTAAACTATTATATTCTAAACTCGTCTCAATTTCAGATCACGGTTCGTTTCAAAATTGAGCAGCAAAAGGAAAGGCGGGGACGATTATCGATTTTGGCCACGAGATATCGTTGAGCGACGCATATGGCGTCGTTTTGCGACAACTACACTGTCCGAGACACAATGCACAGATGATTTTCCCATTGAAAGCGACACCGACTCTTCCGACACCCCGTGGCGACCCGGTCCCCGCAGAGTAATGTTTTTATTAGCCGGTGCAACCACGACCCCCTCTGTTTCCTTTGCATAAAACGCCGTTAATTTTCTCGCCTCTTGCAATCTTATGGGGTCACAGGCACGTGACCCGTTGCGCCACTTGCACTGACCATGGTGGGCTCACCGATAGGCCAACAATAAGCAAACAGCCTACAACCTGCCGCGGAAAATTAACCCTTTGCACTCGGAGCTATTTCAACTAAAAAAACCAAACATTTCTTCTAACCTAGAATATTTCCATCGTACATAATTTTTTTCATTATATGCGTACGAAACTGATGTAGTACCTCATACAATATTTAAATGTTTAGTAATTTATTACATAGAAACAAATGTAATCATGTAAACAATATTCTAGATAATGGTGTAGCAATTTGTACTGGCGCCTCAGAGGCGCCATTCGAGTGCTAAGGGTTATTTTAATCCTGAAATCAAATTTTTTTTTCTAATTTAGAATATGTCAATTTTATACAATTCTTTATTTTTATGTATATGAAGCTGATCCAATGTGCAAACACAATACTTAAATATCTAGAAATGTATTAAATACAAATTTAATAACTAGAAAAATATTTCGAATAATGATGTAAGACTCTGTAGTGGTGCCTCAGAGTCACCATTCGAGTGCAAAGGGTTATGACAACGGCAAATTTGTTGACCGATTCACCCTTATGCCGATAACCAAAATTTGCTACGATATTTAACGACGTTGTACTTTGGAGTGCCAACGCATATTTGTATGTCACAAATGTTCGTTGAACTGTGATCATCTAGGATCACAAAAATCTGCAAGAATTTTGCTAGTTGTCAACGAAAATATGAAAGAAATTGCAAGTGGGTCAGTGCCGTAACGAGGGTATGAAGCGCCTGTGGCAAGTGTCTAACTTGCGCCTAAATGAGAACAAATTTTTATTCATATTCAATGACGACAAAATAAAGGAAATACTCTTGCGCCGAAATCAGATTTATCAATACTGCTACTGCTCGTTGAAGCCACCAATGTCACCAAAACTGTATAGCAAACGGTGAAAAAAAGCCGATGATGGTATCAGTGCCGGGTCGGTATCGTATTTTTATTAAAAGTTACAGCACATAATAGATTTCGCAAAATAAGTACTTTGCCCCCCCCCCCCCCGCGTAACCGCGAAGTCCTGGGAAAAAGTTTTTGCACGGAATCAATGTTAGACCCAAAGGGTTACCAATATGCAAAGTTTCAGGAAAATTGGTCGTGGGTAATTTTGGCCGATTTTTGAATCAACGCCTTTGCTGATTTTCAATAGGATCGAACCTTGCGCCGAAATCAGATTTATCAATACTGCTACTGCTCCTTGAAACCACCAATGTCACCAAGACTGTATAGCAAAACATCCGGTGATTTTTATGTAATCGTGGTTTCGCAGTCCCACGTGCAATTTCAGTGATCGCAGCGCTATGTTGGTTTCTCCTCGAACCTAGAGCCCCTCGATCCATCAAAGGACCACACACCTGCGCGGAAATATCTCTCCAACGTCGGATTACCGGCTGAGCTTCTCTCTAAACGGGCAAAGATCGCGGTCGTGTCGCACGATCGAAAGCTCTCCCCCTCCGGATCGATGCAAATGAGAGACTCTCATCGGCCCCTATGCTCCCGTTAATGTTAATGGGAGAGATCGCGCCCATCACGAGAGAACGAATTGATGGAATCAGAAATGCAGATCACGACCACACAATTGGGATTAACTGCGTCGTCTGTGGAGAATGAGGGTGGACCCAAGAAGAAAGGAGAGCTCCTTTCGCCAGTCTATACGTATCATGATAAGCGAGATTTTATTCGCTTTCACCCTCGCTCATTGTCGTGTTTGCACACGTAACAACGGCGCACAGTGGGCCAGATCGAGGAATCGTGTCTCTTTCTGTTATAAGTTTTGAACCAGTAGAGATATTGCAATGAAACTTTCACTAAAAATATTTAAAAAATTGTCATTTGTAACTATGTGTAATTCAATATTTTTTTGCATTTGTTAAACAATAACTTTTTATTAATTTAATCGAGCGTCGGTAGGAATAGTGTTAAACTGCTCTTAACACTAGATTTACGGAGCTCGTCAAAATGACGGATTCAAAAGTTTTTAATTTACTATTATTAAGAGTGTAAGGAGGCATTCGTGAGGAATTATTAAATAGATTTATTTTTTTGTATACATATTACAATAAAAATCGCTGAAGATCTAAGTAAATACAATTTTATTATTTTTATAAGGCAATGTAAAATAATCAATTTTAGTGTTCCGTAAATCTAGTGTTAACCCTTTGCGCTCCGAAGTATTTTAACTCCATAACCAAACTTTATTTTTCGATCAAGAATATTTCCATTCTATATGATTTTTATCATTTTGAAGAAATGGAACTGATATAATACTTTCATAGAATACTTAAATGTTTGGTAACGAATTGATTGAATATCAATTTAATAATGTAAACAATATTTTGAATAATGGTATAGTAATTTTTAGTGGTGCCTCAGAGTCACACACTCCAGTGCTAAGGGTTAAAACAAGTTGGCGATTCGTTGTAAAACGTGGTTAGTCCATCGGACCGTGTCAAAGCGATCCGACTGAAAGGTGATCATTTAGCTATCGAGTAGCGCCGGACTCCCTATAATCGCGCATCTGAACTTTCCCAGAGGGCAAGACTTTATAATGGAATCGTTCGTGGATCTCCGATCGCCGTGTAATCGCATGTGGCGGTTTCCTCGACGGGAACACCAGGGGCGTGCTGAGAAGCGAGGGGGTGTGGAACGGGGTCCGTATCACGGACCAGGGGTTGGACCACCCGATATCAATAGCTCATTAAACTGGACAGAGGCGCGCACCGAAACCGACAACGACCGTTCTCCACCCCGAATTGAAATTTATTTAAAAGCATCGTGTAATCCCCCCGGGGGCTGTTTACAAGCTCCCCTTGCCTCGGTGCGAATATGGGGCACAGGTTGCACGCGGTCTCGGCTCTCGAGTCAAGTGCAACGGGGGATTAAACGGTCTTCCGATCGACTGATCACGCGGATCTCTCTCGGTTCTCAGTTCTCGCCGCCGCAAAACGTGAGAAAACACTGGCGAAACAATCGCCGGGAGTATCAAATGCCCATGCGAAACTGCATACAAGCTACCTCTGGTCCAGGATTCGTGTAACAGGTTCCCAGATGCACCGCAACAACCCCTCCCGAGGCACAGTGGACCGTTTCCATAAAATAGGTAGAAATCAACTCAAAAATTTGATTATTTTAGAAATTTCTTAGATGCAAACCGTGCCGAGCACAAAATCTATCTACAATTTGAATTTATTTAGGCTTCACGCCTATAAAATAATTTGTAATTGCAATAATTATGAGATGAAAAATGTGAAGCCATAGATAAATACATAAATGTGTTAATTGCACTATACCATCGAGGCAGACTCGTGATGAAGATTCTGAAACATGGCGATGTAAAAATTATCTCAACTCTCTAACCGTGAGGAGCACAAAATCTATCTAGAATTTGAATTTATTTAGGCCTCTCGCTTATAGAATAATTTGTAATTTCAATAATTAAGAGATGAAAAATGTGGAGCCATAGATAAATACATAAATGTGTTAATTGCACTATACCATCGAGGCAGACTCGTGATGAAGATTCTGAAACATAGCGATGTAAAAATTATCTCAACTCTCTAACCGTACCGAGCACAAAATCTATCTAGAATTTGAATTTATTTAGGCTTCTCGCCTATAGAATAATTTGTAATTGCAATAATTATGAGATGAAAATGTGAAGCCATAGATAAATACATAAATGTTTGTATTTTTTATTACATCTGCCTCTATTGTCGAAATTATTGGAATTTGTATTTCAGGGCTCTGGAACCGATTTCGAGGATTTTTCACGGGTACCCTGCACGTTTCCTGCACGAGAGACCCGCCCACCAATGTTAGGGAAGAAATGCGACGCGACAAAGCAGGGGGGACCTCGCTTTGAAAGCAGGTCGGATCAGGATTCTATTCCCTTTTCTGAACGGGAGGAAACGGCCGAAGAAAGGCAGCAGGAAGCTCCCACAACAACTCCTACAGCTCCTACAGCCGTACACCCACGAGCATTCTCCGGCTCCGTTTTTTCGAAAAGCTGCAGATAATAAGCCCTGCGTGCTCTCGACGAAAAGTAAGCCAAATTCTATTTGAAAACTACGAATGTTCCTTGTTCAACAATCACCGATAACTAAATAGCGGAACTTTATACGAAATAAAAATATTCTAACCGAACTGCAATCAAATCCAGTGAAATAGAAATTTCTTTTCTTTTTTTATTATGTTCGACAAATTGAGTGCCAAGTCGGTTATGTATAGACTGCAGATGTTAATGCGAAATAAAAATTGTCTGCACCTATTGCAAGAGATAGGACCCAGACATTTCATTCTTACTATAATGATTTTAGCAAATTGAAAATAATACATCGGTGTTCTTAAGCCATGTTAATCTTTTCAGTGTTTTAACCCTTTGCACTCGGAGCTATTTTAACTTAAAAATCAAACATTTCCATTGAACATAATTTTTTTCATTTTATACGCATGAAACTGATATAGTACCTCATACCATATTTAAATGTTTAGTAATTTATCAAATATAAACAAATTTAATAATGTAAAATATAAACAAATTTAATAATTTAAAATATAAACAAATTTAATAATGTAAAATATAAACAAATTTAATAATGTAAAATATAAACAAATTTAATAATGTAAAATATAAACAAATTTAATAATGTAAAATATAAACAAATTTAATAATTTAAAATATAAACAAATTTAATAATGTAAAATATAAACAAATTTAATAATGTAAAATATAAACAAATTAATAATGTAAAATATAAACAAATTAATAATGTAAAATATAATCAAATTTAATAATGTAAAATATAAACAAATTTAATAATGTAAAATATAAACAAATTTAATAATGTAACATATAAACAAATTTAATAATGTAAACAATATTTTGAATAATGGCATAGCAATTTGTAGTGGCGCCTCAGAGTCGCCATTCGAGTGCTAAGGGTTCAAATGCACTTATTCATTTTTGCCATGAATGCATAAAATCCGCAATCTAGTCATCAATGACTGACACAATTTTTAGTCTAATTATGTCCGTCTGCGAACGGGCCTAGGAATTAACAATCGTACAATCCTCGAAGAGATCTCGTAAGAGTTAAAACAGAATTGTTACTATGCATTGTAGGTGACGGCTGATTTCCATTCTTTCTTCACATTGGAGTAGCAGAGCGTTTACAACGAGAAGATATTTCGGGGCGGTTGGGATGAATGGCAGGATTGCGTCCGGGAATTTTCAGGCAGCTCGTAAATTTCCGTTCTGCTTTTTTGCCTCGATGCACCGGTGTCTGGATGATCCACCGTTCGTAACGGATCGACGTGTGTCTAACGAAGGCGGAAAACATCTGCCGGGCCAGGTCGGGCCGGTCCGCGTTCGATCCTCTGGCCGAAAGGGAATCATTTATGGGCTCCGAAGGTTGCTTTTGTGAGCCGCAGCAGCGAGATGCTCGAAAGGAGCAGGACCACGGGGCTGCCGCTGCGCCGCCTGGATATTCCTTTTGTGCAACATGTGGCCGGCACGTGTTTCCCCGTAGAAAGCCACGTTGCCACCGTCGCCGACGTCGGACCGCGATTTATATAGGATCCGCCGGAGGACAAGGATCCAACGCTACGATCTATGGACAGCTGGTTCCTCTCCTCCGCCTTAACAGGTCAATAGGATCCTTTCATCCTGGAATAGCCGCGCGAACTATGGTTACAGAAATCCTGGTCCCGTGGCCTGTTCTTGCAAACTCTCGTCCGAGTCGCAATTTCTGACAAAAAGCAACTTTCATAGACGAGTAATTGATTTTACAAGAATTAGATATAGTTCCGGTAACAGAATCTCCATTTTTCCATCTGTTCAGAATAATTTAGAAGCCTCGCGTACAGTTAGGATAGCATTTCTAAATTTTTTAACACTAAACCTACCACGGTCAAATAACCGGTTCTTTATTTCACAATTATTGAAATAATAAATACGCTTTCATAGGAAATGATTCAACTGACTTCTTTATTTAAACACAGATTATAATGAAAACCGTAAAAAGTTAAAGTATATTAAATCTTTTCACTTCTATAGCGCATTTCACTTTTATATGTTTTGTGCTTGGTAGGTTTAGTGTTAACGCTAGATTGCCCAAGGAAGTCATTTTGACTGCTTTTTAATTTCAACTAGAAGAAGAGTCGATCACCAATGATGAAAATGAAATCAATATGCCCAGGAAAAGTAAATTTTTTTTCTTGTTAATATTTACTAATAACTTGTTATATAACTGTAAATAATATAAAAAATATTAAAAATTAATTTTAAACTTTCTTTACACAATAGTTATTCTTTCACAATGCAGTCATTTTGACTGCTTTTGAGCAATATAGGTATATATATATACTGAGTTTCAGTCTTTCTAGTGTTAAATACTCTTTCGATTTTGCATTTGATGTATACGATTTTATCATAAATACATAAAATGAGTAGATGAAATATGCGAAGAGATTACAAAAATTTAAGACCGTCGGCTCATTATTTTCAACTCTATAAATTGTTTCAAGGAAGGAGGATAGTTTGGATCCTTTTTCCTGCGATCGATGGAGAAAATTTTGAGCCCGCAGTCTAATAATTCTAGTGAAATTTAGCGAAGTTAGTTCTCAAACAATATTATTATTATAAACTAATTACATTGTATCATAACCTAAGAGAACAGCTGGTAACGCTTAACTTGGCACGTATAATTGAATGAGAGTTTAATAGCCGTGCCAATACTGTTGTACACGACCGTACAGCTTTTTAAGGTAAGGATAATGGCAACGGTAACTCCAGGACTAATTTGTACTCCGATTTCAGAGCTGATCGAAGCAGGCCTACAGTTTCGAGGAACAAACGGCCCAACGCGTCAAGTATTCGGACCCGTTAAGAGGCCAAGAGACTCCGGTCCCCATTTAAGGATGGTCGACACGCTGCTGCTCGAAAAGCCCAGCGCTTAATTACATTGGTCGTTAACAGGCTGGCGGCTGCTCGTGCATCTAATCTCGCGCAGAGCGTACGATCGAGGAGCCGAGAGATTCTTGAGAACGAACACGTGGTTGCGAGACCATCTGTTAGCATCCAGCTCCGGCTCGGAGCACCGTGTTCGCTCCGCAGCCGCCGCGCCGCCTCCATTCTTCCATCCTCGGCATCGATTCTTTCTACGTCTTCGTATTCAGAACCGTTTTTCGGGTACTACTTCAAAAGCGGATCTACGGGCCTGGCTAAAAAGCCCGAGAACAATTAATGGTAACGGTGCAATAAACGTTTCCTCGAACGCACTAAAGAAACTCGAAGATTTATCATCGGGACGTCGGATTAGAAGAATTTCACATTTGGAAAACAATTTACTAGACTGTGGATCCTATGCATTTGCGACTTACACGAGAGCCTGGGCATACTGTTGTATGTATTCATGTATATGAAATATATGTATATGAGTATGTATATGAGTATACTGTTGTATGGCTCAATTTATTGATTCTCGTAATCGATGTAGACAATTTTTATTTTACACAAAGATCTGCAATCTAACGGTTATCCTGTATGTCATCAGTAGACTGCGGATCTTTATGCAAAATTTTCTGCGTTTGTTATAAGATACAGAAGCCACTCGAGAACGTATTTTTTCCTTCAATAATTTGACTAAGTCGAAAGTAATATATTCACGCTATTCAATTCTTTCAATCTTTACGCTATGTAAAATTGCGACTACTCATTTTTGTTATAAATGCGTAAAATACGTAGACGATTCATCAGCGAAAAATACGGAAGATAATTTGAATTGGTGTTTAAATACCAAAATCCGCCCCGCGAGTAGGCAATATGCTGCCGTGCAAGCAGATTGCCATCTTTCGGGCGCCACGAAGCTTTCTAATTCGATTCAGGCATACTAGAACATTTCAAAGCGACGATCTTGCTCGTGTTCGTAAAACACGAAGTTCGTTGGGTCACAAGCACAATTGCCACTACCGTTGAATAATTGTGCTAAGAAATTCTCAGCGTGCATTGTAAAGTTTAACATCTATTATGAATAGCCATCGGTGAGTAACAGGCTAACAAATTCGGAGCAGCATCTCCAATCGACAAGAGATTCGTCGCGGGTGTTTTTACGGCTTACGAGGCTCGGGCGAGGCGTAAATTTTCCCAGCACTCGACTTAAATATTTAGTTTAAGAAGAGTCACCGAGCTCGGTGGTTTAAGAGGTTCCCGGGAAAGTGGGGCCACGTGTTCGAAACGCTTCTCCGTTTTTTCGCCGGGTGACAATTTATTTTTACTAGCCGGAGCGAGAGAGAGAGAGAGAGAGAGAGAGACGTGGCTCTCTCAGTGAACGCATTTTCCGAGGCCTGAAATAACTTACCGAAAGAGGAACAGTGGCGTTAGCTGCCGGAGGAGAGGTAGGGGAACACACAAGCCGAGGCTGTAAAAGCTAAAATCGCGACGGCTCTTTGTGCGGACGGTAAAAGGTGTTCCGTGGAGCAGGTAAAGCATTCCTACTGAAACGGCTCTACCTGACCCACCTGGCATTCACGCTGCATTTTCGGCCGAACAACAGTTTCTCTCCTTATACATAAAGGGAACCGAAACAAGCGCGGCTTGCCCGTGCGCCAAATCAGAGAATATTTCCAAGCCGCGTTTCGCCGAGCTTTGCATTATAACGAAATGATATGCTTGCCTCGCCAAAATCTCTGTTTCTCTCAACCTGATCCATTTTCTCTCCAGTTTACTGTAAACTAGTGTTTCCGCACGAGTTTAGATAATAACACAATATTTTAACACTACACTGTTTCGATTTACAGTGGATTTCAATGGAGATAGTAATTGTGCAATACTTTCCGCAAATATTAATAACGAATGTCTATATTTTCTCTCGCCCCGTAGGTTCGAACACGTTCAACGATCCGAGTGGATTCCTAGAGTCTCAATACGAGTCGCAGAAGCGAAAACCTCGTGATGAAACGCGGGTTTATGTGTGTTTGACCATCGACGGAGATCAAGGAGGTCGGCTCATTCAAAGCGGGACTTAAGAACGCAATATCAAGAGGATCGCCACGAAGCTTGGGATATTGCAGGCCGGCTACGAGTGTCCCCGTGTCAGGCTCGCTTCTATGGACATTTCGACAAGCGACGAACACTCGACAGTCAATTTAACATTATTCCTATCACGACCGGTCAAATGACCGTTTCTCAAATTTCGATTAGAATTTCCTATATACAACGTAATTGAATCACCTTTAACATTAGGTTTACGGAGCACTAAAATTGATTATTTTACATTGCTTTATAAAAATAATAAAATTGTATTTACTTAGATCTTTAGCGATTTTTATTGTAATATGTACACAAAAAAATTACTCTATTTAATATTTCCTCACGAATGCCTACTTACACTCTTAATAAACGTAAATTAAAAATTTTTGAATCCGTCATTTTGACGGGCCCCGTAAATCTAGTGTTAAACTTCACGACTTTCCCTCAAATATACGTATTTGACCTTCTCTTAGCTGCAGAAAGTCTAACCGCCGAGTGCGCAAAAATTACATTAGTACCGAAATTGGTGTTTAATATTATTCGCTCTATAAAGTTACAATTGAATCAGTTTTAACGCTTTAATATATTTTTATAGAGAAACATTCGATAATGTAATATGGAAGAGATATTTAACACTATTCCTACCACGACCGGTCAAATGACAGTTTTTAAAATTTCGATTAGAATTTCCTATATACAACGTAATTGAATCGTCTTTAACACGTTGACGGCCATGGAGGTCACCGGTGACCGGCACTCGACTTGACTACAGCGCCGTGGGGGCCACCGGTGACCGGCGACGCAGCAAATAATAAAAGTACATAATTAGAGTAAATATGGATACTGATCAATTTTTCAATAATACCATTGTTACTATAATGGTTTGAAGAAATTAATGCACGAAAAATGCTTCAAGCATGATTTTATAACTCACTTTATTTGCTGCAAATATTATTTCAACATAATATGCATCGCATAATGAAAAATTCACGTTGGCGCATTGGGCAAACCATGGAAAATGCTCCTGGAGTCAACGTGTTAAACTTCACGACTTTTCCTCAAATATACGTATAATGCATTTTTCAATATTCACTTCTTTTTTTATTCTTTATTTTCTGAGAAAAATTTGTGGTCTGTCTTACCTATCACGACCGGTCAAATGACCGTTTTTAAAATTTCGATTAGAATTTCCTATATACAACGTAATTGAATCGCCTTTAACACGTTGACTGCCATGGGGGTCACCGGTGCCCGGCACTCGACTTGGCTACAGCGCCGTGGGGGCCACCGGTGACCGGCGACGCAGCAAATAATAAAAGTACATAATTAGAGTAAATATGAATACTGATAAATTTTTCAATAATACCATTGTTACTATAATGGTTTCAACGTGTTAATTAACCCTTTGCGGACGCGTGTCTGCTGACAGTCGCCCAAGCTTTTTGACCGTTCTACGACCGCGAATAATTTTTAAAGAAATTACTACTCTCAAAAAGTATCAAACAAATTTGTACTGAACACAACAGGTTTTCTTTCATTTAATCCATATACTTAACTCTGCAGTACACAATTTTTTTTTCACAAAGTTGCTTTTTCACAAGTATTACAAGGAAAATATATCCAACCCATCGAAAAGTACGCCAAAAATAATTCCCGTCCGCTAAGGGTTAAAAATGTCCTCGAAATGTAAGTTTTGATCAGGATAAGTAAACAATGTTCTTGAAAGTAAAAAGTCAAAGCTTGAACTGACCATTCGATTGAAAAATGTTTAGGAACAAAATAAGCGGTCGATATAGGGGTTGAAGATGTGATTTTAAAAGAAGAACGCGTTGCCAATGATTCGAGAGGGCAGGAAACGCGCGGCGGAGCTGTCTCTTCGCTGAACATCCGGTGAGCCACGCGCACACCGTGTCTGGCTCGACGTCACAACACACCTGCTTCCTCACAGCTGTTTCCTCGGTCCGTGGTGGCAAACTCCCCTGACAAATAGGTTTATACCACCGAGTTTACTCTCCCCCTGGAACTTTGACCAATTCGGCTAGAAATCTCAGCGGCTAGCGAGTCTCGGAAAATCGCGATTCTTTTATACCGCTCCTAGAGCTTCTTCATTCGATATATCCCTTTACTTCTTCAACGCTAAAACGACCAAGCACTCGGAGCGCAAATGTTCTTAAAATATTTATTTTACAAACACACTGACGCGCAAAATCAAAGGATCGCTTTGTTCAAAAATTGCCCGTGTTCAAAGTATTAGTAGAATAGTCGGTCTGGCCTCATTTTAAAGTTTGAACCTTCTACTTTCGAAATCCGCTGTTCGTTATTAACTATGTAATGGGTGAAAAAGTAAACTTTTCTGTTTCGAAAATTTTGCAACTTCACACGTTCGCACAGACGTTAACAAATTTTTTTTTTTGTGAATAAAAGCAACGTCGATTTGAAGAATGGAGCCTCATTTTTAAGATGAGCCCTTGATGGACGCTGTACGATCTTTTTCGGCCAAGTTATTGAACATTGAATGGAAAGTGTGCCGCCGAAATATTTTGAACGTTGCCATTTTTTGAATAATGATCCTTTAATTTTACCATTGCAAAATCCTGACAACTGACAAGCCATTAAAATAGCTCTAAATGTCTAAATGTTCTGCGCCAAAGGGAAACAGGCGTCGCTTGCTCCCCAAAAAGTCAGCTCTAAAAAATCGTCTGGACTCTAAAAAGAAAAATGGATCGTAGGGTCCCGCGCGGATATGTAATGGGAAAATCTTGTAGCCCGGTGATAGTAAATTCTTTACGGATGGTTAGACTCTCGCGGTTTCTGATTCTCCCATAATATCTGGTTACCCATCCCGCCCCCAGTGTTACAATTTATCGGCTACGGGCCCTTTTCTCGTCTCTATTTCCCTTTTTATTTATATTCCAGGGTGCAAGAGCGGGCTGTCGCAGCGGGGGCAGCGCATCAACCCCTGTCGTTCGGCTGCGACGACGCAAGGATACGTGTTTTACAAACGCAGCGCCGCGACTCGTTCGCAACAGATGCAAGAATATGGGCGCCACCCCTGTTTCTCTCTCTCTCTCTCTCTCTCCCTCTCACCACGACCGGTCGTATTTTTTGCCTCCCTGGTCCCCAGAGAGAGAAACTGCATCCTTGGAGAGATGACGAACTCGACCGGTTAACTAGAGCATTGTTCGATTATTATTTCGGTACATATCGCGCACTTGTTGTCTCTTTGTGCGGTCGTATGGTGGTCAGAGGGTGGTTCTCGTCTCTAAGGGACGACTGGTCCGTCCTCGCCACGATAGCAAACATTCTCTTCTATTTTTTTTTATCGCGATATCAACCCCGATATGCGTAATTCATAACTCTCTGTCCCTGTGGAATATAGTTTACCATCGCGAGCGCTTTTTCTCACGTTTAGGCGTAAACATAGTTCATAGTTATTTTATATTAATACGTTGACTGCCATGGGGGTCACCGGTGACCGGCACTCGACTTGGCTACAGCGCCGTGGGGGCCACCGGTGACGCAGCAAATAATAAAAGTACATAATTAGAGTAAATATGGATACTGATAAATTTTTCAATAATTACATTGTTACTATAATGGTTTGAAGAAATTAATGCACGAAAAATGCTTCAAGCATGATTTTATAACACACTTTATTTGCTGCAAATAATATTTCAACATAATATGCATCGCATAATGAAAAATTCACGTTGGCGCCTTGGGCAAACCATGGAAAATGCGCCTGGCAGTCAACGTGTTAATTAATTTTTTGGTACCGGGGACCGGAAGCAGTGTTGCAACTTCAATTATTGGGTTGTTCGGAAAGTAATTTCGTTTTTCGTGTAGAGATGGTATTGCTTCCATTTATTATTACTTAAAATTATTCCAAGTCGCGAAATCATTGTATATTTACAGAACTGACATTTCGGACGTCATTTCGTGCCTTATAGAACTTTATAATCTGTCAAGCATTTTTTTTGTCACCCCATCAAACATGGAAAATCAAGGTGAACGTATCCGTCACATTTTACTGTTTTATTACCGCAAGGGTGAAAATGCAGTGCAAGCAAGGAAAAAGTTGTGTGCTGTTCACAGAGAGGATGTGCCATCGGATTACCATTTATTTCGTCCTCTTCAATACTTTTTTAAGCTGTGTAAATATCACTTTAATTTAATTTTCATTTTTTCTGCTAATAAAACACAAGTATTCTACGAACACGTCAAAATTGCCAGAAAGATAGCAAAAGATCGTGGAACAAAGTGGCCACTACATTACCGAGTTCATAAATAAATAGTGAAAAATCGTTTCTCATGTTCCCTTGGAAAAACGAAATTACTTTCCCGAACAACCCAATAGGTCATCGATAGTTCAATCGATCATCCAACTTTCGAAGTGTTGAATTCCTAAAATTCTCTAAACATCAAAGTCGAACTCAAAATGAATCTATGTATAACATCTTTACCGTTTTTAAGCGTGCGATCACCTGTTCTCTAATTGTTATAGTGTTACCTGTACACTGAACCTGCTGCGGGTCACAGGTTCACGCAGGTTGCGCGGATACTCGTGGACCCCAGAATACTCGGATCACAGGAGGGTTGCAGGGCACAGTAACGCCCCTATACATTCGGGACCCCACAAAATTTCATCGATACTCTCCGTATAGAAATAACAGGTTCGAATAAAAACACTATTCTATACAGGGATGGTCTATCTGACTGTTAATCCGTAATCTGTTGACGATTTCGACTTTTTGATATTTTTCATAACTTTCTTCAAATCCTCGAAAGCAGACGATAAAGTACGAAAGTACTGTATCCTATCTAATAATAATGCGACCTCGTGTAATCAATCATTGAATATCCCGTTAGATTCAGTATGGTGTTACCGATCTCGTCCCTGAAGGGCCAAGTGGAGATAAAAAAAATGAACTAACACTTTGTACTTAGACTAATGCTGCAAATGGGTTAATTTCGAGGTTACAAGTGGCAAGAGAGCCAGAGACACAGAGAGAAACAAGGGAGCACGATAGGAGAGAACGAGAGGAGGAGGGGGAGGACAATGATCCTCAGAAACGCAGGGAAACATCTGCCCGGGCCGTCCGGATCACGGCATATCCTCCCTTTCAACGAGCCGATCGCGTCGTGAAACTTGTCCCACCTTGGCATGCATAGGTATTCATTATCTTGGTCTTTGGTGCACACACGCTCGATCCCTCGTCCTCTCTTCGCCCCCTACCTCCACCCCCCTCCTTTGGCTCTCTCTCTCCGGGCTCACCTTCTCGCGGATCTTTTTTGGTCCACGAAACATCTGCGGCAGCTGCGAAGCGGTGGCCTGCCGCAGGACTCGAGGAACGAGGCAGGTGCTCCGGCTTCGAAGAAGCTTCTCTTCCTCCCCGTCCCACCTCTCTTTCGCTGCTGCCAATTACGCGTGCCTCTTTCTGCCCATTCTCCTTCCTCGCTTTTGCTTGCTCTTCAATCTCTTCTCTCTCTCTCTCACTCTCTCTCTTTCTCGCTTCAGTCCCCTCTCTCTAATCTTCTCGCTAGCCTCCCTCATCCTTTCCTTTTTGTTCAAATCGAGCATCTGGAACCTCGCGCGAGAAGCCTTTCGACTTTAACCCTTGTACTCTGCTCACGAAATTTCGGTGTGTCCACAAACAGAATAAAGATCCCCTGTCTAGTCACGGATTGTAGAAATAGAATAAGATTAAATACGCCGACAGAAATATTTACGAAACGCATAGGAAACATTGCACTCTTCGAGTATGTTCGGGTTTGGCCACTCGGACCGGCGGCCACCGAGCACGCGTGACGTCAACGCGAGGCGCGCTATTTGAAGCAGTCAAATCGAAGACGACTGAAGCGTAACGCGACGCGCTAATCACTCCAGTTGCGACTGGGAAGAGGTGAGCCTGACATCTCTGGGCGGGCAGCGCACCTAATTACTGTAGATAGCGCGTATACGTCAGTGTGCGTGTCGTACGCACCGATAGCTTTGGGTGAGTTGCCCGCTTGACGCGGCTGTTTGCCCTTTTTCCCCGGTCGTAAGCTGTCGCGGTCAAAACCGTTAAAATCAATCGCTCACGTACCGTGCAAACGATTACATCGCACTGCTTAAAGACTTGTACCAAGTCAGCAATTTTCTAACGACTGCCTTCTCAGTCAATATTGTGTTTTAATTGTATTAGTATCTAAGTATAAGTGGACAGGTAAACGCTTAGTGTTAAATTTGTGTCATTTATTCCTTAATAAATACAATTCCAATATCAATCGCACGTGATCTCATAGAGCTCTGTTTGATCGCGAAAAGTACGGTCGTTTCATCTAACGCTATCGTACAGAGTACAAGAATGTTACAGAGTCGTTTAGTATTAACCCTTAGCACTCGAGTGGTGACTCTGAGGCACCACTAAAAATTGCTAAACCATTATTCAAAATATTGTTTACATTATTGAATTTATATTCAATAAATCAGTTACCAAACATTTAAGTATTCTATGAGGTATTATATCAGTTTCATTTCTTCAAAATGAAAAAAATCATATAGTATGGAAATATTCTTGATCGAAAAAAAAAAGTTTGATTACGGAGTTAAAATACTTCCGAGTGCAAAGGGTTAACAATAGAGGTTTACGGGACCCGTCATTTTGACGGATTTCGTACTTCATGAGCAAAGTTATGGAAACAATTACTATTAATTTTTTTTTTGATGTGCTGACAATTATTGGTTTAGTAAGACGAATATACAGGGTGTTCATGATGTCACTAGCCAGCGTTTTTCATGCAAATAATAATTATTAGAAAAAGAGGATAGAGAAGAAAGTAATATTGTTTTTGGTCAGTTACGTAATGGCGTATGTAATTTTTTTGTGTTTGCGCTATTTTCTTAGAAATGAAGGTGACCTTCAATTTTTTAAATGAAATGCTATATATTTTTTTATCTCATATGAAAGCGTGTGTCAAGAGAAATTTATTCGTACACGACACAATGACCTTCGAGGTTATACAAGGTCAGAAATGGCAGCAAAGTTTTGAATATTTCGTAAAGACATAATTCATGATACACAACGCCCAGAAATGTAAACGACTTGCAAAACAAACTAACCGCAATCATGTGCATTAATATTTCGGACAATGTTAGAAGAAGCTAACAAAAATGTAATTAATAAAAATATGTAACCATGCACAAGGAAGGTATATTGAACATTTACTACAGCATCGTCAATAAAGTATACTTGTAAACGCATTAGCACGTAATCTTCAAAATGTTTCTTCCATTTCTGACCTTGTATGATCTTCAAGGTCATTGTGTCGTAGACGAATGAATTTGTCTTGAAACACACGCTTTCATAGGGTATAAAAAAATATATAGCATTCCATTTACAAAAATTGGAGGTCACCGACATTTTCATGAAAATAGTGCAAATACAAAAAAAAATTACATACGCCATTACGTTGCTTGCAAAAAACAGTATTACTTTTTCCTCTCTTTTTTTCTAATATTTGTTATTTGCAAGAAAAACGCTGCCTAGTAATAGCGTGAACACCCTGTATACCCAAATTTATTTCCCCCTCCTAAACCTACTGTTAAAAGATCGAAAGTACTGAATGAGGCAGAAGTTTTTCAATTGAACCCGCAATGCTGAAGACGATGGTTAATACAGCGATTACTAAAAGTATTATATTATTATTAATATAATATTATATTATATTTTTCAGGAGATTGTAGACTCGGTGAAAAGCATCGGTGTTTAACGATGTTCGAGCGGTCAGTATCCGCTCGAAGATGATTGAAATTTATAACGGTACACATCCCAACTAATTTTCTCTAGACTAATAAATTCCGTTGTTTTAGGTTGTTAGCTCGGACGGTTGTAGAAGGCAGCGAGGAACGAAATAAATGGTAGCACAAGCCAAACTGTGGGCAGGTACACCCGGAGATCAGTGATGCGAGGATCGGAGGCAACGGGGGCAACGGGGGCAACGGAGGCAGAGTCGAAGATCCGGTCGTGCCCCCCAGGGCCCCCCTTTTTTCCATTTTTCTCTCGCGATATTCGACGCACGAGCGGGACCACGGCACGTGCACGAATCGAGTCGCAGCCGCAGGCCGATCTTCGGCGGAAGATCTCGTTCCGCAACATGATCGGGACCGGTCTCGCTCTTCCAATTACGGATCCTTCGGCGGACCACAGATTAATAACACTTTGAAGAAATTTCCTATACACCGACCAAAGACAATGCTCAATTTTCGAACTTCCCTCTTCGATTTTCAAAGCGAACAGTAGCACCGATTGCCCCCGGCGGGGCATTGCCCTAGCTCCTTACAAATGCAGAGCAACCGGAAGAGGAAGGTATTAGGTTGTCGCATATGAAATTTCTGACTTTGAACGGCAACGTTGAACGAACATGGTTGGATCAAAGTGAGCATCATTCTAATCAACATATGATGTTAATTTTTAATATAGAATATAGAATATACCAGAATATACTAGAATATAGTAGAATATAGTAGAATATACTAGAACATACTAGAATATACTCGAATACATTAGAATATAGTGGAATGTACTAGAATATACCAGAATATACTAGAATATACTAGAATATACTAGAATATCCCAGAATATACTAGAATATACCAGAATATACCGGAATATACTAGAATATAGTAGAATATACTAGAATATACCAGAATATACTAGAACATGCTAGAATATACTCGAATACATTAGAATATAGTGGAATGTACTAGAATATACTAGAATATACTAGAATATACCCAAATATACCCGAATATACCCGAATATACTAGAATACAGTAGAATATACTTAATAATTACCTATTATAATTTTTTGGTCGGTCACGTTTTCCATCTAACGTCGATATTTATTTATTTGTTTGTTGATAGTTCAAATATTTGAAATTCTCCGCGTAAGTTGTTTGGATCGAGAAGAAAGGAAAGACACGCTGCTAAATATATGTTTGTTTTTTTTTACACGAAACGAAGCGGCCAAGAGTCCTCGACCGCCATATCTGGCAGCTGCTCTCTTGGAGACCGCGTATCACGCTTTTTCTTTGCCATCGGATGTTTCTTCCGTAAACCGCAGTCGAAGAATCCCTAACGTTCCGTTTATCTCTCGCCCAGAGACCTCTTTCCGATAACGAATCTTGGCACGATCCATTTTTGACGCGATGTCCTTCCAAGCCTTCAGAAAATATACTCGTGCCTAATTCCCAACACGCCTATCACGATCGCATAATTATTTGATATCTCTTCTAATGCACGTGACCGAATCAGGATTTAATTAAAACTAAGGCAACTGTAATTATATTAGATTGCGGGGGGCTATACGTAGAATATCAATTTTTAGCATTAATTGTAAGACCTAGGAACCAAGTAAAAATTGTCTTCTTTTTCTTCAGTGGTTTTATCAAATCGGAAGAAATGGATTGATATTTTTAAATTCATTTTATGTTTCCATCGTATAAAATTGCACTCACTTATTTTTACTATGAGTGCATAATAATATGAGTGCATCATACTATGAGTGCATAATACTATGAGTGCATAATATTTGAGTGCATAATACTATGAGTGCATAATACTATGAGTGCATAATATTTTGAGTGCATAATACTATGAGTGCATAATATTTTGAGTGCATAATACTATGAGTGCATAATATTATGAGTGCATAATACTATGAGGGTATAAAATCGGCAGTTTAGTAATTATTTACGTCTGGCAGTTGGTGCATAATTGCGATCGATGGGTGTCGCCATGAGATAAGCACAAATAACGAAACGTGAAAGGAACAAGATAAGAAACAATTTGTTTCTTTAGGTGAACTTACCCATAAAGCATGGCAGCGCCGGCTATTCCACCTCCACACTGTGCAGCGATGTAGAGAGCAGCGCGGAGCAGAGAAATCTTTCTGCAGAGAGCGAAAGACACCGAGACAGCTGGATTCACGTGGCCACCTGCGCGTACAACCATTTTATCGTTTTATTATCGGTTCACGGGGGCTCGGAGTGTCGAAAGCGACAATTCTCGTCCCCTTTACGTCGCATCCTATATTTTCGACACGTTTGCTCACATTCCGATTTGTCTTTGTTACAGAGCAACCGTGGATACAAGAAAAATTTCGAAGCTCCTGATAATCTGTACGAAGCGACCGAAAATTTTGGAATGGCTCCCGAATAAGTGACCGAGTACACTTTGACTCTAAACTTTAATATCATTAATTAACACTAGGTTTACGGGACGTGTTCTAATATTTTTAATTTGCGATTATTGAGATTGTAAAGATGCATCTACGAATAATTATTCAACAGATTTATAAAAAAATTGGATAGGCACGTTCTGGTCATTTTTACAAAGTAATGTAAAATAGTCACTTTTAGTGCTCCGTAAACCTAATGTTAAGAAATATGAGTTAGTAAAAATCGGATAGGCACGTTATGGTAATTTTTACGAAGTAATGTAAAATAGTCACTTTTAGTGCTCTGTAAACCTAATGTTAAGAGATATGAGTTAATAAAAATCGGATAGGCACGTTCTGGTAATTTTTACGAAGTAATGTAAAATAGTCACTTTTAGTGCTCCGTAAACCTAATGTTAAGAGATATGAGTTAATAAAAATCGGATAGGCACGTTCTGGTCATTTTTACGAAGTAATATAAAATAGTCACTTTTAGTGTTCCGTAAACCTAATGTTAAGAGGTATGAGTTAGTAAAAATCGGCTGGTGATAGGCAATTTTTAGCCAAAGTTAATGTAGAATAAGCAAATCGCTGAGGGCAAACCGGAAAGGCTGAATCGGCGTTCCAAGAGGCTATATTTCCATCGACCGCTAGAATCGGTTAACGAGCCAATCGAGACGATCCATCACGCCCGGCTGCGAACGCGACAATTGCGATCTCCGTCACGTTTCCATCAGAAGGCTCGTCCTGGCGTCGTTAACCGATACCGTTGCTCTACAAATAATGTCGTTTATAGCATTTACGGTTCCAAGTACAGAAACGAACGCCTGCAACCACTTTCAACCCTGTTCAAACGAATAGATTCGTGAGGGTTTTAAAAGTGCTGTAAATTGCTATGATCTATGTACCATTAATAATCGTGAGACTCTGAGATTCTCAGGAAATTAACTATTTGAACTATTTGAGAACCCCTTGAGGACGACGTCAGGACTACACATCTAATTTCTGAACTTGCAAACGTATCATTTAATATTGATGAATCTGATTTCGGCGCTAGGTTCGATCTTATTGAAAGTCAGCAAATTTGCAATTATATTATTATCCCAACGTTTCGATCCGTGTGCGGATCATTCTCAAGAGATTTTATGCGTTTGCTATGCACAGGTTAAAATAATAGAATAAAATTGCAAATTTGCTGTAAAATTTTCAAGAAGATCGAACCTTTGCGCCGATAGCATTTTCTTTAACATGAAAGAAATTACATTTGTATCATTTAATTGTGTACATAACGAAACATCGGTACATATGATTAATTTTTAAAATTATCGAGGACTTTAATACATAATCCAGTTCTCAATATTTAAAAAAAAACCGCATACGCGAAGGGTTGCAGAAATATTTTATAGATTCTGTTTGAGATCTTCACAAGTCTGTGAACGGTTAGAAAATTGTCAGGGGGGAGCTATAAAGACAGCGCAGGTGGTATTCCGTTCTCTCTCTCTCAGATTGTTCAAAGCGCGAGGAAAAAACGACATTATTTGCGGAGGTACATAGGACTAGATTTAACCTTTTGCGCTCGAATGGCGACTCTAAGGCAAAACTAAAAACTATCACGCCAATATTCGAACCATTATTTACGTTACTAAATTTCTTTTTATCCAATACATTGCTTAAAATTCAAATCTCAGCAGTTTGAATAAAACTAGAGTCAATTTTATATGCACAGAATATAGAAAATCATTTATAACGTAAATATTCAGGTATCGGACGATCGTGATTGAGTACAAAGGGTTAAACAATAGTGAAGATGATCTCTCACCGCTGATGTGTCCGAAGATGAGAGAAATCGCGGCGATGGCGAACCCGGAGGCTACAGCGGTGGCAAGGACGGATAGTCCGCTGCCGGAGACCGCGGAGGACGCGGCGGCGCCGGAAACCACCAGGCTGAAGAGGAAAGTAGCGAAACATTCGACGGCGACCGCTCTCCAGAGCTCGAGGCTGCGCGCCTCGATCGACATCGGCGCTTTCCTCTCGGTTACGTCCGCGTTGTTCTCCCGAAGCGCGGAGATCCTCGTCAGCAGGGTGACAATGTGCGCGTCCAGCTCGCGCGACAGCGTTTCCGTTGCCATGATATATCTCTGCCGATTTCGCCTTTCTCAAACTGCCAAAAAAATCTCTAGACCTTCTTCAAAGCGTCTAACAATTGTATCGATATCGTTCAGCGTTCGGAGAGGGTCAGAGCATTCTTCGTAACTGTATCACTGGTCGCACCCCCGAAATAAACACACTCCGAGAATTGTAGAAAGTCGCACGAAAGAAGATCGTGAACACACTGTTTCGTACGGGGTTTCTCGAGAGGCGGTTCGCGGCGGCGGTTGTGAGACACGGGAAAGGACCCTGGCGAACGGACACGGACCGATGTTGCCGGAATGGCAACGCACTCTCGAGTGACAAGCCGACCTTACGAGTACGACGAAACAAGTGGGGCCCCATCGAGCCGCTACGCCGCCACCGCCGCAACGCCCCCACCCTTCGACCACCGGTGCATCTGTGCCTTGCCTGCACGCCTGCACTCCTGCACGCTTGCAGAACCCGAGGAACCCGACCACGTGTCGGGGATGAGTTGCCCCCCTCCCCCGATACCGTAGACCTGCCGCACTCGCAGATCCAAAACCGTAAATCCCAGGTTCGAGTCATTGTTCACGCGTCCACTGTCGCACGCTGGGACGTATCTAGAAAATCTTCGTGTCATAAAATTGGGTAAAACTAGGTAGGTCTTTGAATAAGTTAATACTTAGCCCCTTGACATACGAATTAAATGAAATTCGATGCGATCAGAGCTAGCATTAATTGTTTAACTTATCATTCGTGTAAACTTAACCCTTAGCACTCGAGTGGTGACTCTGAGGCACCACTAAAAATTGCTATACCATTCTTCAAAATGATGTTTAAATTACTGAATTTGTATTTAATAATTTACGTATTAAACATTTAATTATTGTACTAGGTATTATATCAGTTTCATATCTACAAAATGAAAGAAATCAAAGGGTTAATAATGATTTTCATATAAATTCAAAATTAATATGCTCCTGAGATGATAACAGACATGTTGCTGGTAATATTTACTGTTAATATTGTGTAATATTTTACTTCAATGTTCACAATGCCATAAGAAATATGTGACGTGTCTGAAACGTCTTTGTACGTCAAGGGGTTAATTGAGATAGACTGAAAAGGACACACACTTGTATCTGATCTCATTTGTTAAACAAGCAATTTACCAGTCAGTTTTCTTCACCTCTCAAGTGTTAATGCCGGTTTCTGCTTCCGAACGAATATTTTCTTCCGAATTGAGGGCACGAGTACGAGGGTACAGTACTTTTAAATGGAACGGTATGGTGTTTTATTTACATTCTGATAGTGTGTTTCAAGACGAATACAATGACCTATTGTGAAGATCATTCAAGGTTACGCAAGGTCAACTGTAATAGAAAATGAAGTGTCTCGAAGCATTCTTCGAACATTACGACGATTTAATTATAATTTCTATCGATCGTATTATGAGATATATCTAAATAATTTGATATCGGCGCAAGGTTCGATCTATTTGAAATGTTCAACAAATTTGCCTTTAATTTCAATTCCCAACGTTTCAATCCATGTGTGGATCTTTTTCAAGGGGAAAAAGCGTCTGAAAAATATATTAGTTAAATATAATCACATTGTACTATTTAATATTTGCCAATAAACACAGGTAAACCAAGGAAGTCAATTTTAAGAATATTTTGTAGGAAAACTTACATGTTGTGTAGAGGATTTTTAATGAAGCCTAGAATAATATCTATTTTTACAAATTATGATTATAGAAAAGTTTTTGGCACGATGTTCGACGATTTACATGTAACATGTTATTCATTTATTTACTGTTACTTCAAGTGTTCAAAAAAAAGTCTGATGCATTTTCTTCCATCTTCAAAAGCAACCGAATTATTCAGATGTTTAGAGTGGTTTACTGTATTTTACTAAACATTTATCAAATCAATACATTTTGTTATTGAAAATCGGACGTCGAACACGCTGACCGTTTCGAAGATGGCTATTACATCAAAGTTCTTATTCCCACGAGTTCAAAGACTGCTCCACTGTCGAAGTTCCCATAAAAGGGGGATGTACGCACCACAGGACACGAACAACGAGCATAATAGCGCTCATTTAAATCAACTTTCCGCGAACATCGGACAAGGACAGAGGCACGATTCAATCGAGTTCAGGAAATTTGCGTTTCTCGTCGAATCACAAACGTGCCTCCGACAAAAAACGACCGCTTTCATCGAAAATGTTCCTGGCAGGTGACAAAGGATTTCGTTTCTATAGCACGCGGACTATGGTAATTGACTTTTACAGACTGATCTGAACCGGTGACTTATGGTTTTTGATAATATGTATGTATGTACGTTTATTTCTTGTTCCCTTTACGGGTTACAAGGAGATCCCGTTTCCTTTACAATTATCTTACTCAATTAATGGCTCTTACATCTAAAACTATTTCAACTATACAGGGTGTCCCAGATAAATGGGAACACCTAAATATCTGTCGTATTTACAGTCCTATCAGAAAATTTCACAGGACAAAGTGACACTACTGCAGGGGGCAAATATAATGGTAAAGAAAAACATTTTTTATGTCGTGTTTTTTTAATGAAATTTCAAGGTCACCGATGTTTTTTTTAAATGAAATAGTATATTTTTTTTACGATAGCATGATAGACAATGAAAAACTGAATTTAGTGGATACCACCTTTTTGACCTTGAAATGACCTTGAGCAAGAATAATCATGTTGGAGCGGATCAAATGTGGAAGTTTAAAACTTACGTGTTTCAGCAAAGATTACACGTTGTTTATAGCGGGTTGACCTTTACATATCATAATAAATGTTCGAAATGTTGACCATCCTAATTTATGCAATATTGCAATCTTGCATTAAATGATCTGTAGGCATTGTCGATTTCTTCGGTGTTCCCATTTATGTGGGACACCCTGTATACATCTATACTATACTATATACACTATATACACATCTTATCTTTTTTTTTCTTCGCACTCACTCTCTCTCTCTCTCATTCTTCCGTTCACTCTCTTGTCTTCTCACCTCTCTCTCTCCTTCGTACTTTCCTTCTTGTCTCTCCTTCCTCTCTCTCTGTCTAATTTTTTCATACATTCCTCTCCCCTCCCTGGTTTTGGATAGTATAGATATTAAATTGGTATTTTTAAATTTATTTTTTTTTCTTCGCACTCACTCTCTCTCTCTCTCTCTCTCTCTCTCTCTCTCTCTCATTCTTCCGCTCACACCCTTGTCTTCTCACCTCTCTCTCTCTCCTTCGTACTTTCCTTCTTGTATCTTCTTTCTCTCCCCGTCTAATTTTTTCATCCATTCCTCTCCCCTCCCTGGTTTTGGATAGTATAGATATTAAATTGGGTATTTTTCAAGTATTCCCGAGAAGACTCGGCCGACCTTTCTTTATTCGCTTCCCGGTTGCCAGAACCCATAGGCCTCGGGTGCTGTTCGGAGCGTGACGGTTCCAAGGGGATAGCGTGTAATTAAACTCCGCTCGGTTCTTTACCGGGACTGTACACGCGCGACCATGTAAGTAAAGTTGACCGGGGAACGGCTAATAAATCCAGCAATTGCTGTAAATTGGAGAACTCGCGCGGGGGAGATACCGACCACCGGCAAAAAAACTGTTTGCTTTGTTCTGCTGCCGCGCCGTTCAGGCTCCAGAAATTCTTGGCAGCGTCCGTTCTCGTCAAGTTTCACCGCTCGTCCCGTTACTTCTGCTTTTCACCGATCGGTAAATCAATTTAAATTTTTAACCCTTCGCACTCGACTCGCAGACGTTGTAAATTCAGCTAGAAACTCGGACGTTCCTTCCCGGAGGACAACGAAAGGATTACGGGCAATTATGTTACTAATCAAACTGATCGCGAATAGTTAACAAATTATTTTGCGTTCGCGCGAAGCAAATTCTGGTTTTCGGCGTCGACAGTCTCGGAGAAACAAAAGCTAGAAGAGCATTGTTACGTTGAGAACAAGCGTTCTTATTAATTGAAATTTCTCAGCTGTCTATTAACTCTTCTCGTGTAATTTCAGCTTGCCGTCATCTTCCTCTGCAAACGATCCAGAAGCTGAGAGGACAGCTGCGCGTACAGTAAGAAAAGCCGGGATGGAAACATGAGCACAACCGACAGAAAAATATTCTTACAAGGAAAACGGACCTCCTCGTCCTCTGCGCACTTAAAGTTAGTTACAACGATTTCTTAATCGACTTCTCGCCGTAAAATTATTTATTAACATCAATTATTACAAAAAACATATCTACTTTATTTGAAATAATTCATGCATCGTCAGGTTCAACTATCTTTTGGTTCCAGTAATCCAAACTATTCCAAACCATGGTCAATCCACCTACAATCATTTAATTCGTTAGTTCAATAAATGATAAACCGGAACGGAACAAAGAATTCTCATACCACTGCCATGAGCATCACTGATCTAATCTCTCCAGGTATACTCATTCTGATAAGCGTGTCCGTTACTCGAACCAGTAATCTCTGTAAAACTGTTAACGTACTCGCGGTAGTGTACAGAAGCGAACGGTCTTCTCCAAAGTAAATCTCCACCGATTTCCGGAAAATACGATTCATAGTGTTTGTTCAGTGCAATTCGTTACGGTTCGAGCGAAGGACTAATTAGTAATATTTTCTGCACCGGATAGAGCATCGGCACACCGACTCGTCCATTCACGCGACGACATACTTCGACGATCGCAGGCACCCGTGGACCACACTCCTCGATCACGTCGTAGCGTGTATTTACTGGTGAGTGGGCGGCCGATCACAGCGTGTGTTTGCACGCGAGTGTTACATTACCGTTCAGTGGCCACGGAACGTTGGGCCGAGTAACGTTTTCCCTCGGAGGATTCGCTGGAAACGCTTTTCCCGTTAAAATGCCGCAGCGAAACTCTGGATAACGTGCCAAGGGGATTATCGATCGATACTACGAGTCATCGGTAAGTTACAGTGAACGCTAGAGTTAAAATTCTTTAAAATCTTTAATCATTTCTCCATCTATCAACAAAAATATCGTTACTTGCCCCTGCGTGCAGACAACCCAGTATGTATGCACTCATTTCCTTACATAATTTCTTATATTTTCCTAAAGATATAAAATAGCTCCCAATGCCCATTCCTTGTGCAGTGTTAAATCTACTTATAGTTTCGGAATCGTCGGCAAGTAGCAGTGAACACAAGAGTTTTACAATTTCCAAATTTTCGAACCAATTTTTCATCCGTCAACGTTATTTTGTTCTGCTTGCCCCTGCGTGTAGGCAACCCGTTGCGCAGGCGTGTATTCGCCACGTTTCCTTTGATAATTTCCTATTTTCTTCTAAAAATATACTAAATCGCTCCGTATAACTAGTCTTTGAACACTATTACTTGGATTTGTGGCTTCCAAATCACGGTTTATGTAAACAATTTTAAATTACTAAAGGTTTCAAGTTTTATATACCTAAACTGGTTGCCTATGTCAGGGGGCCACCTAAAAAATTCCTCAATTTTACCTCGCTGCGATCCTTAATTAAGCTTCCCCTTTGAAATAATATTAAACAACAACAAGCAGGTATATCAGCAACAGTTTCCTTACACTTTTCTAAATGTAAACCTATCTTCGACAAGGAGCTAGCTAGATAAAAAAGTATTACGCAACCGTCATAGCGTTAGCGAAACGAAAAGGTACGACCCAACGCGCAGCGGTGTTAAAGACCTCAACATTCTCCTCGAGTACTAGTGTTTTGAATCGACGAGGTACAGGTCACGACGAGAGAAACGGTCATTTTCGATCGTGACGGAACCACGAGCAGGGTGTTGGCCCGCTCGCGTGACGTTCGTGACCATCGTCGGTTTCGAAACGACTGTGCCCGGTGCCGTTCCTGGGTGTTTTTCTCTGGAAAACACGTTCTTGCTGGTCTAACCTTTTACGAGGAGCTCGATGCAGTTCCTCAATGAACGTACGTACGACGCGCGTCGTCTACGTGTAAGATTTTACTTTCGTATCGCCTTTCCCTTTTCCCCAGTTCGCGGCGAGTTTCTCGTCGAGACCGAGTTCCCCGGTTTCGTCGTGAGCGCGAGCGCTTAGTTTATGTGAATGTGTCACGCGTCCGTTCCCTCCTCTGTGGTCGCACACGGACATACCCCACCTGTCTCCCAACATTTCCTCTCTCTTTCTGGTTTCAGTGAAACGCTAGTCCGTAGCACGGGGACGGCATAGCACGCGGTAAGATGGCCGTGTACAGGCTGCACTGGTGGCCGATCGTTCGCGGCTGCTTTTTCCCGTGGTTCCTCGCGTCTGCCGTGCTGTGTCAAGAACAAATATCACTCGGCAGCCGGTATTATGGCCGAGACGGTGTCTATGTGCCCCCTAACGGGCCCGATCACAGGACCGACACCTATATTTACAAGGATAGGAGGTACGGGCACCGTCCCAGTTACCTGGACCCTGTTTACAAAGGACCGCCAAGACTGCCGGACGACCGGTACCATTACGAGGTGAGTCGTCTACAAAACAACCGTGGAAAATCCTCCCGGTGATCATCGTAAGCTCGTTTCCGCGAGGACGTCGCGTCGACACACCTCGGAATCGATGACACGCGACGCGCTCGCATACTGGGTCACTCCCATGAGTAACAGTGACGTTATGCTGGATGCGTTATCGATGCCGCATTGTCTCGCTTATTTAATTTTACTAGTTTGAACCGTTCATCTACGTGGTTGGACAAATTAAAGCGACAGTGTCGTCGCGCGAAAATATCAAATTGACCCGCGTTTGAGAGCACGAACACGAGCGATCTCTTGTTTGTGTCAATGCGCGGTCGCAACAACGGTTCGAGCGCATTGGAGCGAGCAAGACCGCTATATGTATTGCATGCGATCGAAAATCGTGTCCAGTATGACCGCAGCCTACCTCGAGCTCTCCCGAGATAAATGCACAGTACGTTTCAAAGAGTCGCTCGACCCCGTTTTTATAATCTACCTACACGAATCTGGATTTCCAAATATAGGTCATTGTATTCCAACTAGAACGCCCTATCAGAATTAGGGCTCTTACCGTTCGAATATCTCGTTTTAAATATTCGAATCCAGATTTCGAGTTATAACGAGTACATTGCTGATCTTTAAACAAAATAAATGAAAATATGTTCTTTTCTTCAATCATCTAAAAGTGTCGAAAATAATATGAAAATATTTTTAAATACTTCTAATGTCTTTGTATTTGACCTATTCATTTTTGTCATAAATGCATAACATCTGCAGTCTAATAATGAGCAGTCTAGATAGTAAGAACCCTAATCAGAATATAAATATATATAATGTTATAACCTTATAAGGAATTTTCTGACAACAATGACAAAACCAATTTGTGTTGCTGTAGAAGTAAAAGATTGATTTTTTATTAGGTAAAATGGGGAGATATTTACATTATGTACAAACTTAAGTCCTACCTAGAAGTAAAAGAAACGACAATTAAATTTTGTTTATCAAGTTGTCCGTTCTTTCCATAAATCCACCTTTCCGGTTTTCAATCACCTTTTCTCTATTCATCTACTGCCGTGAAGATAGTCCTCGGCCTATCAATATGGCACGAGAATTTAAATGAAAGAAATACGTTTTCTTTCTTTTTTTTCTCTATCTTCCTCATGTCTCCACCTATAGAAAAGTTAGTATCACCAGAATATGGGTCCCTGAAAATCAAACAAGCTTTGAAATTCGTCACAATAGGTGTCCAATCTGTTCCAATTTCATAACACACACGATAGAGTGCCAGCTCAATCCACTTTGAAGGTACAACTTGTCCCACTTACTTCGGACATCCTCTACAAAGTTGTTATTGTTTTCAGGATACTACTTCGAGACTACCACTGCCTGGAATACTGGGAGGCTGGCGGGAGGACCTTCAGGGTAGGGAACGATCCGACTCGAAAACTTTGGACAGAGACGTCACTGTCACCACTACCTACGGCCAAGTGCAAGGATTCAAAGTTTACCTGTATGACGATCCGCAAGCAAAACACAGACCTTACAGCCTGCCGGTAGAGAGAGTGACGAATAATGTCAACGTATTTCTGGGCATTCCTTACGCCATGCCTCCTACAAGGGAGGGTCGATTCAGGCCTCCCAGACCTCATAGAGGTTGGCAGTTGCTGCAAGCCGTCGATTGGGGACCAGCGTGTCCCCAGCCCAGCGCATACACTGGCACCACTAAGGGAGTCAGAGACGTGGACGAAGACTGTTTATACCTAAATGTATTCACACCGTACATCGGTTCGGGTATAGCTCAACCGTATGCCGTGATGCTTTACATCCACGGCGGGGAATTTACTCATGGAGCTAGTAACCTGTTTCCTGGCCACATGTTGGCGGCGTTTTACAATGTTGTTGTAGTATCCATTAATTATCGGTTGGGTGCGTTGGGGTTCCTGAGCACCGGAGACGAGAACAGTCCCGGGAACTATGGGCTCTTGGACCAGACTATGGCGTTGAGATGGGTGTACGATAATATTCGAGCTTTCAACGGCAATCCCGATGCGATCACGCTTTTTGGTCCAGGCGCTGGTGCCGCTAGCGCCGGACTGCTCATGGTTGCTCCTAAAACAAGAGACATGGTCTCGAAAGTGATTGCTCAGTCGGGCTCCCCATTGGCGGATTGGGCGGTTATAATGGACAAGTACAGAGCTCAGAACACCTCCAGAGTATACGCTGAAATGCTAGGCTGTAGCATAGAGAGCAGCTGGAAATTGATTCAATGCTTGAAGGACGGACGAAGCTTCCTCGAGCTGGGTAACTCCCAGTTGAAGCCGCATGTTGGAATGTTCCCATGGGCACCCGTGTTCGATCACAACTTCACCGTGCCCAGCGACAATCTCTATGAAGACTGGAGAACATCGGACTGGCGCTTCTTCAGCGAAACGCCGGAAGACAGTATCAGAAATCACAGGTACAAAAGTAACTTGGCGTACATGGCTGGCGTGACCACGCAAGAGGCAGCGTACATACTGTGTGAGTAACAAGTAGCGAGTACCAGAGCAGAATTGGGCAAATGTTCACGAATAAAAGTATAACTTCGCTAATCGGCAGATTGCTACATTCGTAGTTCAAATAAAAATGTCTTAGAACAATGCCCAACTCTGGTACATAGTATGTGCGTTTGCAGTATAGTAACATTTTCGTGATTTCAGATAACAACGCTACTCTGGCGAAGAACCAATACATCATAGATCCGGAATCGTTCGACCAAAAGCTCTGGGAACTTGTCCTCCAGTATAATTACACTCTGAACCCGCAAGGTGTATACGAAGCAATCAAATATATGTATACTTACTGGCCGGATCCTAAAAACGTTACGCACATTCGCGATCAGTATGTGAATGTAAGCTAACCGTACTGCAGCCGGGAAGAGCGTGTTCCAATAGGAATAATTAATGATCCTATCTTTTTCAGCTGTTGTCCGACTTCCATTATGTGGCGCCGTTTGACAAAGTAGCAAAACTTCTGGTGGAACAACACGTACCTACTTTCTTGTACGTGTTGAATACAACTATAGAGTCGTTGAAACTGCCACAGTGGCGAAGGGTACCTCACGACACTGAACTCCTTTGGCTCACGGGAGCGCCATTCATGGATGTCGGTGTGTATACGGTGTAACGCAGCTTAAAGGTTCGAACACACTAGCAAGTAATTTGCGACACTTTCTTGCGAGAACAACATTGCAGAACCGTGTACAGTTGTTTGCTAATATTATCAATATATTGTTTCGTTCTCTGAAAACAACTGTCACAGGTGAGTTCAACTTGCTGGCTGCTGTCTCGTCAAAAATGTCACAAGTTGCTTGCTAATGCATTCGTACCTTCAAAGACTTGTCCGAACAATTTTCTAACAACGAAATGCAATTTTATAGAATTCTTCCCTCAGAAATGGAAACTGAGACGGGATATGTGGACCGATAACGATCGCAATATGAGTCACTTCTTTATGAAGGCCTATTCGAATTTTGCAACGTTCGGGTACGTGTTTAAAGTAGCTCATAAAAGGTGTTGTAGTACAGTATAGTTTAGAGATCATGTTATTTTGTTTCAGGAATCCTACACCGTCGCAAATTTTGGGATTGCACATGGAAGTCGCCAGGCAGGGACAATTGCGGTATTTGAACATCAACACCACCTTCAACAGCTCGATTCTGCTGAATTATAGACAAACGGAGAGCGCTTTTTGGTCCATGTACCTGCCCACCGTTATTGGTCGCTTGGTGCCTACGTATCCACCGGTTACCGAGGTGAGATCACGCTTGTTTGCTATACAGATTAATTGTAATTAAGAAAAATGAAAGATAAAATGCCCTTCAAATAAAATAATATTACAGTATTGGTGGGAACCGAAGCAGCCTTTGCAAATCGCCTTCTGGTCAGTCTCCACCGCGTGTCTGCTGCTGATCGTGCTATCCGTGGTGTGCTGCATGCTTTGGCGTAACGCCAAAAGGTAAGAAAAGGTAAACAGAACCAAACCCATATGACAACTGCTCGAGGCTCTGGTAGGGTTTGCTACCGATAATCTAGTTATAGAGCATGCGGGACATGGTTCTGGTTTTACAATCTACTTAGACTTAACACTCGTAGAATTCCATTTACTAATGCAACCGTATCTCTGATTACTATTCACGCAGCAAAACCAAGGCTGCCAGAGTATACGCAGGTAACTACAACAGCACCTGACACGTAGTATCCAAGCACTTGTGCACACTTTCGAAATTCTGACTGTTCCAAGAATTTATAATAATAAATAGACTGCGGATCTTTATGCAAAACATTGTCTGCATGAATTGCATGAAACAAGAGCCAGGCAAACGTTTCATCCTCTAATAATTATTCGAAGTTGAAAGTGATTTATCGATATTTTTAAACCTTTCTAATGGTTTTAATTTGTTATATTTCACCCGATCATTTTTGCCGTAAATTGCATAAAATCCCCAGTCTAATAATGAGTTCCATAATTCTTTCGATCCTCGGTTGTAAATGAAATTGGAGAACGGTACTTAAATTTTATAATCCGTTTGTCCGAAACAAGAATCTAATCGTTGTTTTGACGCTGGGTGTTTTTAGACAATCTGATCACTACTATAGCGGAGACATCCTGATGGTTCGAGACGACGAACCCTCGGAGGGAATCGAGAATCTGACTCGCTCCTCCAAGGAGAACGTGTACGAGTACCGGGACGCACCGCCGTTGAGGTCCAGAGCCGCAAGGCAGAACGAGGCGAAGATTCAGGATCGACTGACGCAGAACCGGAAGTTCAGCTCGACTCCCTCTCTCAGAAGCAACTCGAACATCTCGCTGAAAGATATGCGCTCCGAAGGATTTGTTACCAGTTCGCCGAACGGCCATCCCAAGATGAACAAAGCGCTGAGCCAGAGCTCGTTACGCAAAAGCAAAACTCAGCTAGTACAGGGTATCCCGCAGACAGCTGTATAAAATTACCATTCGCAGGTTTCTTATTTATTCGAGATAATGATGCGCGAAACACGGAGAATCCCTCTCCGTTAAAGACAAATGACGACGCGTGACGACTGAATTTTATTAATATTAGAAGGTTCAGCTAAATATTTCATCCGTCCATAAAAACGTTGTTGTATTTGTAGTGTACATATACATCGATATACAGTCACTCGCTCAACCGATCAAGTATCTTTTAATCGGAATAAATTTTTCAACGCTAGATTTACGGAGCACGAAAAAATATCTTACATTACTTTATAAAAGTAACGAGAATGCCTCTATCCAAATTTTTAGCCATTTCATTTATAATATATATCCAAAGAATAATTAAAGTAAATTAAATATATTAGAACGTGTCAAAACGTTGCGTCCCGTAGATCTAGTGTTAAAATTGAACCAAACGACTCGAGAGTTTTCGAGAAGCCGGAGGGATGATGTGCAAAGAAAATTTGTATGAAATTGCTCTATACAACTTATTCTGTTTTAAAGGGTATTTGATGAATTACGCGAGCCACTGCACTTACTTTATACCATTTTTATACCGATTTTAGTTTTATAAGGATCGACGTTGTGCCTTGTAGGATATACGGATAGCCTTTCGCGAGAGAGCAACACGTAATAGTAATATATTTTACAATAGCGTAAGCTACGGCACTTTACTGCAACGAAACGAATGCATTTTTCATGTACAAATATGTATAATTTGTACACAGCTACGTGCGTAGTATTATTACAGGACCCGCGTAGTTGTAGTCGAATCGATCTCATTCTCATCGTCAACACCGTTCATTTAGACGTATAAGTTTCAAGCGTCCAATAACAGGCACAATCGAATTATATACAATTATATATATATGTATACAGACGTTATTATACCGTGCGAGAGATTTATATATTTTTTAAGATTCACGAAGTACACGTTGCAAGTATTTGAATATCAAAGAACACCGTTGACTAAGTTTTTTACAGTTTATATCTTTATATAGATATAAGTTGATCGCGGCCACGTTCATTCTGCACATACTGTTTATCACGTGTCGCGATGTAAACGATTTTTTTCTGACATTAAACGAGGAAACATGGGACCGAAAAAGGCGGAAGTAATGATTGTCGTACATTCGCCGCTCTTCTCTTTAACAGTCTGGTTGTTCCTCGAAACAGAAACGTTCGGCGAGAGGGAAGGAGCGCGTAGACCGCGAGGAGCAGAGCAAATACAACTTCGATCCTCTTCGTCTGGAAGTGAAGTATCCTGGGACTGGGATATTGCTCTTGAAATGCCAAGAGCAACCTGTGCTTTTGGCAGCGGCCGCTGCTCTCTCCAAATACGGCAGCAAAGCCAAAGAGAATTTAGAAGTGTTGTTCGATCTCGACATCGTGGAGAGCGTGATCCCGTTGATCGAACACGAAGATCTATTTATTCGAAGGTTTCGTTTCATTCAATATTTTATTTCATTTTTATCAGTAGGATTACGGGACGTATTCTAATATTTTTAGTTTACGATTATTGAGATTGTAAAGATTGCATCTATGAGGAGTTATTCAATTTATTTCTTTGGGTATATGTATATTGTAAAAAAATGGCTAAAAACTTCGGTGGACACATTTTTGTTGTTTTTATGAAGTAATGTAAAATAGTCGATTTTATTACTCCGTAAACCTAGTGTTAATCGAGCCATTATTGAAAAGAACCGTTCATTTATTGTTTCAACACATTATGGGGAACATAAATAGATTCGCAGCGAAGCTATTGGCTGAAATGATACTCATTACCAACGTGCGCAACTTTCTACTGGAGACCAATTACTACATCACTTACTTCGTCAAAGTGCTGATCTCCGACAAGGACCTGTTCATGCAGGAATTTTCTTCCTGGATATTAGCGGAAATCTCGAGCGACCTGTTCGGCGCAGCACAGCTGTTGAAAATGTGTCCTAACCTGGACTTTCTGTTCGAAAAGTTTCAGTCGCCCGACCCGGACGTCAAAAAGAACAACTTGCAAATCCTGTACAACTTGTTACAAGACCCCGTCGGATCGAAAGCGGTCATGGAGACAAAGGTGTACTGGGATGAACAGTTAAACAGAGCATTTTTAACATTTCTCGAACGTGTCTGTTGCGTTCTTCGCTAACATGCTTCTTCCGTCCTTTCAGAACTTCAATTTGAACCTTGTGTACGGACTATTCGATTCACCCTATCTCCAGATCCAAAGGCTAGCCCTGAATGTAATAGCCGATATAGTGAACAGGAACCAAGATGAATGGCTGCAGGACCTTTTCAGGCGATCGAACGGTCTCCAGGCTTTGCTAAGGTTCCTAGATGTAAGACAGGATCGCGTGTGGTCCTGTAACACTTAAGAGGGCTACGTACACCTTCAAGCGTGATAACTAGGGTTAAATTTTTCAGAATTTTTATTCCCTGAAATGTCATTTTTAACCTCTTAAGCGCATATGCCGTATATCAGGGATGGGCATTTTTGTCTCAATTGAGACAAAATCGCCCCCACCCAATGATGCCAGAAATGTCAGCTTTTCGCGCATGCGTATTGCGACGCGCGCGGAATCCAGTAACGTACACGCGCCAAAAAAGAGAAACATTTAGATGGCGTGCCGGGACCTAGCACTGCCATAGACGAACTTGAAGATAACGGACGTTCTTTTTATTTACTTGTTTATTTATATAATTAGAAAATATATTTTTGTTATTTTGGATACTGGAAAGGTTCTTGGCAGTTTTCTTTTGTCTTGCAACAAATGTTGGTATTCTTTACAGATTCTGCCAAATAAAATAAAATTTTATATTATGTTATCCTATATATTCTGAACTTTTTTAGGTAAATATAGTATGTGAATGTTGAATGAAAAACATTATTTTTAAAACAGGGCCTCAAAGAACTCTCAAAAATTTGAAATTAGTACAGTACTGATGCCACGCGCGAATACGCATGCGCGAAAAGCTGACATTTCTGGCATCACTGCCCCCACCATAGCGCCCACTGTCCCCCACCAGCATCCGTCGTTACCATAGAGGAAGGAAGTGCTTCGCATGTTGCGGACAGTGCGCAGACGTCGCGCATGAGAGAGAGGTTGGTGGGAGAAGCAGGCGTTTGAGGGGCCCCTACCGTGCCCATCCCTAACGTATATATTCGTCATGACAACATGACTTTCATAGCCCATGCGCCACTTAAGAGTTTAATATTAAATGTGTGTATGCATATTAAAGTACATACTTTCGTGTATATGCACCGTAATTTTTGTGAAGGCTGTTCAGCGAAAAGGACGACAGCGGTAAACATCGTGACTTCTATAGCATTTATTCAAAAGTCTCACTCGGTTTAGAACGACGAGTGGCAAGATCTCCACGCGGAAGTACTTAGGATCCTTTGTTTGGCGTCCGATAACACAGCGACGGTGGAGCTGCTCCATGATATAGGCGGTATCAGTCAAATTCTGAAGTATATAGAGGACTCGGCGCATTCGAAACTCTTCATAGAAGCTCTGGACGTAGCGGTTCGCCTTGCCCACACACCTTTGGGTAGACAGGTGAAGGTTTCTCTGTTCAATGAAATCCCGAAGTCCTTGTATCGATCCTATTATTCTTCACTGGATGCTCGTTTGCTATGTAGGCGCTCTACACTCATGGTATCGTTAACCATTTATTGGCCACGCTCGAGGGCAGCGTAACAGAGAGCGTGTACGAGATCAGTTGCCACGGAATCGGCATGATGACCTTTCACACCGAAGCGGCCAAAGAAATGACCGCCAGCAATTGCATGAAAAATATTTTAGGTAGATGCTGGCTTGACTTTCTTGTGGCCACTTTCCTAAGAAGTACAACTTACCTATCCTAGATATACTAAAAAACGAATCGTTGAAGTGGTGTACCAGACAGGCAGCCATATTTGCTTTGAATCAGCTGCTCAAGTGCGACATAAAGAATTGCCAGGATTTCTTAGACATGCAGGGCCAGGTAGCTGTTTCGATTAGGTCTAGTCACGAATCATTTCTCTTTTAGAGGGTAGGCAAAGAATTAATAAACTAAATGAATGGCGGTTTCGCGCCCCTTCAGAATTATCTCGTATGGCTGATGAAACAACCTGTAGGGAAGATCCCCATAGATATTCTGATCGGAGCCATCGAAATCCTGACAACGATCGGGAGGAATCAGTCTTTACGCGGTGCTATTGTCAATGCGGAGACTCTGGACGTGATGTGCGCGTCCTTCGAGGTAAACAGTCGAATTGCAGACATGGTTATATTTTTTAAATCAGGAGAGTTCAAGGTCATTGGATCACCGATTTGATTGAAACTTGGTACATTTATAGATCTCGTTCTCCTGTTAAAGAATGTGTACCATTATTGGGGCAGATACCCAATAGTTTTTAAAATATTTGTAATGTTGTTTTCCGTACATTCTGATGGAATATTTCAAGACGAATACAATGACCTATTATTAAGGTCATTCAAGGTCAATCAAGGTCACCCAGTTTGAACACTTATACTAGTACTTTGAGACAATTTATTTTCTCTTGCAGTTAACCTAGAGTGACCTTGAATGACCTTGATAATAGGTCATTGTATTCGTCTTAAAATACTTAAAAAAACAGAGTTGGCCTTCATATCTTCTTGACACCTCCACCTATCAAAAAACTAGTAGCATCAGATTATGAGCTCTTCGATACCAAATAAGTTTGGCTTGAGGCATTTTCTTTTATCTCTAAAAACAAGCGAGTTATTCAGGTAGCTGGTTTTAAGTGTCTCACCCTGTATATTCGTTAACAAGAGAACGAGATCTGTAACTGTACAAAGTTTCAACAAAATCGGTGACCCCATGACCTTGCACTTTCATTGTAAGCGTTAGTGAAAGTCGTTTATCAATTTTTCAGCTGACATGTCCAAGGACGGTTGACTACAAAATCGCTTGCTGCAACGCTCTCTCTATCCTCTGCGTGGATAATATCGGAAGGTCCACATTCCTGAAGGTCCGCGGACCAAGCCGATTATATAATCTGTTATGCGACGTCAGCTCGGTTCCAACAAGAAACGCAGCCGCCCAACTCGTTCAATTGTTATGCGCGGATCCGGTTCTGGCCGATGCTTTCGTGGACGCCAGATATCTGAATTAGTAAGCGCACCCCCCCCCCCCCCCTCAGACCCTCGGTATTCGAGCGAGAGATTCGCGATCATTCTCGATGAAACCTAACCTATGAAAATGCCTGGGACAAAGCATGCTGAAGAACCGATCCACCGCGAGGATCGTGCCCTCCTGGAACACGTGCATCGACGCGCTCTTCGACTCCCATCTGCCGATCAAGTTCGCTTTCACCGGACGACTTTCGTTGCACGACATCACCCAGAATGGATTCTACGTTCTACGAAGAAACATCTGCCCGTAGGGCTTGATTCTTATAAAACCCTACGACCGGATTACTTGTTAACATCTCTATCAATGCTAGATTCTTTAGAGACCGCGGGCCAAATTTTAGTTCAAAAGAATTCTGAATTTTCTGACAATCGAACAAACGACGACAACATTTGGCTTCGACTAGGTGTGCCATCTGAATTTCATCTAAACTATTTGGCATGTGAAAAAATGATTGAAACGGAAGTTGTATGGTTTCGAGTGTTCCTCACAATAAGACTCGAGGTTACCTGTATGTCTCGATAAAAAAGCAAAATATAAAAAATATAGTTATTACATTGTATGCTACTCTTCAAAACCACACAACTTTCATTTCAATAATTATTTCATGTACAAAATAGTTTACATGTAAATCAGGTGGTAGAAGTAGTCTAACCCTCTCCCGAAATTTTGTAATTTGTAATTTGCACGTAAATAACTGACTAAAACAGTCAACCGACTGCTACGATAACAATTATGAAGTGCAGAGGTCTCCTTCTGAGTGGGAGTGGGAGTCATAAACAAAATTTAACTTTACCGTAAACTATTGGTCTTTAAAAAATGCATTCATTTAGTGTCGAATATATTTGACAAAAACAGGGAGAGGGTTAAGCAGCATCCAAATCAAATCAACTACCAGGTGCTGAGTAGATAAAAACTGGGTCAAAATGGACCCAGTATTGGGTTATTTAATTAAGATAACCTCAAACGACGTCAAGTAGTTCGGTCTGCTGTGAGAGCGCGATCTCTGAAATGGTCTCGACATCCGTATTGCAAACAGATTTCCAATATTGGACGACATCTTCCGGTTCAAGTTCTGTCCAGTGGAACCCATTTACGTGGTGAACTGCGTACGCCCCCACTCATCGGACTCCCAGGGAACATTGCGTCTTTCGATCGCGGAAGGTATGGTTGCCGATTCTGGCACGATCGATGCTCGTCAACGGTATTTGGTCTTGCAGAGGATCTCGGCTCCGGAGGCGTGGAGAAGGTGACGCGTCCTGCAGTGTTCCTGTCCACGCAGATAGAGGCTCTAGAGGCGGCGTCGAAGTTTAGTAATCTGCAATGCGATCCCTGTCTGCACGACTACGTGGAGCTGTTCAAGTGCAAGATCATCGCCGCTGAATCAAAACGCGTGTACGTATCATCGGTCGTATCATTTAGTCGTCGGTTTTACAAATACTATTTATTATTCTTCGAGAGCCATTGTACATCGTTCGCGCAGAGCATCCGAGACAAAGCCGGGATTGACAAATGTGAGCTACGTGGCGTCGCGCGCTCAAATGTTGGCGAAGTTTGTGGCCAAGCAAATGTCGGGGCCCGATCAATTCCTCCATTGCATCGACCATCAGCTGGAGATTCATTTGAGGGAGATCAAAGACACCATAGAGACCAGCGTGATACCGTTGGGTGTCTTGCGAATCGGTTCCTATCTCGAAAGGGCACTACTGTTTAAAGTAATCGCGGATAGGGTCTGTCTACCCGCTGCTTTGGTACGAGGAGAGTACGGGAAGGCTTGGATCGAAATAGCTGTGCCCGAAGTAATGCCCGAGATTTCTTGATTGGACGCGCCCGGTCAGCTGTACAGGATGTTCTATTTGAAAAATCCGACTCGGCAAGCGAAGCCTGACAGAAACTAGAACAGCCTGTACACTGTGCAACCAGTGTCGCCAGATCAACCCAAAACTGGGTTGAGTTTCCTCTCTTCCTTTTCCCCTTCCACTATTCCATTCCACTCCTGAGCACACTCCAACGACCCCCACTAAGACCGTAGACCCCGCGCAACGTGTTACATATTACTCTGGTCATCAGAGAGGTGGTAAATTGTATTCCCCTCGATTTCAGCGATCTGGCGACACTGAGTGCAACAGGCTTGTGCAACCGATTGCTCACGAGCTGTCGACACTCGAGACGCTGCACCCGCTACCACGCTCCGACTCGCACGAGCGCGTGAGGGGAATGCAAACTTGCCTTGCTAGCTAACAAGAGTATTATTGGGAGATGCGAAGAAGTCAAGGGGGTTCTCTCGCTCGGCACGCCTATCCCCAATCGGTTGCCCAGCTCTGCTATACAACGTATAAAAAGCTAATAAAATAACAACATTATAGACAAAAGAACAAGCCGAGGAGACGTCGTTCCAGCCTTACATAGAGGGGACCCCATTGTGTCCAGAGTTCCTGAAGTTGCAAGAGTTACAGCCGCACGGATACAAAGGGGACCCGGTGGCCGTTGATCGTGAACGAACGACGTTCCCGTCGAAGCTGCTCAAGCCGAATTTCATCGTCGACCTGATACACTCGCCCGGCGACCTGATTCCGATGAACAGTCGCCGGGCGATGCTGTATCGCGAGCAGGCGTCGGCTTGCGGACACGTGTGTCGTGACTGACGCAGAATCTCTACAAAATCAGTTGTTCTCATCCTTCACTCGCGCGCACTCTTTGGATCGTTGAAAATCGAGAAACACCTTGTAAAATTATCCCGCGGTAAAATGGAAGAATGCTGTTCAAAAGTCTGGTCTCGGTCATGGGATCTCCGTGTGTATGTCTCCGAGCTTGACCACCCCGAGGAAACTGTCGATGTCCTGGAGTATAGCGCCCCGCGGAGACTCCTCGATCTCTTTCAAGGACAGAGAATCGTTCTTCCTGAGGAGCGTCACCTGGGCCGAGAAACAGGACTGGTCGATCTTCGTGCCGGTTCTCGCCACCTGGAAGCGTGCGATTCAACAAATTGTTCCACGCTGACCGTGTCCCGGTCATTGCCAGGGAACGAGTTTCTCACTCACCGAGCACTGCAAAATGACGCGATTGTTCACCTCCAACCGGAACCCGGCCGCGTGGACTGTGTCCACGTAGTGAATCTGCGCGTAAACCAAATATAGCCCGTCACTCGGTATTATGAGACTCCCGTCCTCCTGCATGTTGAAATGTTGGTCCATTAGTGCCCCGCGCATCCAATCGGTGGCCCGCCACGCGGTGAATATTCTGTCCCTGTGACATTGTCCCACCGCCGTCAGGTTGCAATTCCTGCATCTGTGCCGGCAATCGCTCACACCTGGCAGCTTGCTATCAGCGCTATAGTGGGCGGCAAGGGCATGCCCGGACACCTGCAAATATCAATGGACCTTTAAATGATGCAACTGGCAGAAAGGGCTTCACATAAACCGCTCCAGCAACGTTAATTATATCTTTTTCGAAGCAAAACGAAATTATTTAGTTGCTGCAATATTTTACTGTAACAGAGTCAGACATCATTCGAATTGTTCCGAATAAATATTTATCTAAAATAGTTATTCGAATGAATTCTTTTTAGTTGAATATTTTATTCAGAGAATAATTATTTGTTATTCGTAACAAGATATTCTGTCTATTTAATCGAATATCTTATTCGAAAATCGATTGCAAAATTATTCGAATAGTAATGACTACCACGACAGTGAACGTGTAAACTTTTAGCAGTTTACCGGGGCAAGTCTACGTCCGCCTGTTGGTTGATTTCCCCGCGTACAGCGGTGCTTGTACAGTTTCATTAGCGAGCCTGGCGATGGCTATGCAAATACACCGATGTACACCGGGTTGCCGCAAACAGGCGGGTCGTGAAATCACCTTGCACGATTAGCCATCGTATCACGTACCTGCAAACCCTTCGCAGGCTCCATTGACTGCAGTTGATAGTTCTGAACATTCGAATCGTGTTGATTTTCCGCCGTGGAATGGGCAAAGTGTCTTTTGGACGAGTGCCTGGCCCTGAAAAAGAAAACACTATCTCACACGCTGAGATTTTACTCTGTAGCTACCAAAAAACGAGAGAACAGTTGCTTTGACGCGGATTCTTCAATTTTCCGCATAGTACACACCTCGATGAACACGTTGACTGCCGAGCAATTATCCCTCCACAGAAGCAAAGTAATTTAATCATTGAACTCTTTTTAGATCGTACAAATCCCAAGAACGTTCGGTTCATGCAACTGTATTATGAATAAAATTAATTCTTAACATCCAATCTTGCTATTTTCAGATTTTTCAATTAAAAGAATCGCGTCACCCACCTATGACCGTGGTAGTGAACGTGTTAAAAGAAGCGCGACCTTGAATCTAACGGTTAATCTTGCGAAAAGGTTACCCGCACCTGACGTGTCTCTTCCGGCTCGGTTTCTTCGGGGTCTCGTGCTCGTCGAGGTTGCGCTTCTGTTTCACAGCGGCTCTCCATTCCCGCAACCGGTCCAGCGTCTCTTTAGATCCTGGAACGTCTCTTTTCCGTTTGGTATTCAGTTTCGGTTGGTCCTGATGCTCTTCGGAAGACTTCTTTAGATCTTGCTCTTCCAGGTGATGATCTTTGTCCGTGTTCCTCCGACCACCGCTCCGACCATTCGTCTTCGGTTCCTGGCCGTGCTTGGCTTCGGCTTTGCGCACCGCCGTCAACAGTTTCATCATGGCTTTATCGGCGCTGGGAGTCTCCGGTGGAGTTGGCACCGGCGCGATGGTCGACGGGTAATCCGGGAAATCGGAAGGTCTGGCCCCGTAATTGGGCGGAGGGGGCAGGAAGAACGATCCAGCGTCTTTGCTGGTCGAAGAGGACGCGTGACGGTCCGACGAAGTTGTACTACTGTCGTCGTTGCCGATGTCGTAGGCGCTGTCGTAGTCGGCGTTTTCAATGTCTGCCTCCCCCGGATCGATGTCCTCATCATCCTCGTCGTCCTCGTCCTCGTCATCGTCGTCATCGTCGTCATCCTCGTCGCTCGGCTCGCCGGCGTACAGCTGCGCTCAGAATTATTTGCATCCGCATTTACGCTTTCTCTCCTCACATAAAAGTTAACGACACGAGCACAGCAATAACCTCGCTTCGATCTAGGATCTTCGAGGAGCCACTTCGATTCTAGAAATCTACTTTCGTCTCAATACGAGCCGCCCACTTGACGAATCGATCATCCTCATAAATTAAAAGATAGAAAACGCAGAGTACGTTGTGAAAGCTCTGTGTACTTTTCTTAGCAAGTACAATCGAGTGACTGACTAGTAGAAAGACGTGTATGTTACCGAGATGACATAGCTCTTCTGTAGTTCTTCAAGAATGGACTATAGTCTGCCCAACGAGACGAGGCAGTGAAGGTAAACTTAGCTTCTCGAGTGCAACAGAGTTGAAGTTACTTACACTCGTTGGACGGATTATAGAATAACATACAGACCGTCAGTGTTGGGATATGGTCCAACTTTTCTCGCGCATGCGCGACCAAAACAGTAACGTATCTATATCATGATGACGGGGTAGTGGAGCCCTAAGACAGTTATATTGGCGGGAAAATACCAGTGTTAATGGCGGGACGAGTGGAACGATACGAGTGACGAGTGTCCTGCGAGTTTTTGGTAAATTATTATTATTTATCAAATTATTATCATTTCTAATAATAAAATGTAATTTTGTTTTATGAATACTGGTAAGGTTTTGGCAATTTTCCTTACCCCAGCAATAAATGTTGGTATTCTTTAATTGTTTCTGCAAAATAAAATATTTTATGGTTTTATTATGTATTTTGCTTAGTTAGTTTAGCACTCCTCCCCTTTCCCATCCTCAAAATAAAGAATAAGTGTGAATTATATTATATTTTATATATATATAAATGTATATTAAATTTGAATATTTCATATACATGTACAGGTATATATACAAATAAACATGTTGTACATTCATTTTTCAGAATCAAATCATACCAATTTTTTAAAATTCTGCTGGGTGCTCAAGGTACCCCATTTTATCGAAAATCTTACTTTACTGAGGCCAAAACCTCCGCGCATGCGCGAGAAAAGTTGGACGATATCCCAACACTGCATACCGTCCGCCCATCAGGAGATGGCAGTGATTTTCGACAGTGGGATGCCTGAGGACTGCGAAACCCCACTCTTACGCTTACGTTCTGGCGGGAACGGTAGACATTGGCGCTCAGCGTCACCACATCTCTCTTTGCGCGCGATTCGGCCAATAGCGGTAGACGTGTAGCGGATAGAGGGAGATCACGTGGTACCTACAAGTTTCTCACTGCCATCTCCTGATGGACGGACGGTACTTCTTCCACTTTAGAAAGTGAACATTTCATTTACCACGCTAACCGATTCTCTCGTTGCTGCATTGAACAACGAATTATCTTCACGCCTTCCAGCGAACTTCATAAAACGTGCAACGTACGTCTTTCTTCTAGACATCTGTTCAATTATTATGGTGAAAGTTGGCTAATCGCTGTGGCCTGTGGACGGCTTGTACCTCATTTGATAGAATCTGTACTATCAGGACGAATTTGCAGTACGATCGATGTATGCTCGATTGCCAGAGGCTCTTCGAGCGAGGTATTAACTCTTTGCGGACGGGAAGTATGTTTAGCGTACTTATCGATAGTTCGAATGTACAATTTTCCTTGGGAAATGAAATGGTGTACTGAAAGCTACGCGTAAGAATTAATTGAAGCAGCAAGTGTTGTGTTTGGTAATTTGTTTGGTGTTATTTGAGAGTAATAATTTTTTAAAAAATGATTTTTAGTCACGGAGTAGCTATTTTACTTCGGCGACTGTCCGCAGACACGCGTCCGTAAAGAGTTAATGCATTCGGAAACGAACGAAGCCATTAAGATCGTTAAGATTTCGCGGGGAATTATATAATCGCTTCGGTGGACCGAACGAGCTGCGTTTTCTCGGCGATCGACGGGTCGTCGAACCGTTTAGGGAACCGACAAGAAACACGTGGCCCCTTGACCTATCACCGACCTTTCGTGTCACGCGTACCCAACTCGATAACCCGATTTCTCGTTTTGTTACACGTGATTCGGGCTCTAGCGTGTAATTAATATCGGAATACGCGACCACCGTCACGTTCGCCGCGTCGATCCGTTTCTCTCGTCCGCGATACGATACTCCCAAAGCGAGATAGGACGGTGTTCTGTGGTTTAACTGAAACGGTATACCACTGTTGGATGATCAACCCGCGATATCCGACAACGCACCGCGTTGTCTTAATGAGTAAGATGTTTTCGAATCACCTCCGAACCCTGAATCACAACGTCCAGGGTTCAGCTCTATCCTTGCCCTTTCCCTTCCGCTTTCTAGATAGAAGAACGCGTATTGCTAAATCTAAAGCATTCATCATTCAGACTGTAACTCCGAACTTCCACGCGGAAACTCTGACCAAATCGATACTTGCCGAGCACTGTACTTACAAAGTCTTCAATATCGTGTACTTTCGGAATAAATCTTAACCTCGAATAAACACATATATATATTTATATTAGTGAACATTCGAGTTAAAGTTCATTTTCATCCGGAATACAACACCACTGTTCTAAATAATCTCGTTACCTGAGAAATTATTAGCAAGAACAAATGTACACAAATCACAGAATGAATTATTCTCGTTTTCCATCGGGAATTTTATTGAAAGAACAAAGCTGACTAGGCTGCGGATTTTTATGCGAAATAAAAATCGTCTGCATTAATTACAAGATAAATAATTTTTCTGTTCTTTCTAAATTTATAATTTATGTCGCATCAACTACAAGGTTATTAGCGACATCATATGGAACATATATGAGTGGTTTACATTATTTGAAATTTATGTGAAATTGTGAGGGTTTAAAAATTTTTATTTAAAAAATTTAGTTTCATTCATACATTTTATGCATTTGTAACATTATTGAGTAGGTGTAATTTAAGACAGTAAAGACATTAGAAGAATTAAAAAATGCCATATTATTTCCAGCCTATTAAACATATTAATAAAGAAAATAACATTTTTATTTAACTCCAGTTTCAATTCAGTTAAAAAAATTTTGTTTTGCGTGAAGATCGACAGTTTATTAATAACATAGGTTTGTAGAAGGACTTATTTTTACTGTTTCGTATTCGATCTACTAATTTTCGTTATAAATGCATAAAATCCGCAGACTGAAGGTTCCAAAAGCGACGATCCCAGTATGGAACTCACCTGCTCCTCGAACGCCTTCAGCTCGTCCAAGAGATCCTGCTGGAGGAACCGATGCTTCAATGTCTCCACGTCCCGCTTCAACTCCTCGATCTGTCTCGCGTTCGTCAAAGAGCATCGCAGCTTCCATGTTTCCAGGCCCAAACAGAGAACGGCGATCGCGAGCGCGAGGACGCTCAGAACGGTGTGTCTTCGAGGACGGAACCACTGTTTGTTCAAGCCCTGCTCGAGCTCCGACTGCGAGATGCTCAGGTTCTCCCTCGAGAAGCTGAGGAACGAGCGCACCTCCTCTTTACCCCGGACGTCGTTCATCAGCTTCTGCTTCAGCTTCGCGACTCTGCTCTCCTCTTCCGGCAGCACGGAAGTCATCTTAATCTTTACAAGATTCCTGAAATTCACCCGAATATGTTCCTACCAAAATCTCGACTGACGGTAGTTGACACTATGGCAGACTCTTTACATCACATCCGGTAAGAACATGTTTTAAAATAAGTATACGGAAGATTAAGTCATCCAATGTCGTCTTCAGCCACCGAAAAACACTAAAAATCCTCTTCTTCGTATATACAGGTCTCGGGTGGATGGTAACTAACACTGTAGCCGACTCTTTACATCACATCCGGTAAGAACATGTTGTAAAATAAGTATACGGAAGATTAAGTCATCCAATGTCGTCTTCAGCCACCGAAAAACACTAAAAATCTTCTTCTTCGTATATACAGGTCTCGGGTGGATGGTAACTAACACTGTAGTCGACTCTTTACATCACACGCGGCAAAACCATGTTGAAAAGTAGGTAAATTTATCAAATGTTCTCCTCGATCAACTAAATGGTGAAGATCCTCTTCTCTGCACACACAGGACCAATTATGATACGGTAGCCGAATTTTTACATCGCACTTCGCAGAAGCATGTTAAAAGATAAGAAACGATGGGTCCACCTAGACACCGAAGATTCTGTTCTCTGATCGCTCACAAAGTCAGCCGAGCTTACAATTAGAAACGAGTGACGGAGCCACATTCCTCCGACATCGATGAACCGATTAGGCCGACGAAGACCACATGCTATCGGTCGCCGAGTTATTATCAACTGGCTTGGCCGCCGGAGAAACGATCCTCGTGCGTTCAGTCGCGTGTTCGCGTCTCGACGGCCTCTCCGCGATGACACAATCGCTAAATGCGCCGCGATAACGAGCACCGCATGCTTGCACTTTCTCCTTCCATCGGCGGTTCACTGTCATGGGACGAGCATCCCAGACCGCTAATCGTATCAACAGCGGATGAATCGCGGCGCAGCCAGGTATGCCCGTGAAAATGATCTGTCGCCTTAATGATTTGTCGCACGCCGCCGCCTGGTCCGACCCCACAGATCTCGAGATGCCGCGGGCCGCAAGGATCAAGACGTTAAATGTCCCGCATCCTCGACCTGGCCCTCTTTAAAACCAGTCCGGTGGGTTTTTTTCTTGGCCAGAAAAGGTCCAGAGAAGCAGGACCGCCGCCGAGAGAATATCGAAGATTCGACCCTTTCGACCCCCTTTGGACCCCCTCGGCCCCCTTGCCCACCGGAACCCTTCCTTCGCTTTTGTCTCCCCTACACGTCTTCTCGAACGGTCGCACAGCGTTTCGAGCACAGCATGCTAGCTGGACCGGACTCGAAATCTAACAGGCAAAAAAATTGCTAATCACTACTCCTCCTGAGAGAACCATCGCGAATCATGTTCTACGGCGCTCGATCTCTTTTGGAGCCAGTTCGGTGTGCAAGGACTTACCTTAATGTAATTACTGGACTACGGATTTTTATGCAAAATAAACAAAAATCGTCTGCGTTAATTTCTGCAGTCACAATAGGGCAGTATTTTTAAATTTTTTAAACGATTTTACTGTTTTGTATTTCATCTGCTAATTGTTTGCTGTAGATACGTAAAATCTCGCGGTCCAGTGATTACATGAAATTATTTTAAAAATCCCATTAGTTGCTCAATACGTAACCGAAGAAAAAAAAACATGAAAATACAGCCACAGCTAGCTCCTATCTCTCGGAACACTGTGGCCCCGGGGTCCCGCTCGTGACTTTCAACTTTCGTTTCTTATCTTGCCTTTGATATTTAACCGTGAATCTTTCCCAGTCGATTTTTGAGATTTGTCAGGACCCACCAGAAAATTTGGGGTCGTCGAGATGATTTGAATTTTTGGCGAGAAATCCTTGTAATCTGATGGTTACTGTTTGGTAAACAGATGCGGCACTATGCAGGTTGAGCGATAGAATGATCTGACTGGAACTGAATCGTAAAACAGTGGAACTTGCAAGCTCGTCCGTACAAGAAAGTAGCAACCAACGTGCTCGACAGACTCGGGCATACTGATCGTGAGTGACTCGGAAGCAGAAAACACGTTCGAGTTGATTACAGCAGCGCCTTCGTCCCTGGATCTCAGTGGCGTAGATCAGTGATCCATCGACGAGACGCAGCCTCCTCGACCGGTACAAAAGCCACCCACGATCGATAAAGCTCTCGGGATCGATGAGAAATTACATCGCTCTGATCCAGCTGATTAAAAGTCTTATCGATTCATCCACATCCTTATTTATGAATTAGATCCATAAATAACTAATATCTCAAGTCATAAAAAATTCGAGTAATTAAACAATCATAGCCATCCAAAGGTTAAATAAAAAAATTAGTGTGTGCTTAGACCACATGGCTGAAGTGAAACTTATTTCTTTAATATTTTTCGAATTTTTATTAACTCTATGACATTTAATTTTCTATGATTCTATTATTCAAACAATTGGCTTGAGATAGCGAAAACATGATATACATATTCTTGATTCAATTTTGTCTAAATGTTTTGCAAATACTGCATCGAGAGTTGCTCTTGATCTTGTTGTCGCTTCATTAGGATTATTTACCATTTCTTAATTTACTTCTAAAAAATTCTATTAATAATTTTGATTGTTCCGATGCAAAGTTCACGTTGAAATCTTCACTTAGCATCATCGGTATTTTATCATAATCTTTTTTAAGCTATGCCGAACCTTCAACCGTATATGCTAATAGAATAGAATTTCGTTTCGTCGTTTCATCGTGCCATCGCCAGATCGGTTTTACTCCTACCGCGTCGAGGTTTTACGCCTACCGCGTCGAGGTTTTACTAAATCGTTTCATCGTTTCACCGTTTCATCGTTTCACTGTTTCATCGCAGATTGGTTTTACTCCTACCGTGTCGAGGTGTTACGCCTACCGCGTCGAGGTTTTACGCCTACCGCGTCGAGATTTTACTACATCGTTTAATCGTTTCACTGTTTCATCGCAGATTGGTTTTACTGCTATCGCGTCGTGATTTTACGCCTAACGCGTCGAGGTTAAGCGCCTAACGCGCCTAAAGAAGTTTCACTTGAAAAATTAAGAAACGTATAGAACGATACGATAGGATCATAGAAGATATTTAATATTCGAACTCGAGTCCGCCGAGTTTCACGGAAGTCGAGCGTACCTATCGCAATTGAGGAGTGATGTATTAATTGCAAGAGAACAGTGTATATTTTTTCTAGGAATTTTTAATTTGAGTTTAATTGGGTTCTAGCGACCCGAACGAAACAAGCATATATCTTTTCATTTGCAACTTGGCGTCGCATCCGTCTCGTCACGAAGACGCTCGAACGCCCACTATTGGCCATATTTCTCTCAGAATGCACGCTTGTTCCAGGAATGGCTGCAACAACGTGGAATTGTATCGTGAACGAGGGACCCATGCCGGGGGACAACATCTCCAATTCCAAATTCCTTCGGAGCAAAGCGAATTTGATACACAACGGCTCCTGGAACCGTCGCGGCCGTGAGAACGCCCGTAACAACCTCTTCGAGAAATTTCGTCTCTCCTCGAAGATTATCTTGCAGGAAATTTGTGCTATAGCTTGTTTGTCGTCTTTGTTATACTGTTACCAAACTTCTAATTACAAGATATAAGATACCAAAGTTGCTTTGTTATTGTAGAATCTAAGCTATAAACGTTATTAGATCGTTGGTTGTGCAATGTTTATAGACTTTTCTACTTTCCACAGATTGATATACCATCTGGGGATAAGGATGAGGTAATGTCAGCGGGGATCGAGCACTTATTGGACGTTTAATATAACATTTTAAATTGAAAAGGAGTACTGCCGCGTAATTGTACAGTAATTAATTTGTCTGAGTGGGCCTTCTCGCTAGTTCGCATAAAACCGGCTGCATACTGCATACTACGTGGAAACGAACCTCGGAATTATCAATTCGTAGAAGAGTTCACGAATGTCGGATGCCTAAGCTTTCGCAATCGTGTTATCGGGAATTCTACAATTGTGAGTGTAATTAGCCACCGTGCGACCACCGCAGCGCACGTGTGCCATTAGCACTGCAATTGAGTCTTCCCGCGTAGGAAGACGAAAATTCGTGATCTGGATCAATTTACTGGTTCAACGAGCCGAAACATACTGCCAATTGCCTCATACGGTCTTTCTCCTTCTTTTGTCTGATCTGCCCACTCGTTCCTTCCACGTCTTTCTTGCGGTTACAGTGTACATACCGAGAAAACGATTTTAATACTTCATGTTCGGACGCAACGGATTCTACAGGTTTTTAAAGGCGATTCAGCATTAACGAAAATCCTTTGAAAGTTGATACGATTTGTAAATGTACGGTATGAATGTATTGGAACCCGGAAGTTGGTCAATTGTTTATATACGAAAGAATCCAGCATGTTTATTTTGAATGAGAATTTAGAAGTTACGAAAGTAGCTCCCACGTTTGGGAATGGATGATATACCCAACTTCCGGCGACGCGATATATGTATTACGAGCAGTAACCAGCGTCAATTGTTTTCTCGCGTATGTAAACGATTATTCTAACTGACTGCACTTGAAACAACCACTTTCCTTCAATAGGATAATAAGGAATCAGATCTACATAAATAGATTTGTGGATCTGCGATACGCGTACCGTGGATCGTGGGTGTTTCAGCATAGATCGACACGACACCGAATCGATGATCAGCGAGCTCTCCTCGGCTAAATATAGCGCCTCAATTGACCAGGGGTTAGGAGTCAAATTCCCGTTTTAGGTGTCATATTATGTTGCCTGTACTCGGCGCTTCCTTTCTCTTCCCCATCCTAGCTGCAATAAACTAATGATCAAGCATCTCAGTATTTTTATAGAATATCAAACAACAAAAGTCGTCGCCGGTGCACGACTATGGAAACTTGACGCTCGAATGCAAGTCACTACTGGAAAATCAAGTATAACGTTCTCGGAAACGGAGCACGACCAGAGAACAAGAAAAACATGAAACTGTTAAGTAACCGGTCAACATGTCGGCTTGTTTTAATGTCAGAAGCGCCTCTGGCAGCATGAACATGGGACATGAAGAGAATCGTAAGTATAGTATTGTTATGACAATATGAGTTGTATGTATTAGCAGTATGTTACGTGCATTCTTCCAGCTTTAATTTGAGTCTTTTAAATGTTAACAATCTTAACAGAAAAGTAATATAATTGATTTTAATCGAGAACAAATGATTCTTGCCATTTGTGCCATAAGAAGCAACGCAAAATCTAGCACGAATCATTTACTCCGTTTAGGGGTTCGTACAGCGTCATTACGTGTAGTAGCAAAACGCTGAAACTGGTAGCCAAACGTTATCGACAGAGCAGACAACATCGAAAGACAGTGGCGCCTCTTGTGGCGAAATTTGGAACTCAATTCAGGAGTCCGTACAGCGCCATTACACGTAGTGGCAAAACGCTGAAACTTCTAGCCAAATGTTACCGACAATCGATCGCAGGACTTCGACTAGAAGTTTCAGCGTTTTGCCACTACGTGTAATGGCGCTGTACGGACCCCTGAACGGAGCAAATGATTCTTGCCGGATTTTGCGTTTTCTCTTATGGCAAGAACGGCAAGAATCACTTGCACTCAATAAAAAATAAGTTTTTGATGCTTTCCCATTAGGATTTTTTCCGTTGTGAGGTCTCAAATTAAGGTTGGATAAATACGCTTTATGATGGACCCACTTAGAATTGTTCCTAAATTCAAAATCGTATCGAAAATCAATAAGTTCCGATCGACAGCTCTGAGAACCATGATTGGGTTTTAAGGGGTAACTTCGAATCGATTTTAAATCCATTTCAAGCGGGGGTTTATTAGCTTTTAAGAGCTTAAATGAAAGCTGGAAGAATGCTTTTTGTGATAGATGCACCGTGATTTGAAAGTAATTACGGGGACGTATTGGAAATCTAGAAATACTCTGGTGATATCATGCAGTTGTATTGATGTATCTATGAAGGCGTACTTATGGACGCAAGCGCACAAAAAATTGCCTACTGAAAAATGCTGAAGTTTTTCCTGTGTAATAATGCTCTGTGACTCATGTTATGACAAGTAACGCTTTTGCAGTAATAAACCGTTAGCCAATAAGAGCAAAAACAAAATAACTCCATCTACTCTCCAGTGAATGAACAATACAAAGCATTTATTGTATATTCATTCCGATAAATTGTTTGTTGGAATTGGTACCAGTATCTGCGATCGTGTACATTTTTCTTTAGCATTTTCTTTCCATTTATTTATTAACGCATTTATAATTATGCAGTTATCTATGGAAGTAAGATAACGTCGGTCGAAAAATAAAGAACTTCACTGAATTACAATGTAAATATATGTAGTTAGCTGTACTGTATACAAAACATTTCGTAGTACACACATTAAAGGGGAAACCTGTCTTTTTGACATTAGATTGAATATTATATTGGATTTATAATATCCTGTCACGAGATGTTCAGAATTATTGAATATTTCAATATATTTGTGTAACTTGAGAGGTTCATACTTCCGATGTGTCATTGTCGAGTGTCAATTTAATATTGACATAATCTTCAATACGTCAAAAGAGTGCGTAATAATTCCGCGAAAATGGTACCGACCTTTTCTGGAGACTCCGACCCCTGGTAAAAATCGTGATTTATGCAACAATAGATTTTTTCCTGAATCATTTAATCAATGTCTTATTTGTAAACAGGTTAGCGGAGTACGATGCCTGCGAGGAACTGTTTAGGGCCATCATGGAACAACTTACGGCCCGTAATAAATATCCAAAGGCTTCGAATACGTACGGGAGCTTGTCTTCTAGTGTACGAATCCTTCTGAAAAAGTACAGCAAAGATGTTCGACAGCTTATAAGTAAAGTGGATCAAGCGTTAATGTCCAAAACTATGTATCCTTTTCTCCTATGCTCGACGCACGTTTCCATTGATTCTGTCTTATGTAAATGCATTCCTTAAAATACAGATAAATAGAACTCTCGAAGAAGCAGAACGGAGAACTCGTCAGATAGAAGTACTACAAAGTAAAGTCGTACAATTGCAGTCTCGCACCAACTTGTTTGCACCAACAGTATCAGCATTTGCAGATGGAGGCACAACTTCTTGGGCAGCCGACGACGACGACGATGAGAAGCTCATAGACATAGAAGTATCGGTTACCGATCTTAGAGCTCAACAGGAAAGGATTTTACGAGGTACAACTATGGTACCTATATTCTTTTACTCAGTTCAGTTCAACAGGAATTTCATGTTAATATATTCCAGAACAAGACAAGGGATTAGAAGAATTATGTAAAGTCATCGCAAGGCAAAAGGAAATAGGACAAAACATGAGTAACGAAGTAGAACATCAAAATGGTATATTAAATCGAAATTCATTCTTACTGTAAATGAGAAGACGCGAGAAGATTCGCTTAACAATTTATTTTTTTACGTAGAAATAATCGACAATTTAGCTGATCATATGGATACAACCGATCAATCGTTGATTAATAAAACGCAACAAGTTCGAAATATCAGTTCCAAGGATCGCACCTGTGGCTATTGGATGGTAATAATTCTTCTGTTCGTTTCTATCATCATCGTGTCTCTAGTTTAACCGAAGAAACGCGTAATTTTAATTTGAAAAAATTCCGTTGTATGTAAACTTCAACGTGCATTTGAATTGTACAGACTTTTAAGCATATGAATGATAAACATTCTGTAAATACATGTAAAAATCTTTTACAATTAAAGAAGTTTTTATCCTTTCTAGTATTTACTAGTTTAGAAACATTACTTCTATTTAAGACACAATGTACCGCAAAGAGTTATTGTAAGTAACTGAACACTGTAAACATAAAAAGTTGTATATTGTGTTATGATTAAATAAACTTGAACAATGAAAGACAGAGCTTTTACAATATTCATATTTGTATAAATTACATTTCTCGATTCATTGTATAAAGAAGAAAACTAAGTTTCTTATACTATTATATCCTTAAGATATCCTAAATTCTGTTATTGCTTTTTTTCGTTAGATTCTAACATTCTAGCTTTAACATCTAATCCCATATTTATCAAAAGTGCTTTTGGATTAGGATCTCTGCCTCTGAACTGTCGGAAAATCTCGCTCGTTGGTTGACTTCCTCCTAAGGCCATAAACGTTGCACGGTATCTGTTACCGAGTTCTTGTATCGTTTTCTCCTTTAAATTTTTCGATGACTTCTCTTCGAAAACATTGAATAAATCGGCAGCAACCATTTGCGACCAAATAGTGCTGTAACAAAAATGATTTTGATTTCACGATTTTTAAACTTTTTACACACAACGCATACATTTCACGGTTCCCATGTCTTACCTGTAATAAGCAGCTGCGAAATCTCCGCTAAAAATAGTATCGAACGAACAGATATGACAATCCACTTTGTGCTGGGGTACAACAAAATGTTTGCTCCAAATGCGATTCATTATATCATTCCAAAAAACGTCGCTAAAAATAAAAAAAAAAATGATTCGATGCATTATCATTTACTATTGTCTCGGAGAATCTTACCTAGAATGCATCTCCAAATCCATTCGCGATAAATACAGTTCTTTACATAAATTGAAACCAGCTAAATGCGATTTTGAACTTCTTAACGTTTCAATCATCTCTGCGGGCAACGGTTTTCCCGTATCGGTGTGAGAGGAGATTTGTTGCAAGATCGATGGTTCGTACAACCTGCGACAATAATCGTAATGTTACATGTAAAGAACAGCATTATAAATGAATCGAGTGAATTGCAATGTACCAGTTCTCAAAGAAGAAGTCAGAGATAAATGCTGCGTCCCATTCTACATTCGAATGTCCAGATATTTCGGAGTACTCCACTTTTGTACATATATGTTGCAACATGTGCCCGAACTAGATAACAAAATTTCAAGTTACAAACAAATGCGCCGGAAAAAGCAATTATCGTTTTTATAAAGAAAACAAATTACCTTTCGGAAAAGCTCTTTAACATCTTTAAAGGACAATAAAGAAGGCTTTTCTCCGAATGGCGATTGGAAGTAAAAAATCAAAGCAACCAATGGTTTCGTTTCACTTGCTTTGCTTTTATTTTTCAGGGGCACCATGTAACCGGAATCATTTCTCACTTTCTCGTCGTTCCTTACATAAGGATCTAAATAAAAGCTTCCTATGGGCGTGGTACTCGATTCGGTTAGATCATAGACATCGAAAAATCGGACATCGTTATGCCAAACGTCTGGTTTTTTGACTTCGATAATCTTTATACTGAATAACATTTCGATAAATTCAAATATACCAGATAATACTTTCGGCAGTGGGAAATATTGTTTAACATCTTCTTCTTTGAACCTATAAATCGAACAAGCATGAAACAATATTACAATCAAGATTTTTTATTGTGCATAGATAAAGCTCACTTCTCTATTACTTTTGTCGGCTAAGTTGCTGTTTCTTGCTCCAGAACGCTATGTCCCATTGTTGAAGCGATCTCTCGCAAGTGTTTGCTTTCGCAAATTCAGTTAATTCCTTGAATTCGATTTCTTGGGCAGGACGGGCTGTGTGCAAAGAAAGATTCGAATATTGTTCGCTAATTCCTTTCCATGGACGATCACGAAAATTTTACCTGTTTCCAATAAAGTGTCTAATGTATGATAAACATTCTCTACATTTCCAGCCATTTTGGTTTCCATACTTAAATCGACATATGTTTTATATCCTAGTAATTGCGCCCGTCTCTTCCTTTGATATCGGATCTCTTCCAGCACAGTACTATTTTGTACTGATCTGTCTTGCAATATTGATGCTTTAGTAACATCTGCTTCCCAAACTTTCCATCTCAATGAATGATCAGGACAATATTCTAGTTAGCGTGCAACAATAAACATAGTTACAAATTATAGTGTAGCAAGTATAATTGCAAAATCTCTCTTTGGCTAACATTTAAAATATGTTTATTGCATCACAGTACCCATGAATGGTTTCATAATAGCAGGATTTAGTGTCACGGTCCAAGGACCAACACCGTATTGTGTTTCATCTGATACCATAGATTTTAGAAGCTCTTCTGGAAAATCTCTCACAGTTGAAGCATCTTTTATTACATATTTGAACTGACTGGCCGCTACCTACAGAAGAGGACATTGATATTTATACTATGTTACTTTAATACTCTAAGGTGCATAACTTAAAAATACCACCTACAATTTCGAATGTTTGTAGATGTTGTTAAACACTGTAGGCGTCTACCAACCTGCAACTTTTGTGAAAATTCCTTTCTTTTTCTGAGTAACGCGTACGTCAACTCCGAGAGTATGTCTCTGTCTCTGTTGCTCAGGTCTAATCCATTTAGCTTACCCTCCAATACAATTTTATTTAACACCATTCTTTGTTCTGAGCTCAACTTAGCATCTGTATTATTAATGATGCTTTGGCATGCCTCGTAAATCGGCACGTTTACATTTCGACTAGCTAAAGCTCTCTTGGCGCGTTCGTGAATACCTATATAACATTCTGTGGGCATTACACTCTGATTACCGAGATACAATATTTTCGCGATGCCCCATGTAATGTGCAGCGACGTGTACATTTGTTCTATAGGATTCAAGACATTTTTGAACAGTGTCTCTCCGGTAACATTCTCCTCATCTGAAAGAAAATTTGTTTATTACGCAACACGAACTACTACAATGTAGTGTACGCAAAAAGGCACCAGAAAATATTGAAATAAAATTACTTCTTAGCTCCTCCCCTATGGATTTTATTTCATTTTCGAAATCTAAAGCTTGTTTTCCAATTACGGCTATACATTTCTCTACTGTGATGGTATCGAATCCCGGATTTTTGTCTTCTTTCAACAAGGGATCTTTTCCTGGTAAATCATCACCGATTTCTGGAACGCTACATTCGAAAACGATGAAATAATTCAGCAGAATATTTTTTAATATTTCTATATTATATTTGTGAAGGATAGGTTCTACGAAATAACCCCTATTTAGAACGAGATACTGGTGACAATACGTACAGTACTAAATAACTATTGCGTTTTGGAATTTTCAAGGAAGAACAGCTAGACAATATAGCCCTTTTCCCGTAGAACGAGATTATTTTTGCATTTTTTAAAAACATCGTGCCTCTATGGGTTTTCAAGTTGCATTTTCCGGGCAACCACGGGCAACTGCAACTGTCCACAAGATTACTTCGTCATGAATTATACCGTGCAGTATAGAGTCACAAAGTTACTTATATTCTGTGATATAGGTGGGAGAAATTCTCACGATAATCTCCTCGAGACGATTTGCTCGAGCACATCGTACATATTTACATGCATTTTATGGAGTAGATTTGATTTTGTATCCTAATCGCATCGTTCGTGGTTCAACTGGTTTACCGTTCGTTCTACATTGTAACGAAAACAATGGGAAAAATTAACGATTGAGGAACGACACTCGTACGGAGATGCACGACGTAATATGTGATCGATGCGTTATAGCGGACTACTAGCGGAAACGCGAGAAAAAATAAAAGTACGCCATATTTGTTTTTGAAGCAACTCATCCCGTGTCCAATTTACTTACGATAATGAGGAAAAAATATCGGTTCAGAAACAAGTTAAAACACGTGGATCTGTTCGAGCTTTGAAACTCCAAACAACGTGTACAATAATTGAAAGGAGGGTATGCAGTAGTCCCAATCGGAGTAATTGACGTGCCTTCAAGATTTTGGCTGCACCACATAAACAGAAAACATATTATGATTCGCTGTTTATGTGTGTAATGTTAGTGCCTATGCTTATTGCCTATTATGCAAATAAAATTCTATGATAAAATGGCGAAGAACGATGGTTCATTGATCCTTTGTGCGAACACGGCGCAAGAGAATGAGAGAATGCTACACGAGTCTTGCCGTCTGCTTCAAGTGAGTATTGTATCTTAAGTGTACAAATATTAAAGGTAAAAATGCTATAAATCTATGATCAATTTTTTAGATGGACACTAAATGCAAGGAAGATTTTGAAAAATTGTTTATCAAACTCAATTCTAACTGTCAACAGAAAGCGGCTAAAGACGAAATGCAAGCAGCTTCTTGGAGTAACAAACATGTAAGAACCAAATCTAACTGTTCTGTTTTTATTCTTTCACCAACTAATTCTATCTTCATCTTTCTTGTTAGGTTATGAATTACACGTACGGACCGATCCCAGAGTTTCCACCTGGCTCTTGGTGGGGTATCCGTATGGACTGTTCTCGGGACCGTGTTCACGATCCTTTCGACAAAAATATCCAGATCGGACCGTTCGGAGTTACTTCGTTTTGCACCTCCAGTGTTACCTCCAACGAAGACATTGATCTTGGTAATTTTCTCATTCTTACGGGTCAAAGGTATCTCGGCGAGAAGTCTGACATGGACCCGTTAATTAAAAATTACGAGAATCAAATACCAGTGAGATTGATCAGGAGTTACAATCTGTTGAACGAGTTTGCTCCGAAAACGGGTTACAGATACGACGGTCTGTATATTGTGGCGAACTTTTGGATAGGAGTGAATTCAGACTCTACGAAACATTACAAATTCGCTTTGTTACGTCTAACCAATCAAGATCCACCAACCTGGGGTATCAAGCAGTCTACTCCAACGACTGTATCTCTCCAAAACAACTGCGAAAGCTCTACGAGCCCGTACGAGTTTAAAAGATACTTGCACAATTCTGAACAGGTGCAAAAGGGGAGACTCGACAAGGCAAGCGGATCTTTGCAGTCCCCGAATTTCGAGAGCAATAAATTCGACGAGAGGGAACGAGGTGCTTCTGAAAGTGCAATAGTAACACGACACGTGTTTAAGAAAGGGACTGTGGACTGTACGTTTAACACAGCCAGCATGTCCGTTATGTGTGAGAACAAGTCGCTAACTCATATTGGTGCGCAAGGATCCAAAGCCCACAACACGAACATCTCGATACGTACAGGGCTTTACGATTCGTCGCATAGTACGCAACACGACGTCAAGAGGAATACTTTATCGTCGTTTTGTAGAACCGTTAAACCGCTTAATCTACCTAGATCTAATCCACAAACGGAAACCGTAAATTTATCCAGTAAGGATAAGAACAGAAGTTTAGATGGAAAGGTACAAACGATTGGAGCGAATGAATTTCCTAAGCGTGTGGATTATATTTCGCCTAATACAGTAAAGTCGGATAATACATTGAAAATAAAGTTAACTAAAGATACGAGCACAACAATGTGCTGTAGTCCCACGGACGTAAGTTTAAATTCTTGTTACAAACGCGAGAGCAACGTCGGCGAGACGTACGAAGACGCGACGAATAATTCGATAGGGGTACAAGAGAGCGATTCGTCCGATGAGCCCAGTAATATATTAAACTTGAAAAATTGTTTGTACAGGGACGACAATTCGACGGCCATAGTTGCGCCGAAAGAGTCGCAAGAATTACAATCGTTGGACTCTTTGGACACATTGACGCCGGATAAAATTCTACACTTGATCAACAACAAGTGTCATCCTTTATCGAAGCTGCTCATGGGCAACATGATAGGACTAACATCGGAACAGTCTGTCGCATTGAAACCGCACGACTTGTCGATAATTCAGCCAGAGAACAAGAGCACAGTCAGAACACAGAAAAACGTTATGGAAGAAACGAAAGCAAAGAAGACTAGCTCGGGCGATTTGCCCGCGGCAAGATATTACAAATTCAGGCGACACAGAAGATTATCTAGAAAAATGATGAACGGAGAATTGCAGAAGAGGTCTGTGCAGTCTTCGAATATTTTGGAGCAAAGCGTAATTGGTTTCAACGCGTGCAACGGTTCGAATATGTCGCAAGTGGAGGAGGAGGAGGAGGAGGAAGAAAATTTGCATTCGAACGGCCACAGCAAGCACGTAAAAAGTAAAATGGCGAAACAGAAGAAGATTAATTGTCTGCAAGAGTCGTCGAAAAGTATGAAGAAGAACATAGGAACGAGAAACGAGATGAGGACGCGTCTGAGAACAGTGAAAGCGATCAAATCGTCGATGAAAAAGCACATAAACAAAAAACAGAGACGAGAGATTGCGAATTTATTAATAGATGCGAAAATTGGTCCGAAAATACGTGGCCCGCGGAACAGAAGGCTACGGTGTATCAGCAACACGTATTCGAAGCACTCGTGCGAACGATTCGGAGGTAAAATCTGTACGTTAAACAAATGTCAAATTAACCCCGAGATATCCGGGCAACAAGCTAATTTCAAAACTCGCAGCAGACTGATTAAAATTGGGGGCTGTAAACGCATTAGGAATAAGCCGGGGGTTGGTATTCAAAAGTCCGAGGCGTTGAAAGAGAATCGGATACACAAGAATCTTACTGTACCTGGGAAAGTAACTAAACACGACGTCGACGATAAGATTGTAAATAATAGTAGTATCGACGTGGGGGGCGACAACAAGAAATCAAAGATCGCGAAGAACAGCGAAACGTCCATGGTCGTGAACCGGAAACGAAAATTGATGCAGCCGATTCCTACGAAACTAAAAACCGCTAAATCCGAGGAAGCAGCGAACGAAGTTTCGAAACCGTGTAAAACGGACGCGGTTACCCAATGTTCGTTGATCAAGGAACCGTTGATGAGGAACCTGAAGTTGTACGACTTCGGCCAGAAATGTAATCGGAATGGGCAGTACACTTTTATCAAGATAGAATACGGCGAAAGCAAAGATGTGAAATCTGAGACGTGCGAAGCTGCCAGATCAGATAACGAGAAGAGAAGGTATAAATGTGTACAGCCTGTATGCAATACGTCGACGATTAATAATATTTTGAACGTAAGGGAACAGAATAAAGTTTCGATGAAACGAGTGTCCGCATTTGTACCTGTTAACGCTTTAGATAGCGACTTGAAGATTGCTCGTCTCCGATCGATAGGCTTTAAACCGATACCCAACGAAGGCGCGAAAAACGACTCTAATCAAAGCAAAGGAAGCTCCTCGGGAACGTTCATCAGCAAAGTGTTGAGACAAAATGTTGCCGAGAAGTATAATAAATACACTAACGAGGAGAATGATATAGTGGTGTACATGGACGACGAGTTACAATATCAGGATATCGAGGACGAGGACAACAATTTATGCGCTAAACGCAAACCGTTGAAAACGGAGAGTTGTGGTTCTAGCAACGATGACAAAGAAGGAGAATCGTCCGACGATCACGGAGTGTCGTTAGAACAAGATTTAGAATCACCGTGGCACGGCTGGAAGAAAGTTGTAACGAATACAGATACGTATTGGATTGGTTGGTAAAAGAAACGAAACCTCGATATATCAAATGATTTGTAATTTTCTGTATTATTCTATTGCGACAAGAAATTTCGGTATGTATACATGTATATAGATATATATGGACGAGTGTGTCGATATATGTATACATATACGTACACATAAATATATATTTTTTTTCCGCCAAAAGAAAGGCTGTTGATATAATACTAAGTTATTTTTTCACTGATAGTTGTACCTATTCGATGGAATTACAATGTAATTATAGATAATACTTTTTGTAGAATAAAAATGAAACTTGGATCTTTTTGGAATGGATTTGCATTCTCTGATTGAATTTATTGTTACGTCTTTTACTATGTGTTTTCACTAATAAGAGAGTTAGAATGTAATTAGTAAGACGCTAATAATTAATAGTACAAAGTATAGCGATTTACTTTTAACAAATGAACTTTATTGTTATTTCGTGGAACAGAATAATATATTCGTTCCACAAATATAATTTATGTATACAGAAATATTTCTATTGTACAGAAAATAAAGTTGAATTAAGACCGAAGCTGATTCTCGTTCCTTGGAGACCGTTCCACAGAAGATAAAGTATAGAACATCGAACATCAAATACTTATATATTAGAATAAAATAAATACATTGAAGGAAAAAATCTTTAATTTTTGCATTCTTAAATACATTCTATTGTAACGATATATACACTGATTAATTCTTTAATCTAGGACGCAAAGATTTTTGTGGCTCAGATATATATTTATTTTTTTTTTTCTCCGGACGCGTGCAAGAATCAGAAGTATCTTTCCCGGTGTATATCCCAATGAAATTAGTGTTCTCCGACGGCAAAATTACATTGATCTCCATTCAGATTAGGAATATCGATGTAAATACGTATACGCGATGTTAGATCAGAGTGTAAAAATATCAATTAACTACGGTAAATAATGCGGCAACGTATTTGTGAGTATTCAGATATTAAGTACTGTACAATCCTCCCCCTTTTAAGAAACGTAAACCGTTCCGTGAAACAAAGAATAGTTGTATTATTATAGTAGAGCCACCTCTATAGGTAACACTGCCTTAAATATGTTCAGCATATTAAAATAAATATCTTCTATGCTATGTTTACATGATGTAACGTAATACATGTATTAACATGGATGTAACATTATGGAACTATTACAGCATGATGGAATCGTTTCCCTTCACATCACGCACAATGTCTTTCTTTTTATCTATCTGTTGTTTGTCTGTTTTTTTCTTTTTTTTTTTTTTTTTCGTGAGCGAGTTAAGTTCCTACCTAATGATGTACAATCAATTTTCAATGGTGTATGTTGCGTTTCCTCGAGACCGGATTCATTTTTGTAATTTCACGAAAGTCCAACGTAAGAGAGTGTGGCGCGTTCGCATTCGGTTTTCAGTTTTTCTCTCTTGTAAATGCGATTCTCAGTTCCGTTACTCTTTCTTTTTCCATTTTACTTGTTTTCATCTCTGTGAAACTTATTGGAACTCATCGTCGCTGCTCAACAGCATTGTTTTCTCGTTATAATTTTGCGAGATAGTCGCAACACGTTGGTGAGAAGTGTGTCGTCTTTGCGGCGGCGGAATTGGCATATTCTGCGGATCGTCTGGATCAAAGCTGGATATCCGCATACCACGTTGTCCTTTGGGTGCTCCTGATTGTTACATTACATCACGTATGTATTATCGCCGGCAAAACCGTGACTAATGGATACATCGATCACTCAGCGAATTAGCAAAACAATCATGCGTGAATTTATCCTGTCTCTCTAGGCTGCATCAATGCACGAGATTATATGCATAATATCTTTTTGTCATTTTTTTTGTTTTGTTTCTTTTTTTTTTCGTATGCAATCGGACAAAATTTTAGTGTACACACTGCGTGATATACTACAGCATTTTTATTCTTATAACATCATTACAATGAACGTACGCGTAACACAATGCTACTAATCGAACATGCATATGCAATAGAATATTTTAAGTTGAATTTTCGAATTCTGGTAGAAATCATCAAAAAGGCATAAATAATAGACACGAGGAAGACAGAATGAAAAATGTAATACTAAATGAGTAATACTAGAAATTAAACACGGTCGATCATGTTCGCATGCCAATCTTCTTTCCAAAATACAAATCAAGGCATTACAAGATAATACTTTGTTATTCGATTACTCCTCGTCTATCGTTTAAAATGATATTTAATTGCAATATACTGCCGACATTGTTATTTCTCTTTTGCGTTTATTAAAAAAAGCAAAAATTTACTTATGAAATTACACTGTACTCTAAGTGCTCCTGTGTTAAGTGCTTAGTTTCTATTGTACAGTAGATTTCGTTAAATTCAAAATGAAGGAATCATATGCCTATGTATTATATGTATGTGTGTGTGTGTGTGTGTGTATGCATATAAGTATATACGTATACAGATTTTTAATATAAACCTTAAATCATAATTTGAGCAGAGAACTCTTTGCCCACCCTGCAACTTCATTTAAACTTAAAACATCAAGTAAATCTGTAATATTAGTTTTAAGAAACTATAGTTAGAGCGTTAAGAATTTTTCAATCTTCGTTTAAACTGTATAAATGCCTGACGTCCAATTTCTTGTAATTAAAAAACTGATGCCTCTCACTCTCATAGCTTTTCATACGGCAAGTTGGTATTAACGTCTGAAAAATAATAAAAAGGAAGTGCCTTCAAAGAATTTATCCCTAACTGGCACGTGTAAACTGATATTACAGCAGAAATAATTTTTTCTCTTATAGAATCGCCTCGTCGCAATTTCCTCGTAATTCGTAACTATTGGTAATCTTTTAAATTAGAACTATACAGCAGTCAGCAGTGAACTATACTCGAAATCGTTCACTTTGTTTAAATCCGGATGAAACATTCGTAAGAGTTGTTAAATGTTAGAATTCAATCTTTCTGCCTCTCTTCAATCAATATTTGAGGAGTATAAAGAAATTTAACGAAAATATACAAATGTACAAAATGAAATATATAGATGATTTTAAATTTTATCATTCGCTACGTCATGCTATATGAAAATATACCAATTAAGAAACATAAAGTATTAAAAAGAATCTCAAAGGCAATATTCGTTAAAACAGACATCTTGCAAAAAAAAAAGTTAATCATACATACCGGAACTGTACTGGGTGTATTGTTGATACTGTGGATGGAAATTGTGAATGGCATCAGTCATTATGTCTTTCGGATTCATAGTTTCCTGTGGAAGGATCATATTAGAATGAATGAATCTTTTTCAATTTTTATTACAACTATCCATTGAATCGTTAGTACCTTTAGACTGCTGCTAATACTTTGCATCGTTACACTTCTTCCTCTTGAATCCGTTACACATCCAGCCGAATATACTTGGTAAGGAAACGCGTAACGTAAAGCTATAGCGGCGAACAGCATTTCAATGCAAATCAAAAAGTTTTGGTAACCAGCAGATACTGTGCCTGCACTGGTCGACTGGCCTAAGGTAATAGGCGAAATTACGTTGGCTTTCTCGAGGATGGCTAGCAAAACTCCTAAAAGAATACAAATTGATTCGCAAATTGGAGTACACAGACAACTCTCGGAAAATTCTGAATATTACCTTGCCAGAACGAGAGGAAGATAACGCTCTTGACGGTACAAAATTTTAAAACAGGTTCGAACGGAGTCAACAGGTCTCTTGTAGCAAAGTAGAAGAGGAAAAGTCCGTAAAGCGCAAGAGATACGCTGATATTGTAAATTATAGTTATATAAATATAGCCCCCATCCGGAGACCAATCCCCATCTCTGTAATGTCCAAATGCTTGCAGGAATATGATGACAAATGCCATCACTGGCTTCACCAAGCAAAATTGCAAGGTGGCTTGCTTGCAAAATCTAAGGAAGCCGATAGTGTACGTTTTCCCAACTAGGCAGCACGTTCCATATAGGCAATTCGAACGAATAGGTTTGCCCCGTATCTCGGACATAATGTTTCCTTCGCCTCCCAGGTACTCGTAGCATAAAGACAAAAAGTTATATATAACAAATGCTTCGTAACAGTCTCGTACAGTGAAGAAATAAACGTAATAGCTTTCACTGTTAAAAAATACTAGAGAGACCCAAGAGTGTGTTGCGTATATTGGGACTATAAACAGAATCCTCACTATCCATCTCTGTTCTGTCGGATTGGTATACCACCTCAGGTGTTGGAAAATCTACAAAAATACAAAACACAAACCCGTGAAGCTATTAGTCAAACTTAAGAGCACAATTCCAATAGTTTCAAATTATTAAAAGAGTAAATACATTTTTATTTGATTTCTGTTTCTTAAAATGTTTTATAAGGAAATTACACTTTTCACTACCAAAGAGAATTACAAAATGACACGTTAAAAAGACAGATCAATAAATACATTGAAATTAATGTTTTTAAAACTACAACAAGACTGTTATCTAAAGGTGTCAGTCCTAAGGATGAACAACTACATTGCTGGAAAGATAATCGCAATGATAAAAGTTGATATATTGATGAAACACTTGAAATCTACTACTTTATTGTTTTTATCTGAACAGTTCCCTTACATACACTAAAATATCACGAAAATTAACTTTTCGTTAATTTAAAGTATATTATAGATTAACTTAAAATTATTGGCAAAACTTATTCGTAAACTGTCAAAATAATTAAATATTCGTGGGTTGTGTATTTAGGATATGTATTGTTTTGAAGTACCTGTTGACACGTTATGAACAGAGCGAACCAAACGGACGTGCCAGCGATAATTTGAGCAGCTTTCGTCTGCAAGAATATCGGCGCTGGTTCCTCCTCCTTGGAGAAGGTGGTGACAGTTGTGGTTGTCATTCCGTCTACTAAGAACTTGACGATAGTAGACGGTTCTGTTGCCACGGTGCTAGTCATATTTTCGATCTGAAGAAAAGTCAGTGTTGCGGGTAAACAATAACAAGTTAGGAGTTAAAGTAAATCGTGGGCGTCGAATGAATCCATTTTAACGACGGTCACGAAGGGGAGAAAACCGTGTGAACCTAATAACTTGTTTTCCCGTGACATAGAAGAAACGTCGAACGGGCACACGAGTCGCTTGTTGAAAATCAATATATGCACAACAATAACAACGGGTACACTCTTGGTTCGTGCGCGAAATTTCGTCCCGTGGACGCACCCGTGCACCATTCGTCGATGATTTTCGCAATATTTCCAGCATACGCGCGTGTTCCATCGGTCGACGTAATACTCGTAGTACTTACGCGTTCTCCTTTTTCCTGTTCGTATCGCGCACCGTAACGCGCTGACCTATGTATGCTCGATCCGTGAGCTCCTCCGAGATTCCCCGCTTTCAATTAAAACCAGCCACCAACGCAGCGGTTTCCACGAATGGTCGTGACCTTCTCGAGAGATAAACGCGCGGAATAAATGCCAACGAATTCACTTCCCTTCACTGTCTGCTTCCGTCCCAGCCTGGATCACCGAGTTTCACTTTTACCCGACATTTTCATGCATCTCTTTACGTTCGTTCCACGATACGTCAAACACGCATTCGTTGCGAGACCAGCTTCGCGAAATATGCCAGTCGACAATAAAAATATAACTGGTCTCACTACCACCACCACCACCACCACCACCATATATTCTTCTCCGTTGCACCCGTAAATCTTCCCATTGGCTCTATCTCTGTTTCACGCTCACGGACGATCTCTTTTTCCCTTCTCCTTCAGGCGAAATCCCCTCCTATGGTTCTCTTTAATTAACATCACAGTGACGCATGCGCACACTGCGGCTACGTCGCGTTCCGCGACTTTTCCGCCGTCACGTTTTCTATCCCCACCACACCCGTTGCACATCCGACTCTGCGCAGACCTTTGATAAAGGTATGGAGCATTTTTGTAGAGGGGAGACTCCTATCCACATCTATGTTCGCGTCCTCAAAACAGGCACGGTGTTACAAGAGTAGTGATCGTCCTCTATACAGGCAGTATTGACATAACATCCATGATATGCAGGATGTCCCAAAAATGTTGTAAATTCTTGGAATGGGCGGTGCCTGTTCCTTTGCAAAAATAAATCCACGAAAAACAAGGACCAATCAGAATACCGTTACAGCAGACGGACTCAATCTGATTCAATTATTCACGAAACAAAATTAATAATAAAATTTAATTTTTAATAACTAAATAATAATAACACTCGTCTCGTCATTGGTCTCTTCCGGTACTTTCCCGCCGATAATAGTTCTCCACGACGCGCATGCGCGAAAAATCCGACCAATGTCTCCAGACTGACTGACTGACTCGTAGTCGCATCTAGAAAGAGGTGTGTAATCAAATGCTAAATGCTTCAATACGCATATTTCTGAGTAATCTTAATTGGATAGTAAAATTGCGTATGTATTGAGGTTGTTGATAGCGAAATATATCAATATTAGCCAGAACGTGAAAGTGCAATTTATTTATTCACGAGTCAAATAAGTTGATTTCGGCAGTGTACCCATTGCGAGTGCATATTCCTGCGACAATGTCTGGGAGAGTTCGAGGGGGACCAAATGTCAAATGGGAGAGTTCGTCGGAGGAGGATGATGACACGTACGAGCCGAAATGCAATATGAGATTAAGGGATTCTCGAAGAAACAAGCAACAGACTGTTTTGTCCGAGAATGAAACTGTTTCGGAGCCACGAAAACGGGGCAGGGGTCCCTCGAAGCGGCCCTGTTTGAACAGAAACGCTTTGATGGCTCGCGAGAACAGGCTTCGAAAGAAAGCGTACCTCGAGAAAATAGAAAGCAAGCTGTCGTTTTATCAACAGGAGAATAAAAATTTGGCGAACGTCATCAGAAAACAAAGTATCGATATTAAAAGATTGGGTGGCGAGGTTGCTTACCTTAGAAGCGTCTTGAATAATAACACAAGCATCACGGCGCTGCTCAAGACTATTAACGAGGGTCTTCGTAAAATGAGTACGCAAAAAAATGGTAATTTGATATATCCGAATCGTACCTCTGAGTGCTCGGTAGAGACAGAGACCCGTCATAAGTGTACTTGTTACGCAAATACAAAGGAGAGTCTATTAAATGGCCCAAGTAATAACATGGTTATTAACAATGACATAATAAAGGGAGAGAGTACCACCAAAAGCCAAGTCAGCGAGTCTCGTGTTGATGCAAAGAAGCAAACTGCATGTAAGGATTATAATTTTGATAAAATTCGACCAGCCTATTCTTATTTCGATCACACTTATATTATTTTCTATAATCTTACAGTCAACGTCAAGAGCAGTCCCAGAAAGAACGACCCAATAAACATAATAACTTCTACAACAGACTCAATATCGGAAGATAGTTACATGGACAGTACAAAAGATTTGGATAATTTGTTGCCAATTACCCAAATAGACTTTCCTAATATTCATGTGAAAAAGGACGACACTATCGGGCTTGATTTCGATCAATTGTCCACTTTCAACATGGACATATTCGAAGATCTTCCTAAATGCGACGAAATTATGAATTCGGTGGACAGTTTAAACGATACGTCCAACCTTTTTCCAGAAGTAGAAACAGCTCAAAGTTTGGATAGTACAGGAATATGCCTGCACTTAAACTCGGACAAAGTATCTTTGGAATTTTGTTCCATATGCCACTTAAACAGTAAGAACTCTGGATAAAATTGAAGGGGGAATTGATCGTGATATAAGCTCATCCAATGATCGGTCCTATATAAAAGGGACCAGACATTCTACAAAGGAGCATAAAAGTATTTCTTGATCAGTGGAGTAACGAGCAGAAAAGAAGAATAGAACAATGTATTACATAAAGTTCCTTAGTATAGACATTTTATAGAATGTTAAAGAATGATATGTATATATATGCACACGAACGGTATGTAATGGTAGTAGATATTCTCTGTATTTTCAGGTATATCAAGAAGATATATATCGCCATCTAGGTCTACCCAATTCTTACAACAACACAAGATTATTATCCTTACGGAGCGAAAGTTGCGTTAACTAGTATCCATGTTACATACATGTATATATATATATATATGCACAATATGTAGATACATAGTTGCACATATATATATATATATATATATATATATATATATATATATATATATATATATATGTATATGTATATATGTATATATATATGTATGTATGTCAACATGTATATAACTATTTTATAAGTATGAGACTCTTTATCTGGGTAATGTTTTCAATGATCATGTAATTGTATAATATTACCTCTTGCAATAGGCTGTATCGCTGATATTTATTAGCGATGATATCGAACGAGATACAAGTCCTTTTTGTAAGAAGATTTTATTATGTTTAGTTGTAGTCGCTAACATGCTGGAGAACCGCTAGTGACTTGACTTACTATAAGCACAGGGTCACTTCTTTTCCCCTGAAACTGTAACTGTTTACTTTTTCAGGATAATTACATTGGCATTGAAGTTTACTAGAGCAAGGATGATACGAAAAGGTGGGCAAAATATAACTTGATTAAACACTCACAAATGTATAATCCCGATATGTGTATATACAACATGAAATATTTTTGTTTCATTTAGCACGATCTGGCATTCCTGATGCGCTTGGTTTAACGACGTAGAGTATTAGATCGGAGTGAATGCGATGAGCTTCTTATGGGAAATGCACGTGGAATCACGATCACCCCCTTCTTTTATACAAATTTAATACATACGTTAACGAGCAGGTTGAGTAGACATACCAGTATTCTTCATTGAAACGGTATAATGAACGCATTGCGTGAAAACTGTATTGAAAACATCTTTTCAATGGTTCAGTTTCAGCTGCATTTTATGGATATAGCTGCCAATATGGAACAACATTCCATCCACTGATCAAGTATATCGTGGTAATTCAGAGTAAAATATGAAAATTAAACGAAACCTTCTACTTGAAAAATAAGTAGACTTGTCGAAAGCGCTCTTGTAATGCCAGAATGTTATTTCTTTACGATTTCGTAAAGAATTCATTTCTTCCTAGAAAATTTCTGTAGAAACGTTCGCGTTTATCACTGAAAAATATTCAGAATTCTAGAATACATTTTTGTTATTCAGGGAAAAGAAGTGTAAACAAATTAGCTCTTTGTTATAGCATGTGTAATATTTTTTTATTTTTCTGTAACATAAACAAAGATCTATTCTATATGTAATAAAACAAGAAAATATTGACAATTAGGTGCAATTATTTCAAACTTGTATATCTGCAGTAATAGTTTCTCTCGAACTTATAAATCAAAATTTATTTATAAACTAACTATTTTGTATAAACAAAAATTGTTTATTAACAATAAACAATGTACTATGATACTTCCGACATGCTACTTTTGTTACTAAAGTATGTTATATGTTTGCATACATTTTATACCTATGTTAATTGAAGCATATACCAAATATTTTGCTTAACTAAAAGAGCATTTCAAATATTATTTTTATATACACTTCCGAGAAAATAAAACAATGATTGCATTTCTCTATTAAACATATCTGTATTTTTAAACGAACATATGTATATATAAGGATTACTGGAAAATAATATTCCTGCAAACGTTTTTATGTTTAATGTTACGTTCTTTAATCAACACCATTATAATTATACTAATTATCTCTTGTATTTCTACATTATATGTAGTAGGAAACTATTTAACTTTGTACAAAAGGATCTCGATCACGAATATGCGTTACTTCAATAGAATGGATTCGTAGTGTTCAAATTCCAAGACGGCTGAAGACATCTGGTTTCTTCACGTGTGCCACTGTTGTAACTCTATCGAATGTTACTTGTTTAGGACTCGTCTTAACTGTTCCCAAACGTGCTTTTGCTGGTATCAAAGTCAGTCGTTCAGAAGCTGAAAAATCGTTACATGTTAAAGCTAGAGAAACAATTACAGCGCATAAAATAAAAACCGTAGTAGGTACCTAATTTTCCAGATGTAACAGTAGATTTTGTGGTCCTAACGGCATTCGGGGATGTGCTATTCAACGAAATTTTTTTAGTTGTTTTCACTACTTGAGACACATTATTAGATAGAATTTTTCTAGTAGCCTCTTGATCAGCTCTCATTGTCCCCATAATTTTTGATGCCGCTTTGCTTGTCGTAATGATGGAGGTTCTTCCGCTAATACTTTTTGGTTTTAATATTCCTGAAGTAATCGTCCCATTTTTCAATATACCTACATGCATTGTACTGTCTTTCTGAGCATCTTTGTCTCCTAGCCGTTTAAAAACACTCACAGATCTTTTCAAAACATCTTTTCCTAAGCCAGTGATATTGAACATCGGTGATGTTTCTGCTAGATTTGTTGTACTAGTTACAGAACTATCTCCTAGTCTATCGAAAACAGTTCTTTTCTGTTCCGTAGACTTCTTAAGGATCTGTTGACTTCTAGATGTTGAACTCTTTGGAAGTATTATTGTATAACCCACTTTATCATCCTTATTGTCCAATGATTTGACCTTTTTTGCTGTCCCATTCCATTCCTCCTCATTGTTACTGTCATATTCTTCTTCCTCCAATTTTCTCTTAAGAATTGTCTGTTTCTTTTGATTGGCAAAATTTGCTATTACCTCGCTAGACGTCGATACTGGTTTTTTTACAGTGGTCGCAACTTTTTTTACAGAACTTGTTGGAACTTTCATAATCTTTTTTGTTGCTACAGGATCTGATTTGACCTTGGAAACTACTGTTTTGATAGGTGCTTTGGTTACCACTTTTTTAGCAACTTGTTTCGGATTCGTGGATGGATCTTCTGTATCTACGAGAAACCTTTCGCACGTTGTTTCTTCGACCACTTTCTTGGCGTACCTCAAGATCGCGATCATATCTCCCATTAAAGTTATTCCCATTTCTTTGAGACTAGGCTTGTCTAAATCTGGCAACATGTCCGGCTTTATGCGATTATTAGAGAATACAACAGCATGCTTTGTAGCAACATCTTGGGGAAAGCCTGCCCCCTTAAAGAATTTCACCCAATATGCTGTAAAAATAGGATAAAATTGAGCATATCCAAATAAGGCTATGAAAATCGTAAGGTAACGGAAAGAAACTGCGAATACCTGATAACGATGATGCCATTTCACACCGGTTAGGTTATTTCGAGAATCTTGCTCGACGAACGCCTTCCAAACAACTTTTTCACCAAATATCCACTGTTTAAAGAGAATACATTGATACTGTATCACATATTTACCAAAACTTGGGTTTTCTCGAGAATTTTGCTTGAAAAAAGGAAATCTATCAAAAAATAAACGAGCAAGCCTGCTTCGAGTATATCTATTCGGTAAAATACTTAATTACAGTATTTCAAATAAGTATTACAAAATATATTTAGGAAATGACAATAAACATCGACATTTTATCGCTCGAGGCTTCAAATCTATTCACGTCCATTCCTATATATGTATATTTATATGTACACAAACGCGATCACATATGATCACATAAATGAAATTAGTATAGTCGCTGGTCGATCGCACGATGTATCAGACGTGCAAACCCAAACAGAACTGTTGGTATTCCTGTTCTCGCAACGAATGACCTTGGCATCCTATTTGCAAACAGTGTTGGCACATCTCTACGAGAAAATCGAAACGTTGTACAGCACGGCGATATTTGAAAAGCAATATGGTTGACCACGCACGATACACTGAATATTAGTCAAAAAATTATTTTTAACATTTCACGTATGTAACTGAATATTTTTCTACATTTATGATAAATATTACACTCGTTTTGTATAAATATTCAAGAATTTAAACATCAAAATAAATATTCCCGTAAGATGTCGCCTGCGTAAACTCGTGTACGCATGCGCGTTGGATCTCCTTACGGACGCATGCGCACTAGAAATTGATTCTTGAAAAATGTCAGAGTCCCATCTCCATAGAATACATACTGTTGCAACGTGCAACATCATTGGTACACGCGTGTACTAATCCGTGAACAGCCTTGATATGTTAAAATTATAATAAATCACGGTTTCTTTCAGACTGTATTATCTTCGTTAGTATGTGTAAACATTAACTGATCAATAATCTATAAAAAGTGACCTCCCTAGCAAATCCACGTTTTTTTTCAGTTTCATACAGATACAACAGATGCGTAAACCAACCGATGAAATAAACTTTCAAAGAATCTTTCGATACGACTTATTATAGTTTTAAATAAACTGTCATAGAAAGTCTATACTGTTTCAATGAGAACCGATGTTATAACAGTTTGAAACAGTTATTTTCGTAACATTTTTAATCCCTAATCGTTACTATGTAAAAGGTGTAAAAATCCGAAAATTTCTATGTTGCCCCCCTTCTCCCGATGCCCTAAGCACGTGGTTGTTTTGCTTATTAGTCAATCCAGCACTAAATCCGCTCGATATACAAGTGTCAGAGTAAAAAGTACTGATTCAGTGGTAAAAAGGGGTTCGCAATATTCGAGTACCGCAATTGTCGCCGTTCTATGTAGAAAAACGTTCATGGCCCAGTGTCCGTGAAGTCTCGGAGGAATGGAGTTACCCTCGTTGTTTTGGGAATTTCGCGCGAATTACCGTACTATTTTTATCGTGTGTGGGTGAATCAGGTGTCTTGGTCGCCTTCGATACTATTTTCGATATCTTGGTATCCGCCGAGCTGCCTGCTGCGCGGGATTCGCGTTCTAGAAAGAAGAACGGAGGTTAGTTTCGAACGGTGTGCTTGGGTACGTCTCGGACGTCGACTTCCTCGATGTCGGAGCAATCCGAGGGACGATGGTGTTGTGATTCTGTCACGGCGAACATTGAAAAGCGTCGATTCCCCAAACGCAATAACAGTCGATTGGCGAAAGGAGGCACACGGTCGAACAGAGAATAACAATACCGTCTGCTCAAAAAAACTCGCGGGTATCTATACTGTGTACGGGCAGGTATTGGTAATTCGCTTGTTTTCATCGGCACGGATCGAACATTTTAATTCGCGCCAGTTTGAAAAATATGAATGAGCAGGAGGCAGATTATCGTACGGTCAGGATTCGCGTTCCTCTGTTGACGAACGCATACGCATACGCGTATTCGGAATACTTGACCCGATCACGAAAAGTTCGCGGGGGTTGGACACGGAAGCTGCCTGCATGGGAACCAGATCTTTGGGAGGGCGACGGTGTATTGGTGGTCGGGGTGCGGGACGGTTCCCTATTGCAAAGAATGAGACAGAGAGAGAGAGAGAGAGAGAGAGAGCGAGAGCGAGCGAGAGGAGTGTGTGGGGGGAGGAAGGGAGAGAAAGAAAAAGAAAAGGAGAAAGAGAGACAGAGAGGGAGGGAGCGTGGGAGGGGGGCTCGTGCGCCGGCGAGCAAATCGTGTGTCAGACTCGTGGCAGAGGGGTCAGCGCGAGAGAAAGAACGACACGAACCGAACGTTTTCTGGGCTTAGCGGGTACGTTTTCACGATTACAAAACGTACACCTATTCTACGTGCTCCCGCAGAGTCGGTCATCCTCTCTGTCTCGATCATTTTCATATCTTACTATTCTACGGTCCGGTACACCGTACCCTACAATCGGTCACCCATTCTCTTTCTCGTTGCACCCGTGAACACAATCTTTTGTCCTTTTTATCGACGGTACACGCATTAGATGTCGTCGTTATGTTTCTGGTTGCCGTGAACCGTGTGTAGGGACCATTCGCGCATTTGCCATAGCCAAAAAAAAAAAAAACCCCGTCAATCGTCGTTACCACCAAAAGTGACACGGAAACTCGTTTTGCGTTTAAAGGAACGTGAGATATCCGCGGAAGGATGAACGACATGGAAGCTTACGGGGACGGATACATGGAGCCGGAGGAAGAGTGGGAGAGGGAAGGTCTTTTGGATCCTGCCTGGGAAAAACAGCAGAAAAAGGTGAGTAACCCGACTCGTGAATCGTCACGATATCTACCGTCGTGTTTATTTCGTAACCGACGTTTTTACCGTGTGCCGTCTCTGCTTCCCTCGCTGTCTCACCGGCGAGAACTTTCGATTCGATTATCGCAATCGTTCCGTCGTTACGCTCGCGATCGAACCAACCGGCTTCGATCCGCGATACGTGCACTCGATAAGCGAAATTCCACGTGCAATCGAGCACCTCGAAAAACGACCACGATTGTTTCAATCGCAATCGCCGATCCATCGAGTGCCCGTATCGATTCGATTCTTTTTGATAGGCCAACTGCGCGTAACCTTGCCGACAGCGTTCCGTAATTTCAGAAATAATCATTTCCACGCACAGTAAATCGCGATCGAGAAGAGCATTTGCTAGTTTTCAGATGGTCCGCCAATATCTGTTGAATGACGCTAATTTATTCGCGTCCGTTCACAATTTATGGTAGTGTTTACAATCGCAGACGATCGATCGAATGAATCGATCAATTTATATGTAGTTTACATATAAATATAGCAAGCGTACCAAAAGAAACCCGGGAAAATCAAACTCGATAACACGCTCGTTTTTTTCTTCATTTCTTGGAACATTATCGCGCGCGAACGAATCATATATATATATATTTTTTTGGTACCACCTATCGTAAAACAGTTTTTGTACATTTCCGACACGGCGAATTAACGATAGCGAAAGTACGGTGATCGTTTTAGTTTGTTTTCTCGAACGACGTTATCGCAGTCACGTCGACGATCGATCTGTGACTCGATTCTGTGTTATTTAAGTTTCTTCGGGAATGGAATGTTCAACTCGGCGAACCGATAGCGAATTATTTTTGTTAACGACGTGCGACGGACACGTTGGCGGGGGTTCGTCAAATATGTCAACGGCTGGGGAATTTTGTGTTGCTCAATCTTCAACTTTTGGAGCAACGAATTAGATCAGGCGGGATACTCGAATTTGCCTTGGATTTTATTTTTGCGTAACCAGGATAACACTGATAAATACGGTGTAATCAGCGCGAATATTTTTTTAGATTATAAAAGCGACAAATTATCAGGGATGGATAATATATTAACGAATTGCGACTGAATGAAACGACGATGCAAATCTAATTGCGAAATTTTCCCGACCGAACAGGATGCTACTGATATTCTCGGATTCTGTTCGAATTGTTTCTAGATGTCAAGCACGATCGTGCAGAATCCTAAAACGAAATCAGGGCCGACGTAATACGAGACGTTTGAACCGGGACGGGGAGGGCTCTTGATGATTAAATACGATGAGGAAAAAAGAGAGAGAGAGAGAGTGAGAGAGGGCGGGACGGATAAAAAGTGAAAAGAGGGGAGGAGAGATGTAATCACCAGGACAGGGCACAACGGAGTAGTCAGATTAATGCGGTGTCAATTGATAAAGTAGAGCAACCTCAAGTACGCGTTGAAGACGACGTTTTCCTAATTTTTGGCATGGGCTCAAGGCTCTCTCAGGTCCGACTCGGTTTACGTGGATCGCCATTCGGGAGCCCTTCAGATCGTATTTTCAGACTTTATGACGAAAATAATCGTGCACTGAGTCACTCCAGTGACGTTCACGCTTCTAGTTCGAGCTTCTAGAAATCAATCTCGACCTCGACGATCCAGAGGGACGACGAATCGATCGATCGTCCCGGGGCCCGTCCGATCGTTGATGGCCAAACGAATCGATCGGAAGATCTTCCGGATAGACCGTCGATCCTCCTTAGTCTTTGCACCGTGCTTGCTCCGGAATGAAATTGCGCGCTCTGCACCCGGCGCACGGTTCCGTGAAATAGTGCGGTATCGATGTCATGATCATTGTCTTGCTTCGGGAGTCCCTGAGAGTCCCGGAGGAACCTGGTCCGCGCTAGCAGGCCAAGGTGCGTCTAGCGCGCGACGTTTACAATGACGATGACAATGCGCGATTCCGACGACCCTGGGTAATTAACGTCCGCGAATTTGGCAAGCGACCGCGTTTCGAGACGCGACTCCCTCAGCGCCAGAAAATCGAACGAAAACGATCCGATCATCCCGAACATTACGCCCAGCGATTTTACATTATAAACTACCGGTACAACTTCTTGCGATTTTTTTAAACAATTTTTGCATCAATTTACATTGCCAATGCGCACGGTAGACCTCGACAGGCACTGATAATGTTGATACACTAAATTGTTACCTTCCCATGATAAATGTTTTCAAAGCCAGATAGTGTGGTCAATTTTCTTTGGCTTTCGCAATGGGGATAGGAGCGCTCCGAAATGCCCCCCGGGGCCAACGCGCTGGGGGGCAAACAACGACGAAATCTAATCACTGTAAACTAGATTTCATCGTTGCTTTTTACTCTTGCGGCTATTGGGGATTAAAATCCTTTTAACCATCGGATGATGGACTGTTTTTGCGAGTAGGAGACTGACAATGTTATTTATGAATTTTTGAATGGAGTCACGGGAGTGTTCCGTAGGGAAATGTGTGGCCACGTCTGCCCTAGAGCGACGCATCAAGGCAAACACTGTCGAAGGAATTGTTAAAAGGATCATGTAGCTCTCTGACTATATCTAGCGCCGTGAGTGGGCGTGGCCTAGATGCTCTTGATTTTAATATAGCTGGGCCAGTGCCCCACAGGGCAATCTGCGATCACGTTTGTCCCAGAGCGAGGCTGTAGGGCGAATACTGTGAAATAAATAAATAAGAGTATTTCCTAGCTCTCTGACTGCATTAAATGTCCTGATTGGGCGTGGCCTAGATGCTCTTGATTTTAATATAGCTGGGCCAGTGCCCCACAGGGCAATCTGCGACCACGTTTGTCCCAGAGCGATGCTTTAGGGCGAATATCGTGAAATAAATAAGTAAGAGTATTGGCTAGCTCTCTGACTGCATTAAATGTCCTGATTGGGCGTGGCCTAGATGCTCTTTATTTTAATATAGCTGGGCCAGTGCCCCACAGGACAATCTTTGACCACGTTTGTCCCAGAGCGATGCCTTAGGGCGAATATCGTGAAATAAATAAATAAGAGTATTGCCTAGCTCTCTGACTGCATTAAACGTCCTGATTGGGCGTGGCCTAGCTGCTCTTTATTTTAATATAGCTCTGCCAGTGCCTCACAGGGCAATCTGCGACCACGTTTGTCCCAGAGCGATGCTGCAGGGCGAATACTGTGAAATAAATAAATAAAAGGATTGTGTAGCTCTTTGACTGCACTAAATGTCCCGAGTGGGTGTGGCCTAGCTGCTCTTTATTTTAATATAGCTGGGCCAGTGCCCCACAGGACAATCTGTGCCCACGTTTGTCCCAGAGCGATGCTGTAGGGCGAATATCGTGAAATAAATAAATAAATGGATTGCCTAGCTCTCTGACTGCATTAAATGTCCCGAGTGGGTGTGGCCTAGCTGCTCTTTATTTTAATATAGCTCTGCCAGTGCCTCACAGGGCAATCTGCGACCACGTTTGTCCCAGAGCGATGCTGCAGGGCGAATACTGTGAAATAAATAAATAAAAGGATTGCCTAGCTCTCTGTCTGCATTAAATGTCCTGAGTGGGTGTGGCCTATCTGCTCTTTACTTTAATTATGCCAGAGCGATGCTGCAGGCCGAATACCGTCAAATAAATAAATAAAAGGATTGTATAGCTCTCTGACTCCATTAAATGTCCCGAGTGGGTGTGGCCTAGCTGCTCTTTACTTTAATTAGGCCAGAGCGATGCTGCAGGGCGAATACCGTAAAAAAAATAAATAAAAGGATTGTATAGCTCTATATCTGCATCAAGTGGCACGAGTGGGCGTGATCTCGTTGCTCCGGATCTTCGGACGGAGCCAGGCCAGTGCTCCGTAGAGCAATCGGCGTCAAGCCTGTGCCGGAGCACAGCTAGAAAATGGAAAGCTGTTCGGTCCCGCGAGAAATTTAGTGGATCATGACCCGTTCCGAATCTGCCGTGGAAAAATGACTATCGCCGCGTTCTCTGGAATGTTTGACGCGCGGCGGCCGTGCGCGGCCGAGATTTTACGAGAAATTGTACAGTTAACCGTCCCGTACGGAACTAGTCGGCTGCTTCGTTTCCCATATACAGGCTGATTCACCTAACACGACGACCTCGAATTGCTACTCCGGGGAACCGTTCGTTGCACCGACAAAATTATTTAAAGACCTATCGGCGATGCGGCTATCTGCATAGCCGTCTTCCCCTCGCCCCTTTCGCCGATCGATCCCATCCCCTTCCGTGTTGTCGTCGCTCCAGCTTTCTCGTTGGTGCCACGTGCTTCCCCAACTATTTTCGAGTAGCCGGCGTCGCAAAGTATTCTCAAAAAATACCCGACTGCCGGAACAGAATCGTTAACACGTTCGACGCACAGTGGTTCCACACGCGATTCCACCTGAACAAAATTATACCTCCAGTTATTTATGGTTGTACATTTCTTGCTTCCCTTCATGCGTGAGTAAGGGGGGGGGGGTCGGATGCTGGGAAGTCGATTAATTATTTATTATCCTTTGAATTTATTTAAGACATTTTCACAAGATTCTTTTATATTCCTTTATTTTCAGATTAAATATTTGCCAGATACACGTGTCTATGAAAATATCGAATTTGGATAAGGAAGTCCATTAATTATTTACTACCTTTGAATTTATTTAAGACATTTTCACAAGATTCTCTTATATTTCTTTATTTTCAGACTAAATATTTTCCTGATACACGTGTCTATGAGAATATCGAATTTGGATAAGGAAGTCGATTAATTATTTACTACCTTTGAATTTATTTAAGACATTTTCAGAAGATTCTCTTATATTCCTTTATTTTCAGATTAACTATTTGCCAGATACACGTGTCTACGAAAATATCGAATTTGGATAAGGAAGTCGATTAATTATTTACTACCCTTTGAATTTATTTAAGACATTTTCACAAGATTTTTTTATATTCCTTTATTTTCAGATTAAATATTTTCCTGATACACGCGTCTATGAAAATATCGAATTTGGATAAGGAAGTCGATTAATTATTTACTACCCTTTGAATTTATTTAAGACATTTTCACAAGATTCTCTTATATTCCTTTATTTTCAGATTAAATATTTTCCTGATACACGTGTCTACGAAAATATCGAATTTGTTTGAAATTGCGCATTATTTGAGTATTTGTAAATTTATGGTAGATTAGTTGATGACAATTAAAAAATGAACTATTCTAGAATAACGACGCGTTTGCGAGTATTCCATTTTGAATTTTTCCTCAGCTACAACCGCGTTTCAAACGTCCTTGCGTTTGTCGCGCGGAGCGGCACCGTGACGCGGGAAACATTTCAAAAATGGCGGACAGAGGTGGCGAACCGTGGACGACGCCATTAATTCCCTTTTAAATAGAAACCACGTTAGAAACGCTTCTGCGGATCGTGCAAAGATCATCTTGGACCTCGATCGTTCATTGTTGTTTGCGCATCGCTGTCGGGGACGATAATAAATTATAATTAGCGGATGGCAGCATTTGGAATTTATCGGAACCGTTTCGAAGCGGTCTTCAATTATCGTCTTCTTATTGGACTCGATTGAAAACGCTAATGATTCGAGCTGGCTGCGAGAATATTTAAATCTAGGAATGTTGTAACCACGACCGATCAAATAACTGGTCCCACATTTTTAATTATTGAAGCTACAAAGGTGATTCCGTCAGATATTATTAAATAAATTTCTTCATTCGAGGACGTATTGTTATCAAAATTGCGAGAAATTTAAATAAATTGAATCTTGTCATTTTTATAAAACAATGTATACCAGTCGCATTTTGTGCTCGGTACGGTTAGTGTTAAGGATGAAACGAATTTCGTTGCAATAGATAAAAAATGGGAATCGGTGTATTTTCTTTCGATCGAAATGAAGTATATTGATAAATCTTATGATTTCGGCGCAAGGTTCGATCCCAAGATTTATCAATATACTTCATTTCGATCGAAAGAAAATACACCGTTTCCCATTTTTTATCTATTGCAACGAAATTCGTTTCACCTTTAACACTAACCGTACCGAGCACAAAATGCGACTGGTACACATTGTTTTATAAAAATGACAAGATTCAATTTATTTAAATTTCTCGCAATTTTGATAACAATACGTCCTCGAATGAAGAAATTTATTTAATAATATCGAAATCTTAGGATCGAACCTTGCGCCGAAATTACAAGATTTATCAATAAAAAAATGGGAATGATGCGCAAGGTTCAATGTTGCGTTAGAAGAGATTAGATCAAAGATGGAGATACATATAATGAATCGACACCGAAACGAACGATTATTAGCGACGTGTGTCCGCGTAATCGATGCTCGAGTCCTCGAGCCACTAATCTATAAACCGTTGAAAATTCATGTTCGAAGGCTGAGGAACGGCTTATCAGCCGTTATCGTTCGCTGGTAAATAGCGTGTATTCCCGGCGATTACACAAGGACTCGGTAACGTAAGGTTCGACATGAGAATTCGACGTCGCCGATGTGCTTTCCTCGTCGTTTCCGTCCGAGCGACGCGACGGCCGGCGTTACTCGTATAAATAGCCGATATACAGGGTGGTCGACTGTGAAACAAACACTCGATCGTGTTTCCTCGATCGAGAAACGTAAGAGCAGCTTTGTTTCTTTGCTTTTCCCCGGCCTCCTTCGAGGAACGAGCTCCAAACAAACCGGAGACTTTCAAAAACGGAAATCCCAGTCCACTGTTTTCGATATTAGAATTTTTTCTCTAGAAACTTTTCTCTAGAAATTTTTCTCTAGAAATTTTTCTCTAGAAACTTTTCTCTACAAATTTTTCTCTAGAAATTTTTCTCTAAAAATTTTTCTCTAGAAATTTTTCTTTACAAATTTTTCTCTAGAAATTTTTCTCTAGAAGTTTTTCTTTACAAATTTTTCTCTAGAAATTTTTCTTTACAAATTTTTCTCTAGAAATTTTTCTCTAGAAATTTTTCTCTAAAAATTTTTCTCTAGAAATTTTTCTTTACAAATTTTTCTCTAGAAATTTTTCTCTAGAAATTTTTCTTTAGAAGTTTTTCTCTACAAATTTTTCTCTACAAAATTTTCTCTACAAATTTTTCTCTACAAATTTTTCTCTAGAAACTTTTCTCTAGAAATTTTTCTCTTGAAATTTTTCTCTAAAAATTTTTCTCTAGAAATTTTTCTTTACAAATTTTTCTCTAGAAATTTTTCTCTAGAAATTTTTCTCTAGAAATTTTTCTCTAGAAATTTTTCTCTAGAAGTTTTTCTTTACAAATTTTTCTCTCCAAATTTTTCTTTGGTATCTAGAGGAAGTAGAATCGGTCCGCCATGATCAGACGTGCCAGCCGATTTCTATTCAATAGCGTATTGGAAGAGTCTTCGAATTCGACAAGGAAATTTATATTCCGTAAGACTGGTTAATAATAATTCATTCGTAATTATACAATTTGGGTTGCCCCTGGTCGCAATCACTTTGTTACATAACTCATATCATATTTAAACATAAGGTATCTTTATAATTTCAGTAATTGTAAATTAAAAAATCTGAAACCGGTGGCGGTGGTAGGAAATTAAAAAATCTGAAAGCGGCGGTGATAGGTTCAATGTTAATCTCTTAACGCACCACTTAAAAATCCAAAAGAGGTTTGGTGAAAACGAAATAGCTCGTAAACACCATTGGAAACTTTTCTTGGATTAGGGGCACTGATGCCAGATGGGTTAAATCAAGGGGAATACAGTTTATCACCTCTCTGATGACCAGAGTAATACGTGATACGCTGCGCGGCACGTCACGTGACTAGTCTACGGTCTTAGTGGGGGACGCTGGGTGTGCTCGGGTAGTGGAAGGGGAAAAGGAAGAGAGGGAACAACAACCAGTTTTGGTTGTTTCTGGCATCATTGGTTACAGGAAATAAACATAACATTGTCTAACATGTACATTCGGTTGTATATACATAGAACACCAAAAGTACAGAATCAATAATACAAAAAACAAAAAAAAAAGATTACAAAATCATTTCCTCAAACCCGAGTTGAGAATAATAAATGCAATAAACTCGGTCCAGTATGTTAAGAGAATAATAAATGCTACAAATTTATATTAAAAACTACAGTTCAACAGTGAAATCTTTATCGCTTGTGACTATGGATGAAAATTAGGATAAATCCAAGGAAATCTAGATGGATGACAGCCATAATTCGTTCGTGGGCTGCCTCTGACCATCTGGATCCCCTGGATCCTCCGGATCGATTTTTCGAGTAGATCATTCGCGATCGCCGGGAGTTTTACGAGCGTCGGTGTCTCCGAATCGTGTTCAGCTCGAGCAGAAAAGACACGGGTGTATTTTTAGAGGCGGACCGTGGGCACAACACGGCACAGAACCGTTCGCAATCAGCTCTCGGCTCGGCGTCCTCGCGTCGATTCGTCGAGCGGATCGCGCGACGAGCGAGCGTAGTCTCGTCGTCGTCGATCGCGATTCGATCCTCGATCGATCCGATCCTCGCGGAACGGCACGAACGGCAAGATCGTTAACCTTTCGAAGAAGAGTTTTAGGCTGTGCGCCAGATCTCAGATTGGAACCGGGTGAGCCGCGCGGCTCGACATCGTGCTCGCGCTCATGCTAAGACGATTGTTATGCGATGATTAAGCCCCGTCACTCTTCCTCGAGCCCGAAGATTACGTTTCGACTGCGAGAACGGCACGGCGCCCACGCGGCTCTTTCTATTTTCAGAGGGGCCCGCGCTCGTGCTCGCGCTGGCAAAGGTCGCGCGATAATTATGCGAAATTATTGTTTCATTGTCGGGACACGGAACGCGCGCCGCCTGGAAACGTCGCGCGGAAGGTGCATAGTGCAACAAGTGTTGCTTAGGTGGTGTGATTTCTCTCGATCGAAATGATGTATATGAATAAACATTATGATTTCGGCGCAAGGTTCGATCCTATTGAAAAGCAGCAAATTTGCACATTTGGAAATTTGCTGTGCCAACGGGTAAAATAAAATAAAAAAAAAGAAAAATTATGAAACAGAATATTAGGAGTTACGGAGGACAGTGATTGAACTCTTTGGGGCACGTTGGGATTAAAAGTGTTAACCTTTTTGATGCACCGTAATGCATGGTGGGACATTTTTAGTCCCACCTCGAAATATTGCAATAGCTGCACGCGCACAGGTTTATATTTCGTTTTGTTTACGTAAAGCAGTTGGTAATATGTTTAACAAATGTTACAAATGTATTCACTTGTGTTGGCAACATTCAACATGCCAATACAGGTTCATCAATTGTTGCAAGCGGAAGATTTATTGCGACAATCTTTTTTTCCTGGTTTTATGTGAAACATTGTAGAAGTAAGTTAATTTTTATAAAAATTAGTTCCATATAAGCAACTGAAGAGCTTTATAATAAAAACTAAAGCTTAAATTTGTGGTGGTGGACTATTTGAGTCCCACCCTATAACAACAAATTTAATTAAACTATTAGTATTTTTTTTATGTTTTTACATTATGTGATACCTTTATTAATAAAAATATACCAATTTTGTTTCATTTAAAATGCAATCAAATTTCTATGCAACATGGGTCTATTTTATTATCTGAAATCCTGTGCCGCAAAGAGTTAACCCATGGTGGCAAATACGTAAGGTAGCAATGAGACAATTAGTCATTTTTAACACTAGAACTACCGGACAATTCAAAATGACTGGTTTCTAAATTTTTCTTTTACAAATATTGAAATTATAAAAATGTTTTCCGAAGTAATGTTTTAGTCAACTTCTCTATTACAGTAAATATTTAAACAAAAGTTGTACGGTAGGTGAATAAATGCATTCTTGTCGTTATTAGAAGGCAATATACACTAGTCGCGTTTAGCGCTCGGTAGTTCTAGTGTTAATTACTAATTGATTTGTTTTCTACTCTGATCCGAACAACCGACGACTTGAAATTGTGCTCGGATGGTGCGAGACGGTTCCGAGTGTCCAACCTATGTATTATAGTAAAATATTAGCGGATCGTTTCCTGAATGAATGTTCGCCACGTTTCCGTTCGCCCCCGCCGATATCGTACGGAAATAGATCGTTAGAGCGTCGCGTTTTCCGCTCGACGCGATCACCCGAGCATATTTTCGGCGAGCGTAACGTAAACCGCTACCGGAATAACATGTTTTCCGTGGAACCGGGTATCGATCGTTGTAAAGATCATCGGTGAACGACACACCTGGATCCCTAGACGACGGAAAATTGGGACACAAGTACACTGTTGTGTTTTGAGCTGGCTTTCGAGCAAGAACCACCCTCGATGGACAAACACCATCTGCTCTCGGCGTCCATTGTCCTTTTTCTGTCTGTTGAACGGGACGATGGGGAACGCGGAACCGATGCTGCATCTTTTCTACCATCATCCAGAACCCCCCCATGGAAATTTTCGCCATCTTTTAATTCTGAACGTTTTTTTTCCTGAACGTTGCAATTATAATTTTCTAGTCGCAAGCAGTGTAAATCACTGCTTATATTAATGAAATTTAGTCTTCAATCTAGGTTTGTCTGTAATTAATTTTTACTGTTAACAAGAAAAACAAGGAACTCTTGAACAACCAATGGATTCAATCCATACCATAAAAGATCGAAGAAATCAGAACGAACTATATTTGAAAACCATCAATGTAACATTGTAAATCGAAGAAACCAAGTTATCCTCACACGACTAAGAATTGCTGCAGATTAACACACCAACACCTAATAACGAAGGAACAGCCCGAGTTGTGCATCCACTGCAACGTCCCTACTTCAGTTAAACACATCCCGATTGAATGCCCATACCTACAAGGCAACACGTAACAAAACCTAAAAAATAGAATATAAATATACCTATACTTCCATGAAATACATTGTAACATATCGTAGGTAATACAATATAAACCGAGACAATGTAAAGTAATATAATGTAACAAAATGTAACACAATGTAATATAAGGTAACATAATGTATTACAACGCGGTCGCTAATAACCTCAGATGTTGATGCGACCTTAAATAAACCAATTTAAAAAAGAAAAAAAACATCGTGAATGTTTTTATTGGACGTACATTGCAAAGTTAGACCCCAAAGTGATGTAATTCAAAAGTTCCGAAGAAATTGATCTTTTTGCTTGTTGCGTATTCCGTTGATTGATTCTACTAATAATCGTATAACGAGTTTAAAAATTATTTAGGTGTTCCCATTTATGTGGGACACCCTGTATAATACATAATTTTAAGACAGATATTTAGGTATTCTCATTTATGTGGGACACCCTGTATAATACATATCGTATTTACAGTCCTATCAGAAAACATTAGAGGACAAAGTGACGCTATTGCAGGGTGGCAAATATAATGGTAAAGAGAAAAATTTTTTATGTCGTGTTTTTTAATGAAATTTCAATGTCACCGATGTTTTTTTAAAATGGAATAGTACATTTCTTTACGATAGCATGCTAGACAATAAAAAACTGAATTTAGTGGATACCACCTTTTTGACCTTGAAATGACCTTGAGCAAGAATAGTCATGTTGGAGCGGATAAAATGTGGAAGTTTAAAACTTACGTGTTTCAGCAAAGATTACGCGTTGTTTACGGCGGGTTGGCCTTTACATATCATAATAAATGTTCGAAATGTTAACCATCCTCATTTATGCAATATTGCAATCTTGCATTAAATAATCTGTAGGCATTGTCGATTTCCTGAGAATATTTGAGGACAAGTCGTGAAGTTTAAAGGCGATTCACTTACGTTGTATATAGGAAATTCTAATCGAAATTTTAACCCTTTGCGATCGGTGCCGCCACAGTGGCGGCACGATCTCATTCATGATCGTCTGAATTTGTAGAAAATTGCAATTGCATCTGAAAAATTACAAAAATTTCTACTTCGTATGTATTATATGTACTATTAAACACAATAGATAAGCTTCAACGTGTTTTTTAATATCCATGTATTTGCTTTAACCCACTTATCGTTAGGGAAAAATAACTCCGGAAAGCTAAATTTGCTCCGACTATCTGGTATACCCATCAGAGAAATTTGCCGATCGCAAAGGGTTAAAAACGGTCATTTAACCGGTCGTGGTAGTAATAGCGCTAAACATAATTCCCGCCCGCAAAGGGATATATACAGTATTTCATCGATAATTGTCCACAACACGGGTCTGCGGAGGGACAATTATGCCGGAGGGATATCATTATTTGAGGTTTGCTGAACGTAGAGAAGGACAGCTGAGCTCGAGAGGCCTCGGTCACCGAGAAATGTAAACATACCTAATCCGAATTTCCAACTTCTTTATTAATCATTATTTTTTGATGGGACTTCGATGACCATATTTGTGGCATTTTTCTAATAAAAATCATACCAAATATGATATAATTCCGATGATATTTATTTGTGTAATCGACAATTAAAGTTTCGGGCGCGAGGAAGGATAGCGTGTGGGAAAGAAAGAGACGCGGAGAGTCGCAGTCGGCGGAACAGTTCAAAGGCTCGCGCGTCCTCACAATGTATTTACCAAGGAATAACTTTTTTATTGTTACTCATTCTTTTATGAAACTTTTTCTAATAGATTTGTGACATTGTTCTGATTAAAATGATACCAAACACGATATAATTCGGATCATATACAGGTGAATGGTCATTATGTATAGGTCAGGTACATAACATCGGTGAGGCAACAGTAATGCAATGACGACACTTTCTCATTTTTAATTAATCTTTTAGGAGACTTTTACCATCATATTTGTAATATTTCGCTGATCAAAATTTTTCTGATTATACGTACATATCTATTTTTTTAATTGACGATGGAGTAAGTTTTGGTGACGAAGTATATCGAATTATATCGTGTTTGGTATCATTTTAATCAGAACAATGTCACAAATCTATTAGAAAAAGTCTCATAAAAAAATAGGTAACAATAAAAAAGTTGTTCCTTGGTAATACATTATGAGGACGCGCGAGCCTTTAAACCGCCGACTGCGACTCTCCGCGTCTCTTTCTTTCCCATACGCTATCCTTCCTCGCGTCCGAAACTATAATCGTTGATTACACAAGTAAATATCATCGGAATTATATCATATTTGGTATCATTTTTATTAGAAAAATTCCACAAATATGGTCATCGAAGTCCCATAAGAAAATAATGAATAATAAAGAAGTTGGAAATTTGGATTAGTATGGTCTCACCGATATACCCGAGCCGCATGGTGTCATATTTCTCGGCGACCGAGGTCTCTCGAGCTTCACGGCCCCTCAAGTGGGTACACCTGGCACTAGTGGGGATATCTCAGGGACAATTATGTCGGAGACATTTGGGACAATTACCGATGAAATACTGTAATGCGAGATACGGAATGATTCAACGAGGACAGCAGGATGATTCGCGTGAAACGTCGCGCGGACGGTCGCATCATCTCGCGGGATTTTTACAGGTAGAGCTCGGCGCGGTCGCGCCCAAAATAAATGCAGTTAAACACGAAACGCCCTAAATACGATGCACATAATTCACGTAACCCGAATTCTAAATATCGCGGGCGCGCGCACGACCGCGCGCGCAGCCTCTGAATTCTGTCTATTCTTAAAGTCTCTGGCATTGAATTTCTTTTCAGCCGTTGAACTTCCCTCGGACAAGCGCGATTCGGGGACCGTTCGATTTGATTTTATTCGATTCGATTCGATCGGCCACGAAGTGTCTAAGAAACATTCCACGGTTGCGACACGCTCGATTAGAAAGTTATTGCTAGACCGTGGATCTGTTTGCAAAATATACGTTTTCTGTATCCGTTCGAAGCCACCTGCGAATTTTATTTCATTCTTTTTCTTTGCATTCTTCTGTCGTTTTAATATTATATTCGGTTCGGTTAAAAGAGGCGAATGATTTTGACGATCTCATTGGAGACACAGATAGATCAATTCGAATCTATGCTCACCAATTTTGTTTTATATGTATATATTTCTGAATTCTTTGAGGTCAACGTTGATCTTCTTACTGGACCTAATATAGATAGCTAATATTAATAAACTTTATGATTTCGGCGCAAGGTTCGATCCTATTGAAAAGCAGCAAATTTGCAATTATGCAATATACTTCATTTCGATCGAGAAAAATTACACCGGTATAGATAGCTAATGATACGAATTGGCTAGAAAGGTAATTGGTAGAAGAAAATTAGATGAAAATAGGCTAATTGGTAGAAAGATAGAATTCGGATGGAACATTTGTAACTCTGGGTCAAAACTGACCCTAGATCAACGGTTTCCTGTGCGGCGCGCCTCCCAATCAGTGATGGTTAGGGATGTGCGGGCCGCCCGATACTCGGGTTCGGGTCGGGTCGCAGAAGGTCGGGCGGGCCGATTCGGGCGCACGATACTTCATAACACATCGGGCTACCCGAGAGTTTCGGGCGGCCCGAGAGTGACTCGACTTCGTCGTGCGGGATCGTCAAGAATCGGACAAGTTCGGGCGAGCGATTTATCGCGATACTCGAGATTCAATTTTGCGGTTTATGAAATAGATAATAGTAATTATGGTATTACTTTCATAACTGATAACATAATTTATAATATACTAGTATTTCTTTTATAATTACATTAGGTTTATTTGACAATCATGTGCTTAATCTCTATTTGTATTAACATTTGCAATAATGTGAGTTACACGTGAAAAATTTAAAAGACAATGTTTCTGGTAGTCTGACGAATTTGTTATGTATCGATAATATCATTAAAATATCCTTACTTATTAACTGTTATATAACTTACTTAATATCTTCCGATATAACTTATTAATTAACTATCATTAAGCCGGCAGAAATTCTTAAAATGGTATGTATTATAAAATAACAAAATAGAAATTGTTATGCCCCAATTGAATGTGGTAAAACTGTATATATTAAATGATGAACGATATGTTTAACATAATATGATATGATAACTATAAATATAATATGATAAATATAAATATTATAATGTAAATATTAATTCACTTGCTTTAATTGTAATTTAACTTGTTTTTAAGATTAACTTATCTTATTTAAATTACAATGTAGGAAACTCAACAAAATTGAATCTCGAGTATCGCGATAAATCGTTCGCCCGAATTTGTCCGATTCTTGACGATCCCGCACGACGAAGTCGAGTCACTCTCGGGTAGCCCGAAACTCTCGGGTAGCCCGATGTGTCGTGAAGTATCGCGCGCCCGAATCGAGCCCGCCCGACTGTCTACGACCCGACCCGACGATTCGGGCGCCCGAGAATCGGGCGGCCCGCACATCCCTAGTGATGGTATATGGTCTCGGTTTCTTCGCGCATGCGCGACTAAATGCAGGGAAAAGGTAAAATTCCTCTCGATAGAAAATGAAATATATAATAAATTTTGTGGTTTCGGCGCACAGTTCGATCAATTATAGAAACAGCAAATTTTGCAATTATTTAAACATTCTTCTCAACGTTTCGATCCCTATATGTATCATTTTCAAGAGAGACATTTTTGCGTCTGAAAAATTATATATATATATACTACAATTTGAACAAAAAATAATATTTCGACACAGCCGTGTAAAGAGAGCGGAAAAAGGAAAAGAAAAAAAAACACACGTACTTGCTGTTTATATAATTGATCGAATTGTGCGCCGAAACCACAAAATTTATTATAAATGCAGGAACGTATGTATGTCTTATGTTTGTTGGGAAAGTATGGGAGAACTGTTATTGGCGGGGAACCGGACAGAAGAGTGCAAGATATATTTATATATTATTATGTACATACACATAAAATTTTAATATAACATACGCATGTTAAACATTCATATTTGAAAATCGTAATAAAATTTCTATTATTTAAAACGTGTCTATATTATTATATCTATTGAAAAAATAAAAGGTAGAGAGGCGCGGAAAAAATTTTTCTTTTTTGCGGATGCGTAGTAGCATAATGGTTGGAAACCGTTGCCCTAGGCGCATCATTCGAGGGTCAATGTTCCGACTACTTCAGATTGCAGTTACTCACTTTACCCATAAATGCATGAACTCCGTATATTCATCGGTATTATCGATTAATTAGGGGTGTAATATGATATTAAACTGCCTTCGAAGTGTCGGAGAGGGCTCGGTCTCTTAGGGGGATGATTCAGTGGGGATTCAATTACCGTGTGCTGGTCATTCACCGAACTTCGTGTTTGTGCTCAGCTTCTGTTACTTTACTCCAATTTCAGTTCTTCAGTGTGCAAGCACAACGAACAGATTGTGTCTTCTTCAACAAAC